>CM067277.1:0-1250000 GCA_033220335.2 Troides aeacus | reverse complement strand
CCCGGGGCCGCAGCCTCGTATACTAGAGCGGGCGCAGTGTTTGTCCGCTGCAACGACTCCGCCGGAAGTACTATCCGATAACATTGTTCTTCAGACTAGTGAAATAATTTCAATAGACCAGTCCAGCTCGGCGCCGTGTTCGATTATACGTTACATTTGTGAGCAACTTGTCTTTTTGTACTTAAAAGTCCATTCTATAAAAATTACTTCTTAGTCTAGCGCTACGTTGGCGGAAGAGTAAACGTCCACAACGATATACAAGTGCTAAAGTCTTCCGAAATATTTGCGGTACGCGGGGCGGCGGCGCAGGGGTCGCGCCGGCGGCGGCCCACCCCTGCGCGTCGCGACGCAACCACAGGTGCCTGCACCCGGCGCCCCGAGCAGGATCGAATCGTAAATTGTTCAAAAAATCCTACTACCTTACATCTAGCCCATTTCCCTTCGTCACCGGAGAGTATCCTGCTCGAAGGACCAAGTTTAAAAAGTGTCAATAATAAAAGATGAGAATAAACATTTCGAAAAGATCACAACTCGGCCGCCCGTCACGACGAGATAACTACAAAGATAAAACCTACATTCATCCTTAACACAAATGGAATATACAGCTTAGATTCCGTAAGCTACGTTATGTACTTCATTTATTACTAAGTACAGACCACCGTCGACTACAATTACACCGTTAACTACGGGCTAAAGCTACACTGCAACACCTACCGCCGCGGTGTTCGCCCCTCGCGATCCATTTATATTTATTTACACCGGTTTATACAGTTCCATAAAAATTGCGTAGAGTTTACATGCTTAGACGAGCCTAACTCGAGTCAGCAGCTCCGACTTTACTAATGACTGATAACTAGTTAAATTTAGTACATACATCGAAACATTGATATTAGCGACAGCTGTATGTTGTGTCATACGAACAGAAAGCAGTCAGATAGATATCTAGACAGCGAGTAGAGTAAACAGAAACTACTGTTTTATAGTAATATGTGATTATCGCTTTGAGCATACGTATCCGATAGCAGAATGGACGATTTCAATTTCCTATTAAAATTTCTAAAAATACTCAAGAATAGATCCCACTTGATATTTAGTTAGACGAAGGTACTACGAGATCACTAATTCCGGTTCGTGAGCAAGTAATTCGTTCATAAAATCACTGAAGTTTCAAATTACAAGGTAAACCTAAGAAGCTGATTGTACTTGTTTCCCACCGGATGTGCCTAGCTCACGGGAAATGGCTAAGTATAAATCCCCTCGTTTCGCGTGTACATCCCTCATCGTGCATTGGCGGACATATAAGACATTTTGGCCGGACACTGTCAACACCGTCTCTTCATACTCTATATACATATCATTAAAATACAACAATAATATATCTCTCTATTGAATTTAACTAGATAAGTAATGTAATTATATATCCATCGACAACATTAGTTAATTCTATAACAATTAAATCACAATTTTCTTCATATCGACTACTACATACATTCCTCGCGACGTCTGAGTCGGACCGGTCGCGCCCTCGCCACTTCCGTCTCCGGCTCCGCCACGGGCGAGGGCTCCTGTAATACGCGATACGCTGTCACTATTGATTAAAACGAGTGAACTTTAATATTGTACACACCTTAAATATATTATATATTTTTTTTGGGATTTTTAATTTTTTTCCGTATTTATATTCATAGTAAGTATAACCTTAATTTGTTGCTTCGCACGTCAAGCCGTATACAATACTAGAGCGCTCTGAAACTGTTACAGTGCATACAACCGATAAATATGCAACTTCCGGCAAATGTCTGTCTTCAGTGCTGCCGTGTACTGCTCCCGCCGGAGGTCAAAGTTCCGTAGGCAGCAGCACAGCGCCGAACTCAATTTGGCGTTTGTTTGCAGTAACTGTTTCAAACGTAAGCTGTTTCCGGATCCGCTACAAAATTAGAATTTCGCTTGACAATCTCACTGTACTCCCGTCGCTGCTGTGTGTGTGTGTGTGTGTATGGAAGGGTAGAGGACACACACGCCGCGCTACACGAAGACTTTACTGCTACGTAGAAAGCTTACAAAATATTGAACTAGTGCGATGCGGGCGGATCGCTCACGTGACCATAATTTTCGTACTGCTGACATATTAACGCGTCAACACGAAAGGAGTACGACTAGAAATTATCTCACGTCACAATAACGCCGCTGCGCTTACAGACGAAGTTGGCAAACAGAGAATACAATCGTCGGGAATTGACGAACAATTGATCGGGGGTTCGGTGTGAGCAAATTGACGACCGGGGCGGAGTCACGGCTCGGGCCCCCGGGGCTCCCGGCCGGCCCGGGGCGCGCGGCTCGCGGGACACGCACTATATACATTTGGCACTGGGTGGGCGGGTCACGCCGGGCACAGCGGCACGCGGCAGCACTCGCACGCGCACAGGCACGCGCACGCGGCGCACGCGCACACGCACACCACGTAGCCGGGCACCATGCCCATGCCGCCCATTGCGCCCATCGCGCCCACGGTGCCCATGGGCGCGGGCAGCATGTAGGGCGCGCGGGCGCACAGCTCGCGGCAGGCCAGCGCCTCTATCAGCGCCAGCGTCTGCCGCCGCTCGTGCCCCATCAGGCACACGGTGGACTCGCGCACCACGCTGTGTAGCAGTGTCAGGTACCTAACGCACAAAAACAGAGAAATTAGTATCACCATGTGTATGTACACAACTATTTCTTTACTCCTGAATCAGCCCGTCACTACGCCAGAAGTTCCGTGGCGAACGTTTATAACAATATATTATTATATTGATTATAGTTACCTGTGCTTTAGCGCCTCCTCCTCGCGGCCCACGAAGTGGTTCCGTAAGTATGCCTCCAGCTTGGCGCGCTGCTGTCCCAGCTCCGGGAAGTCGATGAAGAACCGTGAACACATGTAGCGTTCGAGGGTCTTGATTTTGTCAGGCCGCGCCGCCCTGTAGCCCTTCGCGAGTAGGGCGCAGTATTTAAGCAACCCCCCGCCGCGTATCTCTTCGGGCTGCCGTGTAGCGATCAGTTTCTCCGACAGATGGAGCAAAGCCTCGGTGAAGTCTCCGTAGACCGACTCACCGACCACCGTCGGGTAGAAATTCTCCCCGATCGGTAGTTGAGCGCACTCGTGGAACGCCAACAGCGAGTCGAGGGCGATCTGGAACGAGTCGACGGAGAACTCGAACTGCCTGCGCATCGTGTCCACGAACTTGAGCTCGACGGACTTGTGGCCGCGCGAGTTGCCGAGCGAGATGAGGGACCAGCGGTCGCCGTCTGAGTTAACGCGCACCATTTTGGAGACGTAAGCCTCCTTGAGGCCGGCGGGCGTGGTGCGACGGCGCGGAGTGGCCGGCGGCAGAAGAGTCGCGAGATGGCCGAGCACGGCGGCCTTGACTCGGTCACAGTGGCGTGCCGTCGGGAGCTCGGCGGTGAAGATGAGGTCTATGTCTGAGTAGGGTTGTGGACGATCAGCGAGGACGTGGCTGGCGGCGCCGCCATTGAGCCTTACGTCGCGGACGGCGATGCCCGCGCCTCCGGCGGTCTGCGCCGCCTCGAGGCGGGCGCGCACGCCGGCGACCAGCTCGCGCAGGCGCACGTGCAGCGTGGGGAAGTTGCCGCGCCCGTGGATAGCGACCACCTCGTCCATGACGTCGTTGAGCCGCCGCACTTGCTCGTAGCTGAGTACCGCGTGCCGCTCGCCGCCGCAGCCTTCCTCCGATGAGGTGTAGCTCGATTCGCTCTGTAACAATGAAACATTTAAGTTAACTACATCATGAGAGTAGTAACACGATACATGTGTCTGAAACAATGAGCCGTTGGGTAAGAGGTTTACACAACACCACATTGCGCTCATCCTTTTGTGATAGTTCTCATTCACAATAGTATTCTAGCAAGGACATTATTATATAGTTCATCCGTTTATATCGCGTTAAAAGATAAAAAGGCCAAGCGATCTAGATCCAACAAATAATCATTAGTCAATCATTACTTGCTGCTGCAATGTATTGTGGTTGCGTCAGAAATAAACAATAGCAGTCTGTACGGAGTGCGCGCGCGCAGGTATTAAATTTACATTGGTCTAATTGGAAAGAATCGCGCTTCGAACCGGATTTCCACAGCACTAACTCTTTCGTTTGAAACAATAGCTAATGAACTTTTAAGCCAATGCGAGCTCGCAATGCTATTCATCATAGAATGAACGAATAATCAACGATCGTACTACATATCGAATAAGCTATCTGGAATGAGTATTTGTGCCAAGTTATTTTGATCATGGGCCAAATTAACATTTTTTTTCGACAGTGGTGTATCACTCGATCTCAATTTTACGTGAGAATGAGACCTTGATATGGGAGGCGGATTCCAGAAAGAAATCCGCCAAACATATGCAAAGTTTACACGCGGTGACAACAACAAACCAGTGATCAGAGTCATAACTTAATCTTACGTTATTGCCTATTAGTTTAGTGCTAATTTTTAATGGTCGAACTGAAATTATTACTTCTATTCGCGTTCACGGTGCCACCCGGAATCGAACCGAAATGGACTTCCCAGAAATAATTATTGGAAAACAAACAGACGTGCGGTGCGCGGCAGTAGCTGACGTAGTCGTTGAATAGACAGATCAAGGTCACCTATACTCAGGAAAAATCAACTTCGGCTGTTTGTCCAAACGAATACCTAGACATCAACACAACTACTTCTACACGCGACTATCAAGAAAACTCATATAATAATGCTATAGTGATTTTAGTAACTGTTTTCAAAAAAATTCCATTGCTCTCTTACTATTGCATAATATTTTATCTCATTAGCAAATCTTGTATACAAACAATATATATATCCTCCATAACTACTTTCTGAAAGTTCCCATTACTTAGATTCGGAGTCTTATATTTTGCAGAGATAGTCAAGGCGATTATTCCACCATACTGATACTGAATTATGTTCGGTGTGGTCCGAAAGATCATGTTGTGCTTGGAAATAATCGGCTTCTTTGGTATATTCCATTACCGGAAGTGGTAGTTCAGTGAGGCTGTAAACTTTCACTGTATGAACCGAATCGTCACAGTTATCATCATTATTATGAGGTGCCTTCTTCAAACTGAAGATTGGCGGTCAGATCGAAAAAACTATTCCTTTGTCTTCCGTTCCTTTGTATAGTCGAAACATTTCTTTCGCTATCTATTGGGAGTACATTTTTCGAGAATTTTGTCCACAAGGATTAACCTTGAGAACTCATATAGGAATCCTCTTTTCAGGTGTCCGAAAAGTGCAAAATTTCGCGGTTCCCTCTCAAGATCTTGAGCTTTTGAAACAAAATGTTTCCAAGTGATGTTGAACATATGAGTTTCCACATGTCAAACGCTTGCATTCGACGGCGACATTACTTCTGTAGAAAAAACAGTTTGCAACATGAGACCGCGTATTGAAACTAGTGTATATCGAGAGCGATAGTATACAGCGTCTGATGATGTAGTTGTGTTTTCGAAGGAGGTCATTACCGCATAAACACTACGCCCGCCGAGAGCGCAATAAAAAGTGAATGGAGGCGAATTGAGTCACAATGAAATAATTCCACGGCGCGGCGGAGAGCGCGCCTCGACTCGGAATCCTGTATCGACAACACAACGACCGACAGGTGAGTCAGGAATCTTACACCGGCACAGGTGGTAAATAATACATTTTGGGCAGTAACATCTGATATACAAGCACTGTGCGATCATGTCCACAGTAGAATCTTTCTTTGTTAGACGAAGCGTTGACACCAGCGATACGTTCATCTGATGTGGTCACCGCCTTACGATATACGATAAGTTTACACTAGCAACAGCGCCCTTCGAACCGAAACACACTACTGTTTGGCGGCAGCGATAGACACAGCGGTAGTACTCAGACGGTTTCCGGCAAATAAGACCTACCACCAATAGATTAGATAGCAAGACTAAAGTAAGATTTATACTCTTCCGTTTGACAGTAGTTTGTTTGGGAGAAATAAGATATTGTACGGTGATAGTTGCAATCATCATCATCATTATCAGCCGATAGTTGCAATGTAATTATGTTAATTGCATTTTATTGTTTATCAAATGAAACCTTATTTGAGAGGGGAATTGGATTGTATGAAACGAAAATGTGTAACGAAAAGGAAAAAACTATAAATGTAATACGGTTTAATGCTTCAAGAGAAAAAGATAAAATAAGTTTCAAAATAGTTTCCTTATCTTTCGCTTTTTTTTTTCTTTCTATCCTACTTCAGTCAAGAGAAAATGTTTCAATCAATCGCTTTTCTCTGTTTACCATCACCACAGCAGTTTCACTTCCGCCGCGTATAAACTACGCTTACGTATATACGTTTAATACTTTTTGATATAAGTTTAAGTGCTTCCTTCTGGTTTATTGCCATCATCGCAGCTTTAACTTACCACATAAATAATACTTTTACTTAATTGATGAAAATTTCGCGCAGTTAATAATGTTAAACTTGGTTATATGTGCATTAAACATATTAATTAAATAGAAACTTTCTAACCGGCGCGTATTCGCGTACACGGAGACGGTGTTGCCATCTTTTTATTTTATATTCATTCAATTAACGATCAAAGTGGAGCGTGACGGTAGAGGGAAAAAAAATTTAAAGCGTTGTTTGACGCGCTAGGAGTGACCACTACAAAGCGGGCAGCTCAGCAGCTCGTGGTTTCACGTTATTTTCCTTGTTGGTTAAAAATCGTGTCGGTCACCGGAGGAGGTCGGCCGTGTGACGCACTCGCAAACGATATAATTGCACCATTTTACTATAAATACTTTTGTGTCAACAATGGGCTACCAATTGACCGCAATTTCACACGATGGCAAGTGATACCGAGGCCATGGATGGTAAAGCGTTCGTGCGCAAAATGTTCTCACTCTTATCGAGTGGCAACAAGTTGTTAAGTAGCAGGCGGGTCAGTGAACATCCTGCCACCAACTAAACTCCACATGTGGCTCTCTAATAGAATTTAGGCATTTGCGTGTTTCATCGCAAAAGGTCTAGTTACAATGGGAAATATTTGTGTAAGAACAGACGTGAAGAAAAGAGAAAACAATAGAAGTAAATAATCAATAAAAATATTATGTATAGCTTTAAAAATATTTAAAGGATATAAGAAATTGAAAACTATACTCGTCCAGTAAAAGAAAGAAGAGTATAGTATAGTAAAAGAATTTATTAGTAGTCCAACAAAGCATAGTCAATTTACCCTTACTCGGTTATTAGTTATTGAAGCCATCAGAGCAGGGTTGTACATCGTTGTATAAGAGGTTTGAAAGGAAATGGATAAGTTATATAAAGGTAAAGTATATAAGCAATCGACAACTATGTAAATATTTAGAGTTTCTCCTCTATAAAGAGATTTCACTTATTCCTTTAATCCATAAAGGTATATTAAGAGAGCTGGGTTTGTCAGACATTAAAACCGACCCTCGTCTTGTCCGCGATATTAAAAACCTACGTTTCGCGGGAAATTTGTTTTTTCGCAGTAGATATTTGGCTTTATTAATATTCAATAAAGGGATCAGAGAAAAGCCTTTGAGTTTTTTTTTTATATACGTAATAACGATTTCAAGTAAAAAGGGATAAAGCTTGTGTCTATAGGATTAACATGGATATAAGTAGATTTCGAGAGTGTAAGGGGTGCGGCACAAGAACTCCCGGGATCGAAGATATCTCACCTGCTCGTGGTACACAAACGAAGCTCTGGCTGCCACCAACCCAGATTGGACCAGCGTGGTGGGAAATCGCCCAAATCCCCCCATATGAACTCCTACAAACGACGGCCCCTAGTGCCCAGCTGTACCGGAAGCCATACCGACTGTGGACCGATGGATGTGGAGATCTTTGTGGGAGACCTATGTACAGCAGCAGACATCTATCGGCTGATGATGAGTAGATTTCGATGATGTTGACCGTCATCATTTTTAGACAATTTTAATAGCGGTATAAGTATACATATCCATACTATTGTTAAGTTATAAAGACGATATAGGTAATATTATAGTTACCTGTGTTATAAAAAAGGATATTTATTTTTAGTATACTTCTTATGTGGTATTATTTTCGGTCATGTTCATGAATGGTGGAAGGACTTGTTTGTGCCCCCCTAATCAACGTTTCTACGAGTTCTGCACTAGGACTATTTGCGGTATCTTGGGAACAACTACCATGAAATGTAAGTGAAATAGTGTCTAAACGTAGGATGATTGGTTAATCGTGGGCCTCATGATATATACATAACATTATGATGCTGTCCACGTTTAAAAACTGATGAAGAAGCCTTAAGACATGCGATGGTTAACGTAGTCCCAGATATTTCTTTAACCATCTCCTATAGCTAATCTGAAAATGTTTTGCAGCATGAATCTGTGGAAATTATAAAAAAAGGTCGCAGGATGCTGTCAGTGGAGCAAGGACTACATACAGGCAGACACATATTTCGCACGCAATACGTCCATTGGGTTTCGAGTTCCGGATGTCCGTTGATAAAGATGTGCATCGCTTGATGAACTGAATCCAATTATCGGGACTTCTGTTATTTAATATATATTTAATTAAACAAGTATGAGTATAAATAGATATTTTATGGGAGAACTAAACGAGCTATCACTGCGGTTATTATTCATAATGGAGGACATAAATAATAGCTATTAATGAAAGTTCACAGCTCTGATCATATCACTTTTAATGATGTATATATTCGCGACAAAAAGTTCATTCTTTCTACAACGGGCTAACATGACTCCAATTAAACATAAATGAAGAAGATGGTAAAGCGTGCCCAATATGGTAAGAAATTTCCGGAGATTGTAATAGTCAAGTCGACAATATACTTCTGCTAGTCCATCAATTGACCATTAAAGGCCAAGTTGGTAATAATGCCAACGATCGGAGTCAGCTTATTAATAAGGACGAGATCAAAAGCGGTCCAGCACGTTTTGTAGCCATTGTGTTAGATACAGACGACTGTTCGTTCGAGTTGGGTAATAATCATTATAAACAGGCAAGGTTAAATACGATCATTAACAGGTCTCCTAT
Organism: Troides aeacus; assembly: GCA_033220335.2. Lineage (NCBI taxonomy): Eukaryota > Metazoa > Arthropoda > Insecta > Lepidoptera > Papilionidae > Troides > Troides aeacus. Next base: position 1,240,921 of record CM067277.1, on the reverse strand, counting down.
TAGTGATATTTTTTTGTTATAGTGAAAGCGGGTGTCTGTGCGTGGTTACTGGTACACAAGAGGCATGTGGTACGTCACGCTCGGTGGTATCGCGCTGCATTACAAGCGATTTACACGAACGTTCGGTACGCAAACTCAAAATTTCCTAATCCACTTTATATTTGTACAATCATCATATATTATCAAGGTTAGTTCGCAACGCTTCCTTTTCTGTATAAACTGGCACAAACCTCCCGAAGCTTCGTAATTTTAAAGAAATATAGTTTCGAAATAAATAGTTAATAGACATGTTTCAACAAGAAGTTGTTGTTTTTTGGATTATAACGAATATCGATAGTAAAGAACTGCGAAAGAAAAACGCTATAGCGACGGAGACAACGTCGAACCTGTAGCGTGAAACTGATGACAATTCCCATTTCTCTTATAGTTGTTACCAGTTCGTTAGAGCTTCACGTCCCAACGGTTACACAACAACCGCAAAAGTGCACGTAACACGTAAAAAAAAATTTCACTCACACATTTGCACACAACGACATGTGATACACATCCATGACATTCATTAACATTCGAGCACGACTCGAATACATTTAATATTATAATTATATCACCACGCTCATAACACGGAGGAACCGGATCTACAGCAAGTTGGACTGCATGCTGGACGTAACAAATTTATAATATATACCATTACGTTATCGATTTAAAATAATAATGAAGAATTATATAAATGTGATGATAAACGAGCAACAATAGAGCCAGTCGACGCTAGAAGATGGGACTGATTCAAGAGTTGCACATTATCAATGAATCGGCTTCGATTCAATAAACCTGAAGGCTAGATAGATTTAAATGCCATCGAAACTTCTATAAAAAAAAATGATAATTTTGATCAAATAATTTTATATTCATTACCCCTTTAGTCGCCTTTTAATATATTCGGAGGTTACAGTGGCGGTTAGAATATCTTAAACCGATACTCAAACGATGTTAATAATCTGTATTTTAATTCTGGATAGATTGAGGACAACAGTTGTGCACGTTTGCCATGTTGGTTGTGCCGAATCTTGTGATTGATCGTGTTTAGTTCAATGTGTCCACAATTATCATGTTTTAGTTAACAAACATCGTCACGGCCGAGCCAGCGGCGCGCTGTCGATGTGCCGTTAATTCTTTGAGCATTGACACAAATCATTGGCTTATTAGGTCATCCGTCGCAATGGTAATAAAGAAAACGTTTACGCATTTAGGTTTCACCGGTGAACCAGGGTCTCGGTTAGAAATCAGCTGCTGCGAAGGTCACACGTGCGAGCAGGCGAGATTTGTTTTTGTTGGGAATGAGCCGTGGATAATCGAAATAATTTAGAGCAACGATTACGGAAACGTTTCTATTGTACTCCACGAACTGGATGCCGTCCGTACAAATCTATTTTATTTGTCTTCCGCTTAGTGTTGTATGAAATTAAAATTCCAATAGTAATTTAATATAGAATGGAACACATTACCAAGGTTACACGAAATGTCGGTCCACATTTGCTGGTCGATTCGTGACGTTTACAATTTAATTGGCTTCATAGATGTATTGCCTTTTTATTAAGACATGCTAACAGCTGTGCATAGAATTTCATATTCTTCAAATCATTTAAAAATTCATTAGAATCTCAGTAGATGTATTACTAGATTACTTTGCTAAATAATATGGACGACTTGATTAAATTAGATAAACTTACAACGTTGTAGTAGTAATGGATGAATCATTACAAAGGTTTGTCTTACAACAGTTTAATCGTTGTAGTTTTTATTTCATGAAGATATATGCGAGGTATTTGAGCTAGTGTTATAACCTTTGCAGCTTTACCCTCAACAGCGGCTCGTTATTTAGCTCATTACTATTCAGCCGTTGCAGGAATTTTATAAGCCGAAGGTTATGTTCCATCAGCAACACGTACGCGATGTAGAACGCAACCAATTATACGATTTTTCTTTGAAATCCGTATCTCATTCTTTGTTTTATCACATTGTGTTACTTGGCTATTTCATTATTGCTATATTATTAATGTATTTCCGATACCATTTAAGCTCCGACATGTCCATCACAAGCATTCTCATATTGTCTAACTTGACCTAGACATTTTTTTCTTTTATTCTAACAAGATATGGAATTATTATTGTAAAGAGATTTATTTTATCTTGAAACTTCAAGCTTACATAAAATTTTCACAACAGAGTTGCAATTTTAGTGACCTTCAATCTTTTCTGTTGATACCTTATCACCTTGGAATACATATGTTGAACATAAAAAAATTGATATTATTCCACTCCACAATATCGTTCATGTCGGTCGAGATATGTTTAATAATAACTATTACTTGACAAGTAACTTTGCTGTCGATTGCGTCCTTCGCACGGACAGTAATTGCACACCACCGCTCATCAAGACCATTTGAATATCCTGCTTGCCTGGTGGTAAAGGATTTCTATAAAATACCCAGCGGTTCATTGTTGCAACTGGATTGAGTGGCTTGCAACCGGTGTCTAGCCAGGTGGTGGTAACATTACCGCTGTCTCGCCACCGTCCGCCGCTGTGCACGCAAACCCGATCGTGAACTTCGCCTGACTTATCGCTTCGCGTGCATAACGAAACAATACGGAACGATGAAACACTTTGAAGTATTACCCGTCACATGGGTTGCGTAGCGCGCAAGGTGAACGTCCTGACGCCGTACAAACGCATACGGTTTCATGTACGGCCGTGATAAATCCACAACGATCAATTACTCGTTAAAACGGCTGGAAGGATACTGCTTTTTTTCCTAAAATTACCATTACAATGGCTGCTCAGTATCAGAAGCGAGTGATTTTTTTCTATTGAATTATTGGTTTGGTACAGATCGAGTAGGTGTGATGAAAGATGTTAAGAAATTGGCTCCATCAGCCACACGAAGATCTAAATCAACATGACGAAACTATAACTGTAAAACTAATCTAGAACGCATATATTTTCTAGATATATTTACAGCCATAGACCTCCGACAGTACTCATTTTATATTTCGTAATATAGAAAGGTTTTTACAACAGTTTTTACAGCTCGCTGGCCGAATGGTTAGAGCGTGCGGCTTTCATTCCGAAGGTCATGGGTTCGAATCTCGGCATATACCGATGACTTAATATTTAAGTTATATACATTTGTGAACTTTAGTTACAACAGCGAGATACAAACGGTGAAGGAAACCATCGTGAGGAAACCCGCACACTGACATCATCTTTGTGTGTTGACATCATGTTGGTGGCCCCAATAAAGTGGCTACAGGCTCGCCCCCTGTTACATGGGGCCTAATCTGACGAAAAGTGGATGTTTATTCACCTCTGCCTACCCCTACTGGGACAAAAGGCGTGATAATATAAAAAAATATATATTAACGGTTGGAGCCATGATTTATATTTGAAGTCAGTAAAAATTTTATAATTTTAGTAATACAATTTAATCACAAAGTATCAAACGACCTTCTAGTGTCTGGGTGGTCGCTCACAGTTGCAATTCCCAAATGAAATAGGATGATGTTGACACAAGAGTTGGCGACGTTGGCATTATGACACGTGAGATGATTCAGAGGATCTATTTCGTTCGCGTAACACGCAAAACACCGGTAGCATGTTTATTATAATATTACATGCTATATGATATAACTGTTGTACTCTAGACAGTTGCATACAATTTTTAGATTATTACCTTTACATCCACCATGAGACTGTTATCATGAATTACTTGGTAATTACTTAAATCATAAGCGACAATTGTAATAATGGCAAGCTTTATGTCATTTTATTATCAGCTTTTATTTCCTTTAATTTTTTCATTTCGTAACTCCTCATTGTCTCGATTCATATTGAATTTATATAAAGATTAAAAAGCCATTACTGTACTCTTACTTTCAGTCCTTGCCAATGCGGATGTGCAAAGTTTACGTCATTTCGGAGAGGATACAGAGGAGTCGAGATCTAGCATCAGTTGACTAACCAACGTAACAGTCTTTCCTCGATCAAGTTTAGCACCAACTATTGTACTACCTCAACAATAACAATAGTGCGACGTTAAAATCAACAGGTTTTTATTCTTATATTACCTTCATGATGTTGTGTAAATCATTATCATATGTCAGACAAGATTTCATAAAATCTTTTACATTAATGCGCAATAAAATTCAGTTTCATTATTCATAATTTGTCTCCCAGTCAATAATATAACATTTCTAGAATTTTCTAGTTAATAGATTGCCAGTAAACACATTAGGAACAAACAAAACCACTACAACTTTAACATCCATACGTTTAATGATTATCTTCTACTTTCAAGTGGCCAAATATTAAGTAAATATGATTATTTAGTAATTTAATAGAAAAAAATCGTTATAACAGAAGTAAACATCTGCTGTGCTATTCTTAATTTTTGTAGGACCGACATCAAACAACACCATGAGAGGAATAACCCCCACTTAACATTTGTATACAATGGATAAAGAACATAAAAAACTCCTCAATCGTGGACACTAATTCAGAATAAATAAAATAGTAAGCGAAGTAAATAAGCTGTTGTCGTACCAATCCCACACAGGCCGAGTTATCGCCAGCGATCGTTAGTAATCAGTTCCGATAAGATTATCAATTTAATTGCTGTGTAAACAACAAGCGATCCATAGACAATGTTCGCTATGTACAGAAGAGGAAAACACCGTTCATAATAACATTGCGAACAAAACAAACGTATACGCAACTATTTTAAGACCATTAGATAACGTCGACTCGTTCTTGACGATTCGCAAACGTTTATTTGTCGCTGTTATTATTAATAAAATAATTTTCACAAAGTGTTAATGTAATTAATATTTTTTTTTATGTTCCTTTTAATTAATTTTAATCTAAACAGAGCAAAAGGCGAGAGATAACAGAAAACGTAACTCAAATTGCAGGTCAGCTGGCAGATGTCACGTCCGCCATGTTGTTTCTGTGTCATGATCAAAATGGCGTCCTTGAGGAAGGTGTAGTACAAGCAGCAGGATATTTCCTTATCACTGTCGATACAGTCCTCTTTGGTGGCATTGAATAAGAAATAGATAAAATGAAATATAATCTTAACATTCAGAGATATGATATAATCTGTGGTACTACTTGCTACGTTTAAAATTTAACATTGAGGTAGGGCGATTAGAAAATATTAGACAACACATTAAATGTTATATGAAATCTTAAAATGTTGGGCACAAATCATTAATATATCTTTTCAAATGTGAAATTTCAATATTATCCGAATGACTGCATAAACACTTAGGACTATAGTACATATTTATTAACGCTATCCTTTCCTGTAAAGTTGTATGTTTATTCATAGTCAATCAACTTTCAAAATTTTTATCAGATGCTGCAGATAAAAATGTTACTTTATTCATATTTTACATATTTTGTGGTATTCTCAAAGTTTTACTAAGTTAGACAAACGAATAGTTTCATAATTTATTCTTAATTTTTCGTTAAACAAAGCAATCGTGATACTCGTCTACACACAGAAGCATTCAAATTTCTGAAAATATCAATTGTATTACAAAACGGGTTTTCCACCTGACAAAAGATGTAGTTGACTACATTAACATTACTGCTACAATAATTACAGTAACACCTACTACATATAAAGAGTGGTTTGTATTTCTGATCCCAGCCTTGAAACTAAAACGTACAGTTTCCGTCTCTTCGATGAGTGATATAATGTAGGCAGAATTATATTAAGAGAAGCCATTAAGCACAAAGAAGAGGAAACTCTTTAGCTATATTACTATAGTAACAAGCCATTATTATGTACAAGTAATGATATTAATAGAGACAGTCAAGTGCATTAATAAACTGATCTAAATAACAAACCGGACGAACGTCGTACGTATGAGAACACTTCAACTGAACACCGGACAACAATAGATACGAAGGTTTTAATGTAATTTACATGTCAATTGTTGCAAATGAATGTGTCAATTAATGCATAATTTTCCATTCTGTAACTCGATTAACACAAACAACGTATTGTTATGATAGATTAAATAAATTATTCTATTTACATAATAAACTGCATGTAATGAACCGGTGAATAAAACTATATACACAGAACATTGAAAAAATCCTTTAACGACTCACACTTGTCTAATTGTGTATAGTCTTCTTGACTCTAAACAGACTCGAGGAGTTATAAGTGAGAAGGTTTCGTGTCCACCAGTGGAAATATTAACATGAAGAGTTTTATAACCAAGATTATACAAATGAAATTTTATTCAGCTCGTTATTGATTCAAATTGCCAGCGAAAGTCTTTTAGATTGTTTACTGTGCATCAGTGATAATGTTTGAACAGATGCGCGCGCTATCAGGCAGTAAGGAGAGTCGCTAGGTGGCTAAGACGCAATACTGTTACGTCAATAAACTCATACAGATGCGAATACATCACGTTCCCATACAACTGTGCCAACACTGAACGTTTGTTCAATCTGCCAACATTCACGACTCTCGATTGTTGCCGTGCCACTAACAGGACAATTTCGTAAACTATACAATAATTATCCTTACTTTATACATGATAAAGGAAACATTCACCATACAGACAATCACAGGCACGCCTATGCCGGCACGAAGGTCTTATATTTATAGATCAACTCGTAGTGTTAAATAATTTAAAAGCATTCGAGTCCAATAACAAATGGCGGTAAAATAAACACTATAATTGTTTATACGACGCTTATCAACCTTTATATATATATATATATTTCACATAAATTAACAAAGATACCGCATAACTGATAACGTATTGATAACAGAGAAATTATGATAAAAAGAAAAATATAATCATTTTATAACGTTGTACTTTGTTTTAAGTGAAAATAATTGAAAACAATATTTTTCCATTTGTTTCTATGGATACATACGATGGTTATTAATGTTTCCCTTTAAAAATTAACTCGGACATCGAACCCGCGCCTTTCTAGCTGTGCTATCGCAGCTACACTGCACAACTACTTTGGGTGGGTACCACTGCAGCGCTTATTGCAGCTGACAAACAGTAGTGTGCAAACATTACTGTGTTCCAGTATAAATAGTGTGGCTAGTGAAATTGATGAGGTAATCACACTCAACATGTTTCAAAACGAGCGCAATGTACTCCTGTGTATAACAAGGATGTGTAATTAGGAAACTAGAGCGGCATTACTATGGGGTAGCGTATCACTTACAATCAGGTGAACGTCCCGCCCGTCTAGTCGCTTCGTAGTATAAAAAAAGACGAACACCTAAAAAGAGATGGTAAGAAAAAAAACAATCCAATTTAAGCTATTTGAATGAATGGTTTGGATTAATTCGAGGTGACAGATCTATCTACGCTATTCTCTGATGATGCATAGCGTTTAGTAGTCATTTTGACTCTCACAGCTCATCTGCTACCACTACCACTACCACTCGTGGATCCGAGTCGACGGTCTGCTAATTTTACTGGTGGTAGGTCTCTGTTGCCGGAGACTGTCTAAGATACCACCACAGCGGTTATTATTGCCGCCAAACAGTAGTATGTTCCAGATGAGGAGTGTTAAAGCTAGTGTAATTACTGGGATATCGAGAATCGACAAAGACTCAGACGTCGAGCTTAATGTGGTGCAGAATAAATGTTCCTAATTACCGCCACGTTGTTATCACTTACTATCAGGTGAACGTCCTGTTCGTCTCGTCATTGTATTCGTTATTATCAATTGAATACGACCAGCATTCCTGTGCAAACAAGATGGCGGACGTGTCCGAAACATCGGCAGCCTTGCGCGACATGGAGCAGTCTTTGAAGAAACACTGGCTTTACGTAACACCGTTACCCAGCTCGGACATCCGCATTCAAGGATGATGCGCTTGAAATATTACCGCGGTACACACATGCGAGCTTGCAAACAAAAACTAAAGGGATGCGTTTGTTTTGCGTTTTAAATATTTACAACGTCCAATACAACGCGTACTCCAATAATAAAGTTACGCACAGCATACAGACTATAAAACCACGTATTACTGTACGCATACTAACACGCAAACGAATCTACTGTTTATATTACTGGTGGGTACCGTCACCAGACACCGTCTAGGTAAACGTTGTAGCTAAATTACCGGTTTAACGAGACTTAACATCTAAAGTCTCAAAGCGACGAACATAATGTGATGTATCATCCAAAACTAGTAACATTGTCACGATCCAACTTATTACTGGCAACACCGCAACTCTTATTTCTACTGCCTAACAGTAGAGTGAGAACATTACTGTGCTCCGATTTTAAGGGACTTGTAGCTAAATTACCGGTTTAACGAGAAATAAAATCATGTCCCAGGGCGACGAGCGTAATGTGGTATTGTATACTTTGTTATGACCTTTGTTATAAACCTTTGCCTGCCTCGTCATGCAATAAAAAAAAATAGTAATATTTAAAGCGAGTAACTGATTATTTATACACTGTATTGTTTACGACTTAAAATTCAAATATGTGATATTAATTTAATTTAATACGTGGCTGTATGACCATTAGTCATTTGCCTTCCTCAATGGCTAATATTATAATGTATTATTGTTTACACTATTATAGATACTTTTAGGTTACGCACACAACACTGCAATGTGCATAACTTTGTATTTTGTTGAACAGTGGCTGAATTACCATTCGCCAGTGATGGTCGCCGTTTGGAATATCGATGAGGAAGGTCAGCTTCGTGCTTCCGAGCCCGCCATTGATACGTCAAAGTGATTTGTTATATTTTCTATTTAAAAGCGACGAGACCGGAAGAACAATGTGATGGTTAGGATAGCGTACGCTGGACATTGTGACCTAGAGCTAATCTACAATATCCTTCAATACGAAAAGCAGAGGGTAAGTAGTAAGGAGTATGAGTCCCACACAATAACTTACGTGAATCAAGCCAACCACACTTGCTCGTGGTGCATCCTGTTAATCAACAGAGGAAGCTCTGGATCCCACCAACCAAACCTCAATTGAACCTCTACATACAACAAGCCTCTAATGCCCATGTATTGGAGGCAATGCTGACTGTGTGTGAAGATCTGGATGGCCTATGTCTATCAGCTGTAGATGGTAATAATAGTAGCGTAAAGATGTTATCAATTCAAGGCATGTAGAATTTTAAGTATATTTACTTTAAGTCAGTAATAAGCATAGTAAACTCTGCGTTCATTTTTAAACTATCATATGTTAATAATGGTGTAGCAGTTGTAGCGGAGTCGCTGCGGTGTACTTTCGATTTCGTGACGTACGCTAATTAGCATGGCCTCGGTGTACGCACAGCGCAATACGGAACGGAACTCGAAACTTGATTCCACTCGTGTACGAGGCGAAAATAATCACCACCACCACCACCACCATACGTCTACACCAACACCGGAATAACGGTGTTGAAAAATCAAAGAGGTATGTAAATTTATATATAACCAAAGTTTAATTTTTTCGTAATGGTAAATATGGCGCTGGTTAGAGAATATAAGTCAGATCCTCAATGCTGAGGGTCCTGACTCTTTATTGATAACCTGTTCCTAATGTTACGCTACTTCTATTTAATGCTTTCTGTATAGCGTCATCTACAGGTATTCAATGGTCTCCACCTGGTCAGTCCAAAGTTCTGGGTTCCGTTCACGCAGCCTCATACTATCAATCTTAGATCTAGTTGGAATATATACACTGCACCATATTGTGCTTGCCGCTTTGAGACGTTTGAATGGTGTCAGGTGATTTGGTATCACCGCAACCCATATTTCTACCCCTAAACATTAACATGTTCTAACTGGAAAGGGAGCTGTAGCAAGTAAAGTTTACTGAGGTAACGATACTCAAACATTACATCTTGTATCCTAGTGTATATTATCTTAATGCACCATTAGATGATAGTCTTCATCTTTGTTGAATACGTACGTATATCCCGTTACCTCAGTAATTATACAAGCAACGTGCTTCAAACTGGAACAGGATATTTGCACACAGCTGTTTGACGTTATGGTAGTACCTGGACGATCTTCTTTAAGACTATTAGCCATCAAAGATTAAATTGCTAAAAAAAATTAACGTTTATTATTGTAATTATTACCGGTAACAATTAATAATCTGTTTTTTTTTTTAATTATCCATAAATATCGAATAACCTGTTTGTGAATATAACTGGAAATTGGGTTTATTTATTTCATATCCACAATAAACCAATTGATTGTTAATTTAATTAACTGTATTAGTATAAAATAAGTAATTAATAAGTAATACAGAACACACTTGAATTTGTGATGCTATGCAATGACGTGATGATGGATGGAACTCATGGTACCGAAAGGTGGCTGGCCACAGTGAACCTCGTGACGAAGCTGACAGTCGCACAGAGAGCAATGGATAGGGCTACTGCTCGGCGTCACCCTGATCGAATCATAAATTATGAGATCCCCAGGAGAACTGGCTAGGTTGCTAATCTTAAGGGGGAATGGTCAGGACGCACTACTCCAAGGTCTGATGGCTGTTAAGGCAGCAATGGTTTCGAATGGCGACCATGTACCAGAAGATGCAGTGCTGTCAAACCATTCACAGAATTGAGCAGGTTACGCAGCGCTGGACTGATCGTTGTAAACATCCTTGAGGAAGGCCTATACTCAGCAAAGAGGATGGATGGAGGTCGTCGTGACCTTTATCAAAGACATGAGTTAAGGAGGAAGAATTCTAAATAACCTCTTATTATTTTTATCGAGGAGACATCATTTAATACCTTACTTCTGAGAGGAATACAAGGGTATCTGTGATTTGTACTCCCTAAGGACGTCTTAAGGAAGGTCGTAACTCTTCAGCAGCGGCACCCTCTGCTCGCATTTGTCATCTCCCAAGGCTCGCTACTAGACGATGATTTCACCTTCAAAGCTCGCGAATCTGAAGATGATCTCAGTCGCTCTCTACAACAGGCATGGCTTACATTAGTCGTATTCTTAATAGTGCGAGACTAGAACAATACTTGACGACATACGGTCGAAGAATCGAATCGTGGACACAGCAAGCGGTGAACCACTGAGCCATGGAGCCAGTCATGCGTCGGGTTTTCACTTTCTTTTAAATTATTTGAGCCGAGTTCTCGATTCGCGGCGGCCGATTAGTATGGCTGACGGCGCGGTTTGCGTCAGCGGTGCGCCGGCGCAGACGCGCGCCGAATACACTATCCGGCGCATCGATACAGAGCGAGCTCTCCGCCAGTGTTGCCACATTACGGTAGTTCACGACGAGTGATAAATTTACGCAAAAGTAGGTCCGTAAACTTGGTAGACGACCAGACTTAAAAAGATCCATGCTTCTGTCTCACACATGAATTTTGTTTAGACGGACTAAATAATTATTATACATTTGTTCTTTTAGATGCTAATCAACAAACCATACTCTGGTTATCATCAACCTTTATTGGGCCAGTGTAGTGGGAAATGTCCTCAATCCTTCCTAATGACCCCTACAGACGACGGTACTTAGCGCCTGGCGGTACCGGACGCCATGCTGACTGTGTGGAGATCTTTGAAGAAAACTTATGTCTAGCAGATGACGTCTATCTGATGATTTATTTTGATTGAGATATATATTATATATACATATACGAATAGAAACATTAATATACTTCTCCAAAAGTATTTTCAGATAGTATATACTATCTGCACCATTATGTAAGAAAACAAGATATCTATATTTAATATAAATACATAATTAATATATATTAGTAGTTAGTATGACAGATCATAATGATCATCACACAGCTCATATCTATCTGGACTTTTGTCCACTATTGGGCGTAGGTCGCCCTCAAACATATCCGCATCGATCGATCTTGCGCTGGCCACGTTGCTTTATGGTCATCCAGCACTACGTCTCCGAGTACACGATCACCGATCGATGATCTAACGATCCCATCAGTGTTTCTACTAATCTGTCATGCTTAACTATAACATGTGTTAGTATATTCACCAATACTTGAACTTCAAGTTAGAATGGGTCTGCCGTATCTATCGATCTTCTTTAATTTCCTTTATTCCTCATCAGAAGACGGACGCTCACTATTGAACATTATCTAGAAAATTAACTGCGCTATAATGAAACGAGTTTTTTTTTAAATCGTTAATAAATGTAAAGGGCAACATCACTGGTTTTTAAATGGCACTCAAACTTAATGTTTTGCTTGTTAACCACATTACTAAACAAACATCAAGTCTAATTATATAGCAACGCGAACAGGGACCAGCTAGTATTTATAGACATACTAGCGGCTCCTTGTTATATATTATATATTTATATGGAATTAATAATAATGTTTACAATTAATTTATGAAATTTTACATTCTTTATTATTGATAGATATGTACGTACGTTTTAATAAATACGATAACGTAGGCGTTTCAAAGCACTTTTAACTCGTTCGACCTTAAAGCAAAACAATCGGCCGCGCCAACGCGCAGGTATTATTACTGCGCCGCGCCGCGAACGCAATTAAACGATCAAAAAAACATAATGAAAAACAAGTTTTTTTTTTTTTATTACTATACAATATCTCCCCGCAGTCGTTATCTGCGGCGTGACATTTGTGAGCTGCGATGTTTTTCGATGTATTGTTGTTATGAGAGCATTTTATATTTAAACCGTGGTGGCGCTAACCGAATTGTTTTGAGTCGATAACATATCAACATATGCCACTGACACTGCATCATAGTCATGTATATATATATATATAGGAGATATAATATTCATTTACTCATCACGATATACCCGAAAACTATTAGATAAAAACACTCAAAATTGGGTAGAGATATTGCTTCAGTTATAATGCCGTCCGTTGTAGTGCCGCTCTACACAAGGTGCTGGTATCCAAGCTTCTGACCAGAAAGACCAAGTATATACAGGACGATGATTCTGATCTACGGTAGCGAAACCTGGATATTAACGCTTATAGAAGAAGAGCAGCACCTGGTTGCCGAAAGGAAAATCTTGCGTAGGATTTTCGGCCTGAGTCAGAGAGAGAACGGTAGGTGGTGAACCGAACATCATAAGGGAAACCAAAGCCCACCGACCTCGCTGGATGGGTCACTTACTAAGAATGGGAGACGATCGTGGAGTCTCAAGAGCGTTCCTCGGAAGCGTTTCCCAACTGTACGTCGACCTGTCAGCTGGCTCAGGTGTTGTAGAGCATGACCTGCACGTGCTTCAAGCAGTGGACTGGCAAGAGGCACTGCTAGAGAGACAACGCTGGCACCCTCTTGTATCTGAGGCCAAGACTCACTGGGTCGCTGCGCCAGAGGAGTAAGTATTGTTTCTGCTATTTAGAGGTCAGTTAAGAATGGAATTTTCTGAATTCCTTCCCTAAAAAAACGTTAACGGGTGATACGGCCAGCAAAGCGAGCGGGACACAGCTAGTATATATGTAAGCTAGTTCCTTCTGACATCAAACAGTAGTATGCAAACATTACTGCGTTCCAGTTTGAAATGTTTATATAAAAGGGAAAATGAAAAAGACAAGATTGAAGGTCAAGCTTATGATCCACAGTTCGGTCTTTGCTGAAGCTACTCCTCGATAACAACGACGTCTGAACTTCTATCAGTTCAGTGTTGCCCTGAATTAAAAGACCAAGATTTGTTTATACAAATCTAATGTTTAGTTTCGTATATAAATAATTGTTTATTTATTACAATATAATTTTGCTTTGAATCCGATTTCTATTATTAACATTCAGATAAGACTGTAATTAGTTCAGTAGAAATAAGAGTAATCATGATTACGATCGTCGGCCTTGTGATGATTTATTTACAATAATTATATAAGAGGTTTTTTTTTTAATACTACGCAATAAACAATTAAAATCTATAAAGCTGAAACCTTCGACGGGTTCTTTTGAAATGTATTACGAGACGGCGCGGTGTGGTGATGTTGCAAGTCGTCGCGCTCCGCTCGAAAACAAAGCTTAACATCTATTAAAGTTTATAATCACCAGTGCATGGTGGTGGGAAAATCCGTTCAGCATAATAAATTATCTCTTTCCCATGTCACTAACCCTCCAGTTGACAATGGTTTTACTAGTATGGGCGCGACGGGTCACGGCCGAGGTATGCCGATGTGGTGCGGAGCCAACGTCCGACCGCCGGCCGATCTGACCGATTACAGTCACCACGTTACATCACAACAACAACCATCACCACATTATGTTGTTTATAATCACAAATTAAAAAATATATATTTATATACAGCAAGCTATTGTTACAAAGAGAATGAACGTGGATGGTTATAAGGGTAGAGGAAGACCGAAGAAAGTGTGGATGGATTGTGTGAAAGATGACATGTGTAAGAAGAGTGTGAATTCAGATGTAACGGCTGATAGAGAGATATGGCAGAGAAGTACATACTGTGCCGACAACCATATAGTTAATAAAAAGGGAGGAAGAAGAAGAAGAAGAAGCTATTGTTACGAAGGCATTGATAAAATTCAGTGGTGGTAGATCTCTATTGCTGGAAACTGTCTAGGTAGACACCACTGCAGCTCCTATTCCTGCTGATAAACCGAAATGTTTAAACTTTAATAAGATCCGGTTTGAAGAGCGGTGTAGTCAAAAGTTTAGTGACGAGACATCTTATATCTCAAGGAGACGAGCTTAAGCTCTGTGTTATCCTGATCACACATGTGAAATAAAAAAAAATATTTTAAATACTTCCGCTATAAAATATCTATTATGAGTTCTAGGATTAATTTAGTTAAGGTTTAAAGGAGAAAGTAGCAACTTAAGAATAAGTACATTATTAAGAGATCAGCCATCACAACCGTGATATAACTTAAATGTCATCCGAGTCCTTATTTCATTCGTTCGATGACTTGACGACCGTTTTGGAGCGATTGCATCATTTAACGAGCTCGGAGCAGGTGGAAGGAGACGATTTTTATGGTGAAGGTCATTCGTGGCGATTATGAAATTTGTTTACTTTGTATAATACATTTAATAACAACGTAATAATAATATACAGAAAGAATGTAAAACGTGAAAGATACTCCATTCCGGATGAGAAGGCACTTAACATTCGATCGAATAAATGCTGATGATGATGATCAAGAACAGTTGCATAATAAATTTCCGATTGATACTAAACACTGTACCGATCTTAAAAATTTAAACAATTGTACTGAATCTATTATTATTTCAGAATATTATTCTATCTATCTCTCTCTCTCTATATATATATATATACAATCTATTCTTAGATGACCTCAATACAAGCAATATCTCTACCAAATTATGAGTGTTTACATCAAATTGTTCCCGAGATCTTCGTAACAATTTGATGTAAACACTCATTATTTGGTAGAGATATTGCTTATGGCATATAGAGGTCAGCTAAGAATAGATTGTACACAATTCCTTCCCGATAAGGAGTCGGGGTTTTACGACCAGCAGAGCGGGCCGGAAACCGGTAGTTGTAATTTCACATGTTAATTAAGCACAGAGTTTTAAGAGGGAGCCTAAGATAGTAATGAGAATGAATGAAAGTGGATGGTTGTAAGGGTAGAGAAAGACCTAAGAATGTGTTGATGGATTGTGTGAAAGATGACATGTGTAAGAAGTGGGTGAATTCAGATATGATGGCTGATAGGGGGATGTGGAAGAGAAGTACATACTGTGCCGACCCCACGTAGCTGCGAAAAGGGCAGGAGGAAGAAGAGTTTTAAGACGAAAATATAGTATTTTTAGAAAGGAGATGCTTAAGTTGTAATAAATTACAATTTCATACAACTCACCCCTAAAAATAACTAAATCTCATTTAGTTCGTAAATTGTTTATGTATGTATTCGCGTAACAAAAAGCGAAGTATAAAAAAAATAAATAAAGTAAATGCAAATCAAATTGCTCCGAGAAGTTATTAGATTAGAACTGCTCAAGTTATGCGAAGGTCACCCCGAAGGTCTTTACGATTTAGCAACTCATTTGAAATGTGAACATAAGCAACAGTAAGCAGACTTTGAGGATATGCATTGCACAATGTCCATTGCGATAGTAATGCCCTTACGAGCTCGCACCGAGGGCTGCTGCTGTTGAGGAAAATGTAACATTGTTTAGCTCCTCGCCGGCTCACGGCTAGATTTTTTAGGACAGTATGTCATCATCATCATCAACCGATAGACGCCCACTGCTCGACATAGGCCTCCTTCAAAAATCTCAACATCGGTCAGTCTACAGTCAGGATGGCTCTAGGTATCGCTGGGCACTAGGAGCCCTCGTTTGTAAGGGTTCATATGGGGTGGATTTGGACCATTTCCCACCACGCTGGGACAATGAGGGTTGGTGGGAGTCAGAGCTTCGTTTGTTGATTAGCAGGGTGCATGAGCAGGTGAGGTTGGCTTGAGTTGTTGTACACCTCCTGTGTTCTGGAGCCGTTACACTCCACGGGGACAGTATATATGAGACTTCACTTCACTCCATTGTATATATGATAGACGTTCACTGCTGGACATATATAATTATATGTAATTTTAATTACAAACAAACTTACGTACATCGAATAAGCCTGAACAAAATTCAACGACATACATGAACTGGTTTAAGCAAAACTAAGTGATAATATTAAAGTAGTTAATTATCTTAATAAATTAAACTATTTGTTAATAGTTTAAGTTGCTGTGGAATAGTTTGTTTAAGTTAAAGTTTGATTATTACATGAAAATTGTAAGATATTTGTGAGCCGGCGACCCCCACGGGCGCGCGCTCCGCTGCATACTAACGGCGTCCTAGAGCAACCCTGTGAGGCAACGCTTGGCACTGGCCGCGGGCGAATCAATCTACCATCGTCGGACATCTCAAGGCGCTACAGTCCAACACGTAAGTTCACGTGCTCACGTGTCCCCCCCCCTCCGCGCATATCAATGCTCAAACGTCACAACCTTTAAAGTGACGCGAAGCGATACGTCAACACTTTCATACAGACCTACCTCTATCGGTATAACGCAGTTAATTATTTTTAAATGCTCTTGTGGCTTAGTGGTTGCGGGACAGGAACCAGGTTCGATTACGAAGTCACAATTTGTCATCTAACCTACGTTTAATCATTTGCTACCCCTAGTTTTTTTTAATTGGACCTCTTTATGTAAATAAATTTGTCGACATCTATGCGGACTCATCATCAGCCGATAGGCCTCCCTCAAAGATCTCTACGTACAGTCGCCACCGTCTCCAGTAACGCTGGGCATTAGTGGCTGTAGTATATAAAGGTTCATATGTAGGGGGATTTTGGCCATTTCCCACCACGCTAGCACAATACGGGTTGGCGGGACCAAGCGGACTCAATAAACATATCGTAAAGTGATGCGCTTTTGCAAACCTTTACAATTTCATGACGGTAATTACTTTTGTTGTTTGGCCTAACCTAACCTAACCTTTCTTAGCCACGAACAGTGAGTAATAATCAGTGAATGCCGTGTTTACTTCCTAACAATCATGTATTAAGATTTTCTCGTTTAACACGTTTAGTGTTCACCATGGAAGGAGCGAGCGGCCCGTTCATTTTGTAGTAGTCAGTAAGCCGCAGGCCTTTGAAGCGAGTGAATGGAATTTTTTTTTTTTTAGTGAAATAATAATAATATTCATACATTCATCCATGTTTTCAATCATTTATATATACTTAAAAAAAATTGATTTCCGGCTATTGTTTTTTATATATTTCGTAAGCAGGGAATGTGTTGAATTCTGTGTATATTTTAGTGAATGTAATTAGGTATGATTGTAGACCTAAAAAATAAATAAATAAATAAAGCAATATGCTGTACGTTTCCACAAACATTCCACATGTTTACATGTAACAATGTTTGCCGGGGCGACAATAAAGATTATTAATAAACCGGTCTTGTTTACGCGTTATATACTCACCTTTTAAACAGGCTTGGCATTAAAGCTCAATACACAACAACACGGTTCCGGCACAACAACTCACAGGATCCGAGCCTCACATGCTCATGGTGTACCCTGCTAATCAACAAACGAGGCTCTGGCTCCCACCAACCCGCTTTAGGCCAGTGTGGTGGGAAACGGCAGGAAACGCTCCATGTGAAGCCCTACCCGATCGATGTGGTAATCTTTGGGGGAGGCCCATGTCCAGCAGTGGAAGTCAATCAGCTGATGATGATGACACAACAACGCTGCATTAATAATGAAACTAAAAAAGTGATCGAATACTACATTTAGCTTCTCTACATTAAATATGCTTCTACATCTCCCAAAGATGAGTGGTGATGGTGGAGTTGGTAAGAATCTATATAGTCCTGGCTTCATCCCCAAAACAAAATCTTTTCGATGACCTTTTCTTATTAAACTTAGCGACTAGACGATCGGTATGGTCACCAGATGTTAAGTGATACACCTGTCATAAGATGGCGCTAAATGATCTTATACACTGAACAATCAGGTTGCGCTCAACGTCTTCAGACATAAGATATCAAATCTCGTTACCATATCAACTATAATGGTTACAGCGCCCTTCAAATCGGAACACAGCCCATTACTGTATGGCGGCAGTACGAGATCTACAGTAAATGTCTCGTTACTTCAGTAATTTCACTAGTTAGCGGAATCCACCAGTAGTTTAGCGGCAGATAAATTTAAGAGAACTTAGACGTCCTCCGACAGATAACCTACAACTTAATTGACAACATTAAAATGTAGATTTACTTAATTGATATAAAAAAGGTTTACATTTAAGCAACAAGTTTTTTTTTTTTAATTATTAATTGTATATCGTTTGTTTTAAAGCAAACAGAACGAGTTCACCTCGTCCGCGTGTTGGATCCAGTCGATCAGCGCGCCCACTCCTGCCGACTGGTTTTAACGTGGAAACTAATAATTTCACCAAACGCCGAGGTCGTACATCGCTTACTGGTCTATACTATTATCATTTTTTATATTACATACCAAACAAAAAAGAAACCACAGCCGCAACATCACTAATGCGGCGACCTTATAAATTAACGGCCGACCTAACATTTGAATAAGCTAAAACGATATTAAATAATACAAAGTCCACACATACAATAAGGTGCGATATACTCAAGTAACTTAAGTTAACGATATGTTAAGTTTATACTTAACTAGCGACCAGGCCCGGCTTCGCACAGATTCAATGATGATACTAAATACACTAGAATGTCTTTATATACAACATTCACAGGATATTTCCCATTAGACAATACAAACATGTTTTCTTTAGAGGCTACCCCTGAAAGCGACATATAATTGGCCATGTGAAAAATACTCAACCCTCAAATCTAAGTGTGTGACGTTGATGGTCTGATCCTGCGATTTATTCATGGTAACAAAAGGCAAAGGATATCTTTACCGGAAATTGTAGGC
The DNA here is from genome assembly GCA_033220335.2 of Troides aeacus. Taxonomy (NCBI): domain Eukaryota; kingdom Metazoa; phylum Arthropoda; class Insecta; order Lepidoptera; family Papilionidae; genus Troides; species Troides aeacus. The sequence goes on along the minus strand of CM067277.1, from coordinate 1,221,483 downwards.
ATTCAAATTGAAACGGTTAATCAATATAAAAAAATGCAAATGTTCTAAGCAAATCGTACCTTTACGTTCCTATAAGCCCGATAAGAGAGTATTATATTAGTAGATAAAACAGTAAGTCCTAGTTCCTAAAAACAGTAGTGTGTTAGTCGGCTCCGGTTCGAAGGGCGCTGTTGCTATTGAGATTACTGGGTTAATGAGACTTAACATGTTATGTCTCAAGGCTGTATTATATACGGAGGCGCCCGGAGAGTTGCTTGGCTGAAACCCGGGCGTCTCCAGTATGCGTGTGGCGGGACAAGCGGTGGTGGTTTTAGTGGGTATGGGGGTCACGCACAACATCTCAGTGGCCCCGAGCCCCACATAACCCGGCGTCCCCCCCCTTGAAAAGGACGCTGGGTATGCGTTAACAGCATTTCCACCACCGATATCAAAAAAAAAAAAAAAAAAAAAAAAAAAGGCTGTATTATATACAGCACATTGCGCTGTGTGTATCAACCTAACGCCATCTCATTCGTCTCGTGGTATAAAAATCATCATCAACAGCCCTCGGCAGTCCACAGTTGGACATAAACCTCTCCCAAGGAACGCCTCTATAAAAAAAAAAATATCTGTGATAAATGTAATAAGACACCTGCGTTTAAATTTATTACTAATCTTTTATCTATCTACCTAGACTTAGTGCTAGCTAAGTACTAACAAGTCAGCACTGATAAACGATGATGATGCATTACTAATTAACTATGAGGTAAAAAAAAAAAATTGCATAGTTTAGTGGAAATTTCCGAAATCGTCACATCGTCATTTCCATTCAGATATCCATAAAGATACTGTAATGGCGAATAATCCCATTTATCGCAATTTTATTGTACAGTCTAGCCACTGTACCGATGACGCGGCGGCACTGGGTGACCAGCATTAGATAACAATTAAAACTTATAGTAAACAATGACGGCCAGTGGGGGAGGAAGCTCTTGGAATGGAGGCGGCTTATAGAGCCTCCTTCTAGGTGGATCGGATCGACTGCATTATAAGAGCGGTAAGGACAGGTTGGATGCGAAAAGCTTAGGACCATATCTGGTGGAAGACGTTGAACAACCAGCAGTAGATTGAGAAAGGCTGATGATGATATAGTAAACCATACTCATTGTTTAAACAAATGCAAACCTCAACTGGTTACCATCATAAAACATCTGTCAAACAAATTGGATGAGACAAAGTTCAAAGAGAATCTCTTTTCGTGCATGTCATGAGTATTTAGGGAGGAATAACTAGTTTTTTTTTATTCAGCGAAACGACGCGACGTTCACCTGATGGTAGCTTAATTACATGAAAAAGAAACTGTACCACTTTACGCTCGTCGCATTGATGCATCAGATGTTTACCCGAGTAATTTCACCAGCAATAATTGCTTTCAAATAATGTCTAGCGATAGAAGTAAGCCTATAACCATGCCAATGATCTCATCCATTTGAATGGTCAAATCCATCACAATAGATGCAGCAGTTCAAGCGTAACCAATGAACAAACCGACTGTCGCTATTTTAAAGTATAGTTCTTTAACGACTTAAATGCCGAGTTCAGTTTCACCCTAAAGCGAGGGCGATACTAAAAACCTATTGAAATCTGATGAAATGTGTCGGCGTGCGTGCGAATGTTCTCACGTACTGGATGCATTATAAAAATGTGTCACAAACAACTGATAAGGGCACCACTTCCGCTGCTCGGTTACGCCAAGTTTTCACCGTTCGTTAGAAACCGACCGCGATTAGCCACGAGACGATACGCACTTCGGACTTATCCCTCCTATCGGGGGAGAAATCTTCGAAAATGTACTCTGTATCCTGGAGGGTGAAGTCAGAATTATGTGGAGAGTTTCAACCTCTAAAACCCCTCGGTCATCTTCAGCGTTAGGAGACCTCACGGGATATTTGTTCGGAACATAACTGCCATCTCTCGCTAACGCTATGCTAGGATAGCCTGTCTCAGGGTCGGTTATAAGCAGTCCTAACCATTTTCGCAAGTACTAACTCAATAGCGGAAGACCACATCCAACCAGTGTGCTCCTCAGGGTTCGAATTTATCGCCCCCGTCGCAACATCGTGCGCAACAACAAAATCCGATATAAATAATTTGAAAAGGCTACTCTCTATTATTATTAAACACGATATCTTTGAAAAATGTTTAATCAGGATTATGAGAGATTTCTACCAACTAATACCACATCTGCAATAATAAAAGTATAAAAAGAAGCCATGGGATATACGGAACTCTGAGGGTGCCGATGGAAAGTGAACACATTAATCTAAATAATAAACATCAAGCCATCATCTCCGTAGCCCTGTTCCTGAGGATAAGTAAATAAATCGGACAATAATTTAATTAAGAAAAATGTAGGTATAATAAAATTCATAGCATTTTCTAGTGCCGTTGCTCACGTTGGTGTGTAATTAGTAATTGTAAGTGCAATCCATCTGCAATTCAGAAATCGAGAGAAGGCGCGCGAGTTGGCGGCGGCTCGTAAGAGCGCATATCTCGGAATAATATAAAAGAGATTTCCACCTACGTAGAGACTGATCACCTTATATCTGGAACCAGAAGGCCTGGAGACTTGAAATTTAGTAGGAATGTTCCTTTTGGCGAGTATAAAGATTTTACAATATTCCTTTCCCGTAGTGAGTTGCGGGGAACAGCTAGTGTTGGAATACGCTGGTGCCGTGACGGCGCTGCGCCCACGCGCGCTAAATAAAGCAGGAACTTGTTCACCGTGTCCCGCTTTGGACGATCGCCACCGGTCGCCATCACATGACTACTCATCACGCGGGACTTACCTTCATATCGTCGAGCATGTCGCAGACGGAGATCAGGGATGCGGTGTCGGGAGTCACTTTGATTACGCCCATTTTCGCTTTAGTTGTGTACACTAGTGGGCTAACACACGAAGGACCGAGCGGACCGTTTACGTGCCAGCGGTTGATACTGTTGCGACGTCCCGTTCGAAGTTTTGAAGTTCAAGAAGCGAGGGAGCGCGTGATAAGTTTTAGGAACAACGCGCGCGAGACGTACTCACGCCGCGACCGAGCCGCGCGGACTGAACTCTACGACTACAACGCGTCGCGCCAGTGAAAGGGTCGTGACGTCACGCGCGATAACGCGAGCTACTCGCATACACCCCACCCCGCCTCGCCTCGCCCCGCTCCGCTCCTCCACACCTCGTCTCCCACCGCCCGCCCGCAGCCCCGACGCGCCAACTTGTTGCTATATCATTTATTTCATTCGCACGCTCTCGATAACCGCATTCTGTCTTATTCTCCTATTGACAGCTAGTAAACACACTCCACTAGTGCGTACAACGATACACAATGCACCGTCTGCCGCGGACTACATCAACACCATCAACCAAACAAACAAACCATTGACAATAAAAAACCATTGATAATAAGATATCATTTGGACAAAGAAAACAGCGGAGTAGCCCGAATACTCCAAGAAACTGGAACATTTATGTGTCTATGACATTTTTCTTGTAAATAAATAGGCTCAAGGCGATCCTGGTAATATTAAAGGACTGTTTATTTTTTTTAACGTAAGCGTATTCAATAAATTTTTTATAAGATTTCTAAATGTTCTTTAACTGTAAACAATCCACGTACAGGATATTCTAAAATATACATCAGACCAAGATGTTTTCCTGTTAACGGCTGCCTGTTGTCTTGAACCATAAACAGTTTGACTAAGGTTATCCGACTGTGGCGAACCAATATATCGGTGCCTTCAGGAAAAGAGAGTATTTCCTTGAAGATCGACAACACAGCTGCGACTCCTCTGGTATTGCGACTGTCCATGAGCAATGATCACTTTCCACCAGGTGAACTCGCTTGTTTGCCCACCCTACTAATAAAAAAAGAAAGCGAGCTCGGGGAGAACGGCTAACCAGGCGATTAGTGCACACAGGTACCGACGTATTCTACAAGGGATGCGTTGCAGCTGATTATGGTCTTATCCACCAAGACCCTGCCTTATCTTTCAAGTAAAAGCCGAACTGTCTAATATAGATAAAACCGCAATATCTTTTATTGTTGATAAATATGCTTTTAGTATATTTTTATAGATAAATAGTTGAAAGGCGTAAATAAATATTAGCCGCCATTTTTATCAAATTTTGATTAGTTACATGGCACTAGGTACATGAGAGGTTACCATTGGAGCTGAAGGAGATATCCAGAGATTCATTGGATTATCACGAGATCATCGAAACTTACACTTCATCATCATCATCATTACCCGATAAACGTCCTCTACTGGACACACGCCTCCGAAGACTTCCTCATCGATCGGTTGACCTTCGTTTGTAGGGGTTTATATAGAGGAATTTTGGCCATTTCCCACCACTTTGATTCAATCCGGATTGGTGGGAGCCAGAGCCTCGTTTGATGATTAGCAGGGTGCAAAACGATCAGGTGAGGCTGTCTGGAGTCCCGTGAGATGATGTGTAATTAAACACTCGTTATATGGTAGAGATATTGCTTCTGCCATTTAGAAGTCAGTTAAGAATGGATTTTACAAAATTCCTCCCCCAAAGGGAGTTTCGAAAGTGTTACGGACTGCAAAGCGGGGAACAGCTACTACCCTAAATGAATATACAACATCGTGTCAACAAGTTAGGATGATACACAGCAGCAGCACATTGTGCTGATCGTCATAACATGTTAAGTCTTCACATTACTGAGAACTGAGTTCTTCATTCAGAAATAAATATTATTATATATAGTCACAACGTATTTTGAACCGGAACACAATAATATTTGTATAGTATTTTTTGGAGACAAAGTAGTACCTGCGGGGGTAATAACTCAAGGTCATATATAGATGAAGATAGATTGAATAGGAACACCGCAACTTTAGTACTAAATAAAAGCAGTTGTGCCTTTCTACAAAGCGATGTCCGGACAAAAGAATGCAGAAGTCGGCTAATTTTACCGACATGTTTCACACCGGAGCCGACTAAATCTGTCTCCTGCCGTGGCCTTGACCTTTAGTTCGCGTTTCGCGCCGCCATTTTTGTTTATTCACATTACGCAACCGCTGTCACAGCGTCGCGCCGGTGGCGGGCTGATTTATGTGGTGCGGACGTTACATCTGACAAGAGTTTCAAGCGGCGGCGGTACATTCAAAATGTTTGATCTTCTATCATCACAAACAGCGATCCATTGTATATCAAACCAGCTGTGCCCTGCCCGCGTACCATACTATAACAGCCAAATTACGTCCCCCTCTATTGGGGCACAAGCCTACACTAAATGTGAGAACGATGGGCCATAGTCACCGCGCGGGCCCAATGCGGGTTGGTGACTTCACACACACATTAGAATAAATTCTAATTCATGTGCTGGTTTCTTCGCTATGTTTTCCTTCACCCTTTGTATTTCGCTGCTGTTGCTAAAGTTCGATGCCGAGATTCAAACCCGCGACCTGCGGAATGAAGACCACACGCTCTAACCATTAGACCAGCGAGCTACAGGCCGTCTGCTCAGCTGACCGTGATATAAAATTTCATTTAGAATTTGACAAAAATATTCCCGCTCGCCAACTCCAACCTTCCTCACCCCATTCACCGTATCCACACCCTTTTCCGTTATAAACATCCCCCCTCCCTCTTCAGGATTAGCATTTAGTAAAATTCGTTCATTTACTGGTGGTAGGTCTCTGTTGCCCACAACCGTTTAGGTAGGTAACACCGCAGCGCCTATTGCAGCCGACAGACAGTACTGTGCAGATATTACTCTGTTCCGGTCTGAAAGGCGTTGCGGCTAGTGAAATTTCTTTAGTAACGAGACACAACACGTTGTCTCAAGACGAGCGCAATGTGGTGCAATGTATATCATCCTATGTATGAATTATCGTCAGGTGAAACTCGAAGAACTCTCGTTGCTTAATGAGGTAAAAAAAAGCTGTTCTGCAATTGCGTTGGAACATAGGAAACCCCTGGTTCTATGCCGAGGACATATGTGGTCTAGTGTTGATTTATGGTTCTATGGATCCCATCTGGCTAGCTGCCATTGTAGATCAGCCGCCATAAAAGCATTGTGAACTTATGGGACTGGAAATACCCTGGGTAAATACTTATTATACAAGATAAAACTCAAGGATCAAGTCATTGTTGAAAATGGGGGTGTATGGAGTCCCGCATATGTCATTTGATCCAAGACAACTTCACCTGTTCGTGGTGCACCCTGGTAATCAACAAACGAGGCTCTAGCTCCCACCAACTCTCTGAGCCAGTGTAGTGGGTAATGGCCCAAATCCCAAATTAATCCCTACTCGATTGTCGTCTATCGGCTGCTGATTGTTGAAAACAGTCTCAACTCTTAGACGTCCACAGCTGGACATAACTCTCCTCCAAAGATCTCCACATAGATCGGTTCTGCATTACACAGAAACATATACCATCACCATCAGCTGACATCTACTGCTGAACACAGCGTTCCTCCAAAGACCTCGATATCGTTAGGTCCACAGTCAGCACGACCTTCAGTACCGCCGGGCACTTTATAGTGGTTCATATAGTGGGATTGCATATTGCACACACACACACATATATATATGCATACGTATACATATAAATTGAGACTTTCTCTTGTATGTAATTAACATATATGGAGCTTTCACATAAATAATGAAACTATTTCCGGTTCAATTTAATTAGATACCGGTTTTTATTCAATGATAACAACAATATTGGTAGAAGGTCTCTCGCACCGGAGACCGTTTAGGTACGGCAGCTACTATAATTACCAGCAGACGTTACTGTGTTCCTATCCGAAGGACGCTGTAGATAATGAAGTTACTACTGTAATACTTGGCATCTGTTTCTACGCAATGATAAGAATATGGTCCAGTGTATATATATATCTTCTTATCTAGTATGGGCAGGCGGTATCACTTACTATCAGGTGTACGTCTCACTCGTCTCGTGGTTTCATGATAGGAAAAAATTAAATAAATATGCTCAGTATGTCTGCCATGAAACATATTAAAGTTACACACCGCGGCCGGCTGCTGTGACGCCGGACTGATAACGCTTATCACATCATTGTTTTTCGTTAGTTATGCAACGTTGAGATGTCCAAGGTCAAACAGTACGAGCATATATATATATATATACATATATATATATATATATATATATATATATATCATTAAGTTACTTTATTATTACTTAAACACTATACATTCAAACTAGAAATTATGCTCTGAAGCTTTAAGAAATTTCTTCCGCGAACTTACCGTTGCTTGGGATACCTTCAAGGGTTCGTCTGCAACTTGGTGCTTGTTATCAGTGCACCACATTGTGCAGAACGTGACCCCCGTTAGATCATTAATCTAATGAGGAGCCGCATTAATGATGTACGATTAGCCATTTGAAACGATTTTATGGTAACACGAGCTCGTCCGTGGCGACCGTCCGGGGAATAACCCGCGACGATCGCTGGAAGCAATTACGGCTCACTTCATAAGAGATTATCGCGAGCCACTCATAATAGAGTGATGCATATAATAAACACATGTTTTTTTTCAATTTAGCGTTTGTCACTTATTATACTTAATGGTGCTGATGTTAAAGCAGAAATAATCTTCGTAATGATGATCGATTTTTAACCGAACAGAAGCGGGGGTTTTTAATTATTCACCTATATTTTGTGTTTATTTATAAATGTGGTAGGTAGGTCTCAATAATATTACCGTGTTCCGGTTTGAAAGGCGCTGTAACTAGTGAAGTTGTTGGGGTAACGATATCCAACAAGTTAATATCTCAATTCGTTGAGCACAATGCAGTGCTGTGTATACTATCCCAACTATCGCCATGTTACGGGTATCACCTATCATCAGGTGTTCGTCCCGCTGATCTTGTCGCTTTGAATAAAAAAAAAAATTCAAAAATATTATTTGGCTTAAGGTATTTTTAATATTGTACACTATTCTTGGTGTAAGGGGGCACAACAACTCACAGTACCCGAGCCAACCACATCTGCTCGTGTTGCACCCTGCTAATCAACAAACGAGGCTCTGGCCACCAATCCGCATTGGGACAGCGCGGTGAAAAATTGCCCAAATCTCTACATATGAACCCATACATAACCTCTATTGCCCAGCGGTAGCAGAAGTCATGCTGATTGTATGGTGAGATGTTTGGAAGGGGCCTATTACCAGCAGTGGACGTCTATGACGTGATGATGATGATGACAATATATTTCAGCTGCCAAAAGCGCCGACAACAAAGAACCGATTCGCAACCGCCATCACATAAATAGTTGAAGATCAAATAAAACCAATGTTCCAGTGGCGGAAGAATCGCTGCGGTCCCGAGCGGTCTTCGCTGCCCTCGACCTTGCCGGAAACTGAAAGTTGCTGGATCTGAATAAACTTGGTCGCAGCCGCACACGCTAGCCTGTACACCCGGATGTGATACCTTCATTTCCACTCCTTATCTCTCTGGAATGCTGTAAACAACTTGTAAAGTTCAAGTCTTCAAATATATATTAAGACTGGTTATTCCCTGATCCCTTTGCTGGCTGTGACACCCCTGCACGCTCTCTTGGGGGTAACATTTCTTATGAACCGTTCTTATCTGCCCTGTACTCGGCAAAAGGGATATTCCTACCACATTGCAAGTCTAGAATAGATGAAAGAAGAAAGGGGTATACAAAGTAAGCATGATTGGACAAATCGGTGCAGGTCGACCTAGGCGGACATATTCTGTTCAAATCGAAAATGTCCTAAAGAAAAGCCGGGTCAAGACGAGCATGCATGAAGACGCTCATGAAAGTGGAGGAAGCGAGAGAGTTGTGCCAGGATCGTAGCAAGTGGAGAGCGGGGGTCTCTGCCTACCCCACTGGGAACGACGCGTGATATATATGTAAGGATGTCCAGGCCTTATGTTTGAAGAGATACCGTGATGCTATTAGTCTTATTCACTTGGGTGGAAATCTCTTACATATAGCTCAGGGCGGTGCATGAAGGCATTAACAATAGCACTTTTGATATGTCATTGAATGTGTTAACTGCGCACTATTTCATTTTAACTGTAACACAGTTAATGTTTAACTACGTGTGTTACCACGGTAGACGCTATCTCACCCGTACCAACTCACCGGCCTCTCTCCGGGTTGCACAAGTGCGCGTGCGCTTCGCTGCTTTGTGCGCATGCGCGTGCGCTTCACGGGCGGCCGTTGCGAAACTAGGGACCGAAGCGGCGCCGGAAGCGCTGCTTGTTTACTGTACCACACGTACAGTCCGGTTGACAACAGCGAAATCAGCGCCCACGCCACGCAACGCGACCCACACAGTGGGATTCCGATTTGAACGTATCCAAAAAGCATCCTTTTTTCTCTAATCTTCTATGAGACGAGCGCGACATTCACCTGATGTTATTTAGGAGGATGTACACTAAGGTCCTCGAATGGCGATCGATCGATGTGGAGATCTTTGAGGGACGTCTATCGGCTGATAATAATGATGACATAGCACCATATTGCACGGATCTATGCTTCTAGTACTCCCGAAAGGAAGTAAAAGATTTCCACCTACATAGAGACTCATCACTATGTCTCTGCAACCATAAGACCTGGAGACTTGCAATTATGTAGGAATATGCCCCTTACCGAGTATAGGTCAGCTAAGACTGAATTTTACAAACTTCCACCCCCTAAAGCAGTTATCGTGAATGTGGCAAGCAATGCCGGGAGGGACAGGTAGTATCTCACGTTGAGATCTCACGTTGAGTCATTGGAGATATCCATTGACTCAACGTGAGATCTCTCAAACTAATGGACGTGTACACACAAAATTCGGTAGAGATATTGCTTCTGCCGTCTAGAGGTCAGCTAAGAATGGATTTTACAACATTCCTTCCTCAAAGGCTAAAACAAGGGTATAACAATTAGCAAAGCTAGTGGAGAATAGGTAGTTGTAGCACATTAGAGGGCGCAATTAATAAAAAAAAATGGCCATACAACTCTATTGAAGTATAATCGCTTGCTAGTAATTTTTGACTTAGACAGTTAACTAGACCCACACTCTATCGTCTATAGGAATAATACAGTGTTCACGGCGCCGTGTAGTTGGCCACCCACACGTCATATTGTAGTTTGCGTTGATTGGGTTAAACCAGGTACACTGGGGACTTAACAAAAAATTTAAGTTTTAAATTATGTCATTGGATTTTTTAAATTTTTTTTATTGAATGAAACAGATGTGAGAATGTGGCGCTAGTTAGGATGTTGTACACTGCACCATACGGTCTCGCCTTGGGACAGGATGTTAAGTCTCGTTACTCCAGTAAATTACATCTGGAACACAGTAAAAAATTGATTTTTTTTATGATGAACTTTGCGTCGCAGTTTTATTGACAACCATTGCGACTTCATCGGACTCAGGGCTCACAGATCAAGTATCCGCGACCTATAATAATAAAAAAAAGAAAATAACCTAAAATAAAACTAAAACTTTAAATGAACATAATAATACAAAAACAAACTAAAACGTAACAATTAAATATATACATATATATATTATGTAGATAAAGTTATTTGTAAAAAGGGCAGGAGAAAGGTGAGAATATTGAATGCAGAAGGGTTAAAAAAAAGAGAAGCAATAGGGGCTAAGAATAGCGGGAATCCATTGGATGCGAGCAACGTGGGACCGATCGATGTGGCGATGATTCGGGGAGACCTTTGTCCGGCAGTGGACGTCTATCGGGCTGATGATGATGATAGTGGCTGCAGTGGTACCTGTATAAACGGTCTCCAGTAACAAAGACCTATCATCAGCGTACGGAGTATATATACATTGATTAGTTGTTATGAGCATATACTATCGAAACGACTGCAGCGTTCAGCTCGCACTGCAGGTCTCACTATAATGGCCGGTCGGAGGTGCCGGATCTGATTCGTCCTTGATAAGGTCCACCCGACGGCAGTCACTTTGTTTACTCGCGCACTCGCACCGGCAAAGGCCTCCTAATTAAATATATTATCACTCAGAATATTCTCAAGTCCTTTTATTCATTCAATAAAGCCTCGACACGAATGGGACGGTCACCTGATTATAAGTGATACGCCTGCTTATAACAACGTAACGCTAGTTAGGATGATACGCACTGCGCCGCATTGCGCTTGTCATCTGTGACAAGGTATTGTAATATAGTCTCGTTACGGCAATAATTACACTAGCTACAGCGCCCTTCAAACCAGATCACAGAATCGTGTGCATACTACTGTTTGCCGGCTGCAATAGGCGCTGCAGTGGCACCTACCTAGACGGTCTCCGATAAGAGAACTACAACCAGTTCATACATTACTGTGTTCCGGTTTGAAGGGTGCTGTAGCTAGGGAAATTACTATGGTAACGACTTAATATCTCATGTCTGAACGCGATGAGCATAATATAGTGCTGTGTATACCATCTTTTTATTATGACTTGCTTCAGATATCTATCTAGGCAGCCTATAAGCATAGGTCTCTGCTTAACCTGTAGAAAGTCTGATACCAAAATCATAAGCTAGAAATTGCGACTTTTTTTTAAAAAAAAAACAAAGTTGTCTTTGAATATAAATATATTGTAATGATTAGAATTCTTTGAAGAGAATTAATTATCTATGTTAATGTATGAGAGATCACATTTGTTATCTGTGCTTGATATATGCGCCTAACATGTCCTAACAGGATGTCTGGCCAGCATTTGGATACTTTGATCATTTCTGATCATTTTATTTGTTCGTGCCTTTACATATTAATATGTTGAGGATCTGGTGAAGGCTGCGGGCAGTGTAGGATCGATCGCTGCGGACATCTTTGGGACTATGTCCAGCAGTGGACGTCTGTCAGCTGATGACGGTGCTGAAGTTGCGATGAAGTATATTAGCGATAGGCCTAGAGTATGGAGACTCGATATGTTATATCTCAGGCGAAGAGCGTAATGTGGTGCATATCTTAATTAGCGCCACGTTGTTATGGACAGGCGTATCACTTGTCATCGGGTGAACGTCCCGCTCGTCTCGTAGCCTCATGTCATGTAAAATGTATCCAACGTGATGTAGTGTATATCATCCGAACTAGCGTCACCTGCATAGCAACATCTGCCGTTAAATCAACCTTCAGCTCGTACAATCGCTTCGCCGAATGAAACAATCGATTTTATGATTAAAAAAAAAAAACTATCGCATTTATACAACACATCGATTGAAGTTGTATATTTAACAGCCGTTAAGTGATACATAAATCGATTCGCGGACGAATGGAAGCGCACCGAATCGGTTTCGCGCGGACTGTACACTGTACGAACGTGTTCGGACTTGTACACAACAGGTTTCATTTTTATTATCTACAGATTATAAATATACGAATAGATATGTAATAATATATAGTTTTTTTAAGCGACGAGACGAGAGGGACGGTCACCTGATGGTAAGTGATACGCTTGGATATAACGTGGCGCTTGTTAGAATGGTATACTGCATCACACTGCTCGTCGCCCTGAGACATAAGATGTTGACTCTCGTTACCCCAGTAATTACACTAGCTACAGCGCCCTTCAAACCGGAACACAGTAATCTTTGTACAGTACTATGTGTCGGCTGCAACAGACGCTGCGGTTGTCCCTACCCAGACGGTCTCCGGCAACAGAGATTCACCACCAGTAAATTACCAGTAACCTACAACGCCCTTGAAACCGGATCACAGTAATGTTTGCACAGTACTGTTGGTCAGCTGCGATAGGAGCTGTAGTGGTACTTGCATGGACAGTCACCGGTTGATGATTCGAAGATTGAGTTTGCTAACACTAAAAAATATTTCTCTAAGGCGCAGTGGTTAAGCGTTTGCTAGCCACCGAGGTCCCTAGTTCGATTCTTAATTAGTGTTCAGTGCTTTATGAGATATAAAGGATCCCCTACCAATATTTCAGCTGGAGTGGCGCCAAAACTTTTCCGTAATTTCTTCATAGTTATGTATATGTCAGAGTTTGGTTCAAGAGCAAGAAAATTGGAAATCGCTTAGGTCCCAAATTAAGGACGGTTACGGCTTCTAATAGGTATCTGAAGTAATGGCTGTAAGACCTAAAAATGGGCCCCGTACCGAACGCTTTGATTCAGCTATCGGCGGTGTTTTCACCGCTACCATTACACGGCCATGACTTCCGAACGTGGTGATATCTCCGCCGGTGATAGCCGCCGGTGATAGCTGCCGGTGATAGCTGCCGGTGATAAGGCACCTGCGCGGGCGATAGCCGAGCTGGTAAACAATGTGGAGTACTGTACATCAAGGTCAATCTATGCTTCACGCCTACGCCGCGAACTTTCCTTTTTTACTGATGGTAGACCTGTTACCGGAGACCGTCCAGGTACCGCCGCACCATCTCTTGACAGACAGTACTATGCAAACATTACTGTGTTCCGGTTTGAACGTCGCTGTAACTAGTGAAATTACTATAATAATGACACAACATCTGTCAACAGCTCGTGGCGCTCGGCGGTACCGGAAACCATGCTGACTTTCTACTGTACTGTCTGCTGAATACCACCACCAGCTGAAGGTACAACTAAATATTTATCAGTATTAGATGTTCACCATCCTTTATCATCATCAACTGATGAAGGATGGTGAACAGCCGTCACCACGTCTACTGGTACGCGGTCGCCACTCGAGGATCGTATTGCCCCATCCGGCGTTGGTCCTTCGAGCAATGTGACCTGCCCACAGGCACTTAAGTCTAGTAATCCTTTGTGCTATGTTGGTGACTACATCTCTTATTGGATCGCGCAGGGAAACTCCGATCATAGCCCTCACCATTGCCCTTTGGGTGACTTTGAGCCTTTCTATAAGGCCGAAAGTGAGGGTCCAGGTCTCGTTTCTGTATGTCAACGCTGGCAACCCTCCTTATCATCTAAATTCTCACAACAGTAAAGACCACCGCTGATCCCCAACCCATTAGAGTTATCGATCACGAAAGAGTTTCCAGCGAGCGAAATGTGCAAAAAGGATTTTATCACTATCTAATATAACGTTATCAGATAGCAGTAAATTTAGGTAATGTAAGACTCTATTAGACATGGCAATATTATAACTTATTTGTGTAACAATTCTCATTCATTATATAATACGATTTAATTCGACGAAGCTACGGTATCAGCTGATGGTATACAATACGCCCATATTGAAGTTGCCCTATTTAGAATAAAAGCCTTGAACATATGATATGTAGTCCCATTACTTCAACAATTACACTAGCTATAGCGCCCTTCAAACCGGTACACATTAATGTCCCCATACTATTGTTTGGCGAAAGAAATGGTCGCTGCAGCGGTACCAACCTAGACGGTTTCGGGCAACAGAGACCTACTACCAGTAACCTCGCTCCCCCCCCCCAAAAAAAAAAAAACTATGTGGTGCTAATTAGGATTACATACACCACACAAAAATGCCCTCGTTGCATTAGATACATTATTAAGTCTCATTACTCTTAATGCCCTTCAAACCGGAACACGCTAATGTTTGCACACAACTGTTTGTTGGCAGGAATAGGAGCTTGACATACCTGGACAACGTTGACAGACCTGTAGTGACAACATCATCATCATCATCAAGGTGTCTCCATTAAACTGTTTTAATTGCGACTTCTATTGTTCTTCTGTAGCCTTTCTAATTCTTCTAGCAGTAATATTTGTGCATGGTGTAACGGCCATCCGCGAGGAGTGTCACACTACTCTTACAGCATTGCTGTGGTCGTCATCGAGCCTCATCACCACCAAACTTATTACTTTTTAAAATTTGACGGCGGTGCTATGTATCCAAAGCTTACTTAGGAACTAAGGCTCATACTGCAGCCAAACAGTGCTGTATACACATTGAGTTCCGGTTTAAAGAACGTTGTATTTCACTAGCTATTACGCTTATTACCGCAGTAATTTCCCTAATTACTAGGGTAATGAGACATAGCATCTTATATTTGTAGGCGGAAAGCACAAAGTGGTGACATGTATATCATTCTGATTAGCACCATGTTGTTCCATCCACAAAAAAATTTTAATTGGCAAATCGCCCTATTGTATACATCTGGTTATCATTCATCCGCCATTTTTGATTGAAGTGTCAACATTTTCAATTTTTTTTTTTATTAATCTCGATCAATCATTACTTACATACAATTTGCCCTTTGATTGGATAATTTGTTTACAAATAATGAGTTCCAACTCGGGTGTTCCGCAAGGCGCGATGGACCGGTCGGCGAGTGAACAGGACGCCGAGTTGGATAAATAAAAAAGAAAAAACAGCAAACAAAAGGAAATCCATCAACAGATACAGTTTCGTATCAGTCGGGAGTGACACAGTTCGGACAAAGAGAACCGGTCCGCGGCATTGTGGGCCCGCCGCGGCCCGCCGCGGCCCGGCGCGGCGGCAACATTAATTTTGCTAATATTTATAACGGACGACCTTAAGAGTGAAAGGGCAGTTATCAAGGTTCCATCGCGCAAGGTTGAACTTTTATATAGATAATAAAAATATATTGAATTGCACCCTTTGAAAGTTGTCCACGCGGCGATTGTTGTTGTTTTTTTTTTTAACAATAAAGAGAGAGGTTTAACTTGATACATCCAATAAGGTCAGCTTCGTACAGAATCATTCTTAAACTTCTATAATGTAACACTATATATCACACTTATAAAATTACTTGATGAACTTGTAAATTAATTGCATTCGGTCGATTTGGATAGGAGACAGGTTTAAGCGAATATTGATAATGTTTCACATTTACCTTCATCACTCATCGGAACTTAGTGCTCTTCAAAGACGTTTACACCCAGTAGTAGTTCGATATGCTATTGCTCCATCTAAATCGATTTTGAACTAGATTTTCTTGTTTGAAATGTATTAATTATTAATGACGGAACAAATTCTCCAGTCATTAGTGTATCATCGATTTAGATAAATCTTCATCATGAGTTTGTCCGACATCGTGTTACTTGGCCGTCCGGCTGAGAATAAATTTGAATAAATTTCTTCGCAATAAATACTTTTAACATAACAATGAAAGATGTGCGCAGATATATTTGGAAGCAAAAAATAGTAATGAAGTTGTGAAGCTTATTGTTTCCTGTGCAGATATTGTAACAAGTGTCCGACATTAAATAATAAATTGCGAATAACAAAATGTACGTCAGCAGCGCGAGGCAGTGTGTTACATTATTTGAACACTTTCATGTAAATTAAATAAAAGTTTGGTAATGAATTAATGATATGTATAATAATATTAAAAATCAGATATTTCATAATCGAGTAAGAAGACTGACAGGCACTAATAATCCAGTATCGGAGAAGGCTAAGGTAAAAATTGTTAAAGCTACCCCTACAGAAAAAATAATTCATCACAACAGACTAGATACAACCATAGTAGACAAATCATATGAAGCAGAAACTGATATCACTATTCCTAATAGACACAATATATGTCTATGAAGGTGAGGAAATTAGTACATGTTCAGAATTCATAGACATTATTACAATCTAGCGCCTGAACAGTTTATCAAATTCCTTTGACAATCGCTAATGCTGGAATTATACCAAAACATGAAATGAAAATCCTTCGAATTCTAGACCTGCCACCGTACACATTCTTAAAATCTGTCAAATAGACCTTAAGTTTTTAAACTTTAAAACTGTGCCACTTGAATTTAGGATTGGCTGTTTCCCTATCCACAGGAAACACTTGATTAATATTATTGTTTCTATCATCGTCAAAGCAGTAAATTTCCTTATCACCATTATCATCACAATCATTCCTTTATTCGAAACGTATTCCTTTTTTGGGCATAAGTTCAGCGGTGGACATCAATGAGCTGATATTATAACACGTCATATATTGATATAGATGATGTCACCAGTATCGTTAAAATAGCATTTTGTTTGAAAATCAGACAAATGTATATTTAAAACTACCTGGTCCACGGTCCGCTTTGCTGACCCTAAACCTCACACCACTTTGGGGGAAGGAATTTTGTAAAATTCATTCGCAGATGACCTATGAACGACAGAAGCAATATCTTTATCAAAACTTGAACGTTTTAGAGATCACATGATGAATGATCACTTGTGAATATGTTCTATGTACATTTTTTTTGGGTTTTTGGAATGTTTTTGGAGTAAATATTTCATCATTATCAGATAGATGTCTTTAGATCTCTTGGATAACTCAGGGATTTCAACACAAGCCGATCTTGCGCTACTATTATCCAGCTGCTTATCCGATCTAGAACAGTTTACTGAGCGTTAACCTTTTGGAGATTGAGACGGAGAAACCTTACCGAAGCTATAGTTTTAAGTAAATATAATTTACCTCAGAGAATATTTATTGGGATATTCATACAACATATCTAAATTTAATTTGTTAACCGGTTCTAAAGATCTGATGAGTTGCCAATGGTTGCTGCTTGTAGACCTCTGCTGCCGGAGACCGTCTAGGTAGGTACTACCGCAGCAGAATTTTTTGCCGCCCCACAGTGTGCCTAGTGTGCGAACTTCACTGAGTTCCGGTTTGAAAGGATTGAACATCTTGTCTCAAGGTGATGAGCGCAATATGGTGCAGTGCACATTATTTACCATCAGGTGAACATCTTGCTTGTGTCATCGCTTCTTGGTAAATAAAATAGATTATCTATTGTTATCTGTTTGGTGAGGGCGAGGACGAGGTTCGAGCTGTGTGTGTCTGTGTGTGTGTGTGTGTGTGTTTGGATGGTGGTGGTGGGGGCGAGGGGTCGTGTAGTTAATGTTGTATAACAGGCGAAATGCCAAGATTTGCTGGTCGACCTTTACCCGGCGCAGGCGAGGCCGGCGCGCACCAACCGGATTCCTCGCGCCGGGCGGCGGCCTCGCGAATGAAACGATATACATTTGAACGGTGAACGTTGCCTTAATTTTCGCTTTTTATTATGTGCATGTGTGTGTGTGTGTGCTTTGTGATATCCTGTTGTGATGGGGTCCCGTTGGGGTCATGAATATCACAAAAAAATAGTCCACTCTAAAAATTTTGTACGGCGCGGATTCTATTAGTGCTATTGACGACTTTAACAATTTGATGGGATATGGCTATAGAATATACCAGTTAGAAATCTTCCCTTCTGGAAGAATTCCAGGTTATGGAGGATTTCTATTACCGAGATGGTTATCTACAAAGACTTGTGTATTATTAGAGACCCTTGGGTATCTAATATTATAGTCTCCCCCTACATTGACCGAGTATGATCTATCTACATTGACAGGGTACGACCATCTTCCATTCCTCTGTATAGAAATTTGTTTCCATTACTTTAAGAGGAGACAGAGTGGGCTTCTTCTAGACTTGTTTTGCTACCTAGACTACATTACCGTTTACCATCAGGTGGGATTATATTAAAACTTTGAAACTATGATTTCATTTTTGAATACCCGTTGGTATTTATAGAGAGTTGGACTCGTGTAACTGGATAACATTAAAAACATTGTTGTGTTCGCAAATACGCAATATTACGTATTAATTAAGCAATTAATAAGCGTACACATTACAACCTTGCTTATTACTAGGTTAACTGTTATTTATAATTAGTTTTTAACTTATATTTTAATAATAAAAGACAAGACGGAGCAATATATGTAGCAGCTAAGTGCTCAACTAATATTTTATTTAGGCACCTGCACAGTAATGGTTGTAGTAGGTTTTTTTTTTTTATTAATTTTTTTTTATACGTTTTTATGAATAATACATAGCTAAAATAAAAATTTAGTAACCACTTGATATAAAGCTATTTACGACAAAATTTTACCACAATTAAATGACTGGCGATAGAATGTTTCCAAACAGAGGAATAAGCATGTTATATTGAGACCTTTACATATGTAGCGTTACGGTCACCCATCCTAAAACATGTCAGATAAAATGTCGCGTAGAATAGATTATTGGCGAATAGTAGAGCACAGAATGGTCATTAATTCATCAGCGTTTGCCCGAGTTAACTAATTCCGACTTAACTAAAGGTTATTGGTTAATGGTTCAATTGTAAACCTAAACTACTTAAACTGCTCATTAATTATTGTACTGCAAAATTACCATTATTTATAGATTTATTTGAATCCGGATATAAATCGATATCCGGATTCATGATGCCGTCCATGCGGTCCTGGTATCCAAGCTTCCGAGCAGAAAGACCGTAATTCGTATATACAAGACGGTGATAAGACCGATTTTGACGTATGATAGCGAGACCTGGACACTAACCCTCAAAGAAGAAGAGTTGCACCTTGTTGCGGAGAGGAAAATCATGAATAGGATCTTCGTCTCGACTCAGAGGACGACAGGTGGTGATCCCGATGCAATAATGAAATCGAGAAGATGGTTGGCGACCTTAACATCACAGTGGAAGCCAAAGTCTACAGACTTCGCTGGATGGGTCAATTGCTAAGGATGGGAGACGATCGTAGAGTCAAAAAGGCGTTCCTCGGAACTCCAATTAGCCAAATATCGCTGGAAGGATGCCGTAGAGCAGTAGCTGCATGAACTTCAAGCAGCAGACTGGCATGAGGCAGTGTGAGGTAGACAACGCTGGTGCTCTCGTGTGTTGGACACCAATACTCACTTTGGGTCGCTGCCCCAGACGAGTATTTAGACTGAAGTCAGGGTTGGAATTTTGAATAATTCTAATACCTAGCTTTAATAATAAATTCTTAAGAATAGGGTCGATAATAGAAATAGTTTGAATGTTATATTTTGTACTTAAGGTTGACATAGTATGAAACGGTATTAGCTGTAGTAGCCTTAGAGTTGGATGTATTGGAGGACGAAATGTATGATAAATAAATTGTATAGAATAATGAGGATAAATAAAAATTAAAGTAAAATAAGAGAAAAATGGATGAATAAACATATCTCTACAAAATCAATGAAGCTTTTGAAAGTTATTACATATTTAGTTTCGAAGGTTAATTATTGTAAGTAGCTTAAAAACCTTTACTTCGCTACATATTAAATAACACAAACGCTGCCTGTGTGGTGCGGAGGCTGTGGTCTCCCAAGTCACGGTCAAACCATATAATGAAAGTAAGCAAACCTGAAATAAATAACAACAGACATTCAAATAAACCAAAAATAACAACTGTGTCAATATACGCGTACTGTAGGCTATAATAGACTGAGTAAAATTGTTTGTGATATATAAATACTATTATTTATTAATATTTATATATTACAGAATACATAATATATACAACTGGTATATACTACATGTTATTCATTATAGCTCCATTGGAAAATACCAGTTTAAATATATTTTTTATCGATATAAAGTGATATCTAAATTAGCATCCCCTGTCCGTAACAATGTCACGGTCTCAACCATATAACTCTTCTATACCATTTACAATTATAAAGCAACACCTATTATCAAGGGTGTGTTTTTTTAGTGGATGTAAAAACAAAAAGTAAAGGGTGATTTTTTGTCTTTAATTTATTTGATATACCCTCTAATTCTCGTAACCACAGCAAGCCTAAATCATGATATATAGTTATAGTGTTTAACGTGAATAATGCTTGTCGTAACTTAGCCGTGCTTAAGTCGATAATTTACTATCTGTCCGATCATTCAACTTATCCCAAGTTATCGCTGGACATTACTGAATATTAATATCGTCCTTCTCCACAAACGGCAGCACTTTTTATATCTTTATTTTCGTCCCTAAAGGATACAACTGTTCCAGCGTATGTGTGTTGTTTTATTCAATATAAAATATATTCTTCTTCTCAATCGCAGCAGCCTTACAGATTGGTTATCAGATAGTTGCAGTCAATCGTTTCATTAGCCGTCTCTTCTCCTCTATAATTGTTGCCTTTTTCGAATCCGTTCATAGGATGTTTACTCCTGATCTGAACCATCGTTACTCCCACTACTGACGATTCTATGAACAGATTGTTTCATATATAAGACGACCGAAATACATAATTATGTCAGCTCGAACAAAAGATGTCAGGAAAAGATATAAAAAAATTTAAAGGATAGGCTGTTTGATTCTGTATGCATTTCAGGGTATTCCTAGCATTCTCCCCCAGTGCCAAATTACTCCAGGCCCAATGGTTCCACAAATATTGTGATGAATCTCTATATTGTATGTTTGGGCTTTGTGTTATCTAATATCCTTTGAGGTAGGTAATTTCAATAGGAGGACTGCCTGTTACAGGTCTCGAGAAAACTCTAGCTATTGGTAGAACAAGATTTATAATTACTGTTTATTTGTGTAAAATTTTCTATAGACTCCGATAACAATATCCTTTTAAATCGGCGAAACAATTATTCGAGAATACTAATGTCCTTATAGTCCTTTGTTAAGTAACGAAACAATGATGGCTTCTCCAATCGCTCGAAATAATCTTTTGTAGTATAAATATTACGGTTATGGCTTTATTTTGCGATAAGATTTATTTTATTATTCGGTCAAGTAGAAAGTAATGTACACTATATCTACTATGTTACCAGTAATACCATTAGCTACAGCGGCCTTCGAATAGAAACAAAGTCGTATTCGACGGCAAAAATAGGTGCTAATTATCGCCAACATTTAACAATAGGTTCAATCGTTAAATAGCTGTGCTATATATATATATATATATATATATATATACGATGAAACATATAATAAGAATTATAACCTTCACAATTAAAAGCAATTAAACTCTTTATTTATTAAGTTTTTAAGATAACAAACTATCACAAATACGGCAATGTTTGTGGACAACATATATAATATATTCCGTTCTCCAACAGATGGCGTTATTATAAATATCATTACAAGGTTATTGAAAGGTCTTAGAAAGATGCTATAAAAAAAATTTCCACTGATTTTCCTTAAAAGCTTAATTTTTAAAGATTTTCTTTTAAATCATTAATTAACAAAGCCGTGATAACTCAGTTTGCAAAGCTGCATATCTCGTGGAGGCGCGGGTTCGATCTCTATTAAATTTGAACTTCAGTTGAGAAAAGATCGCAAGTACACTAATATGCTCTAAGTTCTACCAACTCTCGCTTTGCCAGTCTGGTAGATAAATGACCTTAGCTCTATCCTTGTGAGAGAAGGCTCCTTAATATGAACCTCTAAAAGTCCGTTTTTTTTCTTTTTGTTCTATCTGATATTTACATTTAAATAACTAAAGCCACTGAAATAATTTTGGTACATAAATTGATGGAATCGGGAAGAAGGATATGGCTATCGGTCTTCACGAACATAACATTTTTTAAGGATCTTTGTAATATGGGACGAAAATTTTAAAGGATTAGGGACGAATATATGCAACGGTTCAGGGTTAGAGGTTCAGGCTGATCGCCAGAATTCTACATTAAACTAGCAGAAGACGCGGCGCGTTGTGATAACCGCACTTTGTAAAGTTTAATTGAACCCAAGTTGGGTGCCGGCTGTCTGGCTGGCGCTCGTTTGGCCGCAGATGGGTCCGCTGATACTGGGTCAAGGACCCTAACCGCGAAACTGAATAATTTCCATTCGAACAATCTAATGATCATCACCACTTACCCTGGATCACGCGACGTGGTCACATTGTTTACAATGGGATCGACAATCGTAATTATCTTTTTTTTTACAATTAATTTACTGCATTCTTATTACCAGTAATTGCTGTTATTTGTGTCATAGACGTCTAACTTTGTTTTTCTAAACCGCGAGGCACATAAGGCCTCTAAGGAGAAAGTGAAATGAAAATATAAAAGAATGCATAGATATGAAGGAAAATCATATAAGATAACAAAGTTGAGGATTGAGCTTTTTGAAGACAGCTGATTGAGGAGTCAGTAAGGATAAGTACGACCTTCAGTAATAAACCGCACGAGGGAAATCAAATGGTAACAATCCCTCTTTCCCTTAATCGTATTCTTCATGTCTGAGGGTCGTGACTACTTCGACTAATAACTCTTGTCCTCGTGATGGTTCGCCATCTCGTCCTATACAGCTAAACGGAGAGCGTCGCAGACTGTGCTGCTGATCTGGTCAACCAACGCGTCGGGTTGCAGTCCCGCGGCCTTCTCCCTTCCACTTTACCAGTAACCACAAGTTTCTCAAGATTGTCTCCATCTTTCCTGGCAACGTGTCCGAAGTACTTTAAGATTCGCTCGAGACTGGAGTCTATGGGATCTGGAGCATTTTTCTCCAGCACCACATTTCGAAAGCGTCAACCCTTTCGCGGTCTACTTCTTCCCCAGCCACATATAAGAAAATGGAGAAGACGATGGAGCTGATCTTCGTCTTCAGTGATATATTCCTGTCTCGCAAGTTATCTGTAGCTGAGACATTGCACGCTTGGCCGTACGAACTCTTCTGCGTATGTCTTGTTCACAGGATCATGGTAACAATATTCAGTAGTAAATTAATAAAATCTCTTTCACACAGAAAATTAATGCTAGTTTTTTTTTTTATTTCGTTATAAAAGATCAGTACAATAATTAAACGCAAACAATAACACAAGTACCCAAAGGTCTGCTCTGTAGTCTCTGGTCTTTAAAATTACTTTTGCGTTCGAGAGCTTTGAAGGTGAAAGCCCTCATTGAACCCTAAGCGACCGTTGAAAGAAAAGTACGAGGACGTAACGGAGGGTGCTTAAGAGGACTTCGGCACTTCCTGAGACGTGTTTAAGCGCAGTATAGAGGGGCACCGGTGTATTCTGTAGGAGGTCCTGGGGTCTTTAGCAAAGTGCTAACGATGACCAATCGATGAAAAAAAAGTATTCAAAGGGTGTGGTATTCCACCCTAGTGGCCTTCATCATCATCACCCGATTATCCACTGCTGGACATAGGCCTCTCTCAAACATCCTCCATGTTTGTAAAAGTCCAAGAAGGGGGATTTGGGCCAATTACCACCACGTTGACTCTATACGGGTTGGTGGGAGCCAGAGCCTCGTTTGAAGATTTGCAGGCACCAGGAGCTGGTGAGGTTGGCTAGGTCCCCGTGAGTCGTGCGAGATCTCTTACATCCCCTATATGAGTGGCCTTCAATACAGTACGATTGGAGAGAGAAATTGGTCAACCATTTACTACAAACTAGCCCTAAGTTACTTTGGCCATATTGCCCGGAGACAACCAGATAATCTGGATGAGCTGGTTGTAGGAGGAAAGACCGAGGACAAGAGATCTATGGCCTGCCCAATGGTCCGACCAGATACAGCCAATCTTAGGCCCCAACATTCCGAATGCCCTGACACGTGCTGAGAACAGAGCGGTGTGGAGGCAGCTGGTTAATATGTCATTAAGAGCATTTCAGGTCAAGCACGAGCTTCAGTCAAGAAGAGAAGAATAGAAAAAGAGAAATTGAATTATCAATTTGTGATTACTAATAGGTAGTAAACAGAAATTATGAATTGGTATTATAAACTATCACCTGATAAGGACAATAGTTCATAAAAGGTTGGGAACCTGAGCACGTTGTCGCTTGAAAACTAATACGACCATTCGGTCCGGATAAAGTTCTGCGCGGACAATGGGAGCTTCAGGAACCTGTCGCTGATGAAGGTCCGCACGGAGCCTTTTTAATTTACGCTTCTAGGTATCAGGTTTCAACGTGTTCTGAACAAATTTAATTTGTTGTAACCGATAATAAGGTGGACGGTTTAGATGACCTTTGTCTCCGCTTTCAAATGCCGAAGGTGACCACCGCCGGGGTTTTAATGGGTAAAAATCTCCACATAAATCTTCCTCCCCAAAAGACAGATTAAGCTCTGAGGGCCCCCACCTGAACCGGAAGACCCTTTTAGTCGACTTGTACGACAGGTAAGGAATACCTTAGTCCTATTCTTAATAGCTCAAGTCTACAGGGCTGGCGATGGTACCTAAACGGTCTCCGGTAGAAGAGACCTACTAGCCATCTATACTATAGAGTACATTCGGCAATTGGTATCCATGGTAACAGAAGAATATTACCAGTTAAAAAAAAATGATGTTGACTGTTTACTGTTCCAAAATAACTGGTGACTATGTTGACACGATCAGTCGGATTCGAACCCGGGCAATCATCGATAACTGCCGCGGCCCTTAGCTACCGGCCAGCGGTCGTTGGTAACACCAGGAGGACGTCTTTCAAGTCGCCAGGTTAAGTTCAAGTTTAACCGTAAAGTTAATGGTGATATATATCTACTGAGACTAAGTAAGTAAGTTCCCGCCTTCGGGCGGTAAAGTACAAAGAGCTCTTCGTCAGGTTCGAAGGTCGTTTTAGTGAAATCACTCGATTGACGGATGTTAACATCTGCTTGTAACTGTGAAAGGTTAGTAAGTTTATACAATCTCATAAAACGAACGGGGCGATCACTTGATAGTAAGTGATACCCCCGCCCACAACAACGCGGCGCTATTTAGAATGGTATACACTGCACTACACTGCGCTCGTACCCCAGTAATTACACTAGCTACAGCGTCCTTCAAACCGGAACACGGTAATGTTTGCACACTACTGTTTGTCGGCTGCTATAGAAGCTGCAGTGGTACCTACGTAGACGATCTCCGGCAACAGTAATTACATTAGCCACAGCGTCCTTCAAACCGGAACACGGTAATGTTTGTACACTACTGTGTGTCGGCTACAATAGAAGCTGCGGTGGTACCCACCTAGACGATCTCCGGCAACAGTAAATTCACTAGCCACAGCGTCCTTCAAACCGGAACACGGTAATGTCTGCACACTACTGTTTGTCGGCTGCATTAGAAGCTGCGGTGGTACCCACCTAGACGATCTCCGGCAACAGTAAATTCACTAGCCACAGCGTCCTTCAAACCGGAACACGGTAATGTTTGCACACTACTGTTTGTTGGCTGCATTAGAAGCTGCGGTGGTACCCACCTAGACGATCTCCGGCAACAGTAAATTCACTAGCCACAGCGTCCTTCAAACCGGAACACGGTAATGTCTGCACACTACTGTTTGTCGGCTGCATTAGAAGCTGCGGTGGTACCCACCTAGACGATCTCCGGCAACAGTAAATTCACTAGCCACAGCGTCCTTCAAACCGGAACACGGTAATGTCTGCACACTACTGTTTGTCGGCTGCATTAGAAGCTGCGGTGGTACCCACCTAGACGATCTCCGGCAACAGTAAATTCACTAGCCACAGCGTCCTTCAAACCGGAACACGGTAATGTTTGCACACTACTGTTTGTTGGCTGCATTAGAAGCTGCGGTGGTACCCACCTAGACGATCTCCGGCAACAGTAAATTCACTAGCCACAGCGTCCTTCAAACCGGAACACGGTAATGTCTGCACACTACTGTTTGTCAGCTGCATTAGAAGCTGCGCTGGTACCCACCTAGACGATCTCCGGCAACAGTAAATTCACTAGCCACAGCGTCCTTCAAACCGGAACACGGTAATGTTTGCACACTACTGTTTGTTGGCTGCATTAGAAGCTGCGCTGGTACCCACCTAGACGATCTCCGGCAACAGTAAATTCACTAGCCACAGCGTCCTTCAAACCGGAACACGGTAATGTTTGCACACTACTGTTTGTTGGCTGCATTAGAAGCTGCGCTGGTACCCACCTAGACGATCTCCGGCAACAGTAAATTCACTAGCCACAGCGTCCTTCAAACCGGAACACGGTAATGTTTGCACACTACTGTTTGTTGGCTGCATTAGAAGCTGCGCTGGTACCCACCCACCAGCAGTAAACCATCATCACCACCTTAATATGTCTATATAGTCCTCGCTTTATTGTATATTTAAATTTGTTTACATAACGTGTACACACACATACGTATGCTGTGTGTGCGTGTATCACACCCGTGTAATACTGTTTTCGTTAGCTCTGACCCGCTGTCCGGCTTCACTGACGTTTGCATGTCAAACGTCGTCCGTTAACCCCACTCGGCTACAATGTAGTTAGCTACATTGTAAGTCTACAGTGTAAATATATAAACATTCCCTTATGTTTGTAAGATAATATACTGGAACTGCTAATCTATATATATAATATATTTAATGAAAATAAGTGTCGTTTGTTCGCTAATCACGTTAAAACTAGTGAACGTATCGATATGGAGCATTCAACGCGGAATAATCTGTAGATGGTCATAGACTATTAATTTTTTTAATTTTATAGACCCTTCATCATTTTATTCCCAATTAACTTTCAGAAACATTTTCAAGCTGGTAACAAACACTTTGTAGCTAGTATAATTACTGGGGTAACGAGACTCAAAATATTAAGTCTGAAGCGATGAGCGCAATGTTGAGTAGTGTACACCATCCTAACTAGCGCTGTGTTGTTATAGGCGGGCGTATCACTTACCATCAGGTGTACATCCCGCTCGTTTCGTTGAATATAAAAAAATAATACATTTAAATTTTTTATCTGTTCTTATTATTAATTGAGTTTAGCGCCATCTGTTATCGTTAACACAACGTTATCTTTGTTGTTATTTTATCTACTACTACATGAATGTGTTTAATTAAGAAAATGTTAACATTAATATAACAAAGAGAAGAAAAAAATATTTATTAAATATTAAAGTTTTGTTTACTTTAAATTATTATGTATAAATAATTATCAGCAGTTCAATAATTGTTTAAACGTTACCCCTCTACGTAGGCTTGTATCTGTAGTAACCCCTTTACCTGTAAACAAGAAAAGATTTATATAATATGTTACATTGACGATAAAATTACACGTTTAATAAAACAAAATGTTAGCGACTTTATTGAATTTAATTATTTACTACCCCATTTTCAGTGGTTTATAACAATGACCATGGGAGGTGACCAGGTAATTCCCGCAGATGTATTGCTCTCCCTGATCTATCGAAATTAGAAAACATTCTGTTAATGCTAATAAAGCAGAGTTACCACCATTAATAATATAACTACCCTTCAATGACTATTTCGTCCGGTTTAAAAATATTATAAATTCAAGGATTCGTTTCCCTTCTGTAAATCTACAACCCGGTTTTTATTCTAACAATTAGTTTTTAATTATTTTTTTTTAATTCGATGTAACCGTTGTTTCCTCTTACTCGTTGTTTATCTGAATTAAAATACAATGATGTAGATAACAAATAATTAGTTGAAATATAGAAAAAAGTAAGTGAAGTAAGAAGCTGTGGGATCATTTTTTTAAGTGAACACTTTTTAATACGTGTTCGCTTGAACAATGTAATTGTTGTTTAAATTTGATAATAAATTTAATTAAGATAACTGTTATGCATTAACTGTCCGTCACTTCGGTTAGCAGTTAATATAGTTGATGCTGAGAACCTTTTGGTACTTCCTCATTCTCATCACAATTATTGTGACATCTGATTGAAACCAGAAGCCATCAGAAGACATTAATTACATAGATTATTCCGTCATCGACCAGAGATAATTTTTTATTGGTGAATGTCGCCGTAGTAGACAGTCACGAGCAGTCTTGATGCTCTTTTATGTTGGAGGCCAAGAAGTACTTATATGGCTGCACAGCATTCATAAAGTAATATTAATAGGATGCTTATCCAACATCAAAACATTATGGTACCGATGGAATCTATAGACGGATTTGAACCTGCAACCTGGTTGTGTGGTGGATTAAACGTCGACAATTTCTTGGCAGTGGCGGGTACTCGTACTCTGTAGAGTGGGTGGGGTGGTTGAACTTTGGTATTTTGGGAAGTTGTGGTCGTAAGCCAAGATCACGGCCAAAGGTCAATGCATGTGCGCAGCGCCACCCACCCCAGCAACCCACCCCACAAGTTTACCTCACCGGGATATTGATTCGAGTCATTCAAACATTTATGACTGGGCTTAATGTCCTGTAATATATATGTAGCTATTATAAGCTGTATATTACCTACACCTTGTCAAACATAATAGTAAATAATATAGCTAAAGCTACAGCTCCTTTTGAACGAAGTAATTTCAGGAGACATTCCAGCTGTAAAAAGAGCTGCAGTGTTTAAAGAGTTTCCGGAAATAGAGACTAATCACTAACTATGTTATCAATGAACCACCTATCAACATCAATATCAGCCTATCACTGTCTACCATCAGCCGATAGACGTCCACTGCTGGACATAGGCCTTCCCCAAAAATCTCCACATCAATCAGTCTTGTGCCGCCCGCACCACCAGGAACCAGGGGCCGTCGTTTATCGAGTTTCATATGGGGGTATTTGGGCCACTTCCCACCACGCTGACTTAATGAGGGGTGGTGGGAGCCACAGCCTCGTTCCTTATTAGCAGGCTGTACCACAAGCAGGTGAGGTTGGCTTGGGTCCCGTGAGTTGTCGTGCGAGACCTCTTACACCCCTATCACTGTCTATTGACGACCATCCTCAATAAATTTCCATCTCCATCTTCAGCAGGTCGTCAGTCGACTTTAGCTCTAGAACAATATAATTGTGTTGTTCTAAAGCAAAAATAATAAGTCAGTGAGAGATCTATTCAAAGTTATTTTCGTACCCTTTTGTATAATTCAAGTTGAATTATACGCGAACAATAAAATGGCGCTAGGGGTGAAATATAAATCATTATTTTAACAAAGGGGCTTAACGGGCTTGTTCGGTTCATTTCAGTTTCAGCGAGATGAGAGACGTCGAAGCGAAGAACGAAGCCAAGGATTGTTACATCATCATAATCATCAGTCACCCCCCAAAGGTCTTCTAGCTCAGTGAGCTATTTCCCACCACTCTGGCTGAACGCGGATTGGTGGGAGTCAGAGCTTCATTTAGTGTTTATCAGGGTGAACCACGACCAAACGAGCGCTTTAGTTAATTGAGGTCAAGGTTTAGGGTCTAGCTTTGAATGCGTAGAGTTGGCGCTCGCCAGCTGCGATCCTCTCATTTGCATTAGACCGCAATGATGAGGTCCTAAGAAGGACAGACCTCATGAATTTAAATGAGACATGATCATCAGCAACTGTAAAATAAATAACGTTAATATGGTCATCAGTTCTGAAGGAACATATCCATAGTTGTAGCCCATTAGGTCAGCTGTGGTGGTAAACTTTACATCTATGTGGTATATTATTTCGAGTAGGAGGATCTGGAGATATATCAGTAACATACAGTTAACACATACATATGGTGATATGATGATTTCACACACCTTAGAATAAATTCTGATTCAGTGTGCGGGTTTCCTCACGATGTTTCCCTTTAACTAAAGTTCACAAATGTACATAACTTAAATATTAAGTCATTGGTACATGCCGAGATTCGAACCCGCGACCTTCGGAATGAAAGCCGCACGCTCTAACCATTAGACAACTAAGAGTACAATAATTCCTACAGCGATATTAACAACAACGTGTAATAGCTTAGAAATAAGCTATGTTATATTAAAATAACCGTAAAATTAATTAATCGGCTAAGTACGTTATGTGTATGCTAAGTATATGCAATAAAGTACATTATGGACGGTGGCGTAACTTAGAGTCACTTACGTAAATAACTTAACATGTTTTTTTTGTATGTAAATGTAACTTGTCACTTCTGAACTTGAAAATGTATTAACATTTGAAACTCGATAGAATTAATTTGTTTTTTTAACGTTAACGTAAAGAGATCATATATCATTATCATCAACATCAGCTGATAGACGTCCACTGCTGGACATAGGCCTCCTCCAAAGATCCCCATATCGATCGGTCCACAGTCAGTAAGGCCTTCGTAGTGTGTGATTTGGGCTATTCCTCACCACGCTGACCCAATGCGAGTAGGTGGGAGTCAGAATCTCGTTTGTTGATTAGCAGGGTGCACCACGAACAGGTGAGGTTGGCTTGGGACCCGTGAGCTGTCGTGTGGCAACCCTTACACCCCAATAATCTCTAAGGAAGTCTTGGAGTGGCGGCTGCGTACAGATCGCAAGTGTAGGACGCCCTCACTCCAGATGGAGCGACGACATCATCACAGCGGTCGGCAGCGAGTGGATATGAGATGCTGAGGATCGCACTTGTAGAAGACGTTGGGGATGGTCTATATCCAGCAGCGGGTGGAAAGGATAATAATGATGATGAGAACAAGTAGAATATAAGTCTTTCCTGTTTCAACGCCCTAGGTAATGTTATGTTGTTCCTAAAGGAATCAACTTCCAAATCCGATACTTTTCTAAAGAAGACAACATTAAGTTTGGAATTTCCACTTTGTCAATAAATAACCTTCAAAAACCACCCCTACTCCCAGCGTCGGAATGGATATAAAGTTACAAGAACATCGAAGGACGCATTCGTCTCAACAACCCTCTCATTACAAACCGTTTGTATCTATTTTCAGAGCGACCCGCAAATAGGTTATCCATAATAACCTATCAGGGGTTGGCAACCAGAATCGGTTGCCGCATCTGTGCCCGCGCACCGAGATACGAAGAAGAAACTTAATAGAAATACACAACGAACCGTGTTGGGTACGTCCCTATCAATCGTACCACCGTTTCACTGAATGAGCAGGGGCGTGGGCGTCAATGGACGCGTAGGCGGCCGGGGCCGACGGGGTGCGCCCGTGGGGGTGGCACGGTGGCACGGTGGCGGGGTGGCGGCCGCTTCTCAATGGAGGGTGGACCGGTGACGCAGGCACCGTTACCCGAACATAATCTACCGGGCTATAGACGCGGAGCTTTTGAATGGCGAAAATCTTTACAATGAAATATCAATGGAATAGAACTGGCTGTGATAACCTTAGTGTTTGTCTGCGTGGCGCGAGGACCTGGGGATATCCAGCTGTTATTTCACACGCGAGGTGACTACATCTAAAACATTCTTCATAGTCATAACTCCTCTGTCTGTTTAAGTCGTTTACACACTGCTAAGAGATAACTTGTTTCTTGTGGTACATCATCTCTTTCTATTCTCCTAAAGACAGCCGTTAACTGTTCCTCCACCCCTTTTGGTGGTTTCGTGAATTCCTTCCTAGCTGAAATATACTCGGCAAATGGAATATTCTTAATAAATTTCAAGTCTCCAGGTCTTATGGCTCCGGAGATATCATGATGAGTCTTTACGTTGGTGGAAATCACTTCCTTTTGGGAATACAAGAAATATAGATCCGTGCAATACATTGTACTAAACAGCGCCACGTTATGAACATATCACTTATTATCAGGTGAGCGTCTGGCTCGTCTCGTCGAAGATTTAAAAAAAAACTTATGGTTAAACTTACGATTTCAGAGATTTTGTGATGAGTGCAAGTCGTAACTGGGGTTAAATTAAAATGGAAGATGCATCATTCATCGTCTCAACGTTTTGCTTGTCTCTTGCTTGTCGCTTTACTTCCTCTGGAGACATGATGATAATGCTTCATAAAGCGAGAGATGTTCACCAGGAAAACACTTCAGCTAGAAGTTTCCCCTTCGCGACGTGACCTTCATATTGATAGAAAAATAATGTGTTTTCTTTGAGAAGTTCTCAACTTGTGCTTGCTTAGCCGCGATAGGGATGTTAAATAGGTCGACGATGTTTTAGTTCCTGTTGCTACTTCACGATGGAATTATGTGGTTGAATGAATAACTGATGTAATGCCTGAGATATGTGATAAGAAATAGACATAAAAAAAATATATATTTTCAATGTAAATTCCTGTTAATCTACCCCTATTATATTGACTGCTATAGTGTTAAACCGACGTTTTCTCATGCAATCTTGTTTTTATATATCATCCAGTTAAGTTATTAATAAGTTACTTAAGTAAAAAAAGTTTTTTGTTATTCGTTAACTTATGTAGACCATAAATAATGTTGAACCTAGAGATGTGTAGGTCATAAATGTAAAATAAACCTTTGCCCACTATATAGTTCTTAGTTACTTTACTACAATAGAAATGATATAGAATAACTTTTTTTTTATTTTATATTTATGTATTTATGGGGGGTGTAGGGGTCTCGTACAATAACTCACAGGACCCAAGTCAACGTCCACTGCTCGTGGTGTATCCTGCTAACCAACAAACGAGGCTATGGCTCCTACCAATCCATATTGGGCCAGCGTGGTGAGAAAAGGATCAAATTCACCCCTATCAATATCTACACGATCGATGTGTGGGAATGTTTGGGGAAGGCCTATGTCCAGCAGTGGACTTCTATCGGCTGATGATGATAATATATATAAATTGTTTCCGGCTCTTTAGCATTATCTCTTACTATAACCTATTTGGTACATAGATTGAAATGAGTAATACATGTTAATAAGCTCGGATTTCTCGAATTCTACTCCCAAAACAGGTTGCGGGGGTGTAACGGCCCACAAAGCGGACGGGGAATGGCTCGTAACTAATAAGGCTTCCTTTTATAAATTTAAGCTATTATGAGCTATTAAATAGATTGTATTTAGAAACTGAAGGAACAGCTCCTTGTTTGTCCTACTAAAGATATGGCACAAAGGATAAAGGAATGAAGTTAGTAAGGATGTACGTTTGTTTATACTCCACAAAGGACGAGCTTTGAGTAAATGACAAATGGGAGTACGCCATATTTGCCGCGGACGGAGTCCTGTAAACAGCTCTCTTACTTCCGCCCGAATCCCTTCCTTATTTCCGGTGAAGTAAATCGCATAATGGCGCGTCAAGCTAGATTTATACGCGTTAAGCATTGTACGCAACAGTTTGCAACCCCCGCCGCGACAGGGGGTGTGAGACGGGCCCCGAGAGCCCGCCGACGTCCTCAACGCACTCTCTGACGTCAACTGTGCGTAAGTTACTTTATTATCTATTGGATTCTCTTGTAAATGTTACTACACGCAAGTAAATATGATTGGTTGCGTCATTATTAATGAAGGTGGAATCTTTTCAGGGTGACATTGCACGAGACACACCACTCCGTCAAGATTGAGAGACAGATGTTCTTCGATTGCAAAAGCTCGTAAAGACTTGGAACAGCATGAAGATTATTTTATATAATAGGTTGGGGAAAAAGAAATTCATTATTTTTATATGAACTTCAGGACTTTATTTAACATGCTTCGGATTGTCCGATTTGGGTCAAATATGCACCGTTTTGTTCTATGATTTGTTGCCATTTTAAAGGTAACTTCATAATGCCTCTCTCGTAGAAGTCCTGGTCTCTATTTGCAAAAAACTCTAGTAGCCGATTTTCACAATCTTCCCTAGATGCCAATTTTTTATCACTAAAGAAATTTTGTAATGCAAGAAAAAGATGGTAATCGCTTGGTGCCAAGTCCGGACTGTATGGCGGATGCATTAAAACTTCCCAACCAAGCTCCCGAAGTTTCCGGCGAGTCACTGTAGACGTGTGTGGCCTAGCGTTGTCCTGGTGGAACACGACACCTCTCCTGTTGGCCAATTCTGGCCGTTTCTGGTCAATTGCTATCTTCAAACGGTCCAGTTGTTGACAGTAGAGATCAGAATTTAGTGCTTGGCCATATGGAAACAACTCATAATAAATAATCCCCTTCCAGTCCCACCAAATGCACAGCAGAACCTTCCTGGCCGTTAGTCCCGGTTTGGCCACCGTTTGAGGTGCTTCACCGCTCTTTGACCATGATCGTTTTCGCACAGGGTTATCGTATGTGATCCATTTCTCATCTCCAGTCACCATCCGTTTAAGAAATGGGTCTATCTCATTCCGTTTGGCCATGGAAAGCCAAATGGCCAGATGGAAATTCGATCAATCATGTTTTTTTCTGTTAATTGGTGTGGCACCCAAACATCGAGCTTCTTTTTGAATCTAGCTTTGTGTAAATGGTTTAAAACTGTTTTGTGGTCCATTTTTAGCTCCTGGGCGATGTTACGACTGCTAACATGCCGGTCAACTTCGATCATTTCTCCGATTTTATCGACATTTTCGGCGACCGGCCTACCTGTGCGAGGTGCATCTTTAACATCAAAAAATCCTAAACGGAATCTACGAAACCAAAATTGCACATAATTGGCTGTTACAGTATCGGGTCCATAAACACCATTCACAATTTTAGCCGCCTGGCTTGCATTTTCGCCTTTGTCAAAGAAAAACTGTAAAATGTACCGAATTTTCTCTTTGTTCACTTCCATTTTTAACACCCTGTAACTCACAATTGAATGCACCAAACAAAAAACAGCAAAAGATTTTTTTTACTGCGAAATGTCACCTTTCCAACGAGCATAAATCTGAAACTGTTTGATCGATACTTTACGAGAAATTTATCACTACAGCCATCTACCGAAAAAATAATGGATTTCTTTTTCCCCAACCTAATATTATATGAAGGTACCCGGACCTTCGTGCCAAATAACGCAAAGGTCCACGGTTCGAACCCGAGCTCACGAGATAGGTTTAGTTTGAGCAATGGCAGAGTTTATCCACTTGGTTACTCATACTCTCACGTTAATCTCCTGGGTTAACAGGATTGATATTTCAACAGATGTTTTACCATATTCTATTTTACCATCACCATCAGCCCATTAGCAGCCACAGCTATTAAGTAGCGTCTTCCAAAGATCTCTACTCCGATCGAATTTGCGTTTACCTCGTCCAGCGGTTTCCTGCGACGTTCAACAGACCATCAGTCTAACGTGTGAAGGTCTGGTTAATCATCACTTAAAATCACGTGAGTTTGGAGTAGTGTAGGTGAACAAAAAAAATCTTTTTCTATTTCCTATCTGATATAACCTGTTGTATGTAGTTCCTTTGTAGGATAATTACCGCCTAAACATATACGCCTATGTTCTGGATTGAAGGTCGTTTAGCAAACAAAATTACTGGGGTAATGGACTTGTCTTAAGCATTAAAGCGATGATCAAAATATATTACTGTGTATCATCCTAAGGCTACATCGTTACTGGGTGTCGATCATTTAAAGTAAATAAAAGTCTAAATAATTTTCATTCGCGGAGGCTGTGTTATTCATAAGTTATGTATTAAGTTATAAAGTAATTCGCTGTTCGTGTAAACGATTTAACTTTAGAAAGTACCTTGGAAAGTTAATTTCTGGCGCAACGTCACCAGCGAGACTCCGCGACCGCGAACTCTTCGGCTGAACCTAATATTGGCAAAGTTCGCACCCTACAAAGCTCCAACGCCCCCGCGACACTTTGACCCGAAGGAACAGCTTTTAATAACTCGAAAGTTCTATTTAACTTGATGGATTTGATGAGGTGCTATTGTTTCATTAATAGTTATACTTACAAACTGAGGAGTTGTCCCTGGTACGATAGAGAGAGAGAGGATATGGAGATTGAGTTAGGAAGGCGGACAGATAAGGGAAGCTCTCTCTGATGAAGACGACAGTCGCCAAGTTATCGGAATTTTGCAGAGAAGCTACAGCAGATGTAATTAAGAAAAACAAAATTTAAAAACGTCTGTAATGTTAGAAGAGCTATAGCAAATAAGAACCAAGTAAAGAAAGAAAAAATAACGCAGAAGAAAATATAGTTGAAATAATTTTCATGACTTTCAGGTCTTTTACAGCTGGGAGACATGCGTCTTCGCTTGAGGAAGGGGAATGATAGAAGGAACTTGGATGTAGAATGATAGAGATAAGAAGTTTGAAAGAAGAACAGAGCATGGGAGAGTAGAAAGAATGAGAGGAGTACAAGTAAAACATATAGTAAGAAAGTACTGATGGTAAAAGAAAAGAAATGCAAAGAGTCTGACCCACCATACGCAAGGGAACAATAAAAAAAAAGAAAAGAAACTTTTAACCCCTGTAAAGAATGGTGTAGTTACTATACATGAACATAACATTACCATGATCCATAAAAGCAGACCTAAGCAGCTTGACTTGATGTGGTGTATTTAAAAAAAAAATAACTAGAACCTTATTGTTTTCAGCAGTTGAATCACTTAACTTAGAGTGAACGATCAGCTCTACTATTTACTTATTAGACTTCATCAGATCAGATAAGTTTATAACAAAAAAAGAAGCCACAAAAGTGGCAAGGGATGAGAAGGGTTTTGTGATCACCTGTCTAACTACCACTCTATGTTATCACCTGTTACCATAACAACTACGCCATGTTCCGGATGTCGAACATGAGGACTGAAATATCCTTTGTCACTGAAAACTGAGTGACGAGATCAAGTTTTAAGTTTAGTTGTAGTTGAAAAGACCGTGGTTTAGATGTGCTTACATTCACCAAGTTTAAAAGGTTTACCGGAGATTCAAGGAATTTGTTTATACTATAGAGAATTAACAAAGGTCTATAAAATCTATGAAATATAACCTCATTTACTGGTGATGAAAAAAAAAATGTTATACTACAAGGACAGTGTTGAATCATCAGCCTATGAGCGTCCACTAGACGTTGACCTCGCACAAAGATCTCCATGATCATGTCTTGCGCCGCATCCAACGTTTTCTCGCGATCTTACTTTGTAACGGTTCTTATGGGAGGAATTTGGGCCATTTCACATCACTCTGGTCCAATGCGGGTTGATAGGAGACAGAGCCTCCTTTGTTGATCAGGGTCCACCACGAGCAGGTGAGTGTGGCTTGGTCCCATGAGTTGAAGTGCGGGGACCTTTATACCCCCATCTCATCGCGTTAAGTCATGAAAATAATGATAGTGGTAATAATTAATGAATCGCACATTGTATGGCAGACATTAGGTACCAAGCCGCAGGTACAAGGTAATGAAAGGAGTCACTGAATAACCAAAAACCTTGACCTTCTCGATACCCTTCTAAGTTGATTACCTAATCAACTTTATAAGGTATCAATTTGGGTCAGATAACTTGACCCACAGTCAAGTTGAGCCATAATTACCGTCACGGCGATCTCGCAAACGTATTCCGATTAAACACCAAAAATTATCTATACAAACTTAATGATACTTTAAAGTAGAATAAGAACTTAAAAGGTGATGGAGACATGAAGTTGACCCATACGGGACTCTGGCTCTCATCAATACGCATCGGGCCAGCGTGGTGGGAAATGTCCCCAATCCCCCCCAATGAACCTCTTCAAACGACGGCTCTTAGTGCCCGGCGGTAGCGGAGGCCATGCTGACTGGGGGAAGGCCCATGTCCAGCAGTGGACGTCAATCGGCTGGTGATGACGAGATGAGCACGACCTTCATTTAATGGTAACGCCCGTAGCGATCTGAGCTAACACTGTGTTTATTTGTCTTGTGGTATAATGTAATTTAAAGGTAATATTAAGTGTTGATTCAACAGTAATTTAACTAGCTATAACGTCCATCAAACCGGATGTGATAATGTTTGTACAGTACTTTTAAGAGAGAATTAGGAACTGGCGGCAAGGTGGATACCTTGATGAACTTTGTCAATCATAAGTAGGAAAATTCGCTGTATATATTATCTAGTTGTAATTTTATCGGCTGATGATGATGATGATGTCGATGATTCCGTTGGTGACGAGGTTTTAATTAATTTTTTTTTTTCCTCTTAATTTTGAAATGATGTGGTAATAATATCATCCCCACTTCTATTAATCTTGAAGGGGAGAAAGCGTTTAAATTCAAATGTGCAATAAAAAATTATAATAACATCGATATGTATATATCCCGACATTACTAGAGACAGAGGGATGAGGTTTTATTTTTTGAACAACCACCCCCACTCCCACCCCACGACGCCGACGTCGGAGCCACTTGAAAGCAACACTCGGTCCGCCGCTAAGCTGCTTCCAATCGGGTCTACTTAAACAACTTAAAAGTGCTGTCCTGTTTGTACATATAACTTATCATTATGTTATACAGTCTACAGACAAACACAAGTTTAAGTATTCATCATCATCATCATCATCCTCTGATAGATGTCCACAGCTGTTTTTAGATGAAATATTGAACTTAATAAGTCAAGATGATGATGATAATCAGTTTGATTCATATTGACGAATGGAGCGTAAGTCACCTGCTCGTGGGGAACCCTGCTAATCAGCAGACGAGGTTCTGGCAACCACCAACTCGCATTGGGCCAACGTGGTGGGCAATGGTCTTTGGAGGAGAGCTATGTCCAGCAGTGGACGTCTACCAGCTGATGATAATGATGGATTCAGGAACTCGCACACTACACCACTCACGCAACACCTAATTGTCTTGAAGCTGGGCGAGAGATTACCATGGTAATTTTACTGGGTACATAATTCATTATTAATAGGTACGACATAGTCCTTGTCGTATTACTAGTAACAAGTAACTACTGGGCTAAATTGTTCAACTCAATCAGCAGAAAAGTTTGACCTTAATATTATTTGAAAAGCAAATGTCTCAATAACACCGAGTGGTGGTCTATCTGATGATGATGATGATGATGAACAGCGAGTGGTGCGAGTCCAGGCTAGATTTGAACTCGCGACCCTTAAGGATACTTTAGATAATTTCAATGGGTAACTTTGTGTTTTTTTTTATATACAATTAAGCGATGAGACAAGCGGGACGATCAGCTGATGGTAATACGCCCGCCCATAATAATGTGGCTTACGTCACCTGAGACATAAGCTCTTGAGCCCCCGTTACTATAGTAATTACACTAGCTACAACAACCCTCCAAACCGGGACACAGTGATATTAGGCGGTTGTAATAAGCGCTGCAGTGGTACCCGCCAAAACGATCTCCAGTGACAGAGACTTACCACCAGCGATACTGACTTCCATATTGAGGATCGTCTGTTTCCTCTCAAAGATTTCCCTCTTTAATTAAAAAAAAATGCTTAGTCCGATCAGTAGATCGTAATTTCTAGTTCTGTTCCTACTTGATTGCAGAGCTATCCATCTAAGAGTAATTACAAATACTGAAAGTGCTCAATATTAAAATGAAACGAGTGAAATGAGAAAAAAAAAAGCCAGCAAAGCCTACGCGGAACAATGACGCGCTGCATACACCCACCCGGCGCAGGGGTGGTGTGGGCGGCCGGCGGTTTGGGGTTCTATTCCGGTCGGCGCGTGGGACGGCGGGACCGTTTTATCTGGTGCCGTGGCGCGGGACGCTACAGCGACCTTGAACGTTCGCTTGTAAACATATACAAACTACGGTGACGGATTTAGCGACGCTTCCGGCGGCGCTACGTAAACCGGATGCACGTAGAGATCTCCGTAGTGTATTGATGTTATGTAAAGATTCAAATGTTTATATTGAAACAATTGATAGATTTCCACAGCTGCCTGTCCTGCGCCAATTTTGGTGTTCATGTGGTGGGATTGGGCCATTTCCCAACACGCTGGCCCAATGCGGGATGATGGGAGACAAAGCTTGGTTTGTTGATTATCAGGGTGCACCACGAGCAGGTGAGGTTTGCTTGGATCCCTTAACTTAGTATGCAGAACCCCTTACACCCCTCGGGAATATGAATCAAGCGGATTATGATCGCCATATTCACTAATTAAATTCAATAATTCCTCTAAAAGACAGCTGTGGATGTCTATCGGCTGATGATGAGCAGGTCAGGTTGGCTTGGGTACCGTGAGCTGGTATGCGGGGAACCCTTACACCCCAAGACGTGGAAGAGGAGATCGCTTAGTATCACGTGATTTAACTTTTCTCATCTAGGACGTAATACTTCATACACGGAACAAGGTTGTGGTTGTGATGCTGTACAGCCGCTGCACCTGGTGCGAAGACATGGTATACACGTGTGATCAATCAGATGTGAATACCTTCGTTATTATACATTAACTAGGAGTTCAACGCCGGCTTTGCTGTGACACCCCCGCAACTCATTTGGGGGAGGAATTTCGTAAAATACATTATTAGCCGACCTCTAAACGGCAGAAGCAATAACTGCACTCAGTTTTGAGTGTTGATATCTATATATTAAAGATCTCTGTATGTGTGACTATATATGTGGAAATTTCTTATATATACAAGATGTATCCCTTCCCTCGCGACCCCTTTTGGGGGTTACATTAATACTCAACAGAAGGAATGTTCCTACCAAATTTGAAGTCGCCAGACTTTATGGTAACAGAGATATCGTGATGAGTATCTTCTTCTTCGTCGGTACCACTCTTGACAGGGTGGCTATATATATATAGTTTCAGTCTGTCTGTATGTGTGGTGATATCGTAAGCTCTTAGTTAATTGCTGAAACAGTTTGGAATAAAAACAAATAGAGGATGTCGGGTTAGCAGTTCTTCAGCCACCGCAATTGCGGAAGCTTTCCTTTGAAGCTTTGCGATGAACCTTGTGGTGGTGGGAAATAAAGAGAATTACTTTTATAGTGGAAGGGGTTGGGCAGGGTAAATGGCTTATAAATCTCAACTTTAT
Source organism: Troides aeacus (assembly GCA_033220335.2). Classification (NCBI taxonomy): domain Eukaryota; kingdom Metazoa; phylum Arthropoda; class Insecta; order Lepidoptera; family Papilionidae; genus Troides; species Troides aeacus. The sequence continues at coordinate 1,180,305 of CM067277.1, read as the reverse complement.
ACGGTTGCTTTAGAGGATCAAGTCGTGATATCCGGTTTGAATGTTCATACCGCAACATCGTTATCAAAATACAAATCCTCAACCATTCTTTTGATGGGAGTGTCAGAAAGAACATTTGTCTTCTTCAAAGAATAATAATAAATTACAGGTAACAGGTTATACTTCGCAGTTAAGTTTAACTTGGGTAGCTTAACTACTGTACTAGTAGTAGGTCACTGTTGCCGGGGACCGTCTAGGTACGTACCAGCGAAGCTCCTATGCAAACGTTACTGTGTTCCGATTTGAAGGGCGCTGTAGCTAGAGTAATTACTGTGGTAACGAGACTCGACATCTTATGCAGGCGACGAGCGTAATATAGAGTGAAATATGCCGATGTAACTTGCACCAGGTTTAATAAAAAAAAAATTAAGTAACAACCGTCTCAGGACACATCGAAGGACTGACAGCTGATGGAGTAGCAAGACCCTCGCATGTTGACCACTAATCTATGTGGTCCGATGATCTGATGATGGTAAGCGATCGATGTGGAGGTTTGAGGGAGGCCAATGTCCAGATGATGATGATGAGCCATAGTCTCCAGAATTATGGAATAGACTTTTCTTTTTTTTTAATTGGAAAGTAAAATCAAAGAGGTCTTTCCTCCGAAGTATTTCATCCATTCACGTCGTGTACTTAAAGCTGACATGTTTTTCAGAGCGGAGATTTCATCTTAAAAGCTCCTTGATGATATTACCGGTAATTCATTGTTCAATAGGATTTTGCCTGGAATCGCATGAAGTTGGAAAGGTGATACGTGAATGTAACATGACAGGTAATACTGTCAAGAGTTAAAGGTTATATTCTATTATGTGAAAAGTCTAACGATCACATCTCAATTACTTTTAGCTTTGGGTAAAAAACTTATTACTATGTTTTTTTTTATTCGAAGGATCTATGAGAAGAGGATAATCACGTGATAGTGAGTGAAGACTGCCCATAGCAACGTGACGCTTATTAAGATGAAACACTACACCACATTGTGCTCGTCGGCTTGAGACATAAGATGTTGATACTTGTTACCGCAGTAGTTTCGCTAGCTACGGCGTCCTTCAAACCGGAACACAGTAATGTTTGCCGGCTGCAATAGGCACCTACCTAGTTGGTCTCCGGCAAAAAAGGTTTACCAGCTATTGATAAGGATGCCCACGTCTGCTAATCCAGAATACACCGGCTTTGATATTGACAGTCGGGATTAAAAATCATCATCATCAGCTAACAGACGTCTGCTGCTGGACATGGTCCACCCCCAAAGATTCCTATATTCATCGGGTAGGGATTCATATGAGAGATTTGGGCCATTTCTCACCACTTGGCCCATTGATCATCAGTTAAGGACATGATAAAAAAATACCCTGTCTCAAATCAAACTTAATAACTTGTTTCGGAATTGAAGTGCAAACTTCCGTGTCGCTAAGCAGACGATTAACCTCTGCGCCTGCGTGTAATCCGAAGAGATGTTCTGAAATTATGACAATATTCATATTGATGAGCAGTTGGAGCAGCGGCTGATAGAATATGAATTATTGATGGAACTTGCTTTCGCTTAATGTTGGCGCTTATACCCTTATTTGGTGGTATTACACATTTCGAGAGTTCATGATTAAATACCTCATGGCCCATCAGTTGCTTTGTCATTAAAGACAAAGGTATATAGGTTTACATATAGATTTAGGACCTAAAAAAAATTGTACTAATCAAGCTGTTTCCGATGTTGGCCTTAACACGCCTGATCACTTTCATCATCATCATCACAACGTCCATTGCTGGACATATGCCTTATCCAAAGATTACATTTGAAGGAATTCATATGGAGGAATTTAAGCCATTTCCCAATGCGAGTTGGTGGGAGCCAGAGCCTCGTCTGTTGAAGGTTTTGAAGGTAATCACTGACCTAACTAGATTCATCGTCTTACGTCTCAGTCGACGAGCGCAATGCGGTACTCTATATACAATTCTAATAAGCGCCACGTTGTTATGGGCGAGCGTATCACTCACTATCAGGTGAACGTCGAGGTCGTTTAAAAAAAATCAATAGTAGTAATATTCATGAATATGTACTACACTAAGTATTTGATCCGGAAGGCTTTCACCGTTTCATGAAAGCGTTAAAGCGCCGCCGGCGGCGCTGCTGTTGCTTTATAGTGTTTTGATGGAAATTGATGGTTTCTTTCTGCTGTTTATTTATTTACCCTCGCGCCGGAGCAGGGGGTTTGTTTATTAATAGCATTCACCAGGGTGCGAACAATTTATTTCTATCACAAATCTAGACGTTGATAAGCCAACAGCCTCGTGGTTCAGCAAACGCTGGTATGCAGTTTCCTACTACAGATTAGTAATAAAAAAAAAATATTTAAATATATATTTTCAGCTTGAAGACTAAATAATAAAAAAACTTCTCTAAAGTCTAAATATTACTTTGAAATTCCAGGGTCAGTCATGGTTTCACTGATAGTAGAACTCTTGCCCTGTAGTCTCGGGCTATTGAAAATAGGACTAAGGCATTCCCTACCTGTCGTACAAGTCGACTAAAAGGGTCCTCGGATTCGTCAGCCCAGTAAGAGTGCCTTAGGCGGAGGGCAAATGTATGGTGGTTTTATATTTGCCGTAGCACAGCGTGGGTGGTGAAGGCTTTGCCCATCCATGGGATGTTTTAGCTAGAGTGCAGGGGGCACCGGTGCATTCCGTAGGAGACCCAGACCCCCTCCTGATGCACTGACGGAGATTACCGAGAGGGTTTTGATAGGTAGAAGCCCCCCATAACCATATCTTCCCTCCAGAAGCAATGTATCTTTTAAGATACTCTCCGCGTTAAAAAAGGTTTCTGTTGTCACTGTATAAGTACAAACGCAACTCCTATTGCAGTCGATAAACATTACTGTGTTCCGGTTTGAAAGGCGCTGTAACTAGAGAAGTTATTGGAGCGACGGCAGTTAACATCCTATGTGTTAAGACGATGAGCACAATGTGGTGCAATGCATATAATCCTATCTAGCACCAGGTTACAAGTATATTTTACCACCAATTGATCATCTCCAACGTTGTCGGTAGAAATGAAGATATATATTTTTTTTCTATCTAGAATCTAAACTCTTCCTTTCAGACCGTCAGAGATAGAGATTAAAGCATGCTAGTCCAAGATACTCCAACTCGCGCGTGTAATATATGACGGCCGGGACATGTTCAGTGACCAGACATATTTGGAAAACCCAACCAGCAAATGTGGTCTCCGTGTTCCAAGGTTATCATTACATACGCATCAAATTCTCGCGATACGAGCATAAAAACCATGCTGTCTTTATAATGTTTAGATAAACAGCTAGTTAAAAAAAAAAAAAACATTCCCAAATAGTCCACTTACGGAGGCGTATACGGATTCGAATCCAAACTGGACGGCCGACAATACATCATCCCACGACTGGACACCGCAAATGTCACAAACGGTGCCTTCGAGAACCCGGACGTGGGTCCCGCAAGCGACTTTGCTCTTATTACATATAGCTTTAAAATTCAATTCAGCTTGAGCCGAATTGGCGGTTACGCCGTTATGGAACCGGTGTGCCGTCATCAACGAATGTCAAGGATAGGACTAACTGCGTGCGGCTGGTTTGTCACCTTCCCGACGCCGCAGTGCGATGTGATTACTGGTAACGAGTAATCTGTTATCATTAAATATCTGTTAATTACCAATTAAAAAATATAACAGTAGTTTTTTTTTTTATGTTGAACATATTTTTTATTACGAAGCGACATCCGAGCGAGACGTTCACCTGGTGGTAAGTTATGCGGCTCATACCGTCAAGTATGACGCTGTTGTGGTTCCTATACAGTCTCCAGCAATGAAGACCTTCTCGTCCTTCATTGAACTGGATAGTATACACTACAGTAATACCCCGCTTTACGCGAGGGATACGTTCCGAAAAAAATCGCGTTAACTGAAATTCGCGTATATCGAGGTTTATGATTAAACATAGTCAAAATTTAATACAAAAAACTACAAATCATTTGAATCAATCACTTTAATTCTAAGAACACTTTATGCAATACATACTCTTAGTTTTTACGGATAAATACATCTATTGTCTTCTGTGTAGCGTTTTGTTTACGTTCTTCTAGAATACGTTCATAACACCCAACACTGGTTTTAATTGTTTGACGCACGGTCAAGGCACGGCCATCATTATTGTCTATACACTGCAATATGTCCAAACCTGAATAAATCTTTGAAAGTGCATTTTGTATTTCCCCTGAACATAAAACTTCCTCTTCTACTTGTTCTTCCTCATCGTAGATAGGATTATTCTGTAACTCGATCAGATCTTCATTGCTGATAGGATCGTCGTGCGTTGCTACAAGTTCTACGAGATCTTCTACCGTGACATCTTCAAGTTCAGACCCCTCAATCATTGCAGCAATGTCTTCAAGCACTCGCCTCAGCATCTGGACAATTCTTCTAGGTGCTTCCACTACATCTGGCCAAAGATTACGCCACACCGCGTTCATACAACTCATTTTAACTTCCTTCCAAGCCTCTTCTATGTTGTGAATAGACTTCATAATGTTGTATGACTTCCACCACTCTCGCATAGACTGCGATAGTTCTTCCTTCCCCGAAAGTTTGATGAATTAGTTGGCTAAAAGTGCGGCGATGGTAATTAGCTTTGAAGTTTGCTATTGCTCCTTTCCCTGGTCCATAGGTTGTAATATTGACGTAGTGTTTGGTGGAAGGGACTTTACGTACACTTTTAAGTCTCTGGGCGTATCAAGTGAGGTTGGATGTCCTGGGGCATTGTCTAAGAGTAATATAACTTTAGGTTCAAGCCCATTTCTGTCACAGTATGATTTGACTGATGGGCAAAAGCTATTACAATACTATTCTTGAAAAATTTCCCGTGTAACTCACGCCTTTCTGTTTGATCGCCACACAACTGGTAGACTTATCTTGTACGTGCCTCGCATCGCACGGGGTGTTTCTGAATGGTACACTAGTAAAGGTTTCAGTTTGAAATCACCAGTGGCATTAGCACCCAGCAGAAATGTTAGTCGATCTTTCGCAGCTTTGAAACCACTGGCTTGACGTTCTTCCTTAGAAATGAATGTTCGAGATGGCATTTTTTTCCAGTAAAGTGCGGTCTCATCAACATTGAAGATGAGACAAGCAGGAATTTTCTCTCGTCTAACGAACTCTTGAAACTTGTCTGGAAACTCGGCTGCAGCTTGAATGTCCGCGCTGGCCGCCTCGCCTGTTATGTGGATATTGTGAAGATTAGAACGCTGCTTGAACCGATGGAAGCAGCCTCTGCTGGCAGCAAAAGTCGGAGTGGCACTCCCTTCTCCTACTTTTGTTTTCAGCATCTCATACAAAGATTTTGCTTTTGTGTTTATGAGATCTTGACTTAGTGGTGTGTTCTTCTTATTCAAATCTTCGATCCAGACTGACAGTCATTTCTCCATTCTTTCTAAGATAGATGATCTCGAACGAGAAAGTTTTGTTGCACTTATAGGTGTTGACCTTTCGCTGAAGATTTTAATTTTTTTCCGATTTTTATAAATCGTTCTCACAGTCGATTCTGAGAGTCCAAAATCTCTCCCAACAATTGTTGCTTTGCCTCCATTTTTCATTTTCTTAACACTTTCATCTTCAATTCCAAAGTGACGCTTTTACGCTCCTTTTTCTTTACAGGCGGCATTTATAACGTAGGGTTAAATTATGTATGTATCTCCAATAAATGTTAAAACAAAACTGCCAGCCGACCGAACCAACATTACGGAACAAATGAACACACGAAACGAACGAGGGAATCCCCATAGAAGTAAGTCGAAGGACAGGGAATTCCCAATTCTTCGAAGAGAATATTCAGAGAAAGCGGGGATCCCGCGACCATAGAGAAGTTAATGACTACATTATGTTTATACGCACTCTTTCGCGTAATGCGAGGCATTTGAGCGCGAAATTTGAAATTCGCGTTATAGTGAAACCGCGCGTAACGGGGTCGCGCTAAGCGGGGTATTACTGTACATAATACACGTTATGCGAAATGCAATGCGAGGGATGTCCAGCGGTGGACGTTTACTTGAGATGATAATAATGTGACCAGTAACATTGATCACCTAAATTAAAGTGGATCTCTTTCTCTTTCTCTTGTTTCTATCTCACTCAAAAATAACACAAAGTTCCACTTTTGCGTATGAACTCTTTCTTTTTATAGAAAAGCCTTTCATATTGCGGTTTTTATGAAGATCTTCACACGACACATCACTAGTAGTATCAATGAGGCCAAGCCTCGTTGAGGATATATACAGTATGTACAGTATATATACAGTATGTATATTAGGAGACCTTCGTGATCGATCAGAAACCAAGAGACAAGCGATCATAATTAATGACCGGCTGACGGCACTCTGATTACGGTAATTATGAGAATTACCAGATGTAAACAAGGTCACGATTACCGGTTTGCTTGGTAGGTCTCTGTTACCGGATATCGTGTACGTACCACCGCAGTTTCTATGTCGACGGTCGCACATTGTTGTGATCCGGTTCAAATGGCGCTGTATCTAGTGAAATTATAGGAGTAAGAGGCTTGATATCCTATAGAGCTGTGTATATCATCATAATTAGCGTCACGTTATAGGCAGGCGTATCACTTATTATCAGGTGACAGTCTTGCTCATCTTCCTACAATAAAAGAACCTAAGAGTAGTAATTTGATATTTACTTTGAAGAGATCCCAGGGTCTCTCCGGATGCACTGAAGCAGATCACCGGAAGGGGTTTTAGTGAGTAAGAATCTCACGTGGGGTTACGTGAGATTCTCCTCCCCTCAGAAGCTGGATATCTATCGAAGATTTAATCCCGAAAAAAAAAGATATCTTGATATATCTTAAGTGGAGCTACTGCTAACTTTTCTTAGCTTAGGAGTGGTTGTACTAAAATAACCCTGCTTCTCTAGGATCTATGGAATCTTCATCCCTTCAAAAACTGTGACCTCATTCATACATTGTAAGAGAAGCCCTAGAAACGAGAGTAACATTATTAAAAAAAAAAACGAGCGTAACAAGTAAACCACACTTCACTCACGCGGCGGCTTGTTACCACGGTAATCGCGGTGCCGACAGCTATGTTAATTTATTATGAATAACTTGCCGCCATTAAACTTGGCATTGCAACTTATCGCGCAACTTCATAAATTATTTAAGTAAAAACCTCTTTACTGTTATCATTTAAAGTGGTACTGGTTAATAACGGAACCATATACATCATCATCATCATCCTCAGCTGATAGACGTTCACTGCGGGACGTAGGTGTCACCCAAAGATCACTACGTTTTTAAGGGTTCATATGGGAGGATTTGTGCCATTTCCCGCCACGGTGGCCCAGTGCGGGTTGGTGGGAGCCAGAGCCTCGTTTGTTGATTAGTAGCACCACGAGCTGGTGAGGTTGGCTTGGGTCCAGTGAGAATGGGTTTTGTTTGTTCGTCAATCACGCGAAAACTAGTGAACGTATCGACATGGGAACACGACCATTCAACGCGAAAAGATCTATAGATGATCATAGACTATTTATTTTTTATATTACATAGATCCTTCATCATTTTATATCTAATCAACTTTTGTAAACATTTACATTTGGTATTATTTACGCGGTTGCTATGGTAACGGTTGCTATCGAGAATTATTTCGGGCAAATTTCAAGTCTAATTATTTATTACATCCAGCTCAGCGAGCGGGCAACAGCTAGTACATATACTAGCCGTAGATACCACCGCATCAATCCTATTGCAGCCGACAAACAGTAGCGGTGTTGACATTACTGTGTTCCGGTTCGTAGGGCGCTGTAGTTAGTGAAAGTGAGGTAACGAGATTTGTCATCTCATCAAAGCGTCGAGCACTTGGTGCAGTGTACACATTCCTAACAGTATCAGTAACCGTCAGGTGTCGGTCTCGTTCGTCTCGTCGCGTACTACACTCGTTAACTTTAACGCCGCCCACGGTCACCAACGATGCCAGTGCGTTGCCTACCCTTCACGTAAGAATATGCTCTTTGCTTGAATAACTCAATGTCGCAGTTGTTGGGGAAGACCGCTGATGGCCACGAATTCCAGAGACTTACTGTGCGTGGCAGAAAACTGTTTTTAAAACGCATTTTAGTGGAACGCCAACCATCCAGATGGTGCGGATGATAGTTCCGGCGCGACGATCGGTTGCGAAAATCAGCGGCTTCTATTAAATCGAACAACTCCTCAGAACACTCCCCATTGTAAATTCGGTAAAGTATGCATAGGGAAGATAGATCCCTACGCAGTGCCGAAGGATCTAGCCGATCGGCAAGTTCAGGATCGTCGACAATCCGAGATGCCCTACGTTGGATTCGGTCAAATGGAGATAGCTGATAACCCGGAGCCCCGGCCCAAAGGTGGCAACAATACTCCATGTGAGGCCGCACCTGCGCCTTATACAGTTTAAGGCGGTGAGCCGGCTTGAAGTACTATTTGGCCCTGTTGAGTACTCCGAGTTTTTTGGAGGCCATTTAAGCCTTGCTCTCCAAATGACCGCCAAACTGGACAACACTCGAAATGTCGACACCTAGAATGCCAATGTTCAATGTTGTTGGAATACTTGAACATGTTATCAGCGCTGCGAACATGTCGCCCGCAATGCCGTTATGCGCTGATAACGCTAATTGCTTGTGTATACATTTTTTTTTATCAAATCGAAGGTTATCATTAAAATAACTAACCTGCTTTAAACATGTCATAAATAGCAAGTGTTTTTTTTTAAATTTCACTACGCAACGATACGAGCGGGACGTTCACCTGATAGTAAGTGATACGCCTGCACATAACATAGTAACGTCAGAATGTATACAACCACGACATTGTACTCCTTGCTTAGAGACCTACCACCAGTAGACCTTCATAGGGTCTTTTCTATAGTAAGCCCTTCACAAGACTATCATTTCATCATCATCATCATCATCAACCAATAGACGTCTAGTGCTTGACATAGCCCTCCCCCAAAGATCTCCACATACAATCAACATGGCCTCCGGCACCTCTGGGCGCTACAGGCTGTCGTATGTAAGGGTTCATATGGAGGATTTAGGCCAATTCCCACCACCCTGGCCCAATGCGGGTTGGTGGGAGCCAGAGCCTCGTTTGTTGATTAGCAGGCTGCACCACGAGCTGGTGAGCTTGGCTTGGATCCCGTCAGCTCTTGTACGGAACCCTTTATTTTTTAATTTGTTTATTATGGCCAATGTACAAGAGCATATCTTTTTGTCCCTTCACATAAAAATATAGAGTAATTAAAACATTTGAAACAGAGTGAACGTGTGTATAAATATTAATAAACAAAAATGGCGTCTGACCATCACAGAATCGAACTTGCAACAATATACGTATGACCTTTCAACTGCTGCGCCTCTTCTTTGTTATTCTACATAGGAATTTGATCTAAATAAGTTTAATATAATAAAATATCGAAAACCAGAAGTGAAGATCGATACGCGGAAGTGTCAACGGGTTTGTAATGATCTACGGCAAGATCTTTGTAGATCATTTGAATATACTGATTTATTTTCATGAGATTATTCGTTCGAGCTGACGTGAAACGGTGATAGCTGTTCGTGAGGTGGTCGCGTGCTACTTCTTGAAGTGGATTCGATTCCACGGTCAGGACATTGACAGTATGGTCTCTCTTGAGTAACTTAAGAGAAGTGTTACTTAAGTTACTGTGTCAGCAAAGTAATGTTATCGATGATAGAAAGAGGCGCTGATGTTATTTATCTAGAATATCTACAGCATAATATAGAACATTCTAGAAAATCGTGAAGAATGTGGGTAATTCTTACATCTACCAATTGACTCTCTCTCTCTCTCTCTCTACCATCCTAGTAATTTAAATGTTAATTATATTTTTTTTTATTCACCAAGGTACCAAGGTTTAAACATTAAGTATCAAATCTTATGTTAACCTTGAAACACCTTTCTCATATGTAAATGATCTTATTTATTAACTAACACTTTATTATAAGCATTTATATCTTTTTATAAGTATTTACAATATTTTAGAAGGGGAGCAGATATACTCTCCTTATTAACTATTAACTTACATATGTTACAGCTATTTACTTGCATCTAAATTATGTCCTTTCACCACCAGACGACCAGAAGTAGCGTGTAACCATCGTGATGTTGTGGACATCCCCAGTATGCAAATGAAGAGGTTCAGCTCCTCGTTCTTCATAAGAACACCAAAGAAGTAGAACAACTTTCTTGCGTCGGTGTTCCCGTACAAATACGAAGCTGGTGTCTTTAAGAGAAGAGTGAATAGGCTGATACTAGGTTAATGCGCTTGTCCGTCACAGACCACATTTTCAGGTGGAATCATGATCAAGCGCTAACCTAGTATTCTGTTACTAGATGTGTTTGTACTTTTTCAGTTACAGGTCACAAGCCAGGTTCTCCTTACACTTGAACATTCAAGCTTATAACAATCAAGTAACTAAAGTTGAGGATGTAACAATGGTACAGTTGACAGCTTCAGAAATTACAGTTTTAATAGATTCATATACAATGTTTACTGGAGCTTTTTTTTCTAAGGGATGTAAGGAAAAGAACTTAGGTCTCTTAGATGTCTATTGGTGTGCAGGTGCCCTTATCCCGAAGTGGCAAACCGCTCGGTCGGGCCCGATGGAATAGGCCGGGTTCGCGGCCTTGGTAGACTTTATTAGGTGTTAATCTGGTAAGCAACAGGCGGTTAAAAATAAACCGTCGGTTCTATATCGGGCGCATAGTGTGGCAGGGTGTGGCAGGGTGGGGCAGGTTGGGGCAGGGCGCGGCGAGGCCGGCGGCCGCTCGCCGTGCGTATGCACATTATGCAACTGCGTTTCGCTGCAACTAATGCAATCCGTGGATACAAGCCGCTACACGTTTGTAATAAAGTAATTACTGGTAATTCGTTGCGATTACCGACTTCGCTAACGTATGTTTTATAATTAGACAGATTATTTTTCGACCTGAATGTTCATTTTTTTATTGGTGTTAGGTAATTTTGGTGGAAGCGCCGACGTGCGGACTGCCTCCATGAGAATCGTTTAATCTACATATGAGACTGCAAAGGAAACATACATTTATAATAAACAAAGGATGCAATATCATTAACAATTTATAATTAGTTATAATTATTAAATACTTAAACATTAAACCGGTTAATCTTTATACATAGGAGATATCTAAAGTATCCCGTCTAATAGTTCTGATTGATCAGATCGCCAAATTTCCTCCCGATAACAAAGGAAAGGAAGACTATGAGGTATAGTAATTTTCTCTAATACTGCAGTGTATCAACGTTTAAATAAGCACTACTGTGTTCATGTTTGAAGGCCGCTGTAGCTAATGAAATTATATAGGGGATACCCAGAGATTCATGACTTATAACATCTCTTGAAAGTGCTAGACGAAAATACTCAGAACTTGGTAGAGATATTGCTACTGTTATTTAGAGCTCAGTTGAAATTGGATTTTTTTAAATTCCTTTCCCTAAAGGGGTGCGGAGCGTGGTACAGGGGTGTTACGGCCAGTAAAGCGGGCGGGCAACAGTTAACTTATCTAATGGTTGAGTCAGATTATATCGAAATGGAATAAAAGAGAGGACAGGTAGGCAGCTGTCATTGAGAGAAAAACTTCTCTATGAAATACAGGGTACACGTTTAAAAATTCAGAATTTTTTGTTATAGCCACAAACCCCTGAACAGACGTGTCCGGCGTCGAGAGCTTTACAAACACAATTCATTAAATATTTGAATCGAGTTAAAAGTTATCTCTGGAGTATTTTATTTGGAGAATTTTTTATATTGACACAACAAACAATTGTGTAATATAACAAAGGTTGGAGGCTGATACGGGTGGAACAATTGCACGGCGCGTGCGCCGCGGGGAATCCCCGCCGGTAGACAAATCAATTTGGGACGCGATAAGCCGCCTCCTGCGTGTAAATTATGAAAGACTTATCGCTGCACGTGCCAACCCACACTTGGCGGTAAATATATATAGATATATAAGCACCACCGCAGCTCCTATTTCTACTGACAAACTTTACTGTGCTCCGGTTTGAAGGGCATCTTATAACACAAAGTGGTGTAATGTAGCTAGTGCCACGTGGTTATGAACAAGCGTATTACTTACTACCACGTGAGACTCGATGTCGATGTCGAACAAAAAAAAATGTCTATTCTCCGCAATTCCACCCTAGCAGCAGTGGGAATACCGAGAGGGTTGTTTGTTGTGTATCGTATCAATATATGCTAGTGATTTGAAGTGTTATGCCCTCCTCAACCCAAAGAGGGGTAGCAGAGCCAAACGGTTTGATTCTAAAGCATCCTGAGTAACGCCATTCACTATAGATAACTGTAGGTTCGTTCTATTGTCTATGAACCCGACTTAGAAAGTAACTGTTCCTCTAATTTTATCGGAGCATCGAAGTTGTGATCTTCGCAGCTCGAAGTTGGTTTACACAAAAGGAATGTTGTGTTTCATAGCGTCGCATCCGCTTTCCGCTGCTATGCACAATGTGGACGTGGCATTACACAACACTCAAGTTTAGTGGCCACTCGTAATGAGTGTTTCAAGAAAAAGCCGGAAACTCGCTTACATAATGGCGGCGGATCGAGTGCTTCGAATGTATTCATTTGAAGTGCACTTAATGTTTTAAAAAATAACTAAAACAACGTCACTTAGATTATGTAATATATGAAGATAATTAAAAAAAAGATATCCCTCATTACCTTAAAGGTAAAGGAAACTTTATTAAAGTTAAGATTAAGTTAACTTTATACAGTATAACTGCCGTTAACTCTCTGTTGGAGAAAGCGCCGAGTTCTAATATTAGGAAAATAAAGAGCCGCCAAATTTGCTGGTTCTTACACCCCCGAAACTTCTTATGGGGGAAGAATTTTGTAAAATCCATTCTTAGCTGAACTATAAATGGTAGAAGCAATATCTCCACCAAATTTTGAGTGTTTACATTAAATAGGTTCATAGATCTGGTGATGAGGCAAAAATCTCTGAATAATTTCATTAGCTACTTATAATCTAATCTATACTTAACAGCATGAGGCGACAGGGCAAGCATAATAACCTTCCAATTGTGATGATCCATCGGTATTATTCCAGTTTTATTACTGTTTACTAGTAAAGTAATACCTTACTTTGCTGATAAACATTATAAAGAGTTTCGATGATAACAGGAATTCGATTTTAAAATATGGATCAAAAATTCTTCTATCATAATCTTTTAGATTCCTTTCAGCTTTCTCTCCTCTGTGCCTTGATGCAAATGGAAGCTGTATATATCTGCTGTATATTGCAACAGCTTAAAAGCTTGAAAATATAAGCTCATAAATTGTAAACAAGTAAGCAATTAAATGCGCGTCAGATAAATCAAACTGGCGCCATAAATCGGCGCAGCCCCGGCTGGGATCGGAGGGCATTCCGCCCGATCGCTCTCATATTACACATTTGATCCTCGAGCTGCACACCCCTCCAACTCAGTTAATGTGCGGCCGCGAGTTCGATTCCAGTTTATAATATCATATGTGATCACTCCGTTAAATAGTAACTGTACTGGTAGAAGCTACATTGGAGAAAATGGTGTCTCTTTACTGGTGGTCTTTGTTACCGGAGATCGTCAAGATGGGTTCAATGAGTGCAATGGGTGCAACTGTGTTCCGGTTTAAAGGGCGCTGAACCTAAAGTAATTACTGGGGTAATGGGACTCAACATCTTATGTCTAAGGTGTAGTGCATACCATTTTAACTCAGGTGAAAGTGCTGCAGGTCTCGTCGCTTAATTACATAAAAAAAGACTGAAAAGGTCTTTAGGTTATCGTTTAACTTCTGCACCGTCGATGCCGAACAGATTTCGTTCCAGTTTGTTAACTTAAGAAAAGCCTTTCATCACCATCATGATCAGCTGATAGAAGTCCACTGGTGGCCATAGTTCTCTCTCATAAATCTCCACATCGATCGGTCCCGTTTTGCTCGTATCCACTGGGTTCCCGCGATTCTCACCAGATCGTCGGTCCACATTGTGGGAGGCCCCCCAACACAGAAAAGCCTTTGTGTTCACTTAATGCTTGTGACAAGTTATTGAACTTCTATCGGCTGATGATGATGATGATGATCAAATTTGAATTTTAGTATTCTGACTAATTTCTAGTGATTTTAAAGCATTTAATCTACTACCTACAACCTTTAACAACCAGTAACGTTTTCCTAGCGGTTTACTAGACAGTATCAGATAATAGAGATCTATCACCACTGATTCGATACTGCGTTTAAGTAAAGTATTCTGTTATATAGAGTAACCACACAGTAAGCTTAAAGTAACAATATATAATAGACATGAAACATTTATTTTTTCGTAACAAAATTACTATTTCCAAACTCGCCTTAACTAAGTCTGGGCAGATTTGGGAGGAAAGTTCTCCGCACAATGCTGTCAGATGGAGGGAGAAGAGATAGGAGAGGGAGGTGGGTCTATTCGCGAAATATAACCGTCAGCGTCGCAATCTAATTTGTCAAATAACTTATTGTATCTGCCAAGTTGATTTCACTTGTGAAAATATTACTTAAACGCATTCGACCTACCCTTGAAGTCTTAATCATTTGTTAGGAATATTAAATTTCCATAGTCCAATTCTGAAGCTTTTATATATAAGAAATTGCATTTTTTGGGACGGTCACCATCGCCCAAGGACAGCAGCAACCTTGAAAAGTCGCAGTTGCATTGTTCACTCTTAAAATTCAACTTAACTAGAACCTTTAACCCACTTAACTATTTCCTTCGATTTCAATTATAGAAACGGAGTAGTCTATACACGAGCTCTGAATCACTATTTAAGTAAAACAATCGCTAAATACTCCGGGCACGTGAATTACTAGTAATAGAAAAGGCTATTACGATCGCGTGGGTATTAAACTGATCCAAAACTGGTCGTTATCGTCTCGCTATAGCTGTGGTCCCGCCCCTAATGCAGCCAAATTGCTATGCAGCCTAGGGTTTGTTTCAGTTGGATGAAGTCAAACGTAACTTAGTGAATTCTCGATCAATTAGAATCATTTATCAATTAGTGAAGGTATTACGATATACTGTAGTCCAGCTGGTGCAGGCATCTACTGGTCATGGATGGTTTTGGTAAGTACCAGTTCCGCAGAACCGGGAGAGTGCCAATAGTTGTCATTACTGTAGATGTGAGGAACACGCAATGCTAAGCCATCGTTGTTGTTGTGGTGGATGAACTCTATTTCGTGGTCTTTAAAGCCATAGTTACTAGTTAGAGATTTTGAGACGCTGGAGTAGACAACTGTGAAGAAGTAATATCGCATAAAGAAACTGCAGGGACTAGGAAGCGAAAAAAACGTCCAACGAAGAATAATTTTTAAGATCTAATCCGCTGCAGAGCTAATCCAGCGCGCAGAAAGTGACTCGCAGAACTGGTGTCCAATCAGCAGTTGAAGAGGTACAAGAAGAAGAAGAAGGCTAGGATGAATGTTCAGTTGTGAAGCACAACAATAACATCGATTAACCGACTGCACGGGACGCGGTTAATTGTGCTGTACGCAAATAAAATCGCTACGTTTGCTAATCTCCATGCAATTAACAATTTCTATATGTTTTCTCAACCGGCTGCAGTGTAAATATACTCAAGCCAAACCCGATCTAAACCCAACATACAAATAGAACTGAATATAAGGTACACGTTGTGTGCGATGAAACAGCTTCATGTAATTCAAATTATAATTTGCAAGTTAATTGTGGATGATGAAAAGAATGTTATTCAAATAAATTATTCGGACTGGTATCGTAACAATTTTTTTTTTTTAATCATCAAAGTTAACGTTTGACCACGATCCCTGATGTTAAAAGGTGATGCGGTCTGTGGTGGTAAAGCGCACTAACCTAGTAACAGCCTATTCACTCTTTTCTTGAAGACACTAGTGTCGTTTTTGCACGGGAACACTGATGTCGGTTGTTCCACTCCTTTGCTGTTCTCGTGAATAACGAGGAGCTGAACTGTTCGCAAACTGAGGAAGTCCACAACACAGGGATGGTGACTCGCTGTGACTCTGGTTGCCCGGTAGTGAAATGGAAATAAGAACTTTTGCTGTTTAACAGAAGTGAAAATGGTTAAAAATACCTTCAAGCGTTTAAAATGGACATTGTTCAAGCGGAGGGTTGGCCCACTGGTGGTCCTAGCTAGCAAAGTAGAACCTTTCTATGGGATTCTGAAGTACATATTTTAATAACTAGCTATAGAAATAATCGCTTATACTGAACTTTACGTTTCAAATGAAATCGTGATGTAGAAACCCATCAGCGCCATCTATGACAGTTATGAAGAATTACTTACAAAATCGAAACATTAGCTTTATTATATTATATATAGGAACATTTTTTAAAGTTTATATGTATATAGAGGTATTAAGTGTTCTCATCCAAATAATGTTTTCATTTATCCGAGAAAGTTAAGTAGAAAAGTCAAGAATCTTCCGTTCTTTCTCTGATCTCATTACTCTTTTGTAAAACTTATACCTATGAACTATTGCGTATATTATTGAATATACTTTGTCATTAACACTTATGCTGTTTACATTTGTGTTGTGAATGCCATTCATCATTCATGGTTAGGGTAACAGAGTGCCTGACACTCTTTAATTACAGTTTACAGTATATCTTAGTTAACTGCTTAAGTTAGCAAAGCTTGTCGCGATTTATAATTTGAATATTAGAAATGTTTGTAAGTAATTGGATCAAACGTCGGCTTTGAACGCCGTAGTTGGCTGAAATGTATTCAATGTGCCCGCACTAGCGGCCGTTGCGTTACCGCGCCACAGTGTATACAACACACAGCTCTGCTACTACACATAAATGAAATTATAAAGAAAAATTTCGTATAAGGCGGGTGGAAAAGTTCCCGCACAACAACTCACGGGATCCAAGCCAACCTCACCTGATCGCGGTACAACAAACGAGGCTCTGACTCCCATCAAACCGCATTGGGCCAGCGTGGTGGGAAATGGCCAATATCCCCCTACATATGACAGCTCCTAGTGCCTAACGGTCTGGAGGCCATGACTGTATGTGGAGATCTTTGTGTGAGACCTATGTGCAACAGAAGATGTCTATTAGCTGGTGATGATGACGATGAAGAGTGTTTATCCCGTATGACCGTTTAATGAAGGAAATCGTAGAAATAACTTGGCTAGAGTAGAGTACCATTGAATTGGATCGACCAGTTCAGAGCAGTTGTGGATATCCCTCTGCATAAAAATACGTAAGCAGCAGCAGTTAGGAAGAAGTGGAAGTAATAGTTAGATAACTACTCGATGGCCAGATTAATGGCTCGAGAATGCGGAAATTACAAAGTTAAAGGGTGTATCGATATTATTTGCAGACTACCCTCACCATCGCAACTTCGATTATGTTCTTTAAGTAAATTTTAATAATTTTGATTATTTTATCTGATGCAGACCTATTTTTTTGTTTCCAGGGGGGAAAACTTCGAAAGGTACCTTGCTTATTGGGAGAAGTCGTGATTAAGTGAAATTATTACTGATTAAAACCCCTTGGTGGTCTGCATCAGTGCATTCGGAGAGGCTCTAGGGTCTAGAGTATAGAACGCACCGGTGGCTCTCTACACTTTGTGTTACAAGTCTCTGAAGAATTGCTTATTCCTCCTAGGCACCATCGCTGAGCCGTACGCTGTCCCACGAAGGTTCGTTTGTTAAGCGATAAGAGTCTCCACCCCTTGACCTTTTTGACCACTTTTTACGACAGGCACGACTTACCTTAGTCCTATTCTTAATAGCTCTAGATTACAAGGCCTATCAAATGCGGATCTACCATGTGTATATATCTTATGATACCTTATGATTACAGTACTTACTAAAGTGCTAGAGAATAAAGAGAGAGATAGAGAGTATATTTAGAAGTTAAGTTTGACAAGGCATGGCAAGAGATAGTCCTTAATTATAAGGGTGCGTATATTTGCCATCTATGGATCGTATCGACGACTAGTGGTTGGTGGTTGGCGGCTGGTCGCTGGTGGCTGGTCACGCTGCTCTGTGGCGACCGTAAGTTACAACCCAATTAAAACTGCTATGAATATTGCATTAGCCGGCACCGCCAATATTCATGAGGGCGAACGCGCGACGAATTTCGTACGCGCTCGGCGCGAGCAGCGCGCGCCTTGCGCACTCCACATCCACCGCAACGTGACTTCTTAATGTATTTAACTGAACGTACACATGGTGCACAGGTTACCGCACAGCAACTCACAGGACCCTAGCCAACCTCACCTGCTCCTCGGCGTCTGCATCAGTGCATCTGGGGAGGCTTTGGGATCTCTTATAGTTTGCACCGGTGCCCCACTACACATTGTGTTACACGTCTCGGTAGAGTGGCCTAATCCTTCTAGGTACCATCACTGGGCTATACGCTGTCCCATACAGGTTCGCTTGTTGGGCGATAAGGGTCCCCACCATCAGGGTGCGCGAAACTCCTAGATCCTTTCAGCCGCCTTCTACGACAGGCAGCGCTTATCTTAGTCCCATTAACTGTGCTGAAAAATTAGTATAATTTTTTTTTTTCGAAGCGACAAGACGACACGTTCACCTAATGTTAAGTGATACTCATATACTTATAACGTCGCGCTACCTAGGGTGGTATACTACTTTATGCTCGAAACAGACGTAATATATTAAGTCTCGTTACCACAATAATTACATTAGTTACAGCGCTCTTCAAACCGGAACACAGTAATGTTTGGCGGCAGTGATAGGTGCTGTGGTGGTACCTACCTAAACAATCTCCGGGACTAGAGACCTACCAACATTACAATAACTAAATAACATCATCCATGATGATGATGTACCGCTCTTGTTCCTTATCGAATATGAGCTAACATTTGTCCACAGTTGGACACAGCGATGAGCTTCCGTGTGGTCAAAGATGGTAAGTGTGGTCACCCCAGGAAGTGTGGACAGCCTGAAAATAGTTGAACATTATTCATATTACAAACCCAAGACCTCCGTAATAAAAGCGATTAACCGCTGCGCCATGATGACAGTTAAATCCGCTGCTGTACACAACCTTCGCTTTTGTTATCTGTACCTTTAACAACTTGAAATGTGCTACGATTGTCGCTGTCTGTGTTTCTGTTACCCACAGCTGGACATCATCATCATCTGATAGACGTCCACTGCTGGACATAGGCCTCTCTCAAAGATCTCTACGTCTCGGTGGGTTCCCGCGATTCTCACCAGACGATCGGTCCGTCGGTAAGCGAGCGTTACACGCGGACCTTACTGCCCCATCAGTTGTCGGTCCACTTAAGTCCAGCAATCTATGTGCAGCACGTGTGAAACGAGCTTTACGAACTCCATGACGAAATGCATACCGCATTTATCCCTCGCTTTATCTCCGCCTGCCCTTTGAGGACCTTTCCCTCTCGTCTGGCGTTGCGTCTGCGTGCGCGCCGCCGCCGCCGCCGGGCCCGCTCGCCCGTTGAGTAAGATTACGCGTTGCAAACGTTACAGCGATGTTTGCTGCGATAAGCAGTAATTACTGATAACTATTACTTGTTGCGAACACGTTTTTGCTAAATCGATTAACTCGCTTAATAAACAGTGAACATAATAATAGCGAAGCGGTGCTATGAACATGACGTTCGCGTGATGGTAATCAACTCCTCGGAATCTATACATATATGTATATATGTGTAAGAGATTTCCACCTTTATGAAGACTCATCACGATATGTCTCCATAGAGCCTGGAGACTTAGTAGGAATATTCATTTTGCGAAATGGCTTCAAGTAGCACAGAGAGCAATGGAAAGGGTTATCTATACTTGAGTTTTCCCTGCGTGATCAAATCAGAAATGAAGAGATCCGCAGAACTAAGGTCATAGATATAGTCCAAAAGATTGCTAGCCTCAAGGAGCCATGGGCAGGACACATCGCTCGAAGGACTGACAGCCAATACACCAAGGTCCTCGAATGGCGACCGCGTACCGATATAGGTAGTGTCGACAAGCCCTTCACCATGTGGTCCAACGATCTGGTGAAGGTAGCCGGAAGCAGCTGTATGCAGCGTAGTATCGGTAGATGTGGAGATCTTTGGGGGACGCCTATATCTAGGAGATATAGTGATGGTGATGATGAATGATTCCTTTCGCTGAGTAAGTATAAGGAAGCTTAATAAAATTCCGACCTCAAGGGGAGTCGCGAGAGTGTTACGACCAGCAAACGCACAAGGAACAGGAACAACCAGTATATATATATATTATACTAGCTGTTATATAGTATGTGCGATATTTATGGTATAAGTAGCTCGCTGGCCTAATGGTTAGAGCGTGCGGCTTTCATTCCGAAGGTCGCGGGTTCAAACCTCGGCATGTACCAATGACTTAATATTTAAGTTATGTACATTTGTGAACTTTAGTTACAACAGCGAGATACAAAAACGGTGAAGGAAAACATCGTGAGGAAACCCGCACACTGACATCATCTTTGTGTGTGTGTGCGTGGGGTGGTCCCAATAAAGTGGTAACAGGCTCGCCCCCTGTTACACGGGACCTAATCTGACCACATCTGGCGAAATGTGGGTGTTTATTCAACTCTGCCTACCCCTACTGGGAAAAAGGCGTGATTATATAAAAAAAAAAAAATATTTATGGTAGTAATAGAGACCTACCATCACTAAAAGATTTTCTAAACCATTCGATTGTAAGCATTGATATGTAATCCGATTGTACTTTTGTTACACTGATAAGTTAATTATTGCAAATTGCAATCAGTTTTTTTTTTTATCTTAAGTAATTATTCCAATGACCAAGTTTCATAATCTAGCTTAATTTCAGATAAGTTTGATTGATAGTTCATAACAAATATTTCGTTTGTTTGTTCAACAATCGTTTTAATTCAGGCGAGTGGAAACGTCGAATTCTAAACGCTAAGCTTCACGATATATTCCTATGCCATCTAAGTAAGTACTATTGTCTATGTACATACAGTAAAACAACAGTTGGCAAACATTACTGTGTCCTAGTTCAATTGGCGCGGCGTCAATCAAATCCCTGTACCTTTCATACATATAAGTCAATATTTTTTCCATCAAATTCATCCGATAGAAAAATTTTATAACTTGATAATTACTTAAGTAACATGAAAATAAGTAAGTGATTTTATATTTAGAGTTGTTAGTCACGTAGATACCAAAATGAGATATTTTAAAATTGATACTTATTAAAAGAGAGACAAAGAGCAATGAAAGTAACGAGGAAACCGGCAATCAGCTCATTGCTCGTGTTGAACTTGTCGACGTAGGTGTTTCTGTTGGAATGCGAGGTGGGTGTCGAGAAGATTCAACAGGCTGTTACAATATTGCTGCCACTTACCACCACATCACCACTTACCACCACTTAAGAATGCAGTTAAAAAACGAATCTATTATGATTGTAAAGTAAATCACAAAAAGCGATAAAATTGCGAACGACGTATCGAATGCTTAAAAGACTTCCGTGTACTTTGTGGGGCGATGGTGGTGGTGGTGGTGTAGGGGGGGAGGTGGTAGTGTTTCGCCAATTCATTGTGGGCATTGTCCGGCCGTCACGCCGCCGGCGACATGTCAAAACTTGCCGCCGTGACGGATCGGAGGTTTGGGAAACTGAGTCACTAGCGCGAGGAGTTGCATACCAAACGGCTGAGGTGACCACCATCACTGCGAGAGACCACCGCCAATTGACGCGATAGAATTTTTTTTTTTTAATTCTATGATGAGATAAGCAGTTCGTTCACCTGATAATAAGTAACACACACATAACAAACACACTGCGCCGCATTGCACTAGCCTCGGCTTGAGACGTATGGTCTAAGTTTTCTTCGCTAGCAATTTCACTACTTACAGCACCCTTCAAACCGGAACACAGTAATGTTATCACACTACTATGTAGCGGTAGAAATAGAAGCTGCGGTAGTATGGTCTCTGGCAACAGAGATCTACCATCATTTAATTTGAACTAAGAGAAGATTTAACTGTCCAATGATATGTCTACTGTCGTACAGCTATAGGGGTGTAAGGGGTTCTACACGAGAACTCACGGGACCCAAGCCAACCTCACTTGCTCGTGGTGCTCCTGTTAATCAACGGACGAGACTCTGGCTTCCACCAACCTACACTATGCCAGTGTGGTGGTAACTGGCCCAAATCCACCATATGACTCGTACAAACGAAAGTCGCTAGAAGCCGCTGGATGCAGGCAGTGCTGACTCGATCGATGTGGAGATCTTTGGGGTGGGTTTCAGTCCAGCAGTGGACGTCTATCGGCTCATGATGTAAAGTTATATTTAAATATGATGCTGTATACATCATCTTAATTATATGTATGTGGTGTCATCACATGACCATCACGAGATAACGGCTAAGTGGCATTCCTTGGTAGAGGCCTATTCTGTTCTGGTTGATGATGATAGTGATGAACATCTTATTAAACTCATCGCTTTATGGAATATGTTACAGACATACATTTAAGTAAATATAAGCGTTGTAAAGTAACAATTGAATAAGTTTGTCTTTGTTAGGTTTTAAGTCCATACTCCCCCCAGTGAAATATCTGCAGTACTAGCTTATTCAGCAAGCTACTTGCAGCTGGTGGCATCAAGCCAGTTTAAGCTTGCCGCTCAACGCGAGCTCCAAAGAGTAAATATTTTATTGGAAAATAGCGCGATGATAGTCCCCTCGTTACCATGGCTACCGGGCTCCAACCGTCGCGCCCCCCGCAAGCTACAGTCACTATAAATGCACCCTTAAATACTCCTATCCAAGTAGACGCTCATCTTAATTAAGCAATGAGACGATCAGAACGTTCACTTAATAGTAAGTGATACGTCTTTTTTTTTATATAATCACGCCATTTTCTCAGTAGGGGTAGGCAGAGTTGAATAAACACCCACATTTCGCCAGATGTGGTCAGATTAGGTCCCATGTAACAAGGTGCGAGCCTGTTGCCACTTTATTGGGACCACCACACACACACACACACACAGATGATATCAGTGTGCGGGTTTCCTCGCGATGTTTTCCTTCACCGTTTGTATCTCGCTGTTGTAACTAAAGTTCACAAATGTACATAACTTAAATATTAAGTTATTGGTACATGCCGAGGTTTGAACCCGCGA
This sequence comes from Troides aeacus, assembly GCA_033220335.2. Taxonomy (NCBI): domain Eukaryota; kingdom Metazoa; phylum Arthropoda; class Insecta; order Lepidoptera; family Papilionidae; genus Troides; species Troides aeacus. The sequence continues at coordinate 1,157,029 of CM067277.1, read as the reverse complement.
CCTTCGGAATGAAAGTCGCACGCTCTAACCATTAGGCCAGCGAGCGACCTGTTGAGTGATACACATAACAATCCGTCACTCGTTAAGATAATATACATACTACCCCATTGTGAATGTTGCTTATGACATAATATGTTGAATCTCGTTATCCCCAGTAATTACACTAGCTACAGCACCCTTCAAACCGGAACACAGTACTGTTTATCGGCTGCAATAGAAGCCGCGGTGGTACCCACCAAGGCGATCTCCGATAAGCAGTGTTGACTTGCGTCGGCGTGTGTACGCCTTGTAACAAAGTAAGCATTTTGTGGTATATGCGCGCTTGGCGGTTGTGATGTGAACGTGGGCTAAGTCCGGCTCGCCGGCCTCTGGCGCGCCGCCGTGGGTGGCGGGCGGGCGCGGTGGTGAAATGAGACTCGGTGCCGCAATCCCCAAGGCCACGCTCACCACATTTGACTCGCAGCTGGCATCCGGCCTCGCTCGCGATTTCAGGAGAGCGTGTCTGAGCGTGGTGCAACCTTACGTGAAATAATGTTCATTTAAGATATACAGAAGAATAGTAACAAATAATATCCCCACCACTATACTACCTTTAACCTATCGTAAAAGGCGACTAAAAAAGGAAAAATCCAGGGAAAGGTCAGCATAATATTTCTGCGACAGTTACTAGCATACCCTGTCAGTGGGTTCATTTGTACGATGAATACGGACCCGCACCCTCGAAGACCACAGCTGTTACTATTTTTCCCCCATATTCCAAATAGTAACATCCCATATTTTCCCATCCCCACCAATACCTTGCAGTCGCCAACCCACATGACCAGCGTGGTAACTTAAGGGCAATACTCCCCAATGAACAGTAAGATAGAAATGTTAAAAGCATCTGAACTTGGTTAAGTTTTATATGTTATTACTTAGTAAAGCTACTTAAGTACCACCAACTGAGCTGTAGTCTTCGCCTATCAAGAACAGCTAAAGTATTCCCTGACTGCTGTGTCATCATCTTCCACTGCTGGACACTGTCTCCACACTGTTCGAGTCCTGTGACTCCCGCGATTATTTGACGTCTACTCTTCTAGAGAGGAGTCTGCCAGTCCTGAGCTTTCCGGTGCAGGGTCGCGTAAAGCTACTGTAAGGATCTACTGGCTCGCGGTGTTGGAGGACCTTATAGCCAAATAAGAATATCCGGAGTGAACGACAAATACATGCTGGTCTCGCGTTCGTCACAGCATAGCGTTGGTGCTGGTGAGAATTAGATCCCAGGATTTCTTTAGAATACCTGTTCCTCCCTTCTCTTGATATTTTAACCGCCTAACAGTGAAGAATACTGCTACTAGTTACTACATTCCATATTAAAGCCTACTGTAGCTATTAAAGTCACCAGCTATCTGGCAACAAAACGTTAGATTCCTTTGCTGTAAGATGACCAGCTCAAAGTGGTTGACTTACCACCAAGTGGACGTCCAGCTAATCTTCACCAATACATATATAAAATTTTTTTCATACAACTTATTATAAGGCAAACGTATGTGACATGGAGGATAAGTTAAATCAGAGTTATAAGGACAATATTAGACGTGTCTGAACCTTCAGGAGACAGGGTGACGGTTGTGAGGCGGGCCATCCCAGGGGAAATCACGCGCAGTCGGATCCAACGTGTGTGACGTGGAGAAACCTTCAGGATGGAACAGGACAACGTTAGGATGTAATGTTTAATCTTAAGAATAGAGCGAATCTCTTTTATAACCCCCTACCCCCTGTAACGATAAATTTTGTGATAGAGAGGTTTGTATGGATATCTTTGCGTCAGTATCATCATCATCAGCCGATAGGTGTCCACTGCTGAATATAGGTCTCCCCCGAAGATCTCCACATACAGTCAACTTGGCCTCCGGTACCGATGAGCACTAGGGGTTTAAGCCACTTCCCACCACGTTAGCACATTGCGAGTTGGTGGGAGCCAGAGTCTCGTTTGTTGGTTAGCAGGATGCACCACGAGCAAGTGAGGTTGGCTTGGGTCCTGCGAGTTGTTGTGCGGGACCCCTTACACCTAAAAAAGTCCGTGTTAAGATAAACTTAGCGCCGATGGTGATGATGATAAGTTAACCCCCTAAAGCCTTATTGGTCTCTCGCTAATGGTATACGTAACGAGGGTTGAAATCGTCTTATATATTCTATTCATAGTATACGTAAGCGTTAGATCCGATGATCTATACGTACCTGACAGATGCCGCAGAGGGTTTCAAGCCTTACTTACTACACTTTTAAGGTTTCAATATTGCGCGTAAGACTACAGTAGAATTTTTTTTTTCATAACAAAAATCTTAAATGTTTGCCGGACTGTTAAAGAAATAATTCCGCTTGACAACACTGATGTATTTCAGAACACCTTCTGAGACATCTCGCTGCGAACTTAAGTCGACTATTAAGTTGGTTTTCAACATAAAAATTCCTACTTAAGTAATTCTCAAGTTGGAGCAAAGGATCCATGATAAATATGGTTGTAACAATAAGTAAACGTCGATTAATAAATATTTACCACCGGCTGTCGTAATTGTGGCCGTTGCGGACGGCAAGTGGCATTTGGAAATGCCACCGAGCGCTGCAGCAATATAAACAGTATTACCTGTAACAAATAAGCAATGACTGGTTACTTAAAACACTTACTAGTAATGGACCTTTGTTCTTGTCAAGTACTGTAGGGATACTAGAGAGTAGCTCGCTGGCCTAATGGTTAGAGCGTGCGGCTTTCATTCCGAAGGTCGCGGGTTCAAATCTCGGCATGTACCGATGACTTTAATATTTAAGTTATGTACATTTGTGGACTTTAGTAACAACAGCGAGATACAAACGGTGAAGGAAAACATCGTGAGGAAACCTGCACGTGACTTAGAATTTATTCTAAGGTGTGTGTGAAGTCACCAACCCGCATTGGGCCAGCGTGGTGACTATGGCCCAATCGCCCTCATATTGAGGGTAGACCTGTGCCCCAGCAGTGGGGACGTAAATGGGCTGTTATTACTACTGTAGGGATACTAGGAGTGGTACTGTCATTGCGTGGGCATCAACGTCATCAGCCAATAGACGTCCACTGCTGAACTTGGGCCTTCCCCAAAGCACTATCAATCAATAACAAATTTTGGGATTTGGGTCGTTTCCCACCACCCTGGCCCAATGCTGGTCGGTAGCAGCAATTCCGTGGGCATGTTAATTGAGATTAGATAGTGGTGAGGCTTTATTGAATGGACATGAGCTCATATTTTTTTTATACGACTAGACAAGCACGACGTTCACGTGATGGTGAGTGATACGCTTGCTCATAACAAGGCGGAGCTATCTAGGATGATGTATAACGAACCACATTGCGCTCGTCGCTTTCAAACATAAGATTATAAGCGTTAGTAATTTCACTACTTATAACGGCCTTCAAACCGGAACACAGTTGTTTGTCGGCTACAATATGCGCTGCGGTGATACCTAGACTGTCTCCAGCAAACAGCGACCTACCTACCGCCAGTAATGTTTGTAGGCTATTACACTAGCATTGGCATTTACTTGAATAATGTAAAAACAAAATGGCCGCCACAATCTAGTACCGCGTTGTAATATAAAATGGCAGGTGTTCGTGTAATTCATTGCGAAGGCATTTTTAACATTCGCATAGTTATTAATAAAGTTGTTTACATAATAAGATAAATATAGTAATGTATGTTTGTTACTGACAACCATTCGCGGTAGTTCAATATAGTAGTTCTAGTATATTAGGGTAGCTTTGGGGAGGTCGCGGATGTTTCCTGGAGGACCAGCGACCTCCGCAAATACTGTGGGGGATCATCGAGAGGTTTCAATTGGCCAAAATTTTGATATTATATTCATAAAGACGACAATATTAATAGTAGATCTCTGTTGGTGGAGACCGAGGTAAGTACCATGACAGCTCGTATTCTGACCACCAAATATTCCGGTTTGAAGGGCGTTGTAGCTAGTGAAATTACTGCGGTAACGAGACTCAACGTATCGTGTCTGAGGCGACGGGCGCAATGTGATGCAGTGCATACTATATTAACCAGTATCACGTTTGTAATGGGGAGGGTGTATCACTTCCGTCTCATCGCTTCCCTCTGCCGGACGGGGATGTCCTGCGGCTGTTTATTAGTTCATAATAATTACTTAATGTTTTATTTATTATTATTTGTATAACTTTGAAATTGAAATCATCGTTAACTTAAAACATTAAGCATTTGAAGTGAGCGAGGAAACCATTTCGCGGATGCGTCAAGTTCAAAATTTGCAATTTAAACGGATTTCAACCCTTAGCGGAATCTTAACTCTTCAGTGGAATCAAATCTTTCCGAGGGTGAACATTATTATAAACATAATTCATTATACTTTAAGATGGACCAACGAGATCATCATGGCGATCGGAAGTGGGTGACATTAGGTAAGGTCTATATCCAGCAGTGGATAAACAAAGGCTGATAATGATGATGATGATGAATGAATTATATAAATAATAATATCCCAGGGCCAAGCTGTACTAAAGAAACTAGAGGATATGTTTCTATTATATTAACTATCCCGCAAACCCGCATTGGGCCAGCGTGGTGGGCAATGGCCCCTATCCCACTACGTGAACCCCTACAAACGTGGTGATCTTTGGGGAAGGTCTTTGCCCAGCAATGCACGTCCATCGGCTGATAATGATGATGATGTTAAGCATGGATTATAAACGATAAGAAATTATCAAAACACTAAAATCATTGGAATCGAACAACTGTGTAACATTGTCAAATTATTTACACCACTGATGATGTTTTCGTTTCGAAGCAAAGAAACGAGCTGGACGTCCATCTGGTGGTAAGTTGTACGCCTGTCCATAACAACGTAGTGCTAGTTTGGATGATATACAGCACCGCATCTTGCTCGTCGCTTTGAGACATTAAGTCACATTACCCCAATAATTTCACTAGCTACAGCGCCCTTCAAACTGGAGCACAGTAATGTGTGCACACTGCAATAGGAGCTGCGATGGTATCTAGATGGTCTACCACCAGTGATTATACTTCCGGAAGATACTAATAGTTTTTAACGGAAATAATTTACGGTTAGTAACTTACTGTATCGCAGTAATCATACTCATGAACCAGTGTATTCTAACTGAACATCCTGCGACATGTGTAAGGATTCCCGCACAACTCACAGGACCCAAGCCAACCTCACCAGCTCGTGTTGCAGCCTGATAACCAACAAACGAGGCACTGGCTCTTGCCAACCCGCATTGGGCCAGCGTGGTGGGAAAAAGCCCAAATCCACCCATACGAATCCTAATCGTGTGGGTATCTTTAGGGGAGGCCTATGTCCAGCAGTGGACATCTATCAGCTGTTGATGTGATGATGAGAATCCTTCATAATATTATTTAACACCATAAGGTTTTTGGTAGGCACAAGTTACTAGAACGGAACTCCAAATCTACGGAGCCATCAGGCTGCAGCGCCACGTGACCGATGTATCAATGGTTCCAATTAGCAGCCGCCCGCATAATTAGCTCGACTTAGTTAAGATCTAAGCACGTGAGCTGGCTGCAGATGGCGCGCAAGAGGTCACCACTTGCACGAGACATGTCACGTTATGTATACACAAAGTCACATTACTGGCGGGAAGTAAATTTAATTTAAAACAACTCCTCACACTTATATCTCTAAAGTATCCATGTTACTTAGGAACCAGAGGGGGCTCTGGCTCTCACCGGAGCCTTTGGGGCCTTGGGCCAGCTTAGTAGGAAATGGCTCAAATACTCCTCCTACAAACGACAGCGAAGCTGCTGCATGCGCGTGGCGCAGGACCTGTTAATGTTGATATCTTTGGGGCAGGCTTATGTCCAGCAGTGGACAGCAAATACCATTGAATAAATAAATCAAGATTTCTTCTCTTCTCTCTTGTACTATCATCATCTTCTTGGAAATATACATCGCTTCCCAAATGCACTTGTGGCAATCACCGTTCCCCCCTCAATCCCAGCAATTAGCTGAAGCATCCACCAAGCGGCAACGGCGCCTACTTTTAGGATCACTGATCTTGAGGATACCGTCCACGCTTCTTTTAAAGATTCCTTCAAGACCGAAAACACTGACGCCGACAATCTAGTCCAATTCTATTCTATACGCAATGTGAAGCTAATGAATCAATAAACAGTAAGAAAATTAATATTACTACTACATAGTAACCACAACTTAATAAAGTATTTTCTTATACTGGTTGTATGAATCTGTTGCTGGAGACCGTCTAGGTATTACCGTAGCGCTTATGGATACCGCCAAACAGTAGTGTACAAACATTACTGTGTTCCGGTTTGAAGGGCGCTGCGGCTAGTGAGATTACAGGGATAACGAGACTCGACATGTCTCAAAGCGACGAGCGCAATGTGGTGAATAACGTTCTAATGCATCTTGTTATGGGCAGGCGTATCATTTACTGTCAGGTGATCGTCCCGCTCGTCCCGTCACTTAATAGAATAAAAAAAAAAAACAATTCACGTTTTAAACTTCTAAATGTCTTATACAAGGTAAGTTTGAGGACCCAAACGTGTACACTGCAAGCGAAGCAGAAACAACATTCCAAGTCCTGGAGAAGGGTCTCCGCTCTCGGAACTCCTGGGATAACTTGGGACCAAGTTGTAAACAAAATATCGACCTCATTAATGCAGTTTAGCGGACATATTGTTTTATTAGCAGTTCCCCGCTTGCTGAACACCCCTACAACTCCTTTAAGGGATGAAAGGTTGAGTGACCATTCTTAGCTGACCTCCAAACGTCGAAAGCATTGGATGCTGCAGTTGATATTTTTTTGGACGTTTTTCAGGTTATTTTCAGAATAACTATGGGAGACAACGATCTCCATTTGTCAGAGGTATTGGAGAAGGAAATGGAATGGAGAATGATATTGGAAAAGAAGTGTGAGAGATGAATTGAGTATGATGAAGATGAGAAGAATGAATGATGAGGATGTTAGAAATAGAAATTAACTTATGGTGGTAAATGAAGTGTATATAAAGGCTCTGACCCAAAACACGCACAGAAAAAATTAAAAAAAAAAAAACAATATCTTCACCTAATCTTGAGTGTCTGATAGTTTCGGAGATCTCGTGATAGTGATGTTCACCTGATGGTAAATGATCACCAGCTCATAAATAACTTGGCGCTAGTTAGCATGATTTACACTGCGGTATACTGCGCCCGTCGCTTTGAGGCGTTTGTTGAGTCTCGTTACCCCAGTAATTTCCCTAGCTGCAGCGCCCTTTAAACCGGAACACGGTAATGTTTGCTTATTACTGTAAGGCATAGGAAATGAGAGCTGCGGTGGTACCTACTAGTGCTGCTGAAATTACTAAGGTATTAGAACTTAACCCGGTGCTGTGTATGTCATCCTAACTGGCGCCACGTTGTCACTAGCCTTATCACTGAATTGTAACAAAAGAAGTCTTCCTTTTATCTATGTTATGAGTCTGTAGGGGTGGTCACCCCAGCGGCCCGTGAGGGGTGCGTCTGCGGTTGACGGTTCAGACCTTGAAGCGCCTTTTAGCTGTCAAGGGCTCCTGTCGCCAGTGTACATATTTGTTCAATTATTACTTTTTCTTTACTGGTGGTTCTCTCTATTACTGGAGTCAGTCCAGTAGTGTGCACTTTACTGTCTTCCAGTCTGAGGGAAATGGCTAGTGTTATTACTGGGATGAGACCTAACAACCTATCTCTAAAGTCGACGAGCACAATGTGGTACTGTGTACACCATCACAACTAGCGCCACGTTATTATGAGCGGGTGTATCACTTGATATCAGGTGATGGTTCCACTGTTTCGTCGCTTAGTTGAATAATTAAAAAAAATCGTATAAAGGATAAATAGCAAATTATTCTCTATCTCTCTTTGATTTCAAATCTGTATGGTTATAAATGACAGCGTAGAGCTGATGATGAAGGGTGCTGTTTAGGATACTCCGGTTCATATGTATGTCTACTGCGATACAGTAAGCCCACTAGTAGTAACTATTTCCATGAAAACCTTATCAGTGAAAGTGAAGTCCTCTGGATAATATGATTAAGGAAACATCGCAAGGAATCAATATTTTTTTTGTGATATCTCTTAAGGGGACTATTAATGAGACATGATGAGGATAACTTTAAACGTTTGTGTAAATATCGCAGAGGACTTCCCCTTAAAACGTTTTTTTTTAAAAAAATTCCACTGTAAGAGAAAGATTACGATCCGCCGGCTACATATTTTTTCACTTAAAACACGATATTATACAAAAACCATTGTAACATGATCCTTCCCTCGAGTATAAGAACGAGGAAGTGGTGAAGGATTCGCGGGTTTATTTACAGTGGACGTTTCAAATGGATGCGTCGGTGAGTGTGCATGTGCGGCGGAGGAGTCGTTGACCGGATGTACTGGACGTGGTGACGTCCTGCAGCGAAGGGACGAGCTTCGATTCCACTCTTCGAACATCCGCCATATTTAGTATTTTATACGTACATGCATTATTATCATCAAGTTAACGTTATTAGTACGGTCGCCCCAACGCTACTAGTAACTTTAACTTGATGTTGCCTTACGCTCTTAACTTAACCATAACTTAAAAGTATAGCGCTAATGTAATAACTAGATTTTTATTAATTTTTAAAACTTAAAAGGCTAACGGATACAGTAAACTTGATGTGATCAGTGTCGAATGTTTGTATGAATTTTTAATGTTTGTATTGAATGAAGTTGATAACTTACATCCGGCTTCGTGTAAAAGTCTAACTTTAAACAATACAAATTTTTATACAATTGAAATAACTTAAATACGTATTTAAATGAATCAAATCACCTTTTTTAAAGAGATAAGTAATTTATTAGCTGGTATCCACGAAACCGGATGCGTTACTGGCAGACGTGCTAACGACGTGGCATAGTAATCGTAAATTTATTTCTAAAACAATAATAATAAATGTTAACCGGAAATAACCAGTTTCATCAGAAAGAGGAAATATAATCATCATCAGCTGATAGACGTCCACTGATGGACATAGACCTACCCCAAAAATTCGAACACAGATCGGGTAGGGATTCATATGGAGGCCTCTGGTTCATATATATATATATATATATATATATATATATATATAAATGGGGGAGAAAAAAGGTCCCACACAGCAACTCACGGGCCCCAAGCCAACCTCACCTGCTCGTGGTGCACCCTGGTAATCAACAGATGAGGCTCTGGCTCCCGCCAACCCTCATAGGGTCAGCGTAGTGGGAAATAGCCCAAATCCTCCATATGAACCCCTACATACGATAGCCCCTAGTTCCTAGCTGTACCGGAGGCCATGCTGACTGTATGTATATAGGTTTGAAGGAGGCTTATGTCCAGCAGTGCACGTCTATCGGCTGATGATGATGATGATGATACTAATATATATATATACATATAGATAATGTTGTTAATTATAATTACAATGACAATTAGTTACCCTTTACATTATGTATATATAGTAAACAAAATAATAGAAGTGTATTCCTATGAACATATAAAGAAAAATATCCTGCGGATACTCATATATAATAACTTATATAAATAATCTTGTATATAATAAATTTAGGGCTAACAAGCCTCGTCATTAGTACATTAAGTTAAGTATTAGACGTAAACACATTCTGCTGTTTAGAGGTCAGCTTAGAATGGTATTAGAAAATTCCTTCCCCAAAGGGACATAGGGGGTGTTACGGACAACAAAGCGACAGACACCTTGCATATACGATTAGTGATAAGAATGAAATGTATGTATATAATATATATATATTCTTTCCTTATGTCTGTTCGCAAACGGTAAACCCTTTAGCGGAGTATAATACAAACGCACAGCCCGCGCCCCCCGCCCGAACAACTTGGTACTCGAGCTGGTCAACGAACCCTCGGCCGGGCAGACGACCTCTATACCTCCGCAAACAGAACTGATACATCCAATACCTCGATTTAATACTTCTGCATTACAAATGACTTGTCCATTGGGAATCTCCCAAATAAAGTTATATTCTGAACGAACTATTACATTAGAATTACTTAAGTTTATACTTAAAGTTAAGTTATGATTGAAGATGAGCAGCGACCTGATTATGAACAATACCCTGACATGATCCTGGGTATTTAATTCACTAGTGCTTAAACCTGCTTTGGGTGGGAAATCCTCCTACATGATTCGACCGTGATTCGTATTCCCTGTCCGATGGTGTGGGAGTCTGGGCTAGGCCTATGTCCAGCAGTGGACGTCTATGGGCTGACGATGGTGACAATGAAGTCTCTGTTGCCGGAGACTGTGTAAATACGACCGCTGCTTTTACTTATGCCAGTAAACATTAGTGTGCGTCTTCCGGTTTGAAAAGCACTGTAGCTGGTGAAGACCTAAGGTTATGAAGTAACTTACCACTCAGGGCGTGGCAGTTAATGTGGTGCAGTATATTATCCTGACTGGCTTCGTTGTTATGGGTAGGTGTAACATTCGTCGAATTAAAAAAGCAAATATCATACAAGTGTATGACGGCGTGTCATATATCTGTTCACATCACCTTTCATCATCACAACTGATAGACGTCTACAGGTTGCTACCCTGGTCATTTTATAACTATATGTTATATATCAGTCTTATATGTTGTCCTAACTATGTACGTGCATTATCATCAAAGACTACATCACCGTTCTGGCTCCGCCATCAAGGCTCTGGCTGCCACCAACCTGCATTTGAATCCTTCTACCCATAGTGGGAATCTTTGGGGAAGGTTATGTCCAGCAGTGGATATCTATCGACTGATAATGATGATCATGATGAATGAAATAATCTCATAACGCCGCCAGTAGCCGCAGTGCAAACAATTCAGATATGATCGGCCGACTATTAATTGAGCGGGGTAATTCCGCGAATGACTGTATAATTGAGGGGTTTAACTGGTCTCCATTAGCATCGGCAGCGGTGCTCATCATTTCGGAGCATTTCATTAAGGAACTTCTCCAAAGTATCCTTACTAAGCAGGGTTTAGATTATATTCGACTTTCATAAGTCTTATCAACGTTATCCTTATCAATATCAAACTAAACTTTTTACTTATGGTAGGTTTCTGTTGCCCAACTCAGTAGTCTCGGGCTATTAAGATTAAGACTAAGGTATTCCTTTCCTGTCGTACAAGTCGACTAAAAGGGTCCTCCGGTTAGAGTGGGGGCCCTCGGAGCTCAATAAGCGAGTCTTAGGAGGACGGTAAATGCATGGTGGTCTTGTATTTGCCGTAGCACAGCGTGGGTGCTGAGGGCTTTGCTCTTCCGTGGGATGTTTAACCAGAGTACTGGAGGCTCCGGTGCGTCCCGTAGGAGATCCCGGAGCACCTCCTCAAGCACTGATGGAGACCACCGAATGAGGTTTTAGTGGGTAGAAGCCACTACAAGAAGGAAGAAGGGAGGGAAGCAAGAAGGAGCTGTAGTTAGTGAAATTAACGAGATAACGAGACTCAACATCTTACGTCTCGAGGTGACGAGCAATACGATGCAATGTATAATATCCTAACTAGCGTCACTTTGTTATGGGCAGGCGTATCACTCACCATCAGGTGAACGAACCACTCGTCTCTTTGCTTCTTAAAAAACACACTTAAATGCTGTCCTCATCACGAATGAGAAGCTAACCGTCATTGTTCGTAAACTGGAGATATTTATAAAGAATGTAGACTTATAATTCGGTGGTGAAATGGGGGATGGGGTTATTGTACAATTGACCGGTTGTTTTTGACGATAACGACTCCGTTCTATTTAGGATTTTCAATAAATGTCCATTCTGAATCTAGGTTAGGTCTGAACCCAGAAATAGGTTTACGGTTGTACAAGTACTCGTATATCCTGACGGTGTCAATGGAAATATTATACACAGGCACATCATCATTTCGACCGATGGACGTCCACTGCTGGATATAGGTCTCTTGCCCATAAAGCACGGGGTGTAAGGAGGAAACTCAGTACCTCTCAATATTCTCAACTGACAACCTCACCTCCCCGTGGTGTATCCTGAAAGTTGACCAACGAGACTCTGGCGACCGACTAAAGCCGGTATAACCATTCATCACTGGCTGACTTAAATACAGAACCTTCACGCAGGTCAAGGCCAACAAAAATATTTTAATAGGTGTATAAATTGGGCGAGAAAGACTAGGGAACATCTAGAAGTATTCAACTACCTTCTTTATAGTTCTAACTACAGGACCAGTCCTAGTAGTAATAGGGAGATTAGGAGGGATTTGTCTTGAAGATGTATGAAGGGTATAACAAGGGTTGCTATGAGAATTTGGAACTACTGAGATGTGCCGTATGATAGGGATGAGTGACAGAAAAATTAAAGAATGGAACCCTGCTAGTTAAGGCGAGGGTAATTAGATGTTGATAATGTGGATGTGAAAATCAAAATTCTAAAAAGGTATGCACCTAAGATCGAACCAGATTCATCTGTATTACAAGACGAGCGGTTCTTCGCTGCTCCATGAAGGCAGTTAAATGAAGTCATGAAGAGCGTCAACAACCTTATAATAGCGTTTGAACCGTTAAAATTTATCGACTCGTCGACCTGGAAACATTGTAATGTGCTCAGCGTCGGCTGCTGATAAATCGCACATCCTGTATACGTTATCATCAACGGTACGTAACAGTGAAATACTTAAAAGTAAGTGACATCACACAGCTCGTAAACTTATACTATTACCGATTTATATAAAACCTACGATCACTCACGGAGTGGCGTAAAAGACGACTAAGAAGGGTGTAATTCCACAGAAACAGATGGAGCATTCCGTATGAACTTCACTACGTGGCACTACTTCGGCTCTTGGTGCACCCTGGTAATCAACAAACGAAGCTCTGTCTCCCACCAATCCACATTAGATGAGTGTTGTGGGAAATGGCCCAAATCCCCTCAAATCAAGCCTTATAAACGATGGCCCCTGGTATCCTCGCTGTGGGTAGGCATCCAACGATCAATGTGGGGACCTTTATGGGTGGCCCTGTTCAGCAGTGGACGTCTATCGGCTGATGATATATCCGTGGTAAGCGTAGCAATCTCTATTCCTGATATCAGTGGACGGTACAGACTGGTACGACGGTGGTGGTAATGACAATTCTAATAGTAAACAGTAATGTACATTATCTAACATTAACAACTGGATGCTTACAATGAAACAGGTCGGTCCAAAAAGTTCCTTGTAAGAGACCTATGACCTCGACAGCGGCAGATTCATAATCGTAAATATGATTATGATATTATCATCACCAGCCTATACACGTCCACAGGTGGACATAAGCCTCCCCCTAGATTCCCCCAGATCAGTGTGAAAAACATCTCAACATACAGTCAACGTGGCTCAGTACCGCTGGCTACTACGAGCTGCCGTATGTACGGATTTATATGGGGGCATTTGGGCCATTTCCCACCACACTCGCCCAATGCGAGTTGGCAGGAGCAAGAGCCTCGTTTGTTGATTAGCAGGGTGCACCGCAAGCTGGTAAGGCTGGCTTGAATCTCGCGGGTTGTTGTGTAAGAGCCTTTACACCCCATGATGATATCATCCACTCTATTAATGTTTTACGTTCATATATGACGCCAATATTCTCAAGGGATGTTTTTCTGATACTGAAAACAAAAACCGAAAAGGCAAGATGGAATCCCTTACATTTAGAGCCTGTTTTACACTTAAATAAATCAACTTTTTAGTATTTATTTAATATATAAAATACTAATAGGATCTAGGTAGAAGCCTTTGAAATACCTAGCTCTTATTATACGGGGGAGGCTTAGACTGTTGTCGTAGATTTAAGCGATGACAAGATAAGACTCCTTTAAGTCGTTTAATGCTAGCTCCCAGGACACCTGAACAGGACTAACAACTATTGATACAAGGAGATTTATCAAAGTCCTTTATAGTTTCATGAATAAAACATAATTAATATAATTCAAATGTTTGTGCTTTGGATGATGGAAAACATCGTTAGGAAACTGATAAAGTACGAACAGCTTTTGTGGTTCCACAAACCGGACCTTGGTTAGGGTGGTAAACAAATGAGTTTTTGTGTTGCCCTTACGAAGGAAATCCTCCTCATCATCAGCCAACAGACGTCCACTGCTGGACATAGCCTCACCTGTACACATAGCGGCTGTTGTATATAGGGGTTCATGTGGTGGGATTTGGCCCATTTCCCACTACGCTGCTCCAATGCGTGTTGGTGGTAGCCAGAGCCTCGTTTGTTGATTATCAGGGTGCACCACGAACTGGTGAGGTTTGCTTGTGTCCCGTGAGTTTTTTGCGGAACCCCCTACACCCGTTTTTTAAAGTGCTGGTAGCTAAAAGTTATTAAAACCAAATTCAAAATAACATTTTCTTTCTATTCATCCCTTGCGAGTAGTGTTAAACGCGAAGGACTTGAGGAATTATGATTAATGTTCCAGTAGACCATCCAGTTCTCTTGAAGATATATTCAGCATTATCTACTGAAAAGATCTGTAATACTAATGATGGAATACTTAGATACTGTTGATGGAAGTCGTATGCCCAATAATGGACGTCTATCTTTGATGATGGAGAGGTCATACCGTGGTATCAGCGAGTGTAGGACTCACGATTCTGCTCATCTCTTCACGTTTACATGCGACATTTCGCGAAGTGCAACACGAACACATTCCCCGACGAAGTAACCTTGAATGGCCATTCCTGTTCGCTTACTTTTATGATTTGTTTACGGAACTAGCGTCTGCGGCGTACGATTGCATTGAAGACCAGAGAATTTACCAGTTAATGATCTCCAATTGGAACTGAATGGTAAACGTTTTATGTTTATCTTCAGCAACCCGAACGAGGAAAACGTTTATCTGATTGTATGTGATGCAGTCGTAACTATGCGATGATAATCGGGATTTTAAACAACATAGTGTCTGCATTTAAATCTTCATCATCATCAACAGCCGATAGACGTCAACTGGACATAGGCCTCTCCAAAAGATCAATCAATCATTATTGAACAACTAAAGTTTTTAGCTATAACGCTATCCAAATAGAAAGTTGAAAGGAACTAGTAGGTATCCTATAAGGTCGAAGGTCACTTCAAGATAACTGTGTAGCGCTTATCAAGATGACCTATTACATTTACTCATGGCCTTGAGACATGCGATGTTGTCTCATTACCCCAGTAATTTCACTAACTACAACATCTCTCAAGAACGTAGTAATGGTCGGATGCTAGGAGCTGTGATGATACCCAGATGGTCTCCGGCAATGTAGACCTATCGTAGTAGTATAGTAAGTAGTAATAACAGCCCATTTACGTCCCCACTGCTGGGGCACAGGCCTACCCTCAATATGAGGGCGATTGGGCCATAGTCACCACGCTGGCCCAATGCGGGTTGGTGACTTCACACATACCTTAGAATAAATCCTAAGTCATGTGCGGGTTTCCTCACGATGTTTTCCTTCACCGTTTGTATCTCGCTGTTGTAACTAAAGTCCACAAATGTACATAACTTAAATATTAAAGTCATCGGTACACGCCGAGATTCGAACCCGCGACCTTCGGAATGAAAGCCGCACGCTCTAACCATTAGGCCAGCGAGCTACCGTAGTAGATTCTAATGAATACATAGTAATTATATGTTAAATCTTATCACAGACCTCCTCTATGTATTATATGAAACAGCAAAAAACCTGTTTCACGATTATGATAGATCTTAGAACGACGCGATCCATTGTTTTCCGACGATCTGGTGAGGATCTCGGGAACCCACCGGATGCGAGCAACGTGTGACCGATATATGTGAAGATCTTTGGGGATGGCCTATGTCCAGTAATGGACGTCTATCGGCTGATGATGATTTAGAGATCTTAGAAGATCCAATCGATGGATCCAATTCATAGTTTGGTTTAAGATAACTAATCCATCACAGTGTAAAATGGATTGTAATATAGTATTGTATTAAGTTATCAGAGCTCTCTTGACAAATGACCAGTTCATGCCACTAAGAGATACGTAAGGATAATAAAATCTTTGCCATTCACACCTAATTAAGAAGTTATTTGAAATATGGAGTTGATTGGAAGTGTTCACGTCGCAACTTCTCGTCGGAATGCAGCCGCTTCGTGCGACTATTCCAAAGCACTTTCAACAAGTCGTAATGTTTGCCAAACTGGTGCCACCTGATGGCGGCCTTACATCGACCTCGGCTGTGACACTTCCTCGTGTGAACTGAACCAGGATTCCACGCGTGCTTAGTCCGACGTTGACTCTTACTCATTACTTTTCGCACGAACAGCTTGGTTTAGGAAAATCTCGGAGAACTCGGAACATTTTGTTATGGTTTCATCGGCGGAAGATTCAGATTCAGATCTTACCAGCTTTTAAAATGAATTAAGGTTTGTCAGAATTCTAAATCTTTACTACATTTCCACCCAGTATTACTACATTCCCATAACTGTCAGTAGATCAGTAGTATTTCATTTTTTCATTGTCAACTATGATGTATTTTTTTCTACAGTTTTTGCTAAAGTATCAGATTTTACTAAAGATCTATGAAAAGTTTTAATCAGTATAATTAATATTTATAATTAGCTCAATTCTGCCAACAGTTTAAAATAACATTAGATGAGCCAACTATAAAGTCCTGAGGTCGAGCTTTGTCTTTAGTAAACATTTTTTATTAAAGTGCAACATGGTGGTGTAAGGGTTCCTGCACAACATCCCACGTGATCAGAGCCAACCTCACCTGCTCGTGGTGCACCCTGATAATAAACAAACGAGCCTCTGGCTCGCGCCAATCACCATTCGACCAGCGTGGTGGGAAATAGCCCAAATCTCTACATATGAATCCTTTTTCTATATAGGAATCTTTGGGGTAGGCTTATGTCCAGCTGTGGACGTCTATCGGCAGATGATAATCTTTGAATTTCCTACTAGTAGGTTTACTAATAATTACTAAATGCAAGTAGGTAGTTAAGTTAGATTTGTAACCAAAACCGGGTATAAAATATTTTTCCCCGAAATTTTAACCATGCAGTTTATTACTATAACTTAGTTTTTTCAGACCCTTAAGATAGTTAGTAGCTTGTTACTTTGGGTTAATGCATAACTTTAGAGTTAAAGCTGACAAGTGCATCCAGTTCCCATTTGTTATAGAGACCCTATAGAAATGAAATAGGTAGAGATACGCTTGCGCTGGTAGGGCCATGTTATGCGAAGACCAACAACGCATATAGTTAGGGTAGCGCTGGATCTCGAAACTAAAACGACAGGCTCTGGGAGACCCTCGACTACTTGGTTGGCGATGATCAATAAAGATTAAAGAATAACAAATTGACAGAGGCTATGACACAAAATAGAGATTTAGAATAATGACAAGGAGGGCCGACTCCAAGAAAAGACGCGACAAGATCTAGTAAGAAGATAGTGAATCTATAAACATGGCGACATCAACAATTTGATGAAAGGGATGATATGAAAGTGAACGATTAATAAAATATTAGATTTGATAAATTGAACGACGAGGACGGCGGGGAGTAATGGGAGCAGCGACAGCGGGTTTATGGCGTACTCGCGCTTTATGTGGCTTCATGGGAGGTTTTATTCCAGTTACACTGAAGGCACTATAGGCTCGCAAGTCAAATAGTTCATATCAAACGGGAGCGCTGGTTCGACCTCGTTCTCCTCACATATTTGATCAATCCACACGCATTACTTTCTCGTGTCCTGGATGTATATTTATCGATACTGCCCTCGATAACTTCAGATAACTTTTTATCTATGACCTAATATTTTTTTTATATCATCGACAAAGTAACGTAACGTTTATTAAAAAAAATCTCTTAAACCACACACACACATCATCAGCCAATAGACGTCCATTGCTGGACATAGGGCTCCCTCTAAGATTCCCACATCAATCGGTTCTGCGTTGCCCGCATCCAGCGGCATTCCGCCACTTCCTTTATTAGGGGTTCATATGGGAGGAATTGGGCTATATCCCACCACGCCGGCCCAATAAGGGTTAGTGGGAACATCGATAGCAAAACAGTTGAATAAATTCCTGAACAGCTTTCATGGTCGTAATCTACAAACCAGCACTTAGCTAGGGTGGTAAACAAATGGGTTTTTGTGTTGTCCTTACAAGGGAAGACCCCGAGTCCAATTACTGTCAATATTTAAAAGGCTCATCTAGAGCCAATAGACGTCCACAGCTGGACATAGGCATTACCTAAAGATCTCCACATACAGTCAGCATGGCCTCCGGATCGCTGGGTACTAGGGGCTGTCGTATGTAGGGATTCATGTTGGATTTGAATCATTTCCCCCACGCTGGCCCAATGAGGGTTGGTGGGAGCCAGAGCCTCGTTTGTTGATTAGCAGGGTGCACCAGGAACAGGTGCAGTTGGCTTGAGTCCCGTGAGTAGTAACCACCACCACAATTAACAGAATGTTACTAGCTAACTAATTTATTATTTCCTCTATACATTGACTGGAGGATAGTTAAGGTTTTTTTTTATATTTTCTGCAAAATACGTCTCTGACAGAAAGGATTGTATTACGCTGATCGCCAACCTTCAGTAGTTGGAGAGGCGCTTTAAGAAAAAGGAGGAAAATACGAAGGCTTATTGGATACGTAATCAAATATATGCTATGTACCATAATGGTTACTGCTTTGTTAACTTTCAATTGAAATACTTAACTTAGGTCATGACATATAATTAAAACTTAATACAAATAAATACATTTCGCTATTGCCTCAAACATTTGGTTAATTTACTGAAATAGTAAAATTATTAACTACATTAAACCTTTACTTAAGTTACGAATGGACTACAAAAGTTGCTGTTAAGTAAACGGCTTTTTTCTGAGCCCTAAACCATCAATCACCGAATATGGATAAACACATTTTATCAACGCCCGTTAAAAGTTCAGGAACTTGTTGCTGGACTTGTTGATCAGGCTTCGTCGTATCTGTCGCTAAGGGCGGCGGGGGTGGCGCCCAGTCGGAGGGAGGTGACGGGGTGGCAGCCGCCGGTCCGTAATCAGGAGCGCGACGGAACGGCGCCGGCCGGCTGCCGGTCCCAACATGGGGAGATTGCTTATTAATTGGTATTAATGATCGCACTGTGGCGTTAGTTATGATATGAAGTCCGTAACACAATGTATGTTGTGTTACGGACATATATGTCATGTTATGGTGGTAGACGGGGGTGTGCACATAGATATATGGTAGGGTTTGCACACCCCACCCCGAAAACTATTTAATTATCTATAGTTAACAATAATCTTATCAATATCAATTCAACATAATTGTGTACTACGCAAGCTACGTATAAATCATACAGCTCTGGGTGCGAGAGGCCGACTACACGGCGCCGTGTAGTCGGTATTGTTAATAGGACTCTTTGGCCGAAAACAGTTTATATTTACGAATCTATTACTGTTGCCAAGCAATGGTTAATAATGAGTTATGCATTTTCCTTCAATTCTAAACTGTTGCTATCCACAAATATCTACCGCTACATCTATTTCATATGATATTAAATAATAATAAAGCTGTTAATAATGAATCGTGCTTGCTCAGAATACTATAATAAATGTGTTGTGACAACCGGAACGCGGCGATGCTGCGGTAGGATGATAACCAGCCAGGCGGCTTCAAGAAAATCTTACCACCAAACTTGTCGCTGCAGAACACAATCAAGCCCATTTACAAGTCAAATGCTTAACCTCAGCGTCATGATGGCAGCTAAAGATTTTGGTAACTTTTAGTTTTTGATAATATTCTTATACAAACTTTAGTTTAAATAAATCACCATAGTATTAGAAATATTTGGTAAGAATCATGATCTGAAAGTGTCACCAATGCTATGGTGATGTGGTGACCCCAACTATTATTAATGCAATCTTATGAAATCAAAAGCTGAATCCGTGATAGCCAAGTTTGTAAAGCAAAGTCTTGGAAAGTCTGGTTTGATCCTCACAGAGCTGCAGCTTCCGAATAAGGAAAACATCGTGAGGAAACTAATATGTTACAAGACAGGCTGCTTTCTTGGGCATGTGATTTCCTCCACAGCATTTGCTCAATGCGATCGATGGATGGCATTAAAGCCGTTCTTTGATGAGGCCTTGAGTCCCAGCATTTTGAACATTAATTGAGCTGTATATAGAACAGCTTGTTTCATCGTTTTGATAAAAAAAGCATATTAAAAAGAAGCTGAATCTTCTCAATTCCTTTGTCTGTCTTGTTTGCGTTTTGTCTTCTGTTCATGAAGTTCCATTATAGAGAGATTATAAGAAGACACGTTGATTTCTTCGTTCATTACTTCCTCACACACGTCACCGTCAGCCAATTACTTGCGGAATGCATGACGTCATGCAGCAGCCAAGTGAGCTGACGTCACAAGTGGTGATAAGGCTTATCGCTGCGCTCTCGTGCCGTTTGGCTCGTATCCGATATCGATTGCCACTTCAGCAGCGCTGGCAATTAATTAACGCCTGTTTGGCAATGACTGTTTTATTCTACACAGCGACAAAATCTCTCTTATACCATGTTAGTATAACATACACTGCACCATACTATCCTCGTCACCTTAAGATGTTAAGTCTCTATACCTCAGTAATTTTACTGGCTATAACGTCTTTTCAAACTAGTATACAGTAATGTTTTTACAAGTATGGTTTGACAGCAGAAATAGGAGCCGATATAGTATAGATGATGTAGAGATACGGAGATGATAGAGAGTCCTACCGCCAGAGTCTTGATAAAGCACATATATACCTTCATATTCCAACATAAAACAGTAGTATGCAAACATTACTGTATTCCAGTTTATATTTGTACAGTAAGCATATTGTCCTGATATCAAACTGAAAAAGTCTGAAGCTACTCCTTGATAGCTGTCAGTTGACATCCTTGACGAAATGAAGTTGAAAGACCAAGATTAGTTTCTATTTGGGGGGTAGAAATAGAAGTTGCGATGGTACCTAAATAGACCACAGAGACCTAGTACCTACCTGTTCATTATAACGAGATGGTATTAAACGCGTTGTAGAAGTGTTCTCGTACAACGCGTTTCCGCGACCCCGTACAACGCGTTACGTCTGTTATTAACATTTAACTTTTAAAGGGGGTTGAAATAGAATATTAAGAAAAAACTAAATAATCAACGAAATTTGTACGTTTTATTGATATCGCACCAAACTAAGAACATTGTAAATAAAAAAAACTTATGCACATAAACTAAAAACACAGTTGATTTCAATTAACCTGTTAACCGAGCGGGACGTGTAAATGCGTCAAACGGAAACAATAGCGAATAGGACTTCCACTAGGACGTGTGACATATAAATATGTCACACGTCCTAGTGGAAGAGCTCGCGCCCGTTACATCTTGCGCAATTAAAAAGGGAATTCCCCGGTTAATATTCAACTAATTATGAACTGTTAAAATCATTATAAATTTCACAGTTCAGAAATATAACGCGGGAAATCTCCGCGTTATACGGGGGAATACCCGTGTTATACGGAGGATTGAAATCGTGTAAAATGAGTAGGGTAGATTACAGTATCGTAACCCTTCAGAAAAATCCACCCCTCCTTAAACTCTTGTACAGTTAGTGAAATATGATTTTCTTAGTTCATCTGCGATTATATATATATCTATCTACATGATTGTGTATTCGTGAAGGTCGTAAGTAAATTCCCTAACCGCAATAACATGGTCAATAAGTAGAAGCTGGTGTAGATACCGCAAGTCGGAGTTGTGTAAACAATAAAAATTAATGTGTCTTCATTAATTACTGTAATCGGTGTAACCGCATTAATTGAATGTATAAAACGAAAGGGACCAATACAAACAAAGCATCAGTGAAGTAAATAGGTAGTTGTTACAATACATGGAAAATTCTCGAAGATCGGTAAGTAGCGTAAGTAAACAATAAAATCTGACCTTCCCGTATTAACTATGAAGGTGAAATTATAACTACAATATAAACTTTAACGCTACCAGTATACGTGGTGATAGGAGGCCTGCCACAAGGACCGACGATTTGGTGAAAATCGTGAGAACCCACTGGATCCAAGCAACGCGGTACCGATCGATGTGGAAATCTTTAGGGAAGTTTTATGTCCAGCAGTGGATATCTATCGCCTGATGATGATGAAGATATAAACTTTGAGTAAATAGATTAGAGAATCTTATACTCAATCTGCGTCTTCATCTTTCAGTTCATAACAAAAGAATTCGGAAAGCATCAGACCTTTACTAACATACTGCAATCATCTTACGGAGCTCTGGTAACAGCGGATACAAATGGATTGAGGTGATGATTAGTACAGTCACCACTATTTGAACCAGTTGTTATCATAAAAAAAATTAATTGTTTTTACTAATAAGCTTCTCCTATAAACGAAAAGGGGGTACTCACAAAAGCTATCTTTAGACTATCTGTTGCACTAATTTCAAGAGTAATTAATCATAGTTTTAAAAAGCCAGCCAATATCTGATGGTAGATCTTTGTAGCTCCTCAGCTACTATTTCAGCTGATAAACAGTAGTATCAAAAAAATATAGTCTAATGTAAGCTTATATTAATAATAAGTTTGTTCTACCGATATATTTACACGATCCACTTTGGATTGATTTATATAGAAATGTCTAACAGAGTGCGGGTAAAGGTTAGTGTGAAAAAATTTATGTCACCTCAATAAATGATGTAGAGCGTCGCTGCAAAGTATAGAACCAGATGAGCAAACAACAACGGATAACAATGGATGAAAAGCAAAATCCAGTTAAGGAAACACGGTTTAATCGATTACACGAACACTGTTCCAACAAAACCAAACGCACGGAGCCAATTCTAATAAATAAATAATTGAACGTTACGTATTAGTTATACTGTGGTCTGCAGTATATTTACTACAAATAGGTAAGCATTTAGAGATCTTACTAACTATTTAACATTAGAAATTGGACTCGTGTTCAACTCACCATTAACTGAATAAATAGATTACTTACACAATACAACACAAAAGTAACGCAGGGTTTAATCATGGACTACAAAAGAAACTCGCGGAACCCACTCCGCTTCTATTTGTAGATAAAACGACCAATCGAGAAAATAATCTATCAGCAGATCGATCATTAAGGTAAGTACGGACCCCGGCACAGAGGGCTTAGGGGCTCCAGATGAACCGGGGGAAGATGATTTGTTCGCAGAGGGTAAATTGGCGAAAGCAGCTTTACAAACAGAAAGCCTTAAACAAAGCGACTTCAATAACGGGGGAGCGAAAGTAAAAGTAAATTCATTGCAGACGATGAAAATTTCCTGAAACATTTCATCATCATCCTCATCATCATCAGCCGATAGACGTTCATTGCTGGACTTAAACCTCCACCGAAGATCAGATCGAAATATTTCATAGCGTTTTCAAACTGAACCACACTAACAAGGAAAAGAAAACTTTAAAATGAGATTCATCGACCGAAACTATAACAAGTAAACACTCAAATTTTAGTGAAGAGACTCCTTCAGCTAGTTGGAAGGTCAGCTAGCAATAGATTTTACAAAATTCTTGCCCTAAATACACAAGGTAATTATATCCAGTAAAGCGTGCAGGGAATAGCTTGTTTATATACAAATTACTGGTGACAGGTGTCTGCCGGTGACCGTCCAGCTAGGTACCACCAGCTCCTAGATCCAAGTTAAACAGTGAGCTATGAAACTAGTTGAATTACTGTGATTCCAGGCGATGAGCGCAATGTGATAGTGTATATCATTCTCAATCTCATCGCCAAACTTCAGTTCGAAGAGGGCACCTTGCTGATGATGATAATGATATCCTGACTAGCGCTACATTGTTATTGCATATTCTCGTTTCTTCGTAAAGTAAACAAACAGAAAAACCAAACAAGGCAGAATTTTTTTTTAATTTAGTTTGGATTTTTTTTTAGTTTAGTTGGTATTCTAGATATCTCACAAGTCAAGGTATGCTAGTTAAAGCGGGTTGCTGGTTGTCACAATCGACGATTGCTCTCATTGTTTACAAGTCCGACTGATTCTTGTTGGAGGCCTAGGTCCAGCAGTGGACATCTATCAGCTGATGATGGTGAAATGAAGTCATATTTGAAAACAAATATCATGGAGAAATACCATCACGTTGGACATACCATAAAACATTTTTTGTGCGATTGTAACATATCAGGTAGTCGGATAGTTCGCGCTTCATCAGCGAATCGAGAGGGTGACGAATGGGTTCCGTGTGGCCACCAGCGTGATACATCTCGTCTCCAGTATCAGTCAGCGAATGGAGGAAGCGTTTATGAAACGATTCGTACCGTTACTGCAGTTACACGTAATATTACTGCGAGCGACTGCATTGTAACGGTTTAATGGTACACGAGGAACTGAAGCTGGTAAAACTTGCACAAGAATCTTTAGTATTTATTATTTATTTATTAAAAAAACCTTCGAGAGATACAGGACCTTCACCTGATGGTAAGTGATGCACTTGCCAATAATAATTGATGGTAGGTCTCAAATGCCAAAGACCGTTCAGGTAGATACCACCGCAGCGCCTATTGCAGCTGACAACTAACACTGTGCACACATTACTGTGTTCTGATATGAAGGGCGTTGTAGGTAATGAAATTAAAGAGGGGTAATGAGAGTAGAGGGTTGAGGATACCAGGCCACGAGGAAGAACGCCTATAAGATGGAATGACCAGATAAAGGCGGCAGTAAATGTCTCATCATCGTTACCACTATATGAATCAGAGAGGAATGGCGACGTGTTGTTTAAGCTTGCGACCAACACCTGAAGTGATGACCACGACCACTCTGTCAAGAGTGATACCGACAAAGAAGAAGAACAAGACCACCTCTTATATTTCAAGGCCACAAGCGCAATGTGGTGCTGCGTGTGTACTAACTAACAGCATGTTGTGGCAAGCGTATAACTTACCATCAGGTGAACGTCCCGCTCCTCCGGTTGCTTCATTGCTTCTGCTGTTATGGGAGGCACAATTTGGTCGACCCATCCTCACCAGCCTCTACTCTTATTTATTATACTTAACATGTAGATATTAATTAGTATTAACATGCATACCTTAGTTATCCCACGGATCTCTTCATTTGTGATTCGATCAGGGAAACCCTGAGCATACCTTTCCATTACTCTCTGAGCGATTTGAAGCCTAAAGAAGCCTATACGATTGCTAGTCTTAACTTGAAGTACTGACGGCCGATGGGGCACCAAGGTCCGACAATATGGTGATGGTGAAAGCGGCTGGATCCGGGCAGCGCAGGATCAATCTATGTGGAGATCTTTGGGGACGGCTATGGGCTGATAATGATAATGACGACACCTATATGCTACTTACTTTATTACTTAACATTCTCATTACGTCGTCTCTTATTTTATCTAGTTAATTCCGATCACTTAGATTCTACTTAGACACTGCGACGTCAAATTCCTGTCGACCTTCAGTATGATTGGTTTAATATTATCATCAATAGTCAATACTAATTCATTAATCGGCTGACATTGTAACTTAGTGGCGGAACCGGTTAAGTTAATGTCTTCCGATCTGCAGAGAATACAAGTATGCTAACTTTGCTACATTATTGTGTTTATAATTAATGGTAGTTACGAAGGGTTCAGTCCTGTAGTCTCGGGCTAGTAAGAATCATCATCATCATCAGCCAATAGACGTCCACTGTTGGGCACATGCCTTCCTGAAAGATCCCCCCTCCATCGATCAATCCTGCGCTGGCTGTAAGCCAGGCATCATAGGCCTTCGTTTGTAAGGATTCACATGGGGGCATTTGGGCCATTTCTAACCACGCTGGCCCAATGCGGGTTGATGGGGTAAGCAGTAAGAATAGAACTAAGGTATTTATTGCTTTGCTTTAACTTGATTTTTTTATTGCTAGAAGGCGACTAAAAGGATCTAGGAGTTTCGATGGCTTTGAGGGTGAGGGCCTTTATCGCTCAACAAGTGAACTTGCGTGGGACAGCGTATGGCTCAGCTATGACTCTGACTTCCCCTTAGAAGTAGGGTATCTTCAGAAGATTTCCCCTCCGGAACTTACTACTACTAGTTGTTCTGTAAATAAAAACCCTTCATCCTACATTTGGAGCGACAACAACAGCATCAAATCAAATATTGAATGCTTGAAAGCGTATGTTTATGATTAAGGATAATGTGGTTACCAAGTGTGCTCATGTGTGACCCATGAAAGGTTTCGTTGCTCTGTTCGACCGCGCCCCCGGAAGCGCGCCGCGCCGCCACCCCGCGCCGGCCGCCCTCGGCCGAGTCGCGCCGCTGAGACGCCGCCGGACTAATCACACGGCACCCTTAATCTCGTGAGAGGTCCCCATCGGATAATTATCCGATCCTGGCCCGAATACCTCCACGAAACTAGGACGCGACCTCTAAACGTATCCAATTTGTATTTTAATACAGATTTTGACTTTGTAGTTACATTGATTAGAGATTTAGCCGACTTAGTCGAACCATCGAATTATCCGAGTGAACTATATTTTTGTTTGAATAAACAAGTAGATTAAAGGTATTATATTAACGGGTGCAAGAGGTCCCGCATAACAACTCGCGGGAGCCAAACCAACCTCACCTGCTCGTGGTGCAGCCTGCTAATGAACAGACGAGGCTCTGGCTCTCACCAACCCGCATTGGCACAGCGTGGTGGGAAGTGGTCCAAATCACCACTAACGAAGGTCGCGGGAAACCGGTGGATGCGAGCAGGGTAGAACCGGTCGATGAGACCTTTGGGGAGGCTTACGTCCAGCAGTGGACGTCTATCGGCTGATGTTGATGAATAAACAGGTTTGTTATATTTTATTACATCTGAATCAGAGAACTGTGTAAAACTATCAGATTATTTATATACACTTCTCATGATGTTTTCTTTTTGAAGCAAAGAAACGAGCTGGACGTCCATCTGGTGGTAAGTGGAGTGGTACGTCTGTCCATAACAACGTAGCGCTAGTTAAGATGATATTAAGTCACATTACCCAAATAATTTCACTAGCTACAGCGCCCTTCAAACTGGAGCACAGTAATGTCTGCACACGGCCGCAATAGGAGCTGCGATGGTAACCAGTGATTATACTTCTAGAAGAATCTAAAGGTTTATTCAATATGCTTTTGTAACGTTTGAAGAACATAGTTTTTAATGGTAATAATTTACTGTTAGTAACTTACTGTATCGCAGTAACGATGACCGGATAAGTAACAGAGAAGAGTAATAACTGCGTCGTTCGCTGTAATGCGGTGAAATGAAAAATGTTTAACAGATTACTTAGCGGTTTAACTTTAAACTTAACGGAACACAATCGCTGCCGCCGTGAAGTTTACGAGGGTCTAAAAGCTTTAAAGCTTCAAAATTAACTTTTTAACAATTAAACACTATTGTATACTGTTGGACATCTACCGGCTGATGATGATGTTGGAAAAGGTGACTACGTGTGACTGAGATGCAAATATTGAGATGGATGTGCGGTGTGACGAGGATGGGTAAAATTAAGAATGAGTATATTAGAGTAAGTCTGAAAGTTGCTCCACTGACAGAGGAATTGAGGAGCATGTCGTGCAGAGGGATGAAGGACATATGACAGAGAAAGTGATGAGAATGAACGTGGATGGTTGTAAGGGTAGAGGAAGACCGAAGAAAATGTAGATGGATTGTGTGAAAGATTACATCTGTAAGAAGAGTGTGAATTCAGACATGGTGGCTGATAGAGAGATGTGGAAGAGAAGTACATACTGTGCCGACCCCACGTAGTTGGGAATAGGGCCCGAGGAAGATATACTGTTGGAAGAGATCGATCTTTGAGGGTTGAACTACGTGTGATAACCTTGTGATGTAGTAATACAAAAATGGACTGGAATTTGGCAAACATTGGTAATACCTAAGCAAAGTAATTTTTTCGCACATAGAAATAGTCAAATATTTTCTTTTCTTGGAAATAATCTTCAGCATAGACGTTCACTGCTGGACATAGGCCTTCCCCAATAATTCCCACATCGATCGGGTAGGGATTCGTACGGGGAGATTTGGGCCATTTCCCACCACGCAAGCACAATGCGGATCGCTGGGGTCCAGTTTTCGTGCGAGACCTCTTATACCCTTGTGGAAATACAGATGTTTGTTTCCTTTTTTTAGCGTGTCCTGCCTGAGGCGGATCAGAGCTTTTTTTTTTCTCGTTCTTTTTGTTTCTCTTCATCTATATTCTTTTCTTCTGTTTTCCTTTCCTCTTTCATGACACATGTTCTATTTTTCATATCTCAGCATTTCACATTTTTGTCTATTCTATCATTATCATCATCAGTTGATAGATGTCCACTGCTGGGTATGTCCTCTCTATGCTTTACAATTTTAGTTACGCCTTACGCAATATCTCTGTGAGGGTAAATATGAAAACTACTTCACTTAAGTATCATACGATAGCATAAGTCTTAAACGTAGTGCCAAGAGCAGCTGCTGAAATATTTGAGCAAAGTTAATTTGTCTTGTTAAAGTTTAACCCAGTGGCTCGCTGGCCGTCATTCCGCAGGTCGCGGGTTCGAGTTTCGGCATGTACCGATGACTTTAATATTTAAGTTACGTACATTTGTGAACTTTAGTAACAACAGCGAGATACAAACGGTGAAGAAAAACATCGCGAGGAAACCCGCACATGAATTAGAATTTATTCTAAGATGTATGTGAAGTCACCAATCCGCATTGGGCCAGCGTGGTGATTATGGCCCATTTTCCTCATATTGAGGGTAGGCCTGTGCCCCAATAGTGGGGACGTAAATTGGCTGTTAAACCTTATTAAGACAGTTATAATTATCATTATAACTAGATTTGTTTGTCAATACTACAATTGTTAAGATATCATATAAAATGATTTAAGTATCTTAAGTAGAAAAAAAACACGAGCTCAGTATATCTAGACAAGAGGTTATAATCTCCTAATGCCTAAATCTTTTCCTTGATTAAATAGATATGATACTATAAACACAGATACGTTACTCAAGCTTGATATATAACTCGTTTTGGGATAGAAGTGATCATCATCATCAGTCGATAGACGACCACTGCTGGACATAGGCCTCCACTAAAAATCTCCACATTTGTAGGAGGTTCATTGGGGGGATTTCAGCCTTTTCCCACAATACTGGCCCGATGCCGGTTGGTGTGAGCCATAGCCTCGTTTGTTGATCAGCAGGACGCACCACGAGCAGGTTGGGTTAGCATGGATCCTGTGAGTTGACGTGGACATGAATCATAAGTAAATTCCAGATAACATCGTCATTAAAATTTGAAGAAGTTTAACATTAGAAACTGATCTGCTTGATTTTCCAAAATATGATAACCACAACTCTGGGAAGAGTAAAGAGAGAAAGATTAGTAAAAAATATATTGGATCAATTTACCTTGATGACGACAATGCTTACCTGCAAAAGAACATAACGAATTAGTTTACAGAAGATGTAGTTTAATAGCTAGAAGATGATCAGTGACCGATAACTGTAACCTAAATTAAATTGCTGAAGTTCTTGCAAAACCTAAAACACGAAGTTTAGAAGATAGAATGTGGAGCGACAGGGGATGGAAATGAGGCTTTATGTTCTGGTCAATCGAGTTAAGAATGAGTATATTAGAGGAAGTCTAAAAGTTGCTCCAGTGACAGAGAAATTGAGGAGCAAGAGGTTAGCGTGGTGCGGGCGTGTTGTGCGGAGGGATGAAGGATGAATAACAAAGTAAGTAATGAGAATGAACGTGGACGGTTATAAGGGTAAAGGAAGACCGAAGAAAGTGTGGATGGATTGTGTGAAAGATGACATGTGTAGGAAAAGTGTGTATTCAGATATGACGGCTGATAGAGGGATGTGGAAGAGAAGTACATACTGTGCCGATCCCACATAGCTGCGAAAGGGGCGAGAGGAAGAAGAGTGTGAATTGATAGGCGATAGAAATGAGGCTTTGTGTTCAGGTTCATTTCTGCATACACAGGGGCAGTGGTAAACAGAGACAAAGAAAGAGAAATAGAGATCAATATTTTTTTTTCCACTAAAGTAGAAAAGAATGAGAGAGACAAAGATAAAACGAAGAACTTAAAGGAACATTTTAGTAAAAATAGAAATTGTTTATCTAAAGATTCATTGATTCATCATAGAGATATTGCTTCTGCAATTTAGAGGTCAGCAAGAATGGATTGTACCCAATTCCTTCCCCAAGAGGAGCTGCAGGGTGTTACGGCAAGCAAAGTGGACGGGAATCAGCTGGTTTATTACATATTTTTCTAACTTCCGGGTTGCTCTGTTGGTGTGGAAGTCAGCACACTGTAAAGTAGTTGCCGCGCTGCGTATCACCACAAATGGATACAGAATATAGGAAAACTATGTATACACGGGTTTTATCTGATTTCCTCATATATAGTTGAATTGTTTACATATATATATATATATATATATTAATATATTAACATGTACCGGTAGACGTAGTGTTGGAAGGCCTCCCACAAAGCGGAGCGACGATCTGGTGAGAATCGCGAGAACCCACTGATCGATGTAGAGATCTTTGGGAGAGGCCTATGTCCAGCATATCGGCTGATGATAATGATGATGATGATGATATATTAAGAACCGGTTGTCTAACCAAATTTTCATTATAGCAATGTAAGCCGGCGGCGGCGGGCGCGTCCTTTGAATATTCAAACAGTATGAAATACGACCGTCCGTAGTAGACACGGCTAATTAATAACCGCAGTTACACCACTGTCTCTAATTAACACAAACAGCAGAAACAAAACACTTAAAATTACGTGATGAAAAAAAAAACGAACATGGGCTAACACACAGGAGATCATAACGGCGTATATCAAACTCTTAAGTCAAAGCCAGTTCTGGTGATGAAAACTGATCCTCATTGTCTGTGGTCGACCTTTATGAAAAAAGTTGAATATACTTTTTTTTTTATTAAACGAATCGATGAAATGAGCAAGACGTTCACCTGATAGTAAGTGACGCGACTGTCGATAACGTGGTGCTAGTTAGGATGCGACGTCGCTTTGAGACACAAGATGTTCAGTGCCATTAATTCATTAATTCCACTAGAGACAGCGCCCTTCGAACCGGATTGCAGTAATGTTTTTACACTGAGGTTTATCAGCAGCTATGGTGGTATCTACCTGCACTGTCTCCGGCAGCAGAGACCTATCCACCAGTAAAGTTACTCTAAAGTTATGTTTTAAGATTAAATATAATTTATTTCAAGAAAGTCCTTAAAAAGTTATATATAACTTAGTGTTCTTAGTCCATTTTTTTTAATAAAAATATATAACACTTAAAAATTAGTGTTATTCGTCAGTGGGATTAAAATTATGAATATACTGAAACTGGTCGAAAAGTTTGGCGACCTCTGGTCAGGGGTAATTTCCTTCATACACTTCAATAAAAGGATTGTATATATTCTATCGATTTGAAAGTCGTTGGGAAAAGCCTATGCCCAGCAGTGGACGTCTGTCGGCTGATGACGATGATGAAGACGATGATGATGTGATGAACTGATGATATTATTAAAGTAACTATGCTAGTGATAGGTCTCTGTTGCTGAAGACTGTAATGCGGTTTGAAGAGCGCTGTAGCTAGTGTAATTACTAGGGTGACAACACTCAATATCTCATGTCGCAGACAATTGTGCAATGAGGTGCAGTACATATCATTGTAACCAGCATCACTATGTTAAGAGCAGTATCACTTACCATCAGCTGAACGTCTCGTTTGATACGTCGCTTCGTTGAATAAAAAAAAGGAAACCTAAAATAGTATGAGAGGAAAATGTTAATAACGGAGTTCCTTCAATGATTATGGAATTATAGGGATGAAATGGGGCTGACACACCCCGGAGGGATAACAGCCTGTTCAGTATATGTTCTATATAATATTTAAAGTATTTTATACATTATATTCAAAGTATGTTATATACTATATAATATATTTTAAATAAAAGGGTGTAAGGGGTCCCCCACAACAACTCACGGGACCCAAGCCAACCCCACCTGCTCGTGGTGGAGCCTGAACCAACGGACGAGGCTCTGCCTCCCACCAACCAGTAATGAACCAGCGTGGTAGGAAATAACCCAAATCTCCCTAATTGAATGAAATGAATTCCTACCCGTTGTGGGATTCTTAGGTGTGGGTCTATGTCCAGCAGTGGACACCCACCGGCTAATGATGATGGCATAAATATAATGAAAATTCAATGATAACTTTACTGCTTCCCGGAGACCGTCTACGTAGGTACCACCACAGCCTGTCCCACCAGCAAACTGTACCATGCCAACATTACTATATTCCGGTTTGAAAGGCGCTGGAGCTAGCAAAATTACTGTCGTTACGAAGCTTAGTCTCTAATGTCTCGATAAATATCATCTTAACTACTGAGATGCTGTTATTTGTCATCTCGTTCGTCTTAGCTGCAAATCTCAATCTCAAATCACTGACATTTCCACTAATCACATTACCTAGACTTTACTCCTGTTAGTGTATTTGACTCGTTACCCCTTTTTTTCGGGCGATGGTACCTATCTAGACAGTCTCAGGCCGAGACTTAGTAACAGTAAAATAAAGAAGTTTGGTGAGTTATCGACCTTGACGGGATTCAGACGGCGTGATCTATCACCTGCTACCACGCAACCGCTGCGGTCATGCCCAGCTGTGGGCTGTTACCCGATCGCGGCTCCGTAACTTGATACATGCGAAATTGCAATACGAGCTAAGCGCCGGGCTAAGTTACGCCGGCCGCAACCGGCGCGCTGGCGCAACCGCTCACCTGACTCCGCGTCTCTGTATCGCAAGTCTGAATCTAGTCTAGACCAGTCACAAAATGGCGCCGAGGACTTTTACCCGGTTACGTGTAACACCGAGCTTTAAATTATTCACTAACATAATTTAAAGCTAAGCCTACATACATATTTAGATCGTTATCTATTTGGATAAGTTTCCATATTGAAGTTATTTATGCGTGCATTCAAAATAATGTTACATTATTTCATCATCATCATCATCATCATCATCATCATCAACCGATAGACGTCCACAGCTGGTCATAGTCCTAACCCAAAGATCTCCACATACAGTTAGCATGGCCTCCAGTACCGCTGGGCACTAAGGGTTGTTATGGGAGGATTTTGGCGATATCTCACCACGCTGGCCCAATTTGGGTTGGTGGGAGCCAGAGCCTCGTCTGTCGATTATCAGGGTTCACCACTAACAGGTGAGGTTGGCTTGCGTCCCGTGAGTTGTTGTGTAAGACCCCTTGCAGCCAGTTTACTAGTGATATATAATGTTGTGTACTATTACACTTGTCGCCAGTTCTCCACTGAGTGGAGTGATATGGACAAATGTGTTTGTAGTGTGTCGTGTTTATGTTCGCGCGCCACTTAGCGGCGACGTCGCCGCGCTGCTGCCCAGGGGAGGCCGCCGCCTGACCCGCGGGACATTACCCCCCGTTTATTACCGTAATAGGAAACGCCTCGGCACTCGCCCCACTGAATCTGAAGCGTGGCTTATAACCCAGAATAAACTATAAGAACATATCGTAAGTTTTCTGCAGGTTCTGCTCGAAGATAACAGCTCATTTTAAAAGATATCAAGTAAATCAAGCTGGAAGTAAAGAAACTTGATCGCGTCGAGTTTTTTTCTCTTTTAAGAAAGACAATAATTCAAATACAGTAACCAGCTAAGCGGATTCGCAAAAACTTTATAGACAAATGTCTGAAAATCAAAGGGTGTAAGGGTTCCCGCAACACAACTCACGAGACCCAAGACAGCCTCACCTGATGGTACTGCACCCTGCTAATCAACAAACGAGGCTCTGGCTCCCATTAACCCGCATTGGGCTAGCGTGATGGGAAATGCCCCAAATCTCCCATTATGAATTCCTACCCGTTATACGGATCTTTGAGGAGGAATATCCAGCAGTGGACGTCAATCACCTGATGGTGGTGGTGGTCTAAAAATCCGAAGGAACGAAAGTGACCACCGTTGAGGAAGTACTAGTAAAGACCGTCTTTAAACAAACTCTACATGTGGCCAAGGACTCGAAGATAGGTTCTTAATAAAAAACAAAGCTGTTATCAGCTGAGTCCTAGGCATTAAATACTGTATACCTAAAAGACTTCTCTTCACAAAGTTTTCTTCAGCTGTTATTAAGTGATATTTACATTAGTTCCTTTAGCAAGGATCACGTACACCGACACGTTCGGACGACCTAGATTTGTTCCTTTAACAAAGTTTTTCAGAAATTATCAATAGTTAAGCAACTTAAGTAAATCAGGCGCTGCTTAAGTTGTAATAAGTTATACAAGTAGTAACTGTGTTCGGAGTTCATGTACGTATTGACAGGCTTCCCCCAAAGATCTCCACATCGTTGTTGGAGTTCATTGAGTGGAATTGGGCCGTAAACCACCACGCTGGCTGTGGGTTGGTGGGTGGTCAGAGCCTCGTCTGTTATCCAGCAGAGGGCACCGCGTGCATGTGTACTTGACTTGAGCTCCGTAAGATGTTGGGCGGAACCCTTTATATCCCCCTACATCAAAGTATAGTAAAAACAAATTTACTATTCATGATATATAAAACTGTATCTCTTTAAAAGTTACAACTACAGTACTTAGACTACAGAAAGTTGACCTAATTTCAGCATGATAAAAACTTACTCAGTGATGAGCACTTCATACAGGAAATTAATCACTCCATACTCTGGCTTCCTGGACCTATCTCAATAATAATCTCTGCAGTTACTCAAAACGTACACCACTATGCCTTAGCCATTTCTAAATTGACTAAAATAGTAAGTTTATTTTAGGTATAGATAAGCACAGAGCACTAGATCTTTGGGAGAAGTCTACGTCCAGCAGTGGAGAGAAGTACAGAGCACTCTTTGCGATTCTCTAGCTCTACCCATTATTAGTGACCCCGGAATCAACCTACCGTCCTCGAAGCGAACTGTCAAAGCAATTATTAAAGGTCAGATAAAAAAAACATTGAATTCTAAGAAAACCTGAATCGGAGCTGGAGCTCCGCTCTCCACCGCGAAGGTCAGATCAAATTTATAACTATTAACGTATATAGTTTCTTTGAAATCAGTTGAAACTTCATTTTCCTCAATATACCTTTACCAAAAAACGTACTTGAATGAGCTCATAACACCAATAATCTGATGCAATCATTTCGGTGAACTTTTCGATATCAGAAGAAAACTTCAAATGATGCTTATGTGGGATCAGTGACTACTAAACCCGACTGATGAATTAGGAAAGCACACAAAGTGTGCTACTAACATTCACAAGACCACGACTACTCAGCCAAGAGTGTCACGACAAAGAAGAAAACCGTTCGTCCTCAGTACCTTGCAAGGGGCACCGCGATCTTCTACGGAAGGAGGAGTGTCTTTTTAACTTCATACGTTTGCTGGATCAGTAGCATCACTTAAAATGGCGTAGAAGGTAGTCAATAAAAATAAAATGAAAGTAGTCAATACTGGAATTTTTGAAACTCACATAAATGTTGGCACATAGGTGTTAGGCCAATGGTCTCTCTTGTTATACACACTCTTACATAATCTAGACCACTTTCAATGAAATATTGGACCTAATCTGGCGATCGCTTGTTACGCTGTTCGTAACCAGAGCGCAGCTGTGAGGAGCAATTCTCTTCCTACATTTAAACCATGGAAAAAGACTAAGGTTCATGTAATAAAGAAAGTCAACTTTCACGATTCCTTTAGGTTAGACATAGCAGATATGATAAATGATTAAGTTTGTCTCATAAAAAAAATTAAAAAATCAACCCCATGGGATTGGACCAAAAAGATCTTGTACTAGTTAAATTGTACAAAACTTTTTATTTTTCTATTTCTATTAGTTATATCGATCAAAATTCTAGACTTTTTAGTATTTATACATTTATAAAACTAGAGTCTGTTTGTAATAACCAAATGACTAATGTCACAGTTAGACCAGGTGCTCCGATAATCTGGTGAAAGTTGCAGGAAGCAGTTAAATGCGGGCATCGTAGGATTGATCGATGTGGAGATATTTGGGGTTCTTGAGTGACTGAACTAATTGGCACAATAGTTAAATGTTTTCCATGTAAAACGGAAGTGGTCCTTTCATCGTAACCAACTGTCCCATATTTTAAGCCTGCCCTTCTGATACTATTTTGTTGTATCAATCTATGAGAGCTGGAGTATTCTGGGCGAGTGGGCTTTGCCATCATCGACCCCATTTTCAACGAGCATCATGTATTTAATAAAGGATTAACTTAATCGAAGCCCATTCCCATTCTTGATGGAGCACTTCTTCTGATTATTGCGAAAGTCCCCGCTGTAATCGACACAGTTATTGTATTAGGCTGACCCAAATGAGGCCGACTCCTTACTTTCGTTTGATCCACTTACACAAACCTGGTTATTCATATTTACTTATATTTTGCTCTTCGGTTTAGTTCCACACTATTTCGGTACTGGTTTTCATTTACATTTCATCTAAACCGGCGAAAACGATACGAGATGGAGATGTAACTCCTTTTATTACTGCAGGAAAAGTAACATGACTATGATGATGAATCTAAACTTTTATATTAAAAAGCAATATCAAAACCTTTCTCAAACAATACTCGATTTCCTATTCTTTTCGCTTCAAGAGTTACTTTCATTAAAAGGAGTGGTCCTCTACAAATATCTCTATACTATTATTTAATAATAATTAATTACATACATTATTTAGAAAAGGGTATAAAGGTTCTCAAACAACAACTCACGGGATCCAAGCGAACCTCACCTGCTCGTGGTGAATCCTGGTAATCAACAAACGGGGCTCTGGCTTCCACCAACCCGCATTGGGATAGCATAGTGGGAAATGATCCAAATCTCGCATATAAATTCTTAACCGTTGTGGGGACTTTTGTAGGAGGCCTATGTCCAGCACTGGACGTCCATCGGGTGATAATGATTGCTTAAAAAAATTAAGTAACAGAGACACTATTATTAATTTATAGAAGCAACGAAACAAGCAGGTGACTTGGTGGTAAGTTATGCGCCTACCATGGTACTAACAAGTGTCAATTGAGAGGGGAAGTAAATTGAATAGTTTCCAATAATATATATGAAGCAGACGCTGTCATGGTTATTAAACTAGACGATTCAGCAGCAGTAGACCAAACTCTACTGGACTATTTACTTTACTGGTGGTAGGTCTGTGCTGCCGGACCCCGTCTGAGTGGACAATCTCCGCTAAAGTAACGTGACACATATCGGCAGACACCTACGCGACATTGGTCCCGCTGCCCCACGGTGCGTACAGTGTGACATTGCGGTGTCGCCGCCGGGGAACGAAGCGCACAATGCGCTCGCATGGACGGTGACCAGCCACAAAGCGGCCGCCGGCGCCGCGACGGACGGCTGCCACCGGCGTTACGCTGGCGCACCCCGCACGAGACCATCGCGACACACACACACATCACTTCCGCATCACTAGAATAAACATGTTACAAAACTCACCGAGCAATTGGTGGTAAAGGAAGTAGTGAACGCATGGCGAGTGAGATGACAACCTGATGGTTATGGTTACTCCATGTACTGTACTTCAGGTAAAGCTTGTGCAGGATCGATTGATGTGGTGATCTTTGGCAAACCCTATTTCAAGCAGTAGGCGGATGTCGGCTGATAATGATGATGATGATGAATAGGTACTCCAGGTAACGACTCAACGCTAGTTAGGAAGATATACACAGCACCACTTTGTGGTTATCTCATTGGGTCTTAGATAAGAAGTCTTAAATCTTATTATAAAAGACATTAGCTAGACACTTAGACAGTTGTGTACTCCTGAGATTTCGCAATCGGGATTAAGGGTTGTCCAGACATCCGCTTCAGACATCTGTTCTTCCACAAAATATTACACCATTGAATAAAACATCGTACTTGTGTCAACCCTTTATACAAAGAAAAAAATTGTCACAACGAAGCTAACCACCACTGCGTCCATTATTACAATAGTAATGTATAATAATGTATTCATTAACTATACGGTAACAAAAAAAAAAACTAGTCTGAACAATAGCCTTCTTCAAAGACTAGGTCCTCAGGAATAATTAGAAGCTCTACAAAGACATCTGTGGCGGTAATTGGAAATTTTCCATTATACGACGTTCACAGTCTTACAGTGGATACGGATGATTTTTCTATGCACACGTAACTGAACTATCTAATATATCTATGGTTAGGAATCCTGATGATGATATACAAGATGATCTGCTACAATATTTCTTTCATCCTTCATAGAGGCAACTATTATATTTACATTAAGTTTAAGTGAAGAGCGTAGAAAAGTAAAGGGTGGAAATTTCAACCAGTTTGTACGATAATTTAAGCTCTGTATATAGCTCAGAATGTGGGGAGAAGGAAAAAGTCATGTTTTAGGAATATATGTGAATGACCTGGCATATCCGGGGCGTCGGAATTGTTCCGCGAAACCAGAGACAGAAAGGACTGTACCACGCTGATTGCCAACCTTCACTAGTTGTAGAGGCACTTTAAGAAGAAAAAGAAGATGTACCCCAGAAATTTATTAGAATACTTTTATATTTCAAAATGTCTCAGCATCGCAATTTGTGCTCGACATCTCCAAGAAACAAGTTAAGTAGAATTCATCGCCGTTTAGCATAAATTAGAGTCTGTATTCAAGCAATCTGCATATTGCATATATTTACTCTTACTTAGAATTTAAGATATTCATATATATTTAACGATTAGTTTTTATTTCTAATAATAAGAATGAAAACGCACAAATGTTCTACATAACATCAGGACTGTGGCATTAGAACCTGCTGTAGTAGGTGATGAATCGAGACTTGTTCAATACCCCGGGGATATCCTTTGTGTATATTTTGTAATTGATTTCCTTCCATAAACTATTTACGAATGAATATCCAATAAAGTCTTCTTTCTTAAAAGGCCGGGTCAAGAGTACTCGCAACTGACGACCATGCATGAAGACGCTCATGAAAGTGGAGGAAGCGATAGAAATGTGCCAGGGTCGTAACAAGTGGAGAGAGATGGTCTCTGCCTACCCCACCAGGAACGAGGCGTGATATATATGTCTGTATGTATCTTTTTATAACAATCGTATAAATGTTCAATGAAACTGTAACGATGAAATGCAAAATGTTTTGAGGTAATATTAGATGGAAATTCTTCATGTATTGGAACTACAACCAGCTCATCACCCCGCGTCATTGGAAAACCCCCAGTGGTGCAATAACGAACGTCATAACTCATCGCGAACTATGCAGACGTGTAAGGAAAATATTGCAAACCGATACATTAAACCTACAACGCGTTAAGTTTAACAAAAGCCGGGAAAAAGTATGGTTTTTAAAATCGTATTATTACAGTTTTATAGGAAATATGAAATACAAATAAGTTATTTAATGCTTCGACGTGACCTAATGAATAAACGTAAAAGGAGCACAGTTAAATAGGAGGGCAATAAAAATTTACCGTAAACAACACAAACAACTCCTCATAAGCCATGTCCTCAGTTTTATTCTTGTTACCTGTAGGTTTCCTCATGATAATTTCCTTCATTGGTACCTAAAGGTCAGCAGGGATCGAACAAGCGCTTCTTCGAGTAGCATTACCAGTTATACTGAGAGATATACAATTCATCTGTTTCCGCTTCTTTAGAAACAAATTGGTTGCAATTTAAAGGAGGCTGTGGCAGAACTGGTCTAATATTTCAAAGTTACAATGAACAATTCTTTATCTTCAGAAATAGATAATATCTTCTACTTCTTCTTCTTCGTCAATGCAATCTTAGCATGTTAATCGTGATCGTCATGTTAATATTGGTAGCAATCTTTCCAACCTATCAGTACTGACACATCATACTTTAAACTTTAGTCCATCATCATCATCATTATCGGCCGACAGACGTCCACTGTTGGACGTAGACTTCCCCCAAGGATCTTCACATCGATCAATCCAACGCTGCCTGCATCCAGCTGCTTCCCGCAACCTTCAGCCGATGATCGGACCATCTGGTGGATAGCAACGACTCTTTTGTTGTGTAATACAAAATAATTGATGGTTCGCGTACTGTATGAATTCCACCGAAACAAAGATCCATTACCAATATGATTTACTAAATCAGTAGTTGTGTGGGTGACCCATCGAGCTGCTAATACATGCGCCATTACGTGTCGGCCCGTCCAATCGTCGGCTCGTTACTCTATCACAAAGTCATTACTACACGAAATGATCGATTGAGGAACATCAGACAGGATCTAAACAAAGGTAATACGTATTTACTGCGGCGCCGTATTGATTCAACGAGCAACCGCGACGAAACTGAATAGGTCATGTTTTAACACATGATCTGTGTACTTGTTACATCCAACTTATGCATGCAATGATAATGATGAGTTTTAAATTTAAATCAACACAGGAATCCTTCAAAGTATAACCTAAAAGACACAAGGTTTAAGCTTTCTTACTAATCAAACGGACACCATTTTCATCGATGCTCGAATTATTAACATTGAAGCTCAAAACGAATACATTTTTATTTGACAATTGAAACATCCACCTGATGATACACCAACCCATAACAACTGCACTACATTGTGCTCGTCCTTGCCTAGAAACTTTAAGATATAAAACGTTTAGTCTCTTTACTCCAGTAATTTCGCTAGGTACAAACCATTTAAGCCAGAACACAATTGTTTTCGAGACAGTGCTGTTTGACTGCAGAATAGCTACAGTAAAACCTAGACGGTCTCCGATAAAAAGGATTTAGTACTAGAAAAAAATTACTTACTAGTCTTCCTACTTAAGTCATCATTAATTATATTAGCAAAGAAGTTAAATAATTAAATGTGATTCCTCGACAATTCAAATGTATGGCGGAAAGAATAGTTAATAGAAGATTGACAAGACAACACGTTAAACCAAGGTCTAAACAAGTCAAATGAAAGACGACAAACGAGAAGGATTCTCATTGAAGAAAAAATAGTCAAATGATTGCAGTGGACTTTGTAACATCTGAAAGCTATACATATAAAGAAACACAAGAAGGTTATGAATAGAAGTGTATGTAGAGCACACAGCCTCGTTGTCTTCAGGTCAAGCAGAATTAAACGTTCAATATTGTTCAAGAATTAAAAATATCTATCTAGTTTTATTGTTGACCTTGATGTGCCCTTTTCACAGTACCTTGCCAAGCAGTAGCGTACGGATACTGTCCATCGACTTAATGGACGTTTCACTTAGAGAATTCAACAACAGCATCATGTACACTATTGTTATGGACAAAAATAAAGCTCCAATCTGGCGTGCGGTACGTCCCGGCAACATTTACCGCGCGCCAACATTCCGCCCCACATATAATCGAACAGTAACATTAAATTCCGCGACGGGACGGGGGAGCGATGACTTCACTCGCGAGCTGAACAATCGTCGAGATGCAGCTCCAAGGCTGCAGCGAGCCCCCCGCGGAATGCGGAGAGATCACGCCTTTCGCAATGCGCTTGCGCAAACCCTCGCCGGTTGCTACACAGACGCCAATTCACTTATTAGAGTGCCTCGCTTTACTATCGCCAACATGGAACTGTACGACTGGCCCACCGCACTAATCTATACCTATACCTCAACAAACTGAAGAAAGGCTTTGTTTGTCATCTAAGTAACTATAATCTAAGACTTAGATGGCACTCGCCGTCTCATTTAGTAAAGGTTCTATTGAAGAGTTCACAAAGTTATCACCTGTTACAAATACATTGATATGATTATCCAAATAAACATTCTCTCAGCTGATAACGATGACGAAACATGTATTTTTCACGCAATGTATTTGTTAAATGCACTTATAATTATCACCACACCCATGCACGACGAAGACGATCTAGACTAACCTAGGTATTAAATGTGATGTTTAAAAGCAATTCCGCGTAATCTATTATTATCTAATATGTAAAATGTAAACATCGTTATTACCATCATCTCATTGGCTATTAGAGTCGTTTGAACACCGTGCCATTATTTATTCACGACAGATGATTCATGGAGTCAGGGTCATCCTGAGCCACCAATTCTGCTAACACAATTACGATCTATTTATATATATCTACGTGTAATCACACATGAATCCTTTCAATTGCTTT
Source organism: Troides aeacus (assembly GCA_033220335.2). NCBI lineage: Eukaryota > Metazoa > Arthropoda > Insecta > Lepidoptera > Papilionidae > Troides > Troides aeacus. The sequence goes on along the minus strand of CM067277.1, from coordinate 1,114,724 downwards.
GACACTACATTTACGTCGAACAACAAGTTGATCCAAATGACGGAATCCGTTTTTGACGATTTATTCAAATGTTGTCCGATACAAAATAATCTATCCTAAGTAACGTGAATGGTGTATTTTTAAAATGTCCGTAAATTTACTCATCATCTTCATAAGTTTCCTTCTTCAGTATGAAGTTTTACGGTCAGATTTAGGACATTATTCTAGTCTTCAGCTATTCTTTTCAACTGTAGATATTTAAGCCCGATCGACTCCTGTATATCGTCAAATGATTTCTTTCGCTGTCTACCAGAAGCATTGTTTCCGGCAATAGCTACTGGTTTCTTTCAGTTTGTAACAATATAATGTTGGCACGGCTTGGCGTACAAAGGAACCCCGAAATAATAAAATATATAATTTTAAATAAACTAAGTCAAATGCGTCAACTTAGTTCACTTGTAAAGTAGATAAACAAACATAAGATGCAATTTAATAATATTGCTTGCGTCACTGCCTCTTCAAGAGAATTGCTTATAACATGTCATGTTGGATTAAAATAACTTTATAACTTATCTTCAGTCAAATGATTTAATATAACTTCATCATCAAGTATTTCATTACATTATAGATATAGATTATTTGTCACTAACGAAATCTAGAGCACAAATTTAGGCACAGAAATTATTTAGAATGTTTTAATCGTCTAGATAAACGATGTAGTCTTCATCAACAAACGTTTGTTATAAATATTACAAACAGACCTGCTGTATAAAGGTTTCTTATTTGTTAATGAAAAAATCTTAAATTTGTTGACTAAAGTTCCAACTGATCTAAATACGGGTCGGGACAAGTCCGTAACGAGGTTTACTCGGCATCTAAAAACAAATTTCCCTCGTTAATATTTATTCCTGAAGCGAAGCGAAAGTGTGATGCTTTGCATTAATTTATCTATTTTTATCTAAAAACTCACCCTCAGCGTACTGATGTTAAACTTGTTTACTATTTATCGATGGGAATAACACATTCCCTCGGAAAAGTTATAATTGATTTTGCGATAGTTATATTTTATAATGCTCTAAATATGGATCTGCGAATACATAAGTTTCAGTTTAAAGTCGTACTTCTGGATCATGTTTGAGAGGATTCTCCAACATCATATGGTAGTAGATCCACGCCTACAGTTCACTGTAGCACATAATTGGGCAGGATTGACCGGTGCGACACTACCTTCTCACAGAAAATCAGCGTGAAATGGCTGGCTTCCCAGTGGCTGCCGTGTTTCGTCTGGTGAGTGAGAGAGCCGGATGCCCATTCCTTTTCCTTTCCTTCAGACCACTCGATTTTTGACGTTTGTTAGATGGACCGGTGCTACGTTGCAGTGTTCTAGGAGCTGTGATGTTGCATTTGGTTAGAAACTAAATAGTGTCTGGTGGTCCGTCCCCTTTTATTCCTACTCCTGTTCCTCCGAAACCTATCCTGTATTTTACCCCTCCCTTCTTTTAAATGTTATGAGATGGCAACGGCCTAGTAACACTTTTGTTGTTATTTGCGTCTGTGGGCAGCGGCGAATTCACCTACCACCAGGTGACATGCTAGCTCGTTTGCCTGCGTTATAATATAAAAAAAAAAAAAAACATTTCGTATATCGCAATCGTATAAATTAAATCAAATTCTATATAGTAGTGCAGTATCAAACTTGGATCAATTAGTGTCAGAAGCTGTATCTTTTAAGAAGGGAGAAAACTCTTAACATGTCAATTAGGTTGCAAGACGAGATCTAGGGGAACAGTTCTTTTTTATGACGTTATAATGGTGCTGCACCAAAACTGTGTGAACGAAGTGAGTGAAAGCGATAATCTTAACTGACTTGAGAACCTGTACAAGAGGCACGACTATTTTCTAAGTTAAAAGCTAACCCTCAGATAATGACAAGCACGTGATCTTTAATAGAATTAAACTTCCACGGTTGCAACACATTTTTGATTCTATACGGCGCCGATAAACTTTGAGAGTACGTTTTTTATTAATGAAAGTTTCAGCGAGATATACTCATATAAAAGTTATTCTTAAGAATACCAATAATTTTGACCTATTTTTGATCTCAAATAGAGTTCTAGACAATTCGATAAGTCTAGTGACATCATGCTAACCTACATTTCTGGTTTAAAAATTTGCATCGGGTATAGAGTATGCTGTTTGAGGTCTGTAAAAACTTTTGCAACCTGCTCATCATAATTCAACCCTCGTGTAAGATTTCAGCGCATCTGTGTTACCACAAAGCGCTCCACCTTCTATATGAACAACTGTAGGCTGACCTCTGAGATCACTTTATCAACCCCCGGAGCTACGAAGTGAAACTACCAACGATTCCTGTGGGAGCTCAAGATAACCTGGGAACATTACGAGGCAGCTACAAGTTACAGCTATGGATTTGATATTGCATTTTATATCTTAAGCCGTAAGAATACAGTACAATCAGGTAGTTGGGTGAGGAAATAAGTTATGCATGCATAATGCTTAAAGTGAACTCCTGACGTGTCGTATTCCGTAAACATCATCCAGCGCTTGGAGAGTGGAAAAGGTATTTATCGTGAGGATAGGTCGCCTGAGAGCTAAATTCATTTTCTAAAGTTTTATTACACTATAAAAAAAGTCTTTAAGATTGCTTTATTACATTGGTTCTTGAAATCAGTTATTATAGAGTTGTTTTACTCTAGCGTTTTATCTTGAATGTTGGTTTAACTAAACACATATATAAAATGTACCTATCGCAAGTTTTCAAAGATGTATTTGTGATGTATCGTCAGCATTTTTATTTCTTTGATCTTATTTCTCAGTTTATCATTATATAATAAAAACAAGGGCTTCGCTCCGATCTTACACTAGCAAACGAATATGTAAATCTAGATCACGTGTTCTAGTCTTAAAAATAGTGACTACTTTGGAGACATCATAGAACTTAGTCTTTTCTGCTGTAACAGTATTATGTAGAGTATATATAGATATTATAAAATTTCATGAAATTATATAAAATGTAAGACAGTTAGTTGAAAGTGTGTGAGTGTAAAAATTTACTTTTTCATGAAGAATAGTTTTATGTTGTAATTTGCAACAAGATAGCGCTGCCTACTTATAAGCCGGATAACGCTCACTGAGCATAAGCCTCTCTTAAAGATCTCCACGCCGATCGGCCCTACGCTGTCCGCAGCCACCGGCTTCCCGCGACCTTCATCATGGTTGCTCCATGTACCTTACCTGTTATTTAACCATTTCTCACGACTGTTATTGATATAAATGTACTTAAAATGTGTACACTCACGCAAAAGATAAGATAAATACACAGCAGGACAATGTCTTCATCAGCTTGTTGGTTTATTAATTTTACCTTTAGCTCTTGTATCAGTTTTAGGTAAATAGTTGTGGTGCCTGTTCAAATGTTAACTATTTAATAGCTTCATATAAGTAGTGGGCATTAGCATATTGGGTTGCGAAGGTGTATGCTGCAGGTTAATGGCGTCGGAGTCGCGCCAAATGCCACTTGTGCTCTTACGCTTTGTCAACACGTCTCCATGTCGTAGTGTGTACACAAGCGAATTGCCAATTGACAGCCAAGTTAAACTATGCCCTTTATTTCACGTCCACGAATCAGGATTTCGTGCGTCATCGCTGTGCTCTAGATTTTTATGGGGACGTTATCTCCGCCTACGTACTGCGGTGACGCACTGATGTTAGGAGACATGATTAACGAGCAGACAAATCATTTGTTGTTAAATGATCACATTTATACAACGACATAACAACATTTGGAGGTAAGTAGCCAGACCAATTCAAACTAAAGTAACACGATTTAGATCTTTAATAAGACGATATAATAAATATATTAGAAGATGATAGCTCAGTAACTGCAACAGTTCATCTACGCGCACTATTAAAACCTATAAGAACCAAACACATTAGCTTTCGAAGATAATCAATTTCTGCTAACTTAGGCGAGGTAGATGACTGTCTGACTTCATTCTCGTGTATCTCGGAATCCCAACGCTGGGAATGTTAAGTAAATTTATGTAATATTTACAGACCAAATAACCAACCGATGAATTCATAAAGCTATCGATAGATCTAAATTGGACATTAAATTTTTAAAGGGTATAATTTGAATATGTCATAATATGCATGATTTACATGCGACTAAGTTATTTGATATGCACTCTAAAGTAATCTTTAGAATGACCTAGATTTTACTACTGCTTGAGGAGCGGCCGCGATTGCAAATGTAAGTACTTACTTCTATAAATGGCGTTATATACATTTCATACATTTAAGCTGCGCTGATATCTTCTTAATTCGAGTTCGGACTAGGTCTAGGTAATGGAGCGGCTAGCGTTAAAGCCAGGCATCTTCATTTTATAACTGGACGAGTTAAAGAGATATTCACTGCGTAGTACTACGCAGTCAGAATTTATCATTTGTGATGCATGCTACATAAACTATAATATGACCGATCATCACAATGTTCTAGTAAAATCTCTTTGTGGCAGAAGATGCCAAGTGCCATCCGTGGGAACATTAGAACTAGAACAATATTTATTAGAAAACCAGTGTTCATTAATGTGAACGCATCCGAATATTTTTGAAATAAGGTATTTGAAGCTGTGTTTATTAAAAATTTATCGTTAATGATGATGATGATGACGTTGACAACGAAATTGGCTATGATTATGACGATGACGATAACGATGGTGATCACAATAATAATGTCTAGAAAGCTTGATTACCGCGAGCAATTATTAAACGTATAAAAGGTATTAGCAAGCTCAATTATTTTGGACATTGTAACACTTTCTCTGTTAAGATAAACAAGAGAATCCTTTCTAAAAAAAGAATATTTAATTTGTTTTTTTTTTTTTAAATTTGAAAAATCCCAAGCTTCATAACTTTGAATGCCACTCTGGAGAATTATCTATTGTATCAATAATTACAGTATAATCGAAACATAAACATGATACTCAATCCTACCGCAGTATGGTTTCTTGGAACCCTTGAGAGGTATGGTCTTTCGCATACAATCAAGCGATATTATTATCACCAACAGGTTAAAACATACACAATAAAGTTCATAATCGCTTACCAACTACACGATACGTTTTAGTAAACACGCGAATTGGGATATAAATACTTTATTATCAAATTTATACTTCAGCACCGTCTTTAAAGTAAAGATTGTTATTTGAAGATAGGGTAATGGAGGGCCAGTGTGTCGCGAAATTCAGTCACTTTTAACTTTAGATATGATCCAACAAGTACAATAAGTTTCTGCACGAAAATTTTATATGGAGAATGGTTGATTAAGTTACAACAGGGAATTCAAGTAAAGGAAAAAAAATTTTTTTTTTGTGATATTCTTATTTGGTCTAATGTGCTAAACATATCAAATGAGGTCAAAAAGGATGATAAGGTATGAACGGATACTCCAGTGACAGAGAAGTTGAGGAGCAAGAGGTTAGCGTGGTGCGGGCATGTTATGCGGAGGGATGAAGGACATATAACGAAGAAAGTGATGAGAATGAACATGGATGGTTATAAGAGTGAAGGAAGACCGAAGAAAGTGTGGATGGATTGTGTGACGATGACGTGTGTAAGAGGAGTAGGAATTCGGATATGACAGCTGATAGAGGGTATGGAAGAGAAGTTTATAATGTGCCGACCCCACATAGCTGGAAAAAGGCAGGAGGAAGGAATCATAAACATACCAACTAAGGTCAAAAATTCGACTCGCCTACTTATTAGCTTGGTCTGAAGTTGTGTTATTTCTCCTATCTTCAAGAACTTCCTGGTGATAGGTCTTTAGTGCCGGAATCCGACTAGGTAGGTATCACTGTCTGCTATTTAGTTTCGGGCTATTGAGAATAAGACTAAGATAAACCCCGCCTATCGTAGGAGGCGACTAAAAGTATTTTAGCTTGCAAGTGTTTGGAAGGTCGGGGCTCGGGGCGAACGTCAAGTACAAGGTGGTCTTGTGTTTGTCGTGGCAAAAAAAACGTGCTGCGGAAGGTTACAACACTCCCCGATACGTGTACAAGCGCAATGCAAGGAGTCACCAGACTGTTCCAAGAAGAACTTAAGGCCTCTAGGAAAGCACTGAAGAGGACCACTGAGAAGGTTTTTAGTGGGTACAAATCCCATATATCCCTGTTTTCCACCCAAAAGAAATGTATCTTTTGAAGATTTTAGTCCCGCCAAAAAAAAGTAGATCTCACCACAACTGCTTTTTCTGCCGTTAAAGGTAGGCGTATTTCTTACCACCAGATGAACGCACCGCTCGTCACGAAGCTTGTGCTGATAGGATGCTTGTGGAACTGAAGACACAGGTTTGATGTTTTAATATGTATTTATGCATATGTACGTACAAATTGTGAACACTCTTCTGAGATAAGAAACTTTGTTGCACTGGTTATCAGGTAATAAGCTGGTTGACACCGTTGCAAGTATTACGTTAAAAAATATTAAGGACGCGTGATAAAAACTCTCTTAATACAATAAATACTAACTCCCTTGATACCCAGAGCCAAGATCACCATAAGGTCTCTGTGCCGAACTATCCTGTGCTGTCCATATCACGTCTTCCTTCACTAGATGGCCGACAGCACTGCTTCTTCTGTCGGCTGTCGATGACATTACTTCTCTAACGAATTTCCTCATTTACGATTTGATCGAAAAAACTCCAAGTATAGCTTTTCCCATATTTCCTTTTTTGGCTACACAGGACCAACCGATATGGAGATCCTTTCTTAAAGTGCTTTTCCAACTATTGAAGGTTGGCGATCAGCGTGGTACAATCCTTTCTGTCTCTGGATCGGCGGAACAATTCGGAAACGGACGCCCCTGATATGCTAGTCTATTTCCTGATATTCCTCAACCATGGCGATCTTCGGAAAAGGATATATCCAGCGATGGAAGTTTATCGGTTGATGATGCTCCTTGTGCAACTTTGAGCTTCTTTATTATTACCGTCACACTTCAGTTTGAAGAACGCACCTAATGATGATGAGTACTACAATGAATGGTTGACAAGTGACCTTGCGGATCGAACGACAGTAATCTCTACTGACCGTTGCGAATCTTTAGAAAGTACATTCGCTGACAATTAATAACCAGCTCCTTTGTTTAAATAATAAGGTCTAAAATAGTAAGTCGGTTTATCGTGCATCCATCAGCGAGCGCCCATTACACCGTTGCGTAACGCAAAAACTAATGGACCAGTCATTGTCTATTAATTATGTACCAACGGGCGCATTCTGTGCCTCAGCGAACAACGTAACAGTTTCTACCCAGCCTCGTTTACCTCCTGCTGCTCCATGAATACTTCCTTTCATCTGCTAAGAGCTAACACTTAATTTCAAGTTACAATTAGACTGTGGATGGTGAAATGCAACCAATTGGTCCGATGGACTACTTATCTCGTAAAAACGATAGCTTGTTTGTCTCACCATTGATATTACTGTTATTGCTTTTTTTAATCGATAAACCGACAAGCGAGGTATACACTTGAAAGTAAGTGCTACGGCCGTCCATAACAATGTGGCGCCAGTTACGATGTTATACATCAAACCATATTGAGCTCGTCGCCTTCAGATATAAGACGTTAAGTTCCATTCCTCTAGTATTGGCAGTAGCTATGATGCCTTTCATACCAGAGCACAGTAATATTTACACATTACTGTTTGACTAAAAATACGAGCTACAGTAACAGGTACTTACATGGTCTTTGGAAACAGAGACCTACTACCAGTAAACAGAAACCTTTTAAGCATCAGAATAAATTGCGCCCAAACATCTACCGGTATAATGGTCATCAAAAAGAAGAAAATTAACACCAACTCTACAAGAAAAGGAAACACTGTAGCTGGCGAAATTACCGCGGTAATGAGACAACATCTTGTCTCAAGGCGACGAGCACAATGACAATCTTTGTATCCTCGAATATGTAAACTCATACTATATAATATTTATTTCTTTCTTCTTCTTCGTCGGTATAACTCTTGACAGAGTGGCCGTGGTTATCACTTCAGGTGTTGGTGGCAAGCTTTACTACAAGCCGCCACTCTTCTCTGATGGTTGCCGTCCAGGTTCCTGCCTTGTCGTGACGGTGGGGTTCAATAGCCGTGGCTTGGTCACTCACGGTGAAGAAAAAAGATACCCAAGACCAGATCCACGGCAGAGAGTCGGGAAAGTTTTCTCTCTTGACTGCCATGGTCTCTGGGTGACGGATTCGGAGAGATACGTTGCACGGGTAACTATAAGAGGTCGAGAGGAGGACGTGTACTGTGTTCCGGCGCACCCTCACAGACATGGAAAAGGAGGAGCTTTTCTTCCGAGATGGACCTGTGCGGTGCAGCCGACGCTGGTGGGGTTGCAGAGGTGTGCGAGTGTTCCCGTGGTTCCAAAATAAAGCAACGACGGTGGAAAATCGCGAGATTTAGTCGGTACAAGTTCGACATAACCTGTCCTTAGCCCCGCGAGGGCAGGTATGCGAAGGCATTTCCTCCACGGAAATAAATGACGGTAAGAGTAATAGAGAGACGCTAAGTACGGAATGAAGAGACATTAAGGTGTTTACTTTAGATGTAGTTTTATATCACATAATAGCTCCCACGATCGTGAAAAGAAGAGAGGGAATTAGAGAAGGAATAATCATGATATGTACGGATTCGCTCGGTGCGCGGTAGCGGCGGACGTCACGGATCAGATTCGCGCCGGTGTGAGCGCGGCGGCGGGGCTTCGCCGATATGTAACCCGGCGACGTACGAGTAATCACCTTACACGTTACACCGGCCCGACTGGTACCTCGCACATTCCCATCGGGTCAGGTAGACTTTCTGGTATGTCCTCAACGTAAACATGCACCCTCCGACGAAACCTAATAACCAAAATATACAACGAACTTTCAAGAGTAATTGAATACATAATTATTAAGCAGTTAGACGTTTTTCTGAGGGTAATTGATTTGCCTGTCCATAAGGTTCCGCTAATTACGATGGTGTAAACTACACCATATTTCGATCACATAAAACGTTATACCTCGTTACTACATTAATTTCGGCTGGCGGCTGGTGGAGAATGTCTGGCGTAACCTGGACACAATATCGAACTATCACCTAATATCAATCCTGCAAGAAGCTGATATCAAACAACATCACTCTCCCATCGTCCAGTGTCATATTCTCACATTCTTCAGACACAATAGGGCGAGAAGATATATTTGTAGAACTGCTTGTGGTGCAGGGAAAGGTAGAAAGCATAAGAACATGATACAGAACACCAATACGCCGAATCAGTCAAGTTAAAACTAAATGGTTAAAAAAGAAATTCCTTATACAAGACCTTCATCATAATCATCATTATAAGCCGACAGACTTCCACTGCTGGATATAGGCCTCGACCAAAGACCTCTACCTAGACCAAACTATTGAAATTATTGTTATAAAAACACCTACAGCCTCTTTTATTCTTTGGTCAGATGTATTGTTTTCTACCAGGTGATCTCCTCTTGTTACTTCTTTAAATAAAAAAAAATAGAACTCTTATATAATTCATTCAGATTTTGTCGTAAATCATAAATGTATTGAAGTCAAGGGCTGATGATATATACTTGTTGCGTTATTCGCGGAACTGATGCCGGCGTGAGGTGTAGCCCGGGCAACCGGCGGAGCAGCTAATACGACGACTTACTAAGAAACAAGATCCAAATCTCTGTGACTTCTGTGCATATTGTCACACAGCTACACCTGCGGAGGCATTACATCATCAGATTTCTACACTTGGTAAGCTAAACAGTGAACCGTTACCCGACGCCGCCGACACGGTGGCGATAACGCGCGGTGCCTCGCCACAGGTCTCTAAATGTTGGACGAAAGGAATATTACCATGTATTAATCTAGCTGGATTTGCTCCGTAATATAGAATTACATTTGAAATTTATCAGATATATTCCCACCGAGCGGCAACATCCCCACCACAACCCCCTCGAGCTTCTTTTCGCTATTATCACCCTGGCGACCCCTTGTGATGATTCATTAGCTAACCTATACCTGGCAAACAGGTAAAGTCACCACATAGGCGTAAATCTCAATTTATCCCCACATATCTTTTCTGATACCACCGCAGCGCCTATTGTAGCAGTACTGTGTTTCGGTTTGAAGGGCGCTGTAGCTAGTGAATTCACTGAAGTAGCGAGGCTCATCATTTTATATCTCAAAGCGACGAGCACGATGTGGTGCTCTATATACCAACTCAACGCCACGTTGTATTGCAGGCGTATCACTTAATATCATGTGAACGCTCCGCCTCGCCTCGTCACTTGATAGAATAAAAAAATAACTATAATGTTATAACGTTCATCTCGCTCAAAAATATTACAAACATCAGTGACATTTCGTATAAAAAAAAACCTACACACCCTGCCCCACAAGTATACAAAGGGTGTAAAGTTTTTAACACCCACCCTTACGACAGAATCACAAATAGCGTTTAAGGTTTTCATTTAGCATAACACAACAACGTAAGTTTAATAACAATACACGTTATTAACCGTTAACTAGTTAATGCCGGGATATCGTTATAAAATGCTTCGTTAAGTCATTACATAACGTTATTAACGCAACTTTATAAAGAACGTCAAGTTTTTTTTTTATTAAACTATAATTTAGCAAGACGTCACCTAACAATAAGTGTCATGCCTGTCTATGGGATATTTGTAACAAACCTGTTATTTTTAATAAGCTAATTTAACGGTTGTATCGCAGACAGTCTAGATGGGTATCACCGCAGCGACTATTGCAGCCGACAAATAGTAGTGTTCCGGTTTGAAAGGCGCTGCAGCTACTAAAATTATTGGGCTAACGAGACAGCATGTGTTTCAAAGTGACGAATTCAATACGACGCTGTGTATACCATTCGAAATAGCGCCCCATTGTTATGTGCCAACATATCACTTAGTATCAAGTGAACATCTTCCTCGTTTCGTAGCTTTGGGAAATAAAAAAATTCTGGATACCACAGTAGCTCATATTTGTTTCAAACATTATCGTGTTCCGGTTTGATGGGAGCTGTAGTCCGTGACATCGACGAAGGAACGACCCATGTCGCAAGGCGATGGACATAACACGGTGTAGTGTATATCATCTTTTTTTTATAGCAAGGGAAATCTTAAAAGATACCCTGCTTTTGGAGAGAAGAAAAGATTACATGGGGCTTCTACATAATAAAACCCCCTCGATGGTAGTCCTCAAACTTCATCGATGTCCCAAAAGTTGGAGACCGTCTAGGTCAGGGCAGCCCCTAATGCCCGGCGGTACCGGAGCCCATGATGACTGTTTAAAGGTAGCATCTATGATTCAAGAGATCTTTGGAGGAGCCCTATGTCCAGCAGTGGATCTCTGATAATGACGCACTATATTATACTATATTTATCCAAATAATTTCACTGGTTATAACGCTCTTTAAACTGGAACATAGTAATATTTGCACACTGCTGTTTGTCGACATAAATAAGAGTTATTATGGTAAGTATATGGTCTTCGGAAGCAAAGACCTACCACCAGTGGGTACTGGTAATATCTGTTCTGATACAATTTTCTGCGGCGGCGCGTATTTATCAACATCACAAGCCATTAGATACTCTCATACTTTTCATGGTGTACGCCAGACAGCTGCTGGACACCATACGTCATATTTCTGAAAGAGAATCAAGCGATTTAGAGCTTAACGCCATATGGAGATAAAGTTGAAAATCCCCGCACGTGTTCCGACGGGGTCAGTGGAACAAGGCGCCACCCCCCGGGACCTGTTGCTATCGATCCTGGCGCCATCTGCCGCAGGCTATAACGATGCACGTCCCTAAGTCTAGCCTCGTAAATAGAAACTGACTTGCCTAATGTTATTGGACACACGAAGCTGTGGAGTAGAAAGATTTGTAATATTTTTGTTTGTGTTTATTCTCCTGAAGAGGAAATTTTTGACTTTATTAGTCGGAACCTTGATACTAGTAAAGACCACGAGCTCCAACAGTGGGAATTTATGTTGGGCTGTGTGGGTAAGAAAGTTATAAAAGATTTAGAAAAAGTATACAGACACAAAGCGAAGCTGGAGTTTATGACTGACATATAACTCATATCAAAGTGTGAAATGGAGTACCAGCACCTTAGAACGGAACTCCACATCTTCACCACAAAAATGTGGAGTATAAAAATGTCATATGTACATCATAAAGTAGAATTTTACTCGATTTAGACGTCTCATAAGCAGGATAATTATCACGAGCAAAAATCATCTCCATCATCACAAATCGTTTCTTTGTCAGCGCTCGGCGGGGGTATTAAAGAAAATGACGTCCGCGACCTTGTCCGCGGCCGCGCTCGGTGCAGCTCACGCTAACGAAAGTGTCACGAGTTTATTTAACTTGTTGTCTATACGTTTCTATTAAACAGCGTAAATAGTAGCTGGTGAAGCTGGTAAAGAATTGCGGTCTCAGGTTCGAAGCCGGCAATAGTCGATTGTTTCGTTAGCTTCAGCATAAAGCATCAATGAAGAATGGTTGATGGGAACTGGATGTTAAGATGGGTGTGCGGGGTGCCGAGGATGGATAAAATTAGGAATGAGTATATTAGAGGAAGTCTGAAAGTTGCTCCACTGACAGAGCAATTGAGGAGCAAGAGCCTGGTGCGGGCATGTTGTGAGGAAGGATGAAGGACATATAACAGAGAAAGTAATGAGGATGAACGTGGATGGTTATAAGGGTAGAGGAAGACCGAAGAAAGTGTGGATGGATTGTGTGAAAGATGACATGTGTAAGAAGAGTGTGAATTCAGATATGACGGCTGAGAAAGGGATGTGGAAGAGAAGTACATACTGAGCCGACCCCACGTAGGTGGGATAAAGGCAGGAGGAAGGAAGGTATATAGGGACTGTAGTAATTTTGTTCACATACGATTTTAATAATATTAAAAAAAATTAAACAGTAACTAAGTAAAGTACCTAGATGGACCGACGACATCATCAGGGCGGTCGGAAGTGGGTGGATGTGAGAAACTAAAAATGGCATTTGGTGGAAGCATTGAGTAAGGCCTATATCCAGCATTGGATGAACAAAGGCTGATAATGATGATGATGATTAGTAAAAGTGTATCCGTGAAAATTTTAAAAATACAGAACCTCAAACAAATCAAAAATTTAAACTACTAATTCGTTCTCAGTTAATCTGTTAAGTAAACTAGTAAATAACCAAAATGAGGGACCCTTGAACCCCTGCGGAACCACGTATGCTTATATATAAACTGGCAATCCTTGGAGTACTTTCAAAGCTAACCCGCAAACCTCCTAAACTCAACTTCAAACTCTTCGTCTCTTACTTTTATATCGATGAGAGGTAATTGCTGTTAAAAAATACTAGGCACGTGTCAATAGTTTACTACTCAACAGTAGTAAAGTTTAACTGCACAGATATCAGGATCTGTGATTGAACACGTTTGGTGCTGAACTAGAACATAATCGAAACACTTCACGGTTCTTATGCTGTTGTATGTAATGCTGTGATGAAAATGTTGAGTTCGCGAGGTAAGGGAGGGGGCCCTCAATGAACCCATTCAAGTCCTATATGCAGAGGGAAAGCGAAAGCCACGACACTCCGAATCCATTGGTTACTCAGCCTGCACCGAGGACAGCTACCACAAAATATTTTAAAGCTACATATCATCAAACATGGTCCTAAGTTTAATTACTTCTTCATAAAGTGCCTCTCCAACTAGTGAAGGTTGGCGATCAGCGTGATACAGTCCTATCTGTCTCTGGTTCGGCGGAACAATTCAGATGCCCCAGATATACCAGTCCATTCCCTTCTTCTTCTTCTTAAAGTGCCTCTCCAACTAGTGAAGGCTGGTGATCAGCGTGGTACAGTCCTTTCAGTCTTTTTTTTTCTTTTGAATTAATTCCCTTTTTTAATTGTAACACACACTGTCTTTTTATACTTACAACAGAAACACAGCAATAATATTTTTCTTCATCGGTATCACTCTTAACAGAGTGGTAGTCGTCACCACTTCAGGTATTGGTCGCAAGCTTAACACATCGCCAATCCTCTCTGATGGCCGCCTTCCTAGTGAATTAATACAGTTTCAACGATGATGAGTCATTTACTGCCGCCTTTATCTGGTCAGTCCATGTCATAGGCGTTCTTCCTCGTGGCCTGGTACCCTCAACCTTTCCCTGGAATGCAAGTCGCTCAATAGCTACCTCCCCTCGCAAAATATAATATAATATATATAGCAATAGTATTGCGGAAGAGAATTTACAATATGACTTGATTAATGTAATCATGTGAGATCCATATAAAAATATGATCTTTGGAGAAGCCCTTTTTCCTCCCGCAGCAGATGAAGGAAAACCCCTTTCGGTAGTTATCTTCAATCTGGTGCAGGGGTGTCGGGATCTCCCACGAATCTTACCAATGTCTCCCTGTACTACTCCTAAGGACGTTTCAGGGACCGTAACTCTCCCCCCAACTCGTCCATCCCGGACTGACTTAGTGGACAATGACCTCCACATTCAAAGACCCTTTCAGTCGCTTCCTATGGCAACCAGAATTTACTTTAGTGCTAGTCGTAATAGCTCAAGACTACAGGATTGGCGGAGGAGTCCCTTAAGAAGATGTGGATGTCTATAGGCTGACGATAAAGACGATGATGGTGATAATCAAATTTGAACAGTAAACAATAATATCACAATCACTCTCCCATCTTTGGGAGAGGCTTATGTCTAGCAGGGAACGTTTATCGGCTGAGGATGATAAATATGATCCATGAACCTACATCTTATAAGTCAAGCGGTTGACTGATAAGATGTAGGTTCACGGACACATCTTATGTGTCGAGCCGATGAGCGCAATGTGGTGCAGTGTACACCACCCTAACTAGAGCCCTTGATATGGGCAAGCGTATAACTTACCGACAGGCGAACGTCCCGCTCGTCTCTTAGCTCCGTTGAATTAATAAAAAAAAATGCGGTTTAATCTGATGCTTTGGAACTAAATCAAAACTAGTAGTTTTTGAACCGACCATGGAAATAATGAGGAGTAATGTGTCGTGCGTGAGCGGTGCCAATGACGACACTTGAGCTATATTGGCCAGGTCGTGTTCCGCGGCCGGCTGATTGCCAGCGCCGTGCATTCGCATAACTGAACACTGAACTCGCGAGACGCGAATCGATCATTGCTATCAGCATATAAGTACATATGTGTGCTTCTGTTTATTTTATTACCAACAGGTTAAAAGTAGACCTCATTATCAAATTGGATTAAGTGACAGTGTGTGAAATGATGAATGGTCACAATATGAGAGTAGACCTAAGCGAGTTCTAAAAAATCCTGCCGCTGACAAACACTACAACATTCTTGGAGACGAACTGATAATCTCTGTGTTATAAGTACATCTACATATCATCATCATCAGCCGATAGACGTCCACTGTTAGACATAGGTCTTCCCCAAAGATCTCCACATCGATCGGTCCCGCGATTCTCACCAGATCGTCGGTCCATTTTGTGGGAGGCCTCCCAACACTTTTTTTTGTTTCGATGAGGAAATCATCAAAAAGATACTCTTCTGGAGGAACTCAAGAGTTATGTGGAGAATTTTACCCACTGACACCCCTCGGTGGTCACCTTCGGCGTTTGGAGAGTTCACGGAACCTTTTTTTTTTTTTTTTTGATATCGGTGGTGGAAATGCTGTTACCGCATACCCAGCGTCCTTTGCAGGGGGGGGACGCCGGGTTATGTGGGGCTCGGGGCCACTGAGATGTTGTGCGTGACCCCCATACCCACTAAAACCACCACCGCTTGTCCCGCCATACGCATACTGGAGACGCCCGGGTTTCAGTCAAGCAACTCTCCGGGCGCCTCCGCGTATAAAACTCCTCCTGGTGGGTCCCCGCGGGGAGCAAAGGCACCCACCTGCCGTCCCGTACCGGCCCCTCGCGGGACCGGCACGTTGGGGCCCCCCGACCCCACAGACGACCGCGCGCGCCCAAGACGGAGCGCACGCCCGGCCGCCGCCCTCCCGTGAAGGAATTGGGCGGCGGCCTCTTCCCTCCAGACTACCCCACCCACTTCGACGAGGGAGGGGGGACAAAAACCAAGACTCCCCCGGGGGACGCACCCCCAGGGGAAACACGACAAAAGGCCCAAAGGGCCACGCCCAACGGCCCGAAGGCCCCATCACACCGTGCCCGGCTAGGGGCCCGTCGCTCACGGCGGGAGGAAGCGGACGGCGTGGTTCTGCCGCCGCGCTCTCCCGCAGGCCCGCCGCCGCCTGCAAGGTGCGGCAGCGGCGTCGGCCTCCCTCGTGCGCTCGGCGGCCTCCTTCTGACGCATCACTGCGCCGCAGAAGGAGGCCACCGCCTTCCAAGACCTCTCGCTGCTCAACATACGATCGATTACAGTCGGCAGCGAGAGGTCACTGATGACTTGCACGACGAGGGAGTGGCGTTGCGGCCCCCATGCCGGGCACTCCGCCAGAGTGTGGTGCGCCGTGTCAATCGGCGCACCACACTCGACGCATTCTTGCGTCATCTCTCTACGAGCCACCTGGTGCAGGTACTTGCCGAAACATCCATGGCCTGTCAGCACCTGCACCAGGTGGAACGTCAAGGCCCCGTACCGCCGGCTCATCCACCGGGATAGGTGGGGCCTGATGGCCTCCACCGTGTCCCGGCCGGCGGCAGGGTTACCTAACTCCGTCTCCCACCGCCGGATCAGGACGTCATGGGCAACGCGCCTGATCCGGCGGACCGTGGCCGGGTCCGGCCGACGCTCTCCGGCATCCCGCAGGAAGAGGTACACTTCCGCGAGCGACTGCGCCTGTAGATGCCAAGGCGCATCGCCCGCGAGAAGCGTACCCGCCGTCCAGGACACCGTATGGTATGCCCGACAGGCTCGGACCGCCAGGATACGTTGGGCCCTCTTCAACACGGGCCCGTTCCTGGCGGTCTCGCACCTATCCACCCATACGGGCGCACCGTACAGTGCCATGAGTTCACGGAACCTTTTTTTTTTTTTTTTTTTTTTATATCGGTGGTGGAAATGCTGTTAACGCATACCCAGCGTCCTTTTCAAGGGGGGGGACGCCGGGTTATGTGGGGCTCGGGGCCACTGAGATGTTGTGTGTGACCCCCATACCCACTAAAACCACCACCGCTTGTCCCGCCACACGCATACTGGAGACGCCCGGGTTTCAGCCAAGCAACTCTCCGGGCGCCTCCGCGTATAAAACTCCTCTTGGTGGGTGCCCGCGGGGAGCAAAGGCACCCACCTGCCGTCCCGTACCGGCCCCTCGCGGGACCGGCACGTTGGGGCCCCCCGACCCCACAGACGACCGCGCGCGCCCACGGCGGAGCGCATGCCCGGCCGCCGCCCTCCCGTGAAGGAATTGGGCGGCGGCCTCCTCCCTCCAGACTCCCCCCCTCGTCAAAGTGGGAGGGGGACAAAAACCAAGACTCCCCCGGGGGACGCACCCCCAGGGGAAACACGACAAAAGGCCCAAAGGGCCACGCCCAACGGCCCGAACGCCCCCTCACACCGTGCCCGGCTAGGGGCCCATCGCTCACGGCGGGAGGAAGCGGACGGCGTGGTTCTGCCGCCGCGCTCTCCCGCCGGCCCGCCGCCGCCTGCAAGGTGCGGCAGCGGCGTCGGCCTCCCTCGTGCGCTCGGCGGCCTCCTTCTGACGCATCACTGCGCCGCAGAAGGAGGCTACCGCCCTCCAAGACCATGAGTTCACGGAACCTCAGTTAACTAACGTTATACTGGGATAGCCCGTCCCGGAGTCTACTTTATGCAGATCACTGCCTCGTGAATATTTCAATAACCGGAGACCACGTCCTGCTATTGTCCTCCTCAGGGTTTAGAAGGGGTAGAGAACCCTCATTCTAACCGCCACCGACCCCGAAAGCAAGTACAGTATTAACATGTTACCTAACGTCCAATGAAACAAACGTTGCCTATACAATTATTCATTTCGATGGGTGTTGGGCAAGTGGTTGATGATGATGATATTTGTAAGTATCAATCGACATCAAAAAAAAAATAACGAAATTATCGATATGTTTATATAAGTTGCGAAATGTGTAACTAAGCTGTTGCGGACTGGAATCGATTTCGCAAGCGACACCACGAATGTATTGGATTGCTTTAACTTAACTAAGTAATGGGCCGCTGCTTGTTAACGATTGAAACAGCTTTGTTGGTGGCTTGAAATCCTGACGTTTTATTGAAGGTTTACTTAGCTAATTAATTTGGTTAAGCCACGACGGCGGTTTGGTGTTACCACATGTATTATGATACCGGGCACCTCTTCCGAATTTGCCCTTGGGCGGAGATTGATGTTTGCATTATTGTGTCACGAGTGATAGACTATAGGAGCCCTGAAGAGGTTAATGCCTGCAATGTCTTCTTCAGACCGACTAATCGTAGGACTCTCACAAGGAAATACTCAGCAACGTATTTGGGTATACACATCCAAATGATTACATACATACGACAGTCCCTAGTGCCCGGCGGTAGTGTAGACTAAGCTGACTGTATGTGGAGATATGTGGGGGAGGTCTATGTCCAGCAGTGGACGTCTATCGACTGATGATGCTGATCCTCTGATATATATTTCTTTATCTTGAAAAATTGTGTTGCTTAACTCATAGTTACCATAATGAAGAATTCATAAAGTAACTCTTCAAAGAGTTCTAAATACAAGAGTAACAGTTAAAGTTCTCTGCTAATACTAGGAGTATATAAGACTGTACCATGCTGATCGCTAACCTTCACTAATTAGAGAGGCACTTTAAGAAGAAGAAGGGATTGGACTGGCATATCTGGAGCGTCCGAATTGTTCCGCCGAACCAGACAGATAGGACTGTACCACGCTGATCGCCAACCTTCATCAGTTGGAGAGGCACTTTAAGAAGAAGCGTATATATAAAAGAATTTACTAGCTTAAAGTAAACATAAGTAATTTAAATGAGGGTTAATTTGTTTATTTTAGTACTTAAAAGATATCAAATTTGTTGACCTCTGATGTAAAAGGGTCAATGTTGTATATGACGGCATCATCGTCAACATACGGATCGTAGGTGCAGCTATAATTGGAAGAGCATACATCTCGACATTCCTCAATGTGCTAATGTTGTGTGAATGGTAAATTTAAGAGTTGCACCGGCTGACAGTAAGAGTCCACGGCTATTAAGCAAGTCGTCAAGTAACCTGACCGTAAGACAGTAGTGCGCTGGATGTGGAAAGCGCTAGACTGACCGATATGGAGATATTTGTGGGAGCCTATGTCCAACAGTGGACGTCTATCGGCAGTTCATTTTCCGAAATAGCTGCGAATGCGAGGAACGAGAAGAGCAAAGCATTCCTCTGATGGTATAAGTAATACTCCTTGCTATTACTACCAGTTAAGAGCACCACGTTGCACCCGTTGCCTCAAGTCAGGAGTCTTGTAACTTAGTAATGTTTGAACATTGCGATCTGGCACTAGAAACAGGCGCTGCTACGGTATCTACCCAGACGGTCTTCGGCAACTAGTGCTTAACACCAGCAAACAGTTGTATATAGGTCCATGGGGTCACTGAGGCGCAGGGCCGATTTGTCTGTTACTGATGGTGTTAGCTCTTGAAAGCTATAGCGACTCTTACAGCTCATCTGAGCTCGAGGACCCAGCTCCACGGCTTGTTGCAGGGTCGGGTCTTAACCTTCCGAAATTTGTCTTTGGGTTGAACGGACGCCAAGCAAAAATCCGGTAGCATTTTTGTCTGTTTGTATGATACTGTCTCCCTATGAATCTATCGCATTTGTTATATCCAAATTACCAGTAATCATCATCAACCGATAGACGTCCACAGCTGTCCTCCCACACCGATTGGATAGGGATGCATATGGGCTTTTCTCCACCACGCTGGCCCAATGCAGGTTGTTGGGAACCAGAGCCTCGTTTGTTGATTGGCAGGGTGCACCACGAGCAAATGAGATTGGCTTGGGTCTCGTGAATTGTTAGAAGGGACCACTTACACCCCATTACCAGTAATATTACTTATCAAATAACCATCATACAACATCAAAGCTAGTGCCCATTAAACTTAACTCTTCTTCTTCCTCCTGCCCTTTTCCCAGCTATGTGGGTTCGGCACAGTATGTATTCTCTTCCACATCCCTCTATCAGCCCATTAAACTTAAAAGTTAAAAATATTTAAATAAGTTAACACACAATTTAATCCGTTAACTACTCACTAGCAAGAATTCGTATGTGTGTGTTAATAATTGGAATTATTAACCAAACGTTAATTACTTTCGATAACTAATCGCAAACTCCAGTTTAGATGGATAATCAACTCTTTAATGTATGGATATCTCAATTTACTTTTACTCCACTCTAACTGGGCCCGAGTAAATTGCTCACATTATAGTAAATTATGACTGTATACCATGAATAGTTGCAAAGCTGAAAAGCAGAGCTTTTTTATTATGTAATTTCTTTTAAGCTTTTTTTTTATTTTTCATATATATCTGAAGTTAGATACCTAAGTTAGAGAACAGACACAAACCTTATATACTTATTACCATAAAGTTACATGCACTGTTACTTCTCTACTTGCTATCAGGTCTGTCCATAGTCAAGGATCAGGGTCTATCATCATATCAGCCCACTTTCGTCCACAGCTGAACATAAACCAATCCCAATCGATTCCCAGCGCAATGATCCGATACCTTCATCAGATTCCTTGCGATCTTCACCAAGGCATCGGTTCACACGTCTTATGAGGATTAGCGTGTTGTAAATGCGCATATGCCATTATAGTTATTGACCATGGTCATTTTCAAAACCAATAATTATGCCCTTCTGGTATGTGTTAATTTTTTTTTAAATGCTGTCATCAGATGTCAGCACGAGTGAGGTGCTCGTGCGGTGTCGCAAGCTGACCTCGCCTTCACTCGGACGGTGTAAACTTTGTGGTCAGAAAAAAAAATGACTGTTAATTAGATGAACATACGAATAGGCTCGTGTGGTAAGAGGTTACACCAGCAGTAATACCACCATGTCACCAGAGACGTTCACCTGATGATAAATGATAAGCTAGCCCATAACAACGGGGCGCTAGTTAGGATAATATACGCAGCACCTTCACACTCATTGGTTTAAGACATATGTTAAGTATCGGTACTTCAGTAATTTCATTAGCTACAGCACCCTTCAAACCGGACCACAGTAATGTTTGCACACAGCTGTTTGTCGGGAGAAATGGGGAGCTACGGTAGTACCCACCTAGAGAGTCTCCGGAACAGAAACCTTTTATATTTGGTTTTAGGGAAAATAGTCAAAAGATACCTTGTTCCTTGATGATGATGGAAATCAAGGTTATATGAGATTCTTACTCACTTCATCAGGTCTTCAGCGAATTCGGAGAGGCTCCTGGGTCTCTTACAGAACGCACCAGTGCTCCTCTCCACTTTGTGTTAGCACGTAAAGCTTCCACCTTCAAGGTCTTCGATACCCGTAGACCCTTTTAGTCGCCTTTTATAACAGGCAGGACTTAGCTTAGTCCTATCCTGACTAGGCGAAGACTACAGAGCTACCGGAAAGAGATCTACCACCAGTACCTTCCTTCCCTTTCTCCCACTATAGATCGGTTAGTATATATTTATCTTTGTGATGTTTACACTGTATCCAACACCACGCAGTTCAACGTGACGCTGAGGAGCAATTTCAGGACACGTCACGTTGCTCGTAAATTGGTTACAGACAATTGATTTTCCGTTATTACCGAAGCCTAGGACCTTCTAAGGTTTAAATATAGGCACTAACATTGATGGTTTTATTTCAAGTCTCTTTCACACATAAGACACGCGTGAGATGATGGTCTTCCATCAGGAGATGAACGGAAGAAGGAAATGGGATGCAGATAGCAGATATTGAAAGAAAAGAAAGAATGAAAATAAAAAAAAAACACTGAGTGAATTTCTAGTTTTTTTTTTTAACCTTTGTTTTCTGTGTGTTATAAAATAATCGCTAGTGTCCGTGATGCGGCGCGACCGTAGGTGATTACAGGTAGGCCGGATGTGACGTCACGGCCGCCACAATGCGCAAGGCCGCTGAAATGCGACTTTTTTTTTTCTAATTGCATGATTCTCACAATTCGCTTCGCATGTACCACGTCCATCGAGGCTCCCGATTGCTATCGCGCTGACGCCGGAATCAAATGTAAACATATACATTATCTATATATATGAGGCAAGCAGTTCCCCGCCCGTTTTGATGACCGTGACACCACCACAATTTTTTGAGAAAGGTAATTTGTAAAATCCTTTCTAATCTGACCTATCCTTACCAGAATATCGGCAGCATATTTCTGCCAAACTTCAAGCCTCCAGGCCTTATAGCTCCAGAAATATCGTTATGATACTCTACGTAGGTAGAAATCTCTAATATATATATACATGTACTAGCTCTTCTCCAGTCGCTTTGCTGGCTGTTGTATAGAATTACACTTGATATATGTTTATATATATACTTTTGTATACTGTCTATAGCAACCGCATAAATAATACCAATTGAAAAGGTTTTTAAAAGTTAATTAGATATAAATATGATGAAGGATCTATAAAATTCAAAACGTAAATAATCTACAAATCATTCCGCGTCGATTGTTCATGTTTACGTGTGTATACGTTCACTCGTTTTCACGTGATTGGCGAAATAACAAAACTTTTTCACGTAGAAGATTTAGATTTTCAACTATGTAGAGCCTCATCATGATGTCTCTGGAAACGTAACGCTTGGAGATTTGGAATTTGGTAGGAACATTCCTTTTGCCGAGTATAGCTCAGCTAAGAATGGATTGCTCAAAGTTTCTTACCCAAATGGAGACGCAGGCTTGTTGCAGCCAGCTCAGCTGGCGGAAAATTTAATTGTAAGCAAATCAAAGTTTCATTTATTTGTTATTTATATACGATCAACTATTTAAATAATAATGTATTAAGTGATAAGTAAACGCATAGCGCGGGGACGGTGGCGGCGGACGCGCGGCCTTGCCCCGAGTTCCGTGAAAGGCTTTACCGATAAAGTAAAGCTGTAGTGTTACTGCGAACAGACTTACTTACTTACACATATACATACACATATAACCATTGATCATACTTGAATATAACATATTTACCAATTTAAACTTAGTCGACTTAACTACATTTAGTTTTAACTCGATGTATACACAAATTCCACTCAAAAATATCTCGACTAGATTTATTGTTGTTGTTTCTTCCATAAAACAGTTGTGTGAAAACATTACTGTGTTCCGGTTTGAAGGGTGTTGTAGCTAGTGAAATTGCTGCGGTAACGAGTCCACAGTGTAAGTCCCAAGGCAGTCACAATGTGGTGCTATCATCCTAACTAGCGCCACATTGTTACGGACGTATCTCGTACCAGGTGAACATCCCGCTCGTCGCTTCATAGAATAAAAAAAATTAAGCTTTTTTTTGGCCTAAAATCTCTGTTCGGGAACAATGGCCTTCTTTCTCAAGGCCAGCCCATTCACCAACATTCCTTCTTTTAATGATAAATGATACTCATAACAACATAGCTAAGGACTAAGGCATGGATAAGAACTAACATAAGCCACACCTGTCAGAGAAGGCGCCTAAAAGACTGCTAAAAGATTCACGGGCTTTATAGGTGCGGGCTCTCATTGCTCCCTAAGTGATCTAGGAGTCGACAAAAACCAGTCGGCCTCTTACAAAGCGAGGGTGTTGGGGAGGGTTATAGCCCATCCTAGTTGTGGTCAACTTGGAAGCAGACACCAGTATCTTCATATACATATATATTACAGCTACAGCGCCCTTCTAACCGGATTACAGTAATGTTTTCACAGTACTGTTTCAGTGCATCTACGTCACCGGTTAAGAGAGATCAGCAATAACAAATAAATTTTGAACCTGAGGAAAGTGAAGGGTTAGAGGAAATGTGCTTGCTTCCTTCCATCCGTATGAAAATAAGTTATTTAAGCTCGACGTCGAGCTTGATTTTATAGCTTCGAGGAAATACAATTTTGTACTTTCCGCGAATATCCGGTGAGCTTTACATTACGGGAAACTATTGTACATTTATAAACAACTTATTATTGAATAAAGTAAACTCAACTAGGGGTGTAAGGGGTCTCGCGCAACCACTCACAGAACCCTCTTTTTTTTTTACGTGGGGGAAATGCCTTCGCCTGTCTGCCCTAGCGGAGCCAAAGAGGGACGGGGAGGGCGGACTTGCACCAACTAAAACCACACGGTATCGCTTTCGCACACCTCAGCGCCTCCGCCCGCGCTGACTGCACCATGCTGCTTCACCTCTAGAGGGAAGACTCCCCTTTCCACTTCTATAAGGGCACGCCGGAACACACAGCGCTCCCTCATCTCGGCCTCGGCACCTGGGCAACGGATCCCCCGAATCCGTCACCGTGACCTAAATCTTCCATATGAATCCCTACCCGATCGAAGTGGGAATCTTTGGGGAGACCTATGTCCAGCAGTGGGCGTCTATCGGTTAAGATGATGAAATTCACATAGTTTAAAGAATTTATAATAAAATGTTACTACATGGAATGAAATTTAGCAAACTCTTCCAATGTTGGTGTTAGGTCCCTGTTGCCGAAGACCGTCTGGGTAGGTACCACCGCAGCGCCTATTTCAGCCGACGGACAGTACTGTGCAAATTCAATGTGTACTGGTTTAAAGGGCGCTGTACCTAGTGAATTTACTGGGGTAACGAGAATTAATATCCTTTTTTTTTTTTTATATTGTCACGCCTTTTTCCCAGTAGGGGTAGGCAGAGGTGAATAAACCACCCACGTTTCGCCAGATGTGGTCAGATTAGGTCCCAGGTGTAACAGGGGGCGAGCCTGTTGCCACTTTATTGGGACCACCACACACACACAAAGATGAAATCAGTGTGCGGGTTTCCTCACGATGTTTTCCTTCACCGTTTTTGAATCTCGCTGTTGTAACTAAAGTTCACAAATGTACATAACTTAAATATTAAGTCATCGGTACATGCCGAGATTCGAACCCGCGACCTTCGGAATGAAAGCCGCACGCTCTAACCATTAGGCCAGCGAGCTACCTCAGGTGAACGTATTCCCCGTCACGTCGCATCGTAGAATAAAAAAAACTACGCTATTGAAACTGCTTGAGTAATTTCATACTCTCTCTCCCGCTCTTCTATTCTATTCTCTAATTCTCTCTCACTGTTTAGCTACTTGTGAACTTCCTCATTTCGCGAACGTTTGTTAGTAAGGATGCGGATAGTTCAATAACAATTTTACACCCTGCGTTTCGTAACAAATAGTGGTGATCTTTACGTAACACTGTTACAAGCGTAGGGAGGGGTCGCTTTTCGGGGGAAGTCCCGCAAGTGATCAACCTTGGACGCGGTGGCCTCACACGCGCTCTCGTTAGCCGTAATCAGATTAAGCGTTTTCGTTTGATTTTAAATTGGCAGCGGAACGTGGTTAGGTTGAGTTACAGAAGTTTATACGTTTTCAGTTGAAATAAAACAAAGTAATCTCTAGATCAATCCAAAAAAAAAATTACATAACGTCGCGTCTTAGTGACTATTACTTCAAAGGCAAAAACCTAATGGTTTAATATGTGAGATGTTCAAATGGTTTCAGTATCCGGCGCGATGGACCTGATTTATAAAGGAAACAATGCAGAACTGTAATATTTTTGCTTGGCGAAAACACGCTTTGAAGTAACAAAGGAAACCAGTCGATACTGGAGAAGTACTGATTGGTGTGGAGGAAATCGGGAATAGGTCTGTGTCCAACGGTACGGGCTTCGCGACGATGTTTATACGAAGGATATCTAAAGGATAAAGCAAAGCGCATTAAAACAATTTTCGAAAGTAAATTCCGTGAAGTTGAACTATGGACTGAAAGGAACAATTTCACAATGACGGTACGTAACAGCAGACCAGCTCCTCGGAGAGTTTCCTAACGTTACAAACCCGCAACGCGCATCGACAGATTCAATCAGCATTACAGCAAATCTAGAGCTCGTTACACGACTTCCCTTCGTTTTCAATCATAAACAATCACCCGGTTATGGTATAATTTAACCAATAGTTTACTTGGGTTCCGTGCTAATCAATCAAATTAAATTTTGCGTAACTCCAAATCAAAATTCAATCAATTTAATGTGTACTTCAAAGCGTTCCCGTTAACATATAACTACCTTATTAACTACCTAATCCATATACACTATCCGCATAGATTACTAGAACAAATATCATTTCGTTGGCGTTATCAAAAAATAATAAAATATATTTTATATTGGCAACACTTTTCAATTTTACAATGTGACAACACTGAACAAACGTCAGAATGTATAGCAGGAGCTCTGTCGCGAGTCGTTCGAGCGTTGGCTATTGAAAAGCAAGGATCAGTAAATTCTGCCTTAGTCATATTTAATAAAAAAAATATTTTTCACTGGTGTTACATCTCTATTGCCAAACACAGTCTATAAGCATGCCACTGCAACGCCTGTTTCTACCGCCAGACATTACTGTATTCCAGTTTGAAGGGCGCTGTCGCTAGTGTAATTGCTGGGGTAACGAGACTCGACATCTTATGTATCAACTCGACGAGCGCAATGTGATGCAGTGGTAACGTCCTAACCAGCTCCACTTGTTATGGATTGACGTATCACTTACCATTTAAAAACGACCCACTCGTCTCGTCGGTTAATGTTATAAAAAAAAACAATCATAGCATTGTTTGTTTTCACGTACGACATAAAAGAACACGGGGAGAGGCTTTACGAGCGCTGATATTTGTCTCTTTCGATTGAGACGAAAAAAAATCGTTGCCGCCATTAAAATTCCGCGCGCGTTCCGATTTGAATTTCGCAAAGCGGAATGAACGAGCGCTCGCGGCGGAGACGCAGCGCGGGCGCGGGCGCGGGCGCGGGCGCGGGCGCTGTGCGCTGTGCGCTTGCAGATTACATCTAGACGTTCTCTTTTTCATAACTGAACTCTTTCGTCAGCGTTTCATCATTCGTCATTGGCCTCACGCCGCATGCCGAGCACAGCCATCGCCCATCGATCCCACTCACACCCACCTATCACTTTCCCAACCAATTCACCATGAACACAGGTCACATTCACGAAGGACTTCCTTCATTGATAACCTCCACCCATACACCTAAATTTTATTATTACACTCTGGTTTAATTCAATTAACATACTAACAGGATATACACCTAATGGTGAGTAATACGCACATCTATAAACGCCAACACGGAAGTTGGGGAGAAAGAAAATGTCGCGTTTAAGGGAAGGGACTGGCATATCTAGGGCGTCCCGATTGTTACGCCGAAGTAAAGACAGAAAGGACTGTACCACGCAGATCGCCAACCTTCATTAGCTTTAGAGGCGTTTTAAGAAGAAGAAGATAAACAACATGGCGCTGGTTATGATGAGACATCACCATCATCAACCGATAGACATCTACTGCTGGATATAAGCCACTCCAAAACATCACCGCGTCTGTAGGGGTTCATATTGGGGGGATTTCGACCATCTCCCACCACGCTGGCCCAATGTGAGTTGGTGGGAGCCAGAACCTCGTTTATTGATTAGCAGGTGAGGTTGACTTAGATCCCGTGAGTTGATACTGCACCACATTTCGCCTTGACACATAGAATGTCAAATCCCGATACCCCTGTAATTACACTAGCTACAGCACTCTTCAATATAAAACACAGTAATGTTTGCATACTACTGTTTGACTCAGCGATAGTAAACGACAGGGATGGTAGAGGATACGCTTTTATATATTGACAGCTGCAACACAACAACATAGTTATAGCGACAGATATACAGTATGCTAACTAGAGGGGTGTATCTACTT
This sequence comes from Troides aeacus, assembly GCA_033220335.2. Classification (NCBI taxonomy): domain Eukaryota; kingdom Metazoa; phylum Arthropoda; class Insecta; order Lepidoptera; family Papilionidae; genus Troides; species Troides aeacus. Next base: position 1,086,764 of record CM067277.1, on the reverse strand, counting down.
CAACACTAACCAAACTCCTCAATATTCCGGAACCGAACGAGAGACCTTCATGTTATTATGTCAGCGATTCACCACGGAACCACAGAGACAGATACTTTGGTATATATATACTATAGTATGAAGTCTACGTTGTGATCACATCAGCAGCTTGCTCATTTGCCAGTCTTCCATACAAACACAAACACAAGTATTTACACCCATATTAACCAAGAACCATGACCAGTCCTTCCAATTATTATAAATTTTTGTTTTCATATTATTCATACTGGTAAGCAGTAAACAGTAATATCATAGCGTGAAAACCTTTGCGGTTTGTGTACTTGAACATGTCACGCAATATAATGTGTCCATTCAATACATGACCAACAAGTTTCTTATGATGAAACGTTACCTTTACTACTCCCTCTTTCTCGTCAGCTACCGGAAGTGAGGAGCGACTGTTATCTCACTACGTCACTAATGTACGAGACTTCGCGTCAACATTAGAGACACTACGACGCTTTTGTTAAAGGATGTAACAATAATGTGACAAACATTGTTACAACAATTGTCAGTAGTGTATATTAATATAAACAAATAAATATTCATACATTCATCAGCCGATAGACGTCACACAGGCCTCCTCCAAAATCCCCACGTTCCTAGAAGTTGATATCGGGGGATTGATGCCATTTCCCCCCATACTATCCGAATGCGGGTTAGTGGGAACCAGAGCCTCGTTCGTTAATTAGCAGGGTTCACCACGAACAGGTGAGGTTGGCTTGGGTCCGTAGGGTTGAACACAGTAGAAATAAGAAATAATATTTCACATAAGACAATGTAAAAAGGATAATAAAATGAAAGAGGGAAATAGGATAGAGAAAGATAGAAGAAAGGAAGGTTGTGTGAAGAAAGGTATGATAGAAAGCGGAATGAAAGAGGAGAACGGGGAATAATTAAGACACATGATAAGTGAATAATTAGAGAGAAAATAAAAAGAACACACTGGGCCCCAGCCTTATACAACTGGGGGATGGTGTACATAAACAGTAAAAAAAATTGTACCTTATTTAAAAACACTCTGAAGCAATAACTTGATACGGATAAGCATACTTACATGACTATTGTGTTACATACATTCGCTCGTAAACAAGTAATCTACTTTAGAGTCGTGAGGTGAAGCATTCGTTGAATTTAGAGCACATGTATAATATATGTATACGTACATATATATATGTACATGTACATGTATATATGTATAGTATATGTAGTAGTTTGTATGATAAATCACGAGCGACACGAATCCACTGTACTGCGCAGTGTTCACCGCCCGAAGGCTGAGCCGCGCCGGCACGCCAACGCTTTGTTTACTATCACATTGCATAATGATGACCACGTGGGTTCCGCATGACGGTGGTCACTTCCGGTGGATACTATTTATTTATAATAACGCCAACGAAATTACTGCAATACAAAGCAAACATTGTGGGTGGAAACGCGTGGATGTAGAGTAAACCTCTTGGGTATACTATGTTTTACTACCAAACAGTTTTGATCATGCATTTTTTTTTATTGGACGAGACAAACGGGACTTCACCACACTGTGCTGTGTCGCCTTAAGACAAGGTGTTAAGTGTCATTACCTCAGTAATTTCACTAACTACCCTCCCTTCAAACCGGAACACAATAACGTTTTCACACTACTGTTCGGGGGTGGAAATAAGCGTTGCGGTCATACCTACTTAAACGATCTCCCACCTACTGGTAATAGTTATTTGTTGCTGGTGACCATCAAACTAGCACCACAGCTTCTATTGCAGCCGACAAACAGTAGCGTGCGGAAACTACCCTACCACCATGCACATGTTGGTGTTTAAACATCAACAGTAATAAATAAATAAATACCAACCCTAAGGGAAACGTGGAAAATTCTGGTAAACGAGCAGACTTCATTCAAACGTTTCTTTCATAGAAAATAAGTTAGTACTTAGAAATTAAGTTATTTTCACCAGCTACATGACTCTTCAAATAGAAACACATTAATATTTCCAGAGTTTTTTTTGCATCCCTTGATGGTAAATCTTCTTCGCTTCCGGGGGGTGCATTAAGGGAAAGGCAGGGTTATGTAGTCATCATCAGTCGATCGAGATCCACAGCTGGATATAGGTCTCCCCCATAAAATTCCCACACCAACCAATCCTGCGCTTCCCGCATTACTGGGAAGTAGAAACTACCGTTTCTATGGGGTTTGGGCCATCCCACCACACTGGCCCAAATCGCGTTGGTGGGTGCTAGAGCCTGTGTTGGTTATCATGGTGCACCACTAGCAAGTGAAGTGGCTTGGGGCCAACGAGTTGGCATGCGGGACCTCACACCCCTCGTTATTTAGTATTTGAACACAATATAACCCCCATGATGATCATCTTTAGTGCTTCGCAGGAGGCCCCCAGATCTCTTGCGGTTAACCTAGATAGTCTCCGGAAGCAAAGAACTAAGATTAGTAAAAGTAAACAAGTTATAAGTTTCACTTAGATCATTCTGTTATTCATTTAGAAAAACAAAATAGATTTAATTACTTAAGTAATTAGCGAAACTTACATCATTTACAAAATAACGAAAGTGTGTGGACTCTTGGTCAAGGTCGAGCGACCAGCTGCGTGTGTACTTAATTACTGCTACTTGGTCAGCTCTCGGCGGATCCACGTATACAAAGGAATGTAACCGAGACCGTGTGCGAAGTTGTAAGTTATTAACTGAAGCGTTTAGTCGATTGTGAGAGGCTTTCGCGCATCGGACCGCGAGCGGCGGAAGCCTTATTGAGCTGATGTTACGTGCGTGTAAAATCGATACCGCGTCGCAGCTCAAGGGCACCGACGTTTGTCCAGCGATATCGTCTCAGCATCGCATACGCATTCACATACCTTATAAAACACATTGATATCGCTAAGAACCTGATGACCAGCACCAAACGTAAACCGTCTCCATAGGTATTTCCAATACCCGCTGGTTACGACTACATGGAAAGTTGTTGTTCTTTCTTTGTTTGATTGACAGAAAATTGATTCATTCTTTCATTATCATCACCTGCTAAACGTCCACCACTAGACAGTCGCCTCTCAGGAGTGCAATGGAAGAAGGAATTAAGGATGCAGAATGTTAGTATAAACGTAATGTGTAAGAAGAGCAGAAAGTGAAAGATAAGAAAGAATGACAGATTGGAATGTGTTACAACTAGAAATAAAAGAAAAGATTGTAAATGATTAGAAAAAGCAAAGGCAATGACGAACCATATACAGGGGAACAATATAAAAGAAAAGTCCATTACTGAACACAGACATCTATCAAACATCTACATTCAGATATACACGTCGAGGATATATAACAGAGACTACAGGTCACTTGGTACTCATGAAGTACTTGAAGCGACGGCGTAAAAAGTAATATAGAAAGAAAAGATAGTTGTGTACTAAATAATTAGAAACTGAAGCATCATTCATACCTTATTCTATTTTGCTTTACGAAAACACTGAGGATATACTCATCATCATATCAACGAATTGTCTTCCACTTTTGGACATGGACTTCATCACATTTCTGTCGTTAATTGAAAGGAGGGATTGTAAAGGAACCAAAAATCCATCAAAACCAAAACTATCTACCTATATTTATAATTACTATGTAATTTTACTATAATGAGTAAAGTCTAAAAAACGAAAGGTGGGCTGAAGTAAAAGTCATGTTTGAGGATATCAGGGAATGGACTGGCATATATATGGCGTACGAATTGATCCGCCGAACCAGAGAGCGAAAGGTCTGTACCACGCTGATCGCCAACCTTCACTATTTGGAGAGGCACTTTAGGAAGAAGAAGTGTTACTACCTTACAATATTATCACATTACTGTCTATCGCTGTCGAGTACAAAGCTAAAAAAAGAGATAGTAATGGATTTCAAATTGCCCGAACTTCAGCCAGTCATTTCACTAAGTTTTAACAGAAAGTCATATTCCATTATTAGAAGTACAGTAGCTCATAATACTACTGCAGTAACGTGACAAACGTTACAAGCCCATAACCACTATGAGGTACTGTATAATTAATGCCTCATCCTCACGGATGGGACGTACTCTAAGCAGAATGTTCTGCTCGTCTATTAGCTTGGTTATATAAAAAAAAAATTAAACGTAAGTACAGTCTTCATCTCCATCATTTTATTACCTTCTATATTACATAAATTCAATAGATCTCTCAATGATACACTACTACATACGTATACGTACATCCATTCTAAAAAAAATTCACATACAAATTGATACTAAGTGCGCTAACCGACGAGTGTATTACACTTACAAAATCACTGTCACAACGACACTGCAATCACCGTGATCGATTGCGAAAGAGGAAAAATATTTAAAAAAAAAAATCACAAACGATCTATGTAAATTATTCAAGCTTCTCGATATTTTGAGATGAGCAAGAAATTGAACATAAGAAATATACATATGTTAGAATGATGAACACTTCACATTCACTTCAACAATATTCATCATCATCAACAGTCGGTAGGTCCACTGTTGGACATAGGCCTCCCCCAAAGGTTTCCACATCGATCGGTCCCGATTTCCTCGCATCCAGTGGGTTACCGCGATTCTCACCAGATCGTCGGTCCCAATATTATGCTCATCTTAATATGGCCTCTGTAATTTCACTAGCTACAAAACCGGACGTAATATTAGCACAATACTGTTTGGTGTCAGAAATAGGAGCTGCGGTGGTATCTAGATCCGATAACAGGCACTTAATGTCCAACCCGTACACCTTCCAGTCTTAAAGCAAATTAGATCTTCCATTTTGTTTTTTATTCTACGACGATACGAGCGAGACATTCTCCCGATGTTAAGATATACGCCTGTCCATAACCACGTGATATAACCATAAAGTGAAATACACAGCACCAAATTGAGATCATCGACTTGAGACGTACGTTAAGTTTTGTTAAGGCACAGTAATATTTGCACGCTACTGTTCAGCGGCAGAAATAAAGGCTGCAGTAATACCTACCACCAGTAAATTAATGAATTTATAGTATACGAGATTCAAGTTAAACATAAAAACAATTGAAAAAAAAAAACTAGCTGTAATAATAGATTAAATTGTCCCCAATCTCGCGGGAGTCTGCGTGAGCGGTAGACCGCTGGAGACGGTCCTGAAGTAATAGCTCTGAAGCCTCAGGGAACTCCAGTGCTAAAAGCAACGTAACAATAAATAATTCAATATTTCAGGACTTAAGTTTATTGTGATTTAGTTACTGAAGTCGGAGCACTGAAGGGAAAGTCTGTGTCTATTACTAGACGTCTGTCTTACAATAACAACAGCATCAGCCGATAGACGTCCACTGCTGGACACAGACACTAAAATATCTCCACTGTATAGGTTTAATGGGGGATTTGGGTCATTACCCACCACGCTGGCCTAATGCGGGTTGGTGGGAGCCGGAAACTCGTTTGTTGATTAGCAGGGTGCTATACAAACAGGTGAGATTGGATTGGATCCCGTGAGTTGTACGGGACCTCATCATCATCTGATAGACGTCCACTGCTGGACATAGGACTCCCCCAAAGATTTCCATATCCACCTCTCACACCTCATCTCTGCCTTATGATTGTCTATCTCATGATTATGATTATTCGTTAATTTATTTCACTGTATCTCTGTATTCTGTGGAACTCTGTATAAAAACTTCATTACCCATACAATTCATTATTTTACTTTCTTCTTACCCCACACGTCTGTCTGTACGTTGTATTACATCAAAATTTATTCAGATCTTCAACTGTTAAAGCGTCACAGACAGACATAATTTTACATTAATTCGTAAGCATGAATATAAAATGTAGTAGATTATGATAATTATATGTAAAAGACGTCTAAAAAGAGAATAATTTCAGGAACAAATTGGAGGCTTTCGCTGTGACCATTACCAGTAGTGACGATGTGTTCATCACTATTATGCTTCATCATCATCATCAGCCGATAGCCGTCCACTGCTGGACATATACCCACTCCACCCCAAAGATCACACATTCAATTTGTTTCCGCGATTTTCATCAGATCGTCGGTCCACCTTGTGGGAAGCCTCCCAACGCCACGTCTACCGGTACGCGGGCGTCACTCGAGGACTTACTGCCTCATCAGCCGTCGGTCCTTCGAGCAATATGCCCTGCCCATAGCCACTTAAGTGTAGCAATCTTTTGAGCTATATCGACCTTAGTCCTTCTGCGGACCTCCACATTTCTGTTTCGATCGCGCAGGGAAACTCCGAGCATAACCCTCTCGAGTGCCCTTTGGGTGACTTTCAGCCTTTTTATTACACCGATAGTAAGGAGCTACGTCTCGGAACTATTATGCTTAGTAGTACATATTCTACTCTATAAAGTGCCTCTCTATTACTGAAGATTGACCGCCATCTTTCCTAATTTGTCTTTCTTGTAAAGGATATTAAAAGCTCATATCTGGATAAAAGCGTAGCAGAGTCATAAGACAGTTCTCTAGAGGATATCGGAGAGTCGCTTTTGGAATGAATCTCTTTTCCATTTTTCAAAATCAGTTCTGGAAAGCAAGATCTTGAGGATTCGAGAATCCGAAAGTCAAAGAAGACCAGCGAACTGACCAGTCAACTACAATTTCGCGATAGCGTTAAATTTTTTTATTACTCTTAAAAAAGTTAAAAGCTGTTATATATATCTTCATTTCCACAGTCTTTTCACGCAAAAGCTAGTATACACGTCATCATATCAAATGTCACGGAGGCCGGTAAGCAGCCATAAACAAGATGAATCTCTCCGCCCGCGCGAATACTGATGCCTGGCGGCGGAGACGAGCCCGTTCCGTTATTGCGATTTCATTCACATATAACTTTAACTTATTCACTTTACGCAATATTCAAGTAATGCCACTTTATTTCCTTTTAATGCAATCTCTTAAACAATATTATAATACCATAAAGAAAACTTCGAATTTGTGGCAATTTATTTCATCAGTCGACCGATCTCCACTAGCGGACACTGGTCTTACCGTTTAAAAATTTAGAATTAGGAACACAACAGATCCAGATGCTATTAGCGATAAAAACTAGAACGAAATAGGTTCAGCCACACAGCAAACCTGACGCACAGAAGATACAAAAATACATAAACCTTATACATTTTTTTCGCACTGCAGGTTAAAATGTAAAGCGCTAATTATGTTTTAATATCTAGTACATTAGGATCAAGGTATAAAATATTTATAAGACCTGCTTATTTTGTTGATCTGATAATTTTTAGTTCGCCTGTTTGATCAAACAATTTGTCTCCGTAATTATTTAAGGTCAGGCCTCCTGGAGGAAATTTCATAAGGTAATAAGTGACGATTATGAACAAAATTTTACGCTAACTTCTTTTACTATACATTTTCTTGTGTAAGTATTACTAAAGATTTAATTTTTATATGATCTAGTTAAGACTTGCGACTGATCATCTGGGTAAATACTCCCGGTTCTAGGAAGTGCTGATGTTTTTATCTAAGGGTCTAAACTATGTACAGTTCCATGTGAAACTATTCAACTTGTAATAGTTTTACAATATCGTTTTATTATAAAGTAAAATCAGTGAAAACGTCAGCGTTGACTAATTTTGGTTTCCATCTTAAGAATATAAGAAAAAAAACTGGACTCCGTGCTAAATTTGTTTTATGTCTCAATCAATCTTTCATAAATCCCGAGCTAAAAGTATATCACTTTATAATCCAGTTGCCTCAGTTTTTTTAAAGGGTAACACTCGGTCTCAACCTCGCATGGTATTAAGTGAAAATAAGATAACAATGATAAAGAGCATTCGTACAATAAACCAGCCTCTCATATGTTGAGAGTAAGAAGGCAGCAATACTGTTACGGCGGTAGATTTGCTAGGCGGGCAGGTTGCAAAACCAAACTCTAGGAAAGGAAACAATGCGCCACAGAAGACTTCAAAATTTGAACTTAAAAGATAACTACAATCTTTCAAAATCATAGCGAACAATTACTGGTAATTACACAACAAGATTTATCAAATCGATGGTACAAATCGGTTGAGGAGATACTGCGGACTAGTTCGTTATGCAGCCGACGGCGGGTCGGAAAGTTATTATTAGTGCAAATTGTTACGCAAATGTAAAGTTTGTTGCAAAACGCTTTTATCCGCCGGAGTCCGCCTTTCTCTTCTGCATCACGGATTCCGCGGACGTGCGAGGAGCCGCGGCCGCTTTGTTCTCCACATTATCTAATGCTGCCGCCCGCTAATGCTCTGCGGAGCTCATAATTGTTTTCATGCGGCGGTATAACGGTTCCCGTCTAAATCGATTAAATAAAACCTGTATTACACAAGATACAAGTAACCTGTTCACAGTACACTTTGCTGACTATAATATAGAATTGGTTTTTAAATTTGTAAGACGTATTCCCACTCGACGGCAATCTGCCACTCCCCGGGCCTCTTTCCAATATTAACATCCACCTAACTCATCAAAATCCATTCTAAGCTGGTCTCCAAACGGCAGAAGCAATATCTCTACCAAATAATGAGTGTTTACCTCCGATAGTTTCGGACAGCCAGTGAGTCAATGAATCTCCAGATTCAGTACGGATTCAGTACTTATAGACAAGGCAATGGTAATAAAAGTACTAACCTGAACAACAGCGTCCAACGCCATCCTCTCGATGTCCACGTGGTAGAAGCTGATCTGCGGCACGTGCCTTCTCCTGGGTCGGATGTCGTCGTAGTACGCGACCACGTCGTTGATCGACACCACGGGGCAGTCGTCGACGGTGCTGCAGCCGCTGCTTACACCATCGACGCCGCTGTCGGAGTCGCCCTCCCCGCCAAAGCCCTCTTTAGAGTCCCGCCGCTCCCCGTAGCTAGTCTCCGAGCCCTCCTGGTAGCCGGACTCGTTCATCTCGTCCGGCGTTACGATCTCGGGCACTTTCATCGCGTCGTAATCGTATCCCTCGTCCTCGAAGCAAGTCTCAGGTCCCATAAGGTCGGCCATTTTGTTTGATTCGTGTTTCCCGTGTGTCCTATCCACTACATACTGGTCCGCGGCACTTGGTGACACTGCGGCGCCCTGCGGACAAATCGTAGCTTCAGTCGATCGCTCGCTATCACACTTAGATTAGATATAATCATAATTTGCAGCATTCAATATGACAAAGTTATACGAATGCAGAATTAGGAACCTGTGCACTCTACCGCTGAACCATGTAAGTAAATTAACCAATTTAAATGTTTCACGAAATGGATTTTAAGAATAAATAATTTCACTATTTTGAAGATCATTTGAAATATGGCTTTCTCTGGAAACAAATTGTCTTGTTCAAACGTGCACTCATGGTGTAATCCTGATGGAGAAGACAAACTTAATAAAGCGATTTTGAGTTTGAATTCTTTGCATGTATCTTATATAACATAATAGATTTAGATTAAATTGTCCTTGTAAAAAACTTTCAGCAGTGAATTGAAAACTTAAAAAAGTAATAACAAAGACTCCAACATTGTTATCTCGTGATCTAGTTCAATTGGGTAGAAGCTTAAATGCTACAATACAGTAAAAGAAATCCTTCTTGTCGAGGACTGTTTGGATAAGTTGCATCAGAATTTTATTTCCACCAAGTATAAGGTGTAATTATTAACATGAAACCTATAAATTTAAGACATAAACCAACGAATGAATGTAATGATGTATAAATATCGTCAGTAGAATCACGATACTATGGAAAATAGGGTCACCGTGTAAAGGACGTATCATTTGCGTAGCTTTAAATTTTATAGAAAATTTCCAAAACAATCTTGAGAATATTTGCTGCCACTGAATTTTCACAATATTCTCTTACATTTACGGAATAATTTAATTGAATTTTGTTAGTTAAGAAATCGCTCTTCCTAATTGCCCAAACATTTAATTGGCAAGCTAAGAGCCAGTAAGACCCAAAATCTCTTACAGTCTTATAAATAAATTGCTCAGCAAAACTAATTTACTTTCGTTAGTTTGTAAACCGATATCGTTCTGTCTATATAAAATCCGATTTTTTTTCTAGACTAGACATAGATGAAAACAAACCTGAATTATAAAACATATTTGAGGGTGTCGACGATCATTGAAAAGTAAAGTTGGAAGAGAGTTAAAACTAACAAAACGAAAAACGCTTTCGTCATTGTAACAACCAAATATTTATAACTAATACAATTAGTTGAAAATTGATTCAGTAGTTTTTTTTTTTATGTAAATAAGCAAAGGCTCACGCGATTGTAAGTCATCACCGTCGCCCATATACAGACAGAGGAATCTTAGTTCTCTTGCCGAATTTTGAATTGTCCACAATTTCTGTCACCGAAATAGGATCTCATGTAGATTTATTATTTCCTTCACATCGTTTTTACTTATAGACTAACACTCTGAAGTTTTTTACAAATGGAATTATGTGATAATGGAGTCGAAGAACATGAAGCAAACAATGCAGCAATTTGATTAGTCTGAATTTGCCTGGTTTAGAAACGTTGAAAGCTGATTTATGTGAAATCGAACTTGATACTTCCGTGTTAGCCGCTACGCAAAACCTGTGTACTACAGAATTGAGAAATAGAAATATTTTCCTGGAAATATCTGTAAATAGGGGATGAAGTAATAATAAACCAGATGAAAGAGCAAATGGCGTAATGTTTTATCTTCTCCGACCTACATAACATTACTTTCACTTCAAGTTACGCTACGCTACGGGCTGACCTTCCCGCTCCACAAACAAATATTTGTTTTCATAATCAGAGTTTGTTTTATAAACTTTTTTTTCTTCCCGACCCTGAACAATGAGGAAGTCACGTGTAATGATTTCAGTAATTGACTTCTGACTCCATTCTTATCTTAAAGTTCTTAATTGGCACCAAGGTAAAGTAATAGTAAACAATTGAATAAATAGTTATTGTACGATATTTTAATATCAATGTTGTAGTAAGAATAACAGCAGGACGCTGACTTATGCTGATTTAGGTCATCCTTCCACTACCCCCCCTTGGAGAGGGTTCCTGGGGTGGATATGGTGATGCGTCTCGTATTCCGACGCGTCGCCACGTAGGGATTTTTTAACAGGGGGGGTGCTTCACACCCCTCCTCGAGGTGGGCCCGGTCATTCGGGCGCCGTTCGGGGGGTCGTGGATGAACTGCAATACTTTATCCCGCGACCCCACGAACACGTGGATGAGAGTGGAATACCGTGTGAAGCTTTTTAGTCGGTTGGAGTCCGACACTATCACCGTCGCCGGCCCAATTTGGCGACGGGGTGTGCATTTCCGTTAGCATTTTGTTACACACGTAAATAAAAAAAAAAAAAAAAAAAAAAAAAATCCTTCCACTACAATAGTCTTTGGATATGCCAGCAAAATAATCTTCAAGTTCTTTTAAACAGCTTCAGCTAAAAACTTTCCCTGGCTCACGGAGTTTCCTAGTTAGCTAGACAACTTATGTTCTCGAATCAGCCCGTATGATCTTTGAGTCGAACCTTTGAGCCATGGGAGATTAGAGAGCTGTCCGTTAGATTTCGTATTCTAGACCATGTATGATGGAGACTATTCAGAATTTAAATCAAACTGCTAAGCTAGACGCTACTAGCACATTATAATAAGAATATCGCTGTTATCCAGATATGAGAAGCACTGTTAGCGAACTTTATCTTTCTCACTCAATATCACTCGAAATTGAGGATGACGATTAGTACAAAGAAAACCTAGAAGCAATAACTTGGAAAAATTACCGCCTAAAGCGACTTCGTTACTTAATGGTCTAAATCTCTCTCAAGTATTACTTAGCTGTCCGAAAGTTCGCAGCCCCCGCCCCCTGTCAGTCAAACAAGAACGATGAATATGGAGCTGACCCATTTGTGTCAATGGTAAACTGAAAGCCGTCAGCACTACCTTGCAATAGAGCAAGTGGTAAATTATTTTTTTATCTAACACGTGAAGTCCAGCAGTTGACGTCTAACGGCTGATAATGATGATGATGATGACACGTTAAGCGGTAGGTGATCAAATGAAAGGTTTACTATAGAGTTGATGAGGTTCCTTATACTCTTAATGAACTTCCTATTTATTTTTTTCATTAATCCTCTTCCTCGTCCGTATCAAAAACGAAATTTAAAACAACTCTTCCTATTCCTCATGCTCATCCTCTTCCTCGTAACTAATTCCTCAACAACATTGATTCCAGTCGTGAATATAGGTTCCCAACCTTAAATAACCCACCGCCCTAAATCCAACTCCTTTCTTTTACATGAAAGTTAATTCATTAATTTTATATATATGCCTATTTTCTATTAATAATCACTAATTAAAAGTTCTTTCTCTTCCCCTTTCTCTTTCTCCCTCTCTCTTTTTAATCGTGCTTTAATAAAGCTCCAGCGCCCACTAGAGCACCCCAGAGAGATCAATGGTTTAAATAAAACCTATAGCTTCTTATATCTATAAATCTGACTGATGTCCTTCGTATTCCAATAAACATATAACAGTCTGGAAACATTACTGTGGTCCGGTAACATTTTTTTTTATTCAATCAACCGACGAGTTGAGTGAGACGTTCATCTGATGAAAGTGAGAACATAGAGCTAGTAATGATAATATACACTGCAAAACATAGAGCTGGTCGCCTTGATACGTATGTTAAATCTAGTTACCTACCTAGGCAGTCTCCGGTAGCAGAGACCTGTCCCCAGTAAAAAGAATGTGATGCTGTGTATATCATCCTAACTGGCGCGAGGTTGCTATGAGCAGGCGTATCACCATATAGAGAATGTTCTGCTCATCTTCTTGCTTCGATTAAGTGTGTGGCTAGGATCCGTAACCGCTGGTTAGTTAATATCAATTGTAATACAACACCGTTATTCAACTTCCTGTACCTTCACCGTTGCAGGTGAACGTACACACGGCGCAACAGCTTCGGACGTGATAGTAACGATTGACATTTAGATCGCATTTACAAGGCGATTGAATGATGACGCAAAATGTTAAGATCATTACGAAAATCATCCGTTGCTTTCTATTTGCTTTATAACAAACGAAATCCGGTGACGTTCACTAGTAAATTATTACTTTCAAACAGTAAACTATCACGGCCTAAAGGTTCATCGCCTAATAAGTGTGTTTGATACGGAATACATTAAGGGTTCTCAATGTAATCCAAATCAAATAAAACCTTTATTCCTCTTATTTCTTTCGCCATACAAACATTGACGTGTTCCGGTTTGAAGGGCGATACAGCTAGTGAAATAACAAAGCTATTGGACTTAACATCTTACGTCTCAAGTTAATGTAATGTTATTCTATATTGCAGCCAGCAAATAGGCCGGGGGAACAGCTAGTACATAAATATTAGATATCCAGATATTTATTGACTCATCACGAGATCACCAGAATTATTTGACGTAAACACTCAAAATTTGGTAAAGATATCGCTCCTGCCGTTTAGAGGTCAGCTTAGAATCGATTTCACAAAATCCTTTCCCCTAAGGGAGTTGCGGGGGTGTTAGGTTAGTTAGTTACAAATTTCGTTTTCATCAATTTGTTTGTTTAAGGGTATACGTCGATATAAATTAATGTTATTAATTTTTTTTTTATTCAATTGAGCGACGAGACGATAACCCGATTCACCTGATTGTAAGTAATACGCCTACCCACAACAACGCGGCACTGGTTCGGATGATATGCTGCCTTCAAACCGGAACAGTAATGTCTGGACAGTACTGGAAAAGAAGCTGCAGCGGTGGTACCTAGACGATCTCCAGGAACAAAGACCTACCACCGCTAAAGTAATACATGTTTCCTGTTTTGTTATCAGATAGTATAGTAAGCAAAAAAATTCATCAAAGCTAAATAAATCAATTCCCTTTTTCTGTGGTTTCAGGTAATACGAAGAGTTTAACAGGACATTGATCAAAGCGCTTCCGCTGTATTAAAATACTTCATGAACCATTTTTTTTTCGAAAAAATACTCTGTATTATGATGGTGTATGGTATCCTGCGCAACAACTCACGGAACCCAAGCCAATCTCACCTGCTAGTGATGTACCCTGCTAAACAAGAAAAAAGGCTCTGACTCCCGACAACCAGCATTAAGCCAGAGTGGTAATAAATGACCCAAATCCCCTACATACCACATCCCCTAGTGTCCAGCGGTGTCGGAGGCCATGCTCACTGTGTGTGGAAATCTTTGGATGAGGTCTATATCCAGCAGTGGACGTCTATCAGCTGGTGATGTATAACGTGTGATTCTGGGGTGAAGTCAGAATTATGTGGATGTCATGGGATTTCCGGTCGGACCACAACCGCGGCCTCTCAATCCTGGCATAGCCGGTCGAGGGGTCTGTTTTATACAATCCCAACCACTCTCACAAGTACTACACCTCAATGGTTGGAACCACGTCCAACCGTTGTCCTCCTCAGGGTTACTTCAGGGATCGCCATGGTAACTGTTCACGGTCCCCGCCGTGTAGTGGTCCCGTCTTATCACACCGCCGCATTACTTTGTGCAAATTACCGAACATGACTTAATACTTTATCTCCTTATCAATGCATTTCTTACTGTAACAAATTACTAAACGGTGTAGTAAACTTTTCCATTAATATATTTTAATGTACTGTAAAACTTTTATATAAATAATGCATCATGTTGTTTAGATTATAAATGATAATAAAAATTGTCTTTTTAACGTATACACTGCTGATAGGTCTACCGAGGATTAATCTTGGGCTAGTAATAACAGGAATAAAGTAAACTCCTGCCTGTTGTAAAAGGCGACTAAATGAGTCTAGGAATCTCGCCAGCCCTTACCGCTCAACAAGCAAACCTGTGTGGGACAGCGAATGGCATAACGATGATGCCTCGGAGGGTTAGGCTCCTCCTCAGAAACGTGTAATACAAAGTGTAGAGGGGCACCGGTGCCTTCTATAAAAGATCCCGGAGCCTCTCCAGACGCACTGGAGCTGATCACCAAGGGAGCTTTAATGAATAAGAATCACACCTAACCCTGACTTACCCAAGATGTAAAATATCTTTCCAAGATTTCCCCTGAACCAAAAAAAAGTCTACCAGGAATAGTCTAGGTACGTACCTCCGCACTACCTATCGCAGCCGACAAACAGCATTCTGCAAATATTACTGTGTTCCAGTTTGAATGCCGCTGTAGCTAATGAGACTACAGTAATTATAAAAATTCAAATTAAATAAAGAAATAATGATTTTTCTATTGTCGTGCTGTGTGAAGTAAAAGCAAAGTTTATTCATCACTATCATCCATCATCTCCTATAATTGATTACGCAGTCATTCCGCAGTTTCTTCTTCCTCTGCTCTTATTCCTATCTTCCTTACTCTTCTGACGCCACTCCTTAACTTTTATCCCTCTGTATATCCTAAGTGTGACACAAGAATATTGGCTTTATCTAATCTTACCTCACCTCAGCAATCAACAACTGGAACCCAATCAGATATCAGTATAAAATTATATATATAAACAAAATGGACGAAGGGCTATAGAAGGTATACACCACTCCTTAAATCTTTTAAAAAGTACATAGGAAAACTGTCATAATAAACACCCATATACAACATCATCAGCCGATAGACGTCCACAGCTGGACATAGACCTTTCCCAAAGATCTCCACATATACATAAGCTTATAGAATCTACATATATATAAATGGTTAATATTTGGTAGGAATATTCCATATGGTCAGCTAAAATTTACGAAATGTTACCCCAAATTTGAGTTTCAGGGTTGTTACAGGCAGCAAATTAGGTGGAAGACGGCTAGTTATTAACATATATGTAACAAATACTGCGGTTTAATAAATCATAACAACATACTATAAGTTTGTATGTTGTTTGTCATGTTAATGGGTATTTCGCGAGATGATCCTCGTGTCATGAACATCAAGGACTTGTAATCTGCTATTACGTCAGTTACGTTACAGTTTTCCTCGTGTAGTTTATTCTGCAAATTGGATTTCGTCAAAGGTTATAATATACAATAACGGTATCGCATAATCTCTTTGCCAACACGTGATCAAATCAGAGAGATCATGATCATGTGTTGTTGGGGAATGTTAGTAAATAACTTCTAGTTAAAAGTGAGGCAGTTAGCAACGACAGCAGTTAAAAAATAAAAAAGGCCGTCATTTCAGACTCAAGGTCCTTATTAGTACACGGGGAAAAAAACTATACTAATGAATAAACAAAAGTCTTATCTAGCCCAAGCAGTAATATTCAACCACTGTCTATAAGTACAGCTGCAGTGCAGCCTCATTGCCAATTCCTGTACTATCAAGTTACTACACCTGCCAAGCCTGGCGATGAATGTCGCGATGCTTTTCCTCTGTATGCCTTCGAACGACTACACTCCAACTTAAAAGTACAATTCAGAAGCAGTGCAGTACCTTTTTAGCCCCAACAGGTGTCTAAATGTTGTTATACTGGACACGGATGTCGTTCAATGACAATCTGGTTAAATGTTAGTTAGTTAAATGGTATCTATTCATAGAATATAATCTACATGAATAATAAATAGTTAAAATATTGTAATTAAAGCTCTTTAGTTTAATATTGTTTATATGCTATTAAATAAAACCTGATATAGTTTAGGTCCAATATAGGCACAATTTTCAAAGTGAAAAATCACTACATAGTATAAAACAAAGTCGCTTCTCGCTGTGTCTGTCCTTATTTACGCTTAGATCTTTAAAACTACGCAACGGATGTTGATGCAGTTATTTTTAATACAGAGAGTGATTCAAGATGAAGGTTTATATGTATAATATATATATACAATACATGTATAATATAGTAGAGAGAGACTGATAATTTTACAGATTTCTATAGTGATGTGTTACATAAATAAATTTTTTGCGCTTATATTGTAATCGCTGGCTTACATTGTGAACCCTACAAGATAAATCAAAATAATGTATTACAGTATTATACACCTTAAGAAGGTCTACAAAAAAGTCCTTGATGGTATTTGTCTATCGCTTAGGGATAACCCACAATAACTATTGTTTTATCATTTATTTTCAATGCCTATAAATATAATAGTACGGTATAATGTAATCTTCTTTGATATCAAAAGATCCAGCGACTCATCACGAGATTCCTTAAACTTTTACACGTAAACACTCAAAATTTGGTAGAGATATTCCTTCTGCCATTTAGTCGTCAGCTAAGAATGGATTTTCCAAATTTATATCTCTAAAGGCAGTTACAGGGTTGTTATTAACGGGACGGGGTACGGTCAGCAGTTTGTCACAGGGCGGGAATATTTATGACAAATTTCAAGTCTACGTTTCAAATCTTAATCCATATTACTGCCAGCAAAGAGAGCAGGAAACAGCTAGTAATGTATAATTTTTGATTATTTAAGCAAAGTAAATATGTTCGGTTTACGGTGTTTCTGTAAAGAAAACAACAAACTCGGTTAAAGTAACAACTGAACAACCCAATAAGCTCCGTAACTGAAGCCGCGCAACGAGTTCGGAAGTGTCTTCGAACTGATCGCAGCCGCTCCCGCTCTCGCTCCCGCTCCCGCCCGCACTCCGAGCAACAGGTGGTGACACCCCAGTAACCCAGATACGGTGTCAAGGGCGAGCTGCGCCAGCAACAAGTCGACGTCTCCTCCAATGCCGGCCGTTACAGCCTGAACGGCAATGATTCAGCGACACCGGACACGTCCTATGAACTTAACACTTCGATTACTTCACACTGGAAGCGAATAACTGTGAGCATTTCCATTGATGACAAACTTTCAATTTTAAGTATTAACATAGATTTTTTTTTAATAAATTCATAAAAACTTCCTATGAAAACACCTATGTCAGATCTACATCAAATCTTATACTGTCGCTTGTTGAACACTGGATTTATACAGACCTAAACAACCTCTTACTGGTAGTTGGTTAAAAAAATATAGGCAAGTATATAAAAGAAAAATGTTTGCACCAAATCCAATAAACGTTTCAGCAAACAGGAAAAGGATGATGCAGGTCCGAAGAGGCGTCACGGAGACGTTCTTTCAGTTTCGCATCCCTTTGAGCAGTCGTCACTTCCGTGCGTGAATATCATTCGCTTTGCTCCGCTTAAGCTTCTCCAAAAGGCTATAGAATTGTGATCTATATTCAGAATTAGCCGTTCCTCGTCCACTTTGCTAGTCGTAACACCTTCGTAACATCCGTTCTCAGCTGACTTATTCTCAGTAATAGAAATATTCTCACAAAATATCTAGTCTCTAAACTTTAGGGTTGCAGAGATATGGTGATGTGTCTCTGCATAGGTGGAAGTCTCTTGATATGGATCTATCAAGATATTAACAATACTCATACAAATGAACGTTTTCCTTTCAATACATCGATTGACATTAATATTATAGTTCCCTTCTCTGTTCTCTCGTTTTCTCTTCTCTATACTCCTACTTTTTCATAAATAAAACCATCAGAACCCCACCAGTCCCTAATACCTTGGGTAAGCACCCCATCGATTTTACCTTGTATTGAAATGAACCGCAAGAATCAGTCTCACCAGATAAAATTTCGTGTCTGCTTTCATCATCATCATCATCTTCAGCCGATAGAAGTCCACTGCTAGACATAGGCTTCCCCCAGAAGGTCTCCACATAGATCGGTCTTGGCGTTTGCTTTGGTTTCTCTTTATTAAACGAAGCCACGAAACGAGCGGGACCTTCACCTGATGGTAAGAGATACCCCTGTCTATAACAACTTGACGCTCGTTGGGATAGTATACACAGCAACACATTGCGTCCGTCGCCTTGAAACAATATTTTAAGTCTCGTTACCACATGGATGGAAGCGGTCATAAAGGCTGTGGATGACAGTATACACCGTGTGGTCCACTCTGCTTACGACCGCACTCATTGGAGACTGTTTGTGTGTGTTACGATCCTCAGCAGTAAGGGAGCGAAGAAGGACCATAGAATTTCATTAGCAACAACACCCTTCTAACCGTAACAAGGTGCAATAGGCGCTGCGGTGATACTAGATGGTTTCCGGCAACAGAGACCAGCTACCAATAAATGTCCCCTTTGGAGAGCTGATGGAATGAAAAGTGGTACAAATGTCGTAATCGCTGCAGTAGAGCAGAAGCTGCTTTGAGATGGCGTCCACGCGTGTGACGGACGGCGCGGCGCCGCTTATCAACCGCAGCCGGAGTCATCTCACGTCAACGCGCTGCAGCCTTGTGGCATCGCGCCAAGCCGAACACTCCCGCATCAAATGCCACCTTCCGACCTTCGCTTAAAGTTCAGCTCGCTACAGCCTTGAGCGCTTTATGTTGCCATTACGTAAAACCCATTTAAAGTGATGTGCAACTCTAAGCTTAGTTACTTAAAGGAAGCCTAGTAGTTTACTGCTGTCTCTGTTTCCGGAAACTGATTAGGTACCACCGCAGCTCGTTGGAGCCGACAGAACAACAGTGTGCAAACATTACTGAGTTCCGCTTTGAAGGGTAGCTAGTCAAATCAATGAGGTTACGAGACCTTACATTTTATATCAACCTTCTTCTTCTATTCGCTAGATTACTATATGCAACTTTCAAGTAGGTATATACTAGGTTCTAGGCCTGCTCTGGGTCTTAGTCGAAAGAAATTATCGAAGCCAAGTAAGTGCTAATATAGCTGAACTAAATATAGAGCAAGGGTTATAATGTAGTTTCAGTAAATAAAATTATTTAGCTTAACTTAAACTTAATAAGGAAAAAACAATTATATTTTTAATGTAGCTGGAAAACCAGCTAAAGATGACAGAAGGAGTGCTGAAGATAGCTCTCTCTTGTAAATCTAGGCAAGCCAGCCGCATCGCATATTTCTACCTTACATTACCATGTTTTAATTTGAAGGAAGTAATTAACGGCACTTGATCTCACGTCATATTGTGTGAACAACTTAAGTAAATGATTCATTCTGTCATGATCTAGCATTAGGTGCACGTTTTGCTCGTGTCAAAGACATGCCATTTAAGTAATATAAGTGAAAGAACAAGTTACGAAGTCGTCGGAAACAAGTATTTTCAAATGAAATAATTGTTAACTTATGTGCTAACAACTTGAAAACTTATCTTCAAAGTTTATGAAACTGATAACTCTTTCTAGTTTCCATAGACTCGACAGGGTTCCGTCTCTTGGAACTTCTTCATATAGTTAATATTAAAACAGTCAATTCTTCGAAAGCATCGTACATGATGTGGAATATTTCTATTCCTTTCTTATTTTCTTGATCTTTGATATAATTTTAATATAATCATCATCATCATCAGCTGATACACGTCCACAGCTGGACATAGGCCTCTCCGAAACGTCTACACATCAATCCGTCCAGCGGCTTCGGAGGGATATAGGCTATTTACCATCACGCTATCCCAATGCGGGTTAGTGAGAAACTGAATATAATACATACGGAAAAATTACTGGACGTTTAATCTAAAAACATACACAAATTCCAGTCGCAAATGTGGAAATTTAGTCCAAAACTGGTCCAACCGTTTGGGATTCACGTGCTACAGACAGACTTAGAAATAAAGTGTGTCTAACAAATTTTATACGAATAACCTACTGAACCCCTCTGTTTGTGTCAAAGTTTAAAAATAACCTCAATAACGAACCAAATTGTGACCATAAAGAGAGAGAGACTTTAAGTTGATAACGTAAACTTAATATATACATAACTTTAAAATATGTTTCGTGATACAAATATGCTACTGAAACCAGCTGGCAGCTCTTCTGTCGCCAAACAGCATTGGGTAAACAATGTTTTCTGGTTTAAAGGGTGTTGTAGCTACTGAAGCTTTTGCGCTAACGAGACGTCTTATTATTCAAAGCAGCTACCACAATGAAGCAGTGTATGTATGTATATACATAAGCTTAACTAAGTGCATCGTAGAAAATAAAATCTCATCTCATAAACTTTTTACGGGGCGGTTTTATTGTCATACGCCGCGATGACACAGCGCCTTGAACTTGAGACCGCGCGAAATTACGATGAACCCCGAAGGTCGGAGCCACTTGTTGCACCAACTGGCGCCCCGCCAGCGGCGGCGAGGGTCGCCACGTCATAACCTAAACTCTGATAGTCCTGAGATCACATAAGCATAACATCCGAGTGAAAATTTAACTACGCGACGAATCTACACGATACTAACTAATATTTACATTAAGTTCATAACAAATTTTAAAACAAATGGGGGCATAAAGATATATCCATAAAAAGTAAATTTAATAAACATTCAACTTCAAAGGCATAAACAATTATTTTTGTCTATTATTTCTGATTATTTTAGATCGAATAAACTGAAAAAGGATGTTTCTCGCTACGACGGCACGCGGCCGGTGACGGTCCGCGAGGTATGATCGTTATATTATGACATACCAAACACAGTATTTTTTTAACCGCGAAGCAAAAAAAAAAAATCGAATAAACTTTCTTACTACATCTACATCTAAATATCCAGATAAAGGTATATTGAATTTTATAATAAATAGACAACTTCTCAAAACAATCAAATTTTACTTTAATGCAACTGTGATACCACAGTTAAAGAAAGACTAAACTACATACCTTAATAGGTACATAGTTATTACTGTGTTCTTTCAATAGGATTGGACAGACTAGGTCTAGATTAGTGAGTTCTGTTAGCGAAGCCTGCAATAACTCTTAACACCAAGTGACATCTTACTGAAAAACCTATTTGACTAAGAAAACCTTTCACTTTAAAACATCGGAACAGTGCTGAAGTGTATTTTGTTGTAGTTCCTATTAAAAGCGGCAAAAAACAAACTACCCTGACGTTTTAACCAATTTAAGTCTAGATAAATGTAGAATATATTTTATTGGTATCCGATACAATAATGGCTACCCTACACATTCACAGCATTCGTTCACCCCACCTTCCCACAGTGCAATACGCTTTGATGTAACTCAGTGTTACAACATTGGAAATGAATGGTTCGTACGCTCCTATAATTGTTATTTAACAACAAAACGAGCAGGACTTTCAGCGGATGGTAAGTGATACGCTCGCCCACAACAGTCGCGCTAGTTAGGATGGTATACACTGCACCACATTACGCTCGTCCCCTTGAGATGGTTGATTTGGTCTCCGGCAACAGTAACTCACCACCAATAATTGAAGTCCCTCTTAATTAAACTTAATTATAACTGATGACGGCAGTGGGCTGTTGATTTAACACATTAACATTATTCATACGTAAGACACGTGTGACCCCAAAAGGGTCATTCTGATGCTGTGGACATCTCATTTTCCGCTCCGCAGGCCCCATGGCGTATGCTCATCTCCAACAAAGAATTGCAAATGTAATCTGGTGACGTTACATGGCGGGGGTACAGCGGCTATGGGGATGAACTGTTTTTATAATCAGAGCACACAGACATGTCGCTATTGTAACTATTTACTTCTTAAAATACCAAAACATTCTTCAAAACATTACGGTGATTCTTTCACTGTAACAATAGTGAAGGTCTAGAATGCTCTTCCTCATATCTGTCTCTCTTTGGTTATCTTTACATGTGACCTACGCAGCATCTCACTATGCTAATTGCTTTGAGACAAAATGTCTCGGCACCACAATTCAAACCGGAACAGTAATTTTGCACACTGTCTGGCAGTAGAAATAGTAACTGAGGTAGTAATTAGACTGTCTGTGGCAACGGAGAGCTGCTAGTAAACATTTTTGTTATCAGTTGAAAATATTAAGAAGTAACAAATGAAAAAAATGTCCGCTAAGTGTGTTTATATTGTATTGACGTTTAATAAGAACGGGGACGCATAAAGAAACAACTCTCGACAATACAATATTCCCAAGGAGGTTGGGAGGAACGGGAGGGGGTGCGAGAGGTTCCGAGCCGGGGAAATAATATCCACCCACGTTCCCCGCTTTCTGTTTTACTTGGATATTTGGAGAAGAGGTTCAAATTCCTCGCTGCAGCCGCAACATTTTACTTTTCCATTATCGCTCAGCTCTGCACGTTAATTGTCGTTTTATTAAACCTTTTACTTTAAACAACGAAAAAACATTTATTTTATAACTACATTTTTCATAACGAACTCGAATCGACTCCTACCATTAATCAGTAGTGTGCAAACATTACTGACTTTCTATTTAAATGGCGCTGCAGCCATTGAAATTACTGATACAACTAATTGTGCCGTAATAATTGTAATCGTGTCGACGGGTGTGTACCACCAGGTAAAATTACTTCTCCGAAACAATTAAAGAAAAGATAAACACCGCACAATTTACTTACTTCAAACCGGATGCACTAATGTTTGGCAGAAATAGAAGCTGACAAACGCCAGTGAAACGTACTCATTGTTCACCACATAAGTGTGCTAGCAGGTTTACGTCTCCTTTTACAACGCGCATAGTGATGTCGTTGCAAAATCATGAAACGATCGATCCACGCCGATCGATACGGTGCCGCGATCGATAATTACGCCCACCTGCAAATCTAGCTTTCGCAACCGCATCTAGACTAATTGATATGAATATTACTAGATTTAACAATTTAATGACACGTTTCAATGAGCGACACACAAACGATAGCTCCGACTGTTGCACAAAGCTACATTTAAATATAAACAGAATTGTCTATTAGGCAAACTCGTCTTTTGTCTACTAGACTCTTCTCTTTCATCACACAAGTGTCGACATTGGTTGTTCCTTCACCACAGTTCTATCCATCCTCGTCATTTCTCCTCTCTCCTCTTTGATTGCTAGGATCGGATAGTATCAATGTCACCGTTAGGTCCCAACAAGTTAGGTTCAATTCATAGTATTAGACTATATTTTCAGCAATCGATATCGTGACTTTATTTCACCCGTCGCGAGTCATTTTCGTTCATCTTTCATCTTTAAAGTTAAAGAAATTATTTGTTTTATTTTCTACGTTATATCTTTGTTAATTTCAAATGATGATCGTTTAAAAATTACAAAATTTTGACATTTTCATGATTCCATATTTTCCATCTCTAAGAAATATATCCAGACATGTACACGCCCAGCTATCAGCTCAATTCTAGATGAGTACTGTTCATCTTTTATTGAAGCTGTTGTATAAATATTAATAAAATAAACGTTGTATATATTTCATCATTAACACAACACTTGGAAAAGCGTAGATGTCTATAAAACAGTGGGCACACACAATGATCAGACATTATCAAAACGTCTAAGCGGCGGCGCGTTTAATGGCAACATCGGATCTGTGCGATAAAAATAACAAACACGGTATTAAAACAAGCGCGCTCCGTGTTATTAAATAAAATGTTGTTGGGCCGCGGCCTTTTGTTATGATGAGACCTTTCTTTCATTGAGAGAAGAAAGCGTACGTCCAGATCGCGACGTACGAGCCGGCCGCGCGGCGCGCCGCCCGCCATCTTCAGCCGGCGGCCATTTTGTTAACGCGGACGGAAGTGTTGCAGCGCGGGAAACGCGGTGACACTGCGCGGTTACTTAATTGGGACATTATCAGCGTTAGATTAACTAAATTAATTTAAACAATTACATTCAGCCTTTAGCGAACGACCTTTAATGGGTGCAGCCGACAATCGCTAGGGTGCAAACATTGTGTTCCGGTTTGAAAGGGGCTGTAGCTACTGTAATTACTAGAATAACTAAGAAATAACCGTGTTATGTCGCAACGCTAAGAGAACAATGTGGTGCTGAGATTAGTCAGACATCATCATTCTGTCAGCCGACAGACTACCCGATCGATCCTACGCTGCCTGCATCCAGGTGCTTCACGCAACGTCCACTAGATCGTCGTGAAATGTATATCATTGTCACGTTGTTATGGTCAAATTTGTCACTTACCATCAGATGAATGTCCCGCTAGTCTTATCACATCGTAAAATAAAAAAAAAACCTAATCAAATTCTATAACATAAGGCCGGAAGCAGCGCCCCGGAATCTGTTGTAAGTGAGATGAATAGAATCTGCGTTTAGAAATAACAATAAGGCACTTGGTTAGAATTCGCGTTAGAATTAAATATCCTATTACTCCAGTAATATACAAAGTACTGTTCGACATTTTATATATATGCCTGATGAAATAGTAATTGGCAAATAAAGATTTGAAATCATCTTTGTTACATAATCAACAGAAGAATTTATACTCTTTTTTTTTTCCTCCTGAGGAATGAAGGACATATAAAAAAAAAGTGATGATAATGAACGTGGATGGTTATAAGGGTAGAGGAAGACCGAAGAAAGTGTGGATGGATTGTGTGAAAGATGACGTGTGTAAGAAGAGTGTGAATTCAGATATGACGTATTATAGAGGGATGTGGATGAGAAATACATACTGTGTCGAGCCCACATAGCTGAGAAATAGGCAGGAGGAAGAAGAATTTATACTCCTAGATTTTTAGGATTTTTTTTTTCATCATCAGCTGATTGACGTCAAATGCTAGACACAGGCCTCCCTCAATTATCTCCACATCCATCGTTCCTGCGCTGCACGCAGCGGCTTTTCGCGAACTTCACCGCATACATCGTCGGTCCACTATGTGGGGAGGGTCCTTCCAACACTACTTCCTCACTACTATTGTATAATGGTAATGTTAAACTAGCAACACCACCATTCAATTGTTGGTATAAACTCACTGCACCCTTGTGCATACCTCCATTGTAGAAACCGAACAGGTTCCAAAAGTTCAATAGTAACAGACATATAAACCGTTATCTTTATAATTAAAACCCACTTATCTTTATCTTAATTACGTTAAGCGAAAAACTTAAAACAACTAAACTTTAACTTAATATATCCGGTATGAATTTAAATGGCGATTTGTTTTATGGTCATTTAATGTATCCTATAATATAAAAGAACTTCGTGATGGTAACGAACAAAAATATCTACATTCAATGTGAACTCATTATGCCCATTACGAAAACGACGAACTGGTCCAGCGCTGTGGGAAACTGGACTGTTACGGCGACCCATCCTGCGACCAGTTCTAGAGAAACCCGATGCAAAAACACTTGTCCTGTGGTCTGCGCTAAAAAGGGGCTCGATTGATGTCACAGCTCCATGTATGAAACCACCATTGTACTGTCGACACGACTATAGAGAGCGATAGAATTACAAAATATAATTCCTCCTACCCTTATTCACCACCGGACGACCAGACCCACGGCGTGTCTCCAACCTTATGTTCTGGATTTCCTCAGTTTATGAACAAAGAAGTTCAGCACCTCGTTGTTCATGAGAACAGCAAAGGAGTGAAACAACTTTCCGGCGACTGTGTTCCCGTACAAATACGACGAGGGTATCTTCAAAAAAAGAGTGAGTAGACTATTACTAGGTTAGTGCGCCTTACCAGCACTGGTCACTTAACATCAGGTGAGGTCGTTGTCAAGCGCTAACCTTGTCGATTTAAAAAAAAAGCTGTAATGGCTCTAAAGTCATAGACCGTCTTGGTACCACCGCAGCTCCTATTGCAATCAACTGACTGTAGTTTACAAACATTACCGTGTTCTGGTTCGAAGGGCGTTACAGCTAGTGTAATTACTGGGGCAACGAGACTTTACCTCTTAAGTCTCAATGTTATATTACCTAACTAGTATCACATTGTTATGGGCAAGCGTATCACTTACCATCATCTGAACGTTTTATCATCTAGTCTCTTCGAGGAATAAAAAAAATTCAACGTATTCAATAATTAGTTAAATGATCAAATAGTTAAGATAAATCTATAATCAAATATTTACATTCGCGGTATTGGTTTTCCATTCAAACGAATATTCATAATGGCGATAGTGAATTATGTTAAAAATAGTTTCCAATTATTCATTGTTAATGTTAATTCAATAAAATACTTTATTTGGCAAACACCAAGGTCTTCTCTCAAAAGTAAGTATACAGTTTTTTTTTATTCATCGATACGACGAGAAGTAGGACGTTCATATGATGGTAAGTGATACGCCTGCCCATAGCGCTAGTTAGGATAATATACACAGCACCACACTGTACTCGCCTTGAGATATAACATGTTAAGTGTCGGTAGCTCAATAATATCACTAGCTGCAACAACATTTAAATCGGAACACAGTAATCTTTGCATAGCACTGTTTGACGACAGAAATAGAAGCTGCAGTCATACCTACTTGGACAGTCTCCGAGATCTACCACCAGTAAAAGAGCGTGGTAAATATCATGTCACAAAAGCTGTCGGTGTTTAATTAGATAATTAAACACCGACAGCTTTTGTCAAACATAGACATGTTATCACGATATATTCCTGTCCTCAAACTGAAGGTCTGCTGAAATCGAAGCTGAACCTCTTCCATACGTACATCGCTATCTGCGGCCTTACAAACTAAATAACATTAGCAAATAAACAGTAGTTCAAATACATATTTATAATACGACTAAATCAAATAACTAGCAGTTAAAAAATTTACGTTAAGCATTATATCATTCTAACCTCCATAACGTTACATAAATATACATAAACGTTATAATATAATTATTTAACAGAACGGTATTATATAAAATAAAAAAAAAACTAACGAGCAGCACACCTATAACATTTACGAGTTATATTTTAAACGTTATAACGGCTATAAATCACATAGCACAACCCGCAAGGAAAGCGGGTTCCAGTGCCGTGCGGTCGCGGGCGGGGTGTCAGCGGACTTTGGTACGTGTGCTCATTGTGCCGAGGGTTCGTTTCGGTGCGCAGGCGGCGCTGACCGGTGTGCAACCAGTCAGCCTTGGTACACTCACTTCGGCGCGTAACCGTTTGTTTGTTGTGAACGCGATTCGAAACAAAATATCGTATGCGATAAGCAATCGCTCCTATGGCCGGTGTCGCCAGGTTACAATATTGGTTGCTCCGGACCCGCCAGCGCTTAACTGGGCCGTATTGATTGTTGACATTTTAAAAGCATTGTACATACATTTTGCACTGGATACTAGTTCTTTTTTTTTTCGTGCCCACCCATGCATTATGTATTAGTCAGTAGATAGTGGTTTCGGCTGTATGTGTGTCAGCTCGACGTTTACTTTGATATTTAACAAATTTGTGGCTACATGACTTATGTCGCATAATCTGCGGGCGTTTAAACTGAACGGTTAAAATTATTTAAAAGTTCACCTGATTATAGGTGTTACCTATGTAAGTGTGCGCTTGACGGGACAGTGCAAGTACATGGTGGTGAGGTAGTAATATACCGGTGATAGGTCTTCGTTGTTGGAGACCATATAGCTAGGTACCACCGCAGCGCCTATTTCTACCGCCAGACAGTAGTGTGCAAACATAAATGTGTTCTGGTTTTAAGGGCGCTGTAGCTTATTAATTACTAGAATAACGAGACTTAACATTTTGTCTCTGACGACGATCGTAATGTGGTCCTGTGTATCTTAACGAGCGCCCGGCGTCAACAAGATGGTTATGGTAGCGCTGGATCTGGAAGCTAAAAAGAGAGGCCCTGGAAGACCCTCCACTATGTGGTTGACGATGATCAATAAATGACAAATTGACAGAAGTTATGACACAATATAGAGATGAACTTAGAAGAATTAAAGATGGAACAAGGTCTAACAAGAAGAAATTGTTATGAGCAGGCGTAACACTTGCTACAGGTGAATGTCCCGCTGTTCTCGTCTGTTAACTGAATGGTAAAAAAATTACATACACGGTACATTATACTCTATACTAGTTAACACGTTTATGTAAAGAAAATTCTTGTGTGTTAAGGTGTATGTATATATGTATTTTATTTTCGCTGCTATAAACAAATTATCTATCTGTCTATGTACACCACTCACAGAGACATTAGATCACAGCGCCAACTATTAATCATCACAGTGAAAGAAGTGAACTGTATATTAGCAATGAAAGATTCCTAGATGATGAAAATCCCTTTCGTTTTATTAAAACACCCCCTTTTTATAACTTTTAATGTTTATCTTTACTATATAAATAATTCTGCAAATGATTACAGTACATCGCGTTTACGAGGGTTATAAATGAAGAACAGCTTCCTGATAACAAACCTTTACAGCAGCTTTTTCGTTCAGATAATCATTCCCTTTTGGTAACAGGAAGATAAATAGATGATCTCTAGAAATTCATTGTCTCATCATATCTCCGAAACTATCGGACGTGTACATTCAAAATTTGAAAGAGATATTGCTTCTACCGTTTAGAGGTCAGCTAAGAATGGATTTTACTAAATTCCTTCTCTAAAGGTAGTTGCCGGCCCGTTATGACCAGCAAAGCGGATGAGGAAGAGCTTGTAGGAATATATATACATCCTTTCATGCTCAACTACGATATATTAATTGGTATATCATTTAATTCTTAACTTTGTTTCTAATTAAGTATAACATAAAAGTTATTTTAAATATTAACCAGAACTTATCGTAGTTCAAAGCAAACAGTTTATAAATCATATAAACTACAACTAAAACTCATAAACAGTAATAAACTACATAATACATAGAAGCCGGTTCCGTTAGACATTCAGTTGTTGATTTGCAATTATCGATAATCTGCAATTACTGGTAACACTTAATTGTCCGTAAAGACACAACTAATTAAGTTATTTTTGTTCTTATTAATCATTTACTATGTTTACGCAGTAAGAAAATCTATTTATACGATGTATACAATTACACGAAAAATAGTAATTTGATAACATATACAGGATGTTCACCTGGTGATAACTGACAACGCAAAACTATGAGATGCTGGTAAAGATTTCTTTCCTATTCATAAATCAAGGCGTGAATGCTCTTTTTTTTTCACGGCTTCGAGCCCTTATATATTCTGTGACGGGTTGCCCCTAATCCCGCTACCTAGGCCTCCTACGTTATGGGGGTCGGAGAAGGGTATACGCACCTCCGACGTCCGACTCTTTGTCTGCGGATAGGAAGATCAGAGTATTTTTCCCTTTCTCTTTCCGCAGCTTCCTTATGCGTCATGATTCCTTCGCGGAAGGTAACGCCGGGATTCCACGACCTATCGCTTAGTGTTAGAGTCTTAAAGGCTGGAGACACCTGACCTGCCACAACGCGGCATCAACAGCACAACACGCCGTTGTGTAGGTGCAAGTAAGAAAATACACTATAGCTAATTACAATATACAATACTAAAATAAGTATTGCTTTATATATATATATATATATATATATATATATATATATATATATATATATATATATATATATATATATATATAAATATATATATGTATATGTGTGTGTGTGCGTTATGGCCAATTGACAATGACACAGCTTACATAATCTAGCTAACCTACTGTCTAGGTACGTCCTCTGCTGAACACAGACCTCCCTCAAAGATCTCCATATCGATCGGGTAGGGATCCATATGGGAGAATTTGGACTACTTTTTCTCACACTGGCGAGAGCCAGAGCCTCGTTTGATAACTAGCAGGGTGCACCACGAGCAGGTGCGGTTGGCTTGGATCCTATAAGATGCGACAAAGCAGGTAGTGTGCAAACATTACCATGTAAGACTTTCCATCTTATGTATCAATGCGATGAGCAGGGCTTCTATTGCAGGAGCTCCCTGTATGCTGATGTCATCCCTAAACAAACTACTGCAGCGGTTTCACACCCTCTCACCCCGTTTTGACTTCCTTAATTGGCAAACCCTAACCCATGATTTAGGAAACCACTACGGCATTATACATGACTGGCGGCTGATTTCCGTCCATTTTGTGGGCCATAACATCACACCCCGCCAACTTCCTTGGAGGGAGGAATTTTATAATATCCATTCGTAGCTGATCTCTAAACGGTAGAAGTATAATATCTCTAACAAATTTTAAGTGTTTACATCTAATATTAGAAGCTGTGGATATCTTTTATATTTAGATAAATATGTACATATAACACCAATTTCCGATTTTATGTATTTAAACCCATAAATATATCTGCAGTGAAAACAATCCTTAATTACGAGTCATTTGCAATGAATCGCGCCTACTAATTGTCCTACTCTATACATTTCTAAAGACTTCGTTATTTTCTTAATATTTAATTTTTTTTTTTTAATTATATCTAATTTTATGCACATATACATTTATTTTATAATAGGTGGACCGGAAAGTAATGTCGTTTCTGCGCATGCCAATACTTGATTGTCATTTGTCAGCTCATTGTTTTGTTCAGAGGCGTACCAAAGACATTGTGAGGTTATAGTGATTTCTTTACTTATAGACAATTGAATTACAATTTTTTTTTGTAATTTTGGGTAAAATGGCCAGCCAAATACCAGAAGAGGTACACATCCGGCATTGCATGCTCTTTGAGTTTCGCAAGGGAAATAACGCAACAGTTGCTACCAAAAACATTTGCGATGTTTATCCAAATGCACTGGACATTCGTAAATGCCAAAGGTGGTTTTCCAAGTTCAAATCGGGTAATTTTGATCTTTCCGACTCGTATCGATCAGGAAGACCATCAGCGTTAGACAACGACGTGTTAAGGGCGGAAGTGGAAGCAAATCCGTGTCAGACGATCGAGGAATTGTCAAACAGTCTCAACAAACCTTGGTCGACCATCCAAGAACATTTGAAGCAGATTGGAAAAGTAAGCAGAGCAGGTGTTTGGGTCCCGCATAATCTGTCCGAACAGAATAAGGCTAACCGATCAATCACATGCAACTTATTGCTTCAACGACACAACACAGAAGCGTTTTTTGATCGCTTGATCACAGGAGATGAGAAATGGGTCCTGTATGATAACCCAAAACGCAAAAGGCAGTGGCTCTCTCCAAATGAAATCCCTCGGAGTACTGCTAAGCCAGGTTTACACCCCAAAAAAGCGCTTTTGTGTGTTTGGTGGAGTATTCGCGGCATTGTTCATTTTGAATTACTGAAACCTGGAGAAACTGTTACTGCAGACCTCTACAGCGAACAATTGCAGCGAGTCAATCAATCTTTAATTGAAAAGTGGCCAGCGATTGTCAACCGAAAAGGCGTCATTCTCCAACATGACAATGCAAGACCGCACTGCGCAAGGCGAACTCTAGAAAAAATTAATGAATTGGGGTGGGAGGTGCTGCCTCATCCACCATATTCGCCCGATGTTGCACCATCGGATTTCCACTTATTCCGAGCGCTGCAACACTTTTTAAGTGGCAAAACATTTGCAAATTTGGATGATATCCAAAATGCCATCTCTAGATATTTTGCCGAAAAACCAATTAATTTTTATCGATCAGGGATTGAAAATTTACTCACTAGATGGCAAAAGGTTATTGACAATGATGGGGAATACATCATTGATTAAAAATAAAGACTCGTTAAAAATGTATGTGTTTGTATTTAGCGTAAGAAAACGACATTACTTTTTGGTCCCCCTAATATATTAATCATTTTTAATTGGACATTTAAACACATTTAATAGTATACTTTTTTTTTTTTCTCAATCAAGCGACAAGACGAACGGGTTTTTCACCTGATGGTTAGTGATACCTCCACCCATAACAACTTGGCGCTAGTCAGGATGATATACACTACACCACATAGCGCTCGTCGTCTGAGACATCTCATTACCAGACCATGAATACTTAAATAAAAAGTTAGTCTATAGTTGACATATACTATTAAAGTATACAACACCAGTTTGAAATTCGAATGTCATTCCAATTGTATACAAGTTACACACCACTATTTGAATATTTTTAAAAACTTCAAACACGTAACCAACCATAATTTATTCAAATCGTAATTAACACTAACGAAATATAACGTAACGATTATTTGCAAACATCGATGTTAATTGAATTGAATCAACGACGGCAGCACAGTTAAATGCAACGTCGCTAGACCAAAAACTAAGTAGGAATCGAACCCAGGACCTATGTAGGTCACTGTTACATGCGATCTGTGGAGCGCGCTTATAGTATAACGCGAGCGGTCAAACCATAGCGTGGATTTGTTTGACAGCACGCCATCTAGCGACGAGCGGAGTGAAACGATAATGCAATCGCAAATCTATCCGTTATCACTTTTACTATTATATATAAATAAAATTAAATATACTTTCTAAACTATAAAACATCGACATTTTCGATTATATACATAATAACTAGTTATTTTAACAAAATACACTCTTAACTATATGAAATTATTTTATAAGTAATATTATACCGGTTAACTAATTTTATACGATTGTTAAAGTTGATCCTTTGACCGTTTGAACAAAATCAAGGATATATGAAAATGTACTATTGACATTATTATAATAAAAAAAACAATATTGTTAATTTTCACTGTCATTCTTTTGTCATAGTTTAATAATTTTATTCTCACTTTTTTACACTCTAAATAATATAGCAATTATACGTCCATCTATTATCAGAGATGCAATGAGAACGTCTTATGTACGTGTATAGTTATGTCAGCTTATATTGTAATCTCGGTTGTCAGTTCTAAGTAAATAAATATGATACAGATAGATACAAATATATTATAATATATAATGATATAAGCATAAAGATAGACAGATAGACGATAGATCGGCTATCGGTTAATGAAGATGGTAAGTATAAAATATTTAGTATTAAGTAAATATATGTAACAAATAAAGATATATGATATGCCACTGTATTTATTTATTACATTATAAGAAACCCATTTAGATAAATAGAAAAATGTTACTTTTAACTTTAGTCTCACAAAGCTCGTCCGACATGAATCTCATATAAAAATTGTGTTTTAATAATGAAAGCCTATTTTATAAATGTCTTTACACACTAAGCGGCATTAGAAGTGACTGACGGTAACTATTATTTTATCCTATGAACTATAAGGTTTCTTTTGCACAAGTTACGTGACTGTGTGTTGATAAATTATCTTCATGAAATCCGGTGAAGGCAAGAAGCGGTGGGTAGCCATTGCCCAGCACCAAATAATGCCTATACTCATCTCCTGATTGGAATAATGTAGGAATGGAGCGCTTCACGTTACTGAACTAACTTAAAATAAATTTACTGCAAAACATTGAACTAACTACACTCTGTAGATATCTCTTGGCGAAGAGCACCGCAGCACCATCTAGCTTCAAAGCACTGTTCTTAAATTACTGTTCTGATTGAAAGGCTCTGTAGACAAATTACAGGAGGTAACGACCATCACATCTCGTCACTTTATCGTGCGAACCATCATTATTTTACCCCATTGATATCTACTGTTGAACACAAACCTTCAAATTATAGAGTAATAATTGCTGTATTTGTTTGCGGTAAGCTGGAAGAGGACGACAAACTGCCGCCCTCTTGCTGGACTACATCTAGGGACCCAACCCTCCCGGTTTTCCCGGGAAACTTGGCTAATAATGGTAAACCTCCCGAACTCCCAAGACGCAAAAATTTCTTCGGTATTTTATGAAATTGTGCTTAGGTAAATGTACTCTTCAAATATTAAATACAGCTCGAAAGCGAACTAAATATAAATGTTTTTCTTTTGTATTTAAACCCCTCACCCCACCCCACTACCTCGCCCCTAAATCCGATTAGATAAAATCCTCTTGAGTTTGTTTTTTGAAAAGTTGGCAACCTTAACCTTTTACGACATGACGAGGTTAGAGTGACAGTAGAAATATTTCATTCTGTCTTTCATATAGGAATATTTGTATAACAAGTTAAAAATCACGTAGTAATTATAATTATATTAGCTTTTATTATCAGAATAGTTTACTATAATAGAACGTATAATATTTTTTTAAAGCTGCACCTCTTTAATTGTTTTATTATCTGTAACTGTTCTCTTCGCGGAATAATGCAAAGCCGCCATTGTTGTGACACCACGCGTTTTAAAGATTGCCTTCTCAGAACCGATCTCGTTTGTCGTAATTGATGGTAATGATGCATTCATATTATCTAAAAAAAAATGACATGTAAATACAGTGAGATACAATTTATTTATTACCCTCTGAGATTTCATCTAAATGTATTTTACGCCACAAATACAAACTACTGTCACGTTCTTTTGTCACTAGTACTTCCGTTTAGCCTGATCAAATACGTAAAAAAAATTGGATAAATTAATAATTCTATTTGGAAATGTCTACCGGCTGACAAATCCAGAAATGAGGAAGCAGTTTCAGGTAAAGATTCGGAAATATACACTATTGCACACCAATTAAAGTAAATAATACAAAGATATTGAATATGTAATGTGCGATCATATCGTTAATGGCGCCTACATCTTTTCCTGAGTGTTTCGGCTCGAAGTATACTAAACAATAATCCATTTTAATGTAAGTTTATATTAAAAATTCATACAAATCTAAAGTTTATTTTATATTCTTTAAAAGAAATTAAACTACTTTTCATACAATTCATAGATTATTCACTCATTTAAAAGAAACAAAATTTTAGACGTTTGCTGGGAACAACTAAAAATGAAATGTTTGACCTATCATTTGTGACCTTTGCCAGCGCTGATTGTGTAGTATCGACAGCAGCTAGAAAAATGCGTAATGGTAATGTAACTGGGTAACCATAGAGCATTAGACAAGGTGTGTTTCCCAAAAGCTTGCAGTTAGAACGGAACAGATCAGGCGCGCGGCGTTGCGTCACCGACGGCGGCCGCGCGCGTGGTGAAAGTGACGCGAACAGCTGATTGGCCCGCTTATTTATCTAACTCGGTCGTGCCGGCGGCGGCAGCCCTTTGCGGCCGCCAGGTGCACAGCCTGCCGCCACCTACTGCGCAGTGGTATACCAGCACGACCTACGAGTAACAGTCGCCGAGACCTATCAATAAGACCAGCTTGTAACAAAGAGATTCCGGGAACGATTCTCATGCGCGGGAAAGGAGAAGAAAACTTTGGAAACCCTCTGATTATATATATATGTATATAAATGATAATTGGGTAACGAGTTCTAGGTGTTCTAGGCGAGTAAATAGTTACGTAGAACTTATAACCTTATTGGGGAAATTGGCGGCGTGCGATACACGAATTAGTCGGAGCCCAAGTACGGCACCAGCTCGGTGCTTACAAAGTAGATAAGGTGCGCGCGCGCCGTATACGGTCATTTAAATTGATTCACGATCCCGCTCGTTAACATTTTAACGATAACCGTGTGATAATTATATAATAACGAATTAAATAATGGCCGACATAAACCATAATATATATAAAAGACTTTATAATCTTTAAACAGTTGAAAGGATCATCGATAGAGTCAGCATCTTAGCAACAAAAAAAAATTGGGAGAAAGATCATCAAGAGCATTGGCATTGAGGCTTTTATTTAATTAGACTGCCGGAAGAAGGAAATACTCGAATAAAATACGACAGCACAACTAGAAACCCGGAAGTATATCAAACCTGCAGCACTATGATATCCGTTGTGTTTTTCTAAATATACATACAGGATCACATATAAGGATAGTTATCCACGTAATGATTCCTTCCAGCATCGCCTCGCCCCGTTATATGAATAAATGCAACGCATTCCGCCCCACAACAAGAAGCCGTGTGTATAACGATGCACCTATTTCAATAAAGGACACCTAAATGATCTCCTGCAAGGATGCTGTTGCAATATTTCGTGCATTGTGTGCCACGTTCAACGGCAGTAAAGTCTGGTGGTGAAATAAACGATTAAGATAAAGTAAACAAGCTTCTGTAATGGTCGATGAGAAGAGCCTTGCACTTTATCCCGGATTGAAGGGCGTAGGTAGTTAAATTACTGAATGAAACAGGAAGTCTTAGTAAGGAAATATGAAAATGATCTCACCAAGAAGCTACGAGACTGAAGAGAACTTCAGTAGGCTATATTCTAGGAAACAGCAGCATTTATACTAACGATCCTCAGCAGCAATTACTAAGATTAGAGATTGTGAACTTAACTAACAATGTCGCTTATCAATCAGCTGAGATTATCAAGTTTAATTACTGCGGTAACAACTGGTTTATCTTAATCCAAATTGATTAAACTTGTAACGTTAATTTAAAAGAATATTGTTTGTCCAACAGTGGACGTCTTCCGGCTGATTGGATTGGATTGGATTGTTATCAGTGTTTGGAAGTTATGCTAAAAGGAAAAACAAAACTTCCGGTATACCTGGAGCTTTGGCGGTCTTAACACTTACACAACAATATCGCAAACGTGTTAATGGAACTTTATTTACGTATTATAATATATATAGTTATTGACAAAATGGCGTACTATATAACACCATAGATCAACTGCTTTACCATCAACCACCAACCCGGACATTAAGTTTAATTTGTTTTATTCATATTAAAGAACTCAAGCCTCTCCGTGAGGATTTTCCGTACTGACCGTGAGGGTGTTGATGGGTTAGCGCAATATGCTGATAAGGATCCAAAAGCCACAATTATTTAGTATCTGATGGTAAAGAGGAGATGGGAGATATCCTAACACGTTTCCTGTACGAGATGAAGGAAGTAACACAAACATGAGCCATTTAGAATTTAAATTTATTGCTGATTATTTCGTAAGAATGAATTTTATTAATAGTTAGTCCTTTACCATCATCCCTGATGATGAAGAATGTTATATAGTGCTAAAGCGTAATAACCTAATAATAGTCTAGATACTCGTCTTGAAGAATCCTGAGTTAAGTAGAGATGGGATGCTGGCGATAGGTTGTTCCACTCCTCTGCTGTACTTATCCAAGGCTTGGAGCTGGACCTCGTTCGCAAACTAAAAGATGTTTACCACATTACAATGGTGACTTGCAGTGCACCTGGTCGTTCGTTGGTATAAACTTAATGGGTGGGCGAAGTATCTACTTGATGCCGATTGAGGAGTTCATGTCCAGCAGTAGCCTTGCACAGGCTGATGAGGATCTGAGGGACTGAAAACCTAATGGTAGTATTAATGAAATATAATTCATTAAGCTGATAAGTGCACAGTGCGGTGGGTGCTCGCATTTGGCACGGCGTGTGGGTGGTGAAGCAAATACCCTGAGCTGCCGGCTGACGTGGTCACCGATAACGCGCCAATCTACTCCCACGCCTGATCCCCTGCATTAATGTAGATAGCTTCATATGCAATAATATTTTTTTTTTATTCTACGAAAAGACGAGGCGTGTGAAACGTTCACCTGACGGATGATACTGCACCACTCTCGGTACCCCAGTAATTTCATTAGCTACAGCATCCTTCCGATATTAACCGTTTTGTGAAATTCATACTACGATAATGAGCGATGCCAGAACAGTTGGAGATCATCACCCAAAGAGTTAAGTAAGAAATACAAGTGAATGGATGCCAAAAACTGTCCGTATCTGGTGGAATACTTTGAGAAAGCCTTACATCCAGTAGATTGACAAATGCTGATAACGATGATAAGTAAATAACTCCCTAAACTTCACATAGTTAATTAATGGTTGACAACGTGAAGTGGTACTGGATGATTATAGCTGGTCAAAAATTACTATGTTCCGGTTTGAAGGGGACTGCCGCCAATGAAATTGCTGGTATAATGAGAGTTAACATCACTTATACAACAACTGTTATGACTATGTAATGTATGTAGTCAAATAAATTATTTTTGGATTTTTAATTCTCAAAGTTTAATGTTTTATTGTATCAACTAGCGCTTAACTAAGATTCCACCTGATGGTACGCGGCGATGTAGACTTTGGTGATAAAGCGCGCTAGTCTAGAAGTAGCCTCTTCACTCTTGTATTAAAGACCCTCACTTCATACCTGAATGGAACCACTGACGCAGGCAGACTGTTCCAATCCTTCGCTGTTAAGGTGAAGAGCACAATATGATGCGGGGTATCGTTGCAACTAGCGCCACGTACCATCAGGTGAACTTCTCGCCCGTTTCTTTGATTGATACAATAAAAAAAAATGTAAATTGTGTATAAAAAACGGTGGTTTTTTTACAGTTTTATTTTTTAATATATATGTTTTTTTTTTATAATAAATATTTTTCCGTCGCACAGCTGGCAACACTTATCGATCGGCGCGATAACGCGGTACAGTTGCGAGCTATTTATCGTCGCCGCCCGCGCCGCCCGCGCCGCCGATAAAGCCCGCTCGCCGGGAATGCCAAGGTTGCCAGTTTTCTATGCAGCGGCCTGATCGGTGCACCGGTCAAGGGAGCTCCGGTCCACATCATGACATTATTACACCAATGGAATTACTCCAAATTAAAAGGTAACCTACGACCTTGAGAAACTTAAGCATTGCGTTCGTATGACGCCGACACTCTTTTTTTATTCGGCCAGGCGACGAGACGCGCTAAACTATCACCTGATGGTAAGTGATACAATTGCTCATAACTACACGGCACTAGTTAGGATGATATACACTGCACCGCGTTGCGCTTGTCGCTTTAAGATATAGTATGTCAAGACTCGTTATCCCAGTAATTTTACTACCTGCAGCACCCTTTAAACCGGAACACGGTAATATTTGCACAGTACTGTTTGTCCACTTTATATTTAACCAGCTGTTCCACGCCCGCTTTGCTAGTTCTAATATAGAATTAGATTTGAAATTTGTCAGAAATATTCTTGTCCGGTAGCTACCAGCCGCCCCTACGGGACTCTTCCCGTCATTAACACCCCCGCAACCCCTCTTGCGAGCAACATTCGTAAAATACGTCTTAGCTACTATACAAAAGGAATAATCGTATCAAATTGCAAGTCTCCAGGCCTTATCGTTCCAGAGATATCGTGATGAGTCTCTATGTAGTATATATAAGGGATGTCCTACCCGTAGGGGTAGGAGAAAATAACATTGGTAACGGCTGAAGTATGGAAAAGTTACAACAGTTAACTCATGTACATTATAATGTATTATATCTACAATATATTTTTTATAGGAAGGGTGGGCAAACGTGCATACATATCACCTGTTGGAGAGTGATCACTGACACCTATGGACAGTCGCAACGCCAGAAGGGTAGAGAGTATCCATTCCATCCAATCTAATCAGCCGGAAGACGTCCACGGCTGGACAAAGGCCTCCCCCAAAGATTTCCACTCAGACCGGTCCTGGGCCACCCGCATCCAATGGTTGCCAGCGACTTTGACCAGGTCGTCGGTCCACCTTGTGGGGGGTCTGCCCACGCTACGTCTTCCGGTACGTGGCCGCCACTCGAGAACCTTTCTGCCCCAACGGCCGTCGGTTCTGCAAGCTATGTGCCCTGCCCATTGCCACTTTGCGACGGCGACCCTTCGAGCTATGTCGGTGACCTTGGTTCTCCTGCGGATCTCCTCATTTCTGATTCGATCTCGCAGGGAAACTCCGAGCATAGCTCGCTCCATCGCCCTGTCAGCAATCTTAAGGTTGCGGACAAGGCCCACAGTAAGCGGAGAGAGTATACCTCAAAGTTAAGACAGACAATAGAGCTTAAAGGAAAAGAGGTACACTGACAACTCACGGGGCCCAAACCAACCTTACCTGCTCGTGATGCAGCCTGCTAATCAACAAATGTGGCTGTTACACCCGCCAATCCGCATTGGGTCAGCGTGGTGGGAAATGGCCCAAATTCTTCCATATAAACCCCTAACAATCGGCGGCTCCTAGTGCCCAGCGATACTGAGAGTCATTCTGACTTTGGACCGATCGATATCAAGATCTTTGTACATAGCTGATGAAATGTTATTATGCGGTAACAGAGTATGGTTGTGAAGCCCTGGTTTACAGTGCAGCAGTTAAAGCAGCCAGGTATAATCATCTAGGAGCCGCTGCACATGCACGCCTCCTCAGACAATTATCCACGCCGATTACTACAACCATTTTTTTTAATTTCATATCGTTCCGACTTAACAACTACATAAAGAAATTAGTAACGGTTAGATTCAATTGAATTTTTTGTTTAATATATATATACATACATATATATATGTACCTCCTAATATATATGTATATATGTATATATATACATATATATAAGGTTGGAAAATATCTCCCTTCCGCTTTTTTGCTCTTTATTCAATGCTTTATAAAAAGTGTTACAGTAATCGGATTTAGTTCAAATATGCGCCGTTTTGTTCGATAATCTGTATCCATCTAGACGGCAACTTCATAATACCTCCCTCGTAGAAGCCCCCCTCCTTATTTGCGAAGAACTCGGACAGCCACTTTTCATAATACTCTTTTGAGTTCAACTTTACACCACCAAGGGCGTTCACCATGGACAGGAACAGGTGGTAATCACTTGGCGCTATGTTCGGGCTATATGGTGGATGCGATAAAACTTCCCATCCAAGCTCCCGTAGCTTCTGACGAGTCATCAACGAAGTGTGTGGTCTGGCGTTGTCCTGGTGGAACACTACACCCTTCCTGTTGGCCAATTCTGGACGCTTCTGGTCGATCGCCTGCTTCAAGCGGTCCAGTTATTCGCAGTAGATGGTAGAATTAAGCGTCTGGCCATATGGGAGCAGCTCATAGTGGATGATTCCCTTCCAATCCCACCAAACACACAGCAAAACCTTCCTGGCCGTCAATCCCGGCTTGGCCACTGTTTGGGACGATTCACCGGCCTTCGACCACGACCGTTTTCGCTTGACATTGTCGTATGTGATCCATTTTTGGTCGCCAGTCACCATCCGCTTCAAGAATGGGTCGAGTTCGTTCCGTTTCAGCAGCATATCGCAGGCGTTGATTCGGTCCAGAAGGTTTTTTTGCGTCAAATCATGCGGCACCCAAACATCAAGCTTTTTTTTGTATCCAGCCTTCTGCAGATGGTTTAAAATGGTTTGGTGACTAACTCCCATCTCCTGGGCGATGTCACGAGATGCCACATGCCGGTCTAACTCGATGTAGTCCATGATTTGATCGGTATTTCTCGTCACAGGTCTTCCGCCGGCTGGCTTATCCATGGTGTCGTTTTCACCGGTTCTGAATCGTCGAAACCATTCCTCCGCAGTTCGAAGTGATAGAGTACCATCCCCCAAAACACCATTAATCTCACGGAACGTTTCTCTAGCGGATTTGCCTTTAACGAAGGAAAACTTTAAAATAGCGCAAATTCGGCGTTAGTGAACTCGCATGTTTACACGTCTATAACTGTTGAACGCAATATCCAAACTAATTATGCATAGCGTCGTTTTGTAGGTTATGTCAAGACCTTTCAAATTATGTATAGTATTACCAGATACGAGCTCTGTAGCGCTTTGTACATAGCCGCGAAATTCAAAAGACAAAAAGGCGGAAGGGAGATATTTTCCAACCTATTATATTAGGAGATGAAGTGTAAACTTCGCGCATTAAGAACTGTGCTGCTAATTTAAATTCTCATAGAGGATTGAAGTTAAAGTAAGTTCATAGTACTATTCACTTAGTTGTTAAGACATTATGTTAGTATTACATTTCACTGGTGGTAGGTCTACTACTGGATACAGTCTAGGTAAATGTGATACCTTCATAGACGATTGCAATAGGAGCTGCAGTGATCCGCAGCTTCTATTATAGCTAACGAACAGTACTGTGCAAACGTTGCTGTGTTCCGCTTTGAAGGGCGCTGTAGCTGGCGAAATTACTGGAGATGCGACTTAACACCTAAAATCTCAAGGCAACGAGAAAAATGTGACGCGGGCAGGCGTATTACTTACTATCACGTGAACGTCCTTCTAGTCTCGTCGTTTCGTAGAATAAAAAGAAGTTCTATGTCATGCTCAACCATTTCGTCGTCAGATACAACTGAAGGAAAGTCGAAGAAGAGCAATATTTTCTAGCAAATACCTTCAAAATGAGAAAATCATGTTCAGCAAGGGCATATGGGAAAGTACTATTTGTTTAGTCTAGATAAGGGCGTTTTACCTATATCCAATTACGATACTAGTAACACTAATGGAAGTAACAATCGTAATCTGTATATAAATGTTGAGAATGGATAATGTTTGTTCGCGAGTCACGTGAATACAAGTGAAGGTGTCGACATGGCAACACGATCATTCTACGCGGAATGATTTTTTTTTTTTTTTTTAATTCCATAGATTCTTCATGATTTTATTTCTATTTAACTTTTATAAACATATTCATTTCGTATTATTTATGCAGTTGCTATAGTAACGGCTGGTATTA
Source organism: Troides aeacus (assembly GCA_033220335.2). Lineage (NCBI taxonomy): Eukaryota > Metazoa > Arthropoda > Insecta > Lepidoptera > Papilionidae > Troides > Troides aeacus. Next base: position 1,043,655 of record CM067277.1, on the reverse strand, counting down.
AAAGTCATTTGTGATTCCGGTTGCTCTCAAGGAATATTTCAGACAAATTTTAAGTCTAATTCTATATAACGGCCCGCAAAGAGGTCAGGGAATAGCTAGTGGTATACAAACATATCTTGGTTCTATTAGCTTTACGTATATATTACCCGGTAATCTTGATCGTTGGTTACGACTAATGAAATTTTTAAGACAAAACCAACTCGCACGTGGAAAATATTCAAAAGTCAAACTGTTCATTATGATCACCAGTAAATTCTGCAGGTGCTCCAGTGACAGAGAAATTGAGGAGCAAGAGGTTAGCGTGGTGCGGGCGTGTTGTGCGGAGGGATGAAGGATGAATAAAAAAGTAAGTAATGAGAATGAACGTGGATGGTTATAAGGGTAGAGGAAGACCTAAGAAAGTGTGGATGGATTGTGTGAAAGATGACATGTGTAGGAAGAGTGTGAATTCAGATAGAGGGATGTGGAAGGCAAGTACATCCTGTAATGGCATCACATAGCTGGGAAAAGGCAGAAGGAAGAAGGAACAGGATACCAATAAATTCTCCAATGAAATCTCATGCACCCATATCTTCATCTCCTAGTATCAATATCTTTACTCCTACATTTAGTATAGCCAACAGAAGATCGATTGTTTAAAAACTAGCTTTTTATATAGCAGTACTGTAACGAGTAAATCGCGGATAAAAATAACAAACAATGTGAAATAACGATTAAAAATAGCTTCACAGTTTCCCCATTTTACTAAAAACTCCCACAAATTATACTTAGACTACACATGTATATGTATATTCTCATTTTCTGTTTTAATTTACAAACGCTAGATGTGTAATCATGTATTATTCATTGTTGCGAAAATAAAACAGGAAACGTGAGAAACAAAACAGTTTCCGTAATCCGCCCACGCTGCGGAGTCGTTACGGCCTCGTTCCCAGTTACCTGCTGAACACCAATAAATGTCCAGGTAATGTTCCGTCGGGAAGCCGAAGCCGAGCTTTACTTTAAAGTAATCAAATTGCAACAAGCAAGACGTTGACCTGATGTAGAACACCCAATCTACAACAGCCTGTGCTGTAATTACTGCGGTAACAAGACTCAACATCGTAGGCCGACAAGCACAATGTGGTGCTGTGTATATGAATGGGCCACGTTATTATGGGCAGGTGTATCACTTATCATCAGGTAACGGAAAAATCAACCTAGTAAATTACTTGACACCCTTTTCTAATAATACTAAGCGACGTGCGGTGTAGGGGTTATCGCACAACAACTCAGGGGACCCTAGCCAACCTCACCTGCTGGTGATGCACTCTGATAATCAACAAACAAGGCTCTGGCTCCCATGAACCAGTATTGGGCCAACATGGTGGGTAATGGCCCAAATCCCTCCATACGAATTCCTACCCCATCGACGATTAAGCAACGTTACGAAGGGGACTTTCCACTGATAGTAATTAATACGCCAGTTCATAACAACTTGGCTTTGAGACAAGATTAACCTCAAGTCTCATTAACCCAGTAATATCAGCTACAGCGCCCTTTAAATCGGAACACAGTGATGTTCGCACCGTACTGTTTGCCGATAGACGGGAGCTGCGGTGATAACTAGACGGTCTCCGGCAATGAAGATCTGACACCAATAAATGGAGTTGGTGGAAAACCAGCGCGTGGAAAGTAAACTAAGTGGTACACATAGCAATATTTTTATTACGTAAATTTACGTGAACAAGTGATAATGAAATCAAAACAGGACAAAAGTGTGATGAGGTTAGGCTGCGGGGCCCGTTTTCGCTTCGCTCGCTCCTCAAGGTCACATTCGAGCGTGACCTTATCTCGCATGAGCTAATCCAGCGCCAACTGCCTACAGCACGGTACTCCCAATATGATCCCGTCAGTCAAACTAATTATATTCATCCAAACCTAACTAATAACTTAAATCTTTCATCACCATCATCATCATCATCAGCCTTTGTTTATCCACTGCTGGGTATTGGCTTTTCCCAATGTCTTCCACCAAATGCGATCCTCAGCTTCTCGCCTCCACCCACTTCCGACCGCTCTGATAATGTCGTCGATCTAGGAGTGAGGGCGTCCTGCACTTCTGGAGGCTGTGCTCCACTAAACGACTTTCCTCTCCCATCAGCCGTCACTGCCACTTCAGCTTGCAGATTTTTTTGATAAATATTATAATATCTGTAAATATACGTAAAGGTCTCGCAAAGAGCACACCACCAAGACGGTATAGATACCACCACGGCGCCTGTTTCTACCGTCATTCTGTAGTGTGCGAACATTACTATGTTCCGGTTTAAAGGACGTTGTAGCTAGGGTATATTTACTCCGTCATCAACAATATGATCTTCTGCAGCTGATTATAATGGGCAATGTGTCTAGTAAACGAAAGGTGGGGAGAAAGAAATAGTCACGGTTGTAGAATATCAGGGAATGGACTGCCATATCTGGTGCGTCCGAATTGTTCCGCCGAACTAGAGACAGATTATATATCTATATATATCACTGAATATGTCCAATGTATATAAGATTAATTTACTAATCACGAGATCCTTGAAACTATTAGTAGTATACACTCAGAATTTAGTAGAGATATTGCTTCCACCACTCAAAGGTCAATTAAGAATGTATTTTACAAAATTCTTCTCTCAGAAGTAACTAAGGGGATGTTATTATAATAACAGGAAGTGGCCCGAGGGGCGGCGGATTGTTGCAAGGTGAGAATATTTCTGACAAATTTCAGATCTAAATTTCAAATCAACGAGGACCAGTTAGAAATATATATCTATATAACTAGTTCAGTTAATTAATCTCTTATTAAACTAAGTTCCATATAACCAAGATAATATATAAATGCATATATAAGCTAGTCTTTGCCAATATAAAACTTTATCAGTATATAGTAAGTTATAAGATATGGTCAGTAGAGACGAACGCGTATCATAGCGGTGCTCATTGCCTGCATTAATGACAGGCGGAGCCAGTTCTAAATAAATGGACCTTGTCTTTACTTTTAGAGACAAAACGAAGCAGATGCGCCGGAGAATGCACCAGCACACCACAAATGGTGGTGCAGAATCATAATTGGAGCTCAGATGATGCTTCGCCGCGGCAGCGATGTCAGTAAATTTATTCCTGTACATTATTTACATACAGAAGCAGTTAAACGTACAAACTAATGATCGCATCGCCGCAGGGAAAAACACTTGCGTGTCACTTTTAAAGTCAAGCGTGAGCGGTATCACTTGTCTTAACACATCCGTATAAGGTAAAATATCCTTAACGTTTTAATATAAAAACAAACAGTTAACGTAATAAACGTTACTGAAGCATTTAACTAAGTAACAGCAGTAGTTTCGTTTCATTGACTCGTAAAAAGTAAACCGAAGTGTAATTATAAGATGCTCCGACGAGATTCGACCGGATAGCCACCGGTGAGGGTAATGGTACCCAACCCAGGGTACCGGAGAGGGCTTGTTAATCGAAAAAGGTATCAAAGGATAAAGTAACTCGTGTTTTTTTTTACTTTAATTCCATTAAAAAAAAACAAACATTGTTATGTAATTTTTACTGTTGATCAGTGTTCTCTGTTTACAGCATTGCAATTTCAAAACGGTTATACCGATATCAATCCACATTATTTTCCGGTAAAAATCGATTTCGCGAATAATTCAAGGTTACATCTTAAAAAAAAAAACACAAAATTTAAAGTTAACTCTTGCAGTTCATTAACTGCAAGCCTTAAACTACCCGCATCGTGTAGTTCAAAATTTGTATTCACTAGAGTCTCGTTCGTGTTGGTGTTTTTTGTGAACTGATACGTCTGATATAAAATATACATACATAAGACCCTAATGATAAGCTTATTATTGCTGTCATCATCATCATCATACCAGATCGATGTTCCATTGCTAAGCACTTGTAGGGTTCCTATATTGGAATGATCTACGATCTATACCTTCGCCTAATGATTTTTAAAATTTGTGGCTATTTACTATCAGATTAGAATGCTACGTCTCCGAGCATAGCTTAACCAGGTCGTGTTTTAAAAAAACACACAAAGATGATGAGCACAAACAAGACCTAGAAACATAAATATTAATTCGAACTTAGTACTATATCACTTTTGTTTGATCTATAACAATTTTCAAAGACGACTGAACTAAAAATACATTTCTACTAAGTTCCATATCAAGAGTTATTCTCTGCTGAATTATTTATAAATTCACTTACACGTAGAACATTATGTTATCTTTAAATACTAACTTAAAGAACTTAAAAAAAAAAACCACGATTTCATATTCATAATTCACAATGGCATTTGCGCTCGTATTTCTACCGCCGAATAAGTATAAATCTCGAACCAACGAGGACAATGGGATGTTGTGTATATCATCCTAACTACCGCCGCGTTATGGGCAGATGTATCACTTACCATCAGATGAATAACTCGCCAGTTTAGTAACAAAAAAAAATTGGATATTTAACATCTTAACAGGGATTTTATAATCATCATTATCAGTCGACAGACGTCCAACGCTAGGGAGGCCTGTGTCGCCTCCCACAAAGATCTCCACATCGATCGACCCTGCGCTGCCCGCATCCACCTGCTTCCCGCAGCCTTCATCAGATCGTCAGGTCACCCCGTGCCTGCCATCACTACGTGTTCCGGTAAAGGGATTTAGTGTGACTGTATTACGATCTAAGATCCAAAGTGTATAGCCGCGGTATCGAATGAGGAACCCCGTGTTAAAAAGACCAGTTAGGATATATTCGTTACAGGCAATAAAATAAAGGTGTTATAGAAGATATTGCTTTTTTTTTTTTTTTTGGAGGGGGTGAAGAGTACAAGGTATTTTTACTCGACGACGAGACTAACGAAATGTTAACCTTACGGTAAATGGTTCGCCTGCTCATAGCAACGTGGCACTAGTAAGGATGTTATACACATTAGCATATTATACTCGTCGCCTTGAAACTTAGATGTCAAGTTACCCTAGTAATTTCATTAGCCACAGCGCCCGTCAAACCAGACCACATACACCTGCCCGTTAAAACTTGGCGCTAATTAGTATGATATACACATCACCATATTGTACTCATCGCCTTGATAGATATGTTAAGTCTCGTCGCAGTAATTAACATCGTTACACTGAACGATGATGAAAATTAAAAAAACCCTCGTCGCTTAGCAACCGTAAAGGTGACCGCAGAAGGGAAAAGAAATAAAAAACCCAAAAACGATCGCGAACACTTCGCACGTCGTGTAAGTCCGTTAGGTTGCGAAATAATAAAACAACACGCTGGCACCGAAAAAGGCAAATGGCTGATCTGAGGAGTCGTTAAAGCGGCGACGTCACATAAATCTGAATTATATGGGAATGGTGCCCTCGCACAGCAGCAGCTACACGCCTGGTGGCACCACCGCGCAGACCGGACCTGGTAGCGACCGCGGCATGTACAGATATTACACAATGTTTCATATTCAACGAGACGAGCGGGACCTTCACGTAATGATAGGTGATACGCGCGCCCGTAATTACGTGGCGCTAGTTAACGTCTGAACTGTACCGCCTAACCGGACACAGATAGGACTGTAGCACGCTGATCGCCAACCCTCACTAGTTGGAGAAGCATTTAAAGAAGAAGAAGAAGTAATGTATAAACTACATTGTCAATCTACAGTGCCCTTCAGTTAAGTACAGTACAGTAACTTAGATGATACGACGGCATACAAGTAACTTAACATAACACAATATAACATAAATCATTGTTAAGTTATAAAATTCATACCAACAAATATGTGGACTTAATATGTACTATTACTTAAGTAGTCATAAGTAATGACTAAGTTACAAAACTTACAAACCGATGGCACTTGATATACATTATATAATATGTAGATTTTTTTTTCAACGTACTTACGAGACGAGCGGGACGTTCACCTGAAAGTAAGTGATACGCCTGCCGTAGGAACATAGCACTAGTTAGTGTTATACATTGCATCACATTGCGCTCGTCTCATTGATATGTATGATGTTGACTCTTTACCCCAGTAATTTCATCAAGTTACAGCGCCCTTCAAACCGGAACATAGTAACGTTCTGTACCAATAAAACCTTATTAATGTTTGTTAAAATAGTCGATAAAAAAATTTCAAATTTCCGCGCAGGGGAGTAATTAAGAATATTTTCAATCGTTATATTGTCTAACGGGGAGGATGAGCTGAGCGGCAGGCACAGAGTCCATCAAACATGATATTGAAGGAAACCCGCGCGACGGTTCGAACCGCGCGGGAGCGACGGCGGAGGCCGCGGTTAATTATCCCACAAAACTTGTAACCAAATTGGAAACCAGGGACCGGCGAAGGTGAACCCTTCAGATTTAACACGCCGTGAACATCTTTGAAATGCTGGCTCTCGATTTAAACTTTGCCCTTTCACCAACAGCAGCCGAACTTAAACGTTTATTTACTTTGTACACAAAGCGCGAAGGTTATATATAACATCAATCAGCCCACATAACGTACCCACTGCTGGGACTGGGACTTAGGGCCTTCTCTATTGCTACAAGTTTTCGTTCTTGAAATATATCGGTGTTACTGGTGGTAAGTCTCTATTGCCGGAGACTGTTTATACAGATATCGATATATATATATAGTGTTCAAAGATTATTGTGTTCAGGTTTGAAAGGCGCTGTAGCTAGTGAAATTTGGGGTAACGAGACTTAACTCCTTATGCTTCAAGGCTACGAGCGCATTGTGGTAACCAGCGCGACGTTTTGAGCAGACTTATCACTTGCTATCAGATGAATGTTACACTCGTCTAGTTGCTTAGTTGAATAAAAAAAGTAGAGAATAAATTGTAAACATCGTTGAGGATATCGGTGAAAGGAAATGGTATTGTATAGAGTATGAAAGAGAAGAATAGAGAAAGAGAGAACTGGATTGATAGATGTTAATAGGAAGTAAGAGTTGAAGTAGCAAATAAGGTTCGTCTCTAGTACAGCTCAGGAAACGATTAAGACAAAACACTTAATTATTCACTTTATTCTTAAACCATATAAATTAAGAGACAGTGGAAATGAAGTAATATAAAGAGAAGATAATGTCTGAATGCTTTTAAAAAAAAAATCCAATGAACATTGTTAGAAAACTTACATTACGAACTCGCTTGGTTAAACTCTCATTGTCTTAAAGCGTAATACGTACGGGCACGGTGCTGCTTCAGGCTCTTTGACGTCAAGCCGAGAAGCCGTACTTGGAAAAAAAAATACTTGATTACATAAAGTAAACATATCCGACTTTTCTAATTATTCCCCGGTGACGTTAACGTCGACAGGTGGAATTATAAATGACCAGAGTACGTACACTTGTATCCCATTTAACCGAATGCTTCACTAAAATTGTACAGAGTCTAAACGAGCAATCCATTTCACGTAATTATCCGTTTGCTTTATCACTTAATTATAGAATAAGTTATTTACTTACCAGTCATTGTATACTTAAAACGCTGTAGATGAATTTAATAAGCTCCAACATTAATAATATATAAGCATTAAAATTTTGTATATACAATACATCGCTAGTACACGAACGACATATCTTCCGACGGAGAGTGAAAGTCACTCTGATCAATCTAAATAAAAAAAACTATTGAAAATCTAAATTTTGGTGTTATTAATATAATAATTTACTATAATGCCATTATTTTCTAAAAAGTGACTGTACTCCAGTACACAAATAACCAGGTAGGTAAATTGACAACGTCAACCATTTCTGATAACAAAGGTAGCCCCAACAAAGAAAATTAAAGTTTATAGGTTTTAATTAAACGAAATAGTATATACAATACTGACTGTAGCCAGCAAATTGAATTGAAAGGACTAAAGAGGTCATATAATAAAACAGAGTAAGGATCCGTGAGTTTAATGTCGAAACCGGTTCCGAGGATCTTCGAATGTTACAACGACGTTCCCTTCACCGGTGGAAACACACATCTCTACACAATTACATCTAACCATTAAAACTATTACTGGTTGTGATTGTCCGCGAGAGAAACGTGAACGTTATAATTGGATATCGCATATTGTACAATCTTTTTTTTTTACACTAGCCGTTAATTTATAATAAAATCGCAGCAAAAGTGCTCGGTTATTACTCACAAACCTTTTCCGTCTGTACGAACAAAACAGAGTTGAAGCAAATGTGACACGTATATAAAACAAGAAAAAAACTATTTAGAAAACACACCGAGAAGGAAGTGATAAGAATGTAAGTCCAAAGATCTGAATATTTATGATTCCTCGCAAAATGTTTCGTAAAATTTACGATTGGCAAAAAAATACATTAACCGCTGATTTTGCTGCGCTGCGAGTCCACGTTGTAAATATTACGTATAATTCGCGCACGAGTCGCCATCGGCCCGTTGATAATCGCGAAATCAATTTACAAAGCAAAAAAAAACAATAATTTTACTTTTCGTTTATTTTTTATATTGATAGTAGTTTTTGATTTTTATTTAGTAAGTCGAAACGGTGGTGGGCCGGGGCGCGTTTGGTAAGCGGCCGGCACACAATTCCCTATTAAACCACTATCTGCAAACAATTTCATTGATCCAATCTGATTACTGCGATTGTAATGTGCATGAAAATTAATGCGGACTCAAAAATCACAAAAATAAATTGTTAGAAATGTAGTGTATAAAGGCTTTTCGGGTTTAGGTCTCAAACTTAATGTTACAATGCAAGTTAGAGCTAGAAGACGGAGTTAGAAGAATCAGGCCGGATATGCGGACCGCGGCCGTGACCGGTGTACAATCACTTTATTGCTAATTAATATATATAAACGGGCACCTGCTGAATGCAACTGTCACACGCAGAATAGTGTACTTTTTCTGTATTTATAGTACGGCAGAAATGGCCCGTTCCCGGTCTCACTTCGCTTTGAGGCGGCACTAGCACTCGAGTCGGCAATCGGTATGTTTACGTACTGTCGGAGCAACAACACAAGGCACAGGTGTACGGGGGCACGGGGGCAGCATACAATTATAACGCGTCCGCTCCGCGCGACGCTCGGCGCGGTACTGAGCGGCGAGCGGCGAGCGGCGAGCGGCCAGCGGCCAGCGGCGAGCGGCGAACACCGTCCAGTTCGTAATTCGAACCTGCGTAACATAACTCGAACACACACATTTTATAATTTCGTAACCGTATCGCACGATTACATTGCACCGCTTTATTTATTTATTAAAAAAAAAAAACAATGGTTGAGCTCGATTCTAATTACAATATTCCACCGACCAACCATTAGGATAGTGAAAACTATAGACTAATGTGATGAGCAGAATGAGACAATTTATATATGTACATCATCATCAGCCGAAGGACGTTTTTCATATGCGGCAGATTTGAGCCCTTATCCACCGCGTTGGTCTAATACGGGTTGGTGACAGCCAGAGCCTCGTCTGTTGATTAGCAGGGTGCACCACGAGCAGGTGAGGTTGGCTTGAATCCCGCGAGTTGTGCGGGAACCATCATCTTCTTATACATGTATATTATTATTTTTGCTTAGTGTTCAGTTAAATTGTGCTTTTAAATATCGAGGTTAATATGTTTGGTAAAGAAAATACCGACAATAATTCAGACAAAAAAAAATGAGAAAATGTTGACATTATTCGTTAAGCAGTATTAACAGTTTACGTATAATTAGTATTTAATTTTAATATTAACTTTTATCTAAATTGTTATAACCTAGAACGAGAAGAAAAAAACGAATTCTCAATGGTTTAAGATATGGATCTACAAATGCAAAATTCAGCTTTGATAGAAAACAATAATAATTTATTTAATTATAGTAAGCAATATAATTTGTTTATCGACGTAGCCTATCTGGTTATAATTAGCGAGTAAACATTTTACTCTTTCCCTTCAAATTAATTGAAAACCTTCCTGTTCAGTCCACACCGGAAAACAAAAGCGAACGGTTAATAAATTTATTAATCCATTTGTTCAATTCGTATTGTTTTACGATTGGAGGCCGCTCATCCTTGTTGTTTTAGGTCAGCTCTGCTTGTTAACAAACCTTCCACACGTTTTAAAAACACGACAACCTCTCGGACTTCCGGTATCATTAAATAATTTCCTTTAAGAGACAAGCATGATGTTAATTCGATGGTAAGTCTATAACGAAGACATGTTTAAATATTTATACAGCAACATAGGCATATAATGGTATATCTTTTTTTATCTAGCCAAACCGGAAGTACTTGGAGAAATAAATAAGTATTAACACTAACAAACTATCGATCCATGTAATCGAACTTCTCACTGGTAGGTTATCAGGTGCCAGTAGGCTGCGTAACCAGGCGACATTAGGGAAACGTCTAAAGATTGACCTCCATTTCAAAAGTAAAATAACGGCGGGCCAACGAGCCGGGCGCCATGAATATTCAAAATGGCGACAATTAAACTCGCCTCATGTTCCCGCCATTTTGCACAGATAAGAGTGTCTCCAACCTAAAAATATATTAATGTGTACAATTTGTCTTGATGTGAATTTATCTGGTGGTAGATTTCTATTGCCGGAGACCCTCGTATCAGCACAGCTCCAACTGCAGCCGACAAAAAACATTGTACTGTACAAACATTACTGTATCCTGGTTTGAATGGCGCTGGAGCTAGTGTAATTACTGAGGTAACGAGACTTAACATCTTATGTGTCAGGCGGCGAGCGCGATGCGGTGCACTGTATAACATCCTAATCAGCACCGCGTTGTTATAGACAGGCGTATCACTTACCATCAGATGAACGGCTCGCTCGTCTCGTCGGTAAATTGTATATAAAAAAAATATTATGTTCCGATCTGCCAATTAAGTATTTCATATGTAGCGAAGATTACTTCCGATAATCGAGGATTTGGTCATTTGAACCTGCGGCAAAGTATATTCATAATAATTTACACAAGAGCGATGGAGCCAGATATACAATACGTGGCTAGTGATAACTCTTTGTCGCTGGAAACCGTCTTACTTCGATTAATTTGTTCTGGTATGAGGGATAATATAGTTAGTGAAATTACTAAGGTAACTAGACTTAACATCAAAAAATCTGTCATCTCAAAGGGACGAGCACAGTGTGGTGTTGTGTATATCATTCTAACTAGCGCCACGTTGTTATAAGCAGAGGTACCATTTTTTTTTTAACTCATTCCCCTGCTCATTCATGGCGGGTCAGGGCCTTTGTTACACTTCACTTAACATCCTTTTAATTTGTTACAGTTTATTCTCTTTCCCTTCTTTCATTCTTTCATCTTTCACTCTAAACTTATCTTTCTTCCTGTTTTGTTCTCCACCTCGTTTCTTTCGCTCTCCATTCCATTCCTTCTTTCATACCTCTCGCAAGATGTGTAAGGATTTCAGTCGCCGCGTCGATTCTTCTGCAGCTTTGCGTTTCAATTTTTTCAGCTGTGACGAAAATCATTCCATTTTTTTACTTTTTCATCTATTTTGTTTAACATTTTATTTATTACATCTAACTTATATATCAATTTTTACAATGTTTTCTTAATTTAAGTATATTTACATTGAGTTTGTTTTTAATATCTTTTGAACTACTGCTTTGCAGTAGTCCAAGAACTTTTGGCGACTTTCGTCCTCACTCATCAGAGAGGCAACCGCTCCTATGTCTAATCTTCTTCTTATTCGAATTTCTAAATCCGCCCTCTCCCGCCCGAATAAGGGACAGGAGAGCAGGATGTGCACCACGGTCTGGTCCACCTCCGGGTCACAAGGGCACGCGGGACTCTCCTTCAGCTTGAACCTGTGGAGGTACTCGGAGAATCCCCCGTGCCCGGTGAACATCTGGACCAAGACCGTGTCGAGCTCGATCTGGCGAATTACGCGATACGCTGACTTGACGCTCGGGAAGAACATCCTCGTTGTTGAAGCCGTCGTACCTTGCACATACCTCCTGTTCCATTCGTCGAGCGTCTCCAGCCTTAGCTGACGCTTGACGAATGAAACGGGGTAATCCTCGTATTCAGGTCTTCTTTTGCTCTTCAGGGCCGCTTCCTTGGCCAATTGGTCCGCCCTTTCATTCCCCTCCAGCCGCAGAGGTACCATTAACCCCATCATCACCATCAGCCGACAGACATCCAGTGCTGGACATAGGCCTCCCCCTAAAGATCTCTATTTGGGGATTTGGGCCATTTTCCACCATGTTGATCGAATGCGGGTTGGTGACAGCCAGAGCCTCGTTTGTTGATTAGCAGGCACCACGAGCTGGCGAGGTTGGCTTGGATCTCGTGAATTGTTGTGCGGTAAAAAAATACGAGTGATAGATAGGGCGGTTGATAAAACTGCAAGGCAACCACTTAATCGTTAAGACAGTTGATGTCTTATAGAATGTTTTTACGTGTTAACTTATTACAAATACAACTGTATAGGATTAAAGAAGAAACCTTTATCAGTATACATAGAAGCAAGTGTTATGTAAGCCTGGGGGTGTGAAGTCCGTCACCGTAACAGAGGGGTGAATATAAAAAAAATTATAGCGGCTTATTCATCCACCATAAATTACGCATACATATGCGGCGCCGCGGGTCGCCATTTACATATGCGTTTAAGTTGTTGTTCCCCGCGGCAACATGGTTTTTCAATAATGGCACATCAAGGTCATCGTTGTCTGGTAATCCCGGCTTGAGCGAGCGGCGTCCATTTTTAAAGATTTTTTTTTTATTCATCAAAGCGACTAAATAAGGACTAATTAGGATGGTATACACTGCACCACATTGCGCTCATCGCCTTGAGTTTTGTGACTGCAGTAATTACACTAGCTACAACTCTGTATACTACTTTGCGGCGGGAATACGAGCTTCGGTGGTCCCTACTTTGACGGTCTCCGACAGCAGAGAAGCGCCAGTGTTGATACGCCTATAAAAAAAATAACGATATCGTATACTACCCGTCCCATATCCTGTTAACGATAAGCTATAGCAGTAATCGTATAAAGATAGCTGTTAAACGACTGGGGATAGCCACCGGAAATCCCAAGAACCCCAAAATTACCAGTATTTATAAACATCTGCTATGTCACTTCAACGAGCTGTTTTTTTAATAATAACATAATGTAATAACTACTTGAATATCTTACCCTGTTATATAAAACTATTAAAGCTATATAACTTTATTGTATTATTTTTTTTTAATTAACCAAGGGACGAGACCAGCGGGACGTTTTGATGGTGAGTGATGTGCCTCCTCCCGAACAGGTGTACTCGTGCTCAGTAGTCGTGGTTTGGTTATCCACAGTGAAGTTAAGAGCAACCTACCCGGCAGGCCCAATAAGTGTGGCAGGCTTGATGGGTAGGGCCGGATCAAGGTGATCACTCCAGATGAGCTCTGTGAGCCCACTTCGAATGTGTGCCGGAGGACTGTGAGGGGAGCCGTAGTTGAATTGCAGGGGAAGAGTAATGTTGGTATTGCGTTGCACCGATCTCTCTATCCTCTGCGCCCGCATAGCGGTTGGCCGCGGGCTCAAGACCAGATCCGCCGCAGGGAGTTAGGAAAGTTTTCTCTCTATGTTCCCATGGTGTCTGGGTGACAGATTCGAGCGGATCCGTTGCTTAAGTGACGATAAGAGGAAGGCGCGAAGTATGCTCCGGCACGCCCTTACAGAGGTGAATGGGAGGGTCTTCCTCCCCAAGTGGAGTTGCGCGGTGTGCGAAAACGTTTTTGAGGCCCCGCTGTGAAGCCATGACGGTGAAACATCGTGAGGGTTATAGTCGATGCAAGTCCGACATACCGACCGACGGTACCTACCTAGACGATGCTTCAGCCGGGCCTTACCACCAGCAGTATGAAAAAGCTTACTATACTTTTATAATGTTCTGACATAAAAAGTTTATTACTATATATCTACTAATTAGCGTTAGTTCTATTTTGTCTACGGCTCTGCTTTCCTTCATCTCTTCCTGCACTTTTTTTTTATTAAAACAAGCACGAGACTAGCCGGAGTTTCACCTGACGGTAAGAGATACGTCTGTTTATGTTACTCCAGTATCGAGCACAGTGTGGTACGGTGCGTATCATCTCAACTAGCGCCACGGGCATACGTACCATTTACCATCAGGTGAACCGTTCGTCGAATAAAAAAAAACACTACTGATCGCTAACAGAAATTTGCTATACAGGTATCTTCATGACGGATCCTGATCGCAGACTTCGGTGTTATACAATAAAAGTCGACTTATAAAAGCCGGAGGTCTACACGATTTGGTACATTTAATATCGTATTAATGATTTACTGGTATAGAGAAAGATGTCACTTGCTTTGATTTGCTGTGGGTTACTGATTCTTGCAGTAAAATTAGAAAACAGGACAGAAGAGCTGAATTTTAGATACTGATAAAAGATGGCGCTGATGTTAATTTATATTTTCTTATATTAAATCACTTCCTTTGATTTATTGCTGCAGTAATACGTAGTTCTAATTATTATTGGGAGATTGTAAATAAAACTATTAACTTTAGAATATTCACATTGATGATTACAAAAAAAATACTTTTGCCGAAACCCGGGATTGAACCGGGGACCTTTAGATCTTCAGTCTAACGCTCTCCCAACTGAGCTATTTCGGCTACAATTATAGTTTTGAAAATTAATGTTTTTTATTAATATAGTGAAATAGACTATATATAATTTAAAAATATATAATTAATAACTCGTCATAAATGGCTACGATTATTCTGGTGGCCGTCAAGCTCTTTCTTTTAAGATCTGTATTTAGCAGTGAATATACTTATGATGATGATTCGCCAAGATAAATTTCCACATTTCATCGCAACGTTTATGTTATGAAAGTTATGCATAATATGTAATCTATTAAATAACGTTAATATTTCATAACTTACACAACAAATGACGCAATTAGTGAATAGGCTCATAGTTTGAATAATATTAACAAGTCTAAAACTCCATGCAATCAACTCTTACAGTTGTGTGGGTCATATGGTCATCTCGGCCTCCGTCCCTCCAGCTAAACCGATTACGTATACAGAGACGATTCAACATTAAATACTTTCCTCCGTATATTACTCGTATCGAGTTGTCTTCGAATCTGTTTGTAAAAGGTATATTGTGTGTTCGTCCAAAACTGTTGTAGCAATTATATACTACAGCGCTATCTAGAGAAAGGATATATCAAAGTGAGTAAAAGAAAACTATTACGGATAATCCTGCACAACATCTAACAGGACCGACGCTAAGCTTACCTGCTCGTGATGCACCCTGCTAATCAACAAACGAGGTTCTGGCTTCCGCCTACCTGCACTGGGCCAGCTTGGTGGGTAAAGGCCCAAAGTCTCCCATATGAACCCCAACAAACTTGGAGATCTTTGGGGGAGGCCTATGTCCAGCAGTGGACGTCTATCGGCTGATGATGATACCAATGGTCATAGTTCGACTGGTGCTGTAACCAACCCGTCTAACAATTTATAGCAGTTATGTTTGTATATAATACTAGCTATTCCTCGCCCTCTTTGGTGGCCGTAATGTAAAATTAGAATTAAAGTATTATTTATATCAAATAATGAGGGATCTATGAAACACAAATAAATAGTTTATAACCATATACAAATTATTCTTCGTCGACTGATCATTGTCCCAAGTCTATACGTTCACTAGTTTTTTGTGATTGGCGAACAAATGAAACCGATTTTCATTATATATATTAGGTTGGCAAAAAAGAAATCCATTATTTTTTCGGTAGATGGCTGTAGTGATAAATTTCTCGTAAAGTATCGATCAAACAGTTCAGATTTATGCTCGTTGGAAAGGTGACATTTCGCAGTAAAAAAATTCTTTTGCTGTTTTTTGTTTGGTGCATTCAATTGTGAGTTACAGGGTGTTAAAAATGGAAGTGAACAAAGAGAAAATTCGGTACATTTTACAGTTTTTCTTTGACAAAGGCGAAAATGCAAGCCAGGCGGCTAAAATGTGAATGGTGTTTATGGACCCGATACTGTAACAGCCAATTATGTGCAATTTTGGTTTCGTAGATTCCGTTTAGAAATTTTTGATGTTAAAGATGCACCTCGCACAGGTAGGCCGGTCGCCGAAAATGTCGATAAAATCGGAGAAATGATCGATGTTGACCGGCATGTTAGCAGTCGTAACATCGCCCAGGAGCTAAAAATGGACCACAAAACAGTTTTAAACCATTTACACAAAGCTGGATTCAAAAAGAAGCTCGATGTTTTTGTGCCACACCAATCAACAGAAAAAAACATGATGGATCGAATTTCCATTTGCGAAGCCTTGGCCAAACGGAATGAGATAGACCCATTTCTTAAACGGATGGTGACTGGAGATGAGAAATGGATCACATAGGATAACCCTGTGCGAAAACGATCATAGTCAAAGAGCGGTGAAGCACCTCAAACGGTGGCCAAACCAGGACTAACGGCCAGGAAGGTTCGGCTGTGCATTTGGTGGGACTGGAAGGGGATTATTTATTATGAGTTGTCTTCATATGGCCAAGCACTAAATTCTGATCTCTACTGTCAACAACTGAACCGTTTGAAGATAGCAATTGACCAGAAACGGCCAGAATTGGCCAACAGGAGAGGTGTCGTGTTCCACCAGGACAACGCTAGGCCACACACGTCTACAGTGACTCGCCAGAAACTTCGGGAGCTTGGTTGGGAAGTTTTAATGCATCCGCCATACAGTCCGGACTTGGCACCAAGCGATTACCATCTTTTTCTTGCATTACAAAATTTCTTTAGTGATAAAAAATTGGCATCTAGGGAAGATTGTCAAAATCGGCTACTAGAGTTTTTTGCAATTAGAGACCAGGACTTCTACGAGAGAGGCATTATGAAGTTACCTTTAAAATGGCAACAAATCATAGAACAAAACGGTGCATATTTGACCCAAATCGGACAATCCGAAGCATGTTAAATAAAGTCCTGAACTACATATAAAAATAATGGATTTCTTTTTCTCCAACCTATTATAATAATATGTGGACCGGAAAGTAATGTCGTTTCTGCGCATGCCAATACTTGATTGTCATTTGTCAGCTCATTGTTTTGTTCAGAGGCGTACCAAAGACATTGTGAGGTTATAGTGATTTCTTTACTTATAGACAATTGAATTACAATTTTTTTTTGTAATTTTGGGTAAAATGGCCAGCCAAATACCAGAAGAGGTACACATCCGGCATTGCATGCTCTTTGAGTTTCGCAAGGGAAATAACGCAACAGTTGCTACCAAAAACATTTGCGATGTTTATCCAAATGCACTGGACATTCGTAAATGCCAAAGGTGGTTTTCCAAGTTCAAATCGGGTAATTTTGATCTTTCCGACTCGTATCGATCAGGAAGACCATCAGCGTTAGACAACGACGTGTTAAGGGCGGAAGTGGAAGCAAATCCGTGTCAGACGATCGAGGAATTGTCAAACAGTCTCAACAAACCTTGGTCGACCATCCAAGAACATTTGAAGCAGATTGGAAAAGTAAGCAGAGCAGGTGTTTGGGTCCCGCATAATCTGTCCGAACAGAATAAGGCTAACCGATCAATCACATGCAACTTATTGCTTCAACGACACAACACAGAAGCGTTTTTTGATCGCTTGATCACAGGAGATGAGAAATGGGTCCTGTATGATAACCCAAAACGCAAAAGGCAGTGGCTCTCTCCAAATGAAATCCCTCGGAGTACTGCTAAGCCAGGTTTACACCCCAAAAAAGCGCTTTTGTGTGTTTGGTGGAGTATTCGCGGCATTGTTCATTTTGAATTACTGAAACCTGGAGAAACTGTTACTGCAGACCTCTACAGCGAACAATTGCAGCGAGTCAATCAATCTTTAATTGAAAAGTGGCCAGCGATTGTCAACCGAAAAGGCGTCATTCTCCAACATGACAATGCAAGACCGCACTGCGCAAGGCGAACTCTAGAAAAAATTAATGAATTGGGGTGGGAGGTGCTGCCTCATCCACCATATTCGCCCGATGTTGCACCATCGGATTTCCACTTATTCCGAGCGCTGCAACACTTTTTAAGTGGCAAAACATTTGCAAATTTGGATGATATCCAAAATGCCATCTCTAGATATTTTGCCGAAAAACCAATTAATTTTTATCGATCAGGGATTGAAAATTTACTCACTAGATGGCAAAAGGTTATTGACAATGATGGGGAATACATCATTGATTAAAAATAAAGACTCGTTAAAAATGTATGTGTTTGTATTTAGCGTAAGAAAACGACATTACTTTCCGGTCCTCCTAATACTATTGACCCTCAAAAAATATCTTTTTTAATGTTGTCGAGAAATTTCAGGAAAATTTACATAATTGTTTCAAGTTTCAGTAAATAGTAACAGATCCGGTTTTAAGTAAGTTTTATTTGAAACAAATTTATTTAATATTATGAACAGTAGTCCAGCTGTAGAGCAAGTATAAATTCCTATCACTATTTGCTAATCGTCAAATGAAACTTAAATGCTATTCGAGAAATTACAGGCGTTATAACAACTTAACTAAAACAGAGAAAAATTACTTTAAATTATAACTTATCAGAATAATTAAAGGTGCAGTATAATAATGTTAAAATTTATAATAAAAATTGCTATAATAATATTATACAGCTTAAGTCTTACATAGAAAATTACAATTTTATTTAAATTACGGATATGTTAATGCTAATATTCTTATGTACACAAAATGTTAATGCTCTCAAGGATGGCACTGACAAATAGTAATATTGTTTTTAGGAATGCATCGCTAAAAATTACTTTTACTTATCTACAAACCTTTGTTATATATTAAAAATAATTACTTTAATGTTTTATTTATTTATAACTATACTTTTTCCAATTCTCAGGCTCTGTTTACTGATGGTAGGTCTTTTGTCGGAGACTAGGTGGATATTACCGCAGCGTCTAATACAGCCGACAAACAGTACTGTGCAAACATTATTGTGTTCTGATCCGCAGTGTGATGTAGCTAGTGTAATTACTGGGGTGACGACTTAACATCTATTGTCTCAAAAGCGACGAGCGCAATATGGCGCAGCGTATAACACCTCAAATAGCTCTACATTGTTATAGGCAATCGTAACACCTCCATTAGGTAAACGTCTAGATCGTCTTGTTATTTTCTTGATTAAAAAAATTAAATAAATTTAACGAATTTGTATTTATGCCAAACAAATCTTACCTATGATTATTTCTGTTATCACCGGTTAAGAGAGATGCCTTTACTTTTAGTCTCGACTGAAATTCGGTTTCTTAAGCACACATCTCATTATAAACCATTGAGCATAAAAACGAAGAGAACTTCTAATGTGTATAGTACATATGATACCTTATTAGGTATACATTAGTATAAATATTATTGTGATAAAAAATAATAAATAGCCCTCTTAAAGTTCCCGTAATTGGGTCACGGCTCCTCTTGCTCTTCGTATTCTCCCAAGGAAAGATTTAAGGATATTAATGCTATACATTGTAACATAGGTTGCGATTTATTTACATTAAATCATAAAGGAAATAAACACAACAGTTTGTAATTTGTTTATATGTTATTTTTCTCTGCAACGACTTAATTGTTTGCTTTTTTATGTATAAGCCAAACAAATAATTAAACATATTTAAAATATTTTAAGTAATCATCTTTAAGTGGCCTAGTTTTTAGTCTTTTCTCATGTTATTTAATTACATAATAATAATCAAATAGAGAAATAAAAAGAAAAGCTAAAAATATGTAGCTTACGTAAGACTTTTTTTTTGCTTAACTTGGCAATTGCTCATCGTTTGAGATAACAAAAAATTAAAGGAAATTTTTCAATTAAATGCATGAAATATATTCTATACTATTAATCTTTTACTTAAAGAAAATATTAATTGTAAAAGGTTAAAACAATGTTTGAAAAATCATCATGTGTCTAGTAACATTTTGATTTATTAAGTGCATGTCAGGGCCGCTTGATGTTTGAATTTACTGTCTCAAAAATTATTTATTTCTTTTTAATGTTGTTACAATAATAATTACGTAATTTATATTCATAAAAAAATACATTTCAAATTATTATAAAGATACTTTTTGTTTAGTTATTTTTTCGTTAAAGCTGATTAGAATTGCAGATAAGATGCTTTTTAGTTTATTTAATTCATTCAACAAACAAGTGTCTCGCATCGAAGTCGTCACTCCCTCCGCGAATGAAAATGACTAGTTTGTTGACACCAAGGGTTAGAGTTGTCGGAAAGATAGCAAAATATGCGAACGATTTTACAAAGAGACTTTCCTCACATTTCACTTACCATCCAGACAATGAAAAACCTATTTCGGGTGAGTATTATAAAAGACAAATTTATCTAGTCTCCTACCGCTTATCATCATCATATATTCTGTCAATAACAATGTAGCTGACATAATTTCAATAAACCTGTTTGCTTCTAAAAAAAAACATGGATAACTGCTCTTGGAAGTTTGTTTAATTATTACTAGTTTCATATATTATAGTTACACTTAAAGTTAGTTATTTTAGTTCACAGTGATCATTTCTATTAAATAATGTATTTATTGCTTTATTCAGATAACATTATGTCAGTCCTTAAGAACTGTCAATTTAATAAATGAATAAGGTATGTCATACATGAATAAACTAAAATTTTTACAATCAAATTGCAAGGATCTGCAATGTGAGAATTATTTAACTATCAGTTAAAAAGAGTAGATGAGGATCGAATTGGTTTCCTCAATCTCATCACCAAACTTCAATTTGAAGAGGACACCTAATATATAACATAAAATAACAATGATTTCATTCAAAATTTTCATTTAATAGGTGAGACATCCAAAATGAATATGATGCAGGCAATTAATAATGCAATGGACATAACACTAAAGGAAGATCCAACCTCTATACTCTTTGGAGAAGATGTGGGCTTTGGTGGTGTTTTTAGATGTTCCCTTGGTTTGCAGGTAGCTTAAAGAAAAAATTAAAGTATAAATTTGTAAAAAATTCCTTTTGAGGGAATTTATTTCTGTTGAAAATACATCAGTTATTGAGTCGCAATGTTATTTTAAAACTTTTTCACTTTTTATTTTCAAGGAAAAATATGGAAAAGAAAGAGTTTTTAACACTCCCCTGTGTGAGCAAGGCATTGCTGGGTTTGGAATCGGATTAGCAATGGCTGGAGCCACTGCTATAGCTGAAATACAATTTGCAGATTATATATTCCCGGCATTTGATCAGGTGATGTAATATTATTAATAACTGCCTCATAGGTGCAATAGTATATAATTTATATTAAAACTATATTACCGGATTTGATTTTATGGGGCATGGAGTATCCATTATATATAAATCTATAATGGTGTTATTATATCCTGATTTTCAACACATAAGAACATTGTGTTTGTTGTCATAGTTATAAAATCTTCATTGTGATCATACTGACTTCAATTTATATGAAAGAGATATTTTTTTGTTATCATAGAATGTTTTAATATTTTATCTATCAAATGCAGTTAAGAGGTTTCCCTGTATCTAAAGTATTATATAATTAAAATTTATTAAAAAAAAAACTAGATATGTCAATACTTTACGAGGACCAAGACACTTGCTAACAACATTCAAAATAAAATATTATATATTGAAGTGTTTGTTTTGGCACAATCTCTCTGCACACTGTTGAAAAAAAATATATATATTATTAAACCTGGAAAAAGTGCAACTAATGTCTGCGATAAGTTATTTTTTGTATCTTAAATTCATTAGATTTTTTCTTCTAAGCAATTGGCAGAATGTTGAAAAAGTGTCTTCAAATTACTATATACCTGTGTAACATGCGCAGTATGCTCTGTAATGTTCATGTTACCTATGCAAAATTAATAATATTGCCAAATGTATGCGAACGGAAGACCAGGCCCAGGTCCCATATCAACAGTAAGCTGCTAACTTATAACATATATTTTTTGTGCTGAAGTTAATGTTTATTGTGTCATCATTACAATCAGTTGTCCCTTTCTGGATATAGGCTTAATGCGATACAAAAGTCCTCGTAGCTCAGTCAAGTATTGTCCACAACGAGAGGTTAGTCATGATTGTTGTGGACGTCCCCTCTACTCTGAATTTATTAATTCCCAGTTGTGATTTGAGGATCTGTGCGTGTGTAATGTATTTTCATTTGGTATTTGCAGCTGGTGAATGAGGCGGCCAAGGCCCGCTACCGCTCTGGCGGGCAGTTCGCCTGTGGCGGGCTGACGGTGCGCGCGCCGTGCGGGGCAGTCGGCCACGGCGGCCTGTACCACTCCCAGAGCCCGGAGGCGTACTTCGCGCACACGCCCGGCCTCAGGGTGAGCTATGATGCACGCACACACAAAGGTTCTTCTGATTATATCGTGAAAGTGACCGAGATGACTAATTAAAATAGAAGCATATATATGATCGTTCGAAGTACTGATAGGCACCAAGGTCTTCGAATGGCGACGGTTTACCGTAAGACATAGTGTTGCCAGGTCCCTCGCAGTGGTCTGACGATCTGGTGAAGGTAGCGAGTAGCGCAGGAAGTTCGATGTGGAGATCTTTGGGGGAGACCTAAATCCAGCAGTGGACGTCTGTCGGCTGATAATGATGATGATGACAATATATTAGAAGAAGAAAACCGTATTACAATAATGGCTGCATGTTATTTAATGTGTACCTTGGCTTCCACTTTTGGATTCTCCTCCGGCTGAACGGCGAATCATTATGAACTAATGTATGATGGCGAAAGATTGTCTTGGTATCATGTTTGTGCCAACATTATCTGGTCTAGTTTTAGAAGTAAGGAAAATATTATTAGCAGAGAAATATTTACTGTCAGATGAAACGTCGGGACGAGTGAGAAGTTTCTGATGGCAATTGATACGCCCACTCATAACAACGTGTTGCTAGTTGGATAAGATCCACTGCAGCATATGGTGCTCGTCAATTTGAAACATTAATGTAAAATCTCGTTTCTCCAATAATTTTTCTAGCTATAGCGCCCTTCAAACAAGAACACTGTAATGTTTGCACATTTCTGTTTAGCGGCAGGAACAGTAGCTGCACCACCAGATAGAACTTCGCCTTAATCTAAATAAGACAATTTAAATATATTTTAGGTGGTGATACCCAGAGGTCCCATATCCGCTAAAGGTCTACTCAGGTCCTGTATCAAAGAGCAGGACCCCTGCATCTTCCTCGAGCCGAAGATCCTGTACCGCTCCGCCGCCGAGGAGGTTCCCGTGGCAGACTATACACTGCCACTGGGCAAGGCACAAGTCCTTAGAGAAGGTATGTAGATTGCCAAGGAGTAATGTATTCGTAAGATATACTAATGGTAGGTCTCTGTTGCCGGAGACCATCTAGGTAGGTTACTAAGTGCAAACATTGTGTTCCGGTTTGAAGGGCGTTATAGCTAGTGTAATTACTGGAGTAACGAGAATCAACATCTCATGTCTCAGGCGTCGAGCGGAATGTGCTGCGCATTCTGACTAGTGCCAGGTTATGTGCAGGCGTATCACCTACCATCAGGTGAATGTCTCGCTTGTCTTATTGAATAAAAACAATTCGGTTCGAAATACTTTATGTAGTAAAATGTCTTACTTTGAGGAATTCTCTCTATGTCATATACAAATCCTTACTCTGTTGCGTGGTAGGCACCGCGGCGACGCTGGTGGCCTGGGGCACGCAAGTTCACGTGATGCTGGAAGTCGCGGAGATGGCGGAGCAGCAGCTGGGCGCACATTGCGAAGTCATAGATCTATTATCCATCTTACCTTGGGACGAAGAGACTGTCTGCAACGTGAGTACCGCCGTTTGCTTATACTTGTTTTTGGCGTTTCAATAGTTACTTATGGGTCCAGGTCTTCCATTCATCATATTGTAATGATTGTGGATGTCGATTCATCAGACCACTACATAGTTAGGGTGACTGAGCTTGTCACATGGTGAATGCTATGCCAAGCAATTGATTCTACCTGCGGTCACCTCTTAGGAACCTGATTCTTGGTTTAAAAGAAAAATGATATAGTATCCAGGGTTAGATGATGATTAGCAGACGTTTTGTTCTGCAGTCGGTGAAGAAGACCGGACGGTGCCTGGTGGCGCACGAGGCGCCGCTCACCTGCGGCTTCGGCGCGGAGCTGGCGGCGACTATACAGGTAACGCGACGGTACTGTTGTAGTAATGGTGGTAGGTCTCTGTTGCCGGAGACCATGCTGAGCAGCTCACTGCTACTCTTGTTTCTGCCGAATGGTAGTTTACAAATATTTTAGTATTCCGGTTTGAAGGGCGCTGTAGCGAGTAAAGTTATTGAAACGTTAATTGTTTGAAGTCGATGAACACAATAGGATATACCTTCTTCATAACTGCCATATTTCTATGAGTTAGCACAGCACTTACCATCAGGTGAATGTCTAGTCGGTTTTAGTTCCTATCTGTTACAACCTGCCCTTGTTCCTATATCAAGTTTCTGCTCGGCTTTCATCCATTTGAGGTCATCCTTTCATTCCGGTTGTACATGGTGATCACTAGGAGGAGTGCTTCCTGTCGCTGGAGGCGAGCGTGCGGCGCGCGGCCGGATGGGACGCACCCTTCCCGCACGTCTTCGAGCCCTTCTACCTGCCCGACAAGTGGCGCTGCTTCGCCGAGCTGCAGGAACTGCTCGCCTTTTAATATCCAGGTGATGAGGCATGTATTTCATTACCTATGAAGTGGGTGGTGAATAGGTCTCTGTTGCCAAAGACCCCCTAGCTGGGTACCACTACATCGTCTATTTCAGCCGCCAAACAGTAGTGTGCAAACATTACTCTGTTCCGGTTTGAAGGGCACTGTAGCTAGCTGGGGTAAGGAGACCTAACATCTTATGTCTCAGGCGATGAACGCAATGCGGTGCATACCATCTTAACTAGCGCGACGTTGCTATTAGCAAACGTTCCGCTAATCTCATCACTTAATTACATAAACAGGAAAAATTACATTATGTTTATATATATATATATATATGTATATAAATTACAGGCGCCGGGAACAATACGGAGAAATGTCTCCATTCAGACCTTGAACAGTCCTTGGAAGGTAGTGGTTACATGGGATCGGCTAGCAACTAAGTTAAACACGTTCCAACATAGAATATAATTAAATATATATATATATATATGTATGTATATTGAATGATAAATGATCTGCCGTATAAATGTGATACAATGAGTATATATATATTGTTAACTGTTATATACACAACAAAGTTATTTTGTTATAATAAATAGATATTTTATAAGGTGTTTGTTTTCTTAGTTCCGTTAAAAATAAACTTACTCGCTGAACTAAAAAGAAATTATTAAGTAAATAAAATATTTATCACCTGCATTTTTTTTTATATTTTTGTTACATTTTTCCTCTCCTAAGTATATATTCAAATGTCGCTTAGGACGACCGGTGGAGAACTCTGAAGAATGTGTGAACAACCTTACTTGTACTCACATGTTTTAACAATCCTTTCGTTCGCCTCTCTTCTTCTCCACCTCCAAGCAGGAGCCAGGCAAAACTGGCATTCTCTTGTGTCGGAACTCATTATTCACTTAGATTCTCTGCTCCAGAAGGATAAGTAATAGTCCTTTATACAATATTGATAAAAAAGAAATTGATTTCATCAATTATGAGAGAGAGAGTAATGAAAGTTTGTATTCGGATCTTTGTGGGAAAACGAGATGAATCCACTTTGGAGGTTGTAGTAAACAGAGAGATAGAGATATCTACAATGTTATTATTGGTAGAATTATATCAGAAAGAAAATGAGAAAAGAGTACAGTAATATAGATTTTATCAGACTTGGAAACTATAAAAACGCGTATCGCCGCTCACTCTTGGCTTGGTCCCAAAAACATAATTATTTGTTTCATAAAATCTAGTTCAGATCCGTCTAAAAAGGAGTTCACTTCCGAAATTATCTTTAAAGAAAGTAATAGGTAGACCGGAAGGTAATGTCGTTTCTGCGCATGCCAATACTTGATTGTCATTTGTCAGCTCATTGTTTTGTTCAGAGGCGTACCAAAGACATTGTGAGGTTATAGTGATTTCTTTACTTATAGACAATTGAATTACAATTTTTTTTTGTAATTTTGGGTAAAATGGCCAGCCAAATACCAGAAGAGGTACACATCCGGCATTGCATGCTCTTTGAGTTTCGCAAGGGAAATAACGCAACAGTTGCTACCAAAAACATTTGCGATGTTTATCCAAATGCACTGGACATTCGTAAATGCCAAAGGTGGTTTTCCAAGTTCAAATCGGGTAATTTTGATCTTTCCGACTCGTATCGATCAGGAAGACCATCAGCGTTAGACAACGACGTGTTAAGGGCGGAAGTGGAAGCAAATCCGTGTCAGACGATCGAGGAATTGTCAAACAGTCTCAACAAACCTTGGTCGACCATCCAAGAACATTTGAAGCAGATTGGAAAAGTAAGCAGAGCAGGTGTTTGGGTCCCGCATAATCTGTCCGAACAGAATAAGGCTAACCGATCAATCACATGCAACTTATTGCTTCAACGACACAACACAGAAGCGTTTTTTGATCGCTTGATCACAGGAGATGAGAAATGGGTCCTGTATGATAACCCAAAACGCAAAAGGCAGTGGCTCTCTCCAAATGAAATCGCTCGGAGTACTGCTAAGCCAGGTTTACACCCCAAAAAAGCGCTTTTGTGTGTTTGGTGGAGTATTCGCGGCATTGTTCATTTTGAATTACTGAAACCTGGAGAAACTGTTACTGCAGACCTCTACAGCGAACAATTGCAGCGAGTCAATCAATCTTTAATTGAAAAGTGGCCAGCGATTGTCAACCGAAAAGGCGTCATTCTCCAACATGACAATGCAAGACCGCACTGCGCAAGGCGAACTCTAGAAAAAATTAATGAATTGGGGTGGGAGGTGCTGCCTCATCCACCATATTCGCCCGATGTTGCACCATCGGATTTCCACTTATTCCGAGCGCTGCAACACTTTTTAAGTGGCAAAACATTTGCAAATTTGGATGATATCCAAAATGCCATCTCTAGATATTTTGCCGAAAAACCAATTAATTTTTATCGATCAGGGATTGAAAATTTACTCACTAGATGGCAAAAGGTTATTGACAATGATGGGGAATACATCATTGATTAAAAATAAAGACTCGTTAAAAATGTATGAGTTTGTATTTAGCGTAAGAAAACGACATTACTTTCCGGTACACCTAATAATAGATTTGGTATTGTCTCTAAAGCAATGATGTGAAATAAACGTTCAGCCAGCTTCCGTTCCACATTGTTTATATGAACAGCAAAGAAGTGAAACAAATTGCTGGCGTCGACGTTCCCGTTCACGACGACACCGAGCACCAATACGACGTGGATCTGATGGTATAAATCTCTGACATTGCTGGCGATGGAAGTATAAACAATCTATATATATGATTTTTTTTCCATTTGTAGACACCCATCACTATATATCTGTAACCATAAAGCCTGGAGACTTGGAATGTTCCTTGTGCCATGTATAGGTCAGTTTTGACAAAATAATTATTCTGAAGGGTATTGTTGCCGACTCTGGATCGATCGACGAGATCTCTGGGGGGAGGCCTAAGTCTAGCAGTGGACTTCTATCGGTTGATGATGATGACATGGAGCATTAGCAAATTGCGTATGGAACAACTAGTTTATATTATGTCTTGTACTATTAAATTGGTTTAAAAAAAAATAACTGATTTTTTTTGGATAGACAATAAATATTTCATATCTATATCATTATTTGTTAATGAATAATGTAGCCGAAATAGCTCAGTTGGGAGAGCGTTAGACTGAAGATCTAAAGGTCCCCGGTTCAATCCCGGGTTTCGGCAACTTTTTTACTCGTGAAATTAACATGGAAGAAGTGTTCGTTAGTTAGCTGCTATGGTTCATGTTGAAGATGCGCGGCGGCAACAGCGACCTCGCTCCGGCTGCCAGTACACGAGTCGGAGTGTTGTGGGTGAGCGGGTTGTCCTCTATTTCGGGCACCAAGTGCCTTGACGTAGTGTAAAATCAAGGTGAAGCCTTAGTTCTATTTTAGATAGAAATCCAAATAAATCGACATAACCTTTATTATGATAGTACGATTTGTTTTAGCCGAATTTCAAAATGTTTTGCACACTTTGGCCACCAAGTAATTTTTTTTTCTCTCATTAAGTAATGAGACGAGCGGATCGTTCACCTGATAGTGACACACTCGCCCATAACCTTGCGCTAGTTTGCATGTTATGCACTGCACGACATTGCGCTTGTCGTCCGAGACATAAGATGCAGTCTCGTTAACCCAGTAATTACGTTAGCTACAGCGCCTTCCTAACTGGATCACCGTAATGTTTGCATATTACTATTTGTCGGCTGCAATAGGCACGGCACACCTACTTAGACGATTTCCGGCAACGGAGACTTACTGCCATACAACAATGGACATCTAACATGTTTAACTGGAATCTTGAGTGGAATATGTTTCGGAAATACTACCGAAAAACTGTAACCTACCTTGAGTCTCTGGCGCTGGTGCATAACCAAGGTGGAGTCGAGGAGCGCTGACCGCGTCACAATGTCCCCACAAACAAAAATATTAACGCAGCGAATTGTTTATGCATACGGCGATAAGATCGCGGGCGGGCGCGCGCGCCCCGGTCGCATGTGACGAGCGACGAGCGTTCCTAGGGCAAGTAATGAAACAACGCTTTATTCTATTATTTATTGAAAAATTTTAAATCAACCCAAGAAGTTACAATAATTAAAATTTAGTAAGGTTATACTTAAAATACAATTAACGTCAAACTTATTTAATGAGCGCGCGCACCCACACACCTCCAAGCCCCAAAACCTCACCCGCACTCCTACCGGTGCGCGTACCGCCAAGGGTCGGGACGAGGGTTTCGGGGTTGGGGTTGGGGTGTGCGGGTGCAGCGCGCCAGCGGCAACCACCGACTTCAATATAAAAAAGATATTAAATAGAAAGTTGTGATGGCGGTATGTACAAAACGTCGACTGCGGAATTACAAAATGAAACCGATTATTTATTCGCCAAGTCGTATGTCGGCTAAAGCGATTGTTACGTGTACGTTACATCTACTTACCCTCATTAAACACCATCTCTACGCGAGTGCGGCGCGCTCCAAACTCAAGTAAAAAGAATAACAACGAATGTCAAAAATAATTAATTAGCAAAATTTTATTACCAGCGCGGAAACAATCCGGCCGGATGTCGCGTCTGATCACCTCACTTCCTCTATACATTCTATTGATACGAGAATAGAAATAAAACGATTGGAGACATCTACACAACGAGCTGATGATTCACCAATCGAACTGCAGCGGAGGGAGCGGTGCGCTGCACTGTCCCACCGCTGCAGCCCCCAGCGCCAGCTCTGTTCGCTCGTTCTACGCGCGCTTTTGGCGGGAAGGCTTCAAAAAGGGCCCCAACGACGGCGAATTGGGGAACCTTTGCATATATCTCTCCAGGTGCAGGTACTTGACAGTGATGAGCCTGCCTTCGTACCACCAGCCGTGCAGGCTCTTG
Organism: Troides aeacus; assembly: GCA_033220335.2. Lineage (NCBI taxonomy): Eukaryota > Metazoa > Arthropoda > Insecta > Lepidoptera > Papilionidae > Troides > Troides aeacus. Next base: position 1,014,034 of record CM067277.1, on the reverse strand, counting down.
TACACCACGCCCGCGTCGGGCCGCGAGGCGCACTTCACGTAGACGCAGCAAGAGGTCCGTTCGATGTCGATGTGCAGGATGTTGCACCGGTCGCCGCACTTGTCCAGTATCGCGTCCTGGATCACCGCGCACAGGTTGGGGTTGCTGTCGTTTTTATCAAACATGTGACGTATCTTGAGGCACGGGGTCGGCGACACTGTCAGGTTGTTCACGGAGCCCTCCTGAGTCTCGAACGCCTGGCCCTGCCATGCCGCACTCCGCTTCGGGCTCCCGTGAGGGGATATCCATCTCCATACCCTGCAATCTTCGCCATCTACTGATTGCACTTCCATCCTCACTCTACTTTCGTTTTTCTGTATGAATTTGACAGCCGCATCCCAAATGGACGCCATTTTTACTCTGTTCTGTGGCGATATGAGAGTGTCCCGCACGTGGTCAACAGATATGTATGGTTCATCGCTATCTTCAGTTTCTTGCGATATGATATCAATGATCTGCTCTACCATTGAGTAGATTTCGTCACTCTTTTTTTTCTGGCTTCTAATATAGAATTTGTAGAATCTTTGCAGTCCAAGAATCACAATACCTATCAGTCCAACCGCAACAAATGTTGAACCGGCGGAGTACAGTGTGTTGACAAATAAACAAGATATGGGAGTGGATGGGTCGATAAGGGTGATGGCCACACTGCCTTTGTTCCGCTGTTGCACAACACTTTCGATGGAGGTAAGGGGGGAGAACTCAACATCTTTAGTGTATAAATTTTTTAGTTGTACAATAGATAAGCCCCAGCGAGGGTTGTTTACAATCAACACTTGTAAGTTGTTCAAATCTGTGCGACACTGGCTAACATCTACAGTCTCAGCTCTGATACTTGCAATATCTATGATTTCCTTCTCCGTGAGATATGGAAGGGCCCTTGGTTTACCACATTTATATGCTGCAATTCTCGATGTTAGCTCTGGATGTATGACTTTCAAAAGATCCTTTGCATAGCTGACATGCTCTCTGGGTACACAGTTGATGCCAGGTCTATTGCCTGGTATGTTAAGTTGACATATTGGTATTAGACTGTTCTGGTCATCTGCCACTGATGCTATATCATTTTTCTTAACCAAGTACATAAAGAACAAGCAAAAAAAAAAAAGTGCAACTAAGCCAACAAGAGTCAGAGATACAAGGTTGTTTTTTAAGAATTTTTTATCAATTGATGTTTTATAATCTACAACATCAGATCTTGAAACACCGGTTATATAAGATCTTCTTGGCATTACTGTACTACCGTTGTTAGTGTCCCGGTCTAAAAAAGCTGTTGCTTTTGGTGGTTCGGTCTTCATTGCAGATAAGCGGCGTGTAAAATTGCTTAGAAATGGTGATTCCACCTCATCCACTGATGACACGGAGGGCTGATAAGTGTTGGTTGAAAACGTTGATGTATAACTACTTGATGGTCGATCCGCTAAAGATGATGTTAAACCAAGTCGAGATCTTATCGAGTTCAATTGGTCCGATGATGAAATAGATGTGTAGTTAGATGGAGAAATCGACGGACGTGAGAATATAGATGATTTGGGGGGGCTAGTAGCTGCATCATTAGCAGGTAAGGTACTGGAAATATAGTCACTGGACCTAGAGTTACTTCTGTATGGAGTAGAGGCCTTCTTTTCGCTGTCAACATCACTATCGGAACCGGTTTCGTAATCATCATTTCCGTAAATACGTTTTATATGATGTGTGGTTACAGTTTCAACTTTTTCACGAACGCGCACAGGGGACTTTTCTTCCTCAGATTCGGAGCCTTTGTCGGAGTCGCGTTTGGCGGGCGAATCCTTTTTAACTGGTAAACGGCGAGTTTTGTTGGTGACGGGCGGTAACATCGAGCCGCCGGTGGTGGCGCGACGGTTACGTTTTTCTTTCAAATTGGACACATCTAAATCTGATTCCTCGCCGCTTGAGTAGCGCGCCAGTGTCCGCCTGCTCTCCACTTTACTGTCGACACTGTTGCGCGGTTTACTTTTGTTATCCAAAACTAGTTTCAGCTTTTTCACTAACAAATTCCTTGTTGAAGCAGTAATTGGCATAATGGGGAACCCATGCTCGGCTAGTTTGGTCCGGAGCTCTGCATCTGACATTGAATCTACCTGATCGGCCATTGTAGCAACTGTAACAAAATTGACACAGTTATTGCACTTTCATTCAGGTTAACACTTGTTAATACGTAAATAAATAACAATTAGCACCTCAATATCGTAGTTTGAAATAAAAATTACGTCAAGTCTTTAAAATAAGAATTCACCGGCGCGTCATCTCGCACGCGTTGAGAACGTCGTTACATTACAATCGTCAGAGTTGCCACCATCCGACATTTATTCAAAATATAAACAAAATGTCCATCACAAAAAATACATTCAAATTTGTACTATCAAATAGTTCATAAAAAATAATTTTGTACCAAATATTTCTTGTTTTATTCAATGATACTAAAGTTATTTACTTTAAGATCTTTAAAGTAATTTGGAGATGTTAAAATTATTGTCCTTTAATGAATACTTCTACTATAAGCTGCTATTTTACGATTTATAATGTGTAAACAAAACATAATATCATTAGATAAAAACTTACGACTTATGTAGAGATTGTAAATTTAAAATCTAAAACTTTAGTTCTTTCAATCTATATAATTTTAAGCAGATATGAAGATAAAGAAGAAAGTATCAAAAATATTACAACTATTTTTAAACTGTATATTTAATTACTGTTACATTTATCGTCAACTTTTTTTTGCTAATGTATGCATTTAAATTAATTTTAGGAGAAGCTCGTCTAGTAGTTGACGTCTATCGATTGATCATGATGCAAATGAATTTGAAACACGTTTATTGTAAAGATTTATGTTTCGCAGAAGCATACATTAATACTGTAAATTAAGAAGAGAGCCCTTTCTAAGAAAAATTTTATATTCTATAATTTGGTTACTAAATTGTTCTATATAGACTTTCACTTTATCTGTGACACAAATGGTAATTTTTATTTAAAATAGATCTTGGATTTACGGTAAAAAAATTAATAGGTTGATTAATGTTTACTTTGCATGGAATAATTTTGTAATCACTATTAAAATCTTGGGCCCCACTAAAAGTTTTTTCTGCGACTAGAAATAAGGTTAACATTGTTAATTTTCTAAGAAAGTTCGTTCAAAAAAATATCCTATAATCGGCAAATGATTACATAAAATTTTTAAAATTTTACCACACCCTAAATTAGCTTTGCCTGCAATGAATAGATTATTTCAAAACGTTGGACAATAAAAGTTTATATTATGTTACGACATTTATTTCCAAAATAACAAAATTACGCATTCTGAAGAGCATGTATAACTAAATCTACATGTAGAAATATTACACTTTCGTCGAAAACGCGCATCCAAGTTTTGCAGATAGAAAAAAATCAATATAACAATTGCAATCTGTTTGAGCGAAGAGTATATATAGATTTTGAGCTATTTATTATTCAATGACAGATATGTAGATCGTACAGCGTAGACATCGATCATTATAAGTTCTAAAATTTCGACCACTGATTTACACATATTTTGAAACTAAAAATATAAAATACATTACCTGTTACCCGAAAACCAATAAGGTTTTCTTGGAATATACAGTCGTCGTGGCATATCCGGGCTGATTTGAAATGTACTACCGTTAATGTTTTGCCCACCTTACTGTATAGAAAGTTTATTTAAACAAAATGTATTGATAAACGTCGTCACTTGAAAGGCGGTCGGACGCTTTTTGAAGAAGCGCGAGTTCAGTATAGACTGAGCTCAAGTTTTGGTTTAAGGAGCTATAGCATTCTTGCACATGTGACATGCGCTGTTTTGCACTAGACCAGCGTTGTTAGTAAATAGTTTGAAACTTATCTTCACGAGTAAAAATTACGTGTCTAAGAAAAGGGCTGTTTTTTTTTTTTCATTTTAACCTTTTTTATATAAATAGCGAAATATATATCCCGGATAATAGTTTGAATTCCGTAGTAACCGAAAAGATATTTGAATTAATTATTTTAATTTAATTTCGCGACATCTCACACAGGAGAAGATTATAACGTTGGTATTCCGTAAGACATTTCTAACCTCAGATCTTGCAATACAGTGACACAAATTTGATATGGACTCGTCTTTAATAGAGCTTTTAATAGGAGATATATAACTGAAAATGTAGTTCTCGCCAAATTTTCAATGAGATCCTTAGAAATTTTTTATAATATATACTGTGGCACTAGCTATATGTACACTAATAATAAAGCGAATAATATAAACAATTCAAAAAAAGCATATACTTGCCAATTTCATGTTTATCATTTTGAGTAATATGTACTTTACATCGTTTCTTTAAACTACAGTTTAAACTGAAGGCTGAATTACTATAATGTATACTATACCTTGTGAAGTATAAAATGATCATATTGCTCACAGCTCACACATATCAAGGTGTTGTTTTTTTCGTTTATATGTACTAAACTTCATATACTTTAAAAAAGATTACCACCCATTTTATGAAGTGACAAACATAATATAAAATCAGACAATCAAAAATCGATGACATAAAAATAACATTTAAAAAGTTATATAATAATATATACAATGAGGTCTTTTTTAAATTGTAATTTTAATAAAAAAGTGCTATTGGTTTATTCATGCAAACAAAAGTATTATTAAGAGGAAATTATACTGATGCTTACCGTAAAAAATAATCCACTTAAATATAGTAACCGAAAAAACTATCATGTTATTTTTTTACAAAATATAGATATTGTTATCTAATCGATCACTCTAGAAAATATCAAAATAGTTATAAAAAATTTCCATCTTTTATGGAATATAAACATCTGTCTTACATATATATTGTTTACATATTTTTGTAAAGAATGAAAGTATTTTTAGCCGTCGCGGACCCTCTTATCTGTACTTCTTTGCTTACAGCGGCGCTCTTCATCGCCAACACTCCGCAGCAGTCCATCGCTGGACGTATTTGTGAAGTCCAAATATGTTACTTAATTTATATTTTATTTTTATATACATATACACCTTTAATATTTTTTTGTTTATACAAATATTAACCCAATAATGCGGTGTTCGAAGTTATCCAAATTTCACCACAATTACCATTAACCTATTTATCATCATACTGATATATATATTATATATATATATTTACCATAATTTTATTACGAAACTGTAAAATTCTTCGTCTTGGCAACAACCAGTATGTGTACATTACTAATCACCAATTTAAAAATTTTCTGATCATGATGGTACTTTTAAATTTTGATATAGTATAGTTTCCATTAAAACATTTTAACCATTCCCAATACAAGATTCCTCAGTTTATGGCTATGATGGCCCCGTGAGCTCCTCTTCTTAATCTGATATTCTTGATGGCAAGTGTAAGTTAAAATCAATTAAGTGTTCTAATGTTCATGCTCTTTCTTTTACACATAGCTAACATAAAGTTATACATTTATTTAGTACAGTAACTTTATCAGCTATCGGTTCCAATAAAGTGGAACATGAATGTTTCCAAGATAGACTTTACGCCGGATATGTCCACTGTGGTAGCAAGTAAAAGCGATTGTCAAGGTGGGTATCTGTTATGTATGGGGTATATTGATATACATAGTAATTGTGTCAATGCGTATTTGGAAATAAGCAGTGGTGGCGCCCACCGATCTGTAATACAATAAAATCGGTGAGTTAATGGCTACATGCGTTTTAACCGCTCCATTCCTGCGTACAAATAATTTCATAACCGTGAGGCAGTAGACTGATCACCAAAAACATAGTCATTAGGTAGAAAATATAGTCAAAAGTTCGTCTTTTAATCTATATATATAAAACTTGACACCAATGATGATGAATATCTTAAATGACAAAAGTTGAATATGTGACTAACAATCTTTCATTGGCATATAGTCAACTTTTGTCAACATTTAATATTCGTGTATGTAAAACAGTATTCTTGTGAAGTAATGATGAGCCAATTTAAAAAATATCTACTTTTAGTTTCATTTAAAAAAAAATATTATCTATGTCCAATCTTATCATCGTCTCTATGGATGTCATTCGGAATTAATTTATTTTAATACAGTCAGCATTACGCCAACCATGTGGTTTGCGTTGCATGGCCTGTTGGTTTACGTTTAATGTAACGAATTGTAAAATTATTGCGGAGGTTGCCACCCGCCGAAGCCAGCCTCCAGCTGCTGAGCGACCGCCATGCACAGTCTGTCTTGGTATGGTCCCGCTATCACCTGAAATATAACTTTTTCTTTAATTTATGAACTAAGGAGAGGAGCACGTTTATGTGATGGTAAACGATGCGCTCCCATCCACATAACAATGTGGCGCTAAAAACGATGACATACAATGCACCATATTACTGCACTACACCATATATTTTAACCAGCGCCGAGTTACAAGACCTTGAATTTCTACTTGTGAGAACAGATTTCGAGTTCCAGTAGAGGGATTATAAAGTGGACTGTATTATTATTTCATGAGAGGGTTAGTGTGCAGCTCGCACCTGTATCGCAACAGGCAGTGCGGGGTGGGAGTGTGCGCCTGCCGGCAGCGACACCGGTACCACCGTTGCGGGCAAGCCGAGCACGTTGAGCGGCATGGAGTAGGCGACGCCGGCGGCGCGTGCGTACACTCGCCCGTGTCGATGCGCCACGCCGCAGTGCGCCGGGTACAGCAAGACGCCCCGCGCGCCCAGCGTCCGCTGCCACCGCCAACAAAACATTATATTATCTATACACTAGCATCCCATTGCGCTTTCGCACTATGTAATTATTTGGCTTTGTTAAGCTCTAAATAGCTTTGATGAGCAGAGTATACACTTGATGCAAAGAGCACAACATATAGTTAACACAAACGGCAAATATTTTAGACCATTTAATGCACAGTTATTATTTCTAAAACTAGCCTAGAAAATTAAAAACCAAATTAGTGAACCCATGTTTAAGATATAAATATGAAAATCGTTGCAGCGTTCGTACAATTATCATTTAAATGTTACAATTTTGAAATATCAAAAAAGATTATAAATACTATTGAGTTGTGCGGTGCACGTCTTCTGACTGCGATGGTGATAATGACGGAGCAAGAACTCCAGAAAATTGTGATCCTTATAAGTTATTCCTATATCAGTCGGAAAACAAAGTAAAGATTGTGATCTACAGTCAGCAACCGCATTGCTTTGTGCTGCTGACATATTTATCATAGGCATAGGCCTCCCCTAATCATCTCTACATACAATCAGCATGGCATCGGGTACCGCTCGTACCAGAGCCTCGTTTGTTGATTAGCAGAGTACACTACGAGCAAGTGAGGTTGGCTTGGGTCCCGTGAGTTGTTGTGCGGGACCCCTTACACCCTTTGACATATTACAAGTAGATATACATACATGTATGACTAGCATTACAAACATGGTGTGGTGGTATACAATGTGTTAATGGCAAATGACAGTGGGCGGGGTTACCGTGATTTCTTCCTTGAAGATATGTGCGCGCGTCTGGTAGTGCTCGCGACGTACACGCGATATGAAGAGACGTGTTCGCGACACTAATGTGAAACCCAGCCCCTGCAGAGAGCGCGACGCGCACCCCGCCAGACTTTTTATTAGCTCCACCACAAGGCTCTTGTCACGCTGTCGATAGTAAATCATCATGACACAAAACCACTTTACTGCTGGATATAAGACCTATCCTCGTGTATCGAGTAAGACTTATTTGTAACCCGCTAACACTTTACTTCTATTTAACATGGTTAAGAGACAATGGGACTCTCGTATATTTACATCCTGAACTCAGCGATGCTGCTATGATGACTCATTTACAATATGAAAGTTCCTCTGATGGTCTGATAGCCCGTCTGGCAGGTTCGATAAGACCTTCTACAAACCAAACTGTAACGTATGAGTTCATATTCGAACCATGGTCCTTTTATTTTACGGAGCTCTCATCCAAACCGGATGGATCATTGCGTCACAGTAAACTACGTTTGCTGACCCAATCTATATTCGATTAACCTATAGGATATGTATTCGCTGGACATCCATAACTCGATATGTATATAAAAACAAATTCATGCGCATGCGTACTAACTTATAAACATATATCAATATCATTCGACTACGATTGCGTGTAATAAATGAGTATTAAAATATTCTGTATTTAATTCTGACCTTGGGGTTAGCAGGGTCCTGAAGCAGATTGGGCATGTCCTTCATGGAGAAGAACACAGATACGGACATCTCCACAGAATCTTCGAGAGCTTTGAACTTTTTCTGAAATCAAACATTTGAATAATCAATATGTCAAGCTATTAATAGATTTTGTTATAGAGAAAATTTGATTTGATTTCTGAGGCATTTGAACTCTCATTTATTTTATTTTTTTCGAACATGTGATGATCACTGAGAACGTTAACATGATAGAAATGTGGAACTAGTTAGTTTGATTATTTCTGTACCACCTTTTTACTGGTCCTCTTCAGACACAAGATGTTAAGTTTATGTGGATAAAGATTATAATTTAAGATCCGTATTATTTGTAATAAGAGTAATTAAGATGTAAGTGTTGATTAATAATGAGAGCACCTCGCTGAGCGCGGCGCCGCAGTGCTCGTGCAGGTAGCGCGCGGCCCGCACGATGCCCTCGCGGATACCGCGCTCTACTGGTATCAGCGCCAAGGAGTGCGAAGACTCCGTCATGTAGTGCACCTGCGAATTGATTTTTGTTATGTTTTTAAAGTTAAAAAACTTAATAATGTATTTTAATCGCTTAAATTCCTATGATTAGAGCGTGCGGCCTTCATTCCGCATATCTCGGGTTCGAATTTCGGCGTGTACTGATCCTCCAATATTTAAGATATGTACATTTGTAAACTTAATAACCACAGCGAAATACAAAAGGTGAAGGAACACATCGCGAGGAAACCTACACATGAATTGTAATTCATTCTAAGGTGTTTGTAAAGTCACCACTCCGCATTGGGCCCGCGTGGTGGTGACTATGGGCCATCGCCCTCATATTGAAAGGTAGGCCTGTGTCCAAACAGTGGGGACATAAAGTGGCTGATAAAAAAATACAATGAGTCTTCTTCCTATATCAACCCCTTCAAACGTGAATATCTGGATGAGGCCTATGTCCAGCAGTGGACGTCTATCGGTTGATGATGAGTCTTCTTACGAAAAATTTTATCCTCTTCAGTTTTATCTTCCATATAAACTTTAGTTACTCAAGAACTCACACTCCACCGTACTTAATGAGTAAAATTTAAAGACCTGAAACCGCAGGTAAAACAGTATTCAGAATTTTTTTTTTATCAACTGATGTAAAGAATATTCTGTATTTACCGTTATTTTGGATATATCCACAGGCTCGTCCAGGTTAAGGAGGTGCGCCTTTTCTCCGGCCATCACTTTGGCGATGAGCGGAAGGTCCTCAGCGTATCGGCACATCGGGCCCACTGTCAGGAACCTGGGATACTGTTCGTCTGTCAGCGTAGGGATATGTCCGTCTATCGGTATAATACCTGGTGAATGCCAACAATGGTAGTGTAAAAAATACAAAAGAATTATCTCACATTTATTTTTATATAATGTTTTGACATGATGCGGGCAGCGCAGCATTGATCGATCTGGAGATCTTTGGGGGGCTTATGTCCAGCAGTGTACGTCTATCGGCTGGTAATGATGATGATGATGATGTATGTTTTGAGATGGTGTAACGATGCTCACCGGGCGTCGGCTTGTGTCCGAAGAGTCCGCAGAAGGCGGCCGGGATGCGGATGGAGCCCGCGATGTCCGAGGATACGCTCAGCGGGGACGCGCCGCACGCCAGCAGGGCGCTCTGCGCACACGATGAACTTCTATATCAACTTCCACTTTGTCCATAACAATAAGGACATAAGGAACGAGGACGCACTTAATATCCAGCATAATATGTAAATGTGTGGTCGGTCTGACAACTCTAAGTTTTCATTTGAAGTGTTATATAAATAGTGGATGCAAACGAAGCGTGATAATCCTCTTCAAAGGTTACACTAGAACGCTTTACGTAAATGCGTTTTGTTGTATTTATACATTTTGATTAAAAACAAAAATTACTAACTACTTCGCAAATTGCATTTTCTAAAGTTATCCACCATACTACACAAATCTGTAATTGGCGTAATATGCATATGCGGAAATGTCTCATTATTAGGTATCGTATCACAAAGCAATTTGTAAGTACAGACTCGACAAAATCAAAGTGCATACACAATACATATTCGTCTAAGCATCACATCACACATGGTTTGGTGTAACAGATCTGTAATTCAAAATCTAACAGTTCAAGCAGAGGAGTGCAGATGTTGCTTAGATGACGATCTCACCAAGAATGGGATCTATTACTCAGTACAGGCCAGCGTGGTGGGAAGTGGCCCATATACACCCATATGAACCTTTTCACACACGTGGAGATCTTTAGGGTGGGCCTATGTCCTGCAGTAGATGTCTATCGGCTGATAATGAACCTTTAATATATGACAAGTATCCAGGGAATATATTAGGGGGACCGGAAAGTAATGTCGTTTTCTTACGCTAAATACAAACACATACATTTTTAACGAGTCTTTATTTTTAATCAATGATGTATTCCCCATCATTGTCAATAACCTTTTACCATCTAGTGAGTAAATTTTCAATCCCTGATCGATAAAAATTAATTGGTTTTTCGGCAAAATATCTAGAGATGGCATTTTGGATATCATCCAAATTTGCAAATGTTTTGCCACTTAAAAAGTGTTGCAGCGCTCGGAATAAGTGGAAATCCGATGGTGCAACATCGGGCGAATATGGTGGATGAGGCAGCACCTCCCACCCCAATTCATTAATTTTTTCTAGAGTTCGCCTTGCGCAGTGCGGTCTTGCATTGTCATGTTGGAGAATGACGCCTTTTCGGTTGACAATCGCTGGCCACTTTTCAATTAAAGATTGATTGACTCGCTGCAATTGTTCGCTGTAGAGGTCTGCAGTAACAGTTTCTCCAGGTTTCAGTAATTCAAAATGAACAATGCCGCGAATACTCCACCAAACACACAAAAGCGCTTTTTTGGGGTGTAAACCTGGCTTAGCAGTACTCCGAGGGATTTCATTTGGAGAGAGCCACTGCCTTTTGCGTTTTGGGTTATCATACAGGACCCATTTCTCATCTCCTGTGATCAAGCGATCAAAAAATGCTTCTGTGTTGTGTCGTTGAAGCAATAAGTTGCATGTGATTGATCGATTAGCCTTATTCTGTTCGGACAGATTATGCGGGACCCAAACACCTGCTCTGCTTACTTTTCCAATCTGCTTCAAATGTTCTTGGATGGTCGACCAAGGTTTGTTGAGACTGTTTGACAATTCCTCGATCGTCTGACACGGATTTGCTTCCACTTCCGCCCTTAACACGTCGTTGTCTAACGCTGATGGTCTTCCTGATCGATACGAGTCGGAAAGATCAAAATTACCCGATTTGAACTTGGAAAACCACCTTTGGCATTTACGAATGTCCAGTGCATTTGGATAAACATCGCAAATGTTTTTGGTAGCAACTGTTGCGTTATTTCCCTTGCGAAACTCAAAGAGCATGCAATGCCGGATGTGTACCTCTTCTGGTATTTGGCTGGCCATTTTACCCAAAATTACAAAAAAAAATTGTAATTCAATTGTCTATAAGTAAAGAAATCACTATAACCTCACAATGTCTTTGGTACGCCTCTGAACAAAACAATGAGCTGACAAATGACAATCAAGTATTGGCATGCGCAGAAACGACATTACTTTCCGGTCCCCCTATTATCACATTGTTATATTCTAGTGTTCACTAACTGTGACCTTTTCGGAACGCTTTCTTAGAGGAATAATAAGTATATATAATATATTGATGATTGATATAGTATCAACTATTTTAATAGTTTATATTCGAGTGCAGTAAGTTTGTTTTACATTAGTATAAAATGAACGTCCTTGGGTGCAACACTGCAAAGGTTGCCGCTGAATGATCCACTCGTGCAATCAACATTTTACATCTCAGTTGGTTGCGTTCGTTTTTTTAATGTTGACATAAATACATAATGCTAAGTGAATTGTTTGTACCGGCGACGGTGGAGTACGTAGCGATCTATAAAGCTCGTTACACACTACACAGGTTGCTGATAGTAAGCAGTGAGGGTACTATCACATCACGTCAAAGCAATTATGTCAAATATCTATTATAGATTTTATTGTGTATATATGGACTTTGTCGTATTGATATTCCACCGGTTATTATCTTAACAATCTGTTACGCCTTTGGTTGTAACCACGACAGTACTGGATAAATACTGATAATTATTTTTTATCTCTAAAATGTTACATACATTAACCAATGAAGAGTATATAGTTCGTAAGATCTCCCACTGATTCATGGTGTGTGAGTTATATGAAGGACATCATTTTATTTATGTTAATGATATACTCTTACACTTGGAGACAACTGCGGCTGCGCAATGCAACAATGCACCGTGTAAAGCATATACTTGGATGTATGCCAAAGAGGGAACATTGATACATCACGCAATCGGGTCGTAAGCATGCGATGGATTATGTATTTGTAGCTTAGTTTTTGTCCATAATTAAGTGATGCAAGACACCATAGCTCATAAATGTACGTAGCACTAGATAATCCATCTACCGCTCCTCACACCACTTTAATACGACCACGTTCGTACATCCTCGCATTGGAAAGTAAACCGAGCCTGTCCCCGCCTTATACAGAAGAGAACATATTACTGAAATAAACTTATGTCGTCGCGTGAACTAATAGTATGTTCATAGCCCCACAATCTGTCCTCTATATGACTCAGCTGTCTAGTTAGACTATAAATACATTAGCACCGACCTCGCCGCCGGAGGAGCCGCCCGGCGTGCAGTCAAGACAGTACGGGTTATTGGTGGTCCCGTGAAGCAGGTTGGTGGTCTCCCAGCCGAGGCACAGCTCGGGCGTGTTGGTGACCAGCAGCGGCACACCGCCGGCACCGCGCACCGCGAGCACCGCGCCTCCGTCGCAAGCCGCGCGGCTGCCGGCCTTCTCCAGGCAACCCACTGCATTTGACATCCCTGCAAAATGAAAAATTAACTCTAAGCTCACACGTAATCTCTTTCATTACATTTACATTACGAAGATAAATGTTCCGAACATTTCCTTTTACCTATATGAAGAATGGGCCAATATTTGACCACAATATCTCACGATGTTAAGTAACTGGTACTAGATCTCTATTGCCGGAGACCGTCCAGGTAGGTACTACCGCAGCGCCTATTTCTACCCCCAAATAGCACTGTGCAAACTGTGCTGTGTTCCGGTTTGATAGGCGTTGCAGATAGTGTAATTACAGATGTAACGAAACTCATCATGTTGTGTCTGAAGGCGATGAGTACATTTTGGTGCAGAGTATATCATCCTTACCAGCGCCACGTTATAGTTAGGCGTATCGTTTATCATGAGATGAACGTCTTATTCGTCTCGTTGAATAAAAAAAGTAACAATGTGGCTGTGAATGGTGAAGCTTACTGGATCACCATTCTGGTTATCATGTTGACAGCTGGAACACTGTCAAGCGAACAAATTTACAATGTGAGAAGACAGTAGACTCTAAAATCTGGAATTCACCCAACTCGACAACATGTGGCAAAGGAATCCCCGTGTTACAATACAATCCATTTACCATTGGTCATTTCGATACGGAGGCAATTAATTACTAGTAATTAGTTATTGATAAACAGGACGTAAGTTTTTAAAATAATAAATATTTGAAAAATAAAATATTTTCGGCGCTTAAATTTCCACGCCAGCAAATAATAGTTTGGCAAATATCTCCCTTCCGCCTTTTTGTCTTTTGAATTTCGCGGCTATGTACAAAGCGCTACAGAGCTCGTATCTGGCAATACTATACATAATTTGAAAGGTCTTGACATAACCTACAAAACGACGCTATGCATAATTAGTTTGGATATTGCGTTCAACAGTTATAGACGTGTAAACATATAGTTCACTAACGCCGAAATTCGCGCTATTTTAAAGTTTTCCTTCGTTAAAGGCAAATCCGCAAGAGAAACGTTCCGTGAGATTAATGGTGTTTTGGGGGATGGTACTCTATCACTTCGAACCGCGGAGGAATGGTTTCGACGATTCAGAGCCGGTGAAAACGACACCATGGATATGCCAGCCGGCGGAAGACCTGTGACGACAAATACCGATCAAATCATGGACTACATCGAGTTAGACCGGCATGTGGCATCTCGTGACATCGCCCAGGAGATGGGAGTTAGTCACCAAACCATTTTAAACCATCCGTAGAAGGCTGGATACAAAAAAAAGCTTGATGTTTGGGTGCCGCATGATTTGACGCAAAAAAACCTTCTGGACCGAATCAACGCCTGCGATATGCTGCTGAAACGGAACGAACTCGACCCATTCTTGAAGCGGATGGTGACTGGCGACCAAAAATGGATCACATACGATAATATCAAGCGAAAACGGTCGTGGTCGAAGGCCGGTGAATCGTCCCAAACAGTGGCCAAGCCGGGATTGACGGCCAGGAAGGTTTTGCAGTGTGTTTGGTGGGATTGGAAGGGAATCATCCACTATGAGCTGCTCCCATATGGCCAGACGCTTAATTCTACCATCTACTGCGAACAACTGGACCGCTTGAAGCAGGCGATCGACCAGAAGCGTCCAGAATTGGCCAACAGGAAGGGTGTAGTGTTCCACCAGGACAACGCCAGACCACACACTTCGTTGATGACTCGTCAGAAGCTACGGGAGCTCGGATGGGAGGTTTTATCGCATCCACCATATAGCCCGGACATAGCGCCAAGTGATTACCACCTGTTCCTGTCCATGGTGAACGCCCTTGGTGGTGTAAAGTTGAACTCAAAAGAGGCTTGTGAAAAGTGGCTGTCCGAGTTCTTCGCAAATAAGGAGGGGGGCTTCTACGAGGGAGGTATTATGAAGTTGCCGTCTAGATGGAAACAGATTATCGAACAAAACGGCGCATATTTGAACTAAATCCGATCACTGTAACACTTTTTATAAAGCATTGAATAAAGAGCAAAAAAGCGGAAGGGAGATATTTGCCAAACTTATATAATATTTTTCCTATTTACGAGAAGACTGACATACATATCTATAATATTAGCAAGTATTTGATAAGAGAGTAAGGTTACAAAATGATGACTATTATTTTCAAAGCACACGTATGTAAGAGCACGTGCATTTTGCTGCAGAAAACGTACGATAAGCTGCACCAGGGTAACCACCCATTAATTGGGTCATCGGACGTGGCGCTAAATTAAAACAGTGTAGATGCTTATATCATAGCATTATTCTTGATGGCAGAAATAGTCTTAGAAAGAAAATTAATGTTTTATTCTTTGAAGTGGTATTGTGCTTACCGGAGAGTGAGCAGCTCGCCTTCACCGTGAACGGCACGCCGTACAGCGGCTTGCCCTTGAGCAACTCGTGCTGGCTGCCGGCGCGCCTCGCCTCCTGCAGCCGGAGGTCCATGCTGCGAGCCTCCTCCAGCGCCTCGCGGTACCTCTCGTCGACCACCGCGTTCAGGTACGGATTCACTTCTTTGACCCGCTCTATGAACGCGCTCACAACTTGCTCGCTCGACAACTGTATGAGTTGTTACAAAAAGAATCACACAAACGTTTTTTTTTTATTCAACGAAGCGACGATACTCCAATTTCACCTGATAGTAAGTGATGCGACTGTCTATAACAATGTGGTGGTAGTTAGGATGGTAGACAGCACTACATTGTGCTTGTCTTGAGACGTAGGATGTTATATCTCGTTACACCAGTAATTTCACTAGCAACGATTCCCTTCAAACCGGATTACGGTAATGTTTGCACAGTACTGTCTGTCGGCTGCAATAGGCGCTGCGGTAGCATCTACTTAGTTTCCGGCAACAGATACCTACCACCAGCGTGTGTCTAAAGACTTAAGGAAACGGACATTAACAGCATACGTTTTTTTATTACATGGTTACATACCATAATACAGGAATGATAACAATTGTTCCAGAGGATATTAGACTGCTTAACGTATGAAATTATTAGTTTTTTTTTTAGGTGTTATGTCATTTTGTCTTATACTTTGAGATAAAGAGATCCGAGATATCAACAACTTAACAAATTTTGAAGGAATATCCATTAGTATGATTTAAAAATGTATCTCGCTGGTCTAATGGTTAGAGCGTGCGGCTTTCATTCCAAAGGTCGCGGATTCGAACCTCGGCATGTACCAATAACTTAATATTTAAGTTATGTACATTTGTGAACTTAAGTTACATTAGCGAGATACAAACGGTGAAGGAAAACATCGCGAGGAAACCCGTACACTGACATCATCTTTGTGTGTGTGTGTGGTGGCCCCAACAAAGTGGCAACAGGCTCGCCCCCTGTTACACTGGACCTAATCTGACCACATCTGGCGGAATGTGGGTGTTTATTCACCTCTGCCTACCCCTACTGGGAAAAAGGTGTGATAATATATAAAAAAAAAAAAATTAAAATTTTGAAATATTAATAAATGATGGTGGATGATGTATTCTTTCAGATCTGTCGGGAGTGAATAAAGCTCATATTAATGATAGTTAATAACAGACGGCCTGAAACCTTTAGAAATTGCAACAAGGAAGAAATATCAATATCCTCATGATTTATAACGATAACTTTATATAGCATCGATTGAAAGCCACACACTCGCCTCCTTAAGGTCGGATGGGATACAATTGAAGGCTGACACATTGTCCCTTCACATTGGTTTGATTCAGCAACATGATAAAGCCTTTAGTAATGAGTACATATAAACATTATTCTCTTCCTGGTACTTTGTGTTCCTACTGATAGCTCGTTTTCAATCAAGATATACTTTGCTTAATATACAACATCTAGTAAATTATTGAGTAAACAAATCGTATTTACTTCCTTTAAAAGGCAACAAGCGCAATGTGGTGATGTATAAACATCCTAATATTTACTACGTATTGGTAGTGTAGTTTGTGTTGTAAACAATATACAGAATGGAAAGATCTAGTAAAATAGATCAGTAAATATTTACTCCCACCATTGGAACTGGTTTTTAATAAAAAAAGGAAACAGCAGCTGTAATTATTGGTCGCGATCTTTCCTTTTACGAAGCTATCTTTGTTAGGGCTCGTTATTATCTGTTATAGTTAGATAGATTCAGCCGGCGAGAAGAGTAGGAGGTTCACTTGGCTTGACGATTGAGACGTTGCATGTCTGAAAGCATGCTCATCACCTTGAAGCTTAACATGAAACATTTCTCGACCCAACAAACTTGAGATATAAACAGTTGATTGAACAGTGATATCAATTAAGATGTACTCAATGAGAATAAGTGTATCCCATATAGCTGGTCCTTTGGTTCTGGCCAGTTTATGATAAACTTCCACTAACTAAAACCCTCACCTTCCTCGATTTATGGTTTATTACTAAGGAAGAATAAGCGCAGGTTAAGGGCAACGAAGCCGTCGAGACAGTCACCTAATAGAGTGGAGGACCAAGGCTAAGTGCACCTAAAATTCTTATGCGATATTGGAATCTCCTCCTCTGCTGCATCCGCAGCGCCATATCCACATGAGGCAAATTATCGATAACCGTGAAAATCGACCATTTGCAAATAAATGGCAACCGGAACAGTAGGACATGATATAGGGTACAAAAAGTATTATCTGCGTTCGGCTCGTATACATAAACGTCGTCCTGCTATTTATTATGTTAACCTGGTAACCGATCGAGAAGTATAAATACGTGAAACGGAAACAACAGCGAGGTAGTACAGCGAGTACGGGTAGGACATATAAATACGTCCTTGAAAACTTTGCACCCTGAAACGGGCAGGATGTAATGAAATAAAATTATGAAATTACGTTCTCCGGGCGTGACATAACGATAGGTCCTTGCGCAATTAAAAAGGGAATTCCCCCGTTAACAGGTTAACACTTAATAACAAAATTTGTTTTCATTTACATTTTTTGTGATATCGACACCGCAGGGCGTAAGCGCCTTTCTGCCAAAAATTACTAGATGCAGTTTTCGAGGTCTACCGATTGGTATATACAAATAGCGGGAGTCGCTGAAAATAGTTAATACGTCTATTCTTGTCACTTAACACGATTTTTTTTGCATTTTCGTATTATAAAACAAGTTAGGTCAAGAAACTCTTATTTCAATTAGTTTTTTTTTGCTATACTGAAAAGACGTGTTTTGTGGTTACGCCTTTTGAGACCAGAGGTATCGATATGATAACGCAATGTAGATGATTGCCGTGTCTGTATCAACTCACGCAAGCTTCTACAATAGTATCACCCGGTTTCGTGTTCTCACCTCTCCGATCCTGATGGCCTTTGCAAGATCAGCGGCGCTGCGCATCAGCACGGGGTCCCGGATGGGTGGCACGCGGCGGGTGTCGCGCGCCCGCAGCCAGTACACCGGCGTCAGCAGCAAGTTGAGCAGGCGCAGGGTCACGCCGATCAGCCACACGCCCACCTCCATGCTGATGGTTATACACATTCATTATTGTATCTATCAACTATCATTATTATATCTATGAACTACGTGAAGAAGGGTGTTGTAATACACGATGCATCACATCGGATTCCCACGCGAGCAAAGCTGCAGGCACAGTATGTACATATACATATATATGTGAACTTGTCATTCTGCATGAACAGGCAGGGTGTGATTGGGCTGCCTTCCTCGAGGAGCGAACGGAACCGCACAATTTTCTTGATTGGATATCTCTTCAATAAACGTCGATAATTAAACTTCGCCTCTTAATTACAATGCTAGATTAAATCGATCATACTGCATCTACCTACCGAACAGATTCCCTATCTAGATCTTTTTGATAATTTTTCCTATATGGAAAGATGTCTAGAACTCTTGATCTATTCTACCCTCAACATCCATAGGGTAGTTTTCAGCTCGCAACTCTTGGATATTAAATAGATTAAACTTGAGAGAGGTACAGCACTAAATTTTGAAATCTATAATGGGCATCTTCTATTAGTCTAGAATTTATATTTGTGAACGCCTCCTACAGATATGAATGTAGTAGTGATTAGTTAACTATTGAAATTATGAGGGAACGAGACTTAACCATCCTATATCTTTACGCAACGACCATAATCTGGTGCAATGTATACCATCCCATCTAGCTTTACATTGTAATGGGTGTGTCACATTATTAGTTAAACGTCTCGCTTGTCTTATCTCTTCCTTGAAAAAAGTATCTTAAATCTCGTCAGTGCCGTAATTTTACTAATTACAAAGCCATTGAAGCAGGAATATGCTAGTTTGAGTGGAATGTATGAGAGCATTTGGAACAATTATTGTGTAATTTTGTGACCGTTAACGTATAGTGCGTACATTACTTTAATACTAATGCAAAAGCTCGCCTTGAGCTGCGCGCGCACGCGCTGTTGGCTAATGCGCACGCGCATACACTGTGCACACAATAATGCCGAGAGCAAAGCTGTTGAAATTTTATATAGTGGAGCAGTGTTGCCAACTGAAGGGAAATTTCCGGTTTCGCGGAAATTTTCAACATTAAGAAGAAACGTTAATTCAATACAGTGTTACTTCTTACTCTCTAGTCGGGGTTGTAAAAAAATTCTAAATGCTGTTTAATAAAATAGGGACATGTTTCTATACTACTTAATGTCTCAAACAAAATTAAAATTTTTGTGCCTTCATCATCAACAGCTGATAGACGCCCACTACTGAACATAGGCCTCCCCCAAAAATCTCCAAATCGATCGGTCCTGCGCTGCCCGCATCTAGCTGTTTTCCGCGACTTTCACCAGACAGTCAGCATGACCTTCGGTAACACCGGGCATCAAGGGCCGCCGTTTGTAGGAGTTCATATGGGGGTCTATATTCTTGTTATGAGCGGGCTGGAAGCCACAGCGGCTCTTACAGCTCATCTGACACTGGGCTCGTGGACCCGGATCCACGGCCTGAAGTCATATGGGGGTATTTGGGCCATTTCTCACCACGCTGCCCGGAGCTCCGTTTGATGATATATTGTTTTTTTTTATTTAAGGATTTCCAACAAAGCATATACTATATCTATCAGACACTATGGTAAAACATTTTTATAGATTACATGGCGATGTGTTTTTCATTTATAGGAGTCCATAGTAGTTAAAATGTTAATACAGCACAAATTGATATTCTTATGAAATGTTAATAATGTTCAAAAAAACTTAATTCAGTTTAAAACCTGGAGAAACAGAAAATTTTATATTGTATGACTGTTTTTTTAATAAAACTATGTCCGAAAAATATATATGATCGTGTTTGTATGCATAGTTTAAGTTATTTACACTAAAAACTAATATGATAACGAGAGGGATGTTTTTTTCTACAAAAAGGTAATTTTAATGATGGAAAGCGGAAAAGCTTACTAATAAGTTGGCAACACTGTAGTGGAGGAAATGTGATTATTTTAGCCGACAAAAATATTTTTTTTCCATAACCGGAAGTGATGCTTAATATCGTACGTACGAAACGTAATGCTAATATAATATTAATTGCATTGATGCGGCCTTAATGGTACTGTACCATTTCGTCCCGCCCCTCGCCCTCCAAAGATTTCCACATACAGTCAGCATGGCCTTCGGTACCGCTGAGCACTAGGAGCTGCCTTATGTATAGGTTCATATGGGGGATTGGGCCACTTCCCCCTACGCTCGCCTAATGCAGGTAGGCGGGACCCAGAGCCTCGTCTGTTGATTAACAGCGAGCACCATGAGCAGGTGAGGTTGGCATGGGTTCCGTGAGTTGTTGTGCGGGATCCCTTACACCCCATTGTACTATTTATGAAAAGCTATTTGGTACTAATCGTGGTTATCGAAAACCGTTCACTTGGCTATACTTAATTGCTGCCAACTAAACTTAAATTGTATAAACTTTCGGGACTGCACGTTCACGTGATGGTAAATGATACGCCACTCCACAACAACGCGAAACACGTGCACCTGGTAGACAGCGCAAGTAATGGTTTGACGACATAAAGGAATGGACCGGGTTTAAATATCATCAGTTAAAAAGAATAGCTGAGGATCGTGACGCTAGTTCGGATGATATATACTGCACGACATAGCGTTCGTTACCTGATACGTATAATGTCGAGTGTCGTTACCCAAGTAATTACAGCAGCTACAGCGCCCTTAAAAGCGGAACACAGTAATAGCGCACACTGCTGTTTGTCAGCTGCAATAGACGTTGATATCGACCTAGGTCTCCGGCAACATATCATAGATCTACCACCAGTGGAACGTGCGTTAATTTCAACGATAATTTAATTAAGGAAACGTTTGCTATCGTATCCTTGAACGGGGAATCAGCACAAAAAAAATAATTCTATTCTATCCTACTAATTACACTTTTGACCGCATTTTTAGTATGTAACAAGTATTTAAATTGCAAATGTACATTATATTTGTGATTTAATTATACATTTATGAAGTTGCAGAAATTTAAATTGTCTTTGGTGTAAATAATGAGGATAATGGCGTATATATTTTACATACAATAAAATTTTTTTGTTAGATAATAACTCTTCAATAACTGATTAAATCTGTCATAAGACTAGGTCTTATTGATGGCCGCGGTACATGTACATGAGCAATGACAAAAACGTACGTACGTACATTCAGGTGTCAGAGATGAAAATGTCGAGGCGGATGTGAAGAGTAACGAGATTCGATGGGATCCGCAATGAATACGTGTGTGTGGTAACCTTGGGAAACGCGATATCGCCAACAAACTGGTGGTAAGTCTCTGCAGCTGGAGACCGCCTAGGTAGGTACCACTGCAGCTCCTATTGCAGCCGACAAACAGTAACGGGAAAACATTATTGTTTTCAGGATTTAAGGACGATGTAGCTAATACAATTATTACGGTCGCCATATCTAACACCTCAAGACGACGAGCATAATGTGGTGCTATGTATATCATCATTAACTAGAGACATCGTCATAGCAGTATCACTTACTGTCAGGTAATCGTCCCGCCCGTATCTTAGATTCGTGCAATAATAAAAAACCTGCTGCGATGGTGTGGGCATATCAAAAGTAAAACATCTGAATACACAGGAAATAAATCACTCAGTCTCATCATACCCGGCAAACGGCAGAGGAGAAGACGGAAGTTGTGATGGTTAAGTGGAAAAAATATAAACTATGATATCAAAGAAAGCGACGTTCAGAAAACAGCGAAGTGGAATGAAAGAAGTGAGAAAGCAGACCCTGTCATAAGAGACAGATGTTGAGAAGTAGAAGATTCTTCAATAACTGGTTAATTTAGTTCATACAATCATTTCAACTTGTATATTGTTAATTGTAATGATCGGAACTCGAATGTGGGACACTGACATAAGTTTAAAAACTAACCGCTGCGCCGTAAGTGATTTCGTGACTCTAATGAAACCGATGACATGCAAGCAAACGTGAAACTCAAGCAAATCGATTCAATTACCATAATGGATCTGTACAGGTACACGGTGAAAATGGTTAATGAGGTAATCAGAGAACACACAACTTGAGACATCGATTGAGGATTGGTTGCAGTGAGGATCCGACCCTTGGTGACACACTGCAATCCTGCAGCACCTAACTGTTAAATAAAGCAGAACTTCGTAACGACGTTGCTGTAACATCCGCTAACTAACGCAAATGTAATAATGTCGCCGTGAGTAAATACGGATGTAGCGCAAGCAGTAAACTTGGATTATTTAAACTGACACATCTTACATCATCATCATCATCATCCGATAGATGTCTACTGCTAAATTGGCTTCCTCCAAACATATCCACATCGATCGGTCCCGCTTTGCTCGTACCCAGTGGTTTTCTGCGATTCTCACCAGATCGTCGGTCCACCTCGTGGACGTAACCACCACACCACACATCTTACATAAGGTTATAAAATATATTTTTTATATAAAAATAGGTTTCCTTTGTTCGATTATCACGTGAAAACTGGTGAACGTATCAACACGGGAAAATGAGCATTGAATGTTTTTATTTGGTAAATCCTTCATTATTTTATTTCTAATTATTTACTATAAACGTTTTCATTTTCCAATATTGATGCCGTTGCTATGGTAACAGTTGCTATAGAAATAATTTGCAGCTGCTGTTGCCCTCAAGGAATATTTCAGACAAGTATCAAGTTTAATTTTATATTGCGGTCAGAATATCGGCCGAGGAACAGGTTGTATATGACTTTAATGACGAAAGAGGATAGCACACCGACAGTTACTGATGGTAGTTCTCCATTGCCGAGACCGTCTACGTAGGTACCACCGCAGTTCTATTACAACCCGCAGACAGTTGTGTGAAAACTTTACTGTGTTCCGGTTAGAAAGGCGCTGCAGCTAGTGAAATTACAGGGTAATCGAGACCTAACATTGTTCCTCAAGACGACGAGCCCAACGTCGTGTTGTGTATATCTTTCTATTGCTACATTAGTATGAGCGGGCGTTTCGCGAGTCTGATAGGCGATCCGAGGATCTAATATTCCATCACCATTTACTTTAAGGAGTGTTATGGTTCCCGCACAACAACTCCCGGGATCCAAGCCAACCTCACCTGCTCGTGGTGCACCCTGCTAGCCAACAAACGGGGCCCTGGCTCCCACCAACTCGCATGGATCAGCGCCGTGGGAAATGGCCCAAATCCTCGCATATAAATCTTTGGGTAGAGGCCTATATCCTGCAGTAAACATCTAACGGCTAATGATGATGATGATGACCTTAAGTTTGAGTTTAAAATCACGAACATTACAATTTAATAAGTCAGCAAAATATATCGCATAGCATACCGCAAAGGAAACATCATCTGAATTTTTCGGCATGAATTGTATGTAAATGATATTTAGCGCGAAAAGATATAAGCTATTAAAAGTTTTTTTTTAATTAAAATTTTTCTCTATTTGTGTAGAGTAGGAATAGAATGAAGAAAGGTGAAGATAATAAGTAACGCGTCTGATGTTGCAGGCAGAGTTTGAAAACATACATCATCATTGACCGATGGACGACACTGCTGCACATAGGCCTCCCCCAAAGCTTCTCACACGATTGGGTAGCGATTCATCAACATTATTTCATCCGATGGACGTCCACTGTTGGACATAGGTCTCTTGTAATGTGTTCCACAACCCACGGTCATGCTCTGTTTGAATCCAGTGGCTCCCACCGATTCTTTTTATGTCCTCTCTTTTGTTGGGTTGCCATTCCAGCACTTTAAGACCCAAACGTCTATCGGTTATACGAGCTATGGATTCATATGGGGGATTTGGGCAATATCCCACCACACTGGCCCAATGCGGATTGGTGGGAGCCAGTCTCGTTTGTTGATTAGCAGGGTTCACCACGAGCAAGTGAGGTTGGCTTGGATCATTTGAGTTGTTATGTGGGACTCCTTACACCCATTGAAAATATATCCGGCTGCATATCCCTCATTATGGACAAGAATAGTGATCCTAGTTTCTGTGGCTGCTCTTAGAAATATATTTGCATTATTGTACGAGCAAAAGTGTTGACCAATATTTGAACGCGACCGTCGCCCTTGTAGATGTTTACGCTCGTGCGGATCAGGACTGATGGGCCACGGCTGTCGCCGCTAGGTAAGTAAACCGCACCTTCGAACTCGGTACAGCCTTTTAAAGAGTCTCCGAAAGCTTATAAAATAATAAAGAAATTGTGATACTTTTCGTTGCAGTATTGGTTTCTTCATACTGAAAGCAACTATTTAGGTACAGTAGTCGTATAACGCGAACATGTAATATACAGTAATATATATAAAGTACGCTATTGTTACTGTACTAAAAAAAAGTACTTATAGACGTCCATAGTTGGACATAGGCCTCCCCCAAAGATTCCCATATCGATCAGGTTCATGTATTTCATTCCCATTGATTTGGGCCATATCCCACCACGCCGTCCCAATGCGGGATGATGGGAGACAGTCTGGTTTGTTGATTAGCAGTGTGCACCACGAGCAGGTGAGGTTGGCTTGGATCCCGCGAGTTGTTCTGCAGGAAGCTTTTACACCTTTTTTTTACATTACATAAATAAAATTTTTAAAGTTAAAAATATCTTTAAATGTTTCTAGGCGCCCTTTAAAAAGTGTATGGGGTGTTAAAATGTCAACTAACGAAATGACAATAACATAATTATCTTTTAAGTCAGACATATATATATATATATATATATATATGAGTTAGTGTATTAACTTATCTGTGTCTGTTTATTGTATTGTAGACCGTACAACTGTTTTGATGTAATTAACTCTTTCTATGAAATTATTGATTTTCTTCATTGGTTGCTTTCTTGTTTCATATGAAGAATGTTTAATTTGAGTTAGAAAATTATAAATTATCCTATAATGCAGTTATTACAACAATTTATTAGCAGTAGATTGTAACAACAATCAATACACAAGCTGTATAACTGACGAGACTAACTTGAGTTTTCAGCCGGCCAACGATAATGATCGCGACGTGAACATAAAAACGACACTTAATGACTGATATTACTTAAATAAAGTAAAAAAAATTGATTCGGGTTATTTTCGGTAGTTGGGTTTTCAGATCTATGTTGGTGTTATTCCGAACCCGTCTACTCAATAACCATCCTCATGGTATCTGCTGCAATAACAAGATGTAAGAGTCAAAGTATTCTGGTCGATCACGTTTTATAATTCACACTGTGTCTAAGCTTAATCAAATGTTAGCCCACTGCAGAATAATGCAGGACTTACACCTCATAGTAAGGGATACGCCTTCCTATAACAACGTGGCGATAGTTCATCATCATCAGCCGATTGATGTCCACCGCTGGAGATAGGCCTCCCTCAAAGATCACATTGATCGGTCCCGCGTTGCTCGCATCCAATAGGTTCCCGCGATTCTCACCAGATCTTCAGTCCACCCTAGATAGGATGATATAATGCACCACATTTTGTTCGCTGCTTTAGACATAAGATGAGTCTCGTTATCCCAGTAATTACATTAACTGCAGCGCCCTTCCAACCGAAACTGTAATGTTTGCACAGTACTTTCTGTCGGTTGCAACAGGCGCTGTGGTGCTGCCTACCTAGACAGTCTCCGGCAATAAAAACCTACCACCAGTTCTATACTTTAGAATATTTTTGAATTTTTTTTCGTTCTGTGATACTAAGGATTAATATAAGATTAGGGATTATGGTGTCTATAGAATCGAAACGTATAGCAAAAAAAAATTTTAGACACTTACATTGTTACCGATGTACGCAAATATTCAAGTTTCACTAAAAAAGTATTAAATTATTTTGTAAAATAAGACAAGTGACAAGTAAAAGCGCGCGAAAAGCGAGCGCGCGCTGCCTCCCCGCCGCTATAGCGAACACTAAATATTATTTCCAGCCAGCGTCGAACCGCGCGATACACCGATAGGAAAACTGAATATTTAAATCGATTTTTATCTGCATTTCGATGTCTCGATGTAAATTTCATTTATTATGCTACGGAGCGACAAGATGAACGGGACGTTCACCTGACGATAAATTACATGCCACCCCATAACAATGTTGCGCTAGTTAGGATGACATGCACTGCACCACATTGCGCTCGTCATCTCTAGACATAAGATCTCTGATTAATGAATGAATGATGATCAAGTCTCATTACTCAAGTAATTACACTAAATAGAGCGCCCTTCAAATTGGTACAGTCACTTTTACTCGCTACTGTTTGTCGGCAGAAATAGACGCTGCGGTGATACCAGTAATAACTAAAAGACAACGGTTTTCTCATAAATGTCGATTTCGTTAAATTGATATACATTTATTTGCAATGTCATAGTACAGTAAATGAAAACAAAAACCTTATCTGTACAGATGTTTAATAATTTTACAAGTAAGGTAAGGAACAGAGCAGCTTTTATTTCTGTCGCGCAACAGTAGTGTGCAAACATTACTGAGTTCCGATATGAATGGTGCTATAGCTAGTGAAATTATTATTATGAGATTTAATATCCCGTGTAGTAGATCTAGATTAAAACAGCGCAGGACTTTGATTTGTAGAACTCATTACAGGAGAACTATGTCCAGAAGTGGACGTCCATCGGTTGAAATGATAATGATGATGATGTTATAGGGTAATGAGTACAATTCAGGCAAATAAGAACCTCGCGAATTTGTTAATACAATCCAACATTTATTCTGCCGTGGAATTGGACCCACAAATTTTCGCTTTCCGCAGCAAACCAGCAGTGGTCGCAGCGCCATAGATACAATTAATTTATAAAATATATTCAGAAGTCTTAACTTCTACACCCACACCCCCACACTTGTAGAAGAAAATCTAGGTAAATGATGCCTGATTGTATAGACAAAATAAGTTTAAAATAATTTCTTTGAATATCTGTTATTTTCTAGTTTTCAAAACTTTTTTTTTGTTTTCTTGAAAATCCATTATATTCTTTAGGTCAATTAATGTAATCGATATCATAAACATAATGAAATGTTTAGATCATCATCAGCCGACAGACGTCCACTTCTGGACATAGGCCTGCCTCCAATATCTCCACATAGAGTCAGCATGGCCTTCGATACCAATGGTCACTAGGGGCTGTCGTATATAAGGATTCGTGTAGTAGGGATTTGGGCCATTTCCCACCAAGCTGGCTCAATGCGGATTGGTGGGAGCCAGAGCCTTGTTTATTGATTAGCAGGGTGCACCATGAGCAGGTGTGGTTGGCTTGGGTCCCGTGAGTTATGGTGCGGGACCCCTTATACCCCTGCGGATTTTTTTTAAATACAATCATAAAATGGTAAAAACTATAAAAATAGTGAAATAAATTACGTATCAGAAAAACAAAAGCACTGTAGTTATTTACGCTACACTATTCTAGCTACGAAGTTAAACCAATTACTTAGTATCTTTTTCTAATGTTTTTTCAGTATTTTCGTGCCAGTCGAACCTTGGCGATAGAATAATAAAAGTAAAGTAAACGTGTATTATTTTCTTTCGTATTTATTTAATTCAGTTTCACGTGAACGCCGGTTAATATTAAATAAACCTGTCCAATACTTTCAAAGCGTTATGTGCTCGGAAGCGCCTGTCGCCGCGCACGACCTCGTCGTTACTCAGGGCGGGAAATGCAATTTGCCCCAGGGCTCTAGCTCCTGTCACCGGACCTTTTTGCTGTTGTAAACTTTTTTTTCTCATCTTCCTTTTACATATTTCCACAGATTCAAAATGATAATGAATCTGTTTTACACCTTAAGTTTTAAATATATTAGTAATTAAGTATAATAAAAAAACACCAACAAAGGGGATAAGGATACACATAATAGTAATTTCAGAAATTATGTTTACTGATTGGGACACATATATGTCCAGTAGTGGACTTTTCGTCTGCTGTGAATGACGACAGTGATGATGACGTTAATGAATTAATAATAATTTAAAGGTCATTTATATAATATTTAATATATATCGACATTTACTAATAATACAATGAGCAACTGGTTTGTTTTGTAGCTGTGTAACAAAAAACAAGCCAATAGCAAGGATGTAGTCACTAGCCTATTGTAGCAACATTTTTATTATTCTCTAAAATCTCATCACAAAAATTGAAACTTTTTTTGCCTTTATTTTAATAGATAAGATGTGAAATGTCAATATTTCTATACTTTGATAAAACACAATAGTATGAATATGGCATGATATATGAAGGGACAGCAAATCGAAACATAAAATGCGAGGCTTGGTGGCTTTATGTTAATTTAAACCAATTATCCCAGCTTAGACAAGCTGCTTAATAATCTAAAAATGTTCTAACTTGAGATGAATATAAATTTGACATCTCTAAGAAGTAATAAAATTATTAAGAAATAATTGTACATATATTTGCACTTATAAAAAAAAATATGTATATGCCTAAATATTACTTAAATTAGATAAAAATCATAGAAACAAAACAATATTTAAAAAAATAATAAAAATAAAAAAGAAAATGAAAAACAAACTTACAATAACTAGTCTCTGCTGGCCCATATTCCTAACTACATGCACAACCTGATAAATAGAAAAAAATATTAATACATATACAATAGAAATCTTTTAAAACAGAACATATCATTTGAATAATCATTGATATAACATAAAGTAAATAATATTAACTAGCAAATGAAAAGAATGTAAATTCTTGAATGAAAGAATAATTAATTTTAAGTACTAAACAAAAAATAAAGACAATTTCCTTTCATTGTTACAGCGGGACCCCAACATTCACACATAATTGTTCCAGCAAATGTATACATAAGTTGAATGTTCGAAAGAAGAGTGATGTAAACAATATACAAAAGTATCACAAGTTATTAGAGAACTACCGATTTGTCTTTTCTTGATAAAAAATTCTATAACAGGCTGTATCTTTTTAACACTTTGCATACTTGAGTTAAATGTTCTCCAAAGGGATCATATTTTTCTGTGATAGACAAAAAGCAGATTTTTTTAAAAAAAAAATACGAATTTGATAATTATTTAAAAGAAGAATGTACGAAAATTGAGAGTAACATGTACTCTATTTTGATTCCTAGAATTTCAATCGGTAGAACAAGGTTTACATTTTTTATCAAGAATAATGAATAACTTCTTGTTATTTATTATACAAAGTTAAGAATCTAAACAATTGTAAACTATAAATTGCTTACCTGATGTTTTGTAGGAAACCCGCTTGGTTAGAACCTGTTAAATAATAAGTATATTTGAAGTTTTATTTTTAAAAACCGTTATGTTCTGTAAGTATTTTACAAAGTTATAAAAAGCGCGAGAAACTGTCGATAAAAATTCATTAATAATTACTTACTTGTCAGTTAGAAATATAAAAATTCGGTCATCGTCATATTTCAACCATGATTCTATATTCAGTGCATTTCAAATGTATATTTATTTACATTATTCAAATTAAAATTATCCACTCCCTGTCACTGAATTTTTCAATTTGACACATGACATTTAAATTTTTTTAAAGGCAAAACATTAATCAATAAAGCTACAGGTTTAGGGAAGTAACGATGAAAGCTTACAGTGAAATATCGTTATAACGAAAAAATAACAATTTGTACAAAAAAATCGTTTATTCTTATTTATCATTTTATCATTAAACAATTTTTTGTTTTGCTGTTATTTTTAGGCTTATAAAAAATTACTAAAATATTTAATAGTTCAATATTGAGATTTTATATGAAAATTGCTTTTCAGATGCTACAACTACTGATCTGCTACTTTAAGTAACGTAAAAATTGGTCTTATCAGTTTGTACTGTTGTTGTTACATCATACCTCGCTTACCATAACACTTGGAGGTTCATAATATTAACATTAACTTTTAAACGTTAGAAAAAATAACTTATTTTCCCTGTGCAATTCTTAACTGGTTGATTATCGTCAACTCGAATCATGTTGGAATTTAATACTGAAGGAAAGTTAAAAAAATACAAGGTTATTGTGTGAAACATTTTTATTTGCAGTTGTAAAAACTGTACAAATCCTAACAAACTTACACATTAACATCTATTATGGACCTTCGCATGGCACAGTCGACATAAGCCACAACACTTCGATAACTCCGCTGTACTCTTAGACTCGTCATAATTTTTTTTGTATAACATCAGTCAATTCGTAACTTTGATGCGTATATGTTATTGTAATTCTTATGAATTAAACAATAATTGTAAAAACCTTTCGCAAATGAAGTCTAAGGTCTAAAAGTTAAACTTTTATTAATAAAACGTAATATTTTGATTGTTTTATACAAGAATTTATTGTTACGGTTAAGGTTTATACACACAACAGAAAGCACCTTATACACAGTTGTTTTGAAAGGTGCAGTTTATATTACTCTCAATTTTTCGCTTGCTCCCATATTTAAGATATACCTTCACACATCGTTAATTTTTATAAAGGGATGTTTACATAAACTGCTATATAGCTCTGCTATAACGAATGTCAATATTCCCTTTAGATATAAATCTACAAAATCTGAAAATAATATTGATATGGTTACCGATAGTTCTCTTAATATAATTCATAGTTAGTACAGAGTCAGTTCACTAAGACGGTTAAAACATATCCAAAATTAATATGTCTACTTATAGTTAAAACAGTATTGTATATTCAATTATTTTATATGATAATCATATTAAAAATTTGTTGAACAAAATGAAGACAAGCGATATTTATATACATTAAAAAGTAACTATTGAATGAGCCTTGAAAAAAAATAAATATTCGAGACCTCTTAAACACTAGCAGTGATTATATGAATATAGGGTTATACATTGTTAAAATATACGCATCGTTTAATATTCAATGAAAGTTTTTAAATAAATAAATACTGAAATAAGAAAGCAAAGTATTATGTATCAAGATGAAATCAGGGAAACGACGCAATATAATGAAAAAACGGATGAGTAGTCTTTGGCATGTAAGATAGAAAATGTCAATGAATCTGTTAAGATATTGCTTGCTGACATCAAATCTGTGGGGGAATTCGGTTTTAAAGGACAAGACTTAAAATTTTATGTCCTAAGGTGATGATTAATAAATAAAGATTCTAAAGTACTAGACAATGGCGGAATGACAGATGTTAGCGATGTTCATTAATAATATTACATTTATTTTTAAATCATTAAATAGCGCAGAAGTGAATGTTATAACGGTATTGTAATAAAAGCTAGTGTTTAAGATGCTGCCAGTAATAGTTTTCCTTAAGAAACTAATACTGCGAGCTATTATAGTTCTCATATTATCAAAACATGTTTCAAGAGTTGTTCGTCGGTGTCTAAATATTAAATATACAATAAGGACACTTCCCATTTACATTATTTATTTAAGATAAATTCTGAGCAATTGTTTTCAATATATTTTTCTTTAATATCAAATAACGTTAAAATATCATTAAAAATTCAAGTTCAAAATATATTACATACGTGTACGTCGTAAATTGAATAGAAAATCAAACTGACATTTCATAGAACCAGTAGAAAAGAGAACTATACCAGGCGACTTAAACCGTACACCGTATTCGTAGTGACTAAAACGCGTCTCTAAAAATAACTTCTTTTTATTTACAAAACTTTTACGAATACAAAATAAACTTTAAATAATATAAACGGGCGAGTCCGTCAAATACATTCGTTGTAGTACAACACGTAATAAATTATAATAGATCTCTAACAACGCTCAACGACTAAACACTAGAAGTTATAAACAAACGGCGAAGTGTGATGCGATATCGCTCATTATAAATAACGTTATAACGAAATGTTAATGAGAGAAGACAGCACATAACACTTCGCGTATACCGGCGGCCGGTTGCATGTGTACGCGTGCGTCCGCCGCCGCGCGCTGGTGCTGGGGTTGTGCAAGGCGGCCGGCAGCCGGCGGCCGGCAGCCGGCGGCTGGCGGTGCTGGGGGGCCGCGGGGAGACAGGCAGCACTCATATCGGACGCGTAAAGTTCGCAGGGAACATGCCCTTCTCGTTGGTAGATTCCTTGATACCCATCAACCAGCCCTCCTCCTGAAAAATATATATATTTTTTTATTTACAACAGACTAACTAAGGTCATTATTGGTTATAGACTACTGTAGCCAGAGACAAATTACGTAGTTCAAAATCTATTCCTATCACCAATCAGGATGTTATACATAATGTGACACAAGCAGTGCAGCGGGCGAATTTCTGTCTTACGTTTGTGAATAAGGACGTTTACCACCCGTCTAATATTTGACACATCTCGGTTTTTCCAACATAAAGGCATTGCCGCTTGGTTAATGGTTATTTTTGTTATGATATTGAGTAAATCTTAATATATATCACCTGTTCGTCGGGATCGTCGTACTCGACGACGCGTATGACGTCGCCGACGTCGAACGACAACTCGTCGCTGTCCTCGCGCGTGTAGCGGTAGGTGGCGCGCACGCGGTACAGCGTGCCCGCCGGCAGTCCAGCCAGCGTCGCCCCTGCGCCCACACCGACTTTATATTTACATGGTGGAAACGAGAACGAGCTACTTTTGTCTGCACATTGTGGTCGGCGTCGAACACCGCGCTGACATCACAACCAAACTCAAAATTCAAACGAAATGAATAATGAATTAAGTCATAATAGCCATAGCAGATAGATACCGCGGTTAATTAATAAAGAAAGATATATAAATTTAAAAAAATATACAACACAAAAAATGTTTATAGGACTGTAGCAGTAATTCTAATGTTTTCATTTGTTTTTATCATCAGGTGAATGGCGCTCACCGCCTCCGCGCAGATAATAAAAAAGTACAAGGTTGCCGATACATTAATATTTAACACCTACGTCAAAGTATTTGTTTGAAAAAACTAGGATAAAAAAATAGTTTCCATTGGAACTGAAGCTTGTTGTACATCACAAATAAGGTTCGATAGAACCCGCATCGGACACACAACACACATGCAACTTCTACTTCTATAAAACAAGACAAGCGCAACAAATTGTTATCCCGTTAGTGCAAGCGATACAGTCCGCGGCTGACACACGAGTACATAAATAAACAAGCAACTCCATCCTGAAAATAAATATATACATACACATATAAAAACATATATTTAAACTAAAATACGATACAAGTACATAGGATACAATATGAATATTATCTATGAAAGCGAATAATCACAACCTACAGAGCACTAATGTTTTACCATAGATTAAATACACGGCAAAAATATTAAAAATAAATATAACCACATGGCAAGCTTTGTCTTAATTAACATTCAGTTTTTAAACTAAAGACAATTAATTTGATTAAGAAATTGAATTACATTTTTTTTTGAAAATTTATTATTATTTTATTTTTTCTTAACTCACAGGGGATTCGAGTTACTCGAGAATATAACACGAATTTTATCAATGTATAAACCCATGTCTAGCAATGGACATTTATCGGCTAATGATGATGGTGATGAAAAAGATCATGTCCATAATACATAGCCAAATAATTAGTGAGTTATGAAGTAAGTCGGTATACGTTACTCACCCACGGGGATGTCGTACACCTCGTCGCTCTTGTTCTGCTTTTGGTTCTCAACATCGTTTTTCTCAATCTGTTTATCCTTATGTCTTTCATTGTCTTTCTCTACTTCCTTCTCAATCTGCGCGTCGCCCTTTTCCTCAATGTTATTATTGATACACTCCGCTGAGGGCTGCGACCCTGAGGACGTTGCAAGTGGTTGCCTACATCTAGATCCAATAATCTAGCCTACTGATGCCAGTGCTGACAAACAACTACAGTTTTTAAACGTTATCGTTATTTAGCTTGTCATAAATGCAGTCCATGCATCTAATTAGGATTTACTAAAATCTATAGAAAGCATTAGTTTGGATCTATTTCTGTAGTCTATGTGAGGCATTTGATATTAATTTTCTCCGCTAATTATTCGATACAGGCGATTCATTGATATAGAGTGAAAACACACACAAACCACACTTCGCCAATAATTTCATATTGAGGTTTTTGGCAACTGTAAAATTACCAGTTATTAAAAAACCGCATTACCAGCTTTTTACTTACATTTAGTCGTATTCATGAGACTCATCATTTATTTTTGAAACTTACCTTTGATACTTTTCACGTCTACATTTGAATGTAAACTCAGCTGAAATCATCAGCTTTCATTACTTACCAAGGGGTATGTCGAACGATTGTGAGATATTCGTTTCAGGTTCGGGCGCGTTGTTGTTGGGCGTGTCGGGGGGCGTGGCGGCCGGCGACGAGCGCGGTGTCGCGGGGGGTGTCGCGACGGGGGGTGTCGATGCTGGTGCCGGGCTCGATGTGCCGTTGAGCGCGGGAGACGCAGGCGCAGGCGAAGGCGCGTGCGCAGGGGGCGGGGCTAGGCACACGCACACACTCACACACATGCTACTCACGCAAGATTACAATGATTTCACATTAAAACCGAGCACATTTTTTTTTGGAAATATATTCTTGTTTTTTAAAAACTTGTATATCGCGTCTTGCTGTCATATTTACAATTTCACTGCTTCAAATGTAAATGTATTAGTAATAACTTAAGTTGATAGTTAATTAATAAAGTACATAGTAGTTTTGTACTAGCCGGTACATGAATCGCGGTCTACGAATATGAAAATGGATATTAAAAAAAGCAGCATTATGTAATACATATTTACAGAACTACAAGAATACATTTCCTAATGTAAGTTCACAAATCTATTGTTATTGTTATTGTAACAGAGATACAGAACAAAAAAAATAGGCTAATTAAAAACGGTTAGGATTAAGATAATAACACTAGATTTGGCAATTAAGTAGTTAATATAAATAAGAACTACGAAAATAAATCACAAGCAACCATTAACAGCTTTAAACGTATGAAAGAAAAAAGTAGCTTCACAACAAATATTGCCGTTTTGTTGGAGCCTATTTTGTTATATTTTAATATGATTTAGAAAAAGCGAACATTCCATAATGTTCATATTCGAGGGAGAAACTATGATCTGACTGTCTAAATATACTAAAGTTATGTTTCAATCGTTTTTTCTTTATAAATGAATCGCTATGAATATTTGTAAAAATTGTACATATGTTTTTATTAGTGGCAAATCTCTATAGCCTTTGCTGTTTAGAAAGGACGGTAGATAGTGAAATTACTGGGGTAACAAGACAGCAACTTACGTCTCAAGGTGACGAGCATAGTATGGTGCAGTGTGTCACCATTAGGAGAACGTTCCCCTTCATTGAGTAATAAAAAAAACAGTAATGTGGCGCTAGTTACAGTGATATGACCTACAGTAAACCACAATATGTATGTAGTGAAATATAAGAAATTAAATGTTTTTTTTATGATGATGTTTGTGTCGCAGTTTCATTGACAACCATAGCGGCTTCATCGGACTCAGGGCTCGCGGATCAAATTAAATCTTATTACCCCGATAACTTCACTAGCTACAGCACCTTTGAAACTATTACATACTAATGTTTATTAAGTACTGTTTGGCAGTTGAAACTGAGATCTACCACTATGCCACTCACAAATCTGACTTTAGGTCTTTTAGAAAATACAGTTAATAGCTACATCCATATTCAAATTGAATCCAGCAGTTTCTGCATTAAACTTTACTTCCATACATACTATCAGCAGACAGTAAAAACGACAAATTATATGCAAACTTGTATCGTGCTCAGATAAATCTAAAGACCAGACAGGACATAGTTCTCCCATCAGGTTTCCATCAGTGTGTAAGCACTCACTCTGCACGTTGTTGTGCGCGGCGCCGTTGTGAGCGGGCGGCGGCAGGCTTCCGACCTTCTTGCTGTACGACCCGCGTTGACAGTCCGTTGCCAGCTTATCAGTGATAGCCTCCAGCTCCGCGAACACCTGACAATCCAAACGTTGTGTAAATACCAGATTATATTATACTGAGCGCGTAAGCTTCACTATCACCATCTTAAAGTATATACGATTCACTAACCAATTCTACATAGAAACGTATTACGGAGACTATAAATTCACACTAGATACTATACTACTACTGCTTAGCTTCTTACTACTGTATAGGTAGTAAGAAGCTAAGCAGTGTGTAAACTTTGTTATCAAAGGTAACTATTAAAATTACTGAGGTAACATGATGATCAGTGCTTCATATAGGAGTTATGTAATGCGAACTAGAGTTAATGCCAATTTACTGCAGTATTTAATGATGGCTTGGGTTGCTCTTTTACAGGCAGGTTATGTTACCACCATTACCAGCCGACTTCGATCCAGTTCTTAAGAAAATTTTTGCAATACCTTGGAAGTCTCGGAGTGGAACAGTTGCTCGGCGGAAAACAGCGTCTGCAGGTTGTTGACGTAGAAAAGCACGCGCGAGTCGAACAGCGCGGGCAGCTCGTCGTGCAGCTCCGAGTTGAGCATCTCGTAAGTGCGCTTCGCCTCCTCCAGCTGCTCGCGGCCCTTAGTCACCTGAAAATAAATTTATATTTTCATTACATTTAGCACATCGTTTGGAGACCAGATGTCTCATTGCCGCTGTTATTTCATTAGATATGACGCCCTTCAAACAGGAATATTGAAAATAATTATTTATTTAAATACTTATATTGGCACGCAAAATACTGCTTATCCTCAAAGTACAATAAGAGGGAATGAACATCTTATTCATATATAGCTTAAGTATGTGTCAGTTTGTCGCCGAGAGCTTACTGGTTTCTTGGGTACCAGCGCTAGCGAATGGAGTGAAGTTGGAACGGAATTCAAATAGTCCACACACAGTGATACCATGCTTGTAATTATAATAGTTAAATTAAATTTCCATAACAATTAAACATTGATAATAATTAGAAGATTTTAATGTAACTAGAACAGCAGTCAATTCTGTCGACTGCCGGGCTGTTACTAGTTTCAATATATTCTTCTTTTTCAAACAGTTCTGTATCAAATACGTTTAGTATTTTACTGTATATCAGGACAATCAATCGGGGGTGTTCTTAGCTACTATTTAATAAGTTACATCTGTTAGATCATTAGGGACATTCGGAACATGTTGCTTTAAATCCTGAAATGATTTGTCTCATTAAAGGTTCTTTTCATCTACAATAGATTAATTAAAAAAATTAAGGGGACCGGAAAGTAATGTCGTTTCTGCGCATGCCAATACTTGATTGTCATTTGTCAGCTCATTGTTTTGTTCAGAGGCGTACCAAAGACATTGTGAGGTTATAGTGATTTCTTTACTTATAGACAATTGAATTACAATTTTTTTTTGTAATTTTGGGTAAAATGGCCAGCCAAATACCAGAAGAGGTACACATCCGGCATTGCATGCTCTTTGAGTTTCGCAAGGGAAATAACGCAACAGTTGCTACCAAAAACATTTGCGATGTTTATCCAAATGCACTGGACATTCGTAAATGCCAAAGGTGGTTTTCCAAGTTCAAATCGGGTAATTTTGATCTTTCCGACTCGTATCGATCAGGAAGACCATCAGCGTTAGACAACGACGTGTTAAGGGCGGAAGTGGAAGCAAATCCGTGTCAGACGATCGAGGAATTGTCAAACAGTCTCAACAAACCTTGGTCGACCATCCAAGAACATTTGAAGCAGATTGGAAAAGTAAGCAGAGCAGGTGTTTGGGTCCCGCATAATCTGTCCGAACAGAATAAGGCTAACCGATCAATCACATGCAACTTATTGCTTCAACGACACAACACAGAAGCGTTTTTTGATCGCTTGATCACAGGAGATGAGAAATGGGTCCTGTATGATAACCCAAAACGCAAAAGGCAGTGGCTCTCTCCAAATGAAATCCCTCGGAGTACTGCTAAGCCAGGTTTACACCCCAAAAAAGCGCTTTTGTGTGTTTGGTGGAGTATTCGCGGCATTGTTCATTTTGAATTACTGAAACCTGGAGAAACTGTTACTGCAGACCTCTACAGCGAACAATTGCAGCGAGTCAATCAATCTTTAATTGAAAAGTGGCCAGCGATTGTCAACCGAAAAGGCGTCATTCTCCAACATGACAATGCAAGACCGCACTGCGCAAGGCGAACTCTAGAAAAAATTAATGAATTGGGGTGGGAGGTGCTGCCTCATCCACCATATTCGCCCGATGTTGCACCATCGGATTTCCACTTATTCCGAGCGCTGCAACACTTTTTAAGTGGCAAAACATTTGCAAATTTGGATGATATCCAAAATGCCATCTCTAGATATTTTGCCGAAAAACCAATTAATTTTTATCGATCAGGGATTGAAAATTTACTCACTAGATGGCAAAAGGTTATTGACAATGATGGGGAATACATCA
This sequence comes from Troides aeacus, assembly GCA_033220335.2. NCBI lineage: Eukaryota > Metazoa > Arthropoda > Insecta > Lepidoptera > Papilionidae > Troides > Troides aeacus. Next base: position 975,017 of record CM067277.1, on the reverse strand, counting down.
TTGATTAAAAATAAAGACTCGTTAAAAATGTATGTGTTTGTATTTAGCGTAAGAAAACGACATTACTTTCCGGTCCACCTAATACTTGATTTCGATTTTATATGACAACAAGCCGTGGATTGAGTCGCAATACAACAATGCTAGCCAGCTATTTAGACGGGAATTTGTTATAAATACCACAGGTGAATTCACTATGACAAGAAAGTTTACCTTAACGTCATCCCTTCTCTTCGCCGCATTGGCCTGCAAGTTCTGGAAACTATGCCTCTGTCCGTCGTAGTCGACTAACTTGCGCCCGCGCTTCTCAATTTTTTTCTGAAATGTCAATAGGAATCCATTTTTAAACCGAGCAATGAAATATGAAATATTTATTCTATTAGTAGTTTCATTAGCCACGGCGCTATTTAAACTAAAACATTAAGATTTACGGCAATACCTTCGATTTCTTTCTAATGGACACAGTAGAATAAGTAGCTTATTTCATCAGAAATATTTGCCATCATTTTGTACCAATAAATATCTCACGCAAGTTCTCGCTTTGTACTCTTAAAAAAAAAATTTTATAAAACTACATAAATAGTAGTTCGCACTCACCCTGACTTCTGGGAACTGGTTGGTGTAGGTGTTGAGCGGTATAAGCACCTGGTCGCCGAGCTTGTGCGAGAAGTCCTGCCACAGCATCTCCATGCTCTGCGCCTGTACGTACAACAGGTCATGCCCGGACCAGCTGCTCTCGTACACCTCTGTTATCGCCTCCATCAAGCTCTTCGATGCCGTCTGAACAGCTGTCAATACCACACAAGCAATACACATAGGAACCGAACACACGTTTCGGAACATTTTAATTTCTATGTATTTGTATCTGAATTTATATAGTTTAGTGCCTGTACACAATCTCATCTGGTATGTGAACTAAAGTGGAAGAGCCTTGTAGTTTTAGGTGTTAGGGTAGTTTGACTTTATCAAAACTATGATCAGTAGTGAGAGGTCGTGGGACGCCGAGGTGACTATCTGTGAGGAGGTAATTCTGCAGAAAGAGGCTGCTGAGAGGCAGCAAGAAATAAACACCCATGTCTCAATCCGCAGGCAGAGACCGGTACGTCGAAGGATGATGTTTTATGCCTTCCAACGCCCATAACAGAAGCCATAATGGCGGATTCGGGGTTAGTTTGTCACCAAATATAAAAGGATTCGAGGTGATGCGTGTGGTACTTCCGCCTAAAATTATTTTGGGGATGAAGACCAGTAGGTGCACCCCGAGATGTGGTCTCCGGGTCTTCCCGCCAAATGCGATGAGTGGGAAACTGTGGGGTTTTAGCCGGTAAGAGTCCGGGATAACTCTTCTATTGCCCCGTTTGCAGAAGAGTATCTAATGCAAGATTTCCCCTTAGAAAAAAAATTATATTATGTCGGACAAACCTAGAAACCACCATTGAACTCTTGAAGAATAACTGCGTAACAATGGGAATGAGAACATAGACGATATCCCATTGTAATTTTCTTAACGCATTAGAAGTAAATCATTTCCTAATTAGAAGATAGTGCTTGTTAAATTAATTGACAATATATCTCACCTCGTATGCACCTAATGTAGTTGTTGAACTCTTTCTGTAGGCGCGTGGCCTGCTGGTGCTGACGGTTAAAGTTCTGCAGGTGCTCCTCGAATATGTCGTCTAGCGTGCGGTCAACCTTGCCCAGGTTTTGGAGGAGCTGGAAATAAAATAAACAAATTTGCTTATATTGTATTTAAAAGGATGAATTACTTCTAATCAAAACGTTCAAAGATCTTTATTACGACTATAGGGAGATGAGCGATGTTTACGAGTATGAAAATGCACTACATATTAAAGAGTTACTTATTTCTAGGACTTCAGTTATTCTACCGACTATAAACGCGAAATTTAAAGTACACGCATTTTTAATTTTAGTATTCATAGCCTAGCCTAGCATATTCAATGAACATTTGTTTTTATGTTATCACATGTTTTTTACTTGAATGTGTGTAGTGTAGACTATCGCAAAGACAGTATAGTAAAATAATGCGTGTACTTTAAATTGTATAATCTATGTCGTAAATTTTAAGACCTGATGGGGGAGGAAAGTCTTGGAGTGGATCCCGCGCTAAAGTCGTAGAAGTGCAGGACGCCCTCCCTCCACGTGGACAATATCATCAGGACGGTCGGAGTGGGTGGATGCGAGAAGGTGAAGATCATATTTGGTGGAAGTCATTGGGGAAGGCCTATATCCAGCAGTGGATAAACAAAAGCTGATAATGATGATGATATTGTAAATATTATTACGTTAACAAAAAGGATATTAATAAAAGATTATAAGCTCAACGCGTAATAGAGCTCATAATGAAAATAAGTGCAGCAGACTTTTAATGAATCTTTAGGATTTAGTGACAATGGGAAAGTCGGAGAAGATAATGTAGAGACATTTTCGAAAGTTTTAAATAGTATTATTTGGGGACTGGACAATTCACTATATATTGCTTCATGTGATCGTATCACTCCAAGGAAATATACAACCGCATATTGTGTATCGCATTAAATTTTAGAAGCAAATAAATTGTCAGGAAAGTGAAACTTAATGTAAACCTACGCATACATAACCACCACAAATTGCACCTAATGTGACACTCACGCTTGTCAGTGTGACCTTGTCATGGCTTATGTAACACTCATAGTGATTATGCAGAAACGTTAAAATAAAGAATTTTATTCACAGAGGTATTCGGATATCGATAAAATAAAGTAACAATGACAATATAGGCACTAGATTAATATAGACGTATTATGGAATACTATTCTACTGTACCTTATATTATTTATGATAATTAAATACTATTACACAGAGACAGAGACGTGGCCGCTTACTGTGGGCCTTGTCCGCAAGCTTAAGATTGCCGAGAGGGCGATGGAGCGAGCTATGCTCGGAGTTTCCCTGCGAGATCGAATCAGAAATGAGGAGATCCGCAGGAGAACCAAGGTCACCGACATAGCTCGAAGGGTCGCCGTCGCAAAGTGGCAATGGGCAGGGCACATAGCTCGCAGAACCGACGGCCGTTGGGGCAGAAAGCTTCTCGAGTGGCGGCCACGTACCGGAAGACGTAGCGTGGGCAGACCCCCCACAAGGTGGACCGACGACCTGGTCAAGGTCGCTGGCAACCATTGGATGCGGGTGGCCCAGGACCGGTCTAAGTGGAAATCTTTGGGGGAGGCCTTTGTCCAGCAGTGGACGTCTTCCGGCTGATTGGACCAAATACTATTATAAAAACACTGATAATTACTCGTTTAGAAACATAATGCTTCGACAGACTCAGATAGTCAACTGGCTATTTACCGTAGTAAATGAGCATTTGAAGTAAAAATAGTTTCCAGATAGTGAAATAATCTGTAAGGGGTGTAAGGAGTCTCGCACTCATTCACGAGACCCAAGCAAACCTTTCCTGCTCGCGTTACACCCTGCTAATTAACAAACGAGGCACTGGATAGTACTAACCCGCATTGGGCCAGCGTGGTGGGAAGTGGCGCAAAACCCCCTATATGAAACCCTACAAACGACGATCCTTGGTGCGCGAGGATGTGGGCGATACAGCACCGATCTATGTGGAGATCTTTGGGGGAGGCCTGTGTCCAGCACTGGACGTCTATCGGCTAATGATAATGATGAAGACATAAGAATTTTGAGTTTGTTTGAGATTGATACTAGAGAGTAAGAAATCCTCGTTTTGGGTTAACATTTACTTCTTAATGTTGTAAATTTCCCCGAAACGGGAAATTTCCCTTCGGCTGGCAACACTGCTCCACTATACAGAATTTCAACAGCTTTGCTCTCCGCTTTAGTGCGCATGCGCATGGTGGTATGTGGTGTGAAATAATCGTTAAATGTTTATCATGTGATAAGTAAAGAATAGAATGATAATGGTGATATGACATTTTAGTATACCAACATTTCTGCTATAGTAATCACGTGTCTAAGATCTATGTTTGACGCCTCCACTATAATACAATCCATAACTCGCTACTACTAGTTATTGGCATGGACTGTCAGATTATTGATAAGATACCTAGGGTTTGGCTTAAGGATATCGCAAGTACTTTTTTGTTGTTTTTTAAGCAGGATTGAAATGAAGATCAAAACAAGCCGTTTCTACCTTAAAATGTAACTGGTTCTAACTTCGTCATACTAAACAAAAAAGTATCGTCGTCTGACTCATCGGTACTGCGCAGATAGACTAAGTTATTATACTATTGTTACGTAAGTTACCTAAGTCTAAACAAATGTCTATATTTTAAAACCGATTGCGATATGAACTTGACAATATAATAATCTATATATATATATATATATATATATAAATTTATGTGTAGAGTTATAACCATTCTATGAAGAGACCCATACGATATATCTGGAATTATAAGTCCTGGAGATGTGAAAATTGGTAGATATGTACAATATTTACTGGTGAGTGATTTCTGTTGCCAGAGACCGTTTGGATTGGTACCACTGCAGCGCATATTTCCTTCTGCCGCCGAAGAGTACTGTGCAAATTATTGGAGTAACGAGATTTAAACTATGTTTCACGGCGAGGAGCGCAATGTGGTGCTACGAATACATCTTAAACCATACATGTTCGCCACGTTGTTACGGGCAGTCCTAACACTTACCATCAGGTGAACGTCCTGCTCTTCTCGTCGCTTCGTTGAATAAAACAAAAATTCATTATTTTGAGTATAGGTCAGCTAAGAACGGATTTTATGAAATTTCTTCGCCAAAAGGAAGTTGAAGAAGTTTTACAGCCAGCAAAGCGAACGGGGAACAACTAGTGTTGTACATGCAACTAAACACTATTGAAATTTTCCACTCGAAAATTTTACTTCCTCACACTACTTTTGTTGTGCAGTGGCTTGACGTTTGCTTTGTGACAAGGAGTTTGGATGGTGGTAGGTTTTTATCAATCTCTCTAGACTAGCTGACATATTCATATTGTAAATCTGTACCATAACAGCACTGCTTCTTCCAACTGTTAATGTATGAGAGCAAGAACATTCTGAATGATCGTGCTTCGTTATCTAGTCTATTAGCCTTTTGTTTATAAACTTAGTTATTATATGTAGCAGCCCTGTCATATTCACGGAATTAACATACAAGTGAGGAGTTGCGAAAGTTGAAATACTTGCTGAAATATTAGACGCCCGTCGCGCCCACTTAGTGTGGCGCGGTTAACCGAGGACACGTAACCTGGAGTGTTGCCACTGCTACTAATCGTTACCTCACGAGATTACCTGCTAACGTATCTAATGGAAATTATCCATACAAGCGCAAAAGGACGAAATGATAACATATAACGTTGAATCTATATATAATAGCTATTATTTCATCATCATCATCAACCGATAGACGTCCACTGCTGGACATAGGTCTCCTCCAAAGTTCTCCACTATAGAAATCGTATGGAAGGATTTGGGCCATTTACCACCGCGTTTTCCCAATGCGGGTTGGTGGGAGCCAGAGCTTCGTTTGTTGATTAGCAGAGTGCATCGCGAGCAGATGACATTGGCTTGAGTCCTGTGAGTTGTTAAGCGCGACCCTTCATACCTCCTGGACCATATACATATATATACTGTTATTTAGGTTTAGTAATCCGTTTATCCAGTTTTCAAACCATTGAATTTACAAATAATGCGCATGTAAGTTATTACATCTAAAGCCTTAAAGATTGGTCATTACTTAGTCAAGTTACTGTATTATAGGTAAAACTTATGTATGAAGGTCTGAACGTAGAACATTTTGTTTTTGTCTCTTTGCCCTTATACTCCACTTTATATAGAGTAGGTACATTTCTTCTTTCGCTGTTGTAAAAAAATATTTCGGCATGTTTCGCCATCGGTTCGCTCCTCTGCCTTGATGGATCTGCCACCTTTGAGTAGGAAGGTGCTTTAAAATATTAACGGGATAATAATATACTTGAACACAAGCAAAGCACTTAATAATCCGTTTAAATTAAGGGAACAAAAACATTTCCTAACAATTGTACACGAAGACCGAAATTTAGTTTATCGCCGAGTTGAGTAAATATTACATTAACTGTTTATTAGCTTTACAAATATACTTGTTCTAGATTTGTATTTGGTGACTTTTCTAGACTCTCAATAAATTTCTAAATAGTAAAATGTGTAGTAAATGATACCATACATTAAATAGAAGCGTATATACTATATAAGGGTGTAAATGTTCCCGCACAACAACACACGAGATCCGAGCCAACCTCACATGCTCGTGGTCATCATAATCATCAGGTGCGCACTTCAAACTGAAGTTTAGCGATCAGATTGAGAAAACCAATTCGATCCTCAGCTATTCTTTTAACTGATGATGATGCTCGTGGTGCATCAACAGTCGAGACTCGGGCTTTCACCAACCCGTATTGGCCCAGCGTAGTGGGAAATTGCTCAAATCCTCCCACATGAATCCCCTCCCGATCGATATGGGGATTTTTGGGGGAGACCTATGTCACAATATTAATATATAAAAGTGTAGAGTAAAATAACGAAGATTTTTCCTTAAGCCGCGAAATTATTTGTATATTTTTTAATTTGTAAAAACGGCAACATAAGCGAAACCATTCGCCTGAACCTGAGTGGGGCTGCTACTATGATACACACACCACCACATGCTCATCGCTTTAAGACAAGATGTTAAGTTTCATTACCTTAGTATTATAGTTTAATTAGCTACTGCGCCTTTAAAATCGGAATATAGTAAAGTCTGTACACTACTGCCAATTTACGTCCTTACTGTTAGGGCACAGGCCTACTCTCAATATGAGGGCGATGTGCCATAGTCACCACGCAGACCCGTTGCGGGTTGGTGACTTCACACACACCTTACAATAAATTCTAATTCATGTGCAAGTTTCCTCGCGATGTTTTCCTTTGCCATTTGTATTTCGATGCTATTACTAAAGTTCACAAATATACATTACTTAAATATTAAAGTCATCGGTACATGCCGAGATTAGAACCCGCGACCTTCGCAATGAAGGCCGCACGCTCTAACCATTAGACCAGCGAGCTACTACCACACACTACTGTATACCGGCGGACAGGAGTCGTTACTTATTTAGACGCTGGGCCGTGCACTCCGTAAACCTATCTAAATAATAATCTCTCAGGTTACTCCAAAGATATATAACTATGCTTTTATTACTGCTAAACTGATTGAAATGCTAAAGACAGAGATTTCGGGTGTGGTTTAGATACCTTACCCGAAATCTGTGAACGTCCCAGTTTAGACGGTCTCCGGCAACAGACCAACCACCAGTGAATGTAAATAATGTCATAGCATATTTACTGCAGCGAATTACATGTCCTACTTGTGTATATATCAGTGACATAAATAGTTTGCATACAATGCGAAGCTGTGCCTGTCGCCTGCAAGGTCGCCGTGTGACCGACTGATATCAAGCACCCGGAGGAGCTCGAGGTCGGGCAGGTTACAACTGGTTTAGGAGCACACAATGCTAGGGATGTTATGTACTTGCAACTTTGTTCCGGCGATGATTATTGCATGAAAATTATTCGGAATATCCGATAATATTCGGACATTAGTTACATTATTTGATACAATTGATATATAATTGATGAAGTATATAACAATACACTAACATAGTCGGTGAGTTTTAGTGTATAGCATTGAATAAAGCACCGGTATACTTTACTAAAATTAGGTGTTCCCAAAAAGCTCTTCCTCTTTAAACCGACAATATCAGTGGTGCCTTAAAGGCGAATCCCTCACAAAGTTTCTTAACTTCCTTCTAAAGTTCTTTGGTTCGTGTTTTAGATATTAAGTATATTATTTAGATTCGACAAAAATATAACTAACACTGAATTTAAATTATGGATAACTAAAATCCAAATATTGTAATAAAATCGCTGAATATTCACGTATAGAAAAGATAATCTAAAGAACTTAGGTCAATTAAAAATATCCTCGGGAGCCCTCCTCCGACGACCTCATAGTCAACGCCGTCATCAGACGCGCACTGTGCGCGACTTAAATTCATAAGAGTATATTAATTTACACCACCTTATCTCTACCCCTATAGCACTATCTACCTCTTCAACCCTTCCGCATCCAATATTATCTCTCACCTTTCTCCTCCCTCTTCTATATACAAGTTATATATGTAGATATATATAGTTAGTTTCGTGTGTTTTAGATTTTGTTTGGTTTTTGTGTATTGTGTTTGTTTAAAGTTTTACTGTAATTTTCATTTGTTTAATTTTCTTTTCTTTTCCTTATTTTTTATATTATTCCTTGCGGTTATCAGATCCTCGAGCCCTGAGTCCGATAAAGCTGCAACAGTTGTTAATAAAACTAGTGGCCCAAACTTCATCATAAAAAAAATTCATCCTATCAGTCTTAGCTTTTCAACATGCAAAAAAATTAACATTCTCTATAAAAAAAGATTTAATGCTCCATTTGCATAATATTTAATAATTACTATTTTTGCGTATCTATTATCAAAAATTAAAATCTCTTTCACAATCTTATCACCAACCATCAACAGCTAGGTAGTAATATAGCATTTCCCCGTTCGCTTTGCTGTCCTTAACAACCCCGCTACTCGCTTTAGGGAAGAAATTTTGTAAAATCCATTCTTAGCTGACCTCTTAACAGTAGAAACACTATCTTTACCAAATTATGAGTGTTTATTTAATAGTTAGGAGATCTCGTAATGACTCAGATGAATTACTTGATATATCATATGTGTATATAGATATGAAAGGAATACCGAACCAAAATTTAGTTGTAGTGAAAACATTTATCATAAAGATTCAACGTAAAGATCACGTTAGTCCAAGTTAATTGTCGACTAGTGAATTTGCTTATTTGTATTATTAGAAACGAGTTTGACTCGTAAGCATTCCGCTGATGATGCAATGGAACCAGCTCCGCCTTCTATGCAAATGTCAAAGTATCGCGCGCCGCTAACGGTGCCGACGGTACAGTTACACATCACACGCGCTTATTATTATTCTATCTCATATAATTAACCGTTTTAAAGAAAACTACACGGTGTGTTCAAATACCATGTTCAGATTAACTACAGACCCAATAAAGGGACGGTATAAGTTTAACTTATCCTTACCCTCATTTACGGCGCAGAGACATGACACCTGACCATCGGGTTAGTCCACCGATCCGCTTGGTATTTCTCTAAGGGATAAAATCCAGAACGAAGGAATTCGACGGAGAACTAAAGCTCTTGACGTAGCTTTCAAAATTTGCAAACTGAAGTGGCAGTGGGCCGGCCATGTCTGTAATGTTAGAGACGGCTGATAGGGGTGAAAATATTGGAGTGGACGCCGCGTACAGGTCGCAGAACTGAAGGACGCCCTCCCTCCCAGAAGGACCCACGATATCATCAGAGCGGTCGGAAGTGCGTGGATGTGAGAATCGCATTTGATGGACATTGGGGAAAGCTTATATCCTGCAGTGGATAATCAAAGGCTGATAATCATGATAATGATAAGTTTAACTGTGCCTATATTGGTGGAAAGTTGTTGTAGCGTCGTAATATCAAAATGGTTGCCTATCTTCTCATTATTAAAAATAAGCCTTAGATAGCTCTAATAAATAAAAGGATTTTTCTGTTTGAAGTTTACTAGTCCTTTAGTAGTTGAGGACCTCGGTGGGGTTTTTAGTTAGACAAAATTTTTACATAATCCTTACTTTCTCCGGGAGACAAGTTATCTTTTCGAAACTATCAAAATTTCCTCTGTGAAACAAAAATTCGACAAAGAACTCGTCTGTTGGTCTGCGCGTTCGTCATCTAAACTTGTCCATCTAAACATCTTTTCGATACTCAACACTAAAAAAAAATTTAGTAGCTGTAGCTCAGTATATTGATTTTTAGATTCTTGATCACGTTGGTGTTGCCTCGCCGATCGTGTTCACGGCGCACATCAAATGTTTATGGAATACAGAAAAGAACAATAGCGGTTGATACATCAGCGGTGACAATATCCTCCGTCGTGCAGTTTTCTCAGAAACATAACGTTTATGGCAATGCACGACATAAAATGGCGACCGTGCTATACTAATATAATAACTTATTATACCACTGGGCTCTTCTTTAAATTAAAACATTAATGATACAACGTCTTGGCGCCAGTAAAGACGATACATACAGCACGATTTCCACGCCTTGATATATAATATGTCTCGTTACCTCAGCAATAGCTACAACGTCTTTCAAACCGTATCAGTAATGTGTACACACTACTGTGTGACGGAAGATGTAGGATGGTCCCCACCTATGCGTTCTCCACTTCAGAAATCTATCACCAGACTATGAATTAAAAAGCTGTAAAGGAAATGTAAATACATTGTCGGACATCAAACATAAGGGGATACAATAATGCTAACTTACACGACTTCGTATAAAGAATGAACTGATGTTCTGGTGGTGTTTTATAAACACGCTACCTTGCGAAGTCTAGATATTTATCACCGTACCACCTATTACTCCCTGAACGGAAGCACGCCGCAGTGTAAAATATATCTTAAACTTTAAGCTCCGATGTGTTGCTGTAACATCATCATCCGATAGACCTCCACTGCGCGTTGCTCGCATCCAATGGGTTCCCGCGATTCACATCAAATCGTTGGTGCACCTTGTTGCAACATAAGCATCTTAATTTACATCAGGCATGGAAAGTGTAATATTCTCGGATTAACTTCTCGTCGCTGTATTATATGGGAATTAATATTTCTTACGAATTTTACTCCCACCAATCCGTATTACGCCAGGGTGGTGAGAAATGGCCCAAGTCCGACCATATGAACCTGTACAAACGAAGACCACTCGTGCCTGACGATGCGGCCAGCGTGGGACTGATAAAGGTGTAAACCTTTGTAGGTGGCCTATGTCCAGCAGTAGACATTTATCGGCTGATGATGACGCAATTTAGTTACGGAATAAAACAAACGAAGTGTATAGAAGTAGTCATTACGAGTAACACTGTTGCACCAACGGCGTGGTGTTTACAAATAACTACGTCATATTGATACGAGCGAATGTTTGTTCAGCAGCTTGTTAACATGCTACGTTATCAAAGAAATTAAAAATTATAGTCATGTAACAAAACTTATTATTCATATTTTTTATTTAACAGTGTGACGAGACTAGCGACACGTTCATCTGATGGTAAGTGATACTTCTGTTCTTAACAACAAAGTGCTAATTACGATGGTACACACAGCACTACATTGTTTTCTTTTATACAATTAAGCGACGAAACGAGAGGGATGTTCATCTGATGGTAAGTGATACACCCGCCTATAACAACGTGTCGGGATGTTATACACACCATCACATTGTGCTCGTTGCTTTGAGACATAATATGTTGTCTCGTTACCTCAGTAATTATACTAGCTACTGCGCTCTTCATAGAGGAACACAGTAATGTTTGCATAGTAGTGTTTGTCGGTTGCAAAAAGAGTTGCTATAGTACCTACCTTTTTTTTTTTTTTTAGTACCTACCTAGACAGTCTCCGGCAACAAAGACCTAACGCCGTTTACCTGATGATAAGTGATACGTCTGACTATAAAAACGTGGTGCTAGTTACGATGCCACACAGTCCCTCATAGTCTCATGTTGTTGAGACTTGTAATATTAAAACTCATTATCCCAGAAATTTTAGAGAGAGAGAGAGAAGAATTTTTAAATGACACTTGGGTATTATGACCTTGAATGATCAATTTGCAAACGAACTCTTCATTCCTCAACATATTTCTTTCCATAGATCATAAGAATAGGACATCATTTCGGAAACACTGTACGCATTATATGTATTACTCCTGCAAGCACCCTTTCGATTTCGCCTGACTTTGACCGAGGCCTTCAAATGCCATTGTCATTGATAACTCTGCAGCTCTGTCTCTAAAATCACTCTCATGCAACTTTACGACTATAACAATAAGGTTTAAAATTAATTGGTGTATATTGGTCCGTGTCAATTGTTACCATTACATTTATGAAATAACTGTTCCCTGCCTTTTTAGCTGACCGTAACATAAAATTAAATTAGAAATTTGTTAGAAATAATCCATGGCGACGACAGTCTGCCGCTCTCGGGCACCATCTCCTTATTAACACCACCGCAAAGCATTTGATAAAATCCGTTCTTAGCTAACCAAATTTCATTTGTGTAAGGCCTTACGGTTTCAGAGATATCGTGATGAGGCCGTAGATAGGTGGAAATCTCTTATATAAATATATATAGATATGACGATCTCGTATTAGTCACTTCATTAGATGCTTTGTGGACATCAGCGAATTTGGTAAACAATGAACAGTCTCGCTTAATAACGTCTATACCAAATGCCTAAGTATAATAAGCTATTATCTTCCAAAAAAGCAGCGTGCCGTTGTACTCCATATAGGCTGAAGATTCTGCTATGTATGCTATACATAAGCCATTAGCTTTGATTGTATGATGGTAGAGGAATAATGGATCAAAGTTTACTCTAATTTCTTTTACGAATCCGAATATTTTAGTTAAAAGTTTTAAAACATATTGAATCACGTCTTTAAATTTGCACCCTACCTTTAAAGAAATATAACGTTTTACTCGTAAATATATATAATATAGTAAATATATAAGCAGTTATATATTATTTGATATATTTAAATATTCATTATTTATGAATAATAAGGGGTCCCGCACAACAACTCACGGGACCCAAGCCAACCTCACCAGCTCGTGGTGCGCCCTGCTAATCAACCAACGAGGCTCTAGCTCCCACTAACCCTATTAGGCCAGTGTGGTGGAAAATGTCTCAAATTTCCCTCTATGGATCTCTACAGTAGAAATCATTGGCCAATCAGCCTATGTCCAGTAGTGGATGTCTATCGGCTGATGATGATGATGATGAATAGTAAAATAGTAACATATTATAATAATGGATTAATAAAGGTTTACACTATGTATGAATATGAATATCGAACAAAAATTAAATCAATAGAAAAGGATTGTACAACAGTATATTATAGAAATTCATACACAAACAGCCCGCTAATATTCTCACAGATGTGAGTCGGTGTCTTCTCTTACAAGAGTCAAGTCGATTGGTCCACCACACTTCCCAAGTGGTCTACGAAATCTGTTCTTGAAATAAGTCAGTGTGCATCACAATATATGAAAAAAAAAAAAAAAAAATTTGGTAGCATTTTGCGATTATTAAGGGTATTTTATGTTACAATAAATCTACGTGAACTAATAATAGGTTTTCATATTTTCAAACTAAGTAATAGCCGAATTACGAGGATATACCCTATTATATAATCAGATTTGGATGATCATGAAATCGAAAATAATCGCTGGAAACCGGACCTAAGCGGATGCAATTATGAAATTAAAATCACGGGCTAAATCGACTCGAAATTAATTAGGTGGTTAATAAAATGGCGGTTTTCCGTAAACGTCCTTGCTCAAATCACTCTCTGTTACATTGCGCAGGCTGGTTTTGCTATCGATGTGTCTACGATACGAATAATCTCTGAAAGCATCTCAAATCTGACAACAACGGCATTAATGTACAAAATAATTCTTTTTCATGAAAAAAAACTAACAACCAATAAATGTTTCATCATCATCATCAGCCGACAAACATCGACTGCTCGACATTGCACTCCCTTATGGATCTGTACATTTCTAGGGATTCATATGGGAGGAATTGGGTCATTTCCCACCACGTTAGCCCACCAATGCGGTTTGGTGGGATACAGATCCACGTTTGTTTATTAGCAGAGTGCTCCACGAGCAGGTGCGGTTGGCTTGGCTCCCGTGAGTAGTTGTGCGGGACCGCTTACACCCCCCTAGTAAATATATAATAAAATAGCAACAATAAATATTAGCAAGTGTAATACAAATCTATTCATTGCGTTGATCATTTTTTATTTTTACATGAGAAATTTCAAGCTGAAAAAAATCTATCAAAACCGAACCAATCTGTAAATAGTTATACGTCGTTATATAGAAATGAAAGAATAATAAAATGCCTTCAATTGAGAATCTCATCTTTTCACCGGATAGTGATAGAGTATCACTATCAATATCATTATCATTAACTCACAGTAAGAAAAAAAGGCAAAACTTGGTAATGAACAATTAGATAAAATTTTCAATCAGATAGAGTTAATTTTAGAGTATTTTAAACATTTCTTAGGTAGTCAAAGGTATTGAAAGAATGGTAATTGATCATCATCATCATCATCAGCCCACGGACCTCCACTTCTTGATATAGGCCTCCGCCAAAGATCCACATCGATGGTTACTGCGCTGTCCGCAACCTTGCTGCCTTGCTTTCCGCGACCTTGCCCAGATCGCCAGTACACTACGCTAGGCAATAGAATGGTAATTGAATAGAGAAAATGATATAATTTTGTCCTTGCCTCATTAATTTATTAATCCAACGAAGGAAGTAATTACTAGCGAATTATTACAATAATTTGTATCATTAACAACATTTGCATCGAAAACAATAAGTGCTTATTTCCCTTTCAATCCACAAATTTTCGAGTGCATCCAGTGAAGTAATAATAACTTGACTTCGGCAAAACATCGATTTTAACTATTGAGAAGATAGTTTAAATCATTTTCTATCGTTTAATAGTTACCATTTTAGCTTTGAATATAATCTTGAAGTCAGTACACAACTCCGTCGTGAACGCGTATGCATGCACCAGCGAGCGATGTGAAGTGCTCTATAAATAGTACACCAGCAGCATCAATTACGTTGGAGTACGATGTTTTGTTACGGCCGCAGAAAATCATGCAGCTTCCAGATGCAGTTTAAACAGAACCAAAATTTCTTAAGATTGGTTATGTTCTTGAACTTTAAGTTTGCTGGCACAGTGCTTCTAAAAGTATTTTTTTTTTCGTCTAACTTACTCGAACTGCTGTGCTAACTGTATTAACCACCTCGATAATAGCTTTGACTATAGTCGAAAGCCAACAAAAGTAACTTCATCTCTGCAGTTGATGGGTAGGTTCATCTTATTCGTAACTCGAACTATTGCTATCTTCTAAGCGAGTACAGCACTCTTTTTAAGTAAACAATAAATGCACTTAATTAAGAATATACCATCATCGTCATTATCAGCCGTTTCTTTATTCCGTTCCGCATCCATATGAGAGGATTTGGGACATTTTCCACCACACTGGCCCAATGCGGGTTGGTGAGATCCAAAGCCTCGTTTGTTAGCAATTGAGGTTGGCTTGGATTATATGAGTTTTTGCGTATTATTACTAAGAATATTTACGAATAACTAAGTGAATATTACAATTAATATTGTTATAACAATATTAAATGGACGATGAGAGTCACAACTAACTGATTAATCACAACACAATAAGGAAACTTGTCGGGATACTTTAACAGTTGGTGAGTGGACCTGTTTATGGTGTTCCACCATACATGTCTTTTAATTTATACTATTATATAAAACATATTGTCAAATGAAAAAAGCACCACTTACGTTCACTAGACTCGAACTACGGTAAGACCGTGTCTTGTGGTATATCTTACAAGAGATCTGTATCAAGCAGTGGACGTCTATCGTTTGAGATGATGATCGTTATATATTGCAATCATCAAATCAACAATCTCTAATGAAGATAACGTTTTCTAAATGTTCCGTATCGCAAACGGCACGCGACGCCATCATATGAGCGTGTTACACTGTGACGACTTTCTCACACGATCTTGGTGCAACTGATGATCCAAAAGTGAAGTTAAACGGTGTTATGTAAAGATACTGCACAACACGCACAAAGATATGTAGTAAAATGGACAACGACGACTTGTATGGTGAAATGGAATATTCCAGTTTTGATCATAAAGCACATCAATTTAAGTTATGTGTAATGGATAAAGAAAAAAACCAAGCCAATGATTATAATGATCAACTAAAATTACAATATAGCAATTGGATTTGATCAAAGTTTTTCAAAATTACCTTTTTCCTATAATTTATTATTATAACAATATTGCAAGTATGTACTGCAACGCGGGACCGCTCGATGTGGAAATCTTTGGGGAGGCCTATGTCCAGCAGTGGATATCTATCGGCTGATGATGATGATATGAATTCAAGTATTAATGTTGTCGCAGATGTCTATTTTTAAGCTGTGACGGGTACACTTTTAAAATTAATAGAAACACGTTCTGATGATAAATTTACAAGCAAATTTTTAAAAGGAGTAGAAGAAAAAAATGTAAGGACGATTTAATCATTTTAATCTTATCAACAGTTGTTTAACTGAGCAACGAAAGAAAAAAATGATAAAAAGTTTTCCACGCAACAAGTCCAATGAAGGGGTGAACAGTCGCAAACTGAAGTCAAGTAGGTCATCAGACGGCGGGACAGTTTGGAAGCTTTCCAATCACACTGCAGGAAATAGACACGAGCGATTCGATATTTGAAGAACTCTGAATTGTACGAGTGTATTTAAATTAAATGTGTTTTTTCCTATACAGAAGTACAACTCATTAGATGATTACAAAGTTACATTCGGTTTGAATTTAAGTATAGTCATCATCATCATTTTTCAACTCGAAATTCAGTGAGAAATAATAGACCGCACCTAAATACTCCCAACAACCCATCTAATTCGTCCTGTAATTTCCACCAGGTCTAACTGAAGGTTGTCTAGTTCAACATAGTTTCACCTTAAGAATCTCCTTGTACCACCGGAGCTTCCTGACATATGTGTCGCCTATTGCCACTTCAGTTTACTAATCTGCTAAGCTATATCAAAGATCTAAGGGCATAATGTTACTACAATAGTTAAATTTAACATTGTTGTCATAAAATGAATTTCATTGTATTTTTAAAGAACCAGGAAGTTATTTGTTGTTAGTGCCAACTTTTTTGACATATATAAAATATTTCTCCAACGATTTTTGCTTACCGAAGAACAATTTTGTTTAAATAATTTATCATGCGCATGACCACGAATGATGAGAGACTGATAGCAATCACGAAGTACGTTATCACGATGAAAAGCGAATAACCGTCTAAGGTCGAAACGATGTCGCAGCGCTCCAAGGAACTGGATAATTGTCATTCGCCGGTGCACAAGTAACGACAATCATACAATAAAGAGCAGCCGCTCACAGATGCGAGGATGTACATAAGAAAAGGTAATAAATCGTTTCAAGGACGATGTGTTAAAAAGAAAATACATCGGAGAGTTTATTTCTACACAGTAGCAGCCGACGCTGAATATAACACCAGCTCGGAGTTTAAAACAATAGTTATTTATCGCAGTGTTTTACACCAATGACGTCCGGCTTTCATCGAAGAATTTTTTTTATATTTGATCGATTAGGAGATTGTTGGATGTGTTACAATTTTCTTATTTATAGTGCATAGGAAAATTGGGGCTAACAAAACATCGTAAGCAAACCGATATATTCTAATACCAGCTTTCATGGACAAGCTCTAAATTAAAAGCTTTGATTTTATTCCTCGAAGAGAAGGTGTAGACCTCTAGCAGTGATAAAATAAGGTAGGCTCATTATTATTGTTTCATTATGTATATAATTAAGACGTTACCAATAGGTAAACATAGACTTTCTTCATTGATTTCCACGCCGAACGGATCCGCGTCCTTATTTAACAGCATATTTATCTATTATAGATACGCAGTCAGCATCTTAAAAAAATGCTAAGATTTTTCTTTATAAACTGTTAACATTTTAGACTTGCTTAGATTACACTGGGATTAAAGTAATTATGTGAAACAAAAATCATGTCAAAACTATTCAGTTACTGTCCTTTAAATAGTCTAGAACATTAATGTTAATCTTTCTTAATACTGTATGTATTAACTCGACAGTAAAGATAGATATATTAAAATTTAAATAAATCTAGATTTTATGTCTTCCATGACATAGATTAATAGATTACTGAATCAAATTTGTTTTGGGGAACAGTTTTCGTGATAAACTACATAGGAACCGAATAAACATTTACTTTGGCAATACACGTCCCAATGCCCTTAATGCGTTTACGTGTTTCCAATAAACGCCGGTATAAACATTTTAGTGCTGTTTCCATTTGAATTTCCTCACCAGACGTCGGTGACATCATCTACAAAAAATATTAGAACTAGAATCCATTACACGATCTCTGTTTATTTTAAGACCGACAAGCGAGCGACGCCTTGAATTCTTTGCTCTGTAATTTGTTATCAACAGTTATTGTAATATTGGATCCTGTCTCCGTCTCTGTGTTATTACAAGAGGTGTATCCACCTGCAAGACCAGCTCTTATATAAACAATTGATGCGTATTTATGTAATAACCACCATAGTTATAATCATTTAATCTTTTCTGCATGAATCAAAAGGACAGACCATTTTTGATGATGTTAAAGTTTTTATAGGAAAAAAATCAATAGTTCATTAAACGATGTCCCTTTTAAGTCAATACATGATAGCTTGCCTTGTACGGACGTTTCTGCTTTGATTACATGATCACATACGTGGTGGAGTTAAGATATAGGTAGCGTTTGTTCGAACCTTCCTATCTCGAATTACGAACCTTCCACCTTAACAACAATTCTGAAAAATTATTTCACTTCTCCATTTCCTGCTTAATTTTCACTTACAGCATTGTAAACAAAAAATATGGCAATGTTTCAATAACTGTAGTGACTGATGGAAATAAAATTTCGGACATTTTCCAAAGAGGAAAGATTTAAATGTAGAGGATGTGGTCTACGTAGACGTAATACAAACAACGAGTAACGCCACAAATAAATATCTCAAGACGTGACCAACACACAGTCTAGTTTCATAACAAAGGCTATTGATATTTCTAGACTTCAGGACATAAACGTGCGCTAACCGCAGATATTAGAACTAGCGAACACAACTATTACATGAGACGAATGCGATACAGTAACTCGATATATGTGTGGTGACATTATGTAATAAAAAACTTTGTTGTTACTGCGAAGAAGTATTTCGAACAGCATCGGCCAGGTTGCTACGTATGGAAGATAGTTCCTGATGGTATCAGTCATCAGACGGTGTCAGTCAATGGTCGCCTTTGACTGACACGGTCTAGGTAAGATAGTGTCAATTTTGGTTACAGTATACAATATTATTTCCCCATCCACCACTGGATGGACGCACAGCGAGTCATTCTTTTTTGCTGTATAGTACAGGTCAATCTAGTCCTTATGTTGTAAATATCTCCAGTTTCAGAAAGTGGTTCAGCTCCTTGTTACCCATAGCAGCAAAGCTGTGGAACAACTTGGCGACGTCGGTGTTGCCGTCAAAAAAAAATGAAAATTTTTAAGAGAAGAGTGAACAGCTTGTTACTAGGTTAGTGCGCTTTACCATGTGGGTTCATGGTTTTTTTTTTAAAAAAAAAACTCAAATATTACTGAGTCGCTGCACCGCGATATGTCTCGACTTATTAAAGCAATAATCATGCTGTGTAAATATCTAATACTTTAAAGGAAAGACATTCGTTGCTTTATAGTAAAAAAAAAAACGTATAACTTCCGGCAAACCGTTAACGGGCAGTGTTCAGCTACATCACACTGATAAGAGAAAGTCGGTGACCAAAACAAGACATTTTAAAAGTTTAGTCGTGTATAGCATCTCATTGGGTCCGACACAAATGTTTTCACTGTCCATTCGCACAGTTAGCGTGACCTTTTATTTTGCACATAACTTTCTGTGTGCATAATGGGTGTTTTAGGCATTTTATTGCTTTTGTATGAAGATTCAATTATACTATAAGTAACAGTAAAGAACAGTATCACAATATATTTATAGTAAAGCCGTAGAGACAGGTTTTTATTCGATGAAGGAACGAAACGAGCCTGCCGTGAAGTGATGTTACGGGACACACACAACTGTCCATAACAACGTAATTAACATGATGTACTGGGACCATGTTGAATTGATCCCAGTAATATTACTAGCTACAGCGAACTTCAAACCGGAACACAGTAAAGTTTGTACACTACAGATTGGCGGCGGAAATAAGGCTGCAATAGATATGTTTTATTGTAAATATAAGAGTAATTTAATACTTTAAGAAATCAAGTTTGAAATATTTCTTCCACTACCCAAATTACTGGATCTTCTTCTCTATGTATAGCTTACTTTAATAAAAGAAACAATATAAACATGTGGTACAATTGGATGTGCCAATTATGACTGACATACAATACTAAGTGTAAAATGATATACACGGCGCCATATCGGTCTATTGCGTGCATAACTAGAAGTGAGTTTACATAAACTGTTTATGTTTACATGAACAAATGAAAATTGAAACATTACTAAATTTAAAGTATATAAACCAGAAATGACTAAAAATTTAACACCAATACTTAACTAAGTGACTAGAGAAAAACGTTTACGTAATTACAGTACAGAGATATTAAACACGGAAGATTTTACCTTATCTAGTTATATATGAGTCACGGTTGAGGAATATCAGAGAATGGACTGGCATATCTGGGGAGTACGAATTGATCCGCCGAACTAGAGACAGAAAGGTATTACACTGATACATAAAGGTATCACACTGATCGCCAACCTTCACTAGTTGAAGAGGCACTTTAAGAAGAAGTAATGTTTGAAGTAAATGATTGAATATGTTTCAAGGATCGTAAGATATACATATATATTATATACCTCTGTGCTGAAAGGCGTAACCATCATAATACGTTTTTTCTGTACATCAAAAAAACGTTACCCAACGGGTATTTTTTTTACTTATAAAAAATATGTATGCGTTGTAAATTCTTATCATCTATTGGACTACATGCTAAGAACCAAAATATCCTTTCTTTTGTTATATGCGAACTCAAAAACTGTATATAAATTCATTTTAAGCGATACATAAAAGTAGTAGTATTCACCATGATTTTGAGATTTTCACAACTTTATATGTACCAATCAGTAGAGCTCCACAAAACTTTAAGTTTAAGTCATTTCCGGCACAACGACTCTTACACCCTTAGAAGGGATATGGATATATTAGGTTGGGGAAAAAGAAATCCATTATTTTTTCGGTAGATGGCTGTAGTGATAAATTTCTCGTAAAGTATCGATCAAACAGTTTCAGATTTATGTTCGTTAGAAAGGTGACATTTCGCAGTAAAAAAATTCTTTTTCTGTCTTTTTGCTGTCTTTTGTTTGGTGCATTCAATTGTGAGTTACAGGGTGTTAAAAATTGAAGTAAACAAAGAGAAAATTCGGTACATTTTACAATTTTTCTTTGACAAAGGCGAAAATGCAAGCCAGGCGGCTAAAATTGTGAATGGTGTTTATGGACCCGATACTGTAACAGCCAATTATGTGCAATTTTGGTTTCGTAGATTCCGTTCAGGAATTTTTGATGTTAAAGATGCACCTCGCACAGGTAGGCCGGTCGCCGAAAATGTCGATAAAATCGGAGAAATGATCGAAGTTGACCGGCATGTTAGCAGTCGTAACATCGCCCAGGAGCTAAAAATGGACCACAAAACAGTTTTAAACAATTTACACAAAGCTGTATTCAAAAAGAAGCTCGATGTTTGGGTGCCACACCAATTAACAGAAAAAAACATGATGGATCGAATTTCCATCTGCGAAGTCTTGGCCAAACGGAATGAGATAGACCCATTTCTTAAACGGATGGTGACTGGAGATGAGAAATGGATCACATACGATAACCCTGTGCGAAAACGATCATGGTCAAAGAGCGGTGAAGCACCTCAAACGGTGGCCAAACCGGGACTAACGGCCAGGAAGGTTCTGCTGTGCATTTGGTGGGACTGGAAGGGGATTATTTATTATGAGTTGTTTCCATATGGCCAAGCACTAAATTCTGATCTCTACTGTCAACAACTAGACCGTTTGAAGATAGCAATTGACCAGAAACGGCCAGAATTGGCCAACAGGAGAGGTGTCGTGTTCCACCAGGACAACGCTAGGCCACACACGTCTACAGTGACTCGCCGGAAACTTCGGGAGCTTGGTTGGGAAGTTTTAATGCATCCGCCATACAGTCCGGACTTGGCACCAAGCGATTACCATCTTTTTCTTGCATTACAAAATTTCTTTAGTGATAAAAAATTGGGATCTAGGGAAGATTGTGAAAATCGGCTACTAGAGTTTTTTGCAAATAGAGACCAGGACTTCTACGAGAGAGGCATTATGAAGTTACCTTTAAAATGGCAACAAATCATAGAACAAAACGGTGAATATTTGACCCAAATCGGACAATGCGAAGCATGTTAAATAAAGTCCTGAAGTTCATATAAAAATAATGGATTTCTTTTTCTCCAACCTATTATTATATTTGATGACTGACAAAATTGTCATAATTAGTCGCATGAAATAATTAGCGTGAAGCAATTTGCTGTTTTATAGCTAATATTATTGCAATGAGCGATTTTGCGTTAGCTGTAACTCCACTTGGCTTCCGCTTGGCAAACGTATCGGTTATTTTTTATGTGTCGCGGTTTTGTCTGTCGCAAGCGGAGCAAAACCGCAAACTATAACCTCAGCCTGTTCTCGTCTCGGATGCCGTGATGGTAGGAATTCGTTTACATCGTTCAAAACCATTGCTAGGTAGTTTCATTATCGTTTTCTTTCAGTAATTGTATACGTATATTATATGTATTTCATCATCATCAGCCGATAGACGTCCACTATTAGACAGAGGCCTTCCCCAAAAGAACCCCACATCAATTGGTCCTGTGCTGTCTGCATCTACTGGCTTTCCGCGACCTTATGTCCTTTGTATCATTCATCAGAGATTTGGGCCATTTGATTAGTGGGAGCCAGGGCCTCGTTTGTAGATTAGCAGGGTACACCACTAGCAAGTGAGATTAGCTTAGGTCCCGTGAGTTATTGTGTGCGACTTCTTACACCCCTATATGTATTTATCGTATCAAAATAAATTTTGTTGACTCTAATTATCCTTGATTTAAAATAAAAACAATTTTTTTTGGTATTTTTAAATAAATCTTAAAAAAGGAGCTCGTCCTATTGAAGGTGCGTGCACGCGCAAGAGAAACAAGATTAGTTTAAGGCATATACTCATATCGATCTTTTGTTATTGAGAGGGAAATCTAAAAATTGCCGTGTATCTGGGGGCAGTAAGACCACCTCGGTGATCATCGACAGTGCATTGATGGAGATCCTGAGATCTCCTATAGAACGCACCGTTGCCTCCCGGAACTACGCCTAAAACACGACTCAAGGAACGGCTGAGACCTTCCTGCGCACCGTCATTTTGGTACGACAAGCACTAGATCACCTCGTACTTGTCGTTCACTCCGGGTTCGCTTAGTGAGCAATGAGAGCCTCCACTTTCAAAGCCCACGAACCCTAAAACTCTTCCAGTCTCCCTTCTGCTACAGGCAGAGCTTACCTTAGTTCTATTCTTAATAGACCAAGACTAGAAGGCAAATACAGATATGGACTTTAGTATTCTCGGATACCGCTTACAAAAAATAATCCATAACGGTTTAGACATTTAAAAATATATGAGTAAAATATTTTTTTTTATATTCGAAAGTATCAATGCTGTAATATATTTTAAAATACATTGACAATGATAAAAGTGTTTGCCCAAGTGTTTATTAGCTAATACTGGTTTCTGATAACATTCATTAATTATTTAAATAGCTGTTGTAAAATTAATGATTACTTACTATAGGACAAAATAATACATAGAGCCTAGATAGAATTGAGTTCCGTTAATATTCAGGTAGAGAGACAGGAAGAAGTAATAAAGGGTGTCTGGCGGCAGATTTATATTTTAAAAAACGAAAAAAATCTCAATAAGTTATAAACAGTGCGGGGGTGCAGTGAAGGTGGTGTCATTAGAATCACCGATCGTGCGGATTTCTTAGTCACGATGTCGCAGTGGTGCAGTGGTGAAGTGGTGCAGTAGTGCAGTGGTCGGGTGAGCATCGCGCGTTCGCTATTGAAGCATTTTTCAAGAGTAACGATTCTTACGTACTCGCTCCGACAGCCGACAGTTTTGTTCACATTTAAATATTCGACGGATAGGCGATGGGCCGAGTGTGAATTTAATTTCCTTCGTGGGTGGAGAGGTTCCGCGCAACTGCTTCGGCTATGAACACACCAAGGCCAGGACCTAGTCGATCGTCAAGGATCCCCGAAAACATTGAACTGGTTGAACGCAGTTTACGTGAAAATGCACGACTTTCGATACGGAAAAGGGCAGCTTCACTGAGACTTCCAAGAGCATGCATGCATGAAATTTTGAAAAAAGATATGAAGTTTCATCCTTTTAAAATTCAAATAATTCAAGAATTGAAAAAAAGTGACTTTGCGTCACGCAAATTTTTTTGTGAAACCATGTTGGAGCGTTTTCGCACTGTGAATTCCATTTTTTGGAGCGACGAGGCTCATTTTCATTTAAACGGACACGTAAACAAGCAAAATTGCCGTTACTGGGCTCTAAGAACTCGCAAACCTCGACTGAAGCACCAAAAACCATTACATTGCCCAAGGGTAACTGTTTGGTGCGCTTTATCCACGAATGGGATAATCGGACCATTTTTTTTTGAAAATGCACGGGGGGGCCAAGCGACGAATGTCAATGGTGAAAATTATCGGCTCATGTTTTCGAATTTCTTTTTGCCGAACCTGCGAGCTCATTCATCATTCTCATCACACACGTGGTTTCAACAGGATGCGGTACAGGTGCGACCGCACACACGGCCAGAGCTTCGATGGATTTGTTGCGAGAAAATCTCCCTCAAAAACTGATTAGTCGCTTTAGGGACGTCCCTTGGCCACCGAGGTCACCCGACCTAACTCCAATGGTTTTTTTTTGTGGGGCTACCTCAAAGAGAGAGTTTACGCCAACAATCCGCGAACTGTTGTGGACTTAAAAGAAAATATTCGGCGAGAAATCAGCGCAATTGAACCAAGTTTACTGCAGCGTGTGGCACGGAATACGAGGCTCCGTTTCGAACAGTGTGTGTGTGTGTGTGCAACAGGATGGAAGACATTTGGATGACATTATCTTTAAAAAATGAAATCCGAATTTGTACTCTATCTTTTAATACTTTTAGTAAAATTATATGTCAAACATTATTTTTTATTTAAATTTGAAAACATAAATCTGCCACCAGACACCCTGTAGTAAATCTTTTAAACGTAGCTTTGTTAAAAAGGCAGTAGGATAAACACCAATATAGGTCTTCCCAAGGACATACTTCGAAATTGGAAACGTAATGAAAGTTACTAATATTATTAAACATTATGGATAGATAAAATATAGAGAAGAGCGAAGGAATGAGATTCTTTTCTAAATACAACGTCGGTATCTTCAAGAGAAGGAGTGTAAGGGCGGATATAACCAACATACACGACATCACCACCTAACACCTAGAGGGATCGTGATCAAGCACTAATCTATTTACTAAAAAGAAAGAAAAAACTATTAGACATGATGAATAATGTTTACAGAATGATACAGGTACCACTAGAGCTGTACATCATCCCACCTAGCGGCACGTTTTAACCATCAGGTGAATGTCCATCTCGTCTCCTCGCTCCGTCGAATAAAAATAATAGAACAAAAGAAGAAAAACACATCTCCCTGTAGCTGGTGTGAAAAATATTAAGGTGATTACACATAACTCGCCAGACGTACTTCACGGTGTATTTTCAACAACAACAACACTGTACGTTCACCGGCACGGGTTCGGTACAACAACATTGCTGCTCGACCTTGCGGTGCTCCATGGAGACTTTAATAGCTCACAATATTCGTACTCATGTAAACATTGTACTACGATGTGGATTGGATAGAGAGCCGCTATACTAGAGATGATTTTTTTATGATGAAGCAGCTTCATCAGTCAGGACTCGAGTTGAAAGTAGAGATGAAAATCATCAACATTATCACCATAAGCCGATAGGCGTCCACTGCTGGACATAGGCCTCCCTCAAAGATCTCCACATACAATCAGCATGATTTCTGGGACCGCTGGGTACTAGGGGCTATCGTATGTAGGGGTTCATATGGGGGGATATGGGTCATTTCCCATCACATTGGCCCAGCGCAGATATGCGGGAGCTAGAGCCTCGTTTGTTGATTAGCTGAGTGCATCACAAGCAGGTGAGGTTTGCTTGGTTCCTGTCAGTTGCTGAGCGGGACCCCTTATACCCCTTCATGGTTACAATATTTATATAGAATTACATCCTCTGATCACTGCATTTTATGTATCTTCCTTTGCTCGCTTAAGGGGGCAGAAAAAGCAGAAACTGAAGATTTTACTCGAAGAGTTTATACTCGGAGATAGCAAGATAGGTCAAACACTAAAAGTCTAGCCTTATGCTTTATAACATTAATTACAATTTTTATAATTGATAAGGCCTATTCCAAAGATTCTTACATTGATTGGGTAAGGATTCATATAGGGGGATTTGGGCCATTTCTCACCACGCTGGCCCAATGCGGGTTGGTGGGATGGTTATACTATACATTAAGAAAATTGTGGTACAGTATATACAAAAAATTAGCCCTATATGGATTACGATACACATACAAGAGCACACACACATATAGATGATAGAGTTAAAGAAAACAAAACCTCTATACTTTCAGAGTTTTTTTTTATTTTTCTGGAGCTTTTAAAATTTACAGATTATTCCAGCTCTATTAACACAAGACTATAGTATGTTTTTTATATATAACGAACATAGAATCAAGATAAAAATACAATTGGCATGAATCCTTTATTTAATACTGTTTCTTATATATCAAAAATATATCGCGCTCGTCCAGGGTTAACAATAATGCGTTAGGTAGTTATCATAGTGCACGTTGACTGCAATTGCAGCGAGTGCGGCGAGTACGCGGGGGAAGTACTGCGCTGCAGTATACATTACATTAAGGAAATGGCCGCGTTTATGTTTTAACATTAAACATCCCGTTTATAAACTGCACATTTTTGTAACAAAGCGATGAAGGCGAGTATAATACAATGTTCACCGGGTAAACGTTGCTATTGCATTTATGAGCTTATCGTCAGAATGAGACAGCGCCAATTGTTGCTTATCGACTTCAGACATAGATCGTTTCACACGGCGATAACTGCACCAGCTACAACACCCTTCAAACAAGTAATGGTGATGTATGCTACTATAGCTTGATAGGAATCAGCGTTGGGACTTTTCAGGTGATGAGCGTCTAGGTTAACTCTGTTGATTTATTCATAAACTTCTATTTGGAATAATGTTATAGCTAAGATTTTGTTCAATGAAGCATCAAGACGAACGGGCCGTTCATCTGATGGTAAGTAATAACGCCGGCCCATAAAAAAGTGGCGTTAGTTAGGATGATATGTATTGTACCAGATTGTTCTCGTCGCCTTAACTCAAAAGATGTTGAGTCTCGTTACCTCTATAATTACAGCATTACTAGCTGCACATTGCTGCTTGGTGGTAGATATAGGCATTCCGATGGTACTTTCCTAGGCGATCTCCGGCAACAGAGACCTACAACCAGTAAGATACAAGAATTACTACAGTGTGTTTGTATGCGATATTCGTAGACGACGAGAGCAACCGTACAAATGCGCCGCACTTCATTACAATGCAATGCCACAGTACGGTATTACATTAGACGATGTCAATGGCACCTGTGTAGCTGATAGTTGCCCTCGCCAATGGGCTTCGTGTTAGAGGTCGCGGGAGAAAGTATCGTAAAGTGTATTCTAATATTATCAGCCTAGTCATAATTTTCGCCCAGGTACCATCGTCTTTTGAGAGCAAAGAGAGATCCGGTCTTCATCACAAAGTAATCATATTTACAGTAATATGGTATTATATAAATATCCTACCTAGAATTGGTATTATAAAAAACAATGTCATACGAATACGAATCCATTACTGCTGTCGCGATTTAGATGCTACCATCAACGAGATAACTGAGCTTAAGATTGCATTATTTACTGCTAAATAAAAGTTCTAATTAATCTATAACATAGGCTTAGTATTTTCATTAACGAAACTTATCACTTGTCATCTAGTAAACCGACTATTCTCACAGCTTTGTAATTGTTATGCCAATAAGGAAATTGCATGCAATGAATTTGATCGCCACAAAGCTAACATATAATAACTGTTATGAAAGGTGAAAGTGTAAAAAAAGTAATACTTTCTTCTCAAACATACGAAATAATCACTGGAGAATAAACTGTGGTTATGAGTTATTAAGTCGTGGACAAAAATTCAGCAAATATGATTTGCATTACAATATAAAAGATCTTTGTAGATCATGTATATGGAGTCTGTACATATCATATTCAATGTAAGCTGGTTTCGTTATAAAACCATGAGTATGACGACATTGGTAAATTGAGCAACCTGTTCGGGATGGTTGCGTCCTTTACACGCTATTGCAAGTGTTGTCATTGTCAACCGATTCAATGGGCTATTCTATTGCGACGCACCCTTCCTCTATTAAACAACGTATTCATCCTGTATATTTACGTGCATGCATGAAGTAATACTTTCTGGTTACGTTGACATTGTTCAGATTCTCGAGTTTAACATGAAATTGCACAAAAAAAAGCAAGCAAATTATTGAATAATACTAAAAAAATTGTATGTACGGATAGAAAAACGAGTAGAACAAGTATACATTACATACATATATATCACGCCTCGTTCCCAGCGGGGTAGGCAGAGACCACCTCTCTCCACCTGCTACGATCCTGGCACACCTCTCTCGCTTCCTCCACTTTCATAAGCGTCTTCATGCACGCTCGTCGGTTGCGTGTGCTTTTGATCCGGCCTTTCTTTAGGACATCTCCGATTTGATCGGAGTATGTCCGTCTAGGTCGGCCTGCACCGATTTTTCCAATCATTCTTACCTTGTATATTTCTTTCGTTAATCTTCTTTCATCCATTCTTTCGACATGGCCGAACCATCTAAGCATCCCTTTCTCTATCCTTGTCACTACATCTTCAACCACGCCGCACCGCTTCCTTATCACACTGTTCCTCACTTTGTCCATCCGTTTCACTCCAGTTATACTTCTCAGGCTTCTCATCTCCACAGCATTAATCCTACTTTCATGTTTCTTCTGCCATACCCAACATTCACTACCATACATCAGTGTGGGGACCAACACGCCTCTATGCACAGCCAGTCGTGCACTTTGTGAAACGTTCCGGCTACTCATAAAGTTATGAAGTGCCCCATTGACTTGATTCCCTTTTAAAACTCTTCTTTCAATATCACCATCACACTTGCCATCTCTCGTAAACTGTGAACCCAGATATACAAATTCTTTCACTTGTTCCACTTTTTGTCCCTCAATCATAATGTCACAGTTTGTCATACATTCTTCTCTTTCAAAAACCATTACTTTCGTCTTGCTTACATTCACTTTCATTCCTTTGCTTGTTAAAGCTCCATGCACCATGTCGACCATCGCTTGCAACTCCCTCTCCGATGATGACAATAAAACTTGATCATCCGCGTATAGGAGGCACTTGACGGTCAACTCATTCATTCTTAGTCCATACTCACTATCTTTCAAATCTTTCAAGCAATTGTCTAAAAATAGGTTAAACAGCCACGGCGAGGCCACACATCCCTGTCTAACACCCTTCTGGATGCTAAACCAGTCTGAGTAAGCTCCGTTTATCCTGACACAAGCACTAGAACCCTCATAAAGTGATTTCAATGCTCGTATCAGCGTGCTGTTCACCCCATAAGCAGACAGTATGGACCACAATTCATTCCTCACCACTCTGTCATAGGCTTTTTCCAAATCTACGAAAGCGCAATAGACCTTTTGGTTATGTGCCAAACATTTTTCGGTTATGCTACGTAAGGAAAAGACCTGGTCCATGCATCCAATTCCACTTCTAAATCCTGCTTGTACATCCCAAATTTTCTCTTCAGTTTCATTCATCACTCTTTGTATAATCATGACTAAAAATATTTTGTGAAGTTTAAGCAAGGACATATATAAAATTATTATTGAAAATTGAAAACAGTACAAAATGTTATTATAAATGAATCGTAAGTTAAAGTAAGTAGTAAGAAAGTTAAGCAATATCTTAAGCAAAGTCTTAATGAAGTTGTAAAAACAGGTACAATGACCGACCGTAAACTTGACACTGGCACGCTCGTTCCAGGTCGAATGCCTAATCAATATGTTCAGAGCTGAACCTCCCAAGCGATCCAAGCTACATGGCGGAATTTAAAATGTTTTATATTGTTTGTGCGAGACACGGAAACATACAAGTCTAAAATAGAAAGCAGTGGAAGATGCTGTATGTGTGTCACCGAGGCGCAGGTGGACTTTAGAGGGGGGGCCCGTGTAAGTGAGGTACGACGCGGCCGGAACAAACGCTCACTACATAGAAAAGGGACGGAACGCTCCGCCGAACAAGTTTAGCTCGTAGAAAACATTCCGTAGAAACTCTAGAGATGTATCGATGGCCCGATTGACTGTTGCGTGCCGTCAAGGACACGCAAAAGTCTCCATTAGGTCCATCGGTGTAGAGTCTAAACTTGAAATCGCTTGCAGCTCTGTTATGATTACAAGTTCTTTGACCGACTTTAAACAAACTCGTTAAGCTTAGAGAAATATTTGTTAAATCTTTTAATCAGAAACTATAAGACCTACTAATTGCAATCATCTGTTGGCGATTTAAATATTAATTTACGTACCATTCATTCCAGTAATTTATTAATTAACGTTTAAAAATAACTTTAGGAAGATAGGGCTGTGCTACTGATCCGTTGCCCAGATAACTATAAGAGGCTGAGAGAAGGGCGCGCTGTATGTTCCGACCTACCCTTAGAGAAATGGAAAGGAGGGGTTATTTCTCGCCGAGGTGGGGCTGAATGGTGCAGCCGGCGCTGGCGCGGTCGTGAAGGTGGGCCAAAGCGTTCTCATGGCCCTGCCATAAAGAGATGAAGATGGAACATCGTGAGGGTTTTAGTCGGTGCAAGCCCAATGCGAAAGCTTACCGACACGTAAAGAAAAAAAGCTGTTATAATTATGTAAAATATATGCTAATTAATACAAAAGTATGTTGATCAGAATTATACAACATTTAATTGTACAATACAATAAACTACCATTACGTATATTTTATTATAAACAAAATAAGTAAAATATATATCAAACGTGACACATGGAAATCAATCATCTTCACATAGAAGCTATTCGATCAGTTGGGAAAATATTTGATCATGTGCCTTTTCTGTTATAGAATATTTACAACGTTCCACCATTCACTCACATTACAGAACCACTTTCTTCTTTGTCTTCTGAATCCTCGGTTTTCCACGATTTTGCTTTCGAAAAGCCGCATTGGCGACTGAAAAGATATCTCTCTTGTTTGTAATATACAATCTTCTTCTGCATTACTATTATCACCAGGCTTCGTTTGCACTGGGATCTTTGCAGTACTTTTCATACAGTCATAATGATAAATGTAAATATTATATATCATTTATGTTAACTTAATATGGATTTTTATTTTATATATTTTTTAAAGAAAATCGTATCGAAAGATCGTAATTAAAGTAATAACGAATATTGAATTTTTTACCTAGCTAATCCATAACCAAACGTGCTTTAATTACGATGCCGTGATGAGCAATAGTTATCCACTTAATACAGTAAGTTGATGTGATTAAACGCTTTAGCTGCATATATTACGTTTAATTATCAATTCACGTTCAATGTTAAACCATACATGACAGAAGCAAGAAAACCGACAACAATCACGAAGTCATGATGATCAATTTTTTGAATTGTATTGAAATTAAATGTATCAAAAATAAATGTCTTGTTCTCGCAACAAATTCTTTATTTAATTTTACATGAATCCACAATCTATAAAGGTGTAAGGGGTCTCGCATAACATCTCACGGGATCCAAGCCAACCTCACCTACTCGTGGTGCAAATTGCTAATCAACAAACGAGGATCTGGCTTCCACCAACCTGCATTGGGCCATCGTGGTGGGAAATGGCCTAAATACTTCCATGTGAACCCCTATAAAGATCGGACCCTAGTACCTGGCGGTGCAAGAGACCTTGGTCACTGTCGTGAAGGTAGCGAGAAGACGCTGGATGAAGGCAGAGGAGGACTGATCGATGTGGAGATTTTTAGAGGAGGCCTCTGTGCAGCAGCGGAGATCTATCGGCTGATGATGATGATAAATCCATAATAATTTCATAGATTCATAGGGATTAGAGAAAAATTTAAGACTATGGAATAATTCGAGATTTATAGGCGTGACTAAGAAACTTGTTCAAAACTTTAATTTTCTACTGGTAACGTTAATAAATTAACATTTATTAAAAAATCAATGGCACGGTAGCTCTCGCCATCAATTGTTATACCGTTTTGCCGTCCCTGGAGGCGGTGTGGATGCATCAGTTCTCATAACTGATGGCCCATTATAAGCGAATTCGCTCCAGAAATAATACGAACGCGGCGGTTCTTGAGTCTTGACCCATTTTCTTTTTTAAGAACTCACGAAACTCTGACGTATTTTAGGTTGTCATACGAATGAATTTGGATCTAGGAATATGGAGTAAATACACTTATGTGTATTGTAAAAGTTTTGAAGTCTTTTATAATAGAACTATATTATACAGGTTAATACCTCACGCAGGAGATTACTGGTATTAGTTTTCTGTTGACCATTAGAGCGTCTATTTCTGCCGCCAAGCAGTTCAGTGCAAACATCACTGTGTTCCGAAATGAAGGGCACCGTACCTAGTGTAATTACCGGGGTAACGAAATTAGTCATCTTATGTCAGGCGTTGAGCACAACATAGCATAGTATATATCATCCTAACTAACACCACCTTATGGGCAGACGTGTCTCTTACCATCAGGTGATCTTTGCGTTCATCTAGTCGCTTTGTTGAAGAAAAATAAATGATGTCTGCTTAGGATTTTTGATTCTACGATGTTAAGTCTTGCTATCCTAATCATTTTTACAGTACTGTATGGCGACAGAAATAGAAGCTGCACAATCGGTCTCCAACAGAGACATATTATCGGTAAGACTTCTTACCACGAGACTAAATGAACCATAAGTTTCCTTGATCAGAAAAAGTAAAAGAGATAAAGTTTTGATTGTAAAATTAATGAAGCAGTTTTTAATACAGTCATACCGAAGAATATATAAGGCTAGGGTGTGACGGAACCGTTACATCCGTTAAAAGCCCCTGAACAAATAAAGATAAAAAATAACGATTAAAGCAGTAAAAACAGTACAGCAATGTAAGCTTCGTATGAGAACTGACATCGTTAGCGGCACTCTAAATATTCAAACGGCGTAACGACCTTGTTTTCATTTTCGTTCAACCAGCTCGGCCCGTCCCGCTCATTGCTCACGACTAATCAAGTGACATAAGACGAAAGACAAAAACATCATAAATAGTGCATCAAGTGGATCGAGTAGCATTTACAACAGTAAATTAAATACAAAAGGGAGTCATAGCATTCATTGATGATACTGGATAACGTATGCTCTTTCAATATACAACAATAACAGCCCATTTACGTCCCCACTGCTGGGGCACAGGCCTACCCTCAATATGAGGGCGATTGGGCCATAGTCACCACGCTGGCCCAATGCGGGTTGGTGACTTCACACCTACCTTAGAATTTCAATATACATAGACGATTATGTAGACCTTTTGACAACACAACAATTCATCAAAAGTGTAGAGATCGCCTACGTTTTTTTAATGTATTGGAAAAATTAAAATTAACTGTATTATACTAGCTGCTTCTCGACCGCTTTGCTGGTCGTAACACTCCCATAACACTGTCAGATAAGAATTCGTGAAATCCAGCTAGAATAGTTGACTTACACTCTGCAAAAGGAATATTTCTATCAGATTTCAATTCCCTAGGCCCTATGGTTCCAGAGATACAATGATGAGTATAAAGCACCGTGTCTGTACTCTATGCAATGGTCAAGATAAGTAACATAAAAACAGTAGTATAAGGTCACTCGAAGAATAGTGTAGATTCAATTAGTATTGTACATGTGCTGTACAAAATTACCGTTTTTTAATTCTCTAACACTCCTAATAACTGACTAGATGTCAACTGGAGTAGAAAAACAGTTATGATATTTTTAACTGCAACATTCCAGTCTACTAACTGTACTTGGTAGTAGGTTTGTTAAATAATAACTATGTGTTGTAACATTGCACTAACTAGTATTTTAAAAGTTATACATATATCCTCTAAGAATGTTGTTATATTAAATGAAAAACAAACGCTTTAGATGTTTTACTAATTTTTATCATTTTCAAATTGTGTTTAGGAAAAGCTTGGCGGCGATGCCACAAAACGCTTTAAACCTATTTGCGTTCGGAGTTTAAGAAACGGAGCATACATTAGTAATTTTGAAAGAAACCTTGGCACAGCTGGGAACTTTACGACCAATGTCTAAGATTAGGCGTTAATTACAATTCGTAGTATTAAAAATATTATGCACGATGATTATAACACTGTAGATGTTCTGGATAACACCACTGTCGCATATTACGAAACGATGACCTAATTAAGGGCGTAAATATAACAAATCGGTCAAGTCAGACTTAAGTCATGGTACAGCAGCCATCACATGCAGCGATAAAATACCACGGGTGAAGTTAAATTTGGATTTATGCTCCGACCTAGTTCCTGTGTCGTGTTCAATTATTTTTCCTGAACTGCAGACGATTGGGGTATGGAGAAGCGAGTATAGGACTCTGTAGACATCGTACTGAATATTTATTTGACATATAAATTGTCTCCTTTCTTGTTTTTTAACGTGATGAAGTTTAATATGATTCATGTAATATTTCAAATAGGATTGGAACTGCGTGCTAATTTTGAAGTGCCTAATATTCCACGTCGCATTCCTCGGAGCTATTGGAGTATAATGCATTGGAAACGCTGCATTATAAAGCAAAACTAGTTCTGTACGGTCCGTCGGTATACCTCCATGTTGACGTCGAGCACGGACAGGTTCTATGATTGTTTTTGTTGGACCACACCGCGGCGGGCTTCAGCGTACTTTGTCTTACCTTCGCACTTTCTTAAAGCCCACTTAAGATTTGTACAGCAAATAATCAAATAGTTTTATTACTCTTTTCGTATTCGTTCATTAGATTCTATTAAGATTTATTTAGAAATCTGAATAGTGTTTTTTTGACACAGTAAACTAAATCAAATCTTTTGTGGAGTAATTGTAAATCGAGCTAGATAATCGAAATAATATATTGTTTATAGAAAATGCGTTTTTTTTGTAACGTGTACAGCTGAAATAGGAGTTTATAGTCATCACAAAACTAATATACTAATATAGGTATGGTAATGATACACAGATCGATATCGTCAGATTGTACTAATTAAATATTAGAATAAATATGGCGAGGTGCAGAGCTACTACGAGGTTTTGCGTAGAAATAAGGAGTGATATACGTGAACTGTGGTTATATTTTTTCAAAAGAATAAGGATAAATTGTTGTATTTATTGGATGATTTCATAAACTGTCAGCCTTATTCTCCAACGTGAAATTAATATAGCAAAAATTAAGGACATTTTCATAGCAATGAAAATATGCGCAGCGTCATTCTTTACAATTGGGATTTCTATTCAAATCATGCTTGGACAATGGTCGAAACAATAATATAACAATACCGAAATTAAGATCAAACATTGTTAAAGGTAACGTGTAGAATATCAATAACAATTCACTACCAAATCGCGATGAAGCTGATACTATTGTTTGGAGAGGACGATTGCTTTTGGCGACGCAACCCGATACGTCATACGTACTAATTAATGGAAGCTACTAACAAAATCATTACTGTATACAATCTATAATATGATTGCGTTTCTAATGTCAAGCGCCGTAGAGTGATCCGCCTGCATTTCGATACAATATCTTGCTCCGTAGACGGGAATAGTCGCTTCCCTGGCCTGGCCGGCGTCCACATCCGATGGCGCTGCGACACGGCGTAACTAACCGCAAGTCTCCAACGCGACTCCTACTCCCACTGCATCATTCTAAGGTCGCTTTTTCATTAATTAGTTAACAGTTGATGCGTAAGCGCGTGAAAGAGCGGACGGATATAAGCTGCCTGTGCCCATGCCCTTACGTAACACGCAGTTGACGATGAACTCGATACGTCACAGCGCCGTTTCCGGATGACTGATGATCGGACGTGCCAGTCGACTATTATCGTAAATCACAGGATACTAACAATGGTCCGCTGCAAGGTTAATTGATTAATAGGAAGCTCTAGACTAGATGCCCCACTGATGAATATAATTTTACTATCTAATATTAAAGTTTCTCACACATTTGTATTTTTTACGCATTTTCATTGTGTAGGCTATAAAAAACCTTTGCATATTAATCATCAAAATAACTTTAACTCAATATCCGGACGTAATTACTATATTTACATTAAACCTTTAACGTTTAATACTGGTCTTCTCCATGTTAGGTTTCTTTTTCTAGATAAGCACAGGTTACTTCATAGGTCGTCACTGACGTTAATTAAGTCCTATTATAGATAATCGTGATGTATTCATAAGGACATCGGCCTTCAGTATGTGTATTTGGTAACAAGTAAGCTTCCGTTAAATATTGACAACGAGGTTGCACTGTAGCTATATGAACAGTGGTTGAACATTGCTGCTTCGCCGGAGTGAGATTTTAATTTTTTTTTTGTTTCTGAGTACTACAGTTTTGTTTTTTTCCTGTATGATATAAATCTTGAGTCTGGAATAAAGATCTTTAATTTTTTTTATAACATTAGCTTTATACACGGCATCTCGTAGAACTAAAGAGATAGGCGGCACAGATAAATAATCGTAAGTTACTTTCAAGATATTTAAACAATTTAATTACATTATTAAACAAAAACGTAAAAATCTTTATCTTTATTAATGATAAAAAAAATTTGTGTCCTCTGGTATTATTGGTATTTCATGTAACCCTTTAAACCTCCAATTTTTTCGTTAAAAATTGCAATGCTGTTATAGTTAGTATGTTAAGAACTATTACATCTATTTTCGTCATTTGTTTACTAGGAGTGTAGAGTACGCAGGTTTTAGATCTAGGTGAACAATGTCCTGGAAAAATCAACTTAGTCTCATAGCATGTAACCTCTTCGAAATTTGTTGTCATGTGTGAATAGTCTGATTGTGAATACTGATACAATTCCTAACAATTATTTTCTATAATGTGGTTGCAATGTTCCGAGAGTCTTGGTGGAGTCCAAGGAACAGAAAGCTCGAACGGCGCTCACCGTAGCGGCGATGTCCTTGATGACGAGGTCACTGAGAGCAATTGTATACCGAGACCAGTTACTTAATTTATATACATTATCTAAGAAAACTGCGAACGACCAGCTGATATATAAATATAATAACAGCAAATTAATGTGAAATATATTTTATTATATTATAGCGGGATTGATCGATGCGGAGATCTTTGGGGGAGGCCTTACTGATGGACATCTATCAGTTGATGATGATATTATAGCTTGCAAACCGTTCAATTATTTCATTCATTCATTATCAGCCGATAGACGTCCACTGCTGAATATAGGCCTTCCTCAAAGATCTCCACATCGATTGTGCGCTGTCCGCATCTAGCTGCTTCCCGCAACCTTTACCAGTTTATCAGACCACTTAGTGGGGGGCAAGCCAACACTACGTCTACTGGTACGCGGTCGCCATTCGAGGACCTTAGTGCCCCATCGGCTGTCAATCCTTCGTGCGATTTCCTGCCCATTGCCATTTGGGGCTAGCAATCTTTTGGATTAATTGGTGACCTTAACTCTCCTACGGATCCCCTCATTTCTGATTCGGACAAAAAAATATATCTGATAATAAAGTTTACTAGTAGCCGTCTGGATAAGAATCACAATAGCTTCTATTTCTACCATCTTATCTTAATTTAACATTATTATGTTCCGATTAGGTTGTTGGTAGTCAAATTACTGGAGTAATAAGTGTTAACTAGTGAATAGTAAAATGAGTTGTGTTGACATTTCAACCGGATCATTCATTATAGGTTGAGAGTAGAGAGAGGCAGTTTAATGATATCTTAAAGAATTTTACTACAGCTTTTGTGACGAATGTTTTGAGAGTATTTAAAAAATGTTTTAGTATATCAGCAAATTTGTATTTTATAAATAATAAACATATAAATGATGTACTTTGTTTACGTAAAGGAAAAAAATATTATCTATATAACGTCAATCAAAATGGAAGCGCTATCGGTCACCGACGGTGGCTAGTTCAAAACAAAGGCTTCGCGCGTGTTTACCATGTAGAGAGGCGGTGTGTGTCGATGAGGATACACTAGAGCGTGGGTCGCCAGGGCATTCACCCTCTGGACCCTGACTAATACCCCCCCGCTTTGGATCATATCCAAAAGCAGCAACCGAACGCCGCAATAAAACGTCCAAATTATGTTAATGAGGACAATACGAGATCGTTGTTAATGGACCCGAGGACAATTTGAAAACATAATGGTTTAGTGATTTTATTAAAAACAAATACTTTAGTTTCGTTTGTTTATAACGGGTTAATCATTTCACCAAATTTTATGTGATATTACAATATAATAAGAATGATGATGTGTGAAGTGTGCCCGCGTTCAATACACTACCCCCTAATTGTAGGACTCTGCATTATTTATATTTTTACCAAACTGTGAATGTGAGACAATGGCAACACTGGCAAACAAATTGCGCATCGGAAGTTTGCTCTATGTTAGCGCTTGAATACGAAAACAATAAAACCGAGAGAGAACCTGATAATGAATTTGATTGTGTTATCAACGACACTGGATATGGCAATATGGTGTGACTGCGCATTTGCGAGCCGTGGGCGGGTTACTTGTGCTTTGAACAATGAAAGTTTTGATGTATCTCTGTAATAGCCTTTGAACTTTTTCTGTGACGAACAAAAAAATCACATGAAATTTACAAAGTTTATAACGTCTTAGAAATTATAATATTTTATCAAACATTACTTAACTATTTATTATAATGCCGATAGGAGGGTACTTACGATAACTAACTGAATTACCAATAACTCACGGGACCCAAACCAATCTAGCCTGTACGTGGTGCACCCTGCTAATCAACAAACGAGGCTCTGGCTTCTACCAACCCGCATTGTGCTACTGTAGTGAGAAATGACCCAAATCGTCCCATACGAACCCGTACATACGCAAGCCCCTAGTGCCCAGCGATAATGGAGGCCATGTACGTGGAAAACTTTGGGAGAGGCATATATGTAGCAGTGGTCATCTATCGGCTGTCAGTTAACTACTAACCATTATAATTAATTAACAACTCAAATATGTTCAGAATTAACTATAAATTATTTCTATAAACAACTGTTCTATAAAAATTTAAAAGTTAAGTTGAACTATTTAAAAGTTATCAGTCGCATTGATCTCTATGAATATTGTTCAAATAGACATGGTCGCCATATTGATAGCAAATTTTTTTTTTAATATTGCGTACTAAACTAGACTTGTCGATGACGAAGGCGATGCGAATATCATAAAACTGTAAGGAATATAAATACTAACGATTGCATCGCGACGCAAAAACTACCAAGGCAAGCCAGCTGTAATGCTCTTGATCGAAACCTAGAAAAAGGATAATCTGTTTATAATCAAAGATTAACTGGTGTTATGCTATTTAGTGCGTAACTTGTATGGATCGTGCTAGTATATATTTATATTAATATATAGCAATATTCATACAGTTTAACGTTGTTTTTTTACAGTTAACCTACAGTGTGGGAGACTAACAACGCTAACACCGAATGGATCCTCAAGCGACAAGTTAACACGAAGGAAATCATGCTGAATTTAAATGTTTGTGGGTATTTCATATATAAATTTAATCGCTTGTATTTAACATAAAAAGATGTTAAGTGCACAGGTAAGTTAATAAGTGTACATGTGAAGATAATATGTGTACGTGTAAAAGTGTGCGAGGATAAAAGGAAGACCATCTTGTATGTCTTAGACAGGTAATAGCTGCGGCTAAAGAAAACGACGTAATCAGCGTGATCTGCGAGTGTGAAGAATGAGGAGAATAAAAAAAATGTATTAATTCAGGTTAAAGCATCGAATACACAGTGACAAAAGTCGCGGCAGAACCTTTCTAAGGGTAGTTAAAAAATATGGGAGATAAATTAGGATATCCCTTTGGTATATCTAAGAAGGACGAACTGTTTTGTGACCTTTATCAATATAATATACACGACAACCAGCAACCAAATGCGATTGAAACCTTTTAATTTACCTGAAACCTGGCTTGTGTTCAGCACTTACCATCAATAAGATAAAATAATCGTAATGATAAATTAAAACTTAGATCAAATGCGGATTAGGTAAAATGATCTATAATATAACTTAGTAATTTTAACGATAGAAACTGTCCTAACCTTTTTAATATGCTAACTTAAAATGAAGGCAAATGGTAAAGATTAAGAGACAGAAAATGTTACCTACATCTTACACAGCAGCAGTGTGCAAACTGAACTGTGTCCCGGTTTGAATGGCGCTGTGACTAGTGAAATTCGATAATGAGGTGTTACGTGACGTCTTATGCGATGAGCTCTCACATCACTGCTTTGAGACATTGACGCGATCACCGATTACCAGACTTGTTTATAGGAGGCTTATGATAGTTATTTTTAATGTTTTTTTTTTATTAGAGAATTTTTAACAAGATTCTTATTCACGCCTATAAATCTAGAATTATTCCTTAGTGTTAAATTTTTCTCTAGTCCCTATGAATCTATGAAATGATTATGGATTCATCATCATCATCATCAGCCGATAGACCTCCGCTGCTGCACAGAGGCCTCTCCTAAAAATCTCCACATCGATCGGTCCTCCTCTGTTTGCATCCAGCGTCTTCTCGGTATCTTCACGACAGTGACCAAGGTCTCTTGTACCGCCAGGCACTAGGGGCCAATCTTTATAGGGGTTCATATGGAAGTATTTAGGCCATTTCTCACCACGCTGACCCAATGCGGGTTAGTGGGAGCCAGAGCCTCCTTTGTTAATTAATAGGTTGCACCATTAGCAGGTGAGGTTGACTTGCGTCCCGTGAGTTGTTGTACGGGACCCCTTATATGATATACACAGTACCACATTATGGTCGTCGCATTGAGACACGAGATATTAAGTCTGATTACCTCAATAATTTCAGTAGCTACAGCGCTCTTTAAATCGAAACGCTAATGTTTGCACACTACGGCGAAAAGAGGAGCTATGGTGGTGGCTACTTAGAAGGTCTTCCGCAACGGTGACCTGCCAGCAATAAAGTATCTATGTTTGCTTCCAATTTCACAGGGTGATAAATGATATCATGAAGCCATAGATGGTGAAGTTTGGTCGTCCACAATTCAATGACACTCATGACAATCGGAACATAACAATGCTGTGAGATCAGCAGATTATATAAAGGTAGCAGTAAGCCTAGGTGGAATCGAAAAAATTCTGTCAACAACCGAATCAAATCGAGGACTGCGTTACTAGTTACCTGTTGTACTATTAAATTATCGCCAACATTTGGTAAGGGCTGTAAGAGGTCCCGCACAACAATTTACGAAACCCAAGCCAACCTCACCTGCTCGTGGTGCTGCTAATCAGACGAGGAACACCAACCCGCATTAGATCAGCGAGGTGGGAAGTGGTTCAAGTATCCACATATAAACTTCTCCAAATGACTGAAAGTCGCGAGAAGCCGCTGGAGGCGGACGCCGCTGGAGCGATCGATATGGACATCTTTGGAGGAGGCCTATATCCAGCAGTGGAAGTCTATCGTCTGATGACGAAACAGTTGGTAAGTGTTATTAGTCGTAACACAGTAAGTT
The DNA here is from genome assembly GCA_033220335.2 of Troides aeacus. Lineage (NCBI taxonomy): Eukaryota > Metazoa > Arthropoda > Insecta > Lepidoptera > Papilionidae > Troides > Troides aeacus. The sequence continues at coordinate 933,009 of CM067277.1, read as the reverse complement.
ACTACCAGCTGATGCAACGAGTAACATATAACAAATATATTAAACTTACTGACCCGAATTAACTGTTTTGCATATCGTAACTGATTTATACGATATGGATAAAAAAACATTTTAGATTATCCAAACCACAGCTTTGAGTGCCGATATAGTGTAATAAAGATAACATTAATATGATGTTAACACGCTGCATTACAATACGAAATTAATTAGGTCGCCGTAACACTCAAATTGAACATATGTATGTATAGTCATCTAAATTCTAAATTATTTATATACTAACAACATACGGAAGTAGTTAACGAATTACACGAGAACGTTTATTCGACGAAGCAATGAGATGAGCGAGATGTTCACCTCATGGTAAACGATACGCCTGCCATAACGATGCGGCGCTAGTTATGATGTTATACACAGTACCACATTTTGCTCGTCAACATGAGACAATCTTATATGTTGTCTCATTAACCCTGTAATTTCACGTGCTACGGTTTACGGTGCGCTTCCGGTTGCAGAAATAGATGTGGCGCTACCTACCTAGACGGTTTACGGCAACAGAGACCTGTCACTAGCAATTTCTTAACAAGTAATACAGTAATAATACTTAAAAATATTTTTTATTTTCTTTACAGCCTACTTTTACGTCCTCACTGTTGGAACTCAGGTTTGTCCTCAATTTGAGGGCGATGGGCCATAGTCACAGCGCGGGCCCAATGCTGATTGGTGACTTCACACACACCTTAGAATAAATTCCAATTCATGTGCAGATTTCCTCGCGATGTTCTCCTTCACCGTTTGTATCTCGCTGTTGTAACTAAAGTTCACAAATGTACATAACTTAAATATTAAGACATCGGTACATGCCGAGATTCGAACCCGCGACCTTCGGGGTACTTTTATTTTATATGTAAGAATTATGATATGAAAAATTTTAAAATGGTAAAGAATAGAGTTGCAGTGGAAAACGTTTAAAGTAAAGTTCATATAAACATTTATGAACAGATATATTATATAATAAGCAGATCTAAATGTAGTACGAGAATAGATTAAAGAATATAACTTAATAAAATTGTCCTTGAAAACAAATTCACAATAAATATAACATACTACAGAAACTGGTAGTTAATATGCATCGCGGTGTTCGTCACATTTACGTAATTGTTAAGATACATACATCCATCTATATCTCGAAAAGAAATCAAAATAGTATGCATTCTCCTGTCTTACAAAGCAGCAAAAGCAGGTAGATATTACGTAGCTAAATCATTTGTCGGCACACTATCTGATACACAGTTTGTCCATAAGTACCAGCAGCTGAAATAAAGTGCCTTGGAGCGCGTAGAGAACACTGCATTGAGATGTCGTGTCGCGTATCGCGCACCACTTATCTGATAAGACGTACGTAAAGGAAAAATTGTAACGAGACGTAACCGTGTATGTCAATAGAAAAACAACAGATAACGATAAACAATAAGCTACTCATCCAATTTCTCATGACCGTGGACGTGTGGACGTACCTGTGAACAAAGATATTGAACGATCAATAAAATTTCAAGTATCTTAGAAGGTAAACAGGAAATTTGTGATGACTTTTCGACTGACCGAAGCGATACAATAATTTGGTTAATGACATACGTTTCGTCAAAAGTTATAACGTTAAAGGTGTAGTAGTAGTAAGTATTATGTAGTTAATAAGATATATACATTAATGATACAAATGTAGTAGTTGAACGTTTGAAATGTATGTAGGCGTGTTTTGTAGGTCACCTAATATTTATGGCATTGATTGAGTAATATTATTTAAAATTTATGTTTCGAAAGCACATAATTCATGTAATAACATGTTTTGACTAGCCGTCATCGCTATGGTTTTTGCCGTCATTAGTCGGACCATTTCTTGTGAACACCTTAGTGCTCTTGTGACAGTTTGGATAGACAAGTTGACAATTCTTTTCCAGAACTATTAATATGATTTAGCAATGTTACACCAATTTTAAGTCATCCGTTTGTTATATATATGAAATAATAAAACTTTTTCTAGTTTTACCAACCAAGTGAGCCTATTTATATCAGTTTCTAAAAGTGTAACTTGTTATCAACGTCATTCAAGATTATTCTGTGTCACGATGAGATAAATTATAATCATTTATCATATATTCAAATTTATGAAACAACATGTACAGCAACAAATTTCTATAAAAGCAGTTGCTTCCGCGGTCACAAGTGAGGCCAAATCCGCTATTGACGACTGCCGAGAAAGTACAAGTACGAGAGAGGAAAGTGCGCGAGCCGCAAAAACACGTCCGTCCACCCATCGACCTGGAATCCGGCGCAGCGCTGGGCCGCGTGTCCAGATGGGGTCACAGCGCAGCGTGGTGACCACATAAATCGCAATGCACCTGCAACCGAAGTAAAGTGTGCTAACACTGGATTAGTTTAAAGTCAACTTCTTTATAAACACTGAAACTATAAATAAAAGTATTTACGAATTGGCCGCACTTAACTTCATCCTATTCTTCTGTCTGATTTAGAACCATGAAGTCTTGGTATTACGTAATAAGTAATGTCTGAACTAATCAATAACCAACAAACTTCAGTTTAAAGAATGCACTTTACGTTGATGATGAACTAATAAACATCCGATCCAAAATTTGTAATCAATATTTTCTAAACTAACGACAGCGCTGTTGTTTAGTCACCAGTACAATTTCTAACCCATACGAAATTACAAATTTTTAAACATATCAAAATAGGTAATAAGAAGATGGTTTGATCAGGAACTTGTGACGCCGCTCTGGGGCTAGATCTGAAAGAATCTATAGAAAATAATGTTTGAATGCTGATAACGTAGACGCATATGCTAAATGATCATTTTCTCTATCTACTTCCATACGATATTTGCAAGTTGTATTTCAAAGATTAAATGTAATTTTTTAAGAAAGTCCGACAGGTCCGATGCGACCGGTACGAATCCGTACCGATTGGCACACGTTCCAGGAAGCTGTCGGACGCGCTGATGAAACCCGCGCCGCGACGTTGTCACAGATCTAGAAATATATTCACGCACTACTTTTTCTGCGGCGACAACTATTTTCAGATAAAAAAATACCATAATGTATGAATTCACTTTCACTATTGAACTTTAAATTGGTCGTTGACTGGGAGAAAATGCGCCTTTGTCATTCAGTTCGCCCTTGCTGACCTAGATATACGCTTTACAATAAAATTAAATAAATTTCAGTTGCTGTTGTTAGATTCTACTTTAAAATATACTATAATAGGATCAGTCAAAGCAAATTACATTACAAAAATTTCGACGGATTTTACACTGATTGAACGGCTTCAACTATTCACTAATAGCTGTTTGTAGTTTATATGTTTGCAGTAACACTTCTAATCCGAAGTTTTAAGAATATCGTGACAGAAAGACCAAACATTGAAATCATTGTCCTCTCTGTGTAAAGAACTTCACTATTGTTGAAGAATAGGTCATTGCAATTCTTTAATAACTTTTTTTTACAGATCAGAAGGTAAGTAAAGGAAAAAAATATATTTATAATCGAGCGTAAAGAACTGAACATTCAGTAAGTGAGCTGAACGAAGTCGTGGCAGAACGCGCGAAAAAGAAAACATGAGAAGACCGGTTCTGTTGTGAGCGGAGTCTTAACAATGTAGACTTGATGGAAACCTCTTCACGGCGTCGAGATCGTGAGGGAATGTTTGATAATTCCGCGCAGGTCGACGATTGCAACAAACTGGCAGCGCGAACAACCTGATAACTTAATGATACGGTTACTTAATTTAGGTATTGATGAAAAATATTTAGGTATTCTACACGTGTGGCGGTTTTTAGTAGAGTAGTACATTTAAATAAGTATTTAAAGATTATAACAATATTTGCACATTTTGAAGGAACACTGAAAAGGATTCTTACGTTTAGTTACTCTAGTCTATAATGAATATTTAAAAATTGATATACTTTATTTCAACTTGTTAATACACTGGTTGGCGAATGTTGTATGTTTGTAAAATCCAAAGGAAATACTCTTATCCTTCTTTTCATTATTTCTCTTTAGTCACTTTTTATAACTGTTAAGGCAGACTTATATATTAGCAATATTCTAAACCAGCACCCATACGGAGATTCTTGATCTAAGATATGTCCAATTAAATAATTATTACAATATATAGTACATGGTTCCTACGGATAGCTTTATATAATCCGTAAAATGAGAGATTTGAGCGTATTCAAAGAGATTTGGTGCTCAAATATATTGATAGACGAGCTTTTGATAAGATGCCAAGTGGATGGGATAACCTTCGGATGTTTTGTGATAAAATTGACTGAGATTATAATCATGTGAGTCAGTGCTGTTCACTTGAACTGATAATTTACTTTGACTACAAACGTAAAGAAAATTTTACATGAAAATCACATTCAATTTGGAAATTTCAAATTATATCCAAGAAAGGCATATGAATAGTCATCAAGATGGAGTTGAACTATTATTGGAACTGCCGGACAAATGAAAAATGTTTTAATTTTAAAAATTAGTTTATTATCTTAGCAAGAATTAGAACATGTCAGAGACTAAACAATCTATGAAGATATTAGTAACGAGTGATGAAGATACAAAATAATCAAATCAAATAGTTTTATTTCAGTGAAGAAAATAATACATTTTCGTGTATATTTAATAAATTAAAAATCATCAATAGTCATCAAATTTGTGAAGGCGATGACAGTCCGAGATATTTCGTCTAAGATAAAGAACAGTCGGGAATAGTCAGGAACAGTCGGGAACAGTCGGGAATAGTCGGGAATAGTCCAGCACACTTATTAAATATCATCGGCTAATTACATAAGACAACGCCTATTCATTTATAGGTCATTGGATCGCGACTTATACGCGTGCTATTGTTGTGGATCTATTCCTAGGATTAGACTAGACCACACGTGCACGTCTAGAATAAATACTATCTTAGTAAATAATTTATTATATGCCAATCGGTATTTCTTGGAATATAGTGAAAGATGTGTAGTGAAAAAAACTGTTGGTACTAATTTCGTTTGTAACAGCCATCTTAACTACTATAGTTTTTTATGAACCCTGTTTAAATCAAAAGTTCGCAGATATGTTTTACTTTATAAATTTACTTCGTGGATAATTTTAACACTATTTCAATGATTGTAAAAATGTTTGACTAATACTGTTTAAAAGAAAAGAAATCAATGTATTTCACTTAAATGGAGAGATGGTAGAATTTTTCATGTAAGAAGAATTTTAGAATTTTTTTAATGAGTATATAACTAGTAAACTGATTAAAGGGACAATGGGCATTAAACGCCTGTTAAACTTTATAACACCGGGACTAAACAAATTTTTATTGCTGACTTCGGTCGCTTGCTTGCTGCGAATGAGACCACGAACATTGGTGGTTATTTTAAAGGAGTTTTAGCTTTCGTCTAAACCACATAAAATTTACCAATCGTGTGTATTTTCATTCTTACAACTTGTGTTTCTCAACAAACTAGTGTGGCGTTTATTGTTTTCAGTAAATCAGTTTGTTAGGACAGACTCGATTGGAATTTTAGGTTAAAGTTTTGAATACGCACCGAAACATTGTTTCTATAAACTTGTCTTTTACTCAGTTTATTCAAGAGTAAATGGGGATCACACAAACAGAATCACTAGGGTAAACCTGCGTGTATAATAGTTCGTCTATACGTAAGGCCTCTACAAAACATTTTTAACAAATGACTGTACATATCAAGGAATAACTTTCGTATACATTTTGTACAAAGGACTTGTCTAATAATATCGGCGTTTACAATAAATAACTCATATTAACTAATTGTTCTTAATATTAGAACGAGGTAATTAAATACACTAAACATAAAGCCTTCGAATTCAATCAAAATTAGTATTATCGAATCCATTATATGAGCGAGAGTGTAGCGTGGGTGCCCGCGTGGGTCCCAGACACACCGCAATGGCTGCAGCTCCACAAGGACATCACCCACGTAACAGCTCACAGATATTATATTAAAAAATATACCAAAAAAAAAAACGGTCGCCGATGATGTCATTAGACGTCCACTTTGCTCTAGACAATGATAATGTTGTTAAACGTTGATAACTTTTTTGTCTTCCACATAGACAAGAACAGCAATGTTCTTCTAGAGAACTTGGAAAATTTACATGACAGTATATCATGCTCATCGGTCTGGAGCAAAAGATGATGTACCGCCTCACGTTGAATATTTTTTTATCAAACTATCCTTACATTGACAATTTACTACCATAATACACACTAAAGAACAGTAATAAAATATTCAATTTGCCATCGATGAGAGACACTAGTTTGGACAAGCAGGCTTACTGTATAATGAATAAAAAATGGCTCTACGGATAATTCTGGTAATAATTACCTTACAATCGCAGTATTATTTTTGTAAAAACAATTATGTTGATATTACTATAATAGTGGAGTAGCTCGCTGGCCTAATGGTTAGAGCGTGCGGCTTTCATTCCGAAGGTCGCGGGTTCAAACCTCGGCATGTACCAATGACTTAAGATTTAAGTTATGTACATTTGTGAACTTTAGTTACAACAGCGAGATACAAAAACGGTGAAGGAAAACATCGTGAGGAAACCCGCACACTGATATCATCTTTGTGTGTGTGTGTGGTGGTCCCAATAAAGTGGCAACAGGCTCGCCCCCTGTTACATGGGATCTAATCTGACCACATCTGGCGAAATGTGGGTAGTTTATTCACCTCTGCCTACCCCTACTGGGAAAAAGGCGTGACTATATAAAAAAAAATAATATTACTATAATATAATCAAGAGGTTGTAACAATTCAATGATCTAATCCGGAGCTGTATAGCAAAATATTCCTAAAATTCAGGTACAGAGAGTATCTGTAATTTCGTCACTTTATTTAAAAATAAATCCAGGGTAATAGAAATGAGATAACACTGTCTGTTTGTTGTGCTTAATGTTGTTCTCTCAAATATTATCAAACATCAACTGGTGACATAGAATAATGAACTATTACACACACGTGCTCCATTCACATGCGGTGGTATAATTAGAATTAAATAAAAAAAAGAACTAGATTAATGTCTAGTAGTCAAGGGTGGACGAAATATTCATAAACCATATCATATATAAACATTTTAATATTATAAACAAAACACAAGTTTAGAAAATTGTCTTACAAAGAGTACTGTAGGAACACTTATCGGAAGCAAAACAATGGACCGAATTACCGTGTGTATGATAGGGATTCAAGAGTTTACCTTCGCAGTGAATGAAATAGAATTTTCTAGATGTCCAATAAGAGATATAACGTCTTAAATTGTTTTAAAGCATATCATGTAGAGAAGCTGCAACTAGCAGTAGAAGGAAAGATTCAAGGAGAATAAAGTGCAGGTCGAGGTGAAATATTCAAGCAAAACATTAATGCCTCTGGTTTAGGAAAGGCGTCCGTTGGGTTTATATATTGTCGCCGTTTCGAAAATCTAGGTTGTCGTGATGGTCGTGAACCACTTATTGAAGAACAATACATAACGTTAAGGGATAAAGGATACAAAAATAATTGTTATAAGTTCGAGTAAAAGTATAACTCCAAGAGCCTGATAGGCATAAGACAGTGCGAGGCAGACGACGATCCTATGTGGAGGAAAATAGATGCTTTTGAATTAAAAAATATAAATCGTTCAAGGTGAGTTTTTAAATTCTAAACTCGTAGTTGTATGCAGTCCACACGAACAAGGACGTACAGATCAAAACATCGTCCCCCATTCACCTGACACTATTTGTATTAGCATACGCACCAGCTCGCATTGTGGTCGCGTCGCACCATCGGGGCCGAAGAAAGTGGCCCGCCTCCGGAAAATGCCCATGCGAGGTACCGTAGGCGCGGATTTACATTATAAATAATGTGGGCTAAAGTGTTAGCTACGGATTTCCGTTTACGTAGCCAAAGTTGGTCACATTGTGGGCGATATTAGTTTTTTAACAAATGCTTAGAGTAATATTTTTTTTATTCAATTAAGCGTAAGCGACGAAACAAACGAGATGTTCGCCTGCTAGTAAGTAATACGCCCATAGCAACGTGGCGCCAGTTAGTATGATATATACTGCACCACATTACGCTCGTCGTCTAAGACATAATATATTAAGTCTCATTACTCGAGTAATTACATTAGCTACAACGCCTTTCAAACCGGAATACAGTAATGTATGCACTGTTTGTCGGAAATAGAAGCTGTGGTGGTACCTATCTAGACGGTCTCTAGCAACGGAGAATTACCAACGATAATCTTTAGTATCTGATAAGTCTCTGTTACAGGAGACTGTCTAGGTTAGGCAGTAATAACCGCAGAGCTTATTTTTGCGGTAAATCAGTAGAGTACAAATACTATTATTTTCAAGTTTGAAAAGTTCTGCCGCCAGAGGTGTCTAGAAATAACATCTCATGTCTCAAGGCGACTCGAACAATGCGGTGCAATGTGTATTATCCTAACGAACGCCATGCTCGTCTGTCTTTCCGCTTCAATACACAAAAAAAAAATGTTCCGTAACATTTCTAGTTTATAATTTAAATAATATTTTTGTAAGGTTTTTAATTATTGTTTAAGTATAAAAACTCCTTTTTCGCTATATCATATTTAAATACTGGCCACTAATAAAAGGAACAACGTTAGCTCAAAACAAAAAAGAAATTAATAGCAACAGGTGGTGTAGTGGTTTTTATTCAGCGTAACTGAATCAGAATATCTTTCACTCCGTTGGAAATGTTGCGTGATTCGGAACGATTTTTATATATGAAATTAAAAAGTATCTTCACATTTTGCAATAACTTTCAGTTTCACCGATCGTTAGTGAGGTTGTGTCGTGCTAGATACATTAAAATTTCATCAATATACTCCACTGGATTATAGCTATAAAAACTATTTAGATAATTGTAGATGATTACGAGAACAATCTTACAGAAAAAATTAAACTTTACAATTTAAAAGATGTTTGTGTAGTGGAAAAATTTGGGTTTTGTAAGCACTCGTAATAATGAATAATTCGTATTTTATTTTTCGCTTTTTAATGTGCTTTTGCTAATGTGACGGTAAACTTTCCATGTTATGCTCCAACATTTCGGAAGTATATCGTATTCATAAAATATACATCGATATCATTGGTTATATTAATTTCCAGTAAAAAAAGAGGTAGGGAAACCTATAATATTTGCTGAAATATGTCTGTCGAATGATGACGCGCATGAGCAGATTAGGCTGTTAACTCGTATAAGTAAGTAACATACGTATGCGATTTTGATAAGTTAAAACTGCTTTGTTCTTTAAAAATTGAAAGGTGAGAATTTGTTGAAGTCTATTTTTGCCTCACAAAAGTTTTAATGAACATGTCACTAGATTTGTATCCAGAAAGGAAATGGCGAAAAGGTAACAGACGACATATACAATAGTTCTTGTATAAAAAAGGTACCCCCGCCCTATTGTGAGCTGTGTAACAAAAGTGAAGATCTGCATCATATACTACAGGAATGTGTATGGAACGGGAGCAGTAGGAAAACACTTTTGCACAACCTTAATATAAATCAATTAGACTCGGTCCATATCACAGGGTTCTGTTTTCTCCGTGCTCTCGGAATGCTAGAGCACTGTTCAATTTTGTTCTAAAATTTTATTAAGTCTTGAGGACAAAAACATTTTGGAAATGGAATTTACTTATAGTACAATGGGTCTGTCATGATTGTTAATTAAAAGTCCCAAAATTAAAAAGAAAATAAAATTGTTCATCTATGCGCTAGGCACTTCATCTATGTTAAACACAAACAAAAAACCAGCATGTGTGTGTGAGGGGAACCTGGCACGTCACTATCACACACATTACATAAGTATAAACACTATCACACATAGCCTATACAGAGGAGCGCACAAATGTCTGACACTGTGTATCATTGTGCTGCACCGTCATGGGAAAGCTCGTGACTGCCTGAGCATCACTTCCTGGCGTCACGTGTATTGTTCTACGAGTGTTTCTTTAGGACTGTACGACATTAATTCCATAATGGTGAACACTATTTACGTGGTCTTAAGTTTATTAATATGATTGCTCCTAATATTGAAGTTTACTTCTTGAGGCGACACAATCAGTGGCCCATCATCGTTACCACTATTTGAGTGTACTATGACTGCGGCCATCAGAGAGGAATGGCGGCGTGTTGTTAAGCTTGTGACTAACACTTAAAGTGATAATCACAACCACTCTGTCAAGAGTGATACCGACTAAGAAGAAGAAGGATATTGAAGCTTACATCAATACGGAATTTATTACTCAAAGTTGTCCGACAGCTGTGGTAATACAAAAAGTTTAACCCGTTCAAAGCCGTATTACTAACAACTTTTACTAGTAGTAGGATCTGCTGCAGACCGTATAGGTAGGAAAAGCCATAGCTCCTATTTCTGCTGCCAAACAGTAGCATATAAACGTCTTAAAAATAATAATAAGTATAAAAAACTATTACCTATTACTTAATGATGAAATTATAAGGAAGTGTATGCGTCGGTAAAAGGTAAAAGACCGGAAATGTAAGATATACGTATAACATAAGATAATACGTAGATAATATTATTGGTTAAGCCTACATTTGCATTGGCGTCGTCCTTTTTATCTATTGTTTACTATTTTGCTCGATTTGGATTTGGTATTTTTCTTCTTCTTCTTAAGGTGCCTCTCTGACTAGCGAAGGTTGGTCGTCAGTTCGCCATATTTCGCCCGGTCTCTTGTGAGGCGGAACACTTCGCCGGCACTCGCGATCCCGTTCCACTGGCTGATGCTATGCAGCGACGATTTCCTCCGACGATCAACACTCTTTTTACCCGCCACTTTGCCTCTCAAGATGAGCGGAAGCAGTTTGTACCTTGCGTGCTTAAACACGTGGCCGAGACATGATACTTTTCTCGTCTTGACGGTCTGCAATAGTTTGGGATTTTGATTTACCCGTTGGAGAAACTCGTTCGATACTTTACTACTCAGCTGGCAATAATTATCAAAATCAAGTTTTATGAAAGAACACAACAAGATTATCTACCTGCGGTAAGGTCAATAACGTATGCAGACTTCGACATTCACATTACTTACAATATTCATCAAAATTTATTAGTGTTTTCCCAGTACTAATAGGCGGCAGAAATTGTCGCCTCTAAACATGTTCCTTGACTGCTGCCCGCAAGATATCTATTAATGTTAAACCTTACTAATATTTTTTGGTACATATATATATATACATATATATATATAAGACGTGTCTACTTAGAATCGATACACGAACATACGCAATATAATTAGCAGTAACGGCGTATGATGTTACATTCGCTGTATTGAATTCGCGTTTGTAACACATCTCCGCTGCAATTACAACTCAACACCCGTACAATGTTATCTGTGTTATTTATATAAAAAAAACCACAATACAATCGGCAAACGTTACAGTGTATCCATCCGTTACGTTGGAGTTTTTCATGCGTTGAATACTTTCAAATTAAATACATGTAGAGGAAACATGATCTTCCTTTGATTTTAATCATACTTAATAGGAGCCAAAGGATATGGGTGGATATCTGATGATTTTCTACTGAAAATTTCTATAAAATTTTGTAATTTACAACTAGTTACAAAAATATGTACAAGAAGCACAAAATGTTTTCTCTAGATTCTGGAGATATAACCGCTTGCAAGCCATTTAGACTTACAGCTCATCTGATACTGAGCTCGTGCACCAGGATCCACGACCTGACAAAATGCTGTCTGACTTTAACACTAAATTGTGGTTCTTCAAAGACAACTAATTATCATTAATGATTTCATTAAAACTTATTACAAGATTCATCATCATCATGAGCCTATAGAGGTCCGCTGCTGGAGAATATAGGTCTCTTATTATATGTTGCACAAACCATGGTCTTGCGCTGGTTGAATCCACCGATTTTTTTATGTCCTCTGTCCACCTAGGGGCGGTCTGCCAACTCTGCGCTTTATGGTGCAGGGTCGCTATTCCAGCACTTTAAAACCTAACTTCCATCGGTTCTACCGTCGGGGTTGACAGCGGAATCTACTCTGAAGATACTTAACACCCCCTGCCCCGCCATTGCCATAACCGCTGTCAGAGTCAGAAATAGCGCGGATGCCGGGCACTAGGGGCTGTACTATATAAGGATTTTGCCAGTAATCACCACGCTTGGCAGGCGGGTTGGTGATCTAAGTGTTGACTTAATCGTACCGACATCGCTCCTACTCGATTACGGTCTGTAGTATTTAAGTCAGCCAGTGATGAATGATTATACCGGCACTAGTCGGTAGCCAGAGCCTCGTTGGTCAATCTGCAGGATGAGGTTGGAATTGAAGAGATTTTCTGGGACCGAGTCTCCTCCTTACAACACCTCTCCTATATACGGTATATACACATGTAATGTTTACATGTTATGGGTTATAAACATTAGTTAAACGTGTAGGTCAAAGAGAGACTGGTTAAATAAAACTATTTGTAATACTAAGCATTGATTTGATATAACCGGTAAAATAATGACATTAAATACGTTTAACAGCATCCACATTCCGGCTGAGCCGTGAATCTTTGCGGACATATTATAAACATCCCATTCGTTGCCGGTTCGATATAAATCGTAAATAACGCGGACGACGTGGACCGGTTATTTGGCAACGCCAGGAGATGTGTTGTCGTCAGGACATAGCTATCGATTTAAAGAATATTCATAAGAACTAGCAGGTCCAAAGGATTATGAATTTCTCCACAAAATAATTACTTTTACAACATAATTTTAAACAACAAGGAATAACTGCGATGTTTACTTCCAGTATTGATTAATATCAGAATGATAATTTTTTTCTTTTTATTCTATGTAGAGTCGAGACGAGCGGGACGTTCATCTGATGTTGAGCGATCGCCTGCCTATAAAAACATGGCGCTAGTTAGGATGGTATACATTGCACATTGTGCTCATCGCTTTGAGACATAAGACGTCGTCTCAATGCCTTAGTAATTATAATAGTCACAACGCCCTTAAACCCGGAACACACTAACTATTGCACAGTACTGATTGTCGGCTGCAATAGGAGATCTATAACCAGTATATTTAAGTTACTTTCAATTTCTAACCTATGGTATTCTGCTATTGGGCTGCTGAAGTAATCGCACTAGATTCTGACTAGATTCTATTTTTTGATATCGAAGACACCTTCGCCTTATCTTATTGTATTATATAGTCTATATTTAAATCGCTGAAACAAACTATGTAGCGATAAAACTGGCCGCGGCGCCGCGCGCTGTGTGGGACGCGCGACGTGTTTTATACTGCAAAATTTTTAGAAACAAATGTTTTATTTGTGTGTTAATATAAATAATACAAGTTGAAACAAGCCGTTTCGATATTCAATGTCCAAGAGACCGGATCGGCATGATGCTACTCCGTTTATATGTAACTGTATGAGGTACGACTTAAACACAAATTGGATAAAAAAAAATTAAAAAAGTACCGGATTAGTTCTCTTTTAACTATCGATCTTCAGTTTGAATGAGACTTATTGTGGTGCTGATGGTGCTGTAGTTTTAAAAGTAATTAATTCTACGGCATTAAATATAGTAGCTAATTCTGCTAAATGAAGGACCTTCAGCAATTAAGTGCACGAAAGACAAGAAGTAATTTTAAACGTTACCACTGATTCAATGTTAGACCAGTGTTTTAATTATTCCCTCTATGTTTCTGAGGACAGTAGCTTCGATCATCTACATTTAAATATAGTAAGGGACCAGGGATGATCTACGGAATGTACCACACGATCCCTCCGTCTCCCCATATTTATTAAAATTGCTTGTACTAACAGTGTACCCGGTGCAAAAACGCTACTCGAATATAGTTGCATATTAAGACAATTCATCGAGTAAAATCTTAGTGGAAATAATTATGAAAACCATGAAAGTGAAATTATCATCATGTCAACCGATGGACGTCCATTGCTGGACACATAAGTCTTGCTATGTACTCCACTCAACACCGCCTTACGCTATTTGAGTCCATCAGTCAATATTATTCTGTATTTAAAACTATTCATATTTAGAGGAGAGCGTTGACTGTTGACCTGTCGAGTCATTTCATAGATCGATAGCAGCATCCAGACAGCGAGATACAGCGCGATTATAAAGCGGAGGGTTAAAAGGGGTCTAGCGGAGGGCGTTCAAAGGTGAGAGTTGAAAACAAACGACGATACAGCGCTCTGATAACAAATATTGAAACATATCACGATAACAGTACACTGAAATATTTATGACAGGAAAAGAGTAAAGATTTATAACTAATATATTGTCCAATATGTAGGCTAAAGTACATCTACATTGCACCACTATAAACCTTGCTGTGCTTTATGGAACATATTAAAGGAGACCTATGTCCAGCAGTGATCGTCCATGGATTGAAGTGATGATGATACCCTTAGATAATAATAATTTCCTTTGTTTTATATCAACAGTATCAATGTTTGCAAGCTATCAAAACTGTAGTAAATAGATTAGTATTATGATAATAGGCTTTATTATTATCTAACTACGTAGCGAAAAGTATAAAAAATTTAAATTTTATACAATTATTGATTGAATCATCATTAGCCAATAGACGTCCACTGCTGGACATAGATCTCCCCCAAAGATCTCCACATACAAGCAGCATGGTATCCTGTACCGCTGGGCGCTACAGCCAATCGTATGTTGTATGGGTTTCATATGGAGTGATTTGGGCCATTTCCCATTACGCTGGCCCATTGTCGGTTGGTGGGAGCCAGGGCATCGTTTGTTAATTAGCAGAGTGCACCACGAGCAGGTGAGGTTAGTTTGGATCCCGTGAGTTGTTGTGCGGACCCCTTACACACCCCTTTGATTGATTGAATATTGTTACATATATATATTTATTTAAGATGAACGAAATCAACCGGCAGTAGGTCTACTGTCCCAGTGTCTAGGTATACCAATAGATTTTTTTTTCTGCCGGTAAACAGTAGTGTGGAAAAATTACTGTTTACGATTTGAAAATCTCTGTAAGCTAATGAAATTATTAAGGTAACGAGATTTAAAATTTTATATCTAACTAGCGCAATGTTATGGGCATATCGTATCACTTGCCATCAGGTGAACGTCTATCTCGTCGTATTTATTGATTTATTAAGGTTTGATTATAAATTTAAAATTGTTACGAGCATAACAACGCTTTACATGATTTGTTTGTTGTAACACATTACAGAACAATTTACTTGTAGTGCAATTGCAATATTATAGTATGACGAAACTCAACTCGAATAACCGCCCACCTAAACATGCAATTTCCTGCAAAACGCGATACTGGATAGGAAATTGTGTATCGATTTCTTAACATTTACCAAATAAAATTTATCGCGTTTCCGCTACTTTTTTCTCGTCTTCTTGGTTTCGATATAATGCAACATTTAATCTATAATATGAAACATGTAAACATTTTAAATATTTTTCTGCACGTAACTAATAATCAATTTTGATATATAAGTTTGGCAAATATCTCCCTTCCGCTTTTATGCTCTTTATTCAATGCTTTATAAAAAGTGTTACAGTGATCGGATTTAGTTAAAATATGCGCCGTTTTGTTCGATAATCTGTTTCCATCTAGACGGCAACTTCATAATACCTCCCTCGTAGAAGCCCCCCTCCTTATTTGCGAAGAACTCGGACAGCCACTTTTCACAAGCCTCTTTTGAGTTCAACTTTACACCACCAAGGGCGTTCACCATGGACAGGAACAGGTGGTAATCACTTGGCGCTATGTTCGGGCTATATGGTGGATGCGATAAAACCTCCCATCCGAGCTCCCGTAGCTTCTGACGAGTCATCAACGAAGTGTGTGGTCTGGCGTTGTCCTGGTGGAACACTACACCCTTCCTGTTGGCCAATTCTGGACGCTTCTGGTCGATCGCCTGCTTCAAGCGGTCCAGTTGTTCGCAGTAGATGGTAGAATTAAGCGTCTGGCCATATAGGAGCAGCTCATAGTGGATGATTCCCTTCCAATCCCACCAAACACACAGCAAAACCTTCCTGGCCGTCAATCCCGGCTTGGCCACTGTTTGGGACGATTCACCGGCCTTCGACCACGACCGTTTTCGCTTGATATTGTCGTATGTGATCCATTTTTCGTCGCCAGTCACCATCCGCTTCAAGAATGGGTCGAGTTCGTTCCGTTTCAGCAGCATATCGCAGGCGTTGATTCGGTCCAGAAGGTTTTTTTGCGTCAAATCATGCGGCACCCAAACATCAAGCTTTTTTTTGTATCCAGCCTTCTGCGGATGGTTTAAAATGGTTTGGTGACTAACTCCCATCTCCTGGGCGATGTCACGAGATGCCACATGCCGGTCTAACTCGATGTAGTCCATGATTTGATCGGTATTTGTCGTCACAGGTCTTCCGCCGGCTGGCTTATCCATGGTGTCGTTTTCACCGGCTCTGAATCGTCGAAACCATTCCTCCGCGGTTCGAAGTGATAGAGTACCATCCCCCAAAACACCATTAATCTCACGGAACGTTTCTCTAGCGGATTTGCCTTTAACGAAAGAAAACTTTAAAATAGCGCGAATTTCGGCGTTAGTGAACTATATGTTTACACGTCTATAACTGTTGAACGCAATATCCAAACTAATTATGCATAGCGTCGTTTTGTAGGTTATGTCAAGACCTTTCAAATTATGTATAGTATTGCCAGATACGAGCTCTGTAGCGCTTTGTACATAGCCGCGAAATTCAAAAGACAAAAAGGCGGAAGGGAGATATTTGCCAAACTAATATATATATATCAAAATTGATAGAAATAAGGTAGCTCGCTGGCCTAATGGTTAGAGCATGCGGCTTTCATTCCGAAGGTCGTGGGTTCGAATCTCGGCATGTACCAATGACTTAATATTTAAGTTATGTACATTTGTGAACTTTAGTTACAACAGCGAGATACAAACGGTGAAGGGAAACATCGCGAGGTAACCCGCACACTGATATCATCTTTGTGTGTCTGTGGTTGCCCCAATAAAGTAGCAAGAGGCTCGTCCCCTGTTACATGGGACCTAATCTGACCACATCTGGCGAATTGTAGGTGTTTATTCACCACTGCCTACGCCTACTGGGAAAAAGGCGTGATTACATAAAATATATATATATTATATCTAAGTGTTAACTTTATCAAAAACAAATAATAAAATATATTGTAATTTATTTTGGTATCAT
This sequence comes from Troides aeacus, assembly GCA_033220335.2. Classification (NCBI taxonomy): domain Eukaryota; kingdom Metazoa; phylum Arthropoda; class Insecta; order Lepidoptera; family Papilionidae; genus Troides; species Troides aeacus. Next base: position 915,683 of record CM067277.1, on the reverse strand, counting down.
ACATTTCGTTAATTATAAATAGGCAACATTTCGAATATGACAACACTGACCGAACGGACTTAATGTAATTTCTCGACTCATTCTGATTTTAGCTACAAACGAGTGAGGATCGCTGCTGTTAAATTATTTCAAGATAACTATAATATAGTGCGAATTGATAAAAAAATAAATAAATCTCTATTATTAGTCTAAACCGAAGTTACTCAAACATATGTGAGATCAAAATCAATTATTCAATGCTGTTAATAAATAAAAGTTCTACTTAGGGTATATAAGTTTATTTAACTGAATGTATGGAAGTTTGAGAATCGAATCTCCATTAGCTACAGCATCTGTAACTAAGGTCTAATACAATTATTTTTATCACAACAAAAATTTGCTGATCTAATTTTCGCTGTAAGGACGCCGCCGTGAATGTAAATAAGTTATTACTCAGGAACTAGGGCACTAATGACATAAGATCACTTCGGCGCGTTTAGTCAAGGTTTTTGTCGCTTTCGTTTCATTTTACACAGATACATCGTAGTTAATTTTTTTTAATACACTACGCAAAACATTCGGTTAGTTTAATAGGTATCGGAAACACCTTTAGTTAGTAAAGAAAAAAAAAAATCAGTAAATTTTACTTGCAATGTAAAATATAATTGTCAAATGGAATGTATAAATGAATAAACACTGGGGATTGCGTGATGTATTACAGAAAACAATCGAAGTGACGAGACGAGCGAGACGTTCACCTGACAGTTAGTGAAACGCCTGCAGTAACAACGTGGCGCTAGTTAGGGTGGTATACACAGCACCACAATATGCATGACGCCTTGGAACATAAGAAGTTGTATCACATTACCCTAGTAAACGGAATGGGACACAGTACTGTTTGTTGGCTACAATAGGAGCTGCAGTAGTACTTAGATGATCTCTGTGAATAAACTTTCTTCCTCTAATATATAATAGATAAACTATTTTGTGGAATATTTCATCATATTATAACATAAAACAATTTATAATAAACATTTTTTAAAGAAACTATGGAGCAATAATTATCAATTTACATTAATGTTTTAACTATGCAATATTATCTTTGTAATTATATTTTAATGGCCTAATAATTAGTGTAGTTAAAGTTGGCCATTTGTTTTTTAACATGTTTTAGGTTATAATTTCCCACTTTCTCCACACAGTACTTTTTGTCTATATTTATATTTCAAATTAAATATTGGAAAAATTTATTAGGAATAAATATGTATTGTAATATTTTACTGTTTTATTAGAATATTTTATTTTAACAATTATTTATATATAAATTGTCTATGAACTTTAAATTAGAAGTTAATATAAGTTAGAGTTCCATGATACAAGATATGTTCCAGATTCAAAAGATATTGTATGTTGCAAAAGTTTTAAATAAATAAATATACAATAAATTTAATGATTAGTTGTAAACCATATTCTTTTTTTACTTTACTGCAAGAGTTAATTTCATATTCTTTGTGGGTTCTAAATTATTAAAGCTTGCCAATATGTCTATCTGCAAAGTGGTGTACAACGGAAAGGTATTTTGGAGGCTTGGGCTTAATGCCAGAACAGGTCAACAGCCTACAATGCAGTTACAGATGCAGAAAATGGTTACTAACCTTTACATTATTTATTAAATCATGATTTAAAAATAAAATTTTTGTTTCATTTTGTCATTCATTATGATATATAATTTTTATGACAATTTTTTTTTTACAATGGTAAATTCAAACAAAAATAATTTTTTGATCCTTTTAATTGAAAAAATAGGTGTGGAATGCTCTGACATCTGGTGATTTTTGATTGTCAGTTATTTTATTATTAAAAAGTTTATTTTTTTCCAAAAAAATTTGATACACAGATTTTAATATATACATTTATTATTTTATACAAGTATTCTTAAAATAAAATATGAGAGCTCTAAACAGCACTAACACATTAGTTCAGAGCTGGTGGCAAACTGTTGCTACAGGAATAGTTATTTTTAAAGTTTGGAACAGATCCCTATGTCTCCACGAGTTATATAGCACATTGACACAAATAAAGAAATATTCTAAACATGTCACAAAGTGCCATCGTCAAAAGATAATAAGTGAAACCAGACCTGAAATTTCCAAATATATCTTGTCTGCAGCAAACTAAAAATAGTTACCGGCAATACCCTGGAAATGATAAGGCAGGCGCTCGCGATTAACCACAAAGCAGACAACAAAGTCAGCTGAGTATAAGTAAACAAGGTGTATAAAGGTGTTCAATCACGGTCGCTCCACAGGTAACTAGCAACAGGTGAACAGGACATGGCTTAGCTCGCGCCGCCAACAATCCGGTACGGGAGTACCCCGAAGCGACGTAACCCCTCAAACTACTTTCACGGCACAAGCATCAGTTTTAACACCAATACTACAAAACCACTCTAAGAAAGTAACAAAACCATAAATACCTTCTCCTTCGCCCGTCCAGCATGTTTTTGCACTGTTTTCGCAATTAACGCACCTTTACTTTCTGCCATTTCTATCACTTTTTCATTACCAACAGTCTACAATTTCGTACACATCAATCTACAACAGACACGGTTGCAGTTAGCTGTCACACGTCAAAATCCAAATGCCGTAGAAATGCACTGATGTGACGTGAGCTCCCACTCCAGTAGCCCCACGCGATTGAGAATAATCTAAACCAGAGAATCGAATACCGACAACAGATGGCACTTTTAAATGTATTAATTTAATGTTAACAAACTAGATGTCACACTTTTATTAACCCATTTTTTAAATTCTTGGACTTGGAATTTTAATGACTTTAAGAACTGTTGTAAAAAAATAAATAATACGTTATTGAGTTCAAAATAATTAATATTGTCATGTCAGTACTGCTTAAAAACTGTTTGGCTTTATATCAAAAGGATCCGTTCCTTTTTATTAATATTAAATGTCAAAGTCTACCTTTTGTTTTCCAAACAAAATTTCAAATTTAGACTTATCAGTTACGTACGTTTGAATCTTATTGCAACTCTATAATTAGTTTTTATATTTATTTAATGGTTTATTGTTTAATAAAATAATTATTTTAGTTAACATGGTAAGGTTTTCCCTTCAATTTCGGTTATATATTACTATACTTTTAATATATTAACATTTTTACGATGCATTTTATGTAGGAGCCGAAAAATGAATTACAAAAAAATGCAATCGCTGAAGCAAGGCGCATAGAATTGGAGACATACCAGCGTGCCCTTGACAGACAATGGCTGAACAGTCGTATGGCCGACAGCCATATAGGTCGTCTGCTCGCTGCGATTAATCAAGAGGCTGAAATGGAAAGAGATTTTCAGGAAGTGAGTTAAAGTTTATAATTTGTGCTCATGTTTTTCAACTGTTCGTTCTTTTAACAATTTGTATATTAGAGCGATTTGTAGTTTCGCTTTACTCAGTTTTTGATGAAAGATATGTTTTCACATTAGTGATCAATCTACAAATTTAATCACTCAGATTGATTTGTTAATTTGAACTAGAGCCATTAAAAAAACTGTAAAGATTTATGTACAGGCTCATTATTGAATTTAAAATTTTACAGAGAACAGATCATGCAGCATTGGTTAATAGTAGAACAGAGAAAGAGATTGCTTTGGGAGTAGAAGTAGCCAAGCATGGCCAAGCCGAAGCCACACAATTGCTGCGTCGGCATTATCTTAGAGAACGGGATCCTGCTCTTAGAGAGTTGGTTAAGAAGCTGCAAGCGGGCTATGTCTGTAGAGACTTGAAGCAGCAGATATTGCACAATGAATATAAGAGACTTCAGAATAAAGTAAGAAAGAATCGTACTATGCTTATTGCTTTAAATTTTCTTTTCAAGAGATAAAAGGATGATAATCATAAGAGTGACTAAGAAGGCTATTTATGTAAATAGAATAAAATTTCTGGTGTAACTTCTTAGTCCTCCTATGTGTGAAGTTTAAGTTTTGGGTGTTTGCATTAAAATTATATAATTAGCCTAAAAATAAATTAAATGTATGAATTGTGAATATTTATTATGACAATTGTTTTTGATTGTATGTCTGTACAAATTCATGTATTAATGAAAAATATGTGTAAAATGTTATGTTAATATGTTTGTAATAGCAAACATAGTGTTAATTGTTTTATTAGTACTGTGTAAAGAACTAAATGTTTACCTGACACGGCATAAAAGATTTAATATTTCAGGCTGAAGAACATAAAGCAAATAAGGCACTTTCTGCAGCTTTATTGACTGACACTCAGGCCTTGAGGAAAGAAGAAAAAGAAGCGATGGATAAAAAAGCAAAATATTGCCAGGATATACAACAGCAGTTGGTAAACAGAGAGAAAGTGAGACAGTGCCAGTTTGAGGACACATTAATTGAGAAGCAAATGATTGAAGATATCATGAAAACTATGGCCGATGAAGACAAAAGGTTTGAATACCTTTTCCTCAAATTTGTTTTAAAACTGTTGTAAAATGGCTTTCTATTATTAGTTTTAATATTGTTGACTATTAAGTTAATATAATTGTTTCTTGAGTGGATAATATTCCGAATAGAGTAATTCTCCAGAGAACTATTATACATTTTTTTTTTACTTATTCCCCTGCATATAGTGGGTCAAGGCCTTTATTTTTTAATTTTTCTCTTATCATATCTAACTTATTTCTATAGATTGTTTATACCTCATTCTCTCCTTCATCTACTTTCAAACTAAATTCAAACTTATCTTTCATGCTTTTCCGCTCCTTTCATACTTCATTCCATTTCCTTCTCTCATACCTCTCGCAAGTGAGTGAAGATCACAGTCTCTACATCACCTTCTCTGAAAGAAAGCATCCCAATTTTCATAGCCTGAAAGAAATCGTATCCTTTTATCTGTTCTTCTCTTCTTCCTTCTTCTTTCTTTTCTTTTACATTATTTATTTATTGAATTTTTTACATTTTCTTATATTCAATATTCAATTCATTTCTTTTATTTCTAGTTGGGCATTGGGTTAAGTTATAGTTTCATTAATTTGGTTTTGTCATATTCCTTTTTATTGTTTTTGTTACTACTTTACTACTATTATACATTAGCCTCATTATCAATAGGTTAGTCAAGCCGATTGCAGAGATGTTGGAATAAATTGTGTCTTAAAGTGGAGATTGTATTTAGGCAAATTTAGCACAGGACATCCACTGATCAGATGAAGAGACGAACAGTGATTGGTGGTTGTCAATAACTTGATATTCCTCCAGATAGTCCTATGTTCAGCAGTGGATTGCTAGGAGCTGATATTGATTACTGATATTAAAGTGTATTGTTTCATTTGAAAAACGCAAGAATTTGAAACGACTTTATACCTTTTATAATTTTAGGTTTGGAGAAATAAGTAAAAATTAAGAAAAGTGGTAATTTTGTTAACTTATCACAATAAAAATATACTTTACATGTGATATTTCTGATGCTGTGCTATTCTATTCTGACTAAATACTACATGTTTTTTAATGTATACTTTCAGGGAATTACAACAAAAGCATGATCAAATGGTGAAATTACGTCAGGAGATGGTAACATTCAAAAAGGCTCGTCAGGCATGGAAGGAGAAGCAAAAAAAACTACTTGTGATTGAAGAGAGGAAGATTGAACAACAAGAAAAAGAGGCCGGTGACAGGAGTTTAGCTATGTGTGTAGTAATTTTCTTCTATGAACATAATAGATGGCCATGGGAACATTTTACTAATATACATTTACTGGTGGTAAGTCTCCTTTGCCACCAGAGAGTAATAACTGTATGAGTAATAACAACATTACTGTGTTCTGATTTGAAAGGTTTTATAACCAGTCAAATTACTAGGGTAATGATATATTTTATGTGAAGTACGAATAATAATCTATCTTTAGTAGATAATGGATTTAAACAAGTATCTAATGTTATGTAATAAATTAGCATTGTAGTGTACTTTCCTCTCCAGAGTAGCAGAAAGGGAGAGAAAAGTGCGAGAGAAAGAGTTACTGAATGAAAAAATTGCAGCAAAGATTATAGCGGATCAGGTATGTCCTCTATTAATGGATTAAGAAGACTAATTCTTGGTTGTTGATTACTATTATGGCAAAAAAAATCTAAGTACTTTTTTTACATGTAATAGGTTTTCACTTAACCTCAATTTCATGTGGTGTTGAGTGACAACAAGGTTGTGGATATTGGCGTGTGCTTGCCCTGAACACTTTGTCTTCTAACAGTCAGAACAGCAATGCTATTATGGCGGCAGATTAACAATATGAGAGTGTGTAGCGATGTAGGTTCGAAATAATTCCACAACTCACCGAACATCTTTACCCAGATTCGCTTCGGGTCCTCTATTTCATAAAGAAAGGTTTTTCCTATATACTGTTACATATTTGATGGATCCTCTTTGCCATAGGCAGCAATTCGGGAACGTGAGGACATGATCAAACTGCTGCAGGAGCAAGAGTATCTAGAAAAGTGTGTTCAGGATGACATCGCCGAGAAAAACAAGGCGCTCAAAACGATGAAAGACACGGACGAAGCACTCACTATGCAAATGGAAACGAAACGGAGACTAGAGATGGAACAGAAGAAAAGTGAGGCAAACTTCAGAAAAGAGGTTAGATTTTGAGACTGTAAATAACGACTTAAGAAATTTTTCTGATCAGGAAATTGATTAATAAAAGATATATTTCCAGTCAGAAGCTCATATGGAGGCTTTGAAACAAAAGGATTTAGAGAAGGAATTGAAAGTTAAACAGAAGCAGAAACAGTACTCACTCGATCTCAAAAAGCAGATAGAAGATAACGCGAAAAAGAGACAGAAAGATAAGCTATTGGAGGAGCAGGAATCCAGATATGTTTTTGATTGTGAAAAAGCCTGGTGAGTTACTTACCCCTAATGTTGAACTTGAGGTTTACTGCCTTAAGATTTTTTTGCTGTATTCTAGTGAAGGTTTAGATGGTTTGGAGATTATTTAAAAGAGATTGGTATAATTTTTTGAACTATGAATATAGTATTTTGATATCACACTCAGCAGTGCTATTATATTTATCATAGATTTATAGTTCTTCGACAATGTATAGCTCACGGCGTACAGTACAGAGACCTTTCTCCAGGATCACGGAGACCACGGAAGAGCGTAAGAAGATCATAGAACAGCATGCGCCGCACCTCCTAGGCTACCTGCAGCCCGGCGTACTAGTGCGTGAAGACTTACCGCATATCAAAGAGGGTGCCAGCAGGGACCCCGAGCTGGCGAAGCTCGACATCGATTCCATTGGCAAGTCTAAGAGACCTTTGCGCCTGCCCAAGTGCAACTCGCAGTGTAGGATACTGAGGGAGTTCTGACAAATTGTATCTTTTGAAAATATTTTGCGATAGTTATGTTATTACAGATTTTGAAGTAATGTTTATTACAAATTCATAAAATAAAAATTCTATGTTCAATTTCATTTGCTTTTTTTATTTCAAACAGCTTAACGCCATAATGCACTGGTAGTAGCAGGTCTCTGTTGCCAAAGACCGTCTAGGTAGGTAATACTAACCGTGTTCCGGTATGAAGGGTGCTATAGCTAGTGAAATTATTGGCGTAACAAGGCAACATTTTATGTCTCAAAGCGGCGAGCGCAATGTGGTGCATTTTATACCATCTTTACTACCGCCACGTTATGGACGGGCGTAGCAATTACCATTAAGTGAACGTCCCGCTCGTCTAGTCCCTTCATTAAATAAAAAAAAAACAATCCATCTTAATCAACCGGTTGTGAAGAGTAAAAAAAGAAAGATCACGTACAAAAAGACAAGCCAGAAAGAAGAATGCTACAGACATTGACATAAATATCCCACAATACATTCTTCTTCTAAAGGTGCCTCTCCGACTGGGGAAGGTTGGCGGTCAGTTCAACATATTTCGCCCGATCTTTTTCGAGGTGGAACAGTTGAGCAGCACTAGCGATCCCGGTCTACTCCTTGATGTTACGTAGCCAGCATTTCCTCCGTCGACCAATACTCCATTTTACCATCAAGACGAGTTGAATCAGTTCGTACTCGCACAAAAATTATTATTAAAATTATTTATATATTATCATGTATGGTAGTTCAACAAAAAGCCTAAAGTAAAACGAAAAGAAAATGAGGAAATTACTGAAGCTGGAGTTGGTGGATCTCTATGACCAATCGCAAATGTGAAGTCACAGACGATGACGATAATACGTTTACTTACTACGCCTCCTCTATTAAGAACAATTGGACTGAACTTTGTGTTAGTTGTTACTGAACATTTTTTTAATAAAATTAAGCAAAATAGAGATCAGGAATATTGTAAAAAACAATGGACAGTAGTAACGAAACAAATTAACAAATGACGTCGATATACAGTCGTTAGTTTATTTTTAGTTAATAATCTGAAATTGCGGCTGCGCGCAAACAGCGGTGAGCAGAAAACCAAACAACAATTAGCAGGCGGCCCGGAGCACCCGCAAAATGTTTAAACTCGCGAAATTAATTCTAAATACGCCGCGTGAATATTAAAAAGGGTAGAATTGTAGGGTGACGTATTAAATAATATTTTTTTCAATGACATAACGATTTGTGTTTTTAACACAACATTGCAAAAAAGTACCTTTTTCATGTACAATTGTACATTTCTATCTATTTCTAACTTTTTAACTTTAAACTGGTTGAACCGACTGTGAACTTTGTGTAAATTGTCTCGCATTTCTTAATTAATTGTTGATAGGAATAATTTTTTTTCTCAATTATCTTAATAACTTTGGAAATGTCGCAAGAATCCAGTAGAAACAGACAGGGTAAGATCGACCGTTGGAGATATCTTTAAAGGAAACCTGTGGTCATTAGTGGCGTCTTCCGGCGGATTATATATGACCCCTCCTGTTCCTAATATTAGTTATTACAAATTTAAAATATTTGTTATAAAGTTGCATCCATTAGGTGGAATTTTTATAACAGGTTTCGGCAGATTTTGAATTATCCATTGCGATACAAACGTATTTGCAAAGCGATTCAAAAGCGTGGTCACCCCCAAAGAACGGCGAATGTTAGCATTTTTGTGCAATAAAGAAATAAAAATTGCCACCTCAGCGTTGCGTGAACACTCGCCCGCTCTCACCCCCCGATAGAAATCACGACCCCCGACCCTTGCACGTAAAATTGACACTCCGTATCTTTTTGTATTTACACGGCCGCCATTCAGCTTTATCTACTGATGGCAGTATTAATATTCATGTTCATTAAAAAACAGACTTTTATATTGTAGGGGCTTGAAGGTAATTTAAAATATTCACATATCGGAAATGTTTAATAAAAGTTTTTATTTAACCACATATATCTATTTACATATTGAAAAATATAAAATCATCAGTATGCGCTCTCTTGGTGATGATTGTTAGGCAATTCCTATTCAGTAAAGGAAGAGAAACAGCTTCTCGGTGGTTACTATGGTAACATTAATCGCGGTACAATAGAATATTCTCATTAAATTATTTATTATACTAAAACAAAATAATCACCAATATCTAGTTTATATATATGTGAATCTATTTAGTTTCTATGTTAATTTCAATTTTTATCATGGCTATTCCTCAGAATCGACAGACTTCTCAGATTTGACCTTGCCTTTAGTTTTGCCTTTCTCAGCAAATTTTTTCACCAACTCTTTGAATTCCTTGTCATCATCAAGTCTTTTCGTTTCTTTCTTACCCCACGCCGTGTTTTCATTGTACCACAATTGATATTTTTTGTAATCCTGAAAAAGGAAAATTTAATAATTTATTAGTGGTAGGTCTCTGTTGCCGGAGACCAGCTAGGTAGGTACCCCTGCAGCATCTATTTCTGCCGTCAAACAGTAGTGTGCAAACATTACTGTGTTACAGTTTAAAAGGCACTGTAGCTAGTGTAATTACTGGAGTAACGAGACTTAACATCTTATGTCTCAAGGCGACGAGCGCTATGTGGTGCAGTGTATCGCTTCCTAACTAGCGCGAAATTATGGGCAGGCGTATCACTTATCATCAGGTGAACGTCTTGATCGACTCGTCGCTTCGTAGCCTAAAAAAAGTTTTAATGTTAGTAGTAGGATAATTTATATCACTAAAAGAATCTGTCTCTTTTATTACTTACGATGCTGTCTTCAGATCCCCCACTTGTAACGTGGTAGAAGACATTTTCGGGAGACAAGCCGTAGGCTGCGATCCTTAAATGACTTAAAGTTAGTATCATAAAAATTTCGGAAAGATATTTAACTTTAATGAAGCTGATGATTATATTATTTAAGGAGCAGAGAAAATTGGAAATTTTGGTACCTTTTTCCGTATACATACATTTCAAACTTACCTTATAATATTATCAGCGGACAGAAAACTGCCGAGCGATTCTTTGATATGTCCAAACGAATACCCTTGCAAAAGCTGGGCGATGCTCTGCAGGTTCAAATCACGAGGAACTATGCGGTTTCTGTAAAGATTGGTTAAATTATTAACTTTGTAAATGTTTTAATTTATGTATTCCGAGTGACGCCCGCGTACCGGTCGATGTAGTGTTGCGAGGCGTTCCACAAGGTGGACCGATCGATCTGGTGAGAATCGCGGGAATCCACTGGATGCGAGTAACGTGGGATTGGACGTCTATCGACTGATGAATATCTTCCGTCGCGTATAATGACAACATCCGTTACTACGTTTAAATTAAATCTTGTTTTATCATCATCATCATCAGCCGATAGACGTCCACTGCTGAACATAGACCTCCCCTAGTATCCTCACATCGATCGTTCTCACGTTGCTCGCATCCAGTGGATTCCTGCGATTCTCACCAGATCGTCGTTTTATGTTCTAACGGAAAGAGTGAAGGGTATGATCCACCACAGTGGGTTAGTACGGATTAGCGCAAGTCGTGTGTCCTGAAGAGCTGTTTTTCTAGGAACACGAGAATTTCAATTTTTTTTTTCACTAAGAGTTCTAGTTCAGTAGAACTCAAACCGACGTCTTATCGAATCGTATAGTATACAGTACCGTCGTGTACGTAAAACTATATACTTATAACGGCTTCAACAATTAAAGTTTACGAAGGAAGTGATCATTACTCATCCATCCAATTCCTAAGAATTAAAGAGACGGTGGAGTATGTGGTATTGGGCATCAGGATCGCTTCTGGAAACTTCTTTAGTAATTTCGTAGTTTTCGTCAACCACGGCTCTTCGCAGCTTCCTATAAATATTTATTTAATTTAGATAACAGATGTTTAACGTTAGCGGTAGTAAATATTATTGCATACAATGTTATCTTTATACCTATGACAGTTATCATGTCACTTTTGTGGATTTTTTTCATTAAATAATGCACAAAGAGTTTTGCATATAAATTCTTTTTACATACATCTTGTGGTGCCTGAAACATTAAATTAGTTTTTTTTATAGAAAGGGTGGGCAAACGAGCGAAGAGTTCACCTAGTCTAAAGTGATCACTGACACCCTTGGACAGTCGCAACACCAAAGGGACCACAGCTGCGTTACCGACATTTAAGGTAATAAAACTCTTTTCTTGAAGGCCTCCATGTTGTATTGGTTCGGAAATACCACTGGCAACAACTGATTGCACTAAGTGGTACTGCGTAGTTTTAATATAAATTAAATAATAGGTTGGCAAATATTTCCCTTCCGCCTTTTTGTCTTTTGAATTTCGCGGCTATGCACAAAGCGCTACAGAGCTCGTATCTGGCAATACTATACATAATTTGAAAGGTCTTGACATAACCTACAAAACGACGCTATGCATAATTAGTTTGGATATTGCGTTCAACAGTTATAGACGTGTAAACATAGAGTTCACTAACGCCGAAATTCGCGCTATTTTAAAGTTTTCCTTCGTTAAAGGCAAATCCGCTAGAGAAACGTTCCGTGAGATTAATGGTGTTTTGGGGGATGGTACTCTATCACTTCGAACCGCGGAGAAATGGTTTCGACGATTCAGAGCCGGTGAAAACGACACCATGGATAAGCCAGCCGGCGGAAGACCTGTGACGACAAATACCGATCAAATCATGGACTACATCGAGTTAGACCGGCATGTGGCATCTCGTGACATCGCCCAGGAGATGGGAGTTAGTCACCTAACCATTTTAAACCATCTGCAGAAGGCTGGATACAAAAAAAAGCTTGATGTTTGGGTGCCGCATGATTTGACGCAAAAAAACCTTCTGAACCGAATCAACGCCTGCGATATGCTGCTGAAACGAAACGAACTCGATCCATTCTTGAAGCGGATGGTGACTGGCGACGAAAAATGGATCACATACGACAATATCAAGCGAAAACGGTCGTGGTCGAAGGCCGGTGAATCGTACCAAACAGTGGCCAAGCCGGGATTGACGGCCAGGAAGGTTTTGCTGTGTGTTTGGTGGGATTGGAAGGGAATCATCCACTATGAGCTGCTCCCATATGGCCAGACGCTTAATTCTACCATCTACTGCGAACAACTGGACCGCTTGAAGCAGGCGATCGACCAGAAGCGTCCAGAATTGGCCAACAGGAAGGGTGTAGTGTTCCACCAGGACAACGCCAGACCACACACTTCGTTGATGACTCGTCAGAAGCTACGGGAGCTCGGATGGGAAGTTTTATCGCATCCACCATATAGCCCGGACATAGCGCCAAGTGATTACCCCCTGTTCCTGTCCATGGTGAACGCCCTTGGTGGTGTAAAGTTGAACTCAAAAGAGGCTTATGAAAAGTGGCTGTCCGAGTTCTTCGCAAATAAGGAGGGGCTTCTACGAGGGAGGTATTATGAAGTTGCCGTCTAGATGGAAACAGATTATCGAACAAAACGGCGCATATTTGAACTAAATCCGATCACTGTAACACTTTTTATAAAGCATTGAATAAAGAGCAAAAAAGCGGAAGGGAGATATTTGCCAACCTTATATAAGCGTTGTTATATAGCAAATAATACAATTTGGTACTATATGGTTTTGATCTTATTCGATTGCATCATTATTCAAATAAACATTTATCGCGATGCGTTTATAACCACCATACCATGCGTTATTGTCAGAGTATAAAATAATTTAAAAAATTAAAAGTCTTCTCCTTTTGTCATAACCGAAATAATACCTTTTTGCTGAAAAGTAAATGTAGACATTTCAAGTGAACGACTGATGGCTGGACGGCTTTTGCGCAAGAGACAATCGAGTTGACCACTCCTTTGAGGTAGTCGGGTGATTGAAGATCTGACGGGACATTCGTTGGATCCAATTCAAAAAGCATCGCATCTGAAAATTTATTGTTCTAATATAAAAACTTAAAAAGTTCCGCAGATCAATCAGTTTAAATAGCCATGCCAAGCGTGCCATTAGATCCTTGGGTACAGACCACAGGCGATGTAGTCTTTGTTAGTAAAGCGCATTAGTTTAGAAGTAGCATATTCACTCTTCACTTAAAGTATTACTCTTAAGGTTTGTAATTAGGTCTTTAATGATGCAAAAAATTACCGTTTACTGATGCTAATATATCAACCAATGTCGACTTCCCGCTACCTTTTGGTCCTATTAGCAGGAACCTTTTCGATCCATGCATTAATTCCATACATTTTTCCCACCAGAGGAACCTTAGATCTCCGGCAAGTGGTTCAGCAACTCTAGAGAATTGTAAAATATTTTTAAATTTAAATGGCATTATACATAGAAAGAACGTAGGTAGCGTACTTATGTTCTTTCTACGATAAATGATAGTAAAGTGGTAATTCTGACAGTCATCATCATCAGCCGATAGATCCACTGCTGGACTAAGGCTTCAAAGAGTCCCAAATCGATCGGTCCTGTGCCACCCCTATCACCGTGCACCAGGATTCGTCGTTTGAGGTGTTTCATCGAAGGGAATTTGGGCTACTTCCCACCACTCCGTTCCAATGCTGTTTGGCGGGAGCCAGAGCCTCGTCTGTTGATTAGCAGGGTGCACTACGAGCAGGTGAAGTTGATTTGTATCCCGTGAGTTGTTGTGCGGGACCCCTAACTGTGAGTAGGGATGACTTTTTATTACCTTAATATCTATATATAAATATAAAGTATGTGTTAATATTTGGTAACACTCGTCCTGTTTTTTTTGTTTAAATAATTTTTATTCTAAATATTTTTACCGTAAGTTACAACGAAGATCATCAGCTGCGAAGTTGAAATCGCCCAAGAAGTCTGCAAACTTCATATGTGATGTTTGCTTTATAAAACCTGCTACGGCTAAATCCTAACATAAATAAAAAATAGTAATTTTGAGGTTAATTAACAACTTCATTAAATCCTAATTTTCTACTATAAAATACCTCCATCTTATCTTGAACACTTTCAGATATAGCTGACTTTAGTCTTCGTTTTTTCATTGGTGTTTTTACTTTAACGTTCATATTTTCTGGCAACTTCTCTTTGTTCCTTTTGTAATCAATTTCCAAAGCCTGTCTTAGAATCTTCAGCTCTTGTCTGTAATATTGTGTATCTTCACAGATTGTTAACAGGTAATGATATTTTATATTTTTATTATTACAAGAAGATAATATCACGATTTTAAATTGGTAATTAAAATAAAAACTAAAATAGCTATATACTAATATACTTGATTTGATGAATAAATAGGCTTCAGTTAATGTGCAAGCATTGCTGTACACATTCGAAGTTGATCGTATTGTTACGGGCAGGCGTAGCACTAACCGCCAGGCTAACATCTTGTTTGTTTATCGCTCTGACTAAAATTCGGTTTTCGACAAAGCCTTCATCATTGTTAGTTTCAATTACTTGTTATTTATGATTTATTATTGTAAAACTTATGTTCCAACGAGACCTCATATCTTCGTCCGCTTCTTTCAATATTTCCTTTTTACAATTCATACATGCGTTGTTTTTATTTATTTCAGCAACAAACCCCGCCATGACATCTTTAGTTTCCCAGATATCTAAATCCTTCCAGTCTTTACGATAATTTTCTATAACCTTGTAGATGAGATATAAAAATAGAAGTAATTTTACTAATACTATAGTAACAATTGTGTGATTTCTGAATAAAAACAAAACTATTATTGCACGTACCTTTAAAATATGTTCGGTTTTTTTAGAGGCAGGGTATTTAAAACCAGGATGCATGCTGGGGTTTTTCATCATTTTCTTTATTAATGCTTGCTCTTGCTTTAATTTTTTAAGGTCATCTTTTTTAAGTCTAATTTCTTCTCGCTTTGCGTCCAATTTTTCCCATTTTTTCTATAATAAAAGTAGCTAGATTATTAAATTTACAAATATCTCAATAGTAATATTTATCATTAACAATTTTAATAAACCTGTTGGTCCGTCTTATTCTTATTGGCCTTCTTCTCATCTAAATACGACTCGTACTGTATTCTCCATTCAGAAGGAGAAGGAACATTCCCTTCAATTATTAAAGACGATCCCCCTTCCACTTCCTTTGGTATATCGTAAAAGTACGTTACTTCGTCAAACCTACGAATAACATACTACATTTAAACAACAGCACGTAATTTGAAAAAAAAATGTTTTTTTATATCTGTACCAGTTACGAAACCAGTCCCTTATCAGATCTCTGTAATCTTCCTGTATTTTATGTCTAAAGTTTTTCATAAAGTTTTCTTCCAATTCTTTGTATTTAGACATCCAATCTTTTTTATACTGTTTTAGATCTTCTTTACGGCGCTCTTTTACCTACATACAGATTTTTTTTAACATTTGTATTTTTCATTTAACTTTCTGTTTTTAAATGTGTATGTTTTTACCTGCTCATACTTTTCTTTTTCCAATAATTTAGGTTTAGAGAAATAATTAATATTGAGCACCTCATCGACTCTACATTGCTTTATTCGATTCCTTTTTACCTCGAAATATGCCCTATATAGAGTAATTTTGGTGGTTATAAATGTTATTTATTGCATGGACTCATCTTACTTATCCAAATTGATATACGTATTCATCTACTTTGAATACCTGCAAACCCTTTTGATTAATTTCGCTGCTTTTTCTTTTATTTCAATATTTGCTTGTGGTTTTAATGTTCCTTTTAATTCTTTTTCCCACAAATCTCTTTTGAACTGCTTTCTAGTCTTCCAGCGTGTAACTTGTCTAATACAAATTATCACAATTAAAATTGAGTACATTTTCAAATATCTTATTATAACCATTTACACGTACCGAGATCTTTCATGCGCTTGAATAAGTTTGAGCATTTCAATACGTTTTATGCTTTCTTCTGACAGTTTTATCTCTGCCTCTAGTTTATCTTTTTCAACTTCGTCGTCTTCTTCATCGCTTTCCCATAAACTTAGATCAAAATTTTTTTTAATGGATACTTTTTCTTCTTCATTGACTGTAATTTGTTTTTTTTTTTTAAGTTTATTATGTTTGCTGTAACGGAGTTAATTGATATGAAATCTTACTTTCATGTTGAAGATCTTTTTTATCCTGTGCTCGAGACATCACTTCACCAATCATTGCTTGCATGCGCTCTGACCTTATAACTTTACAAGGTAGATCTCTTGGATCAGCGTCATCAAAAGTTAGCAAATGCTGAATTAATCCATTACCAAAGAATTGATGGTAATGTGCTTCTAACTTCCGTAAATGGTGTTTTAATTCTATTATTCTACAGAAAGAAAGATAACTTAATAATAATTAACTTTCAATTTAGTACATATCATAGGAATAAACTATTGAGAGTTTTGTCGCGTAAGTAATTAATTATACTTTACATTTCGTACAACTTTTCTCTCTTTTACATTATAGCAGGATTGCTCGTCATTCTCATTTCTATTCAATAAACTTAAGAAGAAATAAAGTGTTCAAACGATCAGGAATCGTTTAATTTATATTAAAACTGTCGTTTATGGGTTTTACCTGGCTGCAACAGCATTGACAACATCCTGAATGTACACGATTTTCTGCACTTGTAGATTCTGCTGCAAGCAGTCCAGGCTGTCGTTATAGACTGCCATATACTTTGCCAGGACACTGCTCAGGCGCTGCGCCGCGTTACAGGATGTTTGATCGTGAGTTTTTGCATTCTGCAAAACTAATTAATATTACTATTATTGTAGCAGGACGTCTATCTGAGTGATATACTACAACAATAATTACCTGATATTCCAGGTCTAGTTTAATATGCGTTTCTAATTCTGCGAGAACTTGTTGCCATTTACGAAAATAATATTCACACATTGTACCGGAATTTAGAAATAAACTATCGAGTAATGTTTATACACGATAAGCAATTAATACCAATAAAATGGCAATCTGGTTGGTTGTGCTTTGTCATAAAAAAAATAGAATTCTGTAGGACGTCAAGTAATAACTTCAGTTCAATGTTTCCTTAGGACTGGGCGTGTAATGAATTTCGATGTATTAGGTGGACCGGAAAGTAATGTCGTTTTCTTACGCTAAATACAAACACATACATTTTTAACGAGTCTTTATTTTTAATCAATGATGTATTCCCCATCATTGTCAATAACCTTTTGCCATCTAGTGAGTAAATTTTCAATCCCTGATCGATAAAAATTAATTGGTTTTTCGGCAAAATATCTAGAGATGGCATTTTGGATATCATCCAAATTTGCAAATGTTTTGCCACTTAAAAAGTGTTGCAGCGCTCGGAATAAGTGGAAATCCGATGGTGCAACATCGGGCGAATATGGTGGATGAGGCAGCACCTCCCACCCCAATTCATTAATTTTTTCTAGAGTTCGCCTTGCGCAGTGCGGTCTTGCATTGTCATGTTGGAGAATGACGCCTTTTCGGTTGACAATCGCTGGCCACTTTTCAATTAAAGATTGATTGACTCGCTGCAATTGTTCGCTGTAGAGGTCTGCAGTAACAGTTTCTCCAGGTTTCAGTAATTCAAAATGAACAATGCCGCGAATACTCCACCAAACACACAAAAGCGCTTTTTTGGGGTGTAAACCTGGCTTAGCAGTACTCCGAGGGATTTCATTTGGAGAGAGCCACTGCCTTTTGCGTTTTGGGTTATCATACAGGACCCATTTCTCATCTCCTGTGATCAAGCGATCAAAAAACGCTTCTGTGTTGTGTCGTTGAAGCAATAAGTTGCATGTGATTGATCGGTTAGCCTTATTCTGTTCGGACAGATTATGCGGGACCCAAACACCTGCTCTGCTTACTTTTCCAATCTGCTTCAAATGTTCTTGGATGGTCGACCAAGGTTTGTTGAGACTGTTTGACAATTCCTCGATCGTCTGACACGGATTTGCTTCCACTTCCGCCCTTAACACGTCGTTGTCTAACGCTGATGGTCTTCCTGATCGATACGAGTCGGAAAGATCAAAATTACCCGATTTGAACTTGGAAAACCACCTTTGGCATTTACGAATGTCCAGTGCATTTGGATAAACATCGCAAATGTTTTTGGTAGCAACTGTTGCGTTATTTCCCTTGCGAAACTCAAAGAGCATGCAATGCCGGATGTGTACCTCTTCTGGTATTTGGCTGGCCATTTTACCCAAAATTACAAAAAAAAATTGTAATTCAATTGTCTATAAGTAAAGAAATCACTATAACCTCACAATGTCTTTGGTACGCCTCTGAACAAAACAATGAGCTGACAAATGACAATCAAGTATTGGCATGCGCAGAAACGACATTACTTTCCGGTCCCCCTATTATTTACAATGATACACAAAAAATTATCTAGCTCTAGGTAGATCTACGGGTATATTGCTTAGTGTTACTGCGATTATGAAAGACACATCTACTACACACTACACGTCTACTATTTTTTAATTTCAAATCATGCAGTCATCAATAAAATTAACGTTAATATTGTCAGAAACGAAGAATTCAATTTCTCTCTATTGTCAGACGTTGCAACAAACGTACCTTTGAAGTACCTTGTGTAAAACGTAATATACACCATTTAAATATCTTCACAAGGTACTTTTCATCCACGATCGTATTTCTAACGATTTATATAATGATGTACAGCAATAGTATTCTTAAATCTACTAAATATTGAATGTAAAAACTGTCTGAGATGCCTGCCCCATATTAAATATATTACAACAAACGATCAATGAGATTTGAGGTACACAAAATTAGAATCATAAAGAACTTCAAAATATTAACTTTCCTTTAGGAATTCACTCACAATAAACATTAAACAATTGAACTAGAGAATACGCTCTGCTATTCCAGTATCAAAAATTAGTTTGAGATCTTCTAGTTAATAAAAGTGTGCTTGTATCAGAAAAAAAAATATATATTCTGAATCAGTATATGTATATACAGATTCGCTATATAATATCAGTATCGATTTTATGAATTCATAAAAGAAACTCTATGCCTTGTACATGTAAATAAAGTTGTGAGTGTGTATTTCCAACAAAATGTTATCGTCACACAACATTTTTAAAAATCATGATAAATTTGAATATTCTCACGTCCCCCCTGTTAATAACAAAACAATAAATAATTTTTGCCTGTCATAGGTGCAAAATTTTAGAAACCGTTCGGAGCTGGTAAAGGGCAAACGATCACCATTACGCCTTATCATCGCCAGCGGGAAACCCTACATCACACCAGATGAGGGGAATAACCGATTCTACTTCACGGGACTTTCGCGTTACCTTCCTTTAGTCGTACGTATGAGTAGAGATCCTAACTTTCCGCCATTTACAAGCAAATTAGAACTCTATGGTTTTGTACGTAAAAGCATGTTTGCAAGTCGGCGGTTTCGATTCCAGTCGTTTGGAATGAAGCTTGCTGTCTGTGTTGGATATGTTCTGTTAGAAACCATGCTTTATCCCATGTCGTTTAAGCGTATTTTTGAATGTTTATGTATCATAATCATACAGTAGTCGACATTGTTGCTCAAAGTTAAATATTAAATGAGCATTGTCTCGTAAATTCCTGATCAACTAATATTTATTTGAATAAGACAAACACAATAGTTTGATTAGAAACACTGTTCTATATTACGTCTACAGGATTCTGTAGTTCAAAAAAATATTAATGAAGGTAAAACCATTCACTGCATCTCTACTCATTCCATCAGTTCTTCCACCGCTCGACATAGGCCACTGTTCTGAGTCTGGGGCCATTCACTTAGGTACCACTGTAATGGCTGTGTTCCTGTCTGAAAGGCGCTGTAATTCGTGAAATTATTAACATTGAGGGACTTATCTGGTCAGCTAGCTAGGAGCCTTCAGACGGGATACTATTTTATTTCAGTTAAGTTGTAGGTTGTTAAATTACCATGTTTACATTTTTAACAGAAATAATGTTTGTGCCAATGAAAACAATAAGAAAAAACGTTTTAAAAAAGACACATTTTATACTGTAAGAAAAAGTACCAACTGCGTGAAGGTGAAAGTAAATATATAACCATAGTTAAATAAAAACAATAGAATTTTAAAAGAGACTGAATATGAACACCGGTGAAACAATTTTTGTATGGGATAAATATATGTCAGGTAAATTGCGATACAAACCTAACCATAATTTTCATGCATACATACATATACATCACGCCTCGTTCCCAGAGTGGTAGGCATGGCAGGTAGACCACCTCTCTCCACTTGCTATGATCCTGGCACACCTCTCTCGTTTCCTCCACTGTCATGAGCGTCTTTATGCATGCTTGTCGGTTGCTAATACTCTTGACCCAGCCTTTCTTTAGGACATCTCCGATTTGATCGGAATATGTCCGCCTAGGTCGACCTGCACCGATTTTTCCAATCATTCTTACCTTGTATACTTCTTTCGTTAATCTTCTTTCATAAATTCTTTCAACACGGTCGAACCATCTAAGCATCCCTTTCTCCATCCTTGTCACTACTTCTTCAACCACGCCGCACTGTTCCCTTATCAAACTGTTCCTCACTTTATCATTTAGCTTAAACAATTTTAAAATTCAATAATATATTCATGTTTCGTATAAACTTGTGCCGCCGGCTGTACTTTCCGAGCGGCGTGTTTTATCGTGTCGTGGCGCACGCCGCAGTTTCCTGTTGCGCCAAATGCCCGCCATCTTGTCAGCGGAAGTAGTAAAGCCTTCCGCGCGCCCTCCGCCGCCGCACCAAATGTGTCGTTGGCATTTTCGTTTACGTATCTTTTTATTTCCGCCCGCGGGAGCGACGCCGTTAGCCTCCATTGTTTGTCCCTCGTAAAATTGTATTGTCTAACGCCGCGCGGCTGGCACAGCGCGCCGCGCTGCCGGAACATCTCGCTATTGAATTACGAAACAGTACTTGATAGTCTGTGTTTACGTTATTCTTTGTGTTTCTTAATCTGCAAAACATTTTTGCGCGTTTGAATGTTAGGTCGCAGCGATGTATAACGCTGTAACTAATTTGCATTAATAGTGTTTCTATCATTTCAATTTTCTTTTTGTCCATCATCTACCACATCTTTTTTAATAAACAGATTAACATACACAGTAACCCCTTTAACTACGGAATTCTATGCTAAATTTGATTTACTTATAGTAACTATTGGCTGATCCTCGTCCTCTTTGCTGGCCATTACACCCCCGCAACTCCCTTGGGAAGGAACATTGTAAAATCACTTCTAGCTGACTTATACTCGGTTAAAGGAGTATTCCCACCATATTTTAAGTTTCCAGGCTTTATGGTTCCAGAAATCCGATGATGAGTCTCTACATAGGTGGAAAATTTTTATTTATATAATAATAACATAGATGAATCGTCTTTTTCTATTTTAACTTTGTTGACAAAACAGTAATTCACTTGATTTACGTGGTTTTTTTTTTTGTTTAAAATTCGTTCTCCGAGATCATCATTACCTTCTACAACCAAAACTTAGTAGCAGTCTCTACCATCGATAACATTGAAACCTAATATCCTTTGAATTATAAGTATGTAAGTGCAAAATTTTTTAATGTTCAGAGTTCTGGTTCCAAGGCGCACGTAATCGACACTGTAATGGAGTTTCAAAAACACCTTCTCGTGGGGGCTCTTGTAAAAATTCGATATACCCCGGGGGACGGTGCTAAAGTGAAGAAAAAAGTACTATTTTACATCAAACATCGTGAATATGGTGCTGACGGCTGACAGGCTTTGTGACGGAGTTGATTACGGAGAGCGCGACACTACTCTACACATTATAGATCCGACTGGAGCAACCTCTATGCCCACTTGATAAGGTCGTGGATTTGTGAACAAATATATAGCAACTGTGAATATATAGAATATTGTAAAAGAATTTAAAGCTTTTTCTAATAATCTCTCCGACGGTACACTTTTTTAAATAATTAAAAAAAATATTACAATTCTAATGCGACGGATCGATGTAGAGATCTTTGGGGGAGGCGTGTGTTCAACAGTGAATAATGTAGTACTAAACACTGTGCACTGGACACATTTCCTACAGTTGCAGCAGTATTAACTCTAAAAGAATTAATCTGAATACATCATTCTTTGGTTATTGAAACTTTTGAGAGTAATTTTTAGTTAGTTAAGTTAATTTAGCTTTTTTCAACGTTTATGTTCACAAATTTCCCCTTTGTATTTAATTTTTATAGTAAAGACAAATAATCAATGCTTTTTTCTACTTTTTTTCCCCTTCAAGTCTGACGTTCATAAATATAAGTTAGTCTAATTTAAATTAAACGACTGAATGCATCTAAGAGTATTTGAGTAGACTGTCTCTGGATCCTATTATGCGTCTTTGCCCACACAGTCGCATATCACGTTACAAGAGTGTTTGCGTCATGACTATCTAGTAATTCGTGTAAATCTACGGCGTGTTTTTACATTATTAACGAATTTCATACTATTGTTGAAAAGTATATTGTTTAAAACTAATTAAATACATAATAAAATTCACATTGCTGGGGTGTTCAATCTTACATTCCTATAGCGTCGAGTTCAATATGATGACATGAAAAGTTGGACTGTTGTAATTTTGAACAAATAAAGTTATAACCCTGGCCTTATAACGAAATTTCCATTTTGGGCAACGTTCACGTGTCCCCCAGCCCCCGCGGGATTGCTTCGCTGCTCCCCTAAGTGCGGCGCTCACCGCCGGCTCGTGGTATTATCGTCGCCATAAACAAAAGAGACGACACGACGTTTCAAATTAACTTACCTCGTAAATTGGCCGCGCAAACAAGTTTCAAATGGCCGCGCGGAGGCGACGCTTCCGCTAAATACCTATAAAAATGTCCGGCATACGTAAAATATCGTGAGCGACGCCGTGGTACGAGGCATAAGCTGTTGTATAATCAATGTAATAATAATATTTAAGTAAGTTAAGTATAAGTAATAATAATACCTGTGAGCTGGACTAGTTTCGGAACTTTAATATCAGAGAAGCTAGTGGACTTCGGATGAATCAGTATAATGTTTATATGTACGATGGCTAACAAGAGTCCTCAGACTCCCTTGTAGTGTAACCGTCATAGACTACCTAACAACTAGTGTTGTTACCATTACGTCACAAGTATGATAAAGTTATTTTTTTATCCGATGAAGCAACGAGATGACCGAAAGCGTTTATGTGACGGTAAGTACCCGCCTATAACAAAGCGACGCTAGTAAGATTATATACACAGCATTACATAGTGCTCGTTATGTCTATATTTAATCAACAAATGAGGCGCTGGCTCCCACCAACCTGCATTGAGCCAGCGTGGTGAGCTATCGCCGAAATCCCCCCATATGAACCCCTACAGACAGAACATGCACGTCTATCGGTTGATGATGATAGATAGGTTGATGATATATTATATAAATATATAATAATAAATATATCTATCTATATATATAAGGTCTTAGGTGACGAGCGCAATGTGGTGCAGTGTACAACATCCCAACTAGCGCTATATTATTTTGGGTCGGCGTATCACTTATCAGCAGGTGTAAGTCCGGCTTAGTTGAACAAAAAAAATTGGTAATCATTCAACCATTTTTTATACGATGGAATAGAAATAAACTAAGATCCCATATGTCGATTTTTATAACTAAAGCCGCGTCCGCTTGCAACTTGAAACTCCTCAGCAAAGTGCGCGGAAGAAGTGTGTATAAATTGTGGCACTTACCGCGTCCGAATGGCACATTTCGCCTGATACGGCGCCGGTCCCCCGCAGCCTGCTGCACGGCTGTTCATTATCAGCTCCTCCTTCCTCAGATTGCTCTACCATCGGGGATTGTGTAACTACATGGAGATTTTTACTTCAGAAACAGCTGTGCGGATGAAGGATTTTGCACTTACGCGAAAACACACAAGCTTCAGAATATCACAATTTAAACGAGTGACGAGGCCTTACTGGTGGTATGACTCTGTTGTCAGAGATCATCTAGGTAGGTACCACCGCAGTTACTATTGCAGCCAACAAACAGCAGTGTGCACACATTATTGTGTTCCGGTTTGAAGGGTGCTAACGTAACGGGACTTACCATATTACATATCAAGCGATGAGCGCAATATCGTGCTGTATGTCATCATCCTAACTAGAGCCTCGTTCTTATAGATAGGCGTACGATTTACCATCAGGTGAAAGTTCCCTCGTCTTTGGGCTTGATTGAGTAATGCCATTTAGAGATCAGATAGGAATGGATTTTGTAGGGTTCCTTATAATAAATACAATAATGTAAACGTCATAATTATTTTTATGATATTTGCATCATTCTATTTATATTATATTTCCTGCGGTATCCTCCTAAAGGGTGAAGGCTGAAAATCAGTGTTGTCTGTATGGGGGCTTGTGTACTGAGCCTGGGCTCTGTGCAGTACTACACGCATATTTGTGTGACTACTGCAATAAACTATTTATCTATCTATCCACCTCTACACATGCTGTACATGATGATGGAAACAAAGATCAGTATTTCAATGTGAGCCTGCACATTTGCAGTGTTGCAGCGCTGAACACTGCGACAAAATAAACAGCCATAATTCCTTCTCCGCGGCACACGTTACTACCCCATTAAAACTTTTAATGGCACATTTGTGGCCTGAGCTGGCGAGGGTTCTCCATCTTTGTACACGAGCAAAGAAAGTTTAGACTGAAGAAATTATACCGTTATCATATCGGTGTATAAGCATCATTAAAAAAAATTCTTAATAAAATGGTATTTAGCTATACATTACAAAATATTACCAGAAATGATCTTTAAAGGAAAATTATTTAGTTTCCAATCTTAATAATTCAACACTTTACTTATAGCTCTAACAAAACGTCTTCCTTCACTTACATTAATATTGTTAAAGATATATAATTCTAGTTATACGGAGTACAGTTAATAGGGAATAGATTTTGAAGAAAATCACTTTATTACGACAGCTCTTTGTTTGATTAATTATTTACTGGATTTTACCATTTCTCTTGTTTGCTTTTCGTAAATTTTTATAGCACTGTATCCCCACTTTCCAATTTCTACTCAAATAATTTGTTGAGATATCAAAATGTTACTTTATTGTGCACGTCAATTGTAAATGACCAATTTTATATGAGTTTAATATAATTGAACAGGATGTTTTCAAGCTTGTATGATAATATTGACCTTTACTCAAGTTACAATTTTACTACACTTCTTCACATGTTTCGTTACAACCTCTTTTTTCTATATACTCGTATTCTCTCGAAACTGCTTAACATACCCAAGTGTAATTTTTTTCTTTGCAATGCGAATATAATACATATATGCAAGTAGTATTTTGTGGAACAATATGTAAATGATACAAGATAAATGAAATTGTAACACAAAATTGAAATGAACAAAGCAAACAGTAATATCTATTGAAATAGAATTTGTATGAATACAAAGTGTGTGCTGTAGAAGCGCTTCGTTCTTTCCCTCATTCATCATAACAGAGTTCTGCGAATCGTTCTCGTGTCCAAGTTAATGTTTCATTAGATTCATCAGCTGCCCCCGTGTCGTACCAGCCGCGGGCTAATCGTTCCTCTCGCTCGCCGGCAGTAAATCAGAGAGGGACGACGTTTTTACGAGCTCTTAATCAAGAAATATAGTGAGGTGGCAGCGATTAAGGGCGCGATTCGGCGACGCCTTAATGCACTTGTCGGGATTACTGCGCTCCCGATAGCGGGGGACTGGGCGAGCTGATGTATCGCTCTGTTCGGGGATTAGACCTTAATTTTATTAAAGTTGATAGCTTTTATATGGTGTTCTGTTCTTATCGTTTTGTAATAAAATATATCCATTGTTCCAGTAAGTATAGGTAATGCAACCAGTTCGTGCGCTCGCTTGACCGACAAGTAACAACCACACTATTGAGGCGACCTTGCTATTTTAGTATCTTAAATACATTAATTATTTACCACTACCCACATTAGTTAGTGAATGCTACATATCCATACGGTAGCTGTTCCCCGCTCACTTTGCTGGTAGATACACCCCTCTAACTCACTTTAAGGAAGGAATTGTGTAAAATCCGTCAAGTCTCTAGGCTTTATGGCTTCAAAGATATTGTAACGAGTCTATACATGTATGGAATTGTCTTATATATATATACGTTCATGTTCTCATATTGATACGTTCACTAGTTTTCACGTGATTGACGAACTAAGAAAACCATTGTCATTATGTAAATTTACATAAATATATAAGAAGAAGCACAAATTGTTTATATGTGATACGCTGAAACGAAGGAAGAGAAACAGAAGAAAGGGTATTAAGTTATATCTAAGCACATGAAAATAACAAATGGTTTCACACAGTTGTAATCGTTATTTTACGGAAATTTCCATGACAGTGCCTGGGAGCCTGGATGTCCGTTGGAATACGACTGGTAACGTGTTTCGGAATATCGGTTTATTAAACGGAGAGCTTCCGGAAATCCTTCACGCGAAGTATTAGCGCACAACCGGTCGGCCATTTGGTCCGTCAATCGGCGTCGTGTCGGGAGCAGCGGTCGGACATGCACCGACAGCAGGCCGTTCAGAACAACTCGGACAGTATCTCCGGTTTTATTGCCGCCCGGGGACATGGTCTCCCCGAAGATCCCCATTCCGTCTCCCTTTCGCTTCATATATTTTATTCGAGGGAAATGACCCGTGAGGTCCGATGACTACCGGATTTATCTCTCGCTATTCGCTTTTATTTTTTAAACGTATGCAATGTATTTGCTATTACTTTATAATGTTTATGTGTTCCGGTTTGAAGTGCGCTGTAGCAAGTTTAATTACTGGCGTTTCGTGATTTGGGGTAACACCACGTTGTTATAGGCAAGCGTATCACTTACCATCAGATGAAAGTCCTGTCCGTGTCGTCGCTTCGTAAAATGAAAAAAAAAAAAACAGACTCTGGCTTAATGTTTACGTCAGTAATATTAAAAATCTAGATAAAATTAAAAAATAGGATTATTTAAAATTGTTAAACTTAAAACAAAGATAAACAACTACAAGGACTAAAATCTCTAAGACGACATACTTTTAAAAGCTTCAAGCTAAAGCTTTTAAAAATAACAAGAGAAGACATGAAGTCGTGTAAATGTTTGAAGAATACTTTAATACTTGAAATCGCTTACTCTTTAGGATGTACCATGTTGAAGACAGACAAACACATACCCGTTAAACTCACAGCACTCCTCTTTTGTGTTTGATGGTTAATGAATAATTGCAATGATGTCACAGCGCTCGTCGCACATGCATTATATATGTATTCGTCTGTAATGTATGTCATACTTCCCTTTAAATATAACAGGAGTGATGTGAATGTGTCGGGAATAAAATAAGGGTTGAGTGTAGGAGGGTGAGGGGTGTGTGCGGGGAGGGCGGCGTGTTTTATGTAGGAAGTTGTTCATCACGCAATAAATCTTGCGGACACGGCGGCGCGCTGTCCGGTGCGCGAGTCGTGGACTACGCTCACTTTATTCTGTGTGATGCCGGTTAAATTGAAGTATCAGTGAATGAGTGAGACAAGTTAAATATCCTTGCTCTAGTTACTTACTGTTTATTATTTAATAATGTTTTTTTTTTATTTTGTTTGTTTTCGTCGCACATCAATATTCAATTCTGTATTAAGTGGAGTCTACTGTCTGTTTACTGCTGGTAGGTCTCTGTTTGCGGAGAACATCTAGGTAGGTATCAGCGCCTGTTTCTACCGCCAAAAGGTAGTGTGTAAACAATACTGTGTTCCGATTTGAATGGCGCTGCAGCTAGTGTAATTATCGAGGTAACGGACTCTTATTTCTCACGGACGACAAGCGAAATGTGCGTACTGTGCGTAACAAATCCTGATTGTAGCTCACATGGCGCTACGTTGTTATTGACGGACGTTTCACTTAATATTAGGTGAACATCTCGTTGCTCTTCTCGCTTCGTTAAATAAATTAAAAATAGAAATGTTTGTGGCATTCGTTTGTCCGTCCGCGTTTATTGTAACGCGTCGCACTCGGGTCGGGGACGTGCGGCGCGGAATCACGGCCTGACAAATTCATTCCCCCGCTTGACGCCCAGCACTCGTGCACTCGCCCCCGACCACCCTTACACCCCCCACTCTGAACCCCCTCGCGGTCCGCAACTCGGCGCGGTAATCTGTCTTACGGACTTTTATAGGCTAGGATGTGACGTCACGGGCGTCGTCCAGCGAGTACTCTTTTGTGGAATTTAACATAGGTAAAACTCTTATTTAGGAAGAGGGTGAGTTAGTAATTCAATGTATAGAGCGTTGTATAAATACTCTATGGAATATTGAAATGTAGTATTCTCGTTATTGGGGTGTTAAGGGGTTCCGCACCACAGCTCACGGGACCAAAGCCAGCCTCATCTACACGCAATACACCCTGATATTAAATAAACGAGGCACTGGCTCCCACCAACGCGCACTGGGCCAGCATTGTGGGAAAAGGCCCATATCCCTTTATATAAAAACCTACAAACGTGGAGGATCTTTGAGGGAGGCCTATGTCCAGCAGTGTACGTCTATCGGCTGATGATGATGATAATTATTGTTATTTAAGTACTCTCATAAGCTATAACGGTTTTAATACATAAAAACAGTAACGCTTGCGTACTTTCTATGAATATCTTATCATTAGTAAGGTACACGATAAATGTTATTTAACAGCTTAAAGCCTAAAATAAAAACTGTTCCCCGCCCGCTTTGCTGTGCGTAACACCCCTGCAACCCCGTTTTTGCGGTAACATTTCGTAAAACCCGTAGTTAGCTGATCAATACTCGGCAACAAGAATATTCCTATCGAATTTCAAGTCTCCAAGCCTTTTGGTTCCATAGACATCGTGACATAGATGGAAATTTCTTAATTATATACACTGATGATGAGTAATAGTTCCATGAGTCGCATTCTTATCGTATTCTCCATATTCATTTTAAAGCTCAGGAGATACTAAAAAGACATCATCGAGTATTTGCACGTCTTCCAAGGTGTCACCCATGAATAATATCACCGACGTATCGAAGGTAAAATGTACTCATCGTTTATGTTCATACAAAATCCTCTCCTGTTCAAAAGCTTGAAGACGTATTCCAGCGCAGCTGTGAACAGCATCGGCGATAAAACATCTTTGCCAGAAAAGATAAGAAAATGTCAAGAATGGATGCAGAAAATTTTATGAGTTTCAGATCTTTATCAGATAGGAGAATACAACGAGCGGACGGTCTTTGCTCAGGATTGGACTGGAAGAAGGAATTGGGATGCAGTATGTTAGAAAAGAAGTGTGTAAGAAGATCAGAGAGTGGAAGAAGGAATGACATAACCAGAATAAAAGAAGAGATGGTAAATGATTGGAAAAGTAAACACCCTGACCGACCATACGCAGGAGAACAATTAAAAAGAAAAACATGTCCCTTGCCGGCAACCGGTCGGTGTGAAGATCTTTGGGGGAAGTCTATGTTCAGCAGCGGATCTTTATCGGTTTGTGATGATTGTGCTTAAGGGTTTGCTACATTTCATTAACATCCATAGCACCCATGAGCCGATGAAACAACGACGCAAAGTGTTTGCAAGTTGCATAGCAACATAAGGAAAGGCTTATGGTTCTGATAAGAGAGATCAAGCTCCTATTGAACGAATGAATATATAGATTAGATAAAAGTAAAATTTATGTATAACACAGATAACAGTGAGCAAGAAGTGGGATGTCTTTATTAAAATGAATTAATTATACTATAATTAAGATATTTCTAATTTACTTTTATACACGCTACGAGAAGTAAGTCAATGCTAAACAACTATCTATATTGAATTTTTTAAAGTTTAGTTTGAAATGAAAAGAATCATATATAAATTAGAGACAAATTTATAATAATTAAGGCTTTTCTAGTCGCGGATTCTGTCCCATGAAGCTGTCAAAATCGTCGTCTGTCGATAACAGCAAAAACATCCCGAAAAAATAATTTATCAGTTCACCATTAGTACAAATAACTCCACCGTCTCCCAGTGTAAAGTCCAGTTCAAGAGTTAAGTCACTTGACTACTTGTGAGTCAAGTTAACATATATATATTTACTTATGTTATATTAAGAGTTTATCAATAAAGAGTGAGAGAAAGTAGAGCGACATATTTGCACGACGCGGCTGTCAATGCGGTCGTGTTTTATTAATGTACTTGTAATTTTTTTTAATGTACACTTAAAGCGATTTAAGTGTAATTTGTGTGCATAGATAGAGTGTGGTTCTGTATTCCTATCAGCACATAGAGCTGGTTGAGTTACTGAAGTTTTAAGGCGAATATCTACGAGTGGTAGTACATGGGTGTGTTTTAGATCGAGGTATGTATTTTTCACAATTATTTGTTATTACAGTGTCTAATTTACGAGTACGGTGGATTACATACGAAGTGTGCACGCAGCGTTCATGTTACTGTTAACATAGCAAAACTATTAACAACGTGCGATACATTGTTCATGGCAAAATAAGTTTAAGGCTTTTGCATTTAAAACATAAGACCGCGCGCATCAAAGGGGAAATTCAAATTGATTCTACTACCGAATTCTTTGTCAAAAGTAGCGATAACTTATACTGAAATATATGTAAATAAAATAAGTATGTGATCATGTTGCTAAAAATAATCATTTATTCAATAATAAGCAAATGGAAGTTATACAAAAATGCAAAACGAAGTTTCTTCCAGTGAAACATTTTGATTGGGAAAAGAAAAAAATTATTATGTTAATATATCAAAAGTATTGTTGAGAATGGGTGTAAAGGGTTCCGCCCCACATTTTACAGAGTCCAAGTCCACCTCACCACCGCGCGCGTGCGATGCACCCTGCTGAATAACAGACGAGGCTCTGACCACATACCGACCCGACCTAGGCCAACGCGGTGGGCTACGGCCCAATTCCCTTCAAAGAACTCTACGATGTGGAGATCTTTGGGGGAGGCCTGTGTCCAACAGTGGATGTCCGTCGGTTGATCATGATGATGATGATTGTTGAGAATTCTCGCTGTTTGTGCAGTAGTAACCGACTTCCACACCTTCATCGGACCTCAGATCGCGAAAATCCGACAGCGAACAGCAACATTCATACACAATTTTCTGTTACTAAGAGAGACGGAATAAAGAGTATTTCAAGAAGCTAACTTTATCTTATAATTTACGATTTGTGTATTTAATTATCAGTAATAAAGTAAGCTTTACTTACTGATTAGTTAAGAATTAAAAAATACTATCTGTGAATTGAGCAATTTTAATTGTTACTGAAATAATCACACGTGTTATGTCAAGGTGTTTAAAGACACAACTAGTCATTGAATGTAGCTCAAGGACAAGGTGTTTCTAGTTTAGTTGTTTAAATTAAGCTTAAACTAATTATGTTAAAATGTTAGGAGTGATTTTATTTAACTAGTGGTTTACTAAACCGCTACCTATCGTATTTGCGATACTTTATTGTGCCAGTTTGTATAGGATTGTGGTTATTGTACACTAATAGCATCAATGGTGTTGGCACTGCTTTTTAGTCATAGTTCATCAACAGTCTGCACCAGCACTGGATGATTAGTGTCATTGGAGTCAATGTCCTTGACCGATGAATAATATTGGGTAAAACTTTCGTTGATTTTTTTTATTTAAATTTGCGGTACACCTACATGTTGCGCGGAATCGAATATATATAAATGATTTTTTTTGTAATTTGAAGATTCCTTGTTAGTTTCCAGTACGATTGTTGTGGAATTAGTTCGATAGTACAGTTTTTTAGATATCGCCTGGCTAGCTAACTTCCATATAAATCTGCCGGTACAGCAGCATCAGTGACCCGGCTGTCACACATAAAAGCTGGAGTATTTTGAGTGAGTCCGCATCACTATCTGTGCCCTCATGTCACTGAACACTATTTAAAATTTAGATCAAATGTCAGACGCATTGTAGATAAAAAAACTATTTTTTTTTGCGAATTTTGTAATAAACACATGTCCTAATTTTTTCGCGTATAGATATACATGCTGGAGATTAAAAAAATTAACATTAACACAATGGTCGTTAATTTCCATAAACAAACCACCTTATAACAAAAACACATTGTGGTTTTCTTTAGTAAGAGCTGGTTGGATCTACGATCCAGCAACGTAGACCTATCACCAATAAAGGTGCTAAAGAGTCAGTGTCAGACCTGAAGTGTTCTGAAACATAAACGTTGTGTATTTCTCACAAGACTGTGGTAGTACTGCGTAACTGGTTTCTTTATCGACTCCATTTTTATAGAGCATATATAATTGACTTTGTGAATATTCAACAAGGCCATATAGCCAAGTGCGACCCGCACTATACACGACAACATCTCTCGGGACCCGTATAAAATTGTTATTTATACACCATTTATTCATTTGAACTATTTGTTATATATTTGTATTTCAATTCATGTCGCTACCAAATGTCATCACACTGAGTTGATTATCATACACATATATGATTGTTCGGATTGAATTTGGTAGTCTTGACTTGAAAAATTAATAAGCACAAATGTGTTCTTAACGATAATTGAAAGACATGGTTTCTTCCGTCCAAAGCTTATTAGCTCATTCCTAGTCAACAAGTCATTACAGAGTAAACAATTTTATCCATTTACTGGATCTCTCTGGATACGATGACTGAATCCGATCTGATACTGATACTGAAACCGAACCTGATACAATAGTGGAGTACAACTCGCGGCTAAGACTGCGCACCTGACAGACCTCTACAACGTATACTTTATGTTATCAATCACCGCAAATTTAAAAAAAAGTACCCTCCACTGACATTCGCACCCTTTTCAGCAATGTAATCGGAGTTCACAAGGTCCTTTAAAAATCTGTGACCTACGCATTACCGAGCGGCACTCGACGGCTGAATAATTCCCGTTCCCGGCTGACGAATGGGGCCCAGGGCGGGCCCCGCGCGGCCTAACCCCATAACTCACGCTGAAAAGTAACCCCCGCCGAATGTTTTATTACCCGATGAAACCCGCTGTCCCGTCGCGAAAGTGTCCCTGTAATTCCCATGGGATTTACGGGGACATAACTTTTGGACATGTGTACCGTTTGATCTTATTAATAATGTTATATGTTAAAATATTTTGTTGTAGCGAATATTGCTTTAAAAGTTGCTTTTTGTGGCACCGTATCTGTTCGTTTCATATGACTTTTAAATTAAATATTAACGCCTAGATAAATTTAAGGGCAATAATAAGTTTGTAGTGTAATAGCTATAAATAATTTCCAGGCGCTATTTTTAGGCTTTGAAACTTTCAATATACGTACCATATTTACATAAATTATTTATTGTATAAATGAACATATAATAATATTTTAATTAATTTAACATACTGCATTGGATGCATGTTCATGTGGATTTTCCATAATAACAGACTTGCGTAATCGATCCACGTCAGCGTTTCATATTCATTACGTGTTGTTTGCATTGCAATCGTTCACATGCATTAAAACAAATTAAAGAGTAAAACATTTAATTAGTCACTTAAAAGTTGACACTATTTCTTGACAACATTAAATACTGCAGAGAAAACCACATAAACTGATTTTACCGAGAATGTCTACAACCATTAACTTTTTTCATTCACTATGAACTGGGCAGTGATAGTTGTTCTATGTTATTCAGTTCATGGTGACGATTGCTATTGTAATGCATGACGATAACAAAACAATAACATGATTTCTACCGTCTGGCTTCATTGTGCTTGGACTGAGAGTAGACACCAATGCCATAGATAAACACAGATAAACTAAACTCCCTTTTTCTATGCAAATTAATTATGCGGATCACCATCGATGCAGACAGTTGTAACATTCCTTTACTATTACCAATTCAATATGTTATTAGAGCGTGTTGTATTATTTAGACGGTAATTTATTTAATCGTGCCATATAACTTAACCATTAGTTGTAACTTATTGAAGCAGTTATAGATCGTAATAGAATTTATTATTTACATTATAACAAGCGAATCAATTCGTCGACTTGTATTGAATATTCAATGCGGCCAAGTTTCGTTTGCAATTAAAAAGCAATTCAAGTAATTTATACAGCAGAAGGAATGGCTGACGAGGAAACAAGATGTGTGTGTACCTGTGTGTGTTAGTGCTTATG
Organism: Troides aeacus; assembly: GCA_033220335.2. NCBI lineage: Eukaryota > Metazoa > Arthropoda > Insecta > Lepidoptera > Papilionidae > Troides > Troides aeacus. The sequence continues at coordinate 881,138 of CM067277.1, read as the reverse complement.
TGTGCTTGTACTTGTGTTTTACCGCAGTCCATTAGCACATGTTGTCGCTAATAATTTATGTTAGCCCGCAGCGGCCGACCACAGGGCGCTTTTTGTTAATGTACGATTGAAGAATCTTTCTTTATTTACTAAAAATGAAAAAGCATACAAGTAAAATAACTTAAAGTATTCAACTTTTCGTGAAGGTCGCGAGAGGCAAGGCTTGCTTTAGCTGGGGAGGCTTATGTTCAGTAGTGACGCCTGATGATGACGATGATGATATTTGTTTGTCAATCCTTGCTTATATTCCATTCGCCTCAGAGATTTTTTTATTATAATTTAAGTAGTTAGTGTCATAAACCTTCCGTTGAAGCGAAACCTAAATTTTCCAAAATCAGCCATTTTTGTGGATGAATAGATTCGCCTATTCACACTTAGTCTTCGTGATGGTTATATATGTACATTGTACATGTTTTTATATTACAAACAGTCAATTTAATTTATTTGCATAGGAATTAATCATCAGAAGTCGGGGTGTAAAGGTTGCCGCACAACAACTCACGGGATCTATGCCGACCTGCTCGTGGTGCACCCTGGTAATCAACTAACGAGACTCTGGCTCCCACCAACTCGCTATGAGCCAGTGTGATGGGAAATGGCCCAAATCCTCCTATATGAATCCCTACACGAACAATGTGGGAATCTTTGCAATGGACCAAGTCCAGCAGTGAACGTTATCAGCTAATGATGAATTAAACATCATAATGAACTGTACTTTAACAGGATTCAGATGTGGACCAAGACTTAAAAAGGAGTTTGTCTTAGGCACCCGCACCGTCCTTATCTCGCCTGACTCGTATGTTCGAACGATGACGTAAAGTTGCTCGTCTGTGTGATCGAAGCACATAATCATCATTATTAGCCGATAAACGTCTACTGCTTGACATAAGCCTCCCCCAAAAGTCCCCATACCGATCGGTCTTGCGCTGTCGGCATCCAGCGGCTTTCCGCGACCTGGCATCAAAGGTCATTTCATATGGGGGTGATATGTGCCATTTCCGACCACGCTGGCCCAATGCGGGTTGGTGGGAGCTAGAGCCTCGTCTGTTGATAAGCAGGGTGCACCACGAGCAGCTGAGGTTGGCTTGGGTCCCTCGAAGCACATAATAACAAATAATAACAAACAAACAGACGGAAGGTACATCTTCGTCATTAGACTGAGTTTCGTAGTAATTTTCGTGATTAAAGAACTGAAACAAAGTGGTGGGGCGTCGTTAATATTCCGTGCCCCGGCGGCGGTAATCGTTAAATCGATAAACTGTAATGACAGGCCTCGCCGTACCTAGTCGACTATTTGCTGCTGCAGTGTAATTTTGTCGTTTGAAATAGACAACTAGCCGGCGTTGTCTCAATTACAATTCTCGTAATGACCACTTGTTAAATGTTTTATTTATTGAACTTCATGTAACTGTGTGACGTTAACCACGTTAACAACTCGTATGTAAAACGATTTATAGCCATTGTACATCAATTATAGGTCGTAAATCAATATCGTTATATATTATTATATTTTTTTATGTACATGTACATATATACGTTGATAAGTTATGATAACCTTATTTTTAAACTTTTTTGTTAAGCAACATATTTATTCTGTTTTGATTAAACCGGATTACATAATAACGACATCTTACAAGAGATCGTTCTTTTTAATCCCGGGGGAATCTTCTTAACAGATACCTCGCTTCCTCTCTTCGGTGGTCTCCCTCAGTGCATTAGGAGGAGCTCTGGGACCACCAAGGAACTCACCGGTGACGCCCTGCACTCAGGCTAAACCAACCCACGGAAAGACAGAGCCCTCAGCGCCCACGCTGTGCTACGGCACATACAACACCACCATGCATTTGCCGTCCTCCTAAGATTCCCTTATTGAGCTCAGAGGGCTACCACCCTCAAGGCTTTCGAACCCGCGGAACGTTTTAGTCACCTTGTACAGCAGATAGGGTATACCGTAGTCTTATTCTTAATAGCCCGAGACTGCAGGGATGAATCTTATAAGAGACTTATGTTCAGTACTGGATGGCCATCACTTAGATGCTGTGTATGGACCACTGTGTAATGTATTGAAGACATTTATTTAAAATGCGTTATTAAAAAAATATGCAGGTGCAACAGAGCTGCACAATGCTGTTGCACTTCTGGATAGAAATTTACTATTTTTTATTATACATAAAAATTATCGCATGAGATATGGAGGGCATTTTGTGCATTATCGTAATATGACGGTAGTTATAGAAAAGTGTGAAAGATATAGTAGTTTAATCGTAATGATAACAGTACATTAATGATTTAACTATGAAATTGAATAATTTATGAAATGGTATTGGTTATATTTCGCAACGTTCCAATGAATAATCATCCGTTTCGTTATTCGTTTCCGGTCGCATCACTAGCGGCCCGCGGTCACGTCCTTTAATGATTTCCACCAATTAACTGAATCGACGAAAATTGAATGGAGCGCCATTATTGCCCGGAGCTCGGTACATGTGTTTGTTAATTATTTTTCGATTTAATTACTCCGTATCTACGGGTCATGCGTTTAATATTCAACAGTTTAAAATGTCATACATTTAAATCCACCCCCGGGGTATCGTTTGATTCGAAATGGATGGTTTATTTTACTTAGAGTAGTAAAATCTATTTTACATATTTGTTAAACATGCAATGTACGGATATTTGCATTTATAAATGTCCGTTTGTATTAACATGTTACAACATGGACTTTTAATTAAATACACAAAAAAAACAAAAATGTATGGTTCAAATTTCTTCGTCAATGATTTGGTAAAAAAAGTCATCACTCAGTAATAGCTAAGGTAAACTTTATTCGTCGTCGAAGGCGACTAAACGGATCCTTGTTTCGAGTCTTTGAGGGTGGCTACCCTTATCACTAAATAAGTGTCTCGAAAGGAACAGTAAAGGGTAATTGGTGTCGTATTTGCCGTATTGTAGCAAGAAAGCTACAGCGAGGGCCTTGCTCTTCTTTGAGACGTGCACCTAGCGTGCAGAATATGGGAAATAACGAAGTTCTTTCTAAAGCGCTGAAGTTCGTCTAAGTTTTATACAGTCACAAAAACCCTGACTATTTCCGAGAGGTAGTGTATATTTTTTAAGATTCCGCCATTACTAAAAAGTTGTAAAGACCAGCGCAGTGGTTTAAGCAAATGGCGACGTATTAAAATCTAATGGATTTATGAGATTCCAACGGTATGATATCTGTAATTCCGAATGTTATTTATGTATTTACTCTGAACGCGAATATTATCTTTTCTATTGTATCTCAACGAAATGCCCAATTTAGTTAAATTTAAAACTGTACGTGCGTGTGTGTTGTGCGGGTGCGTTTGTTCCCGTTTCCCCCGCACGTGACGGAGTGTTTCCGCGGCGCGCTTTGTTCGCGGACGTAACACGATACGCGCCGACGCCGCGCCTCATTCCAATACAATTTGACGTTTCGTGTTTCCTTCCTTTTCGCGCGCTGACGCCATGTTGGCTGTCATCGGCTGTCAACTGCTAGTGATGGGACACGAACTCTCGGGTTACGATTACAAATATCGGACAATGGGCGGGGAAATACGACATTCGAATGAATAGCACATTGTGTGCGTTAAAAATATACCAAAAAAAAATATAAGCATAGGTTAGAATAGCCTATTATATTGTAATAGTTTTGATACACAAAAAATTTACTTATATCATCGCTTTTTCTTATTTACACCAAGATTACGAATAGTTTGTAGTAGTAACCACGGACTACTTTATTTTTTTTAATTATTATTTACAGTCCGATCTGCGCAGGACAAGTTAACTATGTTTTTAAATCTCCCTGTAGTATATTTTTTATTTATTTTTGTATTCGCTCCACAATTAGTATTTATCTTTATACAAATTCTTTAGACGAAAATTGAGTATTGTAAATTACAATAAATGTGTTGTTAATGTAATTGTTATCATTATGTCATTTCATAAATTATAGGATTTATTGTAAAACACACCCGCCTTTTCTGTAGAAGTTCAGTACTTAATGAGGTCGAAGAAATCATTAATAAGTATAATAATTCATAGCCTAAATAAAAACCCTACTCATGTCGGTGGATTATAAATTTGATATTTTCCAACTTGTATTGCGTCACATATGGGATACTTAACAAAAGGGAGTCTCAATAAAAAGCGGATTAGACGTCCCGCACCGCGTCCCCATTGTCAACGAAATCCTATTGTTGGCTGGAGTGCTAATTACGTGCGTGAATGGGTGCCTTTTGACGACCGGGGACCCATTTGTTACTGCCATTAAATTTTCACCACTGCTTACCGTTCATAACTTATATCTGACCTTTAACTTGTTCGTAATAGGGTTCATATTTGCAGTCCCCTTGCTTCCTAACATGAAAATTATGATTGTTTAGAATTTTGCTACATTTTAACGTTTGCGTTCAATAATAACTACACTACACCGTATTGTTATAAGCGTAAGTATCAGATTTGTGTTTTAGATTTGTTACAATATGTATTTTTTCGTTTCTGACAGGTTTGTTGTGTTTGCGGGGTTGGACTGTCACATGCTAGATTTTAATCACCGTGTTTTATTGTGGTTTATGTTTTACTCTATTCCATTAGGGTACAAACAGCATAGGAAATGGCCGCAATCAATTTGACAGTATTGTTTTTTTTTTATTAATCGATAGTGATGGGATCTACGATAATCGTTCCCGTTACACTTTTTAATTTGATAGATTGTAAAGGTTATTGCTTTGCCGCGATCCCATGTTAGTTAGTGATGTGATCTGTGGCGATAAAGAATCCTAACGGCCAATTCACTCTTTTTTTTTTTTTTGAAGATATGCTTACCTTTGATGGCCGATGAAAATATTACATTATAGCTTTACTTTTTACTGCTTTTAGTGAGCAAAATGTGTTTTTTTTTTTAAATAAAGACAATAATATTTTAATTTTATTGTCAAACTTCAAAATAACACAAAATGTATTAAAATAGTGTATTACTTTTCGTTTTTTTCATTGTGTAATTGTTTTTGTAAATTATCCGAACTATACAGACAGAAACAAAATGTTGACATAGTTTTTTCTGTAGGGATATCTGTAAACATACAGATTAGATAATCATATTTATTTTACAAAGGGACACTGCAATACTATTTCTGCAAATATATCAGTAGTTATTATTTGTAGTATACTTCACGTTCACCTTTAGACGCATGTTAACCACATGCGTCTATAATTTTATATTGAGGATTTTATACGTTTCATCTACTTGTACAACCATGTCAAACATGGGGTGCACAGTTTATTAATAATCTCCGGTGAAACCAATACGAATGTCATCTTTCGATCTTCGCTACAAGGTATCATTTTGTTTGATAGAAGTTTTTGGATCTATAAACCGTATCGTTGCAATGTGTCGAGTGTTACCATTATAACATGGGAATCAAATAACATAAGCCCACTATAAGCCGGCTCAAGAGGATTAGGGTGTTTACAGAATGGGGTGTTGGGCAACGCGAAAGTATTAGGATACTCATTGTCAAACCCCAAAAAATATTACTAAATAAGTTACATGTCTATATAAAGCTGCTATTTATTACATACATATAAATAATAATATAAACAGTACGTTTATTCCCACTGCTGGAACTCGAAGCTTATTCTCACAATGAGTTTATTTTTTCGGTTTTCGAGGGAATTTAAACGAAAAATGAGTATATCGATCTGTTGATAGACAGAGTTTAGGTTGAGTACTGCCATTACAATGTAAGTAAGGCCAAGTAGCTGATGAAGTTGTTAGGGCAATATGTCTTGTGTATAAAGTTCTTTACTTGCATAACATAAGGAGTATATACTTGGTATCAAGTAAAGTTCCTGCTTGTATCGTCGCTTCAATTACTATTTCTTAATCTAGAGGATTAATTGTTTATACTGGGCCAACCGGCCGAAATTTTCAATAGTAAACAAATCATTAATATTCAAAATATATACATATGAATATATACGAACGAGTTAAACAGAGAACATACTTGTTTTGTTAAAATCCATCAATCACTAATAAACCTTCAAAATCCTTGCTGCTAATTGATTGATTGGCTGCTGTTGATGACAATCCCTTGTCTGCCGGAACCGTCTGACAGAGAATATCTCAAAGATATTAAGTCAACCCTCTGTACTTTTAGGTACGGCGATATTAAGTAAATAAAGATCCGATACGATTTATCAGGAGCTATTTATGCTTTTATTTCTTCCCTGAAGGAATTATTATTATTAGTTTAATATAGAATATATTCATATGAACGTATCTATCATTGAGACAAGAGCTTGTTTACTTCATTTATGTTATACACAGTGTTGCACTCTTGCGCATCTGCTCGGTTGCTTTTGCCTGCGTTCCTTTGTCCGACACAATGGATATTATTTGATGGTTTCACGTTAAATTTAAGAAGGGTACGGGGCGGAGGGTTAGTGAATGAGAGCCGGATGTTTGGGGGCGTGGGGGGATGTGGTTAAATAGCGAAATGTAACTTATTATTTTCGAGCCCTGTAATCGAAGGCAATTAGAGTTCTCGCTCATATTATTTTGCGTTTAATATTTATTTGATATACTTCAATGTTATTGTTTAGGTAATGAAGGGAGCTGAGTCGAATTCAAACTTAATTATAACAATATTAAAATGGGAATTGTTTAAATGAAAATGAAATGACGTATCAGAAAATTCTTGAATTTGTGGTGGATGTGAACTAAATGTATGACTTTAGCTGATGTAGCTGAGTAATGTCCGTCTGGAAGTGAGGTCTGCTTTACGTAGGCCCAGGACAAACTATAGTAGCATAGAGTTCGAAAAGCAACGACTACACCAAATTCTGAGGACGGCTACTAAAAATGTTATCGCATGTTAAAATTCCAATATAACTCAGAATTCTTACGAGAAAGCAATTGGTATTTTGGTTGATCTATGACTCCGATACCAAAAAGATCGATTTTGGAAGATGGAGGGTTAAAAATGTTTTAACAATAACAAACTGATAACGTGGTGTAAGGGATCACGCACAACAATTTACAGGACCCAAGCCAACCTCATCTGCTTGTGGTGCATCCTGCTAATGAATAAACGAAGCTCTGGCTCCCGTTAACACGCATTAGGCCAGCGTGGTAGGAAATGGCCCACATCCCCCCATCTTTGGGTTTCTTAGTACATGACGATTTCTTATAAACGCTCATGTTCATGGAAGCTCGTATTCAGTGCTGTTCGAGTCATAGTTCAATCAGACATGCAAAGTAAGCTGTCACCATTACATGAGTATAACATGAATGTTACTTAACTACTACCGTTCGAAGTGGTTCGATTATAGGGCTGTGGTGGACCCCATCACCACTTCCCTGCTGTTTGTTCGATTTGTCCACTCCTTTTTAAAATAATTACACCTTTCAAAATCGTTACGTACTAACCCTCGAACAGTAAAAAGAAGGGTGTTTTTAGTTTATTGTATCTGTGAGTTGTTGCAACTGACTCTGTGTTATTATAATTCTGTTGCCACAATAGCACGGCCATGTGTCCCGCTGCCAAAATTTGAGAATCTGATAAACATACTTCTCCAATCATGACCTGATTGTTACTTGACACCGTCAGCCAATAGCAGACATTTTTTCTATTTGACAAGGCGACAAGACGATCATAAAGTTCATCTAAGGGTAAGTGAGGGTTAGGATGATATACATTTAACCCTATTGCGCTCGACATCTTGCGACATGAGGTGTTAAGTGTCGTTACCGCAATAATATCACTAATTACAGCGCCCTTTAAACTGGATGCAGTACTTATTATAATATATACAAAATATTGTTCATTATAAGTTTTTTTATTTCTACCTTTCTAATCAAGGTCTAACTAACTTCACTCCTTTGCTCGTTTTTTTGGGATCAACTCGGAGATCTATTTAGTGCATTGAATGCTCTTCATTGTTCCACTCCACTAAAAAAAGTATTAATCCTAATGAATGAAGAACTTTAGTATTTTGTTAGTTCTGTTCTCAGCACTCCGACGTTCAATGGTTGCATAAATTTCTTCATCCGTTTCAGCGTACTTCCATTTACCTGTAACGCGACGTCAAAATTAATGGGACATCAGAAAGTGGTGTCTGTGAGAGCGAGGAGCTGAGGTATTCTTTTATCTCGAACCGCTCTCCACCGAGCTGGAATCCGACGTCAGATTTATGGTAATTGGTATTTAGTACTGATCGTAGAAACCCGTAGAGAATATTCAAATCTAAAAATCGATGTATGTATAATAAGTATATTTATATATTAAATATATTTGATATAATATTTTTATTATTATGTGTTGGTCCCTATTACCGAACCGTGTTTTTGAGGTATTACATCAGCGTCTATTTCTACCAGATCAAAGTTTGAGGAACACTTTAGCTAGTGAAATTACTGGCGTTCGTAATAGCCAGAATAAGGAAAAACTAACTTTTCTAGGATTTAATTATACATTTGCACAATTCGAGGTCTGCCACTCACCGGGCCTCGAAAACGAAAAATAGATATCTGTATAAGTCGAAAAATGGATTAGTGTTAGAGTACAGAGGAAGTTAAAGTTTAACAATTTTACGGACGCTGTGACCTACAATTAACGCTTTAGTCTGATTAAGAGCATGTAGGAGAGCATTAATTTTTGTGTACTCTTGGCACTTGTCCCCGCGGGCGAGCTTCGGAAATTAACGAGCGAACGGCACTAAATAACGTTTAATGCAAACAGTGCCATAAATATAATTTCCTGTGAGCGAACACGAGTTATCGTGTACGGAGACCAGGCCGGCTGTTACTCCGGGAATTACTTCTGCCAACAGCTTAGATTGTGCGGAATTTAATGGAGACTTTGTTAAAGTATAGCATGAGGAAATTTTTATGAGTTTGAAAAGGTATAGAAATGTTTTGCAGGAGATTCTTGAGCTATTTTATTTCTGTACTGTGGACGATTGTGGAAAAAAACCTAGATAATCATAACTTCTTCAGGAGGAAACCAATCTAGAAAATGGCTTCCTGATAACAAAAACAAAAACAAGGCTAAAAACGGATATCAAATGTACTATTGGATGTATACATATTGGATTTAGTAATATCTCCAACGTTATAGATTTATTGTTAAAAAGAACAGGACATTTATCTGATAGTAAACCATACGCAGCCACACCACCACCAGGTGGTCCGATGAATTGGTGAAGGTTGCGGGCAGCGCGGGATCGATCGATGTACCAATCTTTGGGAGAGGCCTAGGTCCAGCTGTGGACATCTGTCGGCTGATAATGATGATGATGAAAAGATATGCTTTCTTGTAACAATTTCATGCTGGTCAGGATGTTTCTTTTGCTTCATATACTACTTATCCCTTTCATACAGAACATAGTTATCAATAATTCAATCCGGAACATACAAATATTCACACATTGCTGCTTTCAACTAGCGTTGCGCTGGTAAGTAGTTAACGACAGAAACCTGCTTTTAGAACATAATAATCTTCCGTTTTTGGGTAACGTGTGGTCACCTCTCTCTCTCCACGCTGACTTACGAATTTAACGACAAAAGCCGGCTCGTTTAACGTGAAATAGCGGCGACGGGACTCCGGCGCGGGGCCGCCATATCGTCGCGTATAACCAACAACAAATCATGTTCTGGAAGTTAAAAGCTACTGTTCAAACTGCGCCATATTTGTTTTTATTTATTTATTTACAAGGTCACTTCTTGTAGCTACTCTTTATGTATGAAAATCAGCTGTGAACAGTTCCTCGGCGACGTAGGTCCACTTCTTTATTTTACACAATCTCCGTACTCTCTACTCCGTATTAAACTCTTTTGTATGCCAGTGTGTCTGATTTAATAGGTCGCAGGTCCCTCTTGTCGGACAACCTTTCATCATCGTCATCAGCCGATAGACGTCCACTGCTGGCCAGGCCTCCCCCAAAGATCTCCACATCGATCGAACCCGCGTTGCTCTCATCCAGTGATTATCTCACTTCTTTCCATAAGGTGGACCGACGATCTGGACAACCTTTAGACAACTCCTATTTTCACCTCTAAGTAACATAACCACGTGTCCAGTTTGTACAGGGCTTTAATTGAAACTAATAACAATTTTTTACCTGATCATAAGGGATAAGCCTGCTTACAACAATGTGATGCTAGTTATGATGTCACCTTGAGACATTTTATCAGTTCACTAGGTACACCTTTGCTTCCTCATTATTTGCAAGCGTATCATTTCCGTCCAGGTTAACATACTTCTCGTTACGTCATGTTGATTGTTGGTAAGATTGTAAATTTGAGGCGGGAACAGCCCCGCTTCGTTCCGGTTGTCAAGATATAAGATCCGGAGTATTCAGAACTACTATTCACCAGTTACATATTCGCTCAAGTCTATGTGTAGTTGATGTCAAGCGTCACTAAATTTCACACAAAACAAGGTAACATTGTTTAATGTATTGTGTACGCGATATTTTCAAATATATAATCCATTAGTGGGTCCGCATGAGTTCTTGTTTCAGTCGACTAATCTGTTGGCTGCATTAGCGGCAGTAATTAATAGTTGGAGCCGGAGTGAGTTATTTTCTCCAGCGGGGACGTCTTTTTGCGGGCGCGCGGCTGGTGACTTGCGAGCCATTTGTCAGGTTAAATGGCCCGTGGCCAGGCCGCGATATTCCTTATTTATGGTTCACAAATCTCTGATACGGCCGCGGCCCGCGATTTATATTGCAGCCCGTGATACATTCAGTTATGGCCGCGCTTCCGAAATAGATACGTCGGATGACCAGGACACGTACAGTAACACGTACCTAACACATCTAACGAACCCATCGCGAGTACTATGAAATAATATACATCGATAACCGCATAACGACTGTTATGTTACCAAATAAAACTCACGCTCTTAAAAGATTTATTCCTGTAGAATTTTACTACATAACTATGATATAATAACAATATTATGGAATTTGTAGAAATTTATATAATACTAGAAAACGACACAGTGGGGAGTGAGGTTGTGAGGAAATAGGGGCTGTTGTTACAAAAACGCGTATAAACATAAATTATAATTGGTCGTCAACAAAATGTTTATAACAGTGATACGTTGTTCAACATGTTCACAAAGCGTCAATAGCTAAATGGTAATAGCTTGAAATTAGCAATTTACGACATTAGAAATTCCACTAGAAAAAATGCATTTTTTCTAGTGGAATCTCTAATGTCGTAAATTACATGTCTACCGTAATCATTGTGCACAATGATTACGGTAGACAGGCATGTGCACAGATAGCACGGTCACTGCTGAACATAGATCCCCCTCAAAGACCTCCAAGGTGATCAGTCCTGTGTTGCTCTCTTCAAGTGGCTTCTGCTGACCTCCATCAGATCGTCGGTTCGACTTATGGAGGGCATGTCAAACAATATATCCTGCCTTTTAAGATTAGCAATTGTTTGGGCATTATTGGCGACCTTACTCCTACGGAACTCTTCATCTCTGATTCCATCACGGAAGGAAAACCAGAGTGTAGCCTTTTCCATTACTCTATAGCTTCTTCATAAAGCCCATAGTAAAGAAATATTATATAATACTTGTCAAACATTGCGTTCGCGCGTATTCAGGTGATCTCCATTCGCGTTCGCGCGACCGATGGGGTAGGCCTATGTCCGGCACTGGACGTCTATTGACTAATAATAATGATGATGAAACGCTTGATCTCGATTTTATATGATTTGAAGGATCGCCATCGAAGTAATGCATACGAGAAAAGTACTATTAATACTCTACTAAAATGTGAATGGCTTACCACCAAATGAGGGTGAAACTCTCTGCTTCATGGTAAGCGAAAAGCGTAAGTTTTAGTATAAAATACATTGTTATTAAAAATACTACCGCTGCGATGAATTAAAAAAAAATTCTACAGAACAAAAGAACCTGCAGAACCCTTTTCCTACATTTAGGGTGGAAATTACTTAATACATTATAATGGGACTGAGTTATAAATTTTTGTCGATAGTTATAACGTGAGTCAGTTTGTAACAGGCCGTGGATCTAGAATCACGAGCCCAGTATAAGATGGGCTGTAAGAGTCAATATGACTTTCAAGCGCTTAACATCCTCAGACACCAGAAAGAAAGACAGTCGGTAACGGATACCGCCTCCGCCTGAATAGCAACCCATTTCTCCTTTTGTGTGTGTTCGTGTGCGTATTGTTGTACTTTTGTTTATTCGCGTGCGACCGTGTAGCAGTTGTCAATAACTGTTCCTCTCGAGGATATTGATGGTTCTTATCGGATGATTTATCAAAGGACATAGATCGCGAGGTGTTCGCAGCGCCGGCACCGCCGACCTTATTTATCGTGTCGTTCACTCTCATTGAGGCTCGTATCGCTCTCGTGTTTGATTTATCGCAGCAATATCGATTCAGCGCTGTTATTTATCGATGCAATATCGATTTCGTACCGTAATTAGACGGGTCATAACTTGTTACAACACACAGACTCTCAGACCTATTATCTATATATTTGTGGCTTTATGTAAAGTAAGTTAAAGCTCATTAGAATTGTTTGGGGAAAATATTTGTATGTATATCGTTTTTCTTATCGTGGGAGGATATATGGTCAATAAAATCTGCGCCCATAACAATGATAATATAGAATGTTTAACACTGCACTACATTGCGATCACCACCATTAATTACTTCCGTAATTTAATTATCTACAAGGCGATTCAAACCGGAATATTTGCATATCACTGTGCCAGTCTCAGACTAAGTGTTTCAAAAGTTAAATAAGTTTTTCACTTCAAACAAGTTATTATGATATTGTTAGCATAATAAGTAGTTTGTGATGAATTACTATAGTACATATTAATTTCCAAGCAGTTGAAGTTTTTTAAGATTTCATACTAATCATAAAGTAAAGGCTTGATTACATATATCATCTGTTGCAGCGTTAAACGTTCAACAGATTAAACTCAACTATTTGTGTGGAGTCGTTGAAATCGCGGCCCACGTAAGTGTTCCTCCTCCTGCTCCTCGCCCTCCCGTCCTCCTCCTCCTCCAGATGGATGCGCGCTATTAATCAGTGTTTATTTACGTGGAGGGGCGCTCGTTAATTCCTCCGCCAGATGAAAAGTTAAGCTATTAAGGCGTATATTTCTGCGCCGTTTTTTCAACGGGCTTTCTTAATCTTGTTACCGCAGGGTTGTCACGCGCTCATATTTAAATAGACTTTTTAAATAACGATGTATCATGAGGAGAGACATGGGCAATGATACAAATGCATGTTCAGTCAATTCACGTGGCGGAGATAAAAATCTTGAGGTGAACTGGCGGAGTAATGAGACTGGATTAAATCCGCAATGAGTACGTGCATGGTAGCCTCGGAGTACGCGATATCGCCGATAAATTGCTAGAAAAGCGGCTAAAATGGTATGGACATGTAAAATGGACATCACCTGAATACATTGGCAACGAAATACTCAGCCTCAACATACCCAGCAAACGGCGGAGAAGACCGAAGTTGCGATAGCCGAATGTGATGACAAAGGATATGATGAGCTGCGATCTCATGGATAGCGATGTTCCAAATAGAGCGAAATGGAGTGAAAAAAGAAAGAAAGCAAACCTAGTTATAAGACAAATGCTAAGAAGAAGAAGAGATATGGAGTTCATGGGTTGGATAGGGTTAGTTTGGGAATATCTCTTATTCTACCTAACCTACCTTAATATGAAAAAAGGCTAGTAACTTTCAACTAACTCATTGGCATGCAAAGTCATCTAATGAATATTCTGGTCATTAAACCGATTTATTAAAAGAAATACAACCTGCAGTGGCAACCCTAGAGCATCTCAAAGACAAATTGTTGCCTCTTAAGAATTAATTTCGAAGTGTACACCCCACCAGCTCGTTTCTCATTGTCATAACGTATTTTTTTCATCTCAACAAAATATCAGTTTGTTCTTAATTAGCGCTCGATGCCACCGCGCCGGAGAGCAGTTCCTCCATTTGTTTCCAGTTATTGTTCCCTTGATGGATCGCTGCCGTTACCTTTTGTTTCACTCCCGAATATCACTTAATATTCTTCTTATTTAGATTCTTTTCTAGTTTTTTTTTAATAGTATTATAATAAAAATAACTCGCAAGCTGCATATTGGCGTCTCACGTCCCTCTCCACCGATCAGTTCTTCATTACTTCTATCCAACGGTTTCCAATGACCTTCCTTATATCGTCATTGTTGTAGCTCATCAATATATAATACTTCACGTGAAGGATTTCCGGAAGCTCTCCGTTTAATAAACCGATATTCCGAAACACGTTACCAGTCGTATTCCAACGGACATCCAGGCTCCCAGGCACACTCTCATGGAAATTTCCGTAAAATAACATTACTTTCCGGTCCCCCTAATAATACATTTTATTGTCCAATAGAGCGACGAAACGAATGAATCTTCCACCACATTTACGATTGCACACTAGTAATATATTTGGCTAAAAGGGGGGATGTGTTTGGTGGTTGATGGTGATGATGGTGTCGTAATGAAATAAAATGTACGATTGGTTTTTATCAGCTAAGACTCTAGCCTTAATTAGGATGTTATACATTACACCAGATAACGCTCGTAACGTAATACATAAGATGTTGAATCTCGCTACCCCGGTAAATTTACACTAGTTACAGTGCCCTCCAAAGTGGAACTCAATAATATCTGCACAGTACTGTTTGTCGGTAATAGGCGCTGTGGTAGTACCTGCCTTGACAGACTCCAGCAACGGGGACTTACCACCAGTAAACTTTTCGCTCACGTAATTGATACTCCATTTCACAAAAAGCGACTGAGCGATTCGACTTCCGCGTACAACCGGCGCAGTCAGCTCCATAACCATTACCACTGGGTTATATCTCGACGACTTGTCACAGTGACGCTGCTCACGACCCTTATCTGAGCGCCCGGCGCCCGATTTATGGCTGCGAAGACACCTTGTCCTTCCATTTAACTGTTATAACGTTGTAAATTAAACTGTTATTGTTCGTGCTGTTAAAATTAACGGTTATTGCGAGGGGCCGTCGGGCGACTGATAGCGAGATGGCTCGAAGCTTACCCGCCATCGGCGACCAACTCCAGCGTTACCAATAAAATTATCGCAATTCATTCAATTTAGAATATTCACACTGCACCGTTTGATGCATGGAGATATGCTATTGTAAGTTTTTTTACTCAAACAGTGCTTTTCAGGTCTTAACAGAAATTTGGAGTAAAACCCACTGCGCCCGCTGGTGCTAACATTTCTATGAGCAAAGACGTACCATCACTTCATCTAATGATTAGCCTGTTCACATCTTATTATTATATGATCATTGCTTAATCATTAAAAATTATACAAACATGAAAATATTCCCAATATTCGCGCGTACTCGCCGCGGATGTTATGTGAGTTCATACTTAACATATAACGTCTCAAAGCGATGGGTACTATACTGTGTAGTGTATGTCATCTTAACTAGCGTCATATTTTTTTTATACCACTTACATGACAAATTGGCTTGGGGTCCGCGTGGTGTTGTGCGGTCACCGCAGCGTATAACCGGCAGGAACACCAGAGGTATCAGCGTGTTGCCGACCTTGTTGTTACGGGCAGTTGTCTAGTCGTTTCGTCGAATAAAAAAAAAACAGAGATTTGAGAATAGTATTTTTCTTGTCGATATAAAACAGAGGAAGTGAACGAAAGAATTAAGTTGATCCTAAATGCGGTTTACAAATGAAATTGTTCTCATAACAAGTGAACAAACGATCCGTCTCCGGCGGGCGGGCCGCGTCACGCTACGCGGCCCGACGTGACGTGACGGGACGCGACGCGACGTGACGTGACGCGCCGACAGCCCGCGCGGCGCTCCCGGCGCGCGTCGCCCGCAGCCGGCGCCATTTGTAAAACTCAATTACGCGCCGCCTCCCGCGCTAATAATGATAATTGATGATGAAATTTGCGAGCTTTTTGCGGAGAGATCCTTTCCGGCGATAATTCTTATTCGTTGCGCGGCTCCATTGTCGCGCCGTCACGTTGTGCCACTTTGTTTTTAATTTTACTAAAATTAACTTATAAAAACTACTGTAATAACAACAATCACAAAGTAGTGTAACGCAATAAAAGAGAAAAGCAGCTTTTGGATGGAACAAATAAATCACTATAAACAACGGCCTCCAGTGCGCGCGGCTGTACCAGGGGCAGTGCATACTGTAGAACTTTGCGGGAGGCTCATGTTCATCGGCGGATCTATCCGCCGATTATGAAAAATTTGTTGTATACATAGAAACTAATCCATAAGAAAAAATACCGTATTATGCAATTAATAAAAATATACATTAGTATATAAACATCTCTTCTGGGGTCCAGACACAGGTCCTTCTTCCGCAAAGAAAGAGTCATAGCCTTTTATCCATCACGCCGGTCAAAAGTGAGTTATTTAATATATACTGTGTTTCTTAATGCTTGTCTCATAGTTATACAGTCGTATTATAAATAATAACTTAGTACACCACCAGCTCAGCATCTTTTAATTTTTATTCGACACAAATAGGCCATATGAATAATCTATCTAGACGGCCATCAGCAATAGACCTGACCTTTACGTACGTTTTTTTGTTTGTAAATATTTTATCGTACTCGGCGGCAGTGGAGGCGCAGGCGGACGTCTCGCGATATTTCTTCATAATACGAGCGCTGTTTAATTTGTAAATCGCTTCACGACTGATTAAAAACTCCTTTGAAATATTTACGAGGCGACGGGAAGAAAGTACACTCGCTTATTTTTCTTCTACCCTCCACTCGATGCGGGGAAATTAAAAAAAGCGAAGATTTCTCTTTTAATTTACCGCCTTATTTGTTACGTCCATTTATATAAAGCTCTCATTTATTAGAACCTTTGTTTGGTTTTCTTATATATATTGGTATTTGAAATGTTTTTCCACTTCATCGTCATCATACATATACTGCCGAATTTTGCCTACTCCCAAAGAATTCCACGTCAATCGGTCCTGGGCTTCACCAGATCGTGGATCCACTTTGTGGAAGAATATATAGCATTGCGTTTATGAATTTACTGTCTCATTCACAGTCCTTACAACAAGGTGTCGCGATGATAGCCTTCAGGAAACTGCTTATCTCCTGCTATAACCCCGTGGCCACTTTGCCCCTAATATTACAGTATTCTAGTTAAAAAGGCGCTCACTTCTAACGTGTACCCAATTCAGTATATTTATAAATAAAAAAAATGCTTTTATACGCTTATCACAGTTTTCAGGCGATATCGGGTTAAGTTCACCGGGCGGCCCAATAACAACAAATCTCACGCAAACCCGCAGCGACAGCTAGTAGTTAAGTTATACGATCGCTTGCCCACGGTCGGGCAAAACTTAAAGTGAGGTGCGAGTTAAAACGAGCGATGCGTCAATTTGCCCCGGACGGAATTACGGCACGACAAGAGCCGGCAAATCATCGTAATGGGCAACGAACGGTGCCCAAGGCGCCCATAAATCTAAGGGCAAGTGGACCATAGCGTATTATTCAAGACGATTTGGACCGCCTCTCAGTTGTGTGATGTAAAAATACTACAAGGTTATAACTGAGCCCTGATTGTTGCCAATTATGTTAAAGTTAACCACATTAATCAAACACAACAACAAAAACGAAATGAAAATGTAAAAAAGCCCACCCCAAGTGAAGGTTTCATCTAGATTGTTTCAAACGGACTAGGTATTGTCAGTTTATTATGTTAGGTCTAATGTTTTCTCATCATTCACTTTTCTTTGGGGGAGGCACATGTCCAGCAGTGGACGTCTATCGGTTGACGATGACGATGCTTAATCTTATATATTAACTTACCTTTATTTCTGTCACATAATATTTCTTACTTATAAATAAATTTTTTTAATTAGGTTGTAATTACTTAAATACTGTACAAGGTAAGATGCTGGATGACCAATTTAAAAGAACGGAAACAGATACAGATGTACTCGTAGGGGAAACAGTTGTAATAAGATAGAATCCGATTAATGATGAACGGCTATCTTCAATGTTTATACTGCTGGGTCTCGAGGGACTCTTGCGAGCAGATAGTCCAGGCAATTTGTCTGCCGAGCAGGCTAAGTGAGGGTTGGCGGATGTCACATGGCCACGAAAGCTTTCGTGTGAAAGCGTTGATGTACGGGCCAGTAAATAAATTATTTGCTCGTCCGAACCCGTCGTCCGAGGGAAATTGGTTTGAAGGAACAAAACCCCCTTGGCCGTCGAACGCAGTCCATTAATCATCGTGAGGTAAAATGAGCACGACTGAAGGCCGACCCTCACTTCATTGGGAGCGCTGGAAGTGCCGTAAATTGTTGGTTGCGATCGCTGGCGTGTTATTATTTGCCGGTAACTTGTGTTTAACTTAACGAGGCCGAGCGCGGAGCGATTGCCTTCGCCAGTCCACATTACTGCGTCGCAGTACGACACTGTACCGACACTGGCTGTGCATGAAACGGGCAGTAAGCTGATTTGTAAAGTTTGAAAACAATACATATCCTAGTTATTACCGAAAATATAAGTTTATTGCTATAGGGTCGTTAGCGCGTTTACTACTTCTTGCACTGTGGTCAAAGGGCAAAGAAATTCTGAAGAGTTTTGTCTTTTTTTTGTGATTTTATTGACAACGTTATAAAATATATAAGAGAACAAGATTTTTTTTTGTTATTATCGTGTAGGTAATAAAAAGGAAAGGGGTGTAAGGGGTCTCGTACAACAGCTCGCAGGGCTCAAGCTAACCTCACCTGCTCGTGGTGCACCCTGTTAATCAACAAACAAAACTCTGGCTCTCACCAACCCGCATTGGGCCAACGTGGTTGGGAGTGGCCCAAATCCCCCCTATATGGAACCCTACAAACGACGGCCCCTAGTACCCAGTAGTGCTGATGACACAGTTTATGTGGAGATCTTTGAGGGAGACCTATATCTGGACACAGGCCTCCCTCAAGACGATAGACGTCCACTCCTGGCATTGGACATCTGTCGGCTGATGATGGTGGTATAGGTGAATGAAATATAGCAGAAAGGTTTATACGGATCTTTAATAACATGTGATTTAGTCAACAAGATTTTAACTCTAAATGATCCTTGTTTTATATTAATTCATGATTTATAATACTGTTAATAGTATAATTGAATTATTCAGCTCAGCGGATGCAAGATCAGCTGACCCGGAAGTCAGCGCGCTGAATCGCAATGTGCATTCACATAATAATATTTCCTTCGGCAATAATGTTTATTTATTATAATAATATTTCAGTGCCATTGGTGTAATCGCATACATTATAAATAATCGTAATGATATATCGCATAACTTAAAAGTCACGAGTGACTACACAAGCTGGCCGGAGCTGGCCGGAGCTGGCCGGAGCTGGCCGGAGCTGGCCGGAGCTGGCCGACCTGCCGCCGCTATTATGTCCCAAATTGATTGTTAACAAAAGAACACACTTAGCCGAGCCGCAATTACGGAAATTATCTTAGCATATTAAGCATCAATATTACTTATAATTCGGTCTAAAGGTAGGTTGAGTTAAGTTACGTGAAATTATTATTGTAAAATACTATAACTATTACCTACCTTTAGCTGCTTTGTATCAGGTTTAACTCTTAAATAATTACAATAATGTTCAAACATTACCTTGTTCCTGTTTGAAAGGTGCTGCAGCAAGACAAAACTATTACCTAGTGTATCAAAGTAATGAGAGACGTGATGGTGAAAAGATAAAATTAATTACCACTATGTACTAGGTGTACTTCAGAAGAAACCCTTTAGTTTGGGGGTAGTAAAAATAGGACTATAGTAAGCCCTGCCCGTAGAAGGCGACTAAAAAGTTCTAGAAGTTTCGCGCACCTTAAGGGTGGGGGCCCTTATCGCTCTACAGGCGAACCTGTATGGGACAGTGTATGGCTCAGCGATGGTGTCTAGGAGAGTTAGACTTCTCCTCAGAGATGTCTTTCACATTGCGTGAAGATCCCGTGGTCTCTATGAATACACTGATGCAGAGCACGGAGGGGGTTTTAGTAAAAATCCCACATAACCATGAATTCCCCCCAGAAGTAGAGTACCTTTCGGATTTTTTCTTTCCCCCCCCCCCAAATAAAAATAAATAAAAAAAAGGCGTTTTGAAGACGTATATAACTGTATAGTAAGGTAGTTTTATTTGTTTCAGGTATCTGAAATAATAAAAGAAGATGAAAGACTTACCATCAGACTGTTTGTGTATTAGAAGAGTTAAGATCGATAAACAAGAGAATAGTACAGATGATTACGTGGCCAGAGCTGCTGGTTCGTTTGGCATTTGGCAAGCAACCGTGTGCTTGACGTCGGCTCTTACCAGGTTCATCGTGATATGGAATATGACAACAATATTGTTCCTGACCCCTGACACCGAATTCGTTTGTGTAGAGTTTAACTACACGAGAACCAGTGAGGTGCTGAGGTCGACTTGTTACGAGGAGTGCGTGAGGTACGAATACTACAACCAAGGACTAGAAACCACGCTGGTGACCGACTACGAGCTGATCTGCGAGAGACGGTGGCTGACGGGCCTTGCGCAATCCATCGTGATGCTGGGGATACTGATAGGTACAGCGTTCTTCGGATGGGTGTCAGATAGGTAAAATTCTCTTGAACCTCTGTTCCGTGTAGAGTAATACGTGTCTGGGTGTCCTCATTACTGAGGGTGGAGAATACCTACCAATCACTCTTGTCATCATGATGTTTCTTCATCTCGACCTATCTCCGACTATTCGGAGGGCTTATGTCCAAAGGGAAAAAAATTTAAACTGAGACTTCGTGTTGCAAGACCAAGCCGTTAGCTATGTAGGTAGTCTACTGGTGCTGGTATATATATATATATATATATATATATATATAATAGGTTGGAAAATATCTCCCTTCCGCCTTTTTGTCTTTTGAATTTCGCGGCTATGTACAAAGCGCTACAGAGCTCGTATCTGGCAATACTATACATAATTTGAAAGGTCTTGACATAACCTACAAAACGACGCTATGCATAATTAGTTTGGATATTGCGTTCAACAGTTATAGACGTGTAAACATGCGAGTTCACTAACGCCGAATTTGCGCTATTTTAAAGTTTTCCTTCGTTAAAGGCAAATCCGCTAGAGAAACGTTCCGTGGGATTAATGGTGTTTTGGGGGATGGTACTCTATCACTTCGAACCGCGGAGGAATGGTTTCGACGATTCAGAACCGGTGAAAACGACACCATGGATAAGCCAGCCGGCGGAAGACCTGTGACGACAAATACCGATCAAATCATGGACTACATCTAGTTAGACCGGCATGTGGCATCTCGTGACATCGCCCAGGAGATGGGAGTTAGTCACCAAACCATTTTAAACCATCTGCAGAAGGCTGGATACAAAAAAAAAGCTTGATGTTTGGGTGCCGCATGATTTGACGCAAAAAAACCTTCTGGACCGAATCAACGCCTGCGATATGCTGCTGAAACGGAACGAACTCGACCCATTCTTGAAGCGGATGGTGACCGGCGACCAAAAATGGATCACATACGACAATATCAAGCGAAAACGGACGTGGTCGAAGGCCGGTGAATCGTCCCAAACAGTGGCCAAGCCGGGATTGACGGCCAGGAAGGTTTTGCTGTGTGTTTGGTGGGATTGGAAGGGAATCATCCACTATGAGCTGCTCCCATATGGCCAGACGCTTAATTCTACCATCTACTGCGAACAACTGGACCGCTTGAAGCAGGCGATCGACCAGAAGCGTCCAGAATTGGCCAACAGGAAGGGTGTAGTGTTCCACCAGGACAACGCCAGACCACACACTTCGTTGATGACTCGTCAGAAGCTACGGGAGCTTGGATGGGAAGTTTTATCGCATCCACCATATAGCCCGGACATAGCGCCAAGTGATTACCACCTGTTCCTGTCCATGGTGAACGCCCTTGGTGGTGTAAAGTTGAACTCAAAAGAGGCTTATGAAAAGTGGCTGTCCGAGTTCTTCGCAAATAAGGAGGGGGCTTCTACGAGGGAGATATTATGAAGTTGCCGTCTAGATGGAAACAGATTATCGAACAAAACGGCGCATATTTGAACTAAATCCGATCACTGTAACACTTTTTATAAAGCATTGAATAAAGAGCAAAAAAGCGGAAGGGAGATATTTTCCAACCTTATATATATAACAACGTATGAACTTAAGATTTGTTATGTTTAGTCAAGATGGAAGAACTACTACACTATTAGCTCATCAGGGCCTAGGAAACCTGTGTACGTTCCCTTTGTTCTCGGTCATGTACCTTGATACCATGTGATAATTCAGCTCGTAGAACACTTGCTGGTTGTCTCTGTTCTTGGAGACCGTTCAGGTAGACACCACCGCAGCGCCTAGTGCAGTCCACAACCAGCAATGTAGCGAGTGAAATTGCTGGGATAACGAGACTCAACATCCGTTGTGTCAAAACGATAGGGCCATGTTATAAACAAGCGTATCACTTAACATTAGGTGAATGTCTCGCACGTCTAGTCTCTTCGTCAAATAAAAAGTTCAAAATATTTAGACGTCCACTGCTGGACATAGGCCTCCCTCAAAAACCCCTATATCGATCGGTCCTGTACTACCTATTGAACCAGGAGCCGTCGTTTGTATGGGTTCATATGAGGGACGGGCCATTTCCCAGCACGCTAGCCCAATGAGGGTTAGCACGAGCCAAAGCCTCGTTTGTTGATTAGCAGGGTGCACCATGAGCAGGTTAGGTTGGCTTGGGTCCCGTGAGTTGTCTTGCGAGACCCCTTACATCCCCTCTAAATAAACATTAACAATATCGTCGCTTGTTACAGGTTCGGGCGTCGCACTTGTTTAGTTACCTCCGTACTCCTGAACGTAGTGTTCATGCTAGCGACTCCGTTCTCACCGAACTTTTGGATATTCAGCTGTTTCCGGCTGATCACCGGAATAGCGACCGGTGGAGCCTTAACCACCTGCATTGTTTACATCATAGAGATGGTCGGTAAAGACTACAGGGAGGCCGCGAGCTGCGCTGTCATTCACCCCGATGCGCTGGCGCAGGCCTCCATGTCACTGTTCGCGTACTTCACCACCACCTGGAACATGTACCTTCTAAGTTACAGTGTCGTGTCAGTAGTTATCTTCATATCCATACTGTTCCTACCCGAGTCACCTAGATGGCTAATATCTCGTGGTCGCGTGGACGAAGCCATCAACGTGATAACTAAAGCCGCCATACGGTATGCCTTATTATTACTTACCTATCAAATATTTTGTCATCATCATCATCAGTCGATAGAAGTCCACTGCTGAACACAGACTTCCCCCAAATATCTCCACATACAGTCAGCATGGTCTTCGATACCACCGGGCATGAGAGGCTGTCGTAGGAAGGAGTTCATGTGCAGCGATTTGAGAAATTACCCACTTCGCTAGCCCAATGTGAGTTTGCGGGAGCCAGAGCCTCGACTGTTAATCAGCAGGCTGCACCACTAACAGGTGAGGTTGGCTTGGGTCTTGTGAGTTGCTGTCCAGGAGCCCTTACACTCCTCTTTATATAACGTATATCAAATACAACATACTGAAGGTAGGTCTCTGTTGCCGGAGACCGTCTAGGTAATAGGGGGACCGGAAAGTAATGTCGTTTCTGCGCATGCCAATACTTGATTGTCATTTGTCAGCTCATTGTTTTGTTCAGAGGCGTACCAAAGACATTGTGAGGTTATAGTGATTTCTTTACTTATAGACAATTGAATTACAATTTTTTTTTGTAATTTTGGGTAAAATGGCCAGCCAAATACCAGAAGAGGTACACATCCGGCATTGCATGCTTTTTGAGTTTCGCAAGGGAAATAACGCAACAGTTGCTACCAAAAACATTTGCGATGTTTATCCAAATGCACTGGACATTCGTAAATGCCAAAGGTGGTTTTCCAAGTTCAAATCGGGTAATTTTGATCTTTCCGACTCGTATCGATCAGGAAGACCATCAGCGTTAGACAACGACGTGTTAAGGGCGGAAGTGGAAGCAAATCCGTGTCAGACGATCGAGGAATTGTCAAACAGTCTCAACAAACCTTGGTCGACCATCCAAGAACATTTGAAGCAGATTGGAAAAGTAAGCAGAGCAGGTGTTTGGGTCCCGCATAATCTGTCCGAACAGAATAAGGCTAACCGATCAATCACATGCAACTTATTGCTTCAACGACACAACACAGAAGCGTTTTTTGATCGCTTGATCACAGGAGATGAGAAATGGGTCCTGTATGATAACCCAAAACGCAAAAGGCAGTGGCTCTCTCCAAATGAAATCCCTCGGAGTACTGCTAAGCCAGGTTTACACCCCAAAAAAGCGCTTTTGTGTGTTTGGTGGAGTATTCGCGGCATTGTTCATTTTGAATTACTGAAACCTGGAGAAACTGTTACTGCAGACCTCTACAGCGAACAATTGCAGCGAGTCAATCAATCTTTAATTGAAAAGTGGCCAGCGATTGTCAACCGAAAAGGCGTCATTCTCCAACATGACAATGCAAGACCGCACTGCGCAAGGCGAACTCTAGAAAAAATTAATGAATTGGGGTGGGAGGTGCTGCCTCATCCACCATATTCGCCCGATGTTGCACCATCGGATTTCCACTTATTCCGAGCGCTGCAACACTTTTTAAGTGGCAAAACATTTGCAAATTTGGATGATATCCAAAATGCCATCTCTAGATATTTTGCCGAAAAACCAATTAATTTTTATCGATCAGGGATTGAAAATTTACTCACTAGATGGCAAAAGGTTATTGACAATGATGGGGAATACATCATTGATTAAAAATAAAGACTCGTTAAAAATGTATGTGTTTGTATTTAGCGTAAGAAAACGACATTACTTTCCGGTCCCCCTAATACTACTGCAGCGCCTATCGCAGCCGACAAACAGTACTGTGCAAATATGTCTGTGTTCCGGTTTGATGTATGCTATAGCTAATGAAATGGTTGGGGTAACGATATAAATCATGATACGATTCAGATGAACATCTCTGTCGTATCTAAAAAGAAATTAGTAATAATTTGGTCTTGTATAAGATTGTCACAGTAATGTTATTTTATCATATTCAAATGAACGTTAGTCTCACGTATAAATGAGTGACACAAAACATGTGGTAACAACGATCACTACATACAGACTTCGAGGACACCATTAAATATTTAATTATGTGGTTACAAAACAGGTGATATATAATATATGTATAATATATTGTCGTTTACGTCTGACGTGTTACCGTCGGGATAGTTTGGTAATAACCTGAAAATTACTTTTCTTCTCAGTAACAAGCTAAGCACAAGCGACATACAAGAAAATATAGAGAAGAGTGTGGAAGAAATGAAGTTGAATAGGAAAGAAGTAGCCAATACGACTTATTTGGATTTATTCAGAACAAGAAGGTTGGCGCTCAACACCGTGTGTGTGTTCGTGGTGTGGAGCATCAGCGGCGCCTGCTTCTTCGGCATCAATCAGTACATGAGCTTTATTGGCAACGATTTATATATTGTGGTACTGGTGCTGGGTTTGATACAGGTGAGAGACAGGATCAGAATGTTCTAGCTGTACGAGGCTGTATCAATCAGTGCAGTGTAGTTTCTTTTTTTATTTTGTTATCGAGGGGACATCTTCTAAAAAGATATCCTGCTTCTGGGAGGAAGTCAAGGTGATGTGGGATTTTTACCCTTCTATCTTCAATGCGTTGCGGTAAGCTCCGGGGTCTCCCGATGCTACGCCTAAAGCAACTCCCGGAGAGGGCTGTAGTCCTCCTCGACACCCTCGCTTTGGTACGAAAAGAATTAGATCAGCTAATACTTTTTGTTCATGCTGGGCTCGCTTAATGGACAATGATGGCCCTCACCATCGAAGCCCACGAACCCGAAAACCCTTTTAGTCGCCTTCTACAACAGACAGGACTTACCTTACTCCTATTCTTACTAGTCCGAGACTACAAGGTATACAGTGCAGCTCCTGACATAAGATTTATCTTAAATTTTTTAATAGATTAGGTCGTGTTTTATCCTCTTCCGCCTACACTTTTCTCCGCTAATATCTTGCTGTTATCCTTCCCATCTAGTTAATGCCAGTTGAGAACAATTTTACTTCTCTCAAGAGTCTCCTTCGGGCCACAAGACTATCATTACTGTTGATTTTTGCCAGTATTTATAGATCGTCTTCCACCCGAAGTCATATAGAGGTGTATCAGCTTTTCTGTGTTAATACAGCATAAGTTACACACCCTGAAATGATGACTGATATTTTCCAGTACTTGAAAGTATTAGTACGAGGTTATAAGAATTCAAGTAATTTATACTCTTTCAGATTCCAGTCGGTGTTATTTCTTGGATCATAAACAAATATTGCGGAAGGAAGACATCGTCGATTGGAGTCCTCGTCGTGGGCGTGGTTGTCATGATATCGCTCATCTTCACGGAGGATAGCTACTGGGCTACTACGATTCTTGGAGTTGTAGGTTTCGGCGCTTCCAGTTCGATATTCTCTGTAATATACATCTACGTGTCGGAGCTGTTTCCTACGCCGCTGAGGAACATGGCGTTCGGGTTGACGTCGAGCGGCGCCAAGCTGGGTGCGATGGCAGCGCCTTTCATCGCCAACATGAGACCGCAGTGGCTGCCGTCCGTTGTCTTTGCCGGCCTCTTATTCCTAGGCGCCGCGTTCTGTTTGCCGCTGCCAGAAACGAAAGGTCAAAACCTGAAGGACACAGTCGAATAGTATAGTTACCACAACTATTGTTACTATTTACAACGTTGAATATATTAAATGTTAATACTTTTTTTCAACAGACAATTTACGTCCGTACTGTTGGGGCACAGACCTAACCTCAATATGACGGCGATGCGCCATAGTCAACACGCGGGCCCAATGTGGACTAGTTACTTCACACACTTCACCTTAGAATAAATTCTAATTTATGTGCAAGTTACCTCGCGATGTTTTCCTTCACCGTTTGTATTTCGCTGTTGTTACTAAAGTTTATACATGTACATAGCTTAAATATTAAAGTCATTGGTACATGCCGAGGTTAGAACCCGCGACCTTCGCAATGAAGGTCGCACGGTCTAACCATTAGGCCAGCGCGATACTTATGTTGTATAAATGTTAATACAAGAAACATTAATGTATATCCGTGTTCATATTGAAGGAAATTCGGTGCAGACGGTAACAGAGAGACTCCTGTTAAAGTAACTGCATCCTTCTATTCCGCCGTAGGTTACCGGTAACAACAAACGCGCGTCTGCTGTTAGAAAGTCTCAATTTCCGTTGTCTACACAAAGGTTAATGCACATTAGGAATGAATAAATTGTTCAATCAATAATGTAATGAAAATATGATAACAGATGGTAAGTAATAAAATAAGTTTTAGCTTAATAGTTATAAATTAGAGAGATGTGTCGAAGTAATGAATTACGGTAAGGTTAATTTAACCGTCGTGTTATATTTATCAGTGGAATTATTTGTTTCGATAAAGTGCCCGATGCAGGCGACAGGCAGGATTTATAGAGATCTATCTATTGTTATATTCATTCGCCATTTTGCTACAGCCGAAATTTCACTTTGATATCACCAGGCAAATTATTTACCAGTTCTCATCCGTTGTTCTATACTAAGAAGATTTTAACATGTTACGACGGCTGACACAAATACGTCGAGGATCCCTATTGCGTTACTACTTGATTAGTTGTTAGGAATAATGGAAGTCATGATCAGTGATATATTGGAATTTAGTATACATAAGATATAAGATATTTTCAAAAAATTGGTTTTCTCAATCTGATCGTAAGTGGACCTGCACAACAATTCCCGGGATCCAAGTCGTCCTCACCTGCTCGTGATGCATCTTGCTAATCAACAAACGAGGCTCTGGCTTCCGTTAACCCGCTTGGATCAGCGTAGTGAGAAATTACACAAATCCCTCCCCTACAAAGGTCGAGATTTTTGGGGAAGGCCTAGGTCCAGCAGTGGACGCGTCGGCTGTAGATGAAAATAATCGTCAAACTTCAGTTTGACGAGAGCACCTAATGATGATGATGCTGCTTTTCAAAACCCGTTATTAGACTCTAGATAGGTACCACCGCAGCTCCTATTCCTGCCGTCAAACGGTAACATGCCAACATTACTATCTTCTGATTTGTAGGTCATTGTATGCAGTGAAATTACTGGGGTAACGAGGCTTATCATCTCGTCTTAAGGTACGAGCGCAAAGTGGTGCTGTGTATACTATTACCGCCTCACCAGTACTGGCGTGGACGTTTAAACGATCTTTATTACATTAGCCATGGATAACCCGAATCATCAGCAGAAGCAATGAGAAGGGAGTGATGGTGTCAAGTAACTCAGCACGGGAAGCATGTTACTGTATAAACATCTTTCGAATTTAACCAATTGAATGGAGCGGTGATCGGACGCGATGCCGGCGGGAGATCAAAGAAACCGCGTCCGTGTCCCTTCTGTCCCTCCCCTCCCCTCCCTGTACCTCTCTCTCTCCCTCCCCACAGCATCCGCGATCGAGCCGAGATGACACACAAATGAGGCGCGACGATCATATCAACGAGATAAATCCGTCGTCGCGTCCTCCCCGCCGCTGATGAATAACGCAGCCCGACGTTTAATTTATTGGACAATCCATTTTTAAACGCTCCGCTATATAATGAAGCGCCAATGGCTCAGTGATTAGCAGCAGCGACTGTGAATCGAGGATCATAGGTTTAGATAGATCAAGTTAATATTCACTTTATTAGCGGATAACACTTGCAATGCAGTAGCTGATTATGAAAATTAACATGAAACTGTGTCAGTTAAATGTTGTTATTAACATATGTCGATGAACAGGAAATGCGTCCGATCCAATACATATTCTGAATGCGGATGTAAGATGGCGCCCGCGTGCGCTTTGTTCGAAATTCTGACATCCGTCGTTTGATTCGTAATGGTTGCGCGGTCGGCTAGACAATGCGCTCCCAAAGCGCCGCGCGCATCAGATCTGTATCGGATCCGGTGGCCTGTGTGGCCCCGCGTGTGGCCACGAGGTGCGCGGGCGCGTAAACAGAATCTTTATAAGGTGCATACACAACATGCTTCCTAATTAGGTGCTATTAATAAAAGTTGATACTTTACCGGGGGCCGGTTTCCAATGTTACGATGAGGATGATGATGTTACACAAGGATTTTGTCAATAAGGATTATAAGTCTTCATCGCCTGGGATGTACTTAGTACTAGTGCTGAAGGGCATCAGTGTCATCCGAAAATTGAATATTTAAGGAAATAGGAAACGTTGGTTTCTGTTGTGTCGGACGTTCTCACTCAGGGTCAATGCGCCAGAGGAGTAAGTGATTTAATGGTTTCCTTTGCAGCAATTAGTGGTATATAGGTATCGCCGTAACGCTAATTTATAGTGTTAATCTCAATCTTAATTTATAGCGTTAAATAAATCTTTACTAACTCATTATCATCGGGCGATAGACGTCCACTGCTAGATATAGGCCTCCCCCAAAAATCTCCACGTCGATCGGTCCCGCGCTGCTCGCATCCAGTGGGTTCCCGCGATTCTCACCAGATCGTCAGTCCACCTAGTGGTAGGCTTTCCAACACTACATCTACCGGTACGCAGACACCACTTGAGGACCTTACTGCCTCATCGGCAGTTGTTCCTGCAAGCAATGTGCCCTACTCACTGCCTGTCTAGCAATCTTTTGTGCTATGTCAGTAACGTTAGTTCCTCTGCGGTTCTCCACATTCCTATTCCGGTCGCGCAGAGAAACTACGATCACAGCCCTCCATTGCCCTTTGGGTGACTTTGAGCCATACTATAACGCCGACAGTAAGGAGCCACGTCTCGGTTCCGTATGTCAACACTGGTAACACACACGAGTTGAAGACTTTTGTCTTTACTTACTATTGACAACATATACTTACTATGTCACAGACGGCAACCCCTGTTCGTTGAAGAAAAGAGATCACAATACTGTATGGTTTTTTTTTCCTGTTAAAAATATTAAGTGAAATGTAAGTTGATTGAAATAGTTTGGAATTCTGTATCACCACCAAGTATCTTGGATTTTAGGAATAACACGATATCATCTAATGTCTGTACAATGTATTTTCGTCCTGGCGTTGTTCGTTACAGGCTAGCACTGCATAAAGGCGTAACAATAGAATCTAGAACTTGTAAATAATAAACTGATATCATTTGTTGATGAAAACTTTAATTTTAAAAGTTAATTTATTGATCGACATAAAGACATTTTGGGGTGTAAAGGTTCCTGCACAGCAGCTCACGGGACCTAAGCTAACCTCACCTGCTCGTGGTGCAGGCTCTGATCCCGGTGCCCAGCGATACCGGAGGCCACGTTCACTGTATGTGGAGATCTTTGGGGAAGGCCTATTTCCAGCAGCACGTCTATCGTCTGACGATAATAAAGAAATTTCGAAAATATTAAGTATCTATAAAATTTGTCGTTTACAAAATTTTCTTTTTTATCAATTGCTATATATTCAGCAAACTTACTAGAGTTTCTACTACAGTTACTTCAAGGTTAACTCTACCTAACAAGTAAATAATTCTAAAAATCGTTTAAACCTGTACAAAGTTA
The DNA here is from genome assembly GCA_033220335.2 of Troides aeacus. Classification (NCBI taxonomy): domain Eukaryota; kingdom Metazoa; phylum Arthropoda; class Insecta; order Lepidoptera; family Papilionidae; genus Troides; species Troides aeacus. Next base: position 850,370 of record CM067277.1, on the reverse strand, counting down.
TGCGTATTTGAATATGAGTAAAAAAAAATTAAGGCGTAGTATTGATAAACTTGTTGACGTTTAAAAAACAATTGTGATTCAGGGTGGCGGGTCTAAGCCGGTGGTCTGCTGCATTGGTATTCAGGTCGTCGAGAGGATAGTTGTCGTCCGCAATCCGCTCGGACGTGCGCGATTAAACAAATATTGTTTGTTAATGAGGCGGACGGCGCGGCCGCGCCTCCACCGGCGAGGAGGCACCGCCTTGCCCCGCTGTCCACAGTCACCACGAGCACTCGAAGGTGCTTGCCAACTCGAGTACAAACTTAGCCATTACTCTCAACGACATCATTATGATCTTAGCAATTTTAACCTACTGTCGCCTAACGTAGGTAGCCACAGTCGAAGACACCAGCGTCCGACGCTTCTTCTATCTCTACCAGATAGTCAGGCAAGCGGTCGTTTTAAAATTTCTTTGCAAATAACGGAAAATAGAGAATTTATAATATTAAAACAGCTTAACCGAAAAAAAAAATCGATTCAATATACCTTTAAATCAGAAAGGGCTAAGCCATTGTCTGCGATTAAATGCCTTTCCTGATACACATGTATCATAGTCCGACCGACGCTCGCTGCGAGCTCGTGACGCCCTTGTTCTTAGCACGGGGGCCGCAATCGTCCTCATCATGCGCCATTACACAACCCTCACAGAGTTTCCTCACTCTCGCTCACCTCCCAGATAATCAAACAGTTACCATTCGGGTCCGCGTGTGCCGGGCCCGATAATCGAGTAGAGAGCGGTTCTGCTGACGTTCGGTGAATTTTTACTGCGGCCCTCCGTGACCGCTGACGCCTTTATAGCGTGTCGACATCTCCGCCCGGAGGTGATTCAGTCCGGATTCTTATACAGACAATTTCTATTATTGACTCAAGTAGTACGTAGCTTACCATAAGTAGAACTATGTCGTTAGTTAAGTAAACTTATAAAGTAATTAAGTATTTGGCGATGACGGGCAAAGAATCCACAAAAGTAGACTTTCTGGTAATAGGATTTAACGCTTTACTTTGTACATATGGTACAAAGTTTTTTATACGAAGGAATGTAATTATATCTTTAGCTTGTTTATGACAATATTTTATTGCGAATATATAATGTCTATAAATATCAACAATAATAATAACTTATGTATATATAGGAGAATGCTCGGAGTATTGTGGACTGAATTTCGTACCAACGAGTCTATACATCGAGAACTCGGCATCAAGCAGCGTTTGTCATCTTTGGTACAAAATCTCGGATCCTCACCTTTTTTGGCCATATATGCCGCCGAGGGACGGTAGCTATTGAGCGGCTTATGGTCCAGGAAAAGGTTGAGGGTATCAGGCCACAAGGATGAAGGCCTATGAGATGGACTGACCAGATAAAAACGGCAGTAAATGGCTCATCATCGTTGCTACTGTATGCATGCACTAGGAAAGCGGCGATCAGAGGGGAATGGCGAGGTGTTGTTAAGCTTGCGACGAACACCTAAAGTAATGACCACTACTACTCTGTCAAGAGTGATACCGAAGAAGAAGTATATATAATATATAATACGTTCGTAGATCTTTCTTAGCTTTCGGTAGATCTAAGTATTAATAAACTTATCAAATGAAAAATCAAATTAAAAATACCTTACAAAGGTGATAACATAATTAATCAGGAGGAAATTTTATACTAGATAACCTGTATGATTGACTGCTTCGAGTGCTATCGCACATAATGCCTAGATGGCCAGGCTGCTAGACCTACCATTAGAAATGATACATAGGACGGGCGACGCGTCTGCGCAGGAGCGATCGTTAATTCCAAGCGAGCTTACAGCTTTACGTCGCTGTAATCAAACGAATGGTAATAAAACGGCGTAAACGATTCGGAAAATAAACATTCGAGTTGTAAATTAAGGTTTTAGGTGGTGATAAAATAAATTATCCGGCTCCGGATCGAATACTACGAGGCCCTTAAAACAGGTGTCTGTGCTCTCTGTGTTGAAACCTAACACTTGCACACTATTCGATCTACACTTTATTCAGATATTCATTCTAACCTATCGATGTTCACTGTTCGATATAAACTTAATATTATTTATGACGATGTTAAAAAAAACGAGGAATAGTTTCGTCCTGAAGACTTCGGATCTCATATGTTGACAGCCGGAATACAGCGGAGCTGTTATAACGGTAAATTTACAATATGAATTATCATGGTATCTACAATGTAAGCTAGCCGGGCGGGTTTTAAAAAACCTTAGCAACATCCAAACTCCATAACTCGTGACCCGGCAGTCGACCTATGGCACATCGGTATACCAAAGAATTCTTTCAAACGGTGCACCATCACACCACGGTGTCCGACAACAAAGACTTATTTCCATTAAACAGTGCGTCAGTCAGATCATGCTTTATTTTCAAATTTTTTTGTTTCTTTCAAGTTTATTTTAACCCTTAAATAAATGTTTAATTTAAACAACCCGGGCGGTACGTTGAGGTCCGTACTCATCCGCAGCGGGATCAAAGCGTTAACTGCATCATTGGTAGTTAATGTTACATTCAGGAGATTTTTACGCCCGATGTGGGCGAAGAACACAAACGCTTCGTAAGCCGTGAACTACACGCACGAGAGGAGCGGTAAGCGGATAACAAAATTATATAATCATTACGTTATTATCTTTTTCATATCACCATTATATTATTAATTTGATATTAGGTTTTAGCAGTGAATCCAAGAATCTGAAGATCTATACCCCAAGAAGGTGACCAGTGCAGAAGTGTCTGTATTAAATGCTGATGATGGTAATGACTAACAAAGAGGTATCGCAATAAATCGATCAGAAATGTCTCTACGGAGCCAACCCCTGAAAAGAAAATACATTCACGGGGTAGTAATATACCCCACAATCTTTAAGCATGGTTTTCTGTTATAACTTTCCACTTCTCTGCTTTTTTTTAGCATGAAAGAGAGTGCAAGGAGAGGAGAAAAATCTACAGGTTCCTAAGAACAGCATCAGCTCGTCACAACAACCTCACCGCCGTTACAACAAGCTGTAATGCGTCGAATATAAAACAGCATAAATTTATTACACAAGAAACTTGCACCTCGAATTAAAATACAATAGCGCTGGTGTTGCGGCGACCTTCGTCGTAACTGATCCAGCGTGCAGTGTGTGCAGGGCAGGGCAGGGCAGGGCAGGGCAGGGCAGGGCAGGGCACTCCAACAATTTATGTCCACCCCGACGTAATGTTTGATTCTGATCGCTACTTGTCTAGTTTATTTATAAGCTCGATGATTTTTATCAGATAATAAGCTTTACTTCAGTCACTGATAAACAGATCTTTGCTTTTTATTTAATCACTAGCTATTCCCGCTTTCCTGCCGTAACGCTCCCCGAACTCGTTTTGGGGAAAGAATTTTGAAAAATCCGTTCGTGGCTGACCTACACTCGGTAAAATAAATATTCCTATCAAATATCAAGTCTCCAGGTCTTATGGTTGTAGATATCGTGATGAGTATCTACATATCCGACAACTCGTAAATTCTATTCAATAATACCCGTTTATGGCAGGAATCGTTCTGAGTAATGAGACCACCTTTTCCAACTTTAATTATGTTCGTTTTCTTGTGTGGTGAGGAAATATTGAATATATAAATAAATATAAAAAAGCGACTTTCTCAATGATTAATTCAAATGTGATGAGTTAATATATAAGAAAATATTTATCACTGATATTTAAATAAGCATCACTCTAAACGACACACACTACTCTGATTCTTGTACAAGAAGAGTCATGGCCATATGTTCACCACGCTGTGCCAAGTGCCGGTTGATGGATGTCACATGTCAACGGCTGCTGTTTGTTTGGGATATGTCGATTATCTCACTTATGTTGTCTCACTGTATATCTTAATATTTTCTTTCATCGGAAGCCCAAGTTCAGTCGCGATCGAAACCGTGCCACACTGAGCTATCGAAACTTCTAGACAGCAGTAGAAAAGACTTAATGAATTATGTAAAACAATACGACAAGTTGCAACCCCCACTCGTCATGTTTTTTTAAACTATTATTTAAAGAAATAAACGTTCATGGAATTGGCAGCTAGTAATTTAACGTCGGCTTCGTAATAAGGAAATACGCAAACAGTTTCCAATGTAATCGTCATCGCGACGGCGCAATAAAAACAAATGTAAATTCACATGAAAAACGATAAAGTAAACTCGAACGTTATTCCCTCATAAAACAGTCGAGCTGCCAGATTTATGTCAGCGATTATACCCCGTACTGTCTTTTAAATAAACACTACAGTAGCATGAATAATGTCCACCGCTCGCACGGAGCGGTGTCGCTTCCAGTCCGCTTCGTATAATTAAGATGATTGTAGATCCTCCGTTGCTGGTTTTGTTGGATGGTGAGTATTCTATGTCGAGGTAGGCGCGTATTGTATTGTGTTCTTGGTGTATGGTCATGGTACGGAGGTGGTGGTGGTGGCGGGGGTAGTGAGAAGCGCAGGGCCGGCCGGCGTTCGTGTCGCGTCGGACGCATAATTTTCACATTCAATCAAACGTGAAACCCACTTCTTGAAAGCCGGCCCGTATCCATAGTGCGGGCCCGGTCAACTGCTCATCTGTTTACAAAGTTATATTTTAACCAATACATTCTTTATAAAACACACCATAAAGTGAGATTAAAAACTGTTTTTTTTTATTGAAACATATGACCATTCGATGAAAGGAACAGATAACAAAAATTATTGTTTACATACATAATTTTGATTTAACCAACTAATCGCTGTAAATATTTATTTAAATATTGAGGCGGACAGCAGATGAGGCAGTAAGGTTCTCGAATAGCGGATACTTGGTAATAATGATGATAGGTCCACTTTGGGTAAAACCGATATCCTGGTGAAGCGCAAGACCGATTGGTGTGTAGATCCACGAGAGAGTCCTAAGCTTAACAGTTAGCGTTATCCGACTCATAATGAGAATGAGTGATGCTTAAAACGTTATTGATAAATAAAGCTTATTCTTCTATTAACTGTTAGAATCGTCTATTAACGCAATATGATTAAGTGAAAATCAAATCAATTCGAGTGATAGAGAAATAAATAAATGTAATAACAAATTTGTTCACGCCGTATAAAGAGAGTCTAGCGTTTGATTGGAATATTTATTATCTACTATACTTTCGACTTGCTGATGTTATAAAGCCACTTGTTAAAGAAATAAATCGGAAGCTTCACGCAAACGTGCGCACCATGAATATGTGACTAAGCAGTGAATTAAGTTGCGCGCGCGCACCTCGCGCCGCTCACATTTATTTCTTTATTTATTCGCGGGCAGTGAGGCCTACATTCAAATAGTTCATTAGGCGGGGAGCGACGTCTGCCGGCCCTTTGTATGCGGAACCCGTTTGTGTGTTTTATTTAACTGCTTCTTGTTGAGAACCTTCGTGACACACGATCACATAAAATGGGAAATGTCGTGAGAAAAGCAAATACAAGAAATAATTATTATATGGTAATCATATGTACTGAGACGACTAAGTGGCAGTGGGCAGCGCACACTACTCGAAGGACCGACGGCCGATCCGGCAGAAAGGTCCTCGAGTGGCGCTCGCGTACCGGTAGACGTAGTGTTGGGAGGCCTACCACAGGGTGGATCAAAGATCTGGTGAGAGTTGCAGGAACCCACTGGATGCGAGCAACGCGGGACAGAACGATGTGGATATCCTTGGGGCAGGTCTATCGTTTGAATATGATGATAAATCATATATTTTTACTAATGGAAGAATTGACGGCTGTTGATGGTATATGTAATGCTGGACAGTCTTCCACGTGGTAATTCGACGAGTTAGTGAAGGACGCAAAATACCGCTGAATACAAGCAATGTAGGACAAAATCAGTGAGGAAATCTTTTGATTAGGTCCTTTGTCTCGCAGTGGACTTCAGTCGGCTGATGGTAATAATGATTAAAAGGACATGTTGGATAGCGTCTAGGTAGGTACCATCGTACATTACAATCATTACTAGAAAAATACTATTTTCGAGCAGATGTAACACCTACCACTTGATCAGTTTTGCTCCAATCGTTGGTTTGTTGTCTACAAAATATATCTTATTTTAAATGTTTATATATTATTGATCATATTATATATTGTAGTATTAATAGACCGTTTGTTGTGACAGCTCTCTATATTTGTTTTCATCAAAACTCTTCGCCACATAGGAATGATAATTAGATACTACCTAAAAAAACTATTTTCGATTAGTAGAGTAATCATATAATACATACATATAAACAAAAACTTTTAAATAATACAAAAGGTTTATTATTATCATCAAGAGGTAGGAACCGATGCCATAACCAGTGCGATATTGTTGTCTTTTTTTTATAAACCACTTAGGTGAGTGACAAACAGGCATGCGGTCCGCGTGATGTTGAGAGGTAACCACAGCCTAGAGCCGGAGGTATTACCGGACGTGTTGCCAAATCTCCAGAGACCTTTTCAGGCCCTTTTTGAAGAGCTTCATATTGTAATAATTGTATTTTTTCAAACACTTTAGATATTGTTGGCCAATCTTAGCAGCCGTGTGTAGCGCGCGTCAACCTGCAAATCACTCCGTGACGGGCGTATATACGAGCATCTCGCAATGGGAACGGAAAATCATTATTGGCCCATGTATACAAGGCTCCAAACTAGGATTGCGCCCTCTTTGATTGCTTTAAAACGACTCGCTTACAAATTGCTGCTAAGTAGTATCTCGATTAAAGTACAAATATTTACTTAAAAAAAGCAGTAAATAGTTACCATAAAACCTTACTTGGTAAAGGTGTCTGCGGGCTCACTTTTCAGGTGCCGTCGGGTTACAGTACTTTTTACTTTTCAAAGAAATCGTTTAAGTAACAGTTCACACATGACTTTTAGCTATTTATGCCACACCGAAGTGTTGTCTCCCTTTCAGTTCGATGGTAAGTACCCACGGCCTGTTATCATCAATTAATTCTCCAAAATCCTTGCAGCAAAGTAACTCCAGCTGAAGTATGAAAACATTCTTAAGCGCTTATGTTGAATCGACGAAAATAACTTTATATAGGGGCACTTGTTTCGTACCCGCGCGTCACTAACATCGACTAGTGATGGGGCATTGACGTTAAAAATAATCTCGATAAATCGAGTAGGAGATCAAAGCGGGAACAAATCGGGCGGGCGCAGCCGGCGCGATGTGCGAATCCGTTTAAATTAACGGATGCGGCATCTAACGGAATATTTATATAAATATTTTAGGAGTAACTATCTTTAATTGGTCCAAATAGAGTCGTAACTAGTCTAGACTTTTAAGCTTAAAAGCAAAATCTGAGCCTTCTTTACTTCAACTGTTTACACAACATAACTTATAATATGTTTGAACTTAAAACAAATAACTATTAAATGCGATATATATATATGTAGGAGAATACGCATTTGGAGGTTTTGGTTAAATAGGTTTTTGTTTTGTACATTATTGAAGAAAATGACTCATTTTTGGTTATTTTTTTAAGTTTTACTCATTTGCATCATTCCTATACATTCTTGATTCTATTTATTTTCATTTATTAACTAAAGAAAACTTATATGTAGCTACTAAATACTATTTAGTGTATGTTATTAATATAAAATAGATATACGACTAAGTATTTGCTTTCGAGGACCGATGGCCGATGAGGCAACAAGGTCCTCGATTGGCAACCGTGTTCCCGATAAATGCAGTGTTGGCGGGGCCATCATGGCCCAACAGTCTGGTGAAGATCGCAGGAAGCAGCTGAAGGCGGGCTGCGTAGGACCGATCAATGCAGAGTTCTTTGGGGTAGACCTATGTCTAGCAGTTGAAGTCCATCGGCGGATGATGATGATGATTTACTTAGGAATATATGATATTAAAGAATTGATGTGTATAACATTCTATTGTCACTTTATAAGCAAGCGTATAACTATCAGGTGAAACTTCTGCTTGATCCGTAGTATTGCCGGAAGACGAATATTAAGGTTAATTATACATCGGACGTAAATAGACGTCATTTATGTCAATCTTTGAAAAACAGCAGAAAATCGTGAGCGATATTAGCGTTGTCGTGGCCCCGGTACTATTCTCCAATGAAAGTGAATAGTTAGCAGCGCCGGCAGCGCGCCGTCCGGCGGTGTAAACTATAAAGAAATTTATTGGGATCGCTCAAACATTTTACAGTTTTTATTGAAAATGGCGGCGTTAGTGCCTATCGGGTTCAGTACATAGCATTTAACGGAGTTCGCTATAAAAATTCCTAGAGCCGATGTCGGATTTATGAGTTGACTACGAACAGTTTACACTTCATGTTGGTTGGCAGGTAATCACCACCTTTAGCGTGCGGACGGACGGGAGAGCAAACAAACGGTTAAATGTTAAATTTATGACTTATTTGTACAGTAATTGATGTTAACGTATACGTTAGTTAACATCAACTGTGTAACTAAAAAAATAGACTAATATTTTGTTATAAATATGCACCTGTGATAGGCTAGGCAAGCAATATGTTAACAGAAATGTTAGTGCTGCTAAATGTTTGTACGGCATTGCGATCAACACACTACTCAATAATACCTTTATTAATTAATAATGATAATTTCTATGTCATTAATATTACTATTGGCAACACTGCGGTGGCGCTGGTGGGCGGATATGACGTCACGAAGTAGGTAACGCCGCGAAGCTTCCTACGAGTCGCCACGGCCCGCCCCGCGCACTTCGGCCTAGACCGTCGTAATGACTACTCGTGTTGTTTGTTATGTCGATGTGAAATTGATTTGTTGTAAAATCGAAAAATTGCCATATTTTAATTGACATCAATAAAATGCAATGCAATTTCAAAATACCCACAACAGAAACTACAGTGACATTCTTCAAATGATTAAACCGTCCTTTTTTACTACACCAAAAACACTATTTTGATCAAAATCGGTTCAGCCGTTCAAACGGGGCTGTGCTACAGATAGAGAAATACACTTTTAAGTACACGCGTTAAATTGATAACACTCCTCTTTCTTGGCTGCGGGATTTAAATTGGAATAATTTGTCAACTATTACAAACTGACTTGTCTAACAAGGAGATACTTCTTGTGCGATGGTTCGGCGTGATTTACTCGGAGGAGATACTAGGGGGGAAACGGGTCAGGAAAGCGGTGGTGGGGGCGGCGTTCGGGAACACTTGACTAATAAAAAACACCCCGACGCCCTCCTGACTGATGCGACAATTAATTTAATCCTATTTCTCTACGTCTTCGGAGCCGTCAGGGTTGTGGAAAAGCAATGCACAGAAAAAGTGAACAGGATATATATTTTCAGGTCTTTGACAAATCGACACGAGCGGGAATGGGTTACCTGTAAGTAATTGCTGTAATATGTTTCGTTCGTATTCTAACACCCTCACGGAGTGGAGAGTTCTCGTTGTTATGCTCCTCTTTATTTATTTAATGTAACCTGTGGGAAGTATATAAATCCAAGAGTTGTGTCCAACGTGGAACGTAATGCAGCCTACTTCCTTATGCTTTCCCGTTACAAATCAAACGAAGCTTTTTCATATGGTTATATTTCTATATATAGCTAAGATATATTATAACTGTTTCTTTTATTTACTTAAGTTTATTATTATAATAGTTATTTTGAAGTTTCATTTGGTATATCAAGCTTTGAAACTTTTATACAAAACAAAAACATTTGTGTAAGATAAAGACGTCAATGGTGCCGCATGATCTCTTAAAATCTCTTGTTTGTTGAAGTGTCATCAGGTACTAAAGAGTCACTAAAAGCGATTTATGAAGAAAATAAAAAAGTAACGTTTGGGAAATCATCGTTCTGTCTAAATTCTTTACATCCACTCCATATGAAAAATAGATGTAGCCGATTCTCGGTTTCTACATGTTCTTTGGATTACTTCAAGAGGATGTAGTGTACTAGAAGAGTATTCATTGATATTGCTAATCATATCTTTATAACCGATAAGTCTATTTGCAGTAGTTTGTCTCTGATGCGCCGGTAGCCGATAGCCGGTAGCCGGTAGCCGGTAGCCGGTAGCCGGTAGCCGGTAGCCGGTAGCCGGTAGCCGGTAGCCGGTAGCCGGTAGCCGGTAGCCGGCAGGCCGGAGCCGGAAGGCGACAGCCCTGGGGCGCGCTGCGAGCAGACATCAGCGCGGCAGGCGGCTATTAAACAAGACTAATTGAGCGATAAATTTCAGACGGGAGACGATATAAAAACGAACGGCCCCGGAGAAAAATCCTAGATGAAGGAATATTGAAAGCGCACCGCCGGGAATTGATTACTGTCAATTAGTGCCGCCACTCCGCCGTCGAGGCCAGGCCCTGCTGCTGACTCGCTTCCATTGGTATTCAGCGGCGTCCGCCGCGATGTGGGAGCGAGTTTTTCTTTTCCGTTCCTCCTGTTTCGCCTGTACGAATTCGAGTGTGATTGACAATTTGATTAATGCTACCTATCGACCCGCTCACCACCTCCCCTCCACACCACTTCCACAATATTTTATTTTTCAATTCGTTATTACAATACGGCGATAAATTGACAAACCTAATCGGTATTACTATTGTATTGATAGGTCTCTGTTGCCACAGACTCCTTAAATCAGCGGTCGACAAAGTGGTGGTCTGCACAACATATGGTGTTTTTCTGGTGGTAGGACTTTGTTTGCGGAGACCGTCTAGGTAACTACCATTGCAGTTTCTGGCGAAAAACGGTACTGTGTAAATATTATTGTGTTCCGGTTTGAAAGGCGCTGTAACTAGTCTAACTAGACGACTGTGTTAAGAAGACTGTATGATGTGATACTATATACTATATGTAATCCTACTTAGCACCATGTGGCTATGGGCAAGCGTGTCACTTAACATCAGGTGAACCTCTTGTTTGTCGTGTAAAAAAATACTGAAGAAGTTTACTGTAATATCTTTTTAAATTAGACTGAACTGTAACACCAGCACAGAAATATTCACCAGCTGTAAATCTGTAGAACTTTATTACGAAAAGTCTTCGAACGAGGATGTGGTGGTAATAATTTAGGAAGACGTATTGTAAGATCTTTATCGTGGTGTTGTTGTCGTTGTTGTGCGTTATGACGTGTCCTGTGTAGCGATACTTCCAAAGCGACAATAGCCTTTCAACCCATTTTATTGTGAACATGACTGATGATGCGGCTGACACGCTCAGTGCGAGCAACACGTTGGATGATGTCTTGGAGTGTGGAGACACTTAGCAGTGCATTGCTGCCTCGGTGCGGGCGCTATGTACCCGTGCGTTATGAAGCGAGCGATGTATGGTGCCCTGGCGTTAGTGACGTGGTGGTGGTGGTGGTGGGGGGCGGTGGTAGGCGGGCCGCGGCCGGGAGTCGTGTCGATTAATAACATTTACAAGATGAAAGCCGTCGGGCCGTTAGTCGCCGATGCGGTCCAGAAATAAAAAGCAGCTTCATCCGATAACTCAGCTGGGGATACTTGCGGGCGCGGTGACCACGCGGCGCCTACCCTGCGGGACCGGTCCCGGAAACAAATCCTCAATAATATTTATTTATTAAAACACGTAATATTGAGGCATATAAACTTACTACCCTCTACAGTAAAAAATACACTGACGCATTAAATCATTAAGTATAGATATGAAGTACTATTTTCTTCAAACCTAATATACCCCCTCTTTTTAGCCTCCTAGCTTTAGTCCGTTATAGAAATTTATATGATATATATTGTCTGCTTTGCGTCAAGTAATGGTCTCGATGCCTTGTTCTGATCGTAGCATTGTTGACACAACTTCGTGCTTTTACCAGTGCTTGATGTGTTAACTTCATTATTTTATAGACGTGATAAATAGCTACGGAACACACGAATGTTTGTCAGCAGAATATATTACTATTCTTTTCTCGATAATTCGTCGTAGATGTTGAAACATTCATCCAAACTCCTATACAAATAGCTTCGGAGCCGAGGCTAGGACCGCCGTGTTATATGACAAACTCTTACTCACTGCGCTACAAGCAATAAAAATTGTGTTATTTATTCAGAAGCTAAAATGTCTCTTTGGACTAGAAGATATAAATACATTGATTAGTTATTCAGATTGTGGATGTTGATACATAAATTGAGTTCTGATGCTGCATCACGAGATCAAGCTTCATTATCAACACGAATTAATTTTTTAGAAAGCAAACGACTTTTAAAATGTATTTAATTATTTAAATTAGATTAATTATAGTATATAATATGATATTATCATCAACCGATTGACGTCCATTGTTGTACAGGGACTTTCGACGACCTTTCTTTGTAGGTGAGGATTTAAGCCATTTCCAACCACGTTCGCCCCATGCGAGTTGGTGGGAACCAGAGCCTCCTTTGTTAATTAGCAGGGTTCACCACCAGAAGACGAGTCGTTGTGCGGGGCCTCTTACACCCCGTATATATTATATATCAATATCACAGCGGCATTGATAATGTGATATTGAGAGTAAATAAATAAGAACAGTTCCGTACAGGATCTCGTCTTTGTATGTCTTCATATAATTTATTCGGCGCCTGTTATCTGCGCTGTTCGCAATAACGTTAATATCGCAGAGCTATATTTAGTTTTAATTTATTATTACTATTAACTTTTATTTATAAACATTAACATAAATAATTCGTGCAGCGCTGATTATTATTCAAATTTGAAATAATAAAACGACAGCGAAACGGCAAATTCCGATTTCTATAACTGATACATGAGCTGGTTAAGTAATATAACTATAATTAATAATCGATAGCACAGCATGATAAATAGAAGTATCTATTAAATACAAGTTACACAATCAGCTTATCTCTTTCATAGAGTGCAACGAATTAAGAATTATACACAACGCGTTTTATTAATTAAATTCGCGAACTATCAACTTCGTGGAAAGGTCAGTGAGTTCGTTACTGCAACAGATCGCTAAACGATGTGATTAATTTATCCATTAACGAATACGTGTTGTGAAATTTAGATTTTATGGTAACGAAATAGGTATCCTATAATCCTATTTGAAAATAATTCCGCGTAGAAACTCACTAAAACAGATAAACCTTTCAGGTTTCTTCTCCCCACTCGCAGCTCTCAGACCCCACTTTGAAATTTAACGATTGATGACTAGAAGAGATTTCATAAATTATTAAGGAATTCTATATATCTAACTAGAATAGATCAGAAATTAGATGTGTTCAAGAATTAGGTTGTCTAACATTACTTAAAAGATTGTTATATTTAACAAGCAGTGGGTAAGTCACGTTTTTTGGAAGGTTATTAGCTGATGGGGCAGTGAGGTCCTTAAGCAGCTGCCACTTACCTTTAGACGCAATAGTGGAACGCCCTCTGCAAGGAGGTTTGATAACTTGGTGAATCTCTTTTATAGGAGAACATTCAATGCAGCGATGTGGAGATTTGTTCTTATCTCCTCTCGTGCACTTGAGGTAGACCGTCAATTTTGTGAATTAGTTTCTATCTTAGATATGTTTAGATTAGCTCTATAGTCTCCGGCTAGTAAGACTAGGACTAAGGTAAGCCCTGCTTGTCGGAAAAAGCGACTAAAAGGGTCTAGGAGTTTCGCGGGCGTTGAGGGTGGGGGCCCTTATCGCTGCACAAACGAATCTGCGTGGGACAGCATATGGCTCAGCGATGGTGCCAAGGAGGGTTAGGTTTCTCCTCAGACGCGTGTAATACAAAGTGTAGAGGAGCATCGATGGTTTCTATAAGAGATCCCGGGGCCTCTCCGAATGCACTGACGCAGACTGAGGTGGTTTTATTGAGTAAAAATCTCACATAACCCTGACCTCTCCGCAAGAAGCAGGGTATCTTTTGAAGATGCCTACGCCCAGCAGAGTTCGTAGAGTTTAACGGCTGCTGATAATGATGAAGAGTAATTGAAAATTTAATAATTATTATGTTGCATATTAAGGACTTAGTTCTGTTACGGTGATATTGAATCAGTTTATTTGTTTTACAAGAACGTTCTACCGAAATATGTTTATAACGGTTACGCTCGCAGACGACTTAAAACTGTTTTGTTTTGGGGGGCTGACGGGGATCCGGGGATTATCGTTAAGTTGGTCACAGTATAGGGGCTCATGAAATACACTGTGTGCAACTAATAGGTGGGACGGGCGCTAAGGAGGGCATAAATTAGCTGATGTTGTGACGCCGCGGTACACGGCCGCCATCTGCTTGTGGGCACGTCGCGGCGCCGGAACCACATAGAGCTGAGTGTTGGGTTATCGACTGACAAATTCGAATTTCGAACGGACCCGGACACGACATATGGGAGTTTATAAATCTGTCCACCTCTTCAAAGCTCCCTCCCTGCTTAACTCGAAGATAAAAGCTTTACCCTATTAATGATCATTAAGATATATACGCTTACCTTTTTACCTGTCCGCGTTCCGATAGCGATGGTTTCTAACAATAAACATAAACAAATAAACAACATTGTTTAAAAAAAATATATCATGTATTAAATAATAAACTATGACAGTTTTATTTATTTTTTTAAATATTATATGTTTTAATAGCGGCGAAATATGTAGAGATTTATATAACACAAGTGAGAAACCTCAGAAAGTGATTACAGATGAAATACTCTGTTACTACCATATATAAGTACAACGAAAGCATCTTTACTGTCTTCTTTGAAGTGTTGTACATAGTGAAATTACTGAGGTAACGAGACTTAATATCTTATATATTATGGCAACGAGTAAAATATGGGTCATTTTTACATCATCATACGATCATCGATATGTCGAATGAAATAAAGTTAAATCCCAAATGTTCAATGGTGGTCTCTGGTACCGTGGACCGTCTTAGGTAGGTAAATAGTAGTGAGCAAACATTATTGTGTTCTGATTTGAAGGGCGTTGTAGGTAGCGAAAGTACTGAGGTAACAAGACATTACATCTTACGTCTCAAGAGGAGCACTGTGCGTGTTGTGCCGCGTTCGTCTCGTCGCTTAGTCGAATGTTAAAACCGAAATATTGAGAATTTTAACGTTTGTTAGTATTGAAGCGAATTAAAATAATGGTAGCGTCGGTATTAACAGCTCGGTGTGGCGAGCCGTCACCGGAGTCGCGGTTATTTCTGATCTGGTGGCCGCACGCGGTGGAACCGCTTCCCAGTCGCCGCACCGCCGCGCGCGGGAGCCGACGGAGCCGTTTCAATAATAGCCGACGGCGCGCTGAAATATTGCTCTACGGCAACTATAAAAATGTTAGTTAATATCAGCGGGGCCGGGAGGGCGGGGTGGCCGGCGCAGGCGCAGACGGATGTGCACCCAGCGCCGCCGCCGGAAGGTCGCGATCGCGCCGCCGCCGGCCCCGCGGCGGGCCGCAACACAATAAATAAAGATCCCGGGGCCGGGTTAATCGAGCTCAGCCTCGCGCCGACAATATGTTATTGTCACATAATTTAAGGAATGGTGGGATTAATTTAATTTGAACACTTTATTACTAGTGATACAGACGATAGTTTTTTTTTTTTCTTCTGAGAAACATTATTCTTCCGTATAATATATTTATTTCAATCTATTCACGTATTATCGTGCGTCTAAATGACTTATGAATATTTGTTTGCGTTTCTCTCTCTCTCTCTCTCTCTGTCCGGTTCCCGCGCCGCGCGATAGCTTCAAAAGGATTCAATAGAGATGTTGTTTATTGTGTAATTGCTTTGCGGTTTTTTTTTCTCGTTAAAAGAATATTTATTTTTTGTGCACGCTCGTATGACACGGCATACATCTCTTTGTTCCTTTGTGCAGGCTGAATGGACGTCCCGGCTGTGAGGAGTGACGGTGTCGATGGACGAGTGTGAACGGAAGATGTACACGGTTTCCTTTCATGTGCTTCGAAACGACGCAAATTAGAACAAAACGCGTTAAACGCTACTGATTATTTAATAATTGTTTACTGGAATTTGTTCTTATGTTTCACTTTGTTTATTGGATGGATGGATAGAATTAAGTATGAGTATATTCGAGGAAGTCTGAAAGTTGCTCCAGTGACAGAGAAATTGAGGAGCAAGAGGTTAGCGTGGTGCGGGCGTGTTGTGCGTGGGGATGAAGGATATATAATAAAGTAAGTAATGAGAATTAACATGGATATAAGGGTAGAGGAAGACCGAAGGAAGTGTGAACGGATTGTGTGAAAGATGACATGTGTAAGAAGAGTTTGAATTCAGATATGACGGCTGATAGAGGGATATGGAAGAGAAGTACATACTGTGCCGACCCCACTTAGCTGGAAAAAAAGCAGGAAGAAGAATTTTCACTTTGTTTATTCTTTATACAATGACCAAACACGACCGCTATTTCACATAATATGACATTAGAGAAACTCGTAAATGGCGACGTATACTCACCCACATCTCTGTAACTCACATATATTGGAAGCCAGAACACAGCAATTATGGTGTCAGGAATACAATATGAAGGTGGTAGATATCCAGGAGGGTTAGAAAAAAGCCTAGCACTGCTCGAATTAAAACCCTATTATAAAAAGATTATACGGGGGCAGATAAAGATGTTTTAAAAAGATGCAGACCTTTTGAAAAGCTTTCTAATAGATCATCATCAGCCGATAGATTTCACAAGGCACCAACGGACATCGTTTGTAGGGGTTCCTATGGAGGGGTTTAAGCCATTTCCCACCATGCTGGCCCAATGCAGGTTGATGGGAATGCGAGTTTTAATAGTTACCTTTTTGATATTGTTAACTTTCATTGCTTTCCATTATAGATTTCGGCAAGAAGCACTTCCGCTGTTAGACTTTGTAGTTTTTTTTTAATACTATTAATAACGCCGTTATCACTAAAATGTCTTTGGATCATTCATGCGGTGTCACACACACATCAGTCACACGATTTTTAATTATCACAATCCATTGGATGTTAAGTGGAAACCTAATTAAAACTAGTATATACATTAGTATTTTATTTCAATCTACTTTTACTGAGATTACATTTTAGATATAAAATTATCTAAAAAAAAATCACGATGAAAGGATATAGAATCCTGTTGACTGTGGTTAGGTTGAGATACACTCAGGGATGTGCACAGCACCACATTCGCGCTCGTCGCCTTGATACATATAGTATCCAGTCTCGTTACCTCAGTAATTTCACTAGCTACAGCGTCCTTCAAACCGTTACAAATAATGTTTGCCCACTACAGTTTGTCAGCTGCGGTGGTATCTTCATAAACGGTCTCCGGCAACAGAGGCCAGCCACTTACCACTAGTAAATTATTTTATTTGTTCATATGCAGCCCTCGGTCTTGGATACTCTGCAACGTGTGCTCGTCGTCATGGCAACCATACTGTTGTCAAGTTGCCACAGTGATTTCACTAGACAGAGAGCTGACGGTGAGAATGAGAAACAAAAGAGTGCGCGCGTATAATTAGAATCGTTACAAATCACCAATCCATTAGCGACGTGCCCCGGCGGGATTAACGACGCGCCGGGAATAAGGCGGCAATTATCCCGGGGCGTGTCGCGGGATTGAGTCCCGGGGGATCGCGGCGGATCCCGGCGACGCTGCTCCATTT
The DNA here is from genome assembly GCA_033220335.2 of Troides aeacus. Taxonomy (NCBI): domain Eukaryota; kingdom Metazoa; phylum Arthropoda; class Insecta; order Lepidoptera; family Papilionidae; genus Troides; species Troides aeacus. The sequence continues at coordinate 832,747 of CM067277.1, read as the reverse complement.
GAAAAATGCGCCCCCCGTCCGGGGCTTTTGATGTGCAAGCGTTGAAAAATGACCGCGCGAGCTCCATCATTGGGACGATACTTTAAGTTCTTTTAATAGAGTCTGAACTCGTGATGCGTCTGCTTAACCTGTCCTGTCGTGACGGATGAGTACCGCCATCGCTGGCTTGCTTTTTTAATGCCAACGGTCTCAATCTTCGCATGATGGTAAAGCACGCTAGCTGGGAACACGAACTATTCTGATTATGGTTTCCGCCGTAATACCGACTGATTTACAAGATAAGAGTGGATGGAACAGAAGAATTCTGGACGCCGGAATTTTCCGTACCACCGAGAGGCTTTCGAAGGTAAAAATCCCACATAACCTTGTCTTCCCCCCGGTAGCATGGTATCTAAGTATACAGTATATTTTAGAAGATTTCCCTCATAACAAAAAAAAGATACTTTCGTATTGTAATATTTATTTTTTAATCCGTTTTGAAGGCCGTTGTAGTTAGTAAAAATTCTTTAAGTTATTTAGAATTAAGAATGAGTATATTCGAGGAAGACGTCCACTGCTGGACAAAGGCCTCCCCCAAAGATTTCCACTCAGACCGGTCAGCATTGGACGTCTTCCGGCTGATTGGATTGGATTGGATATTCGAGGAAGTCTGAAAGTTGCTTCAGTGACAGAGAAATTGAGGAACAAGAGGTTATCGTGGTGCGATTTCTCTAATGGTAGTTCTCTATCTACCAGACACAGGTTAGCTCGGTACCACCGCAGCGCCTATTTCTATCGCCAAACGGTAACGTACAAACATTACTGTATTCCGGTTTGAAGGTTGCTGTAGCTAGTGAAATTACTGGGGTAACGAGACTGAATACCGTGTCTCAAGGTGACGAGAACAATGTGATGGTGTGTATAACATCCTAACAAGCGCTACGTTGTTATGGACAGGCGTATCACTTACCATCAGGTGAAGGTCTCGCTCGCCTGATCATATCATTAAATAAAAATATGAAAGTGGAGGAAGCGAGAGAGGTGTGCCAGGATCGTAACAGGTGGGGAGAGGTGGTCTCTGCCTACCCCACTGGGAACGAGGCGTGATATATTATATGTATGTATAAAAAAAAGATATTGTTTAACATCATAAGTAGAAGCACATTGTAACGATGGGGCGTATAATTTACAATCAGGTAAAACACTATGTAGGCGGACATTTTCAAACTTTGCACTTATAATTGCATAAATTAGGAAATGCAACAGTAATTTAAACGGCAGTGTTAATATTTTTTTAAATAAAATTAACACTGGCCGGAAACATAAATATGCGTTCGATTAATTATAAATGGCACCGAGTCGCGTTGTGCTGCGTCGTGCTGCGTCGTGCCGCGTCGCGCCGCGTCGTGCCGCGTCGTGCTGCGTCGTGCCGCGTCGCGCCGCGTCGTGCCGCGTCGTGCTGCGTCGTGCCGCGTCGTGCCGCGTCGTGCCGCGTCGTGCCGCGGCGTGCCGCGGCGTGTTGCGTCGCGCAGCGTTGTGCTACGTCGTGCTGCATCGCGCAGCGTCGTGCTACGTCGCGCCGCGTCGTGCCGCGTCGTGCTGCGTCGTGCCGCGTCGCGCCGCGTCGTGCCGCGTCGTGCCGCGGCGTGTTGCGTCGCGCAGCGTTGTGCTACGTCGTGCTGCATCGCGCAGCGTCGTGCTACGTCGTGTCGCGTCGCTCGGTGACAGCCCGCCAATGTGCCAATTTAAATGTAACAACGAAACGGTACGGGACGCGGGACGGGGACGGGACGGGGACGGGACGGGGTGTGGGAGTCGCTCCGGGGCTACACAAAAAATAATTAATGGCCCGACTAATGAATACGATGTCTGTTTAAAACGGGTACCGACAGTAAAACCGACCGCTGCCGAACGTCTTCTACAATGGTACTTAGGGACACTCGCCATGTGTTCTTCCGCAGCTTCAAGGTATTTGCGTGAGCTATATTATTTTATACTAGCTGTTACCCGCCCACTTTGCTGGTCGTAACACCCTCGCAATTCCTTTAGGAAGAGGATTCCTGTAAAATTCATCCTTAGCCGACCCACTGCAATATCTGCGATATAACGCCCGGAGACTTGACATTTGGTAGGAATATTCGTATTGCGGAGTACAGGCTATCTGAGAAAATATTTTACGAAATTCCTCCCCCAGAGGGAGTTGCGGAGGTGTTACAGACAGCAAAGCGGATCAGGAACAACTACTCTCCTACATGTATATGTAGAAGAGTAGCCGTTCCTATATAATATATATAGATAGTCATTAGTAGTTAACTGATAATAAAAAATATTATGACATTTTAGGATTACAGTTATGCGAACATTTGTAACTATAATCTTGATAATATATAATTAAAAAATGTCTCTGTTCGTTATTTATCTGTAATAGTATAAGGATACTACATCCTGTCTGCTTCATCAGACGATAGCAACAGCGGATAGCAAACCGTATGAAGAGAACAAATAAAATTTTCTTATATTTTGTTTGCCCTGCTTGCGGACGGTACGCGCTCCGCTCCCCCGGGTGGAGTTGGCCCTGATTTATTCGGATCATTTCCGCCACTCCTTACGGCCGTTTAGCCGGCTACCCGGTAAATTAACCGGCGATTCTTGTATTTGCGACAGTCACCTTTTCAGCCTGAGGCGGATTATGAACAGTCTACAAAAAAATCAACGGCAATCAGTGCAAAGTCATTCATCTGTTACATTGCTGGTGATAGGACTCTATCACCGGACTTCTACATTGCCTCGGTATCTATATCGACTGTTAATCAGTAACAGCTGGTGACTGTTAATATCTGGTGTTTTTTTTTATTCTACGGAACGACGAGAGACATGATATTCAGTCTCGTTACCCCAGTAATTTTATTTTTTATTTGGCTTCGTCGGAAGTTTTTCTGGATGAAAATATTTTTTTGCATCTACCTTCAACCTGGACGTTCCGACTAATGCCAATTTTTCTTAACTAGTTAACAGTTGTTTATTATCATCTATTAATCGTATAATGATTAAACTATCAGGTAAAAAGAGTAGCTGAAGACCGGAATATTTTTCTTAATCCAGCGTGAGCCAAAATTTTATTTTAAGAAGATAACTCGTGATGATAATCATTGGTTATGTTTTGGTTGCCCTTGCTGCAATTTATCATCATCATTAGCCGATAGTCCACGGCTGAACATAGGCCTCTTCTAAAGATCTCCTCATATAGTCACCATGGCCCCGGTACCGCTGGGCATACTGGAACTGTCGTATGTTGTGGTTTATTCGGGAGGATTTGGGCAATTTCCCACCACGCTGGCCTAATGCGGGTTGGTGGGAGCCAGAGCCTCGTTTGTTGTTTAGCACAATGCACCACGAGCAGGTGAAGTTGGCTTGGGTCCCGTGAATTGTGGTGCGGGACCTCTTACACCTTTAGCAGCAATTACTTTTGATTTCAACCGGTTCTGATTTTCCTAAAACTAGGATGGAAATGAAACATTGGCCCGGGTAAACCTGTTTGAATATGAATTTTCTAAGCAAGCAGTCTTAATATCTGGTATTTTAGTTTATCAGTAGAAATGTCACTAACTTGGGGTCAAGTAGATCTCTACTTTCTGTTTATTTGATGGATAAGTTAGAATTTTCATTTTCATATTGTAAGATTCGCTGTTAACGCCCCTAACACTATGGCTCGGCGATGCGCACAACACAACTGCCACACGTCCGCTCCCGCCGGCGGCTCTAGCGCTACTGACGTACTAACATTCGATCACTCGAGACAGTCTGTCCACAAACACCATTTTGTAATGTACCCACATACTATATAATATTAATGTTTTCTTTATAATATTAATATCACTTTAATTTCCGTACTGGTATAGTAATTGAATGTTATAACGATCCCCATGAAGTGGTAAACCATTAGCAGCATGTTCTACGAGGGAACAAATCGTAATGAGGTAGTCGCTGTTAACTCTCAGCAATAACAATAACTCAGCCGCGCCCGTCGCAGCCCGCCGCAGCCCGCCGCAGCCCGCACGACTGAGCCTCACAATGAATCTAAACTTCCTTTGTGATTAGGCTTATAATAATAAACTACGCCGGATATCCTGAAAGCGGCCGTTTGCGGCGGACGTGGCCCTTCCTTCGGCGCCCCAAGAGCGCTTCTCGCGCGCTCCTGTAACTTAAACCCGTACGCGGCGACTTGTTAGTTTTGTCACAGTGTACGCAGATGTATCACTTCTAACAAACTTATTTTGCATTTCATTCTTAATTTTTTTTTTATTTGCTATAGCTGAAAATCTTTTTATATATTCACTAGATATAATTATGAATAATCATGTTTTCCAAGTGATTGTTAAGCAAACTGTCTACTCAAAACAATATACTTATGAGCTAAGACGTTGAGTCAATAACCTAGCACCTCATTGGCGATCATTAGTTTCTAACATACAATATCTTGTATCTGAAACTATCGAGATATTTCTAATTGAAAGTGTTACTACTAATTACTCGTACATATATAGGAATCATTCAGGAGCAAGTATAGAACCTGTCTATCTTTACAGTCTTGAAGGACTGGCCAACATAACCAACAAGTAATAGTACGTTTCCGTTCCTTCTTAACTAATGCTTTCATATATTCGCGCAGACGTCCGTCTGCCCAGTTGTTTTTATCTAAAGGAATATTGAATTGCTGGGTTGTGACTGTGGGTTGTGGGCTGTGGGTTGTGACTGTGGGTTGTGGGCTCGGCTGGGCTGCGGCGCGCTGCCGGCATGATGTGTTAGTTTTGGGTATAAAGGGCTAATTTGTGCGGCAGTTAGCGGTAGGCCGGCTAAGCGGGCGATATTTCAGCGGCTGTTTGTTCAGGCTGTTTGCGCCCTTGTTAGCGGGGATCCGCTTCTGCGTATTTGCTCGTGGGGCGCTCGGTGCGCGCCGCGAGATTATGCTACTTGCAGATGTCCTGCTCGCTTATTTGCTAACTTATATCTTGCACACGAGAAATTAAGGGTATATCTATAAACTCAGAAGAGGTTACACACAATTCGAACCAGTTCATTATCACCATCATCATCAGCTGATAGAGTTCCACTGCTGGACATAGGCCTCGCCCAAAGATCTCCACATCGGTCCACCTTGTCAGAGGCATCCCAACACTATATCTACTGGTACACGGACGCCACTTGAGAACCTTACTGACCCAAAGGCCGTCGGTCCTTCTGCAATGTGCCCTGCCCACCTCCATTTAAGTCTAGCGATCTTTAAGGTTCAGTCGGTGATCTTAGTCCTTCTGCGGATCTCCACATTTCTGATTGGATCGCGAAGAGAAACTCCGAGCATAGCCCTCATCATTACACTTTGGATGACGATTATATCATTGATATATTAATCCACGTCTTTTGATCACTTGTGTAGTTATGTAGTTAAAACTATTCATGCATTTGGAGGTACTAGCTAACGGATAATTGAAGAAATACCTGAAATATATGAAATGATTTTCTGCTTGATTGCTGCTGCTTGAAGGCTTGATTTGTAAACTTGAAAATTGAGAAAGTATTTTGTGCTAAAACCACATTAGAAGAAACGAGAGATGATATATAATAATAACAAGAACAGAATTTAATATATGCTAGATCAATTATCTAACTTTGTCTATTTCTTCTTACACTTTAGACCGATAACAACAAAATCTTTGTATTTGGTTAAAACAGTTTTATTTATTCGTAAGAGATCATAATCATCGTCATCGTCGTACAATTCACGTCAGTACCGATGGCTATAGTTTTGTTTTACTCGAACGAATGAATAATATAGAAAATGCGGGTACAACTGTACGCCTGTCAATTCTTCGCACCGAACCGGTCCTGTCGCGAGCGCAACCTGTCACCTGCCGCTCCACCAGCCTGTCACGGTGTAGCTGTCAATTAGCCCGAATTACGTGAAGTTTTGTTCATCAAGCGATTAACAATGGCCGGCGGGGAGCAGAGCAAAGCATTTATCTGTATATAAGAGACTTCCACATATAAAGAGGCCCGTCAAGATATCTTTGGAGCCGTAAGACCTGGACACTTGTAATTTGGTAGGAATATTTCTTTTGCCAAATATAGGTCAGCTAAGAATAGATTTTACAAAATTGCTTTCGTAAAGGGAATTGCTGGGGGGTTGCGGCAAGTATAGTGAGCGGGGGATATTTAGTTCTTGCATATTAGATGATGATAACGGATTAATCGCTAAAGACACTTTAGCGATTCGTTTACCTTAATAAAGCATTAGATGTAGATATACAGACAACAATATTTGACGCATGAATTGCACAGGTATCCTTTGACAAATACTGGAACGGGTCCGTTTGGCCGTTAATTATCTGCAGATCCACAGACAGGCTCATTAAACAACAGAAGACCTTGAAGCCGTAATCAGACAGCGAATCCTCTATTTGAATCGGCAAGTTTGTCACTTGTTGCGACACAGCGGACCCGTTAATTATGCGCTCATGTTAATTATATTTTGACATTTTAAATTGCTAATGCTCTTATCTTAATTGTTAATTCATGCAGCCGTATAACAAATTATGTATCTAGCAGCGCCGAAGGATAATTTCGACTGTTGATATATAACAATATTATGCTATTTTAGATAACAGCATCATAATTAGACAATAATACAAAATTTTAATATTGCTGATTTCGTATGTATATGTATTGAATTTTAATATAAAATAGATAAAAACGTTTGCAGCAATCCCCGCATACATGAATACGAAATATATTAAACTTCAGTGACGGATGTATCAAAATGTATATTGGTGTCGTCGTTATCGCTCGTAACAACCACCGTACTGGCACCACCGCACAGCTATCGACACGCCATCCCACAGTTCGCAAATGACAAGTGAAATAAACCGAATCTATAGATAATTATTAATGTGTCCGGCGTGGGCAAGTGTGGGGCACATGGCGGCGCGCGAACGGATCCTTCTAAATAAATTACATTCATCGGCGACCTGGCAACATAAGTACCGACTTCCTGACCACTCGACGACGCGCGAGGAAGCGATAAATAACTGGAGACTGTCAGCGAAATTTAGCATCGGGCTTTGCTACGGAATAATATTGTTTCAAACGGCAACAGCGCTTAAGTTCTCACGCAAAAACTTTACTGATTTCCATTCGGTGAGGGCTGGGGAAGGAACAACCCCGGTTGTGTGTAAACATAAATATATATTCAATTAAGCGACCGGATGAGTGAATGTTCACCTAATGGTAAGTAATACCACCCCCAGTCCACAACAACGTAACGCTGATTAACGTGCTATATACTATAACGGCTCTAGTACCCGGCGGTATAGGAGGCCACGCTGACCGTCGATGTGGAGATCTTTTGGGGAGACCTATGTCCAGCAGTGGACGTCATCGGCTGATGATGATGATGATACTACCCTATATTACGCTCGTCGCCTCAGACATATGTTGTCTCGTTACCCCAATAATTATACTAGCTACAGCACCATTCTATCTTGAAGACAGTACTTTTTGTGGGCTGCAATAGGAATTGCGATGATACTTAGAAGATCTCCAGCAATAGAGATCTACCACCAGTAGAGCTATTTTAACTTACCTGATTCTTTCAGATGTTGAAGCTAAATTGCATTTTGTATAAATACAATACTCTAACATTTTCACACGGTGTTACATGTCGGGGCTATAGGATACAATGTCCGTTTGCCTTGATTATCCACCAGAACAGCAATCATATCATAGTAAAGTGCATAGCAGCTGTGCGGACTCACAGTAATGTTACCACCATACAATCTTTATTAAATAAACTCTGGACTGGAACAGATATCTCAGCATTACGAAGTAGGTGGTCACCAGCATTATGAAGGTATTCAAGGTCACATTAAAAAGAGTCTGAGGGATTTACTCTGCATGAACTGTCGAGCTACATTCACCATCACCATGCAGTCAATGAGGTTCCCTTCATGTATAGACGCGAAGAACTAACATTGTTTTTTTTATTAATAGGTGTTTTACTGGTAGCTCTCCGTTCCTTCAGACCATCTAGGTAGGTAATAACTTTGCCCTTTAGTCCAGTGTTATTAGGAATAGGACTAAAGTAAGCACTGCCTGTAGGAGGCGACTAAAAGCGTCCAGAAGCTTCACGGGCCTTGAGGTTAGGTACCCTTATCGCTCAAGCAAACCTGTGTTCTAGGTACCTTACACTGGGACAGTGTAAGGTTCAGCGATGGTGCCTAGGAGGGTTAGGCCTCCTCAGAGACGTGTTCACGCGAAGTGTAGAGTGGCACCGGTGCGTTCTATGAGAGATCCTGGAGCCTGTCCCAATGCACTGATGTAGACCACCGTGGGAGGCTATTACTTTAGCTCCTATTTCTGCCTATAAACATTAATGTGTTCTGGTTTATAGGGCATTGTAACTGGTGAAATTCCTAAGCTAACGAGACTCAACACTTTATCTTTCAAGGCTACGAGCACTATGCGATGCAGTGTATATTATTCTATCTAGCGTCGCGTTTTTATGTGCAAGCGTATCACTTATAATCAGGTGAACGTCTCGCTCGTTTTAAGCATAAGTCAATTCAAATATATGTAAAGTGTATAAATTATGTAAATTTCAATCCTTCCAGCGCTGATAACAGGTAACGAAGTATCTTTATCTGTTAATTTATTAAGAAATCATCTTAAGAATAATCATCTCCGTTTTCGATGCTTTATATTTATAAAAACAAGAATAATATATCGATTACCAGTAATAAATCGGCTTGGTCAGTGAATAAAGTGATTCATATGACGCTTCCGTACTGCGGAATTAATCCTGGTGGCAGTTAAGTCGAGTGCAGTAAGAACCTTAGCGTTAACTCGCGTATCAGATAACGTCCGTTAACTGTCGCATGTTAATGACCGTTTTAGCTTGAAGACTACAATTTTTTTTTTACTGCGAATTACGACTCACCCAATCCCGTACGAACGGTAGAACGAACGATCATCGAGGGCTGGCAGTATGCTACCACCGGCCTCCTCGCGCTGAGGGCGCCGTGCCACCTCTCCTGATCACAGCTGGATTGATCTCACATGGTGTGAAAGTCTCGTAACGAGCTTACTATAGCAATAATCTTGTTTCTTTTGCTGGAGATCGTGTAGGCACCTCCTCAGCTCCTATTTCTGCCGATAAACACTTTCTCGTTTGATACCATATCATCATCGGCCGATAGACGTCCACTGCTGGATATAGGCCTCGTCCAAAGATCCATTTTATTAGTTACAGCGCCCTCTAAACCAGAATATAGTAACGTTAACATTCTCAACTACTTTTAAGCGGCTGCTAGCGATGTTGCGGTTGTATTTAAAAAATCTGTAGTAACAGAGACCTATCCCCTGTGAACTGTTCACTAACCTAACCAGCACTATTACGAGCGTAGATTCTTTACCATCAGATAAACGGTCCGCTCGTATCGTCGTTACATTAAATTAAAAAATAATGTTCTGTATAACAAAATAATATATTTCGTATATAAAAGTAAATTATTTAAATTGCTTAAAAACGCAAATGTACGAAACCATCAAGATAGTAGACCAATATAAATTGGTATGTGCAAATATATTTTAATCGAATGATACTGATATATGTAGATGTTAAATATATTATATATACACCGGCTGGACATCCGCTGCAGGATATCTAATCGTCTAGAATTAAATTGTAGTTTCAAGTAATAAAAATAAAGAATTTTTCGTTAAATATCTATTTGATGGGAGTTTATAGTATACAGGTATGTGGATCATGATCGAAGGAGAACCGGACTGGTGAGACAGAATTAGTTTTCTCTATCTGTCTGCCGCACTCCAGTTTGGAAGCATACCATGAGGATTCATGAGGTACCTTCAAACTGTCATTAGTTCAATTATTACATCATTGGATGATTTATTAAAAAGATACTATAGTCTTGGTCGGACACATACCTTGAAGGACTGACGGTCGATGTCCCCGAATGGCGACTATATACTGTAAGATGCAGTGCTGACAGACCCTCCACAAGGTGGACCGATAAGATCATCGGTCCACCTTGTGGACTGCATATCAGCGGCCATATCATATATCCAGTGGTTTCCTGCGACCATCATTAAATGCTGATGGTCGCAGGAAACCACTGGATACGAGCAGCACAGGACCGATCGGCGTAGAGATTCTTAAGAGAGACGTATGTATGCCCAGCTGTGGGCGTAATAATCGCGCGTCTTCGGCGGAAGGAGGATATATATATCTATAAACAAATCAACAAAAGATTAATGATATTAGCCCACTTAACGTAAAGCAGCAGGAATGTTTTAGGCGACTTATTCAGCGAACTGGTTCATTAAGTAGTCTCCACGCGCGCCGCGCTGAAGGCTCTGTTAAGGAGCTTTTATAAAACACGAGTTGTTTTAAAATGATGATCATCAATAACCGAAAGCCCCCCTGTCTATTATGTAAATAGTTTCGGTGCCGTGCGATAAATTATTTATGGGCCAGCCCAGGCCGAAGGGTCTGTACACCAGCTACAGACGGAGAAAAATGATCCAGAGCCGCTGACGTGACGTGTTAACGTGTCACCTCTGATGTTTATATGAATAATTAAGCCTTGCGTTCTCTCAGCTGGAAGCGGATGGAGTAATTAGTCGGCAATGATGACCTTGGCAGTAAACCACGAGCTTAGTGTTTTGTTCGCGCCGTTTGTTATCTCTTCGAGATGTTTAATTAAGGGTTTAATGTTTACATTACTAACGTGCAGTAAGGTAAGACTTTATTTGAAAATTTGGATTTAAACCTAGCTTTAAAGGATGGTAAATATATGTATAAATTGCGTGGAAAAGATGAAGTAGAACTTGGCGAGAAGAGACCACCTTTGTAAGCAACACTTTAATTTATTACTTGTGGTATAGCTTAGATCTAAGCTAACGAGACAGCTCATATTTCAAATGCAGTATGATGTGCGAATATTGTAAGTAGCATCAGATTGGCAGGTATAGGTAGGCACCACCAGCTCTTCTCGATGCTTTTATTGTGAACTCTGTTAAGTGATCCCAAGTATCAAATAGCTTATGTAGTTCACGATCTAATAAAGTTATTAAAGTTGAAAAAATCTTCACCATTTTGATATTAAGACATTCACCAGAACATAATATTACGTAATGTAATACTAGTAATATATTTATCGATAATAGATCTTTATCAGACACTGAAACTATGTAGACTATGTCCAGCAGTGGACGTCTGTCAGCTGATATTGATGACGATGATGATGAGATCTTTACCAGAGACTGTCTAGATGCCGCCTAGCTAGGTATCGCAGCTCATACTGCAGCCGACAAATAGTACTGTACAAACATTACTGTGTTCCGGTTTGAAGGGCACTGAAGCTAGTGTAATTACTGGGGTAACAAGACTCAACATCTTATGTCTCAGGCAATAAGTATTATACAATGTGGTGCTGTATCATCCTCGCGCCACGTTGGTATGAGCAGACGTCATCAGATTAACGTTTCCTACTCTTCGCTTTGTCCCATCACTGCTGACCGTTCAGCGCACGATTAGTTAATTATGAGATACACGCCGATCTCTTCACGTGACAAAGGATACTAACTAATAGGATAGTAATGTCTTCCTTTAAGGAGACATAATAAAGATAACAAATTAAATAATTTCCTTGCAGCCACGTCCACACGTTTCTAAAGCCGAGCAGCTGACACTCGTGACAGGCTGCTTTTGAAGTGTCATTGTAATTCCGGCGAGGGCTTCGAGTGGGCTTTTTTAAAACGGACAGCCTTTATATGCGTGGTCACGTGGGCACGCGGTGACAGCACCATCCTGTCACCACTGGTACATGATGATTTACAGCCGCCGCGTAACGCAACGGCGTTTCACGTTCATGATTAGTCAATCGAGTTTTATTGAACGGCGCGAGTGGACAAGCTGATCATCATCCCGGTAATATCCCTATAATATTGTTGATACACCATCACACTGTGCTTGCAGCATTTGATGGTATATTTTGGTTATATCATACGCAATCTAAACCACAAGTTAAGCAAACTTTTTTTTTCTAAGTTTAGTCTGCCTACCCCTAACAACAATTGCTATTTGAGATGATATAGTCAGCGTCCCATTATGTTCGTCGCTTTGAAACACAAGTCCTGTTACCATAGTAATTTCACTGGCTACTCCTATAAATTGGAGAATAGTGCACACTATTGCTTAGACACAGAAGTAGAAATTGTGGTACTTAGTCACCGCTTCAGTAAACCAGCAGATTGTTTAAGTTAGGGTAGCAATCAATGTTTCAGAGTAATGCGCGGGAGGGATGAGTACCCTTACCGCACACACAACTACTTTTAGGAGGATGATGGATGCACGTGGTCTCTAGCCAATGTGGTAACTGTCTGATAGTAGTTCGCAGGAAAGATTATTCTAATCTACTGTACTAGTACTAGTACAGAGTTAGAGACATCGGTTGTGTTTCGAAGAAATTTCCTATAATCTTTGCAAGTATTGCAGACCACCGATGGGGTTTCAGTTGGTAAACATTTCTACATAATCGATTTCTCGATAAAGATCTTTTCGAAGGTTTCTTTCATTAGCAATAAAAACATGGTTGTGTATTTAAATCAGTTCTTCAACTTTTTTGTTTGAATATAGAAAGGAAAATACTTGTTAGAGTTTAGCAAAGTAGGTGATAACTGGTGGTGGCGGGAGTCGCAAATTATGCATTCATCAGCTCGCCCGCGGTAAATTATTGGCGGACGTCGGCGGAATAATGGGTGCGTCCGCGAGCTGGGGGGCTCGTCGGCGCGTTAATCACTCACCGTCGGTCTGTCTCCGACGCGCTGACACGTTGTCGGGGCTTCGACGCGCACGTCGCTCCGCCCGCTGACACCAGATGGATCGGCCGCCGCATTACTGCACTGTAACGAACGCTGCACGTCCACGTCAACGTGGTGACGTGGAGACGAGGGCCGAGCTGACGCACGCGGCGCGGCGACCGCCCGCTCCCAGCATCAATCACACAGTACCAGAGCTCCGAACGTTTTAACCAACAGTACATTCAGTGACGCACTCTAAGTTCAGCATGTGACACCATGACATCTGAACAGGACAATAGTTAAGCTATTTTTTAATCAATTAAGCAAAAAGACAAGCAGGACGTTGACCTGATGGTAAGTCATACGCCCATCCACAACAACGTGACACTGGTTAGGATGTTATACACTGTACCACATTGTTCCCGTCGACTTGAGACTTAATTACTTTCGCTAAAGAACCCTTCAAATCGGAAAGACAGTAACATTTGCAAACTACTGTTTCTTACTTCTGCCCTTTCACTAGCGTTGTGGGGTCGGCACAGCATGTACTTCTATTCCGTATCCCTCTATCAGCCGTCACATATGAATTCACACTCTTCTTACACACAATTCATCCACACTTTCGGCGGTCTCCCTCTACCCTTAATTCTCATTACTTACTTTGTTATATGTCCCTCATCCCTCCGCACGACATGCCCGCCCCACGCTAACCTCTTGCTTCTCAATTTCTCTGTCACTAGATTCAATTAATTATCATCACCTGCCGTTAGTGTTTAGAAGAACTGTACGTTACTCGTCATAATAATTATTGATGTCTGCTTTTTAATCTCTCGTAATCGATTTGCAATATTATCTGTGTTAATGATAATAGTCCTTGTCCTCCTGGTGATTTCACTCTATATTTGCCAATAGGTGGTCTCCACTCTAGGATTTTGCAGTTAAATTGATAGTCTGATCTTTCGCATTATTTCACCTACCCATTGCCGCTGTAACTTACCAGAGGTGTGGGCTCCGTACAGCCAAATAAGTACTGCATACCCTGGCTCCCTAAACTTACCTGCATAATAATCTCTCAAGTTACACTAAAGGTATACCACTATACTTTGACTGTTGCTAAATTGGTAGATTTATTTTTAAGTATAAATAAGCACAAGGTTTTCGTACTCTACTTGGAATCTCTGTGCACGTGCCTACAGCTTACTCATCTACTTGGCGATCAGCGAGGTATCTGTGACCTTCTACAGATATATAGTAGTTACTCTTGAGTAATATTACTACTATTATTCATTGCAATGATTCTTTGGAAAATCTGATATTTTCTCTTCGCCAATATATATTTCGTTTGTGTCCTGTGCACAATATACATACATATAAACAAAATTTCGCTGATGATATATTAAAAGTGCATTGTGCGAAACGCGAATGAAAAATAAAAACAATTCTGAAATTTACGACACCCTGGACACTGCGGGCTCACCCCCTAAAGCGTTCCACTTCCGGCGCCCCCGCCTACACCCTGGACATAACCGTTTCCCTTACGAATATAAAAATTTAGCGGCGCAGTGGTGCTGCTGAAATATTGGCCTACGGTCCTGCGGGAGGCTGCGAAATTTTATTCACGCAACTCTTTCCTAATGAGGATTTATATCGTGAGAAGTCAGTTAAATTTGTTTTTCCTCTTTACTTATATAACCTTTACTTACTAGAATAAATATATTAGGTATTTGTCCTGAAATTACATTAGGGTAGTATTCATGATACAAATCATATGATGATGAGATTTACCCCAGGGTTTGGACTAGTTCTGGCATCACTCAGAACACAGTGTGGTCTCCTCACTACTGTTTGTCGTTATAAATTACAAACAAAGGCTAAGTTTTTCATACAGGAATATTTTATTTATATTTTCATACAGATGAATTTTTATACATATTTACAATTTTCATACGCTTATTTTCTTTATAGGAACTGGTACCTACCGGGTCGTGACTGAAAGGCTCGGAAGTAACCTTTACGTACTATGCCTTTTGTGCAAATTCCAGATGTATCAGGTTCAACTAGTAGCATATATAAATACATAAACCATCAGCGATACTGATTCCCCGTAAGGCCTATAAAACGCAGCTCCATCAGTCCCGCAACAGCCCTAAACAATTACACCCTCCATCGTCGCTCTCCACATAACATAAAACTGTAAGTGGGGTATTAATATGTAGGGGGGTTAATGTAACAGCATTAGCGTGCCCGTATCCGCTGTATTAATACACCATCACGGAGCGGGGGCGGCTCAACCCCGTGTTATGGGATCCCGATAAATTTTATATGCAATATTCTATCACGAGGAATATACGGAAATTTGTTTCGGTTTATACATTTTTAAACAAACTCGAACCTTCTTCATTAATACGGATTTGGTTGAATCCATTTTAATGCTTGGTTATATTGAAAAGAACTTCCGCATAACTTAATACTTAAATTACTTTCTCACTTGATCTGCATATTCTGTATGTATCATTATTATCAGCCGACAGACTCGACTTCCCCCAAAGATCTTCAGATCTTGTGTAGATCTGGTGTGTAGCCTGCCAACACTACGTCTTCCAATACGCGGTCGTCGTTCGAGGAGCTCAGTACTCCATCGGCTGTCGTCCTTCGAGCGTCTGTCCTGCCCATTGGCACTTAAAGCTATCAATATTTTGGTCTATGTCGTTATGTAGTCAGTTCTTCTGCGGATCTCGTCATTTCTGATTCACGCAGGGAAACCCCGAGCATAGTCTTTTCCGTTGCTCTTTGTGCGATTTGAGGTCTTTTCACCAGGTCCATTGAAATCGGGCAAGTCTCGGTGCCATCATGACTGGAAACACGCATATTAAAGATAATTTATGTTTGATATCTTCTAAAATATTTGAACGGATTTTGATGATTAGCATAGCATAGCATACATGCTAATTGAACATGCTGCTATTGTCCGCATGTAGACACGACGACACAAAGGTTTTTTTTTCTACTGTCATCTGCTTTCAAATGTACTGGATTTTTAATTTGTCCGACGGTCATCGCGATAATATCTATCAATCATTCATCCATTCAGGGAACAGTAGTAATATTAACGATTAATGATTAATGATCCTGTTTGTCGAAAATTTCTTCACCGCAGCATTGGAACCTGTTCCGATGCGCGTCCCGGGGCTGGGGGTGCGCGACCAGCTCGGGCGCGTTTTGAAGCTCGACAGCTGTCATCATTACAAACGCGTCCTATCAAAACAGAGTTGAAATTTAACGAAGCGAACGCTTTTAATTGTCACCAGCTTTATGTAAATCGCCGTCGGCGGCGGCGGCGGGTGTCGGGCGGCGACATTTGACAGCCTGACACGGTGACAAGTGACAGGTCGCCGTTCAGCCAATTTGCTACCAAGCGGCTGCAGCGAGACTTTTATTTCGCTCTTTTTTACAATCCCGCCCGCGCGCTTTGTCAGCGTTTGTATTGAGAATGTGCCAGAATGTTTCGCGAGCGAAAACTTGTGTGTGTCAGTGTATTCTTTTAATTATTCATCACCATCAGCCGATAGACGTCCCACTGCTGGTCTAGGCCTCCCCATCTCCACATCGATCGATCCCGCGATTCCCACCAGATGGTTCTCTTTGTGGGACATCTCTTAACCTTTAGTTATTACATATAAAAATTTCTATACTTTTGGAGCAGGCAGGGGTGATGGAATGTTTTAGGTCCCATTGAAAATTAGAGTTGTGTTCTTTAAAGCTACATCATTACCTGAGTGGGTTCCTTACATATGTGATCAAACTGTGCGGTGCAAGTGGTCCTGCACAACCACTCGTGGGACCAAAGCCAACCTCACCATCTCTTGGTGCACCCTGCTAATCAACAAACGAAGCTTTGGCTCCCACCAACTCGCATTGGGCCAGCGTGGTGGGAAATGCCCAAATCCCCGCATATGATCCTCTACATACGCCGGGCCCTAGTCCGCAGCGGTATCGGAATACATGCTGAATGTTTGTGAAGATCTTTGGACAAGGTCAATGTCCTGCAGTAGACGTTTATAGGCTGATGATGATCAAACTGTAATTTTTTTAAAAGAATTCTTTTTGCCCCTATATATTTTTCTTGTGGGAATAAACGATATATTATTATTATCATTGAAATTGCCGACATAGATTAATGCGGGAATGTCCTCTTCATGATGATGATATCAATGCGATATTGTGCACGGGTCCCGCGCAGCGCCGCGTTATGGGTGGACGTGCCACGTATCAGATAAATGTTGTACTTGTCGGTTTAAAAACGGACATGACCACCTCCCATGGTTATTATAAAGTTATGGAAGGCAAAGAATGAACGAAACCGGTAGCCACGTAGCGGGCGAGGCGCGCCGCGGAAGCCATCCGGCTCCGCCGCTCTCACAATAACGCCCTTAACGACACCGTCTTTCATATTTTGAATACTTACGCGAGTTATAAGAATTTACGCCTCACTTAGGCCGGGGTAATGGGCCGTATAAAATCTTATGACCACTCCGCCATTATGTATTGACTTTTACGGAGCCCGTTTCTTCTGTATTTAAGGGGGGGACGGCGCAATTTGTGTTTATTTTCGACTCCGGGGCAATATTGCGCTAGTTCTGTAAAAGTTTTTTTACTGTTATGACGTGTGCGTTTGTGTACGTACGCACGGCGGCATGGCTCCCATGTTTCTTTGCAAAAACCTATTTTACTCTCTTTTTTTCTCATAAAAACGTATGTAATGTTCACATCGTAATCGTATTAAATGATCAAGAATATTTGTGACAGTAGAAATGTATAAATTTATAAAGTATTGAAAATTAAATCTTTTATAAACATATTATAGTAATACTAATCTTGACTTTGGTCTAGTTATCTAGATATTTTTGTATAGGATTTATATCCTATACAAAAATATCCGAATCAAGATAAAATTAAAAATGTAAGATTTAATAGACAATGAGTATTATTCGGTGCTGTGTCTGTATCCTAACTAATTATTTGGTATTTAACCGGCGTTTCACTTAGCACCGGATGACTACACCGAACGTCTCGACGGATTGACGTAGATAAAAAACTGACGCCATCATCAAGATGAATGACGCGAATATACATTCGCATGACCTTAATAGACGTCATTCAGAGTTTCATTTCGCGCGTCAAAGGCAAATATCATATGTTCAGCACTCGGTGCCCACGTCGCCTGGAGCTATCTGTCGCGTTGTTTTTAATTACAACTTCACACCCCGCTTAAGTAAACAGGGGCGGCGGGTCCGCAGCTTGGCTTCCCGCTGAGCATCTTACACGCTAACGGCGGCTGAGGCTAATGGAAATAAACAAGCAACCCAACCCGTGTTCGTTTAACAACGATATCTCTTAAATAAATAGTCCTATTTAAGCTTTTCATTATTAGATACAGCCTATTAAATATTACTAAATATGGTGATGTAGTCAATAAACGTGTCAATTTATATGTTATAAATCAGTACGTTATTTTATAACAAAAAATTTAGTATTTTACCTTATACGCCTTTTATACGACCACAGAGTAAAAAATCAATATGATTTGTTATTTGTTTTATTCATATAAAATATTTGAAATTCATGTACAAGAACGGGTAAATTAAATAAATTAAATGCAATCATCGTATAACTTATGCACGCGCACATTAAAACTCATTCCACGTAGTCATTATGTGGGACACGACAAATGCGTTTCACATTATACAATAATGCAAACTGATTAATGTTGTATACCGTAAATTATCTAAGCCCGACGCGGAGTGCCGCACGCCCCGACAATACGAGCAATTACTTTTTGCAATTGCGAGCAACTTGCGAAACGGCGATTATTCTTAACGTTTCATTTATTTAAATCGGGCCGCGCCGCTCCACCGCCCCACCGCCCCACCGGTGGGATTAAATAAACAATAGACTTTGAATCTATTATCAATAAATCAAAGACTAGGACGCAACACGATTGAGCAATAAATATCAATGAGTTTAATGTTCCCGCGCTACACGCGATAACTGTCAAACTGGGCGGACGCCATGTTGGGAGCCATCTTGATTTATGACATTTCATTGTGAGCTGTCAATAGGTCGCGCGGAGCTACGAAGCGCTGGAAATAGAACGAGCGGTGCGTGCGCGTGCGCGTGAGCGGCGTCGCGCTCTCGGGCGGATCTTTAATAATCCCAGATCTTCGCATATCACACTATTAAAAAGTTTCAGCTTTTAACCGGAACGTCGGATTAATAAATTTTTGTTTTTTTGGCACAAAGCAATTTGTACACAATGTAGATGTATTTATTGTTCTACATCCCGTTGAAAACAAATGTATAATAGAAAAAATTTTAACAACGAAAATTTATCTCTTTTATACACATTGAATACTATTATCAGCAGCAGATGTTGTTCTGCGACTGATATTTTCCACGAGTGATTATTATTCGTTGATATCAAACTTACTTAAATAATATTCGTAATGCAATATAAGTCAACTAAATTAAATATTTCTATTTTATTTTTGTATCAACTGTAGACCTGTCGCGGTGAAATACAATAAATTCTAACGTTGCAAGAAATCCTGTAGCACAGATTAAAAAAGTCCACCGTAGTTTCTATTATTAAAGTCGTTTATGTTCATGTAACAGTTGCGCTTGTTTCTACGATCACACATAAACATTACCGCATTCCGTTCTGCTAACGAAATGTACTCATTTGTCAACAAATCATTTTCCCATAAACACATAAAAATTTGATATAACAGATACGAGTGAGTATTGCTATTTATTATGTTACGGTTTTGTTCGTAATTTTTAATGAATAAAAAAAAAGTTAATAGTACGACAGTCAGTCCTTTGCCTTTCTCACTAGGAAGAATAAGGAAAAAATAAGAAAAGTTGTCTTCGTTTGTTAGTAGCTTAGTGGCGGTGGGAGCGTTTGCTGCAATGGCCGATCGTAACTCCCAATTGATTCTATGTGTTTTCTATCAGCGGCGCGTTGCGGGACGGCGCGGCGCGGCGCGGGACGGCGCGGCACGCTGCGGGACGGCGACGGCGACGGTCGCGCCGTGATTGTTGTCAACGGCTCCGGGATCATATGTCACCGCGCCTGACCACTTTATTAGCCGCTCAAATACCAGGAAGTTTCGTACTACATTGTTTTATTACACTCGTTACAGCGATGACGTTTTTAAAAATGGTGCCTGCTGTGTCCTGCAACAGGCTCTACGAAGTACTTTTCAATGACTATTAAAAGACTTAATGAATCTCTATATAATCAATTTAAAATGTTTATGAAATATTATTTGTATAGTATCGATGAGTACGTCCTTGACAATAATGTATGAAAATGTGTTTATAAATTGTATTATATAATTAGAAAAAAAAAAAAAATGAGAGTTGTATTCACTAGAATGAAGAAGTATCACCCCACAGTTATTATTACCTCCGTTTAGTCGTGAAATGACAAGTGATATATATTTTTTAAGTTTGAAATTATATGACACACGGCAAGTGAAAAACTACGAAGACATTCTCAAAGCAAATTTCTTCTATAAATTGTTGCGAGAATATCTTCCATATCCACCAATTAACAGCGATAATACTTAGATTACTTCGCTCGTTACCTCCAAACGTTGTCGCAATGCTGTAACGAATATCCATTCTTTAGTATTCTTTGAAGTAAAATCTAAATCATTAATAACTTTAAAAGGAAAACGTTAGATAAAGAGATATATGTAAAGTATCGGTAACCTACACTTTATCTTGTTATGAATCATGTATTTCAAGATTATGCATATAATTACATTGAATAGGGCACGTGATAAAATGAAGCCATTCTCTTTGATATAAGAGTTAATCTTTAGCGTACATGATTTTTACATTAATGAAATTGTCTACGATTCATCTTGCCATCGACTCCATTATCTACACTCAAGTCTCTAAATGAGCTTTCATGCCGAATTTAATTCCGTTTCCTAAAAGTGTCATTTGTTTTTATGATAAACAAAAAAAAAGTTAAATTTATTATACAATAAAACATACAATCGATCTTTTTTACAGATCCGTGGGATTGTTACGTACCTCGCGGACTAACGACTGCTAAAACCACATAATGGTCCCCGATAAACAACTAAAACTTATTATAATACCTATAAGCGATAATTGAGCCGTGCCAGATAGTTTCCTTATATTTGCTAAGATATAGGAATTTTACGATAATCAAACGACTGTTAAGTGATCACTTACATAATATTTTTTCTACCTAAAGCCCTTTCAAGTTATTCAACAATAAATGTTGATAGATTTTCCCTATCGTTAGTAAAGTGTGTTATAGCAACGTCGACAATGAATGAGGCTTTTCGAATCGCGCTTCTATACATTAACAATTCAATAGTAAATTCACGATATTAATATCTGTTTAGATATGAACTTAGTAAATTGTGCAGATAGGAAAGTGTTGTGAATAAATAACCGCCAACAACAACAACGACGACGACGACGAGCAATAAATATTTCACAATTGCATCAATAACAGTTAATTTACAATTGTGATGTATCGATTGTTGTGACACGAGTTTGGCTTGTAATAAAACTTAATAATTTACTGCAGGCAGGTCTGAAGTCTCTTTTACCGCCAAATAGTAAAGTACAAATATTACTGTATACCAGTTGATATCGTAATTATTTTACTACCTATGAAGCAGTAAAAAATGTTTACAAGTTTATTTTTGACAGAGTGATTATCTCCGTACATCGCTGTACAAACATCTTTATGCTATATGTTATCGAGTCTCTCCTTCTTTATAAAATGTTAAAAAGTCTAGTGCTTCACACTATTTGGTTGCGGAAATTGGAGCTGAGCACCTCTGGATCATCATTATCATCATTTCCACTATTAGATATAGGCCTTTCTAATAAATTACCAGCACAACCGGTATACATAACGATCTCATTGCGATTCTCACCAGATTGCAGGTCCACCAGGCAAACGGTCATTCTATGCGCACGCCTTTCAAGGATCTTTTTCCTGAGCTGCAGTCATATCTTCGGAATATATTGACTTCTTATTACCACTTCAGCGTACTACTCCTCTGGCCAGTGTAAGCGACTTTGGTTCTTCTTTAGATCTCATTTCTGATTCAGCTTTCAAGACCCTCTGCATGCTGAGCAACTTTAAGCATCATGAGAAGATCGCATGTATAATCTCCTGCAAAGTAAACGTACCGATTAGACGACGACATGCGCCGCACAAAGTCCGCCCCGCCGGCTATATTTAGAGCGGCATTAACATCTCCGATCATTACAGCAGACCTTGTCTTCATTAGCCCCCCGCTCTGTCACCAGGTCTCTCACCAAGTGAATATTAAATTTGAAACTGTCACCGCCGCGCGGCGCCGTCTAACTTTTTCTATTAACTTTCTCATTGTCATCTGACAGCGCATTCATAATGGCCGCCGCGCTGATGAATGACGACGGCTCCACGTTTTTACACTTTGACTTGTAGTTGCTTTTTTTGTTCTCTCGGGAAGGAGAGGGTTCGTTGTATTTAGGATCAGCTTATTTTTTATCGAACCATATGTATTTTAATCCAATTTTACACTTGCCAGTTTAATAGCCCTGTAGTTGAATCTCTTTGATTAAGTCATAAATTTTTTTATCATGCTGCTGTCAAATCATGTTATACTATAACAATATTTATCATCTGTTGTTTACGCGTCTTGTATTACGATGTCTTTATCGCGTTTTGTGTTGTTTTTGTTTTTAACTTCCTCATTTATTTTATTTGAATTCCAATTAGTTTCTGTTTTTCCTTAAATTTTCTATGAACTGAAGCTGTGTTATGAAACACTTTGATTAAATCTATTTTATTTTGTTCTCTTTCATGTATACTTGAACATTCTCGTCAAATCGAGATCTTTATGGAGAGGGTTAGTAATATCTATCCCTGTGAAACTACCTTGTAGCAACTTAAAATACTGTGTGAAATGTTCAATATTTCCATGAATAGATAATTAAATAACCATTTACACGGAGCTATCCGGACATATTTTGACTAAGAGATATATGATCTTGATCTCATACATGGTTGAGTTTTGATCGTCGTCGGATTTTTACCAAACTATTCGAGTAGCTGACGCCTTTATACTTTAAAATTGTTGTCACGTCAATATATATTTGTTCCACATCTCACCGTTGTTTTCTTTTAGCAATATTAGAAAACTAGGACGTGTTTATTGTTGGTTAAAAAAAAACGTTTCAAGTCTGTGAAGTCCGACCTCCGGTCTTCGCTCGCGGAACAGAATAGCCGTCAGCTGTTTATGTGTTTGTACGTTGAATCATAAATAGCTTTACAAGTATTGTCACACTCGACCTAATGCTGACCCCCGGTTGTAAAACGTACTCGGCGATAAATACTGTACAGGCGTTTTATCGCTTTCAATATTATGTTTACATATAATATATTTATGTTCAAGAAATTTTACGTCAATTTACCTCTTCTATTGCGCACCACTAAGAATGTTCCATCATTTCAAGTTATAACTTCAACCAATATTTCCTTACCGTCTATCTAGGTTAGACATCTATAGATGAAGTCGATTGTAACCAATGCATATTTCAATGTATTGTATTTATGCATTTGTGGACTGTTTGAAAAATTGTATATATATTTTCCTTTCATGTGTTAAATACTGAAAGTCGACAGCTTACTTAGCTGGTTCATTTCACTGGTGACTTTAGTGAAGGTTACTCGACATTAAGATATAAGAGAAAGTTTTGTGTAAAAATTTATTAATACCTTTATCTTAAATGTAAAGAGTACTTACCAAAGTTTCAAGTAAAAGTATTTCATTTGATATCAAAACATAATAAGCTTAAGTAAGAAATGCACTCGAGAAACATGTTGTGATTCCAGGCTACATACTTTGAAAGTATATCACGAGGAAATTGCAGAAATTATTCTAATAAAAATGGAACCGTTTTATTTATAAGCCTCAGTCATCATCATCATCAGCCGATCGACGTCCACAGGTGGACATAGACCTCTCCAAACATCTCCAGATTATTCGGTCCACTCTATGTGGCCTTCCGTCGTCTGTAGGGGTTCATATGGATGTATTTGATGGGAAACCTTTAATAGGATCTTAAAATATATTGGTCAAATAAACTGCGAAGCAAAGCTAATACATTATGTAAGAGGTTTAAGAGGAAGTCTATTTATAAAAGGATATTAAGGAGCAAAGGATATTAAGGAGCAGTTATCAAAAGGTTATTTGTTGAAATCCATATAAGTATCGATCGATTTAATGGTCTCGAAATCGTTGAAAATGTCGTTGAAATATCCCGTTACGTAGAAACAAGTGAAGCTAACGCGTGGCGTGTGAAAAGGCATCCACGTTGAGTTGTAAAAGTTTAATCGCGCCCCGCTCCCATATTATCGCGTTACAGACGTACGTGCAGTAAAAATAAACCGTTTTTATTGCTGTATCATTAACTGTGCACCAGTAAACGTAATCTTTATTGTAGCTGATCGCCCTGTGCGCGCGCAGCCACGGCAGCGCGGGCACCGGCCTGCACCCTACACCCGTCCACTTATATACTGTCCTGCTCGTTTTAACATTATTGAATACTCCATTCGTATTATTAGCTTCAGCATTTAAATAAAAAATACTAGAACTAAAGCTAGTTTCATTAAAACGGGAATGAAGTTTAACAATAAAAAGTTTAACTGCTATCATTTACTGTTAAATTTAACCACGTGTATATTCCTTCGTCGTTTGTTTGTTTATAATCTACTGGTTAGTCAGTATGTGTATATTATAATAGTCTTATCAATACCTTTGTTTTTATTAATCAATGGATCTATAGCGATCTAATTTTATGAAATAACATTGGCGAGTTATGTAGACTATGAACTCCCAGTCTTTGATGAACTATCGCTGCCTTTTACAATAAAGTTCCATCGCCTCATTATATGTAATAATCAATTATACTTCATTTTATATGGCAGTCTATATCAGCAGATAGATGTCCACTGCTGGACATAGGCCTCCCCAAAACGTACCAAACAATATGGTAGAGATTTATACGGGAGGATTTGAGCCATTTCCTAGTACGTTGGCCAAATACGGGAACCAGAGCCTCGCCTGTTGATGAACAGGGTGAACAACGAGCAGGTGAGGTTGACTTCGATCCCGTGAGTTGTTGTGCGAGAACATCCCATTATTTATTAGTATTCACTAATTAAAAACTAGTTATCCTCTCTCTCTCTCTCCAATCGTGCTATATGTTAAAGCTCCAGCACCCAATACCGAGTGGTACCGCCGCCGTTGTCAACTTATGCTGTAGATCAACGAGCTAGTAGGAGTAGTAACATCTTTTTCAGCTTTTTTAAATCGAGCATATGAAATCTATTTATCCAAATTTTTGACATAGAAGTGTCATATATATATTAGTAACAAAAACAGAAACACTACTAAGGCATGCTTACTTTCTATATATGTATGTATGTTATCACATCTTCAAATAAATTTTACAAAGAAAATAAGAAAACACAACCCCAAACGGTACGTCTCAGCGTTTTTCGTTTACTTCGGCGATACTGGGTAAACAAGCGTGGGGGGTGGAGGCAGGGAGGGAGAGCAGAGGGTTTATTTATGACAGCAATTCGAAATACATAAGCTTGTAAATACATTCGGGCGAACAATAAAGTCGCATTTAATACAATTACGAGTTGGATATATTGGTGTTTATTTTGCGAAGCGGCGCGGGCATGACCCAGTACTGGCTCAGGCGCAAGGCACAAGCGTGCAGCGTTCTGGCAATATCATTTACTGCAGCATAGCGAAGATGCGAAGGTTAGCTTTAAACTTCCATAGGGTCTATATAGCTAAAGCCCTGAGACACAAGTGGGTTTCGGAGCAACTCCCGGAGCCACCTTATAAAGCACTAAAGGAGGTCAACAAAAAGATTTCAGTTGGTGAACATATCATACAACCTTTTTCCATCCAGCTTCTATGAGGAAGTTAAAGTTATTTAGTAATATTAAAATGGATACCAGTTCTATCTTATGTCAATACGGCAACCTACCCTCTCATATAATAAAGAGATACCGGTTTAAGATCCAAATTCTATTCACAGAAATATATCTGTAGACACAGTGACGTGTACTCCATACAGACAAATAGTCACTGCGCACCCTGGCCCCCTGGACCTATCTAAACAATAACGTCTCAAGTTACTCCATAAGTACACATCTATGCTTTGATTATTACTAAATTGACTGAATTGTTAACTTGGCAAGTTTATTTGTAAGTATAGATGTGCACAGAGATTTCTGGTGTGGTTTGCATATACTACCCCAATTCCCTGTGCACATCCCCGTATAGGAATATATGTATAGTAGCTGTTCCTCGGGCGATTTGCTGGCCATAACATCCCTCCTCTTACCCACTCTAAAGATATTTGTATAATTCATTCTTAGTTGATTCGGTAAAAGGAATATTCCTACCAAATATCATTTCACCATGCATTATGGTTTAAGGGGTGTAAGGGGTTCCGCCCAAAATCTTACGGAGCCCAAATCAATCTCACCTGCACGTGGTGAATTACGGACGAGGCTCTGACCACACACCAACCCGCACTGGGTGAGCGCGGAGATCTTTGGGGATGGCCTATGTCCAGCAGTGGACGTCTGTCACCTGATGATGATGCTTTATGGTTTTAGTGATATTGTGATGAATATCTACATGGGCATACTTTACGCGAAACTCTAACAAACCAATCAAATTTAAAAACAATTGTTAGTCGCAACGGTTCTGGTTAATGTGGTGGTTAAACATAAACAATGGACCGGTACGGGCTGAGAGGATAATTATGATGATGATTTGTGATGATGAGTTAACCGGCCGCTCCCAGCGGTCGCGCCGGCCGCACGGAGCGCTATAACCGTGCATCACCAGCGTTATCTGCGCGCGTCGTTCGGCGCGACGGTAATGCAATGGTAACTAAGCAACTAAGTGTGAACTAAGCGCAACTCGCGGCGCGAGCTACACCTCTCTTTGTACTACTTCAACGTGCGTTATTACCACCCCATACCCGCTGATGGAATAAACAAGAAGAGGCGTTAAAAGGGTTATCCTTTAATACTTGAAGGCATAGTTTGAGCTTTTATTTTCTAAAGGCTAATTTACGTTCTCGCTTGTTGTGGCACAGGCTTAGCCTCAATATGAGGGCGATGGGCCACAGTCACCGCGCGGGCCCAATGCGGATTGGTGACTTCACACACCCCTTAGAATAAATTCAAATTCATGTGCAGGTTTCCTCGCGATGTATTCCTTCATCATTTGTATTTCGTTGGTATTACTAAAGTTGCAAATGCACACAACTTAAATATTAAAGTCATCGGTACATGCCGAGACTCGAACCCGCGATCATCGGAATAAAAGCCGCACGCTCTAACCATTAGGCCAGCGAGCTACTCGACGTTCACTTCATGGTAAATGATACGCGTGTCCACATCAACCTGAAGCTAGTTAGGACGGTATACACTACTCTATATGTTTTTTTTTATTTATTCAATTAAGCGATGAGACGAGCGGGACGTTCACCTGACAGTTAGTGATACTCCAGCCCATAATAACATGGCGTTACTTAGGGCAATACGCATTTGTCATTACATCTCCTCAGTAATTTCATTAGCTACAGCGCCATTCAAACCGGAACACAGTAATATTCGCACAGTACTGTTTATCGGCTGCAACAGAGGCTACGGTGGTACCTAGACGGTCCCCGGCAACAGAAACCTACTACCTAAACATTTAAAATTGCGTTCGTCACCTTAGGACAGAATGTTAAGGCTCCCTCTCCTTGCCAGCAATCGTGTCGGTGATGCTGGGAGGAAATATTGTATGAAGAGCCGCAGCCTCCTTTTGTGAAACTGTTATGGTACTGAAGAAGGCTGCTGAGCAGGATCCAGAGGGGATAGATCCCGCTCGGAGACGAGGCAGTCTTGGCGCTAACGCGCAACGTCACGGCGCACCGGTGAATGGAGATTGGAGTTAATGCAGAACCTACTATAATGGGGCCTTTGGGGTCGTTAGCAGTTAGGGGTTTTCATCGCCTTGCAAATGACTCTGAGGACGATGGCTGGCCGTGGTTTCCGGTTATTAAAGTACTCACGAGGCTGGTAAGGTCTGGATAAAGCAGACCCCGGGACGGGCTATCCCAGCATAGCATTAGCGAGGTCGCGGTTGTATTCTAAAGGGAGATTTCACGACCTCTCCAAATGCCGAAGGTAACCAACCACCGAGGGGGTTTTAATGAGTAAACATCTCCACATAACTGACTTCTCCTCATAAGGCAGAGTATCTTTTCGAAAATTTCCCCCGATACCAAAAAAAAAGGAAGTTTCATTTAACCCCAGTAAGTCTATTCGAACTGCTTGCGACGGATACATCAAACAGCGTTACAAATGAGTCAAAATGTCGCGGGTGACAACGCGAACCCCCCTCCCTCCTCACACACACCTCTCCCCCCTGTGCCCTCCTCAACCCTGTCACCTCCCTCTCGCGCGTCACATCTGTCGCGCGCAGTCCGCGGCGACGTGTTTACGAGCACGCGGACGGAAATATCGTACGCGCGCAACGCACGCCGATTGAATTACCGCGCGCGCGCAGCGAGTTATTTATCGGCGCGTTAACTGAACGCGACAAGTGTGCAGCGTCAGCAGCGGTAACGGTAACGACAACAGCGCCAGCAGCAACGGCAACAGCAGCGGCAGCGACAGCAACGGACGTTTCCATAGAACAACGCTGAAGAAGCTACGAAGCGGTGTAAGGGCTCACGGGTCCCAAGCTAACCTCACCTACTTATGGTGCACCGTGGTAATCAACAAACGAGGATCTGAGCGTGGAAGGAAATTGTCCAAATTCCCCCATATTAATGTAGTATGAAGCCGCTTGATGCAAGCAGTACACGACCGAACGATGTGGAGATTTAGGCGGAGGCCTATATCCAGCTGTGGACGTCTATCGGCTGATGATATGACAATCTACGAGACGAGCTGGACATTCACCTATAGTAAGTGATATGCCCGCCCATAGCAATGCGGCGCTAGTTGGATGTGTACACTGCACCACATTGCGCTCTTCTCGTTATCCCAGTAAACATATTAGCTACAACACCCTTCAAACCGGAACACAGTACTATTTGTCGGTCGCAATAGACGCTGCGGTGATACCTACTTAGTGTCTTACAACAAGACCTACCACCAGTAATGTAATGTAGCACTCATTATTGATAACCTACAACCTTAACTTATCTAGTATCTAGAAAAAGTTCAGTTGGTAATCACATACATCTCATTCTCCTGTTGTCTGCTGTCACAATAGATCTGATAGTAAGGTAATAGGATCCACGAATGTCAGCTCCCAGAAGGTGGACCGACGATCTGATGAAAATCGCGGGAACCCACTGGATGCGAGCAGCGCGGGAGCGATCACACGTGGAGATCAAAGAGGCTTATGTCCAGCAGTGGACGTTTACCGGCTGATGATGATAATGTCAGCTTCGAACCGGTAGTCGTAGTAAGTCAAGCCGACCACAGAGTGGACCAATGACCTGATGAAGATCATGGGAAACCGCTGAAACGGTGAAGTGCTCTTTAATCTGAAATGACATTAAGGTTAGGTTTTTTTTTTATTTTTTTTTCCTCAGTTACGTTTGGCTGAGGCTTGAGCATTTCCGGTTTTATTTTAGACTCTTATTTTTTTTATATTGTCACGCCTTTTTCCCAGTAGGGGTAGGCAGAGGTGAATAAGCACCCACATTTCGCTTTCTTTTTATATCATTCAACATCCTATTTCCTTCTTTTCTCTAAGATAACATTACTATACTCTGTTTGTTAACGTGCTATGAACAATCACGCTTCACCATTTGGTCTCATTGTCATTTAACTGGTCATGGTGAAGGTCATGTTGTGGACAAATGAAGTTTTTGAGTATATCTGTTAATATGGATATAGGTGTCATGCTTCTCCATATTATTTTCTGAAAGATGGAATGCACAAGGCAAGGGAAAAATACTGCATAACAAATTGCCAAGAAAGTCATCATGAAGATACAGTCAAATAGCGACCAACTCCTAAAATGATGACCAGGGCCAGTCAATAGTGATACCGACGAAGAAGGAGATGGATATTGGTTTAAGTTAAAGTATAGAAGTATAATACATGACAGTACATCGCACGCAGCAAGTAATTTCCCTAATTGCCGTGCTCCTGGGGAGGTGGTGATGGATACGGTGGGTGGTGGTGGGGTTTATTGTCTATCCGTCAATAGGGCGCGTCTGTATCCCGCACATTGGCGCGCCTGCGACGGGCTGCAGGTGACAGACGTCACTTGTTACTGCACGTTAACAAGCACTCTGCATGTCCCCAGCTCACTTAGTGTGGAAATGGATTTTTGTCTGTTATGTACATTTATTAAGTTAATTATGTTTTAGGGCATCAAAAGCTTTACTTATACACCACTGCAATTTTTTTACACTGCACATCGAAGACTGGTTGTAACAGCAGAGAAAATAGATGGTAGGTGTAGGTCTAGGTTTTTTTTTGTTAGTTGTTTTTTTTTTTTTTCAAATTGTTCTTCCTGCGTATTGTGGGTCAGGGGCTTTATTTACAGTTTTTCATTTACCATCACATATATTTCTTATCAAGTAGATCTAGGTTGCCGGAGCCTGTCACGGTACCACCATGTTATTTATTATTTATACTACACCTCATAGCTACGAGTATATGTGTATATGTAGTTACGAGTAGGCGTGTCACTTACAATCGGGTGAACGCATCGCTCTTCTCGACGTTTCATTGAATAAAAAAATGGTACATAATTACCATTTTCAAAGTACAAGCTGACTTCCAGAGTCGGTCTCCACACTGAGGTGGCCTGCGGCGAACCGCCAAGACGCTTGTTAGACCAAGGTGCTCTAAGTTTGCATTCAATTCGCAGTCGGGATCAGTCCACCCGACCCACCCCCCTCGCTTTCTGTCAACAGTCCGCCTCAACCTCCCCGTTCCTTACTGCGGGATCAATGGACAATAGGGGTGATTTGTTGCTCTGCGTCCTTCTAATAGGATAACGCTTGCTTCCTGACGTTGACGGGTCGGAAACCATTTGATGTGTCGAGCTGGCCGATGAGGAGCAGCGCCGCCGATTTATCAGACGGACACATTCAGCGCGAGCTTTCAAACCTGACAGGACTGTGAAAGTAAACTCTTTCAGTTATTGGTCACAAATTAGTAAACGAAAATAGCTTAAAATCATCTCCGGAGGATACTCCTAGTCTTCGCGTCAGTGACGTTATACCTGATCATCAACTGAACCGGTTTCGTTCAAGTTCTTTGCTTATAGTTCAATATATATTATATTCAGCGGTTTGGAGGTTGTCTTATCTTTATATATTTTGAGACGATACACGCACAAGTAAAAACAGTACAAAAGCAAAAATATGATGATAATAAGACATATCATCATTGTCATCATCAGCCGAAAGACGTCCGCTGCTGGACATAGGCCTCCGCTGAAGATATCCACATCGATCGTTCTCGCGTTGCTCGCATCCAGTGGGTTCCCGCGAACCTCACCAGATCGTCGGTCCACCTTATCGGAGGCCTCCCAACACTACGTTCAGCGATAGGAGGGTGCCACTCGAGGACCTTACTGCCACATCCACAGTCGGTCCTTCGAGCATTGTGCCCGAATATGTATACTAAGGCATATGTATACTTTTTATTCTCTACATTGTCAAAGATAAACATATTACAGATTATATTATGAATGTAATATTACAGATTGGTGGACAGTGTAAGGGGTTTCGCCCAACATCTTAAGGGATCCAAGTCAACCTCACCTGCATACGGTGCACCCTGACGAATAACAGACAAGGCTCTGACCACCCACCAACCCGCACTGGACGAGCGTGGTGGCCTAGGGCCCAATTCCTCTCAATGAACTCTGAGGAGATCTTTGGAGGAAGCACATGTCCAGCTGTAGACGATGGGCCTCACTATACATATTTCTTTTTATATAAAAGCAACTAATAGTGCGGGTGAAACATTTACGTATATGAGAAATCGTAACGTGGCTCAAATCTAATGTTCACACAGCTTTGTTACAGTGAACGTAACAATGTTTACAGGATGGATCCCGCCGCTCGCCGGCTTTGTTTACATCACGTAAATACTGAAGGATGAGAACAATAACGAGTCCTTTTTAACCTGTGATCCTGTCAGAAACTTTACTGTTATATATAAATTACGACGAACAATTATTTTATAAACGAATGAAGATTTGTCTGTATGTATCTGCTGCATCCTCCATTCAACCAGTTGAATGAAAAGGTGGTACCAGAGTTTATCTTCTACCTATTGATAAATTAATTACTTTTCATAAAAGTAGATTAACTGCTAAACCCTGAATGAGAAGATGGATATTTGTCGCTTCTAATTCACAATTACGCATCACTAATCAACAGTCAACGGAACCCAACAGTTCAACTCAAATGACCAGCATCTGTTTAAGTAGAACCATAAAGAACTTTCTTATCCTATCTTATCTATAAATGCCGGGATTTCCTGATGGTATCTCTTCGGATATTTTGTGTCATTGTCCAATCCTGCCAAGTATATTGTGTATTCGAAGTTTGATGCTAATATCTATGTTCACCAACTCCATTGTCCAGACGCTTCTATCTTTGTGATAAGACTTTCAAATCATATAAAATGCTACCCATCTTGGACTTTACTTTAATTATTAAATAAACTGATGGTAGGTCTCCGATGCTGGGGCTTATCGGGCTGTGGTAGTAGCTACTACTGCCACAGGGCCTATTGCAGCCGACCAACCGTAGTGTGCAAACATTACTGTGTTCCAGTTTGAATTGTGCTATAGCTAGTGACATTACCACAGTAACGAGTACTAACATCTTATGTCTAAAGCAACAACTAGCGACATGTTATAGGCATGCAGAGTCAATTACGATCAAGTGAACCTCTCTCTTGACTCGCCGCTTTGTTGAGTCATGATCATTGTCAGCCGATAGACGTCCACTACTGGACATAGGCCTTCCCCAAATATTCCCACATCGATCGGATAGGGATACGTATGGCGAGATTTGGGCTATTTCCCACCCCGCTGGCCCAAAGGAGGTTGGTGGGAGCCAGAGCCTCGTTTGTTGATTAGCAGCACCACGAGCAGTTGAGGTTGGCTTGGGTCCCGTGAGTTGTTGTGCTAAAACTATTACACCCCTCGCCACTGTGTTAAATAAACCAAATCATTGGTATCATTACTTGCCATGGCAATGTTTTCTAGACTTTACGACACCAGAACAGTTGTGACTGCTGGCGATGCGACTGAACATCAGCTTATCAGTTCAAATTTAATTAGTAGCGGGCACGGCGGGGTTTCAATGTCGACACGAAAGTCACTTAATCGCCGAACGCGTTCGCGGCTCGCCTCGTAAATTAACCGTTATCAGTTATCAGTGACAGGCACTGTGTTTACGTCGCCGCGGCCGTCGTGCCGCGCAGGAAGTCGACAATTAAACACATTTTTGTTTAAGCTGAATTCAAATGTCAGACGCCAGAGTGCATAAGTAACGCGAAATAACTTAAACGAACCGACGCGCACTTAAACTGCTTATTCATAGCCGTCGTAACATTTAACGTAGAGTTTGGTGTTTTAGGATAAGAAGATTAAAGCAGTTGTTCCAGCTTCTGTCGCATCTACAAGTAATTGATGACGATAGCAACTTGTACATAATCATCATCATCAACATGAACCGATAGACTTCCACTGCTGGACATAAGCCTCCCCCAAAGACTTCCATGTTCGTAGCGGTTCATGCGAAGGCATTTGGGCGATTTCCTACTACGCTGGCTCGATACGGGTAGATGAGACCCAGACTTTTCCATACTCGAAAACGAAAGGTGGGTGGAAGGAAAAAGTCATGGTTGAGGAATATCAGTGAATAGACTGGCATATCTGAGGCTTCCGAATTGTTCCGCCGAACGAGAGACAGATAGGACTGTACCACGCTGATCGCTAACCTTCACTAGCTGGAGTAGCACTTTAAAAAGAAGAAGAGAGCCAGAACCTCGTTTATTGATTAGCAAGGTGCACCACGAGCAGGTGAGGTTTATAAGTAGCCAAGAAATTGCACAGAAGTTTCGGATAGAGTAAACAAACCGCAACCGAAATCTCTGTGCTTATCTATACTTAAAATAAACTTAAAGTTTGCAAAGCCAAAACATAGTTGTGTTCCTTTTGAGTTACTTGGGAGATTATTATTTAGATGATGATGAGGCTCTGGAGACCAGGGTATGCAATGCTTATTTGCCTGTATGGAGCGCACGCCCCTGAGAGAATGGACTAGTATTTGGCGCTCAAGAAAGAGATTGAGACACAAGATGATATTTGTGTTGACTGGCTGAGACAGTGACGTTATTGCATTATATCAGCTGCAGCATCTGAGAATCTTTTCATTTTTATACACTTTTGCCGTGTAGTAATCCAGGGCAGTCATTCACAAAGGATTCGAGCACTTGGAGATTAGATTAAGACGCATTCGCTGCAACTTGTATAATACGAGTGATAGGTTTTTTTTACAGATACCGACAAAAGTGTCTTCATCATCACCCGAGAGACGTCCACTGTTGGACATAGGCCTTCCTTAAAGATCTCCACATCGATCGGTTCCACGATTCTCGCATCGGCTTACTTTGTGGGAGGCCTCCCGGCGGTCTACCGGTACGCGGGCGCCACTCAAGGACTTTACTGCCGCATCGACCGTCGGTCCTTCGAGCAGTGTGCCCAGCCCATTGCCACTTGCGTCTAGCAATCTTTAGGACTATGTCGGTCACCTTAGTTTTTCTGCGGATCTTAACATTTCTGATTAGATCGCGCAGAGTAACTCCGAGCATAATCCTACCGTTGCCCCTTGGCTGACTTTGAGCCATTTTATAATGTCGATAGTAAGGGGCCACCAGCGAGTGCAGAGTTTAATATATTATCGGATGTTGATAGGGTAGACATACAAGTTCTACTACTATGCAGTCAGAATGTAAGTATATGTGGTACAAGACCGCAAGCAATAGCTGGTGGTCGGGCTGTACACGGGGCGACGCTATTTCGGTCACAAAAAATCATTAGCCTCAAGTCGTCCGCGGACCAAACGGCCGATAGTGCCATTCCGGTAGATTTACCGCCCGGCTGACGCTTTAACGATAATACGTATTTACGACTATTTATGTGTATTTACGCGCGTTTACGGGCGCCGGGGAAGGCGGACCGTTTTAATTGTCGAATAAAATTGAATTTACCGCCGCTGATTTACGCGCGCGCCGCGATACGTGTGTCGTTTACGGCCGTTTATGATTTATACGCGGCAACGCGACGTAACGCGACGTAACGCGCGGCAACGCGGCGTAAAGCGGCGTCGCGTTACAATATAAATGCGCGCGTTTAAGTGCACATATACTAATGCACTCCGTGTACGGTGTAGAGGTGGTAAGTCTCTTTTACCCTCTGCTCTGTAATCTCGTACTAATAAGTATGTGACTAAAGTAAGCCCTGCCTATCTTAGAAGGCGACTAAAACTGTCTTCAAACGAGCAGAACGTTCACGTGATGGTAAGTGTTACGCCCGCCCATAACAACGCGGCGCTAGTTAGAATTCTATACGCTGCACCGCATTGTGTTCGCTTTGAGACAAGTTAAGCTTTATTATCTTAGTAATTTCAATAGCTACAGCGCCTTTGGAACCGGAACACACTGTAATAGCCGCTGTGGTCGTACCAACCTACCAGTGAAGGTGAGCGCTCTGACTGTCGATTAATCTAGCCCAGGGTGTACAAGTACGAGGTGCTCTCGCGCTTGTCGTAACAAAGAGAGGGTTTTGGGGAGAGTTATCCCCCCGGGACATTGCGGAGAGGCACCGGTGTTCCGTAGGAGATATAGAGGTATCTTGGAAAGCACTAAGAATAGTCATTCTTAGTTACCGAAATGGTTTTAATAGGTACAATTCCCAAATAACTCTATCCCCTACCCAACAAACGTGGCCTAACTATGGTCGTATAATTTCCTCCTCCACTAAAACAATTACTTTCAATTGGTCTCTGTTGCTAAACTTTGCTATTTGTAGACCCAAACTGTTCTGTTCTTTTCCGTCCCGTCCCGTCCTTCTCTTGTCTTCTCTTCTCTCCGATTAAGAGCCTTCAACTGCAGAAGGTTTGCGACTTGGAGCTGTAACGACCGGCACCACACCGCTAATGAGTGCAAGTCTTAAATAGCAACGTTAGCTTTATTAACACTACCAGCACGAATTCCAGCAGTGTTCCTGTGAGCTGTTCCTCCTCAATGATGCTCTGGATTGTGAGCTGCGAAAGCTCTCACCATCAGTCTTAGCAGTCAAACGGATGAAAACTTGTCTAAATTGTTTAATACATCACACGACTACACATTAGTTTTAAATTTACGATCACATTGTATTGTATACTGCTCATCCGAGCGTCTTCTGGTATCTTGCCAAGCCTTTACATCTCGCACTCATTTATTTAAACAAATTTCATAACATTAACATAATGAACGGTTGTTGAATAGATAAACTGTTTTTTTTTAATTAATTAATTGATTGATTTGTATATTATAACTCATCACGTGATCTCCGAAACTAAACGAAAACATTCAAATGTTGGTGGAGATGTTGCTTCTGCCGTTTAGAAGTCAGCTATTAATGAGTTTTACAAAATTCTTTTCCCCAAGAGAAATTGCATGGGTGTTAATAAAGGACAAGGGCCCGAGGAGCCGTGGGTCGCCGCGGGGCAGGAATATTTCTGACAAATTTCGGGTTTAACTTTCAAACCTACTTCTATATCATAGCCAGCAAAGTGGGCGGGGATCAGTTATAGTGGTAAACATCTAATAATTAATACAACTTATATATATGTTTATCTCTGTTGATCTTTAAACGGATCAGAGGTTATTTTTAATCTTATGAAGCGAGACATCGATGTGAATTGTTCTAGAAACCCGACAGTCGGTGAAAATTTCACCGGACGTCCGTCGCTGCGCTATTATCATACAAACGCGCTCGCGACGAGCCATAACGTCCCCGAAGGCTTTATGGCGAGAATATTTATAAATGCAGAATGCACCATAAACGACCAATACTGCCCATACATTCATCCCTCCATGGCTGCAAACCGGACTGCCAATATGGATGCGGTATTTTATTATTTAAACATAATTTTTTTTATCCAGGATGGAAATTAAGTTATTTTTAATTAACACAAATGTGCCAACTAAAACGGTGCCGACCTCACTTGCTCGCAGTGCACCCTATTAATCAATTGGGGCTCTGGTTTCCGCCAACCCGCATTGTCGGCGTAGTGGGAAATGGCACAAATCCCTCCATATGAACCAGTACATACAACAGATCCTAGTGCCCAGCGGTAACGGAGACCTGCTGACTTTATGTGGAGATCTTTGGCGGAAGATAATATTCAGCAGTGGAGAACTTTCGGCAGATGATGATGATGAAGACAAATATAGAATAACAGTAAACATGAATAGTTGACTTCTGGAAGGCAAAAAGTTAAAGCTTGAAACGTATAATTCAGAGACTTCACTATTTAAGTTGTGATGGTTAACTTGTTCACTTTATTTGTTACTTGGCAAACGCCTGCCAAAGCCAAATGGATCCTCGGATAGATATTCTATGCCTTGTGCCAAATTAGACATTAGTTTATGTCTTCTAATATCACTGTCTCACAAACCCCCATGTGCCCTCATGTGGTTCTACAAACAAACCAATTTGTAACCTGTTTTTGGAATCGATTGATATGTACCGCGCAAATTTACAGGCTTCTTTCCAAATTGAAAAGTTGTAGGATAAAGATTCCAGTATCTTCTTCTTCTTAAAGCGCCTCTCGAACTAGTGAAGGTTGGCGATCAGCGTGGCACTGTACTTTCTATATATCGAAATTCTACGCATATGTCTTTTAGATATTTCATCTCCGGGTATAATAAATAAGGAACATTTATAAGTTTTCCTATAAGTACAGAATTAGAGAGCACATCGGCGTCGGCAGCTTTCTGTTCTGTAACTTATTACTACACTTGAAAACTTGTGCATTTTCGAACCGGAGTCATATAAAGCAATAACTTCGGACCAGCTATAAACTTGTCTGTATTTATTACCGCATCTATCCCGGCCGGATGTGACGAGCTGCCTGCTGCTTGCCTGCTGGCATCACTGGAATGGACGCGTCGCGTATTTTAATTGATATGTTCAGTAATTTCACCAATACCACCAGTTCTGGTGAAGCGGTGGATTAACCAACACCCACCAACATTTCACGCCTCTAAATTTACTATGAAGCTTTGTTTGGCAAACTTTGCAAATATTTGACGAAAGTAACGAACTTAGTGTCATTTGAAAATGAGACAATGATGATGATAGTCTTTTTATTTTCTTTATAATAACTTAATCAGTTAAATGACAGTTAACGGTTTAAACCGTGTAACATTTAACTGGTGCGCAGGTTTGCTGCATGTTTATATATAACATTATTAACTGTTGCAACACTGCTATACTCTAATCTATGTCCATATTTTACTTTTGTTTCTATGGTAACCATTGTTGTTAATTTATTAGATTCTTTTATACTATGAATGTATTATTTATGTACTCCTCTGTTTTTAATTCGTTCATTATCAGCCTTTGTTTATCCAATGCTGGATATAACCTTTACCCAATGTCTTCCACAAAATGAGTTCTTCTTCTTTTCGCATCCACCCACTTCAGACTGCCCTGATGAAGTCGTCAGTTCATCTGGAGAAAAGATGTTCTACACTTCTGACATATCTGCGGCCTCAACTCCAAGATTTTTCACCCCCGCCAGCCGTCACCGACAGACATGGTCGGCCTGCTGCCATTTCAGCTTGCAGATTTTGAGAGCTACGTCGACACGTTTATTTCTCCGTGGAATTCCCTCGTTCCGCATTATGTCCCCTATCCCTTAGAGAAATGCCAAGCGTAGCTCTCACCATCGCTCGCTGTGCTACTTTGAATCGGTGCACCAGCCTCCTCCTAGGTACCTTCGAGTAATTTTATATACTTTCTAGATTAGTTAGGGATAAAAATAATTAGTGTATTAATTTTTCACTATCATTTATCTACATCATCAGCCGATAGTCGTCCACTGCTAGACATAGGCCCCAATAATCTCCATATCGATCGGTCCTGCACTGCAGTCGCCATGTCCTCCGGTAACGCCGGGCACGAGAGGATGTCGTTTGTAAGAGTTCATATGGTGAGATTTGGGCCAATTCTTACCACGCTGGCCCAATGCGGATTGGTGGGAGCCAGAGCCCCGTTTGTTTATTAGCAGGGTGCACCACGATCAGGTGAGGTTGGCATGGGTCCCGTGGGTTGTTGTGCGAGACCCTTTACACCCCGCTGTCATTAAATATGACTAATAAAAGAGTCGTCAATATGTCTTTGTAAAGTTTTCTCGTGTACATATCTTATTTATGACTAAGTAGAGCACACATGTAGCTCTCTGTCTAAATAATGAAATCTAGTATTATCCCTATAAACTTCAATCATACTATATGTATAATTTATATATCGCAAATATGATACAGTTTAAAAACTGCGCTTTATACTGACACGGATAATATATCTACTTTGTGTCTTCTATGCTGCTAGGTGTCACCAGAATTCTTCGGAAAATTTAAACCTGGAAACGTTTAAACAGATTTAGTGGCAATAAATGTTATATATTATTCAATAATTCTCATACATATGAAGATAGACGCATAAACATTTATTTAGTACACATAATATTTTTGGCTTTTAGGATATGACAGCATCTTTGATTAATGACTGTCTCCAGCTTCTAGCGGCTTGGCTTGTGAGATAGAGATTTGTGGTTCCATTGCCGTGCTACATGGGGTGAAATTTTGATCGTTGTGAAGTGTTTTCAAACCACTTTAATATTTTAAATCTGCCGCCAAAATTGTTTTGCAGTAATTCTGCTTACATATTGGAGCTAGAGTATACTGCACGAATGCGCTTTATCTATGTTCAGCCTTATTGAAACTTGACATATGGGAATATAGTGATCTGTTAACTTATAGGGTACTAAATGTATCTCCTATGTATAGGAGATATTCAAAGATTTATTTCGTCCTCACGAGATCTCTGAAACTATAAATGATAAACATTCAAAAATTGCTTGAGATATTGCTTTTGCCATTTATAGATCAGCTCGGAATGAAGTTTAAATAATTCCTACCACAAAAGATCTTAGAGAAGACCCACGAGACGGCGAGTTAAAGCCGGGCGGGAATATTTTTGATATATTTTCAGTTTAGATTTTAAATCTAATTCTTTATCATGGCCCGCAAAGTAGGCGAAAACAGTCAGTTATACATATTACGTTGTGTTGACGGATGGATTGCTCAGCAAGGATGTTGTCTTACTGAAAGACAGTTCAAAAGGGTGAATCATAGAGGAGGTCGTGTGCGGCGGCGGCGGCGGCGGCGGGCGCGCTGTGTACCCCGCTGTACTCGGAAGCCGTCGGACGGGCCTGCCCGCTCCCACGTGTTCCCCTGACACAAACCACACACCCGAAACCCCATATAAACACCATTAATCGTATTTCAAAAAAATAAAACAAAACGTAAAGACAAAATGGCCGCGCCGCCGTCACCGAGCGGCCGTCTGGACTGCGCACGTTATAATTATCATTTAAATTGTGCTCACTGCGTTACTACTTGACAGTTGACAAATGTAATGGCGATAGGGGGGCCGCTGACAGCGCTCCGGGAATTTTTATGTGCTCATATCCAGTGTTTTATAGGAGCGCGTCAGCTCCGCGCCGGGCAGCCCCCGCTACCGGCTACCGGTTGCCGGTTGCCCGTTTATTGCTAACGCAGTAGAGGCCACAATCGGGTGCGCCGCGCGGCGGCTGCCTGCGCTCGATGTTTTGCTCGTAAAACCGAACCGATATCTAATTGTGCTTATGGACGGTGTTCTATTTAATTTCCAGTTGATTGCGGTGCGCCGCGCCGCGCGGGCCGCTCCACGGTTTTATTGTTATCAATTGTTTTATGTCGTTCGGGTTTTACGTCGACCGTGTCCCCGCCGCACGCCCGAGCGGCGGCGCGGCGGCGGCGCGGCGCGGCGCGGCGGGCGTGCGGCGGCCGCATTAACAACAATTTACAATCTTATCCGTTTCTTTTATTGGCGCCCATTTACAAGTACCATCAATAAATCTAATTTGAATTCAGGAAGCTTCATCGTCCCCTGTCTCTCCCCACACTCGCACTCGTAAGCTCCCGGCTCGAGAATTTAATATGATTGCCGGCTATTATTGTGTAACAGGCGGATCGGCCCGCGCGCACCCCCGCCTGCCCCGCGCCCGTTCCGATTCACGTTACGATTGTTTTTTAATCATTTGTACATAAGCCAATTAATAAAGTAATCGATTAACAATAAATCTGTAACAATGCTATTATTCTTTTTTA
The DNA here is from genome assembly GCA_033220335.2 of Troides aeacus. Taxonomy (NCBI): domain Eukaryota; kingdom Metazoa; phylum Arthropoda; class Insecta; order Lepidoptera; family Papilionidae; genus Troides; species Troides aeacus. The sequence continues at coordinate 791,280 of CM067277.1, read as the reverse complement.
TTTATTTATTCACAAAAGATATAACATCTAAGACGTAAGTTTGTATAATATAAAAGATTATGTTTTTACATTTATTGTATACGTTTACTTCTAACCTAAATAAATGCTTATTTTTTTTCTAACATCATCCCTGCGTGTTTTGGATCAGGGCCTTTATTTGTCAGATATTTATCATCAGTCTTTTTTGTTTTTCCATCTTCAATTCATACTCTCTTATCTCATCCATCATATTCAATTCTCCTTTCACACTTCTTTTCTTCTTCCATTCTGCATCCTAATCCCTTCTCCCACACCTCTCGCAAGGGAAGACCGCCGCCTTATACTTATTTATATTTCTGTCTTCTGAAAAGTACCTGAAATTATGAAATACATTTCATTCTCTTCACTTTGTCACTTCTGTCAACTGATTACATCTTTACTGTTATTAGTACACTTTTATTGTTAGACAGCTATTTTTTTTCCTTCCCTGTCCTACAGGGATGCCAGGAAGAGATAGCTTACAGCTATAAAGCCGCGCCTGCCCACATTTAGTTTATAACTTAAGTTTTAGTCAATTAACTGTTTATCTATCTATCTAGACAGTCTCCGGATGCCCTACCACGAGTAAAGTGTGACCTGAAAGATTTAATTAGCTTTGACGATGACATATATAAACACCGTAAGCCTCGAACCTGTCGTCGTGCACGTTGCTCATTGATTTACAGCATCCGTCTGCTGCCACCCCCGCAGCCTGCTGTTCACCGCTGCAGCGGTAACTCACCACCGCCGATACCATCTCCCCAGCTTCCCCCGCTGTAAAAACTTGGTAGACTATTACAAATTCTGTCATGTAATCTGACACTTTAGTGACAAAGTTGAGATACACCGGGTACTTTTCTAACTTATTTTCAATAACACAAAGTGTTTACACAACACCACATTGAGCATATCGCTAATATTGTATGTGGCATTATTTTTTTTTTTTTTATATATTTTCATAAATATATTCGAGATGAAAATTTACAGCTGCTTTATATGAAATTATAAAAAAAAGCATTGATAATGACTAATTACAAAATTTATAGAGATTTTTTTTTATTCATCGAAGCGACGAGATAAATGAAAGGTTTAACTGATGGTAACTAATACGCATAGTTATAACTATGTGGTGGTAAAATGAATAGTATACACATTGAGATATAAGATGTTAAGTGTCTTCGCCTCTGTAATTTCACTAACTACAGCGCCCTCCAAACCGGAACACATTAATGTCTGCAAACCACTGTTTGGTGGCGAAAATAGGCTGCCGGTAACAGACTACTTTCCACCATTAAAGAGACCAAGTGAATATGCTTATAGTATGTGGATACTTGGATGGTAGATAATATGAACCCGGTGTGTCACTGGCCTAATTCGGCAAACAAACCGGTGTCGATAATAATCAACGCCTCGGAGCGTAAATATCGCGGCGATCGTATCGATAAAACGCTTCCCCGCCCGCACCCGCTCCCGCTCCCGCTCTCGCCCACGCTAACGCTTACGCCAACGCCTGCTTTACATACCACTAAATCTCGATAATATAATATTTTATAGCTCAGTAGTTGATGTTGAATCATTCCTTCAGATGCTCTTAATCACAAAGGTAACAAGTATTTTTGGTATCGATCACTAATAAAATAAATAGCTTTTGATTTGTTCCTATATTGGTATCATCGTCATCATCATCATCATCATCAGGCGATAGACTTCCGCTGCTATATTGTAAGATATAAAATTAGATTACAAAGACCTGGATGTCTAACTTGTTCACTCACAGCCAACGATAGGTGTGATAAGAATTGTAGGATCTGGAGGAACTGGAGTTCTAGTGGAACGATAAAAACAAAATTGATACAATCTACCAAATTTTGAGTGTTTATGTGTTAGGTTCAGAGATGATGACGTCATGGTCAATTAATATCAGAATATACTCATTTTTTTTTCGTGTATAATAAACAACTGACAATCTGGTAAGTGTCGCGGGTACCCGCTGGATGCGAGCAGCGCGGGACAGAACGATGTCGAGATCTTTGAGGGAGGCCCATGTCCAGCAGTGGACGTCTATTGGCTGACGATGATGATTTTGTAGAGATTAATAGGGAGGATTTGTGCCATTTCCCACCATGCTGGTATAATGCCAGTTGGTGGGAACCAAAGCCTCGATTGGTGATTAGCAGGGTGCACCACGAGCTGGTGAGGTTGGCTTGGGTCCCGTGAGTTGTTGTGCGGGAGCTCTTAGTAATATAAGTAATAATAAGTTTACCATCGCTACATTAGATAATCCTCCTTTAAGCCTGCAACATGTAATTGTAAGCATCCATTAGTCATAACATCATCATCAGTTCGCGGTAGCGGACATAGGCATCTCCCAAGGCAATCTGTTTAGCTTCCAGCTATACACATCGAAAATAGACGCTGAACTGTAGAATAGTACAATCCCTAATGATATCTAGAATAATAACTTTACCAAAGACTTACTGCTAGTAACTTACAGCTGTCGTTAAGGGTGTAGTGTCAAACAGGGTTGCACGAATGAGTTCAGACGTCTGCGGCGACTATTTGATCTCTGCCGAGCGGCCCGGTGAGAAATTTGTTGATGCAGACGAATGGAAATAGGAGGCTGAGGATCAGGCGGAGATTTATGGATAGCCGCGCGAGGCACTGAGTGCTCCAATGAAAACATCGTTATGGAGTGAGGCACGGGAGCGACGGCGCCGTGCGAGCAGCGGTTTATGGAGCGTGAACATCCATCACGCCGCAAACGGCCGCCGCTGATGGTTTGTTAGCATTTTAAAAAACGGTTTGTTTTCACGTTTTGGATAAATTTGATGGTAACCGACTGGTGTTGCGTTGTTTACAGCCGGCCGTCCCCCGCGCACCTTCGCGCACATCAGCAGACGGCGGCGGCTGTTCCCTTTTACTATATAACACCGCGTATAACTTAAACGGAGCTGAGCTTAACGACTAGAATATACTTTAATGGTATTACTTATAATTTAAGAAAAATAAACCAACGGGAAATAGACGACACGAACAGGACGTTCACCTGATCGTAAGTGACGTTGGTTAGGATTTATTTTGCACCATATTGCACTCGTCGCCTTAAGACGTGAAATATTATGTCTCGTTACCCCCGTAATTACACTAGATACAGCGCCCTTCAAATCGGAAGCGCAGTAATTTTTGGACCGTACTGTTTGGCCGCAGAAATATGGGCTGTAGTGAAATGTACTTTGACGGTCTCCAGCAAAAGAGACCTTTTTTTGTTTAGATTCGTGAGGGAAATCTTTAAAAGACACCCTGCTTCTGGGGGTAAGTCAAGATTATGTGAGATTCTTGCTTCCTAAAGCCCACTTGCTGGCCTGCATCGATGCATTCGGAGAAGCTCCGGGATCTCTTATAGAACGCACTGGTGCCCCTTTACACTTTGTGTTATACGTCTCTGAGAGGGAATCTAACCCTCTTAGGCACCATCGCTGAGCCATACGCAGTGCCACGCAGGTTCGCTTGTAGAGCGATAAGAGCGCCCATCTTCAAAGGTCGTGAAACTCCTAGACCCTTTTAGTCGCCTTCTACTACAGGCAGGGCTTACCTCGGTCTTATTCTTACTAGCCCGAGACTATAGGGCTCAGCAATAGAGACATACCAGTAAACCACCAGTATTTTAAACGGGTTCATAAATTCTGTTCAAACTTTATGTTTCAGGTTATATAGTTGAAACATTAAATACTGAATTATACACAACGTTCGCATTAATTCGAGCAGCAACATATTTTCAGGTATTTCGAATAAATTTTATGTAATAAACTGAAATAGGGTTAATGTTTCACGTTGTAAATTTTAAAAGAACAGTTTTATTAGTGGCGCGACTCTGAGAGAGGGCGGCAGGTGGCGAGCCCGACACAATATTGAATCGAGAGGCTGGTTGGCCAACCGAACCTCTTAGGGGAAGCCAAAGCCCACAGACTTCGCTCGATGGGCCACTTGCTTAGGTTGGGAGACGGTCGTAGAGTCAAAAAAACGTTCCTCGTCCAAGATTCAACTGGAAGGCTGCAGTGGCGCATGACGTACGCGAGCATCGAGACGTGAACTAACAAGAGGCAGTGCGCGGCAGACAACGCTGACGCTCTCTTGTTTCGAAGGCCAGGACTGACTGCGCCAGAGGAGTAAGTATTAGTGGACACAGAAAAAAATTAAATAGCCTGCTTATAAAATGCTGCAAACTCTGCTTTTGGTTAAATGACCGTCATTACCACCGTCAAATCACTATCTGAGACCGGTAGTTGGTCGACACGGACCTGGTTGGTTCTATCATAAGATCCGAAGACAATCCGATGGTTGCTGTAGGCAGTCGCCGGAAGGAAGCAATTTGATATCGATCGGTATAATTTTTAAACGAGATCTGCCTCTCAAAAGCTTTAATCAACAGTAGGTGCTTATTCTGACGATGATCGTGTCTCTTAGGAGAGTATAGGATTCAAATATTGGATTATTCGTGTAAAACATTATTCAAGTATAGGATCAGCTGGTTAACAAGTTCAATGATGATGAGAAGACCAAGATAATGACTTTATTTATATATTATGAACAGCCAATATTGTTTACAATATATTGAAGTAATCAAATTTTAAATACATCAAATTGCAATACAATTGACGTTGTTATCTATATTACTTTATTATACTTTATTATACTTAACTTATTTAGATTTGATGGTGTATACGAAATACAAGGATAATTCGAAAACGGTAATGGCGGCGATGTAAGAGGTCCCGCAAAACAACTCACAGGACCCAAGACAAACTCACCTGTTCGTGGTGCACTCTTATAATCAACAACCGGAATCTGGCTCCCACTAACCCGCATTGGGCCAGCGTGGTGGGAAATGGCCCAAATCTCTCTATAAGAACCCCTAAAATCGACGGCTCCTAGTGCCCGGCGATGCCGGCGGCGCAGGACCGATCGATATTGGGACCTTTCGGGGAAGCTTATGTCTAGCATTGGACGTCTATTGGTTGATGATGATGATGAATGGTGGCAATTGTATATTGGATTTATATATATAAGAGATTTCCATCTCTGTAGACACTCATCACGATATCTCTGGAACTGTAAGACCTACAGACTTGAAATTTGGTAGGAATATTCTTTTTGCCGAATATTGGGCACCTAAAACGTATTTACGAATGTTACCCCTAAAAGGAATTCTGGAGTGTTAATAACTGAAAGGGAGGAGGACGCGGGTTGCTGTTGGGCGGGAATATTTCTAACAAATTTCAAGACTTTGAATCTACTTATAGATTACATACAGGAAAGCGCAGTTTTTTTTAGGATGAAGTTAGCGCCGCTAGTATCTTTGAAACCTATAGCACCTACATCGAAGTCAAGACTAGAAGCAGGCGGGAACAGCTTGTTTTATAAAATAACATCAGACGTATGACGCGTAGGACGCGGTCCTTACGCAGCCAGCTACCGCCATGTGCAAACAAACGGCGGTCGTTGTTTCGCTATCGACTGCAAATTCGCGATCCGCACTAATTAATATAACATTAAACGCCACAGGGGTTCTGTACAAAAAACTTATGAATTTGTATTGACAACATAAAGTATCGATATTGAAATGTTTTAATTGACATTTCTTACAAAATAGTCTAGAACTTTAATAGGATATATTGAGTCATTATTTCTAGGTACCTAGCGTTTCAACAGTCGTACGGATGTGTAATTAAAGTTAATTGACGGTAGCTGTAGACATTTAGAGACCACAATGCAGGTTTTGCACATATCACAATGTTTGTCACAGTCGTTATTACCGCCGAAGAATAGCGCATCACCTCAACTCCTATTTCTTATAGTAAACATTAGCGCGTTCTGGTTTGAAAGGCGCTGTAACTAGAGAAATTACTTCGGAACGATATTTAACAGCTTATGTTACGGCGACGAGCGCAATGTGGTGCTGTATATTGGTATACAACCGCCGATAACAACGTGGGACTAGTTGGGAACCATTCGATCATAACATAACAGTAATTATTGCACCGTACTGCTTAAGTTTACTGACTTCGTAATCACTTTTACGTAGAGTTATGTGGAATTTGGATGATGGTAGGATCTGCCTGACCCCGTCTAACTACAACCATCATATTGTAAATCTACCATCATAAAAGCTTTACTGCTAAGCTTCCTCATCTTGGACCTCAATTTCACTTAACATCATATGAAATTGAGGTCAAGTATTACCCGTTGTAGAGTAGTCATAATTCAATTTCGATGGTTTCGCCTTTGCAGTCTCACGCTGGGAGGAGCTGGTTGCTAATAGTAGATGATATCTATGCGCATATACAGGGTGTACCGGTGGTTATAAATCTCAATAGTTGGGCCATTGCGCCGACCATTAGCGGGTCGGTGCGCCGGAGCGGCTGTATAACGTTTGGCTGCAGTCGTTAATCCCCACTCGAAGTATACAATGAGTTACGTTTGGACTTTTACGATAATACATACAAAAAAGCATAAAGCAGTGATATTCTATTACATTCTATATATCTTATATATTTACAACAAACTGCACCATTTCTCGTTTTCTCTGCTCAAATCGAGTTAGAGGGAGAACACCCTTTTGCTTAAAGTCCGCCCCGACGTAAATTTTTCTCGTGTTGCATAAACAATAAATAAAGTATACTTAAATAATAAAACGGTAATAGTAATATAGTTCAAAAAAATCTTTATTAATGCAGGGATTTAGGATTATTATAAGTGATTAGTATATATACAAGACGCTCTTAGAAAATATTGGGCTAGGATCTCCGGAGCCTGAATGATAGATTCACTGCCATTCAGTAAATTAATACAAATGAATTCCATCCTAAGAAATGTTTTTAATAACATTTTAATAAAGCGCCCTTTAAATATTCGCATTACTGACACTCGAAGCATTTTCTCATAAGTTGAGTAAAAGTACGGAAACTGTTGATTACCTCACGATTGATTTATTCATCTAAATCTTTAGCTCTTAAGAATTAAACCTTTGCCTCGTGGAGACGTGCAGCGCGCTTGCAACCGCTTTAATGCTTATGCTTCCACAGCACTCTTAATGCTTAGTGTAATGACATTAATAAAATATAATTAAAATGGAAAACATTGGCATTTACAAAAGAAGACGTAGGCGGTAATTATTAAAAAAAATTACATTTAATTATTACCGTGCATCGTTTAGTTAATGCCGATTCCCGATGCCATTCCGCGTCGTATTGCGCGCCATTTATTAAAAATAAGGTGTCAACTGTCATTATGACAGATGTCAGCACCCGCCGGCCGCCATGTTAGATTAAATTACCACAATTAAATAATTCTTTGTCCCGTCAAAGGTTTGCTAATGGAGTGTAACTGGCAATATTATTTTGAAGCAACTTTTATAATTGTGCCCATAATTACTAAACGGGTCTAAAGTTTTTCCTGTACTTTTTTTTTAAATGTATATATGTCCTATCTCTATATCTCCTTCCTATCCTTTGTCTATATAATCCTTCTTTGATGAACACGACCTTTAGTAATGAAACTTGATTGGTGGTAATGTAATAATAATAATAAATCTTTTATTTGCAAGATATGGTTTACAATAAGATGTTCATATAGTTAGAGTTTCACATATTCTGCCTAAAAGCGTGCAAATGTTATAACTAGTGCCGGATGTTACACTTTTTACTTTTATAAAACTTATTATTTTTAATTTTCATTTATATAATCACTTATATTATAATACATTTTTGAAATAAGTCAGGTATATAATTCGTTTTTGAAATTTCTCTCCGTTAGATCTATAACGTGCTTTGGAAGTCTATTAAATATTGTCACCGCCATGCAGTATGCATTACTGCTGCAGAGCTTTATCCGCTGTTTTGGTATGCAGAGTTTATTTGGACATCTAGAAATTTTAGTGGATAGGGCTGTATTGGCGGAGACCCTCTCAGTGGGTACCATCGCAGCAAGCATTGCTGTAGCCAAACAATATTGTGTCATCATTACTGCATTCCGGTTTGAAAGGCGCTGCAGCTAGTGAGATTATGGGGGTAACGAAACTCAATATCTTTTATCACAAGATGACTAGCACAATGCGGTTTTATGTATCTCATTGCAATAGCACCACGTTGTTATGGGCAGGCTTGTCACTTACTATCAAGTGAAAGTATCCCTCATTTTCGTCCGCCGGTCCCAAAAAATATTATCTTACAAAAAGAAAGAACATGTTTACACTTTACTGCAAATTGTTATGCTGCAGTTAATTTAATAATAATTGATAGTAGGTCATGCATGCAACCTGCCTATAGTTTAATATTTTTAGTATGTACGTACGTATTTATAATGTAACTTTTTTGTATAGGATGGGTTGGCAAATTAGTGAACACCTCATTTGGTGGAAAGTGATCGCTGCCCATGGACAATCGCAACACCGAAGCGGTCGCGGCTGCGACGGGCTACGACTTCGTAATTACGGGCACAATTCACGAACGCATTGCAACGTTTTTTTTTTTTTTTTAATTCGAAAGCGTCACGTTGACATTAACGCCGGCCCAGCTGCGTTTGACGCGTCCGTTTTAATTTATAATTCGACTCGCAAGGCGGGCCGGGCCACGCGAGTACAGACGGACGCGCTGTTTGTTTTACATACGAAGTTTATGGGGCCAATTAGAAGCCTAGCTTATTAACTGCCGTAAAACTGGTAACTAACTGCCGTTACTTTGTACGTCTATTTGTTTTGTTAACGGCTCCGCGACTGGTTATTTTTAACAGCTTTCGTGCGGGCGCCGTTTGAAAAACATGACTGGATGTATAAATCAATATTACGATATTCGTTCATGCTAATGCGCGACCAAACTACGAATATGGATGTTTAAAATGACGTGTAAATTTTTATGGTTTCCTTTGGTGTTGCCATCAGTTTAATTGATAGGAAATCATAAAAATTCATATAAATTTTAATTTGCCTTAACTGTCAGTGTTTTTAGTATTGAAGCGCAATAATTTTGTTATAAATAAACATAGTGCAGTAAAACCAAGTTTCCTTTTTTGTTTCTTAAAAACTAAGTAAAATTTGATTTTTGCCATTTTAACACTTTTGTATTACTTTAAGCAATGATTACAAAAATTTATTTAAATGTGTTTGGACGATGATCAAATTTGCGATATACTAACTGCCGGCAGTTAGATTAACGTGTATATAATAATAATGGATTTATCGTAAAATGCCATACTACACATATAAAGTTGAAATTTTAGAAACTTTCTGCAGCTTTGACGTGTCCCGTACTAAATCTAATGTTTTTTCTGTCTTTATACGTATTTATACATAAATATTTGTCTCATGAAGTTAAAAAGCTCAGAAATCGGTGAAACTTTGTTGGCAGTGAAATAAAAAAGAAATCGTAGGAAATAACTAGACTAGGTTTTTATAATTAGGACATGGATAAATAAAGGCGATGTTGAACAGTCATTACAAAAGTACTTCAGCGGCCGTCGGATCGGAGCCCCGACGACCCTTGAAAGGGACTCCTGAACTCCGCCGTTATCAGATCCACAGTCCTCCATAAAGGCTGCTCTTATCTCGTCGGGCCCGTAAAGGCGCGTTTATAGCGCTTCCTACTTCCTTTGTGCGTCATCCCGCCGAGCGCTTCGCGTTTACGGCTCCTTTTTTTATTCATCGCGGCGGTAACGTCGCCAAGTATTCAGCATACGCCCGCGCGAGAACTGCTTCGAATGTTTTAAATTATCCCACATGGTTGTTGCTCCAGCTATGTGAAACTGCTGTTTAATATTTTGTTCAAGCTTACATCTGTCTTCTTGCATTTCATTATGTCAAAATTGAGGTCATCTTCAAAGAGATGGGAGGTGTCAAACTTTGCTGTGCATACATTAACAGTAAGAATACAATGACAGCAGATTCTCAACAAGATTATGTTAGTCTAACGAGTTGGTTATAAAATATTATACAACTATCCAAACGACGATATTTCGACTAGGAATCGTACCAAGGACCTACATGTTATAAGACCTACGGGTTAGTCGCCATTAGATATAATTATGTCTAGAATGCTTGTGTGATCGTCCGTTGCGTTTTATGCCTAAACTGTCAATAGTTTTATAAAGAGATTGTTGCTTGGAGAAGAGTATAGTATAATAGTTGTCTAGTAACTAAAGTTAATATTGAGTACTGAACGTTTCTGAAGCTTAAGCTCAACGGTTACAGCATTTCATCAGATCTGTACTTTCAATGAGATATTGTTCGTGCGTTCTTAAATGCATGCTGTGTGCTGTCGGTCGGGCGAGGCCGTGTGTAGTTTATATTCGTAAAACAATAAATCACGGCTGAAGTGGCTGGAGGCGCGCGTCTCATCCTAATGGATGTTTAGGCGATGGCCGCCCATTTGCGATATATAAATCACAGTGGAAATGAACCCGGCACAGCGCGCCGCTGACGCCGCTCACACCGCTCACACCGCCGGCACCGCCAGTACCTCTCATCACCAGCGGCCGCGCTGCCGACGGCGTTGTTTGTCAGTGCGTCCGTCCGTATTAAAGCCCGCGTCTTCATCTAATGGATTTCAGCGTCTGAAATGTTTACACAGTGTCTCTCGTCCCTCACCAGAAATTTAAAGTCGACATCTTTCCTTTCAATAATATATTAAGCTGTTTATTTTCGTTTTTGTATTGAAGCTGGTTATTTGTTGAATTTGACATGCTATTATTTTTATCATTTGTTCCCTTCTCATTATTTAGACCTAACGCTAGTAAGACGTCATTCCTCTGGCAAATAAATAGCCCATTAAGAATCCATGGACAATATCGTTACACGTTTGTTCCTCTGGTAGTAGCGGAGGGTAGTTCATTCCTTCAATCATATTCATTCTATTTTTATTCGACTATACGGCGTAACGAACCCAATTTACCTGATATACGCAATATTACAACAAAAGTACTAGTTAGTAAGTTTATACTACTCCCCTTTATCCCTATTGCTTTGTGATATATGACATCATAGGACGAGCACCTAGACGGTTTCCGACAACAAAAATCTACCATCCTTTAATATCTTTTATATGACCTGTACCACGCAAATGGTATAACGGCCCTGTGGTATTTTTTTTAAACAAAATTCGTAATTTGTTCGAACCGTGACTAACTCGACCACATAATCGCACCCAAACCGCAGCAGCAATCTCTTAATATACAGTCGAAGGAAGAACAATTTAAGTACAGACAAAGGGGAGAAAAAAACCGGTGAAAACTTCGGTGGTGGTGGCGAAGGCTAATGTGAATCGACAGAGCGTGCATTGGATGGAGGAGGGATGCTAATCACCCTTCCACTCCACTGTGCGATGCTTATCTGTGCTCACTGGCTTGTAGTACTTTTATAATGATATCGACTTTGACAGCTCCCGCTACAACCACCACCAACCGTTGCAGTGTTGCTACAATACATACTAACTCCACCAACTGGTACAAAAAAACCTATTTCGAAGATCATCTACTAATCATCAGCTAAAAGATTTCTTTGGTTTGTTAACAAACGAAACTAATAATTACATTGGTAGCTTTACATAATAGGACCAGCATTCTAAGCGAGGCAGGTTTTAAAAGACCTTGCCATCATAGAAAACCGGAATCGAACTAAGGTGCCCGTGTTATAAATCAAGCGGTTTGTCATTATGTCACTAATTGTTGTGAGCCAACGTTCCTGTAATCTACTGTAGGGATGTGCGTCTCACAATCAGTGAACAAATGCGGTGATGTGCTGAAACTTTGCCATATCTATTGGCGGCGTCACTTCTGTAATAGCTTCAAGATATGGAGGCTTTAGTTAGGATGGTATACATCTCTCAACCCTTTGCGACATAAAATGTCCAGTTGCCCCAGTAATTTCACTATCTACAACGCCCTTGAAATCGGAAGAGTAATGTTTGCACTGTATTCTTTAGCGGCATAAATAGAACGGCGGTGGCTGCTTAGACGATGATTGGCAACAGAAACCTTTTTTTTTGGTTTCGGAGGGGAAATCTTCGAAAAGACACTCTGCCTTCTGGGAAGAAGTCAGGGTTATGTGAGATTTATACTCACTAAAACCCCCTAAGTTGTTTGCATCAGTACATTCGGAGAGGCTTCGGGATCTCTTATAAAACGCACCGGTGCCCCTCTACACTTTCTTTGAACACGTCTCTGAGGAGGAGCTTAACCCTCCTAGGCTATTCACACAGGTTCGCTTGTTGATTAATAAGAGCCTCCACCCTTAAGGCCCGCGGAAGTCCTACACTCTTTTAGCCTACTTCTACGACAGGCAGGGCTTACCTTAGTCCTGTTCTTACTAGCCCGAGACTACAGGGCCCAACAGAGCCCTACCAGCAGGATATCAGGTATAAATCATTATTAAATCATCAACGTATCATTTGTCTTTTCTCGCGTATTATTTATGTAAGTAGAAGCGTAAAGTAAAAACATACATATAAGATAACAGTTTCTTCCACTCCTCTCTGCGGAATATTATCTAAATAATTCGAGTTTTGTCGCTGAATTGTATGTATTAGATTTCATGTATATTTTCAGTTCAGGAGTCAGGAGATGGAATTTGCTGGAGGCGGCGCGGACTGTTTCCGGTTTGAATTTGATCCGAGTAGACGTGGAGCGCCCCGCCGGCGCTGCACCTCCGCGACCTATCAAATATTCATGTGGGAATTTGATAAGGAAATATCCTGCTCCAACGGTAATATCATCTGAATGTATACCGACACCCCATGTGGAGCGAGGACTGCTGGAGGTTTCAGAACATACAAACAAGACAAAGGATGAACCTAAACACCTGAGCAGTCTGTTGACATCTCCTACAAAAAGAAATACTCCTCCAAATTATGAACTGCCGTTTAAATATAATATAAAGGAATAACGATGACGCTTAATTAACAAACTTTCTCTTTAACCACACCAGTTAAACCAACGGTTAAATGCGGATTAAGCGACTTTAAGTACTGTTAAGTAAACTATCAAGCGATTCGTTTTTATTCTAATTTTTTTATTATCGCTTTCTAGTAGTTAAGTGGGTGTACAGTGCTCCTAAGTAGGTATTTGCAAATATTACTGTTTTAAGCTGCTAAATTTACTGAACACCACACACCATTTTAAAGTGCAGAGGTCCTGCTAGCCAGATCGTTCCTCTCAAACCTTTTGATTTAATTAATTTAAGTATAATTTTAGCTTATAACTTTGCTTAATTACCAAGCTGTCGTAGAAGTGTGTACCGGTGGAGTAGACGGTATCAAAATGGATAATTTAAAAGGGGGTAGTTAAGTAAGGGAATACACGTTTAGGCAAATATAAGGGTGGGGATTCGCCGTGCGTCTAGTTCGATGGTGGTGGTCAGGGGAGAATTATATCACGTAATACCAACACACTCTTTAATATATATCGTATATACTTATTGTTGCTTGGGAGATAGCTGTATACATCACATCAGTGCAGTGTGGCGAGCTGATGATGTTAATGATGATGATGAACAAGAACACGCCAATTGTAGACAAATTGGGTAACTTGAAAACGAGGAGCTGGCCACGACTAATCAAATATAGCGTCGTTAGCATGCAATTAATTTGCATCGGGAACGCGTGCAACCCTTCGTGCGTTTACTTTACTTAATCATGTGTTACACACGATTTCCGGTGTCTGACAGCTTCGAATCGTTTACTTTCTATTTGTAATGTACTTATTCAGCAGTCCGCTCCTAACTTAATACCCTTTGTACAGATTTATTGCACGTGATTTATAACAGACGTGTATCTGGACTTCGCTGAAGTTTCTATGCTCATATGCATAACATGCTAATAATTTCTGTTAATTATATTGACAAGGAATTTCGTAGGTACTTAACATTTTCATCATCAGCCGATGGAAGACATCCACTGCTGGATATGGAGCTCCCCCACAAATCCCCACATCGATCGGTCCTGCGCTGCTCAAGTAGTCATGCATTTGGTCTTATAAGGACTTGGATTTCATAAAGGGGATTTGGGCTGTTTCCCATCACGCTGACCCAATGGGGTTGGTTCATTTGTAATCAATACCTGGGTGCACTATGAGCAGGTGAGGTTGGCTTGGGGCCTGTGAGTTTTTGTGCGGGACAGCTTACACCTCTGAAAGTTTTGAAATTTGTCTCATGGAATCTTACTGATTTCGTTGAACTGATGTTTTTAATTGCCCACCAAATATTAGGTATTTTCGTTTCTCTCCACGTCGACTGTCATTGGCAACTTCTTCGAAATAACATACTGCAACATACATTGTTAATCGAGCGATTTAACACTATCATTTATATTACTTAACCTATGCTAAAGTAAGACACTTTTTGATTAACATTATCTACTAAAACTTAAAGTAAATTATGAGATATAAAAAAAAATTAAGTTATAATGGTAAACAAAATAAATTACATAAACAAGAGAATTAAGTGAGAACTTGTCCGAGTTTTTATGTCCGCAGCCGATGCGGACGTCTCGTTCAATGCAATAATATAATTAATTCGCGTGCCTTTGTCAGGACCTTCAGACAATGTCCTTTTGAGAGCATCGCTTTGGAGACTAACAAAACTCATTGCTTTTTTAATAACAATAAAATTTAATGAACCTTCATGACTGTGTTTAAATATTTTAGATTTTTAAATACGTCTCTGTACTCAATGTTAATTTAATGCGAAAGTTATTCGACGCGTCGTTTCATATTGAACGCCATTCGACGGAGCGTTTGAAGCATTACGCAAGTTGTTTTAAAATGTTTAATATATTACTTTATGTATTAACTTAAACTTGTTGCAGGTATCACTTGTCTCTAAATATATATATCTCTCTCTTTCTCTCGTATTAATTTAATTTCCATTTCTGCTGTTTTGCATTAATGTGTAGACTGTACATCAGATATAAAACCTATGGCGTGTAAAATAATAGACACCTGTTGGAATATCTTCCAGTTAGATAAATAGTAGACGGTTAAGATTTTACTTACAACTAATCAATACACAGTAAAGTATATTATAGTACTCTTGAAAGAATTTAACACCAGCAATTGTCATTTCTCTGTAGCTAATATCTGAATGAGGCGAGTAAGACTGACCGAATTGCATTCAGACCGTTCGTTCAGTGTTGCCAACTTATAATAAACAAAAGTAATGTTGTCAATATAAAATGCAATATATGTTATTATATTACGATGTCGCTAACATGCAATTACCGCGTCTCGCTGTAAATATATTTTTACTTGGGTGCATGCAACAAGGAATGTGTAATAAGTGATCGACACGACACCAGCGGTGATAAACAAAGAAATAAACAGAAAACAAACACGCTGCGCAATAATTAGCCGGTAGGTAATTAATGTCGCGTGTCGACGTGACAACCGTTAAATTAAACTGACACACAATCGCGGTGCTCGCGCATGCGTGCGGCGGCTGTTTAAAAATTTTATATGGACTCTGTTTTGCTGCGCGGCGGTGCGGCGGTGCGTCGGTGCGGCGGCGACTTCAAAGCGGGCGGCGCGTTTTAAGTGTCGGGCTGCGCCCCCTGCCCGCCTCAGCACCACGGCAAGGGGCGCCCCCAACCCTCTCCCCCTCGGACGACTCTTGCGCTGGATACAAATGCAGAGTCAGCCTTCCATTGCCATTCCAATGGAAGAGCCGATGTTTTCGTCGCGACCACTCAGTCAACATTATAAAACCATAACATAGAATATACACATTAAAACTAAAATCTGCTATACGCATATACCGCTACTGCACATGGATTAACATATTAACAGCCTCCGTGGTGCAGTGGCCAACTTGCCGTCTAACAGAGAGATCTCTACTTCAATTCCTGGGCCACACATTAAGAAACGTTGGTACAATATTATATTATAGTAGTAGGATTTGATTTTACGAGGCGTAAAATCGAGCGGCATGTCCACCTGATGGTAAGTGGTACGCTTATCTATAACAAAATATCGTTCGTTAGGATCTTCGGGTGGCTACTTAGAGACAATTTAGTGCTGTGTATATCAACACTGGACTACATTGTAGTCGTCGCCCTAAGACATAAGATAGTAATCCTCATTAACCCAGTAATTTCACTAGCTACAGCGTCTTTTAATCCAGAACACAGTAATGTTTGCGGTGGTACTTACCTACATGGTCTACTGCCACCAGTAAAAGTGTTAGCTACCCTTCGTGTTGTAAACCTATTTCCACTGCAGCATGACCGTGTTCCGGTTGTGTGTATAAGAGAGCTAAAGTATTCTTCATTATCCATTTGATATATCCACAGCAGAATGGATAAGGTAGATAACGTCAACCTCTCAAATTACACTAGAAACAGGAAACTCAAAGGTTCTATTCAAATCGTTGAGAATTCAATAGGGTTTAATGATCTCATTATGTCCGTACGGAACCCTACGCGAGCTCGTAACGGCCGACGTGAAATTATTGCAACTAAATTAACACTACGTTAGTAAGGACACCATTCATACTTCATAATAACTCGCCAGCTGTCCGGACGGCATGGCGCAGTTCCCAGCGACGGTGACCACCGGCCGGCGATGGACGAGCGAACGTTAAGGTGTTTATGGTCCACGTGACTCGAATAGATCCGAGCTGACTTTGTAAGTGACCATAAGGATAAAATTAACCCGTTCACTGCCTGCGAGGTATCTTTATACCAAGGGTAATTTTACAAAATTTTATTCCACGAGGTATTACTAATTTGGAGCAATATAAAATTAACTATATCTTGCTATATAAATATTTGTATATATATAAAAGTTTGTATATTTCGATCAAATCGAAGATATCCTAAACAAAAGCCGGGTCAAGAGTACTCGTAACCGACGAGCGTGTATGAATACGTTCATAAAAATGGAGGAAGCGAGAGAGGTCTGCCAGGAACGTGGCAAGTGGGGAGAGCTGGTCTCTGCCTACCCCACTGGGCACGAGGCGTGATATATATATATGTATGTATGTATACATGTATGTCTGTTTGTTTTTTATTACGTAATCTGCTAACCATTAGACGTTCGAAGTACAGCAGCATTTGAAGACATGCGATGTTCATCTCGTGTCCAGCTCGCTGGCCTAATGGTTAGAGCGTGCGGCTTTCATTCCGAAGGTCGTGGGTTCGAACCTCGGCATGTACCAATGACTTAATATTTAAGTTACGTACATTGGTGAACTTTAGTTACAACAGCGGGATACAAAAAAAAAAAAAACACTTAGTCCATATGCAGGGCGCTGGCAGCAGGGCACCCATGCTAAACGTATAACATCACTGCGGTGCAGAAGGCAAGGGGAAACCACTGCACTATCTTCCCATGAAACTTGTCATGAATGATACGAGATACTAAGAGAGCAGAGTCGTTAAGAGCATTTCAAGACAAGTACAACCTTCAGTCATGAACTACACGAAAGAGAAGAAGAAGATGTTCATCATCCGGTACTTGCGTACTATGAAATGGTATTAACCCTTTCCTATTAAAAATCCTTTCATAAAGACTGTGAGTTTCAAAAGACTACTAAATAAATAGTGATGGGGAAGACAAAAAGAGTGTTTGAATTTCTAAGTCTTTTAAAATAGATTGGCAGAGAATGACACCTAGGCATTAAGTCCGCCTTCTTTGCCATGTACGGCAGAGAAGTAAATAGAAAGAGGAACGATAATGATTGCATCCGTAACTTGCTGAGGTTTCTGGTTCCATTTAGGGTCCGCCGTACCTACTTAGACGGTCTCCGACGACAAAGACCTTTTTTTTGGTTTCGGGGCGAAATCTTGAATAGATACCATGCTTCAGGGGAATAGACAAGGTTATATGAGATTTTTACTCACCAAAACCCCCTCGGTGCTGTGCATCAGTGCATTCGGAGAAGCTCCGGGATATCTTATAGAACGCATCGGTGCCGCCAATAAAGATTTACCACCAGTAAATTTTCATTCCGGGGTGTATGGAGTCCCGCACAACTCACGAGACCCAAGCCAACCTCACCTGCTCATGGTGCACCCTGCTAAAAAATAAACGTGGCTCTTGTTCCTGCCAACTCATATTGGGCCAGCGGGGTGGAAAATGACCCAAATCCCCCATATAAACCCCTACATGCCCAGCGGTACCGGAGGCTATGCTGACTGTATGTGGATATTTTTGGACGAGGTCTATGTCCAGCAGTAGACGTCTATCAGCTGTTGATGATGATGATAAAACTTTCATTACTAAACGATTTGTGTGCATTAAAGAAAATTACAAAGAAGTAATATAGAACAACAATAGAGAGGTTCTTTTCTCCCTCGTGTGAAATAGAAGTTAAATTATAGTTGTGGATTACAAATAGTATACTCATTTAGAAGAGAATGTTTAATCGTGGTCACTATGACCGTAGTCGAGCATTGAACGGGTTAAGCGGACAGCGGAGCGACGCCGCCGCCGCCGCCGCTTAGCTTCCCAGCAGCGCTTCAATGTTAACAATATTAATATGTTAATAACTTTAATAAATTACTCGGTGATAATTAACTTTCACGATGCGGCGAGTTCAGCTCGTGAATTTCAATATGATCATTTAGTATTCAGCGGAGTGCAGACGGCGAGGGGGCGCCTGCGGCGTGCGGACTGCAGTTTGACTCCGCGGTATTGGATTCAATTATACTTGACATTCTTTTAATTGTGCTGCGGCGGCGAGCTGATGCGGAATTACCTCCCAAACGGATGTAATCTGCCGTCGCAATGGATACGTTGTTACGAGAGGCAATACCATTACCGAGTCAATGCTTCGTATATTTAAAAGTAATTTCATTGAAACGACGGAGATTGTATCTTAATATGTACAACACGTATTAAGCTTTGTTTTTTTTAACGACGGAGCGACAAGCCGAGCAAGAAGTTTACCTGATGAGTAATACGCCGGCTCATAACGTGGTGCTAGTGAGCATGATATACACTGCACCACATTGTGCTCGTCGCTTTAGTATTCTCACACTAGTGTTTGTCGGCTGCAATAGTACCTAGACTGTCTCCCGCAAGAGACCGACCACTAGTATATTTGTCTCCGATAACATTGTATTGTACATTTAATAAATAGGAATGTAGTAGTTTGATAGCATAGGTCTTTTTTAAGTAAAGGAAATAGATCTCTTCTGTTGTCGAAGGCAAGCAGAGGATTTGTTGGACTTGAACTAACTACACTCTTGATGTTCCTCCTCCAGCAGTAATTATTTCGAGTAAGAAGAGTAAGAATTTATATCGCTGGTTACAGTATTACCATTTTGCGCCATTAGGCCTCGTTATCAAATCAGGATTCTGATAATCAAGTATGGTAACATGAAAACAGAGTTGTATCGTTTTTTTAACTATATTCCAAAGACTAAAACAAAATTAACTGTAAATGTTTCTTTCCAAATACGCTTAGTTTTAAAGTTTTGTGTTTCATATAACAAAAAATTAATAGATTTGTTGTAATCAAAGTACAGGTCAAAGTATTTTATTAACTGCAATAATAAGGATTATTCATCATGCTGTTGTATCTCAACGGGTCCTGATACAACAAGCGCAGTGGTTTAGTGATTCAAAGTTAAATAGGCTATATGAACATATCATAACATACGATAAAAAGAAACAATCAAAAACTCGGTTAAAAATAAACAGGTGATTTTAACACAATGTAAGTCTGTCAACAGTTAAATGTTAACCGAAACAACCATTAGTTTAAATCACAAGCGCAATCATATAGTCATTGCTTTAAAATAATCTTTACTGCATTATAATGAATGTTACTGAATGCATAATGAGCGAGATATGGAGTGTTAGCATTAATAAATTGCATTAGTTTATGCGTCAACAAATGTCATGCTCTTGGCATAAATGTTACATGGAGATGTGTATCAGCACTTGTTACTTCTGATGGGATTCTTTTAACAATGATATATTGTAGTCATCAGCGTCAAGGGGCGCGGGCAGCAGCGTACTGCGTTAGCATTTGTAATGAGACGCTACTTTTACGTATGAACACTATCGAGGATGAGGAAATAACAATTGAAGTAAGTAAAAACTAGAGTAATGTTAGTCAAGAGTCAGTCACAACCGATAATGCTTTAGAAGGATCATTAATTTTAATAATGCATTTGTGTTTCCACTGTGTCATATTGCGTGTACGCTGGCGCAGCTATCATTATATATTAATGCAATTTACACCGTATAAGGAAACGGAACGCAACAGCCGACCATTAACGCGGTATAAATCACAATCTCATAAATGTTACGACAGCTCGGAATACAGATTGAAGTTAAGTAAGTAAGCGGAGTTTGAATAACTTAACATAAAGTACAGGATTGATTCGGAGCTGGTTTAGTGTTCGCGATTTATCGCGGCCATTGTCGGCGGCGGCGGCGGCATTAATATGAAAGATGATAGCGCTGCCACTGTGAAGGCGTCAACGGATGGCCATCAGGCCAGCCAGCCCGCCAGCCAGCCGGCCAGAGCCGCTCATAATATATCAACGCTAGTAAATGCACCGCAGGGCGTGATGTACGGCGACAGACGGACAGATAAATTGCTTATAATTTATTGTCGGAGGAGCCGCGCCGCACCTAATTGCGGACCGCAGCTGCGGGCGGCGAGCGGCGAGCGGCGGCGGCGCAGCATCGCCTTTGTGTAGCCAGATCACTATCACCAGCCGACGTATCAGATCCTGTTGCGGAGACGAATCGTCTGCCGCGTAACACATCTGATATCACTTGCATCTCAAAAAGCTTCCGTCACTGTGGTATTCCTCCGCACTTAAAGCTCTATACATTATTCACATCCGGTGTGCTTCCGAAGGTCGGTTAGAAATTAAAACGAAATCAGCCATTTTAATATTTACGTATATTTTTTTTTGTCAATTTCAATATCGGTTTATAACAACAAATCTTTATATCAACAGGATATCGATCGCAGGATATAACTGTGTGCATAATGGTATGTAGTACGCGCGGTTAACATTCCGCTCGTGTACACCCTTACAAATTTATTGGTGTTCAACAACAATAGTGTTTAAAGTTTTTAACACAGCGTGTACCCGCAGAACGCGGCGCCGTGTGCGCGGCCGGGGCGCGCGCCCTCGCGGACCTGACGCGCCGTTGCTCTGCGGGAACATTTAAAAACTATTACTCGCCGCATACATATTTATCCCTAACTTTAAGTTGCAAAGATATGTGAACTTGGGTGTCATCAGGTAGTTTCCGAAATACATCGATCACTAAAAGTACAAACACAATTAATTAACAATCCTCAATAATTATTCGCAACAACTAAATAAAAAAAAAACTAAAAACCTATTTAAATTACTTCTATCGATTTGGTACATAGAAATTTAGTAAGTGTAACTAGAAATGTAAAGAGCGCGCTCGCGGCGCGCCGGGCCGGGCCGGGCCGGGCAGGGCAGGGCCCGCAGGCCGGCCCTCACCCCCCGCTCGGCTCGCGGCCGCAGCCCGCGCATCCAGTGCATCTAGTGCATCCTGTGCACTACAACATAATGAACATTACAAGTTAGAGATCACAGCTGTCGCGCCCCCGGGGCCTTCTCGTCCGTCGATGATATGAGCCGACTAGAAACAGGAAGAGCACTAGCTTATATTTACACTTCTTCCGTTCCGAATGTCCTTAACGATTGGGCGTTAGCGGTCGGCGCCCCCCTTCTTGTGTGCGTGGAGCGCCGACGGTCCTCACGGGTGCAGCGGCCGCGGCCCGAACAGCGGGTACGACGGGAAGTAGGCCGCCAGCGAGGGGTGCGGCGGTAGCGGGAACGGCAGCGGCGGCGACGAGACCAGGTGGGAGGGCTTGCTGTACGGGTGGAAGCGCGGCGTGAGCGGCGACAGCGGCGGCGTCGGGTACGTGCGCTGCAGCAGCGGGTGCGTCGCGCTCAGCATTGACAAGCTGGGGCTCGGCTCGCCGCTCGCGGTGTGCGACCTGAGGTGTTGCAGCAACTCCTCGGAGGTCGCGAACCGCTTCCCGCAGTACGCGGAGTCGCCGGCCATCCAACTGCACACGAACGGCAACTGGGACGCGGCCGCCAGCGCCGCCAGCTGGGCGTGGGCGTACGCCGCGGCCGCCGGATGTCCGCTCGGTAGGGGGAAAGGTGATTTTGCGTGGTCGCATTGCGCGCATCCGGCTGGACACACCGCGGACTTGAGCAAGTGAGAACTTAAAGAACATCCCGTACAGTACGGGTCTCTGCAGATACCCAAATCACCGCCCGGAGCCTTCATCCGCGCATAAGCGAGATACGGGTTTAATCCATTCTTCAGAGCGTGATGCTGGGCCGCCATCAAACTGCTGGTCATTAAATCCATAGGCAAAGGAAATCCACTGGGGGGCAACCCGCCGAGAAAAGCTGAAGAGGTAACAGGTACGCTGGGTTTAAAACTTGACGGTTCTTTGGTATCGGCGCTGGACGTCAGGGACGTCGGTATGTAAGGTAACTTCGACGCTGAGCTTGTCGATTCCGAATTAGACTTAGCGGGGGTCGGCGAGTGCAGGGGGCTGGACCGCTCGTCTGACTTCTCCGAGGGAGTTTTCCGGTGCGCCGGCGGTGACGTCCGTTGAGATGACGAGCTTTGGTTGCTGTTGCAGCGCGCCTGCACCGGAGTCGTAGAGGCGCTTCCTTTAGACGACAGGGGAGTCTTCGAGTGCGCATTTACGGAAGACCTGTCTTCCGGCGTCCTGGTCTTCTCCCTCGCCGTGAGACACGATTCGTAAGGTTTGAAGCTCGGTTTGCCGTCCATGTGTATGTTCGTTTTGTCCTCGTACTTCTTGCTGGCCTTCTCGGCGGCGGAGATTAGTTTCGGGTTAGGCGTATCGGCGCCGATAGCGCTGCAGGTCTGCGCCAGGAGCGCCAGCGGGCTCTTTTTCGCGTCGAGCTGCAACAAAGAGAGGGTTTATGAAATGAAACGTCGGGCGGAGGTTGCCAGTGACGGGCGCACAAAGGGACCGCGGGCGGTGGGCACGGAGTGAGGGTGTGTGGGTGTGTGGTGGTCCAATCAAGCGCCCGTGCGCCCGCTCGCCCGCCAGCCGTCGGCTCCGCTTGACATTTCACTCGGCTCCCGCATGATGTAATCTCGCAGTGAAAAGGGCAATTTGTGGCGCTGAAGCTGCGCCGCTTTGTGCTGGCTTTTGCTTTTTTTTAACTACAACTCAATTAACACGGGGAAACGACGAAGAGAAAATTCTTTTTGTATCAATCTTCTTAATATTTATACATTAAGCAAAATATTTAACATTTCCAAACACTGAATCCGTACATTATCATAAATTTTTTTGATTGATTGATGAACAGATCAACATATTTTGATTGATTGAAAAACTAGTTGTGTTAATATATTTTACGTTTTTTTTAAGCGGTTGCCAAACTTTCCTGCCGCACGGACCAAGACACATTCATTATTTACACCCCGCAGACCACCGACACAATATTCCGAGTGTTAAATATATTTATAAAGAAAATTGTGCTAAGATTTATACTAAGACCACGTAAGTTGCTATGACTTTCCACGTATTATTATAGATTACACTATATTTCTAATACAAACATAATACGGTGGTGATTAAGTATCGGCGACAGCTGACCTATAGCACAGCAAGTTCACTCAGCGATGAACCTCAAAAATATCATCAAAACCGTAGTAACAAATGACAGATGACCTAAAGAATACGTAGATATTTATCTGTAGTTAATGTGGAACAGTCTTAAGTTCAGATCCGTGCAACTTGAGAAGGAGAGTAGGTTAAAGCTTTGCTATTCTTATTAACGTCGAAGTAAATAAACGTTTAAAGTTTGATTTTCATTTCTTCATAACTTCACGAAAATGTTATTAATTTTACACTACAATTATCCTTATAATGCTTCTATCTGAATTTCGAAATATCTTTGACATAAGTAAATAATATTTTAATCTTCTTAAACCCTCACCTTTTAACCCTCTAATCAATTGCTCTTTTCAATCGTAACGTTTGTTGCTCAAAGGTTCCTTCAAGTTACATATATTGTAATCTTCGTTAATAAAACAATATTTGTATTATCATGAAAATATTAACATTTATGAAATAAAATAAACTATGGTCCTAACGTTTTTGTCTATTCTCATTTTATATACACTTACATGACAGTAAGTTATTTCCCATTATTTTGTAGAAATGTAATTATATCAATTACTTTGTCGAGTAATAATATTTCACTTTACTTACAAAATCTGAATATTTATATTCCAAGTAATATCCTTTATAAATTAAAAAAAAAAAGATACGGAGAATGTCTTATTGATATAATGAATTTTTTTTTTAAACAGTATATATAGTTTGGGTTAAATGAATTAAAACCTGATTAACTTGAGATTCAAATCAAAGCGGCGGCAACAACAAAAACGGAGTGCTTAACTTTTGCTCTATGATTATCCTTTTGTCTACTTGCAGTTTTCAAACTTTTACGACTTAACATTTAAGCTTCGAAAGAGCTTTGATAACTATAATCAAACGATATGAAAATTCAGGATTCGCGTTGTCGTGTAATAAATAACATGTCAACGTAAACAAATTCTCTAGATTGCCGGCGAACAATTTCTTGTTGCGTGCGAGTCCGGCGTGCATCTGTCAAAACAAATAAAACGAGCAACCAACGCACCGTGGTGGGCAGCGGCGACAGATAATCCGGTCGCAGGTACTGGTTGCTGGACGTGAGCATATTGCTCCACAGGACGTTATCCTTTTCCAGCTTTGATGTTTTCTTCGCGCACAAAAAATAAAATAATTAATTATACAACACTTCACACGCAACTGATACCCCGTCGTCAGCACATAATCCACAGGTCTCACTGGGCGCGGGCGCGTACGCGGGCGCAATGCAATCACGTGTATATCGCGCGGCTGTCGGCGTCGGACTGAGCGGTGCACGGCGCCTCCCCCGCGAGCGCGCGCGCGCTCCGCTCGCGTCACTCTCCCCGCCGCGCTCCCCGCCGCGCTCCCCGCCGCGCTCCCCGCCGCCGCCCGCGCTGTCAGCGCGTTGTCACTCGTCGCCGCGCCATTTTTGCATTGTGTGTACTTTGCGGGAGCTTAGCCGTCTTATCCCCACCGCCGGCTGACACCCCGTCCGTCGCTCTCGCTCTGGCGCCTGAAAAATTGCTGAAACGTTTCCCGCTTTTTGATGAAGGGATTATATAAAGCGTGCAGCGCAAAGCGGAGACGGTGCGCCGACGGAGATGCACCGCCGTGCAATTGAATGGCCGCCCGCGGGGCTGCGCGCTAATAATTTGTTTTGAACGTCGCCTGCACGACCGCCGAGTGCTTGCTTAAACACCGACGCCGTTTTTGATCCGCCGACCATTTTTTTTTTATTTACCACCGGCCGACGTTTGACCTTAATTTCACATGATGTTAAGTAACAAAGTATATGATGAAATGTGCTCGCTCAAAACACTTTCGCTTTTATATTTTGACAACCGGAACACGGCGATGCCGATACGGAGTCAAATTGATATTATAAGGATGGTAGTTAGATTGAAGGTTTCGAAACAATGCTACCATCGCTCCATCGAACCCGGGACCTCGCCGTTACAATGCACATAATTACTCTGAAGTAGATTAAAGGTCGTTATCCAAGTGCATGTGAATAGTTCCCGTTACATTATGCATGAGTAAATGCGGATGACGGATTGGTTTATTTTGTGAGGAGTTGATGCGAATAAAATTCATATAGAAAATGATTCTTCCTAGAAAATTACATCTACTTTATCATCAAAGGTTCTTGCTATTCTCTATCTAGCTTATCTTTATAGATTAAAATTTTTAGCATCTAAAAACTCTTAAAAGTATACGGAAGTTGTGATGCATTAATAACTACAGACAATTTTTATATATAATTTTTTTAATATCTTCTATAGCAGTGCAATACAAGATGAAATTGGGGCTATATCATAGCATTTAACATTTTAAATATATGTATAAAGTCTTCATTAAGTTATTATATATTTCTAATCACAAGAAGACTACATAGTTCGATCGGTCTAGAGCTTTAGACAGATATATTAAAATAAAACCTAGATAATAGCGTTTGATTAATAGCACTCCTCTTTTGCATCGACGGTTACAAATGATATTTACTAGCAGAATGAGAAAGGATTGATCCGTGTTTACTTTGGAACGATCACTGCGGTGGTCATGGCTAGTGGGCCCGGGGGCTGCGGCGACCACCGGCGGCGGGGTGAAAATGCGCCATTTCACTGTTTATTTAGTCAAACGAAACAACACCGTCATCCTTACCACGTAACCCCCACCCTCGTCTTTTGTTAACGCCATTTCAAATATCGCCATAATTATATTTGACTTCCAAATTCATTACTTAAAGTGTTTTTGTTCGGACCTATCTAATCTTAATGATTCGTGTGGACAAAAATAAAACGTTATGAGTAAAAATGGCGGCCGCGTCTTATTTAAATAATTTTAACATTATTGTTTTTTTCAATTAAGCGACAAACGCGCAGGACGTTCACCTGATGGTAAGTGTGGTATACGCCTGCTCACAACAACGTGACGTTAGTTAGAATGACACAGCACCACATTATTAGGCCTCGTTACTCCAATAAATACACTACGTACAGCGCCCTTCAAGCCTGTAATATCGCGCTATTAAAAAGAGGAC
Source organism: Troides aeacus (assembly GCA_033220335.2). Taxonomy (NCBI): domain Eukaryota; kingdom Metazoa; phylum Arthropoda; class Insecta; order Lepidoptera; family Papilionidae; genus Troides; species Troides aeacus. Next base: position 764,560 of record CM067277.1, on the reverse strand, counting down.
TAAGGTTTCTTCGCCTGTCGTACCAGGCGACTAAAAGGGTACTCCGGTTCGTGAGCTCTGAGGATAGGGGCCCTCCGAGTTCGATAAAACGAGCTTTGGGAGGACGGCAAATGCATGGTGGTGGTGCATTTGCCGTAGCACAGCGTGGGTGCTGAGGAGCGCTTTGCCCTTCCGTGGGATGTTTTAGCCAGAGTGCAAGGGGGACACCGTTGCGTTCCGTAGGAGATCCCGGAGCCTCTGCTGATGCACTGACAGAGACCACCGAGGCGGTTATAGTGGGTAGAAAATTCACACAATTTTGTCTTCCACCCAGAAGATTCTTTTAAGATTTCTCTCGCGATAATAATGAAAAAAAGGTACAGCACCCTTTCTACCGGAACACAATTATATAAACAGTGTGGTGGTACCTACCTAGATAGTTACCGGCAACAGAGACCTACCACCAGCAATTCTAATCTTTACATACTGCGGCTTTGATATTAATAAAATATTACACGTATACTCTCCATTGTCGGATTAGTACTTTTTTTAAAAGTAGGTCGCACTCCAATTAGTGCACTTTTTTTTAAAGGATCCGGTTCCAAGTGCCCCGTATTAGATGAGCTGTAAGTCGATATGACTTTTACGCTCTCAACATCTTCAGAAAACAGAAGAGACTATTACCAGTAAATTGTTATTATATTACTGATTACACTACAACAGTATACAATGTGGGATACATTAATATTGGAAGCTGTGTGATAATCTGTCATGCTTAATGTTTGCTGCAGATATCAGGTCATCAGATCGAGTGCGTGGCGGTGGAATAAAGAAATGGAAAATGGTCAGCGGGCAGCGCGACGTGCCCCCCTAATGGACGGTGACTCGGCGGATCCGGCCGAAGACGAAATTGGTGATGAGCTGGTGGCGCGGCCGTGGGACCGGTTGCTCGTCGCTTGGACCTCGTTTCACGCCGGCAACGATCAATGGCATAATAAACGCCGACAATACCGCGCCGCAGGGCTGTCCACACCGTAGCGATATTTATCAACACCATAAAATAGGGATAAATCTATCAGGCAAGTCGGGTTAAAGTCTTGAAACCGTTTAGGTATCGGGAAAGCTTCGTCATTGTAATTTTACCCCTATGGATGTGATTGGTATGTAACTATATTAATTGAATTTTTAAAGGACGATCAAATATTTTGAGACTACGCAGCATCTTTTCCTCCCAGATACCGAAGCGTCTGAAGACAAAAGTCTTCAACTCCCATATGTTACCAGTGTTGACATACGGAACCGACACGTGGCTCCTTACTATTGACATTATAAAGAGGCTCGAAGTCACCCAAAGGACAATGGAGAGGGCTATGCTCCGAGTTTCCCTGCGCGATCCATTCAGAAATGTGGAGATCCGTAGAAGATCTATGGTCACAGACGTAGCTCTAATGATTGCTAGACTTAAGTGGCAGTGGGCAGGGTACATTGTTCGAAGGACCGATAGCCAATGGAGTAGTAAGGTCCTTGAGTGACGTCCGCGTACCGGTAGATGTGGCCTCCCACAAGGTGGACCGACGATCTGGTGAGAATGGCGGGAACCCACTGAATGCGAGCAATACTGGACTGATCGTTGTAGAGAGATTTTGGGGGAGGCCTATCGGGCCAACAGTGGGCGTTTATTGGGTGATGATGATGTTGAAGTATAGCGCCGTTGACAGCAACTTGGACTAAAGTCATCGAAGTACAGCTACTTGCATTACACTTGATTTTAATGTATGAATTGTATATACTCTACCTTTGTGGCAACCCTGCGCAGATCTAAAGCGCCGCCACGGACGCCCCGTGTCACGATAGTGTCGCTACCGTGTCGGCGGCGGCGGCGCGGGGTGTGGGGGCTGACGGACGGGCCGGCCGGGCGGGAGGGAGGGAGAGAGAAGGGGTAAGAGCGGGGGGTTCCCCGATTGGATACGATGAGATCGCCTTTTTAATAATTCACTGTCATCCTGACACGACCCGATGTTCTACTTGCTCGAGGCTAGTCAATAGAATAGGCGATGTCTGCGGGGATCGCTGCGAAGAATAAACTCAACAGGCGGATACGGAGAATTGAGTGTTTATAGTGTTGTGACAGGTACAAATGTTTCCACTGGCGCGTGAACATCACAAAAACGGTTAAAATTTTTAAAACATTACTGGTAAGATTAAAAATACTATGAAAGAAAAAGTAGAAAAAAGAAACAGAAAAAAAAACAACAGAAGAGGGAGAAGCAAAAAAATCTGGGGATTGCGAATTGTTCCGCCGAACCAGATAGAGGAAGAGGTGATACAGACCACGCTGATCGGCGGTCTTCACTAGTTGGAGAGGAACTTTAAGAAGATGAAAGATTAGTGAAGCTATTTAAATTTGCTAAATAACCACCAGGTTAACGTTTGCGTGTCGACGATGTCATGTTAAAAAAAATTAAGCTGCTCTATCGAAAGCTTTAACTGGTGAGTGGTCTGAGGCAGTCGGAGCGCTATCTCGACGGTTCGCTGAGCAAATAGATCGCGCGCCGTCCGCCGACAGCCGACAGCCGACAGCCACTTAGGGGCGCATTGTGCCCGCAGCGGGGTTGGGACAGCAACAGTCCTGTGCTCGTACAGACCTCCCATTATATAATTATGATACATCATCCCTTATGCGACATCATAAATTTACTATACATTACATCGATTGTGAAGACAGAGCAATAGTTATTTATTTAAATCATTATCATCATTATCAGGGAATGGTCTTCCTCAATGTGTTCCGCCAAATGCGATCCTCAGCTTCTCGCATCTATCTACTTCCGACCGCCCTGATGTTGTCATCGGTCCAACTATAGAGAGGGCGTCCTACGCTTCTGCAACCTGTATGCGGTCTCCACTCCAAGACTTTTCTCTCCCATCGGCCGTCACTGACGCGATAAACATGCCCAGTCCGCTGTCACTTCAGCTTGCAGATTTTGAGAGCTACGTCGACAGCTTCAGTTCTCCGTCGAATTCCTTCGTTCCGGATTTTGTCCCTTAAAGAAATACCAAGCATAGCTCTCACTATCGCTCGCTGTGCTACTTTGAATCGGTGGACCAGCCCGATGGTCAGGTGTCATGTCTCTGCGCCGTAAGAGAGGGTGGAGAGGACGCAGAGGATAAAGACTTTCGTTTTGAGACATTGGGGTATTTGCGAGGTGAGGATGTGGCAGAGTTTAAAAGCCAAACCATTATATTTAAAATCCATATTGAAAGTCTAAAATTAGGCATTCTTTATTCGTCAACCTAGGAAGTGAGGAGATGTTGTAGGAGGCGAGGAATTCTATCTAGTATAAAACTGCAAACTATAACATGCATATGTTCTATATACAAATATCGGACTTGTTTACAGAATGATTGAAAACGTAGGAGCAAATGTTTCTTTGGGGGTTACAAATGGGGTGTAAGGGTTTCCTCACAACAACTCACGGGACCCACGCCAACCTCATCTGCTCGTGGCGCAGCCTGCTTATTAACAAAGGAGACTCTGGCTCTCACTACCCCGCAGTGGGTCAGCGTGGTGAGAAATGGCTCAAACCCCCCATATATGAATATATATGGGGGGTTTAAACACCTCCTTTGAACACCCCCATATATGAATCCTTGCCAGAAGTGGAAATCTTTGGGGGAGGTCTATATGTAAATAACACGTACTTAATGTAAATAATACATATCATTTATACATATCATAAGTACATTGCAGTACTGCCAAACCTTTTTTAGGTCCTGTACCCCGTAATAACACCTGTCATCTACGAGTACCTTCATCCCATTAACCTCTTTACATACTCTTAAAAATGAGTTTCATTTCTCATAGACCATCTAAACTGTGAAATATATTCTCTCTCTCTCTTTATTCTCTAACAACTTAGTTATTAGTTATAAGGTTCACTTTATACTACGTGTTGTAGACATCATATTATTACATTACATTTTATTATTACTTTTTAATTCATACATATAACTGATCAAGATATAACTGGAGTCATAAGGCCTGGAGACCTGAAATTTGGTAGAAGTATTCCTTTATACCATATATTACCTAATATAGTTTTGGGAGGGATGGGGGGCTGCTGTCAAAACGGACGGTAAACAGCTAGTAATGTTTATACAAGTTGGATGTTTTAAATTTTTACTATTAAAATCATTACCAATATAATTTTCCACATACCCCCATGGATAGAATGGACAAAGCAGAGTTTGTATCTCTTTCTATCAGGTCTCTGTAACATATTTGAAAAACTGGAGGGTATGAACTGCCGACGCAGTATACCATTGCTGCAGGATATCATTGCCAAGATTAAAGGTAGAATTTATACTTCTTCATATTTCGCCATTATTTTTGTACCACACAATTGGGGCAGGGTGGTGGGAAATTGGTCTAAGTGGAAATCTTTGGGGGAGGCCTTTGTCCAGCAGTGGACGTCTTCCGGCTGATTGGATTGGATTGGATTGGATTGGTGGGAAATGGCTCGATTTCCCCCATAAAAATCCGTACCCGATCGAGGTGGGAATCTTTGACGGAGATCAATGTCCAGCAATGGACGTCTATTGGCTGATTATTAGCCATTTTATGCTTGATCTTTGATCTTGATGACCATTAAATTAAATTATAGAATTTGATAGGTTGTCATTCAATAATTTTCTTTTGTATTACTTCTCTCATGTTATATTTAATGAATATCCCATGTGTCGTTTCGTTTCTGATATAAATTCGCGAGCCGCATCTGTTTGATTCGGAGTGCAGCATCGGCGCGAGATCGCTGAAAGCAAGTCACCGTGTGACTTCCGCAGATAGAGGCTCTCGGTTGACAGGTACAGGCGCGTACTTGTGCGGGGGCTTTGTTTGTGCACCGTGTGCATTCGTGACGCATCCGTCTCTGTGATAACATTTTCACATATAATTTCAGTGTATTGTTCTGAAAATACAGTTTTTTTTATATATATTTATACACTAAAGTAATTATTGTCTTATCTTGTATATAGAAGATTATAGGCATTAAGGCTCAGCAGGTACTTTATAGCTCTCAAAAGAAGACTTATCCGCAAAGCTATAAAACAATTGAAACTTTCACCTGATGGTAAGTGATACGCTTGCCCATGGCGATAGTTATGATGATTGCGTATCACATTCTGGTCGTAGCTTTGAGATATGTCAAGTCTCGTTACCCCAGTAATTTCAGTAACTACAGCTTCCTTTAAAACGGAACACAGTTATTTTTGCATATTACTGTTTTCCGATCGATGTGGAGGTCTTTAGGGGAGGCCTCTGTCCAACAGGGGACGTCTATGGGTATACGATCGCTATCAACGGAAACTTACTTTTATCACTAGAAAAATTTGCAGTCGACGTTAATGTCCCAGAAGTAAATGGTTTCGATGAAAATTAAGTTTGATATGGTGGTAAGTGGTGCAATGAGGACGTAGCTTACTGCGGTAGCTGCAGTATACCCGACGTTTATTGCTCGCTGAACAGCGTTTCGAGCAGTTCGGTGCTCATTAAGGCAACCGTATGCAAATAGCGGCATTCTTATCGCTCCCGAGCGTGTTCGGTGAACAGCTGATTCACTCGTTTCGGAGATGTGTTTATCCACAATCGTAAAGTTTCTACTTTGCGAAAGATTTCTCTTAAATTAACGTTGAATTTATCTGTAATTACGTCATCATCATTATCAACCGTTAGACGTCCACTGATAGAGATAGGCCTCCTGCAAAGATCTCCACGTTTGGGCTTCATATAGAGGGCTTTGGGCCAATTCCCTCTACGCTTGCTCAATGCCCCTCCACGCTGCCTCAATGCGGGATGGCGGGAGCCATGGCCTCGTTTGTGGATTACCAAATTGCACCACGAGCAGGTGAAGTTGGCTTGGATTCCTGACATCCCCTCTAATTATATACATATCTATGACATCATAGATACATTGACTTATCACGAGATCTTCGAAACTAAACATGGACACTTAAAATTTGGTACAGATATTGCTTCTGCTATTTAGAGGTCGTTCGGTTCTTTTATTACACAAGCTATGCTTGCTTGCTAATAACTTTTTACCTTTACAATAAGAGAAATCACAAAAGAAATTGTCACATTCAATTGTTTGCAGATTCCAGACGCTCTTACTATCAAAGATATTAAGTTAACTATCTACTACATGGTAAGATAAATGTAAAGTGGGAATGAAGTGGGAGCAAATTGATGTCGCTATTAAAAATAATATGATATAAAACATAATGAATTATGCACTGGTAGTCTTTAAGGGGTTGTAACAACTGACAGAACCCAAAGCAATCTCACAAATTCGCGGTGCACCCTGCTAATCAACAAACATGGCTCTGGCTCCCACCAACTCCCGTTGGGTCAGCGTGGTGGGAAATAACCTATTCCCTCCATATGAACCCTTAGATATAAAAGCTCCTAGTGTCCGCGGATGTGACTCAAGGATCAATCGATGTGGGATTTTTGTGGAAGGCCTAGGTCCAGCAGTGGATGTCTGTCGTCTGATGATGAATGATGAGTCTTTAAATTAAATTTATCCTTATTAAATCGATATTTTTTTTATACGAAACGAGCGAGACGTTCAACTGATGGTAAGTAATACTGCGTATATCAACGTAGCGCTGGTCAGCATGGTATATACTGCACCACATTGCGCTTCTTGCCTTGGGATATAGGATGTTGTCTCATTACCCCAGTAATTTCAACAACTACAGCTCCCTTCAAACCGCAACACAGTACTGTTGGTCGGCTGTGATAGAGGCTGTCGATGTACCTGCATAGATAGTCTCTTGCAACAGACACCTACCATCAGTACGATTCATGAAACGCGTATCCCTAAGTTTGGTTATTAAAGGACTTTTATTAAATAAAGTTAATTATGATTAAAAAATATATCCTTTGAACTAATGATATTGTAACGCGTTCCTTGTATAACAAATCAGTTATTTATTAACGTCTGTGTGTGTGTGCGCCTGTCTGTCCGTCGGCTGTGACTAGTTGTGATAGATTAGCTCTTCAGATCTTGAATATGCAATGCAGTCCCACCCGAACTGTTTAATGTTTGGAAGTATGAGTAATGTCATATCTCATACGTACAAAGTATACATATATTGTGGTGTTAAAATATTAGTTCATATACAGTTATTTATTTCATTTCATTTATGGGTTAGAACATCCCCTCACTATTAAAAAGTGGACATTTCTAAAGCTCGTGAAAAGGTTGGATTGAATGTTTAATAAGGATTTTACCTATTAATTCTTTTATTAACATTTTAGTCTAATATTGAAGTAATTCATGTACTTAAAAAATCTATATTAAAGTTGGACATAGGCCTTCCCCTAAAGAACTCCACATCGATTGCATCCAGTGGGTACCCGCGATTCTCACCAGATCGTCGGTCCACCTTGTGAGAGGCCCCCCAACAGTACGTCTACCGGTACGTGGGCACCATTCGAGGACCTTATATGAGCAGCAGAGGGCGTCTATCGGCTGATGATGATATTAAAGTTATATAAGACATTATTACAAATAACTGTATAATCATAAAAAATAACATCTAAGTAAAGCATACATACATACATACATATATATCACGCCTCGTTCCCAGCGGGGTAGGCAGAGACCACCTCTCTCCACCAATCCTCTCTCTCTCTCTCTAAGTAAAGCAAGTATAAATTAACAGCATTATGCAAAGGTTAAAGAATCAATGATCTCGCTATGTTTGAGAATACCAGCACAAAGGTTTGGTTACAAACTGTGGACCCAATGTTTCATGGTATACGTTCACATGAACGGTGTGTACATATTATGTAATTAAGTATAGATCCTCGGTCGTTGTGTATTGGCAGGCGAGTTCCTGCTGCCTTCCAGCGGATGATGGATGGCCGCGTGTGATTTATACCAGCCATCAGCCGGCTCCTATTTATGCACTTATTGTGAGGGTGAAGCGATCATAATTCATAATGTCACCGGCCCGCGGCACAAGATGAAGCGGGTTGAGTTACCGTAAACGTTATATACTATATTTCTAGCGTTATATTGTATTTTTTTTTTCTGTCAAATTTCATGTTAGATAGAGCGTTTGAATGAATTATTCATAAATAAATTATCACCAGCCGATGGACATTTGCTTTATATAAACAACCCCAAAAATATTACACTAACATGAATTATCTTCTCAATTTATATTTCTCTGCTTTCCATAAGGTATTCTTCTCTCCTCTCATGATTGATCAAAGAAAATATAATTTTTCGCAGATGAAACAATCCGACGAGGATATTGGTGCACGCTGCGGATTTGTAACCGGGGCCACGTCACCGGAGACCGGCACACAGCTCATTAGCAGTAAAGATAATCAATCACGGGGCATTACCGCCGTCGGAGCCTCGCCGCCGTCCGAATGTTTACCGTCGCACAGTTGATAAGCGATTTATTTGCTACTTTGATATAGTATCGCCGCCATTAAAGTAATAACGCGCCTCACTCGCCGCCGCCGACACTTGCGCCTTCAACTCTTTTCTACTCTATTGTTAATAAGCTGTTTTTTTTATCAACAGCCAATTTACGTCCCCACTTTTAGGGCCCAGGTCTACCCTCAATATGAGGGCGATGGGCCATAGTCACTACGCGAGCCTAATGCGGCTTGCTGACTTCACACACACCTTAGAATGAATTCTAATTCACGTGCAGGTTTCCGCGCGATGTTTTCCTCCACCGTTTGTATCTCGCTGTTGTAACTAAAGTTCACAAATGTACGTAGCTTAATTATTAAAGTCATCGGTACATGCCGAGATTCGAACCCGCGACCTTCGGGATGAAGGCCGCACGCTCTAACCATTAGGCCAGCGACTTACCAATAGCAGTTACTAATGACTTGTTTACACAATGTGAATTGTTCGTAATCAATAAAACTATATTTTTTTTTGTTTTTTTATTCAATCATTTATCATTATTGTATCACACACTCACCTGCTTGGGAATCATGTGTTTAAAGGTATAAAAAACAACAGTAAACAGAGCTGCGTTTTATAGTACCGGCTACCATCATCAGTCGATAGACGTCCACTGTTGGACACAGGCCTCCCCCAAAAACCCAATATCGGTCGGTCCTGTGCCGCCCGCATTATCGGCCACTAAAGGTCGTTGTTTGTAGAGGTTTATATGGGAGGATTTAGTCCACTTCCCACCACGCTGGCCTAATGCGGGTTGGTGGCAGCCAGAGCCTCGTTTGTTGATTAGCAGGCTGCAACGAGCAGGTGAGGTTTGCTTGGGTTCCATGAGTAGTTGTGCGGGAGCCCTTACACCCTCAGTACCGGCTATACCGTTTATTACAGTAATACATGTTATGCATTTATTTGTCTCTTGCTGTATTTCTATGATACTTAGAAACATAAGTATAATGAATCAACACTGCACCGTAGAAGCATTATATTTGAATAATTGTATAGTTCTCTTGGTATCAGTTTATCTTAGACTATTATAATAGACATTACTTATTGTATACCACTTTTATGTTTCAAATCCTGTGTTAATCTTATTGTTGTATGACGGTTAATAAAGATTACACTATGACATTAGATAAAAGGTAATGAATTCGTTTATTCCATAAATCAATGAGAGCAACAGGAATTTTAGGTAAATGTTAACCTATTTTGTGAATCCTCTAAATAACATATTTATGTTGTGTTCAAGACGCTTTTGTATTGATCCTGAATTCAATATACACGTTGCATGATATGACATTATGAAGTAAATCACTTAACGCCGACAGCGGGCTACAGCTTGAGCAGATCGTGTCGACGGCTAAGTTGGAAGGCAACATAAAAGACAGCGCGTTGCCGCAACGTTACATATCTAATAAGCAATTAGGCAGCTCACAAAGGGCAGGCGGCAGCGGGCGGCGGCGGTCGGTCCGCCTCTAATGAAAGTACGAGCGGGAGATTTTAGCAGATCTTTGTCGGCGCGTGTGTTGAATTGCGGCACCGCATTACGTATCGTGATGGACATTGCTGATTTATATTTTTACATTGCACTAATATGAACTTGTATATACGGTCATATAAAGTGATGATGATGATGATCATCATCATCATCAGCCGATAGACGTCTACAGGTGGGCACAGATCTACTCTAAAGATCTCCACATCGATCGATCCCACTTTGATCGCATCTAGTGGGTTCCTGCGATTCTCACCAGATCGTGTCTAACTTGTTAGACGCGACGATCTGGTGGTGGTAAAGTTTGTATTGACCTAGTATACTCTGGTACTTAGCTTGAACTTCCGGTAAAGTAAAACAGAGAGACAATGGATATATTACGTACTCGCATTAGACTAATATGATGAGTAAATGGCCTTGATTTGATTGTGGGTAAAGACGTTACCAGAAGTGGGAAATGAATGGGTTTTTTTTTTGGTTATATCAAGTGTATATTGTATGCTATGAGATGTAGTGAGGCGGTGTGTGTGAGCAAGTGGACGAAATGTCCGTTGCCGAAGATATGACTCGGTCAGATTAAATGCGAGCGCCGTTTGTCCTGACCCCTCGCTCCTTATTGTGTCACTTGCGTCGTCAGTACAATACATAAAACCTGTGAGGAATTCTACTTACACACTAATATTATCTAGATCTTTAAAAATTAATAAAAATAAGTAATATATCGTATACAAGTTTTATACCACATTAAAACAACAGTGCGTCCGATAAGTTTTTACAATACGTCTATAAAACTGATTTGTGATACAACAACAAACAAAGAAAAGGAGGACTTTGGATAATAAGAAAGATCATCTTTGTATCGTTTTTTTTGCACTTCATTAATAAAATCTATCTATATACTGCAGTCGTCGTTCAATATGTTATTTTCTGTTATATACTATAAACGTATAATCAAATTAATATACTTTTATAGGATTTATCTGTTTTTATTCAACAGTATAATTACAGAATACAGTGCCAGTTGGGGTGTACTAGTAGTGTGGTAGTGCTAGGTTTCTTGTGTCGAAGACAGTTTAAGAAGGTACAATCGCTGCTCCTTTTTGTACTCTAAAAGCAGTATAACAAACATAACTGCATTCCAGTTTGAATGGCGTTACAGCTAGTGTAATTACTGGGGCAACGAGCTTTGACACATGCCTCGAAGCGTCGAGAAATACTGTGCTGGGGATAATATCGTAACTAACGTTGCTATGTTAAGGGTATGATACTTACTATCAGCTATACAACACCTCGTTTCAATTCGAAGCTTTGTGAAATATAAAATAGTGTGTGTGAATAATGGAGCCACACCACGCACTAGAGCATACTAAAGTTTTGCAGGAAGGCTATCGCAGAAACAACAAATAAAATGAACCGTTAGAAAATAGATAAAACTGTGATATTAGAGCAGCTATAGTCAAGTAAGCGAAATAAAAATTCTGATGTCAATTAGAAGTAAGAAAAATATGGGAATGTACAGAGGATGACCTATCATGATATTCGAGTCTTTATCAGAAAGGAAAAACAAAGGGAGACTACGGTCTTCACTCAGGAGAGGAATGGTAGAAGGAATGAGACATAAGAAGTTTGAGAGAGCAAGATATGTGAGAATAAAAAATGAGAGTGAGTAGGAAATAGAAAGTGAGAAAGTGATGGTAATTGTAAAGCACCTTAACGGCCCTGACTCAAAATACGCAGGGGTGGATCAACAAATAACCACACCAAAGCCGTAACAAAGCAGCGGCCCGCCTACAAAAAACCTACCGAACTTAAAACCCTGTAGTTGCCTTTGAATGTAATGGCGTAGAAAGTAACCCTCGCCACTCGTCAGGAAACTGTAATGCTTGTAATCCATCAGGCGAGCTCGGTGCTCGTAATTTGGTTGTACAGACGTATCATTTCACGGACGGTGGTTATTTTAATAATGTCTTGTTTAGGTCGCTCGTGGGGGAGGGGGTAGGGGGACAGGTTCGCTGCGCAAGAGTTGCGATTGCGATTGTCTCGTTGAAACTACAATTGATGTACTTAAGTTTTTGTTGCACTAATTTAAGGGTTACCGTTAGCGGAAATTTATTATTACCCCTCATTAACAAACAAACCGGGGATGGTTATTCAACCGCAATATTTACGTCTGTTTTGTTAATATAAGCCACATTGCGTTCGCTGGAAGTTTTCGCCGTATCGCGGTGTGACTGGGCAGACATTTATATACATTTTACAGCAAATAATGATTGAAATTTTATTTATTCTGCTTATTACTATAACTCTGTGTTTCAACATATTTTCAATCGCTTCGTTACAACTACTTACGACGGTAACAATGAATTAATATCTGATTTAATATACTCTGCATTTCCATAACAATTTACGAGATCCAAGCCAACCTCACCTGCTCGTGGTACACCCTGCTAATCAACAAACAAGGCTCGGACGTCCACCAGCCTGCATTGGGCCAGCGTGGTGGGAAATGGCCCAAGGCCTCACACATGAACTTCTACAAACAACGGCTCTTGGTTTCCGGCGATGCGGGCAGCACTCGACCGATGGATGTGGGGATCTTTGAAACAAGCCTATGTCCAACTGTGGGCGTTTATCCGCTGATGATATTCTGCAATTATCTGTATGATCCATGTCAAATCATATACTCATTGACCTTATCAATTGAACGGTTAAGTTGTAAAGAGAAAGTTGGCACACAAAGAGTGTACGCGAAGTTAAGTGGTCACACTTCTATAAATATAGAATATAATTAATATCTAGTTAATTCGTTTTCAAGTTAACTATTAAGCAACTATTTAGCAGCTATGAAAACTAGAATGAGCAGCTTATATAACTTGTGTGAGTCGGTTATACACACTTCCTATGTATAGAAATCCGTAAAGAAATCCATCGGGCATAACGATATGATTGAATGAGTTTATCTCCCGTAGATAAAGATTAAGTTACACTGCGGTGTTTATATCTCCAAGTTAATATAAAGTGATTTTTCACAGCAGTCAATTTGAAAACGAGCCTCGTATATTAAGCGTAGCTAATTTCAAAATACTATTTATAAATCTGTGGGAAAGATTTTACTTATACCCCTGTATATATATCTAAGTGATTATTAGATAAAGGAGTTATTTTGTTTATAGATAAGGATTCGTTAAATTACTCAAGAGCCTTGCAGACGGATTGCCGGCTCGGGTGTGAGATAGATCGCTTTCAGGTTTATTTTTATCAGCTTAGATTAACCCTTGACAGTGACGTATTGTTGCATATGCTCATCAATTCAGTAACTGTGTAGTTTTATTATGTAAACACCGAAATCCCCGTGCGACCTTACTTGGGGGGAATAAAGGCTACAGTCGCTATACTTAGACGTTTTTGTCGCAACGCGATTTGACTGAGAATAGCTGATGTTTAATTGAACGAGGCTGGTGATGCGCGAAACGATTAAGGTCCTTTGTAGATTGATCAACGAGGTGATGAGTGATCGTATCGCCGGTTCAGTGAGCTGGCTCTTTGTGTGAACTGGTTTCGAGCGTAAAAAACGTAAAGTTATTCAGTGGGGTGCCCGCTTGTACGGTAAAGGATGCGTGTAAATACGGTCCCGATCAATTCCCAAACAATCGGGGCAGTTGTCGTCGACCTGGTTAGATTTCTAGTTGAATTAGTTTGTATTGATGTTATTTGTGTATCGAATCAGGATAATACTGTGTATCAGTAAGAAATATACAAATTCCAAAACAGGCGTATGTCATTGTGTGTCATTGGTCTCCATACAAAAATAATTATCTACACATCTCGTGTATTATCGGCAGTGCACATTGTAAAACTCTTTTTCCACAGCATACGGAGGTTTGGATGGTGGTAGAGTTTTTCAAAACAGAATTCAACAGAAGTATATACACTGCTCTCCGAATAGCCGGAGATAGGAAGAGATGGGGAAACATCGTGAAGGCAAGCGTGATGGATAGAGATAGTCATGACCCTCAAACATGAGAAATACGGTTTGAGCAGAAAGACATCCGCTTAATGCTTTGTCACTTAATATAATACAAAATTGAGGATAAAAGGTCCAGTAGACCCAAAAGGGTTGGATTGAAAGGTCCAAAGTTTGGAGCATCTGATAACTGTTGACAGCAGGTAATTTGTGACAATTTCGTTTAACAATATTTCTGAGAGGTGACTTTATGTCTATCTGTGGGGATCTTTTGGAGAGACCTATGTCCAGCTGTGGACGTCTATCAGCTGATTATGATGAACTGTCCTTAAACTAATTTGAGACATCAAGATAAATAAGTAGATTAGTGAGCTAAATGCATTAATCACTTAGGTGGCGAAATAATTTACACTTTATTGTATCCTTTTTTTTTCTTTCTGTGGGGGAAATACCTTCGCATTCGCGCCATCGTGAGGGCAAAGACAGGTTATGTCGGACTTGCACCAACTAAAACCCTCACGATGGTATACCTTCGCCGTTTTACGGAAGAGTCACGGAAGCGCTTTCACCCACCGCGACCCCGCCAGCACCGGCTTCACCATGCAGTTTCATTTCGAGGGGAAGTAAAACAGCATACAGCGCGCCCTCCTCCCGGCCTCTTATAGTTCATTTTAACCTCCAATGTAATAGATTTAACATTGCACATGGAGCGTGTGATGTAGCGGTAAACAGAAACCAGTGTTGGAAAAATTCACTTTCAAGTTGAACCTAAGTGATTTGTTTGTCTGCGTGAAATCCCTCTGTTTGCTCCACGTCTTCCCGGCGCACCTCGGATATACTCCGATAAGGGTAATCCCCGGGATCGTGTGCAGCGCACGAACTTGCCGCCGGTTCTTTTCCTAAATAAACTTTAAGCGCATGCTACTTTCGTCATTGGATAACTTTGCACTCCTCAAAATATTTCTTAATCAATTTTTTTTCTATATATTCATCATTGTCACACGTTTCATATTTCACGAATTTGCTTGAATCTGCTTCAGATGTTTTATAGTTCTCACAACAGTCTATTTTTACATATGCCTTTTGACCTATTTTAATATAATACTTTTTGTTTGAAATTCTGCTATCTTCTTCTTCTTAAGGTGCCTCTCCGACTAGCGAAGGTTGGCGGTCAGTTCACCAAATTTAGCTATAATGAAATATGATCGGTGAAACTACTTCGTGATAATCCGTTCTTTTGTGATTGCAGTCGCGGGTGCGGACAAACGATCGTTCTAACAAGAACGACTTCCGCTGACAATAAAATTAAAAGTTCCCATTGAAGCGGCGATGAAACGCGTCCGCTTGATTGCAGCCGGACACGAGGGCAATCAAAGAGGGACGTGGCGGAGGGACGTGGCGGAGGGACGTGACGTCGTTGCCTTGGCGCTGCCGGTCGATTGCTTTCCGCTTTACTGGATGTATTCGGTTATTATTAAATAACTTGCAGTAACTCTCAAGTTTGTGTATTTCATAGAACTAGATTTCTTAGGTTCATATCAAACTCTTGAATGAATAGTGCCCTGCCAGTTTTATAAAACTGATTGAAACACGCTAGGTATGTACTGCTTCTACTGCTCTTGATGGACAAAGTGGCGAGTGAAAAGCGTGTTGGTCGTTGGAGGAAATCGTGGCAACGTAACATCAGGCAGTAGAGCGGGATTGCGATTGCCGGCCAAGTGTTCCGCCTCGTAAGAAACCCGGCGAAATATGCTGAACTGACCACCAACCTTCGCTCGTCGGAGAGGCACCTCAAGAAAAATAAGAGTTCTATTAATGATCATCATCCTCATCATTTCAGATTGTTGTCGTCAACTACGACAGATAGGCTCCTTCAACTGATTATAAATATTTATAACAATCAAATATGATAGACTTGAATACTGTAGTTGTTAGTTTCATTTGTTATTTGTAGTTTTGCATCTGAATATTTTATATTGTCGGCTGTAGAGTGCTCTAGTTGTACTGGCCAACGATATCCGTAATCATTTTCCCGTTTCCTCTCCTCACCTTCATCAAACAACAGATTGTCATGAATTTATTACACTACGTCATCTCTTATCGTCGTTAGATGCCGTTGTGTTTATTGAGTAAATAATGACTAAATTTGATATATTTGGTAAGATTCTAGGTCAGGTCAAACACTATGTTCTATGACAAAGAATTTTAACTTATTACAGCCAAAATTTGTTGAACTTACTCATATTCATTATATTAAAGCTCGTCTCGTCGGAAGTTGACGACAGTAGTCAAATAGTGAGTTTGAAACAGAAATTATAAATTTGTTAGTCGTCGTAAGTCAAATATTGGGATATTGACATATATATACATATATAAATATGTATATAAATATATATGTATCTGAACGCTAACAGGCAAATAGAACTTAGGTCGTCATTCAGTGTACTTTTATTTCTACCACTAAACAATAGTAAGCAAAGTGAAAACTGTAAGCACTAGTGTATGTCCTGGTTTAAAGAGTGCTGTAGTTAGTGAAATTACATAGGTATAGAGATAACTATCTGTATCTCAAGGTGATGAATGCAATATGATGCTATGTATAAAATATTACCTTGCGCCATATTACGGGTAGGCGTATTATTTACCAAGAAGTGAACATTTGCTTGTCTTCGTAGAATAAAAAAAAATCGCATTTCGCGTCTTACCACATTTTGTTTAGTCACCGACGGGATCAGACCTAAACGCCGTAAACAGAGGACCGTGAAACATCAATTTCGCAATTCATAAACAGTTTCGAGAGGGAATTATTTATTTTCGCCCGCGGCGAGGGCGGCGGGGGTGGGAGTGGGTGTGGGTGTGGGCAAGTGGTGCCCGCGGGCCGCTGGGGATTCGTTTTGGGGATGCACACGCGGAGCGCGGCACAATATCCGCGCCCGGGGCTGCCGGCGGCGCGCGCCCTCATTACTGTCTCTTTGACGTCATAACTTCGTTTGGCGCACGGCTCCCCGACGTCCTGACAATTTAATTAGCGACTGTTTTCAATACATGCAAAGTTTTATAAACATCGCTCTATACATTGTTACAACTGACTATTTACAACATTGTTCGGTCACAACGACGGAACATACACCGCCGCCGCTATCTCTATCGCCATCATCAGCCGACAGACGTCCACTACTAGATATAGGCTATCTCTATACAATGTGAACACTGTGTTTCTGTCTCAATAAGAATTCAGCTAGCGCGATTACTGGCTTAATCATCATCATCAGCTGAAAAACATCAAAGATCTCAACATACAGTTAGCATGGCATCCTGTACCTCTGGGGACTACTGCCGGTCGTATGTAGAGGTTCATATGGGTGGATTTGGGCCATTTCCCCCCACGCTGACCCAATGCGGCTTGGTGGGAGCCAGGGCCTCGTTTGTTGATTAGCAGGGTGCAGCACGAGCACATACACTCCCAGGCTAAATCAACAACTTTAAGTTTATATTATTGTGTAAATATTTTGTAAAGCGTACGAATTTTTTTTATTCATCGAATCCATGCCGCTTGTGACAACGCGGCATTAGGATGATACACACAACACCAAATTATGCTCGTCGACTTGAGATGTAAGATGAAGGAATTAGTGGCAAAGAGTTCACTGATGGACTGATGTTATCTGTGTGAGCTGATAATCAATCTCTTGTAACCATAGCTAAAAATAATGTAACGGAAATTCCTTTTTCATACATAATATTTAACACACGCATCATACTTACCCCATCATACAATCTCTTTGTACAGAGGGGTTAAAATAAATAATAAAAAAAATGATGTATAACATGTAGCCGGCCGTTCACTGATGTGTTTGTATGTTACGGCTATTAAACCAATCCCTAGTGACTTATGAAATTATCATAAACAATTTTAACACTTAAACCAGCCCCTATCACCGGAGCTGGATTCGCAAGACTCCTGTCAGGGTTGGGGCCGGTGCGCGGGGTGCAGTAAACAACTGCGACAAAGCGGGCGCGGCTGCCGGCGACCGGTCGCGTAGCAGACGGCGAGCCGCCGCCGCGTCCCGTTCCCACTGCGGCGGCCCCGACCCCACTAATGATCTCACGTACCCTCGTTCGTGTCCCGATAAAGGGTTAAGTACACACTAACAACCTGACGTGAGTCACAAATCCACCATTATTATGTTATTGTGGGAGCCCCGGACCCGCATTTACATACAATTTAACATGAAACGTGGGCAATAATTCACCGCGACTGTTGCTGTCGCTCCGCCGCGGCCGTTGTGGCGTGCCCGGCGCGACGCTTCTCATGTCGACGTCTCTCCACTCCTCGTTCACCTCTCTGATAATCATTTTTAACACCCCACCAAAAATAAGAGTGTATCTAATTTATCTATTTTACCTTGTATCAATAGTGTATAATGAAAATCTTCTTTTGAGTCGACAGAGACTTTATGAAACGAAAAGGTGTAAGGAACGGCTTGAACTGTCAGAGAATGACCTAAAACGTCTTTTTATACTGTTTCTATATCCTTCCTCTCCTTTTAGTGGATTCTCCTTTCTGCGTAGACTAAAAAAAGATATAGAGAGAGAAACATTAAAATCTGTTTTAAATTATTTTACTCTTTTTGTCTCTCCTACATTTCTACTCTTTATTCACCACATTCTCTTGCAAATAAATCAGAACATAACCGTTAATCTGCCGCAAATGAACTTTCATCCGAATTCTCCGTTGAACAAGGCGTTATGATGAGAAGTACGTTATCGTGGCGGTAATCTATACGCCTGTCCATACAAATTAGATGTTAAGGTGTTTACTCAGCAACACGTTGCGTTTGAGTTTGATGTCAAGTTAGATGTTATCTCGATATCTTTGTCATTTCATACAGTACTTAGAATGCTCCGCAAGTAGCATATAAATCTGTCAATGTGTCTATGGTTATCCATATATGGATATCTATGGATATCCATAGCCACTGACAGATATATATGCCACTTGATGACACACGCTACAAACATCATACAAACAGGTGTAGCGTGTGTCATCAGAATGTTCATGGCATACAAACTACAAATCAGGTTAACCGATTTTAATTTAGATTATTTTACTTAGTCACCGTTAAGTAAAAGTACAGCTTAAGTAAACATCATTTTACACACTCATGGCACCAACACTGTAGCAAACAGGAATTGCTGTAGCAGTTGTGTGTAAGTACTAAGTAGTATCTTTTTAGCGATTGTTTGCGTGAGAAAGTTAAGCAACATTTTCGTTACTTTACGCTAATTGTCCGTTTGAAGAGATGAGATGATAACTTGGTAATTTCTGTTAAGAATATCTTAAATTATTTAATATTATAACCAAGGAGAGATTTTGGTTTACTTCGAAGATAATTTAACTTAACGTGCATATGATAACGCGCCGCAATAACATTACACTCCGCTTAATGCGATCCCGTATCGAAGTTGATAACTGTTGAGATATTGTTATAAACACGATACGGAGTAGGATGTCGTAATTAACTATACTTCATTGAAACAATTAAGATATACCTTACTAAGACTCAATATCCTTTTTAACATAGCAACGGGTGGTGTGTAAAATTATATGTATTCTTAATGAACGCCTATTGAAGTAAGTAATTAGCGTTAATTATATTGCATTTCGCGCTGAAGGATAATAAAATCAAACAACCGGATCACACGGAACTAATCCTTTGAACGATTGTTATATGCAAAGTGTATTATAATGTATTATAATATATCACACGCAGTGAACGTTCCTCGCCGGTTTGGAGCTTTTGTTCCTTGAAAAAGTGTGCATGTTCGGAATAATCTATTATTTTCGCATACTAATGAAATGTTTGGAAACAGGGTGTGCAGTTGGACGTCTCGTGAATCCAAAACGAGTTAATGAAGCGGCGCAGCGCTCGCCCAAACAACGCGCAGCCCGCCAGCACTACAAAGGCCAACCCCCGGCGGCGAGGGTTACCCTCACATCGCATCGCTACACGGGTATTCAAATGAAGGCATTTGTAGTTCAATATATTAATCGACGCGAGAAACTTCATTGAATATTTCCAACACGATTTATGCCCAATTAGTGGCCGATGCGTGAATTGAATTGTTCGTGCCCGGGTTCCGTATAAATACCACAATATTTACGATAATCTCCGGCCGCTTGTGTGGACTCCGGGGTGAGCGCCGCGGGAGGCTGTGCTGCCAGCGAGGGGTTAGCTGTGCGACGGTTTCATGTTAATTTCCGCGCCGGCCGACGAGGTGGTCCCTCTCGTCCGGCGACCATACGGAGCTGCTTTTGAAAAATGATATTTTAGTGTTAATGCGATCGTCCCGCTCAATTTATTTCACCGTTAAAGAATATTTACGGGACGGGATTACTGTCTCCTTAATTTGATAAGCAGATACCGTCCGAAGCGCCGACGGAACCGAATCCTTTACATGCCATAAGAACAGTAGTGAAGATTGAATTCGGTATGCAATGCAATAATAATTTACCGACGTAGGCGAGAGCGACGTTTGATGAGTTTGGAAAGTAGTAAAGTATTTCTATACAGCCTCACTAGCATCGTATTACCGACTGGCTGCTATATCAGCAATACTGTGTTTCAAGTGAGACGGAGTTTAAGCGACTAAGTTATCCTAGTCGATCACATTTATAATTAGGATCAAATGTTTGCTTATTGTAACAAAAATGCTACATTAACTTCGGTTTCCGCCGGCTCTGTGATCATTCCGGTTAAACATATCACAAGGCCTCATTATTGTCGTTAATTAATGACAATCGCGCTTGTTTAACTCGCTCAGTTAAATCATCGGTTTGTGTGGGATGGTGGGCAACGATCAAAGCTTTGTGGGCGCGTTGGGACATAAATCCTCCGCGCTGCCGTAACCTAACGATGACTGCTAATGATATACTGTTTGATTTATTACGCTGCGGCTTCTCCTGACCAGTGTCGCTTGGCTAACGGCCTATTGCCGTCAATGGGTCAATTTTCCTCCGCTGTTTATTATCAAAAACTTTTTTAATCACACGCGGATTTCTAGCAGATGATATCAGCACAAGACCGAGCTTTCGTTAACATTAATAGCTACAATAGTTTATTTTTACGGAGCAGTAACTGCAACATCTATTGATAACTTGAAGAACATTCTTAACTCTTACATTTTCTTCATTCTCTTTTGTTACATGATCTCTTTGTAACAAAGTTAGTCATGTAAACATTTAAGTGGAGAACAGTTAAGATGATTTTGCGTATGTTAATAATTTCTCTTAAGCATTCATTTCCTTTTTCTCTTTACAGTAATTTGAAGGAGTATACGATTATTACTCTGTTTCAATCTATGGATGCCTTAGCTGATGCAATTACTGGTGTGTAAAGAGCTACGATGATACTCAAACCAAGACTAAATCAAATATTACTTTACCTATTTCCTTTAACAAAAAACATAATTCCTCTCCCCAATTTAGATATCTTCCATTCGTTTTCAGGCTGCGTTTATTTCTTCGCAGCATCAGTGCGCTTCTATCAACATTGTACGAGGATGGGCTGCTTATTCTGTTGCTCTGAATTTTCAAAGTGGTTTAATGAATAATTGCACTAAATATGTCATCGTGCTTTGATTCGGATGCATTAATAAGGGGCAACGTAAGTGATGAGTTATGACCTGTGGAAATAGATAGCGGACTTGCATTAGCGATGGCCGTCATATTATCGATAGAAGTATAGGAATGAATATATCACACTCTATTTTAGATTTAATAAAATTACAGTAGAAGTATCTAAATATCATAAATATAAAATGTAGCAGAGGGAGGTGGAATTGCTATATGATATATGATCTAGACACCTCAAAGCGTCAAGATGAGTACTTGCTAGTTGGCCTGATGAGGAGTAACACTTCTTACGTAAACTATAACAAGTAGTAAGTAAAGATGCTTGCATGCAAGTACGTAACTTAGTAATATCACTATATCCAGCGCGTATCGAATTCGGAAGCAAGTAAGATGGTGGCTGCCTATTTAATCGTTGGAAAACACTTAGTGCCATGAAATATTTAACGTTATCTTAAATTAGATGTCGACATACCCGCACAGTGTTACCACACTGGCCGACACCGCACCTGTCCCTCATAAACCATCGTTGGACAAATATAAAAGGACCAAAATAAACTAGCACCTTTAATCTTTACTAACCACTCGCGCTCCCCAGCGCTACGGATTTAATTGACGTATAAAATTGTACTCCAGCTCCTGTTTAGTTTTTATGGATGTAAGTGGTGATGAAATAATGTCGTAATGTGTATACGGTGCGTCACATTGATGAAGAATGTGATAAAGTTAATCATATTGAATTCTCTACATCATATGATCGTCATATCCTGTCCGAAGCGAAGCGAATTAGAAATGTATACTGGTAAGTGTTTGTTGGAGCAAGTGATAAGTTATACAATACAGCTTCCTAAGATCTGGTTGAATAGCACATTTGTGTTGTCAACAGTTGCAACTTATTATTGAGAAGCTGGTCGTTAAACAGAGACAGAGATTGAAAGGCGTGCATAGATTTTGTATGGATTATGAATACCTTAACCGAAATATCTGTGCATATCTATAGTGCAAAATAAACTTATCAATTTCAATTTAGAACAGATGCTTAACTGTGACTTAAGAAAATAATCTCTCAAGTCACGCGTTAGAATATTTAGATAGGTTTAGGGCAGTTATATTAAGCAGTATCTATTTGTCTATATTGTGCGCACCTCGCTGCAACAACCAAATACTTCAAGGCCGTCGCTGAATTAGAAGAACTGACAATTGACCGTCATTTCATACACGTCAAGTGGAAATTAAGCTGATAAAGCTTGCTCGTTAGATACTTTGACTATTTGACAACCGGAACACAGCTATTCTAGCCTAAGATTTGGAGTTTGAGGACGGTAGTTAAGTTTTAATAAAAAATGTTACCACAACACATCCCTTACACTTATATCCCTGTAACACGGCAAGAGGTTAACCGTCAGTTGAAACAACTGCTATGTGATTTTTAAATAATTACAGGGTTATAATTATATTGTAATCTGTCAGCTGATCTGTTAACTTCGCGCCGGTCAACTCATCACCATATAATGCGTGTGTACAGCGGTGATCGTTATCGCCTCGCAAATTAACCGCAAACTTTGTTAACGGTTTAAGTAACAAGTTAGAGTCGCGGGCGGGCGCAGTACATGCGAAACTCGCGTGGCGTACTCTGCATTAATAGATTTATATCTGGTTATCCATTAGAATGCCCCCATGATATATGGCCTACGAACATGCGCGGCCCGCGTCCTTATTACGTGAATAGAGTGATTATATTACGAAATGAAAATTCTTTATTGTAAAGGAGTGGTTGGAACCTTAATGCCACTGGTTCCCAAATTAGGCGGTGACTATTTCTCAGGAAATCAGTTAAATTAATGTTTTATACTAGCCGTTGCCTAGCCTCTGCTGGCCGTTACATGCCTGGAACTCCGGGGTAATATTTTGTAAAATCGGTACTTAGCTGTCCTATACTAGGCAAAAGGAATATTTGTACAGAAATCCAAGTTTCCAGCCCTCATGATTTTAGAGATATCGAGATGTGTCCCTACATGGGCGGGAATCTTTGATATATAGTGTCTGTAAATTGGATATGATTGTTAGTATATGAATATACTTGTGTGTATGTGTGTGGAAGGAAGAGATTAATTCTTGTGTATAGTAAGGTAAAAAGGTTACGTTACATAGTTATATCTGACGTTTGCGAATAGGTGAAATGTTTCTACTCTATCACTTGATAGTCGATGGCTTTTGCGTTAAATTTTAAAACAGTTCTTCATCGCCATCATTATCAAACCTCGCAGTAATTACAGGCCTCTTGCAAGAAACGCCACTTGCTCCACCTTCGGCTTTAACCATCAGCGCTTCACGCTTTACACTTCTTGTTATGGTTTCATAACCGCTGATGTATGATATGAAGTCTTTAAACAGTTATGTGCGATTATCGCTTTCGCTGAGACACAGAATAACCCCGGCGGTCGTGCGAACATGACACTGCTGCAGGCGCGGCTCCTGATGGTGATTTAATGGTGTATTCATCCTGCCCTGCGCGGGGTTCTGTTGATTCTAATTAACATTTGAATGAAGGTTATATTCAATACGTTTAACTGCCTCATTTCTATCACCTTTACATTTGTTTTAACAAAACCGCAATCTTACTGTCAAATCTCTATCGAATGTGATGGTGTTCTGCACCATCACACCATGGTGTTAGGTAGGATATTTACATCACCTTTGGATATGGTTCATACGTAGACGATACATTTTAAAAATGTTAATTGTTAGGGAGTTATTTGAAACATCAGATATTATTTGTGCTTCTCATGTTTTGATGTATCACCAGATAGTAGTAGTACTGTGTGATCTGATGAGTGAAGAGCTCGCACGGGGCACTGTCAACGAGCGTGCAGGTCACACGCGAACTACGGTGTTGTTTGTGTATTTTATTCACGCATCCGAGGCAGTACTTTCGCTTAAATAATGGAGGTACCGATTGAATTCTTGGGAAAGTCATGAATAGCTAAACTTTATCTATGTGCGGGGAATTAAGGTAAGAGCTTTAAAGTTTTATATCCACTGAACTACTACTCTATAAAATAGCTATTCAAACAGACAGATAAACGAGAGACGATATAAAAAGAATCGTTGACAGCTACTGGACTCAAACAGTACCGCATTTTGTTAAACACATACCTATCTCCAGCGGTGTGGTTCATCATTTCAGATGATAATGATTTTGAATAGCTCTCCAGTAGAACTTTATAATATACTAAAATTTTTTTGATCCCATTTCAACATTTGTCTATATATAAATACAGCTACAGTAGAGCTAAATTTGTTGTGTTTTTTGTCGAATTTCACTTGATCGACAATAAAAGGACGGGAATCTAGTTAGGTCGGCGCTGCAACTGCAAACAAAGCCGCAGGGGAGCTATCAAACAATCCATCGCGCAGCCGAAACGCAACGTCGGGTATCGGCGGTGCGGACGCGCTCCAATCAACCTCCGCCTCACAGAGCGCTGCCGCAGACGTCTCCCGATACAATCGCAACTGCGACTGCGCTGCCGGTTGCCCGGGCCTTTGATACGTCCATCGCTTGTCTGTCCAAACGACTCCGCGCACCGGCCACCGGCGGCAGGCCCCTCGCCGCGTTAACCGCAGCCCTGCCCCGGGAGCAAGGCAAAGGTGCACGAGCGACGAGACGGGCCAACGTCGGCTGGTCGGCCGTCAGTCTCCTTTGTGCCGCCGGCTCCGCGCCGTCGTTTCAATTGTCAAGCCGTAACTCGTAAACAGGGGGAGGTGATAAATTAACGCTAGAGTACATTAGACGCCTCTGATAATAAAACATACATTAAAACGTAATCGTCGCGGGGCGCGTCGCCGGCGGCGGTCGCTCGCGGGCGCGCGGCGTACACTGCGCGCCGTGCGCGGCGCGCCCGCGGCCCGCGCGCACCGCACGCGCCGGTGGAACCGCTGCGCGGCGACGCGCCGCCCACCTCACCGCGCGTCGCGGGGCCTCTAACAGCGAAACTCACTCTCGTGGGTAATCGCGCACGAAAGCGTCAAGTAATAAAAGCGGTCGTAAAATTGTAAGGTTACGAGCCGCGAGCCGGCGCCGGGGGCTCGGCGGCTGAGACACCCGGCACACTGAAAACGTTCTCGGGTTCAGTTGTTACAAAATGTTATCTTTACTTATATTTACTGTATCAACTGCTCACTAGACGCGTGTGTCCCTTTAAAGTTTTTAATGTACCTCACTGCTAAATATTCAAGAGAACTATTACTTTCTATAAAGTACCTCTTTATAAATTTCGGAGTAGAAATAAATCTTTTGGAAATCTTTAATAATGTATACAGATTGTAATTTTTTTTTATGTGGTCAAAATAACACAGTTATATGAGTAACTTAGATTAAATTAAAAACATTTTTATCAGCATTATGTAATATAGCAATCGGCTTGGCTTGTCGACGCACTGCACACATCAATAAATACAGCAACAGCATGTCCCGCTTTGCAGAACGATTTTTAAACAGAAGCGGCTCCTGTTCAGTGAACGGTATACACGAAGCACTGCTCTTGTTTACTACAAACAGAACGAGCTGCAGCTGTTTGCAACAAAACACATTGCGTTCAGCGACTTATCGTGTGAAGATAAAAGGCTGCTTACAGCGCGGACCCGCCCGTGATTCCGTCACACAACTTAGCGGTGCTTTCAAAGGCTTTATCTGCCGCGGCAATTGGTCGTAAGAAGGCGACTTTACACGACACGCCACTGCCGCAACACCCCCTGCCCACCACTCGCCCCCACCACCCAACTACCAGCCAGGCTTCCGCGCGCGGTGCAGCTGGGGTACTTAAGCGACACCAGCTTTTTAATATACAACCTTCGTTCGCGTGGATATGTAACATTGTCCGATAACTGTTAAAATAAAGTTGTTATGTTAATAACTTAATTAACTTATATTTTTATGAAGTATAAGTTTTTTTTTGTTTGCTTACCATACTGATAACAAAAATAAATTTATTTGTTTTTATAATATAAAATATATTACTTCCGCTTTCGGTCTCCGACGTGTGTGTGCCGCTCTGGGCGAGTACACCACACTAGCATCTACTTCTGCTGGTGACCAGTGCTGTGCAAATATTATCTACTTTCAGTTGTAAGAGCGATGTTGCGAGTTAAGTTATTGACGCAATAAGATGTATAATTTGTCGACTTAATGCGATAAGCGAAACGAAAGCTTCGCATTGTGACGTAGACGTATCATTTACCAGCAGTTTACCACCCCGCTCGCTTCACCCTTTCAACGAATAAATTATTTCAGTGCCGTGCCATTAGTTTGCTTTTTAAATAACGTTGCGGTTAAATGAAAGTACGTCGCCGCCCGCTTCCGGTTTGTGAAACTTTAAAAATGAAATATTTTTGAAAGCGGCCAAAAACGTGGAACAAAGTTAACACTTTGCTCGCAACTTGGGGCAAAGGGAAAAGCGCAAAGTGACTCTTTTGAGTTTTCACCGGGAGTTTTAGCGGCGCGACCAGCTCAGCTTGAACCCCCTCCACCCGTTCGAGTACCGCGGTCGTTTGCGGAGCTGAAAGGGGACGGAGAGACGGAGTAGGTCTTCCAAAATGGTCCAGTCTAAATATGTTTTTAATTTATTGCACCGCCGTGCATTTTTTGGGCGTATTTTATGAATTACGGTCCGCGCGAGTGCAGCGCGCGATGCGCCGCGTTTGAAAACGTTGTTAGAAGGGGAATAACTTCCCTTTTACCCCTCCTATATTTATGCGCTCCACAATATATTTTAAGGTTTACAAGTTGACATTCAGATTTGTTTCACTTGTATGAAAAGTTGTTTATTACTAATTGCTGTTTAATTGTGAAGTGTTATACTGCGGTTACTGACCGTGAGCATTATCTTAAGCGGGTCCCGTTGGTGTTCTCGTCGTGGCATCCAAGGTCTCGCGACGGCGGTAATGACGCGTGAGAGATGGATAGCGCCGGCCCCGAGCCAGCCCCAGCCCCAGCCCCTCCCCGGCGCGGGAAACAAATTACGTTTTCATAATGTATTTTAAGTTGGGGAGTGTGGGGAGCACGATACCGTAAATAAAATTCGCGGGTAATACATAAACAATTGTTTATTTCGAAACAAGCACTTACCTTCGGGAAGTGCAGTTGACGAGATCGCGCCTTGCTACAAAATTAATCCGGCTAGTGAGAACTCGTCACGAACACCGCGGCAAACAGGGAACCTGAAAACATTAAAATTATTAGAACACGTTCAGGACGCGTAGTTAAGTTCCGCGACTATTCTCGCCCGTAGTGACGGTCTCTGGAGGGGAGCCATGTGGGGAGCACGATACCGTAAATAAAATTCGCGGGTAATACATAAACAATTGTTTATTTCGAAACAAGCACTTACCTTCGGGAAGTGCAGTTGACGAGATCGCGCCTTGCTACAAAATTAATCCGGCTAGTGGGTACTCGCACGCGCGACGTCATCCATTGTGCAGTACGTCACCGAAGGAAGCCAGCCGTCGGCGCGGGCGCCTCCCCCCCGGGCCAGTGTTAATTACCGGACGACGCGGAGCGCACGCCGCATTGCCTAGGATTATGACTTACGGTCTTTTCGTACGCGCGCCGTTGCAAAGAACTGTATTCTACCAAATAAACTGTTGTGGGTAATAGGCCAAGTGTTTATTTGCCGTTGGCATAATCTCCCATACCACTAACCGTCCTCAGGAGATTTATTGCTTTGTTATTCGGCGGGGCCGCGCTCCGATTATGTTCAACAATTTACTAATGGACGCCTCGTCCTAATTTTAATTCGCGTAGACAAATGGTCTCTCCTTCCGGCACAGTCTAGGTACATCACAGCGCCAGTTTCTGCAGCCAATAAAAATATATTTTTATGTTCTGCTCCATAACGTCAAGATGCTCAGACGTAAGTTAAGATGTTTACAGCAACATCACGACCCGCTCATTAATTTGTTTGTACAGTCTCGCAATACAATCATTCTTAATCTACTTATGTTGTGCTTATGCACTGTCCAATAAAAGAGATCTAGCTTCTGTAGATACAGTAAATATGTCCAAAATTCTCATTAAAAGCTCCTAAGTAAAGTTTTTCGTAATCACACCGGTGTACGGTTCACTTTCAAGCGACACGCGCTGCGCCGCGCTGCGCCGCGCTGCGCCGCGCCGCGCCGCTCCTCGCAAACCGACGCCGCACACTCAACTGTTCGGATGGTTATTTCGGGCGTCATAAAAATTTAAATAATACCATCATAATTTAAATGTAGCAAATTGGCAGCGTGTTGGCATTAACGTTATTACACATTAAAAATATAAACGATTGTGTGTAAATAACGCGCGGGATGTAGCTTTGTACCTCTTATTCGTTCGCGTGACGATGTAGCGGGACGTCGCCGGGTGAGCTGTTGGCGCAGTCGCCGCCGACCCATCTCGCCTTTGAACTAACGGTGTAACAGCTCATAACTGTGTACGTATTTTAACGCCGTAACGAACTGCGCCTGTGTCGCCCGGTGTACACCGGATTTATAGCGAACACGAATAAAATTATAGAACACGGCCGCGCGTCGCTGAAAAATTTGTTGACGGCGAGATTTGGCGAGATTTACGCGACAGCGGAATTAGTGTACACCAATATAGCCGTGTCATCCGCCCACTCTATCCCCCCCACTCACCCCTTTGTGTAGTGTGGTGGATAATAGCTGTGACTCCTGTGGGTGAAGACTCCATGTGTCAGCAGTGGGATCATTAAAAGAGCGGTTATGTCGTGTTATACACTCACATCGCACGCAGAGGCCCGGCCCGGGGAGGTACAACCGTAGAGGTGCGAGGGCGGGGCCGGGGCCGGGGGTGACCGTCATTCCCGTCGGGGTGCGGACAATTGCCCGGACGTTGCGACACGTCATAATCGCCCGTCGCGGAGCAGCGCGGCTCGTTAAGACGTCAAGTTTTTCTCCCCCTTAACATTTCCACTGGTCAAATTACCGGCGATAAGTCCCATTCCGCGCTGCGTCAGCCGGAATGTTCCCGGCTCCTTTAGATTTTTCACTTTTTTTTTTATTTTAATTGCGTTCCGTTTGTAGATGCATTTCCCGTGTGATTTTGTTGCAAAGCATATTCCACATCATCACTGATAGTGGCAGCTAATGGTACAAAACTCTACCTGGTGATGGCTAGGTTTCGTGCAGTTTACCTGTTGATGATTTGTGATTTCTTGAGACAAGTTCTATAAGGATAATACATTTTTTACTTTTTCAACTAGTTACCTAGTATTACTGAAAATTGCTAAAAGTAGTTTCATTTGAATAGATATATATATATTCTGTGGTATTGTACGTACGATCCCTGGCTTGTAGCTGCCGTCTTTTAAAAACGAAACTCGCCCTCGTTTCAACATTCCGCAGCTCGTTAACACTACACGCTATTAAAAACAAAGTAATTTAATGAATCATTTTAATAGATCATTTCACTTCATTAACTGACAAAAAGCCCTCGTGCCCTCCATTCCGCTGCAACTCCTCAGCGCTGCGGATTCCTCTTTTTGCCGCCGCGTTATGAAGATAATAAGCCGGCGCGCCGCCCGCCTCGTCGCGAGGAATCCTGTTCAAATTATAAGCCTCGGCAAAAAGTCTACTGTCCGTGCAAATCGATAAAAAATTTTGACACGCATTAACCCGTGTAACGGATTTTACCCATAAACGTTAACACCGGAGACTGGTGTAATTGTTTGTAATTATTATCGCGGAGTTCCTTTGTCCCGTTTACGGCCGACGTGTCGACTGTCTGATGTCATTTAAACGTAAAAATATCATTTATCGCACATGATGGTGATATACCGTGATTATCCATTTGTCGTTGATAATTTAGTCTATCCAAAAAATATCCAGCGTTAGTTAGGCAGTTATCAGCACTATATTAATAAGGTAAGCTGTCGTCCGAGCCGGATGATAGACAAAAGTCGAATGTCGGATTGAGAGAACTATAATTCTCGACCGTTTCCAAACCGTTTGCGTTCAGTTCCTAACTTCGGAGCACATTCAAGTTCGGAATTGAAACGAGGCAATGGACGCCGCGTTGTAAATCCAAAGAATCGACACAATAAATTATCTCTGTGAAATATAGCAGCATTGTGATGGTTTTTGTGGAGCGACCCTCGCCGCCTCGCCGCCTCGCCGCTGCCGCAGTGTTTCACTCCTGTGCAGAGATATGCGTTGACTTTTTGTTCGGCTTCGCCATTCCTGAATAGTTTGCGTTTCGCGTATAATTTTTGCTTCACAAAAAGCACACGGCGACGTGGCTCCGCGGGGAGGGAGTCCTGCCGGAGTTTGTAATAGAGCGAGTGGACAATATAGGGCGAGGTATTCCTATTTAATCCATCGACTACTTTGTTTTACGTCAGAACAACGAGGCGCTGTTCATACCTTTAGATACAAGAAAGCGAAACCTGATATCGGTGCGTACTACAGATGTAAGGCTACGATTAGTATAATATATTTCATTCTCTCATTTGACTCGCGAGAGTCGCGCGTGGGTTTAGTATAGGAGAAAACATTATCCGCGAAATTTGTCAGCCATTTGACCAACAACGCAATTAGTTTACTGTCAACAATAGCTATTATTCACTACCCACTTGCATTCCTCCATACGTTACGGGCAATTATTCCGAAGTCGTCGTTTAATTTGAATTAATAGTTGGAGAACTTGCGCATATAAATCTTGTCGTTTTTAACTTCTGGCGATGACAATGGAAAGAAGAAGGTAGAAAGTTACGTACATTTAGTTTATGTTACGTCATGTGAACTCTATCTCTATTTTATACATTACATCACATTCTGTCATCATGCCAATATACATTACTATTACATCGTGATATAAATGTTGGTTTCAATTGATCAAATTCATCACTCCAGTCCATTGTTCTGTTCATCTCACAGTCGTACCGTCGCTAAAACTACTAAATCTTTCCGGTGTTAGCGTTTCATTATTTGCTGTTTAGTTATATGACATCAGTAAGTAACACGCCGCACGTCTCCACCTTCAGTAAGTACAAACGTTTAGGAGATAATGTTTATACATTGTTCAGAGATACGAAGGCGCTTGTAGCGGACGAGGTCGCGATTTGTTTGAGATACAAATGCAAGGTAATTATCCAGGGTACGTTGTTAAACATTGTCGGATTGTCGGAGCCGCGCTGCGACCTGCAAGCGCAGTGGAGTCGAAGTAAGCTTCCGCTTGGACATTTATTATTAGAATCTTCAAGTCTAATATTAGGTTGGGGAAAAAGAAATCCATTATTTTTTCGGTAGATGGCTGTAGTGATAAATTTCTCGTAAAGTATCGATCAAACAGTTTCAGATTTATGCTCGTTGGAAAGGTGACATTTCGCAGTAAAAAAATTCTTTTGCTGTTTTTTGTTTGGTGCATTCAATTGTGAGTTACAGGGTGTTAAAAATGGAAGTGAACAAAGAGAAAATTCGGTACATTTTACAGTTTTTCTTTGACAAAGGCGAAAATGCAAGCCAGGCGGCTAAAATTGTGAATGGTGTTTATGGACCCGATACTGTAACAGCCAATTATGTGCAATTTTGGTTTCGTAGATTCCGTTCAGGAATTTTTGATGTTAAAGATGCACCTCGCACAGGTAGGCCGGTCGCCGAAAATGTCGATAAAATCGGAGAAATGATCGAAGTTGACCGGCATGTTAGCAGTCGTAACATCGCCCAGGAGCTAAAAATGGACCACAAAACAGTTTTAAACCATTTACACAAAGCTGGATTCAAAAAGAAGCTCGATGTTTGGGTGCCACACCAATTAACAGAAAAAAACATGATAGATCGAATTTCCATCTGCGAAGCCTTGGCCAAACGGAATGAGATAGACCCATTTCTTAAACGGATGGTGACTGGAGATGAGAAATGGATCACATACGATAAACCTGTGCGAAAACGATCATGGTCAAAGAGCGGTGAAGCACCTCAAACGGTGGCCAAACCAGGACTAACGGCCAAGAAGCTTCTGCTGTGCATTTGGTGGGACTGGAAGGGGATTATTTATTATGAGTTGTTTCCATATGGCTAAGCACTAAATTCTGATCTCTACTGTCAACAACTGGACCGTTTGAAGATAGCAATTGACCAGAAACGGCCAGAATTGGCCAACAGGAGAGGTGTCGTGTTCCACCAGGACAACGCTAGGCCACACACGTCTACAGTGACTCGCCAGAAACTTCGGGAGCTTGGTTGGGAAGTTTTAATGCAACCGCCATACAGTCCGGACTTGGCACCAAGCGATTACCATCTTATTTTTGCATTACAAAATTTCTTTAGTGATAAAAAATTGGCATCTAGGGAAGATTGTGAAAATCGGCTACTAGAGTTTTTTGCAAATAGAGACCAGGACTTCTACGAGAGAGGCATTATGAAGTTACCTTTAAAATGGCAACAAATCATAGAACAAAACGGTGCATATTTGACCCAAATCGGACAATCCGAAGCATGTTAAATAAAGTCCTGAAGTTCATATAAAAATAATGGATTTCTTTTTCCCCAACCTATTATTATCTAAAAAATTTCTGGTTTAATGCATATGACCTAACTGATTTCTTTCAACAATGTCGAAAACTCTCGATCAATTCTCGTTTCCAAACAAAAAATATATATGCGAATATTAGCGCTTCAGGTGACAGGCAAATAGTTTTATTTTTTATTCAGGTCTGGGATATCTTTTCCTCTATTTTTCCATGTGATAAATGATTTCCCAATTTCATTTCATTCAATTTATTATGAGTTAATTATCTGTAGATCTGTTAAAATTTATTTTGAAGACAGCCAATTTCGAAAATAACGTTTATAATATATAAGTACGCAGTAGCAGTACTTTATTTTTAGGCAGCAAATAAGATAGCAGAAAAAATAAATCTAGTCATAACTAATACTTTGACAAAATGAATCTCGTTTAGCATCACTCAATTTCTATCCAGTGCTTCAAATATTTGTAAGTAAACGTAATCACCAGTTAATTGAGATATGAAAACCAACTTAAAAAAGTTATTGTATGAACACACGCAGGCCCGCTCCATTCCGCGCCTGTCCGTCCCCTCGGCGCTGCTAATGGCTTTGAAGTATTGACATTGAGTGGCCCCAGCGCTGGGCCGCAATATTTATGCCCATTAATACATTATTGCAGCTGCAGGAGCTCGACAAACGTTTATTGAAGTCCTGACGATACTGTCAAAGGACTAGTTAATAAAGAAATTTAGAAGGAACAATTGAGACATTCATTCATTAACAATGCCCACTAAGTTGATAATTTCAGATTATTTGCGCGATATAACTCCTCCACCGCCCTTTCACCACCAAACGACAACACGCACGGCGAGTCACCATCCTTATGCGGTGGACTTTCTCATAAAAACAACAAAGAAGTGGAATAATTTACCGGCGTCGGTGTTCCCTCACAAATATGTTACTAGGCTATCCCCACGGACTTTATCACCACTTAACATCAGGTGGGATCGTGGTCAAGCGTTTTTATCTTCGACTTTAGTATAAACCATACACGTTTACTAATATATACTAACTTATTACACACTTATTTTCTCGTATATAGATCGAAATCATCAAACATAAATACTGTATCATTCTATGTGGTGAACGTCATCAGAGAACTGCTGCTGTATCTCAATTATCGGAGATGCAGCAGGTATCACTTGGAGGTTCCAGCAACGAGAGAAAGAGTAGCGCCAGTGTACAAACACTACTATATTCCGGTAAGTCAAATTAATGGGAAAACAACAACATTGTGCAGTGTATATCATTCTAACTAGCGCTACATTGTTTCAATTAAATGATACAGATATGCAAGATCTGATGTTACATCATCATCAGCCCATAAACGTCCACTGCTGGACGTAGGCCTCCCCGAAAGATCTTCACATCGATCGGTTCTTCGATTCTCGCATCCAGTGGGTTTTCGCGTCTCTCACCTGATCGTCGGCCCACCCTGTGGAATAATACGTCTACTGGTACTCCACTCAGGACCTTACTGCCCCATCGGCCGTCGGTTCTTCGAGCAGTGTGCCCTGCCCACTGCCACTAAGTCTAGTAATTTCTTTAATGTTTGACTAAGACAAATATTGATCTTTTAGTGTTTTTGCTTTATTACTGTATAGTTAAGTTTTTTTCTTTAGAAATAAATAATGATCAGTGTATTCTATTGCCATTATGATCTTCATTGCTTCAGCCTGTCGCTGTCCAGTTTTATGCGCTTTGGTCAGAAAAACTAAACGTGGACCTTATCCAGGTTCCGTTCGTCTGTAGTGTTAAACGCACGAGTTACTTAGCACTTGATCTCATAACAAAATCGCGCTAGTTAGGATGTTTACACAACGTGACATAGTGTTCATAGTTTGTCTAAGTAAGTAGCTCCTGTAAAACTGGAATATAGTAAGTTTTGTTATGATTAACTTTTACTAATTACATAAAAGTGCTAGACGGAGTTCCGGAAGCGACGCGTGTATAGCACTGCTTGTTTCCGTACTCTGGTGATGCAGCTCGGCTCCAGCCGTGACGGTTAATCGCACAAATAAATCAGCCATTATCTCGCCTCTCGAAGGCAACAGAACAAAACTGCGACGCGAACAAATGACCGCCATTTTTCTCCGGCATCCGTAACCGAGGACTCTGTCAATATATCCGAGAGCGTTGGTGCCCCAAGCGATAGCCGGTAGCGTGCAGAATATAAACATTTTTTTACATATAAAGCTTTGGAACCAAAAAACAGCTTAATGAAATAATAATCTGTCCAAATTTTACAAGTGCAACAAATAACTCGAAGCAGTACAATATAAATTATAATCTTGTCGACTATAAGGAGTCACCTAACGCTGTGCTATCTGATGATGTGTCCTTTTTAATGGAAAAGGTATTAAGTTGTACGTGGTAAATGTAACAGCTCATCCACTCTCCTCATGAAGTATGGGTACGGGAAGTTGTGTATTATTAAATATTCTTTTTTTGTATTATATAATAATATTATTTATTGTGGGTGTAAGGGATCCCGCACAACAAACTCACAGGACCAAGTTCAACGTCACCTGCTCGTGGTGCAGCCAGCTAATGAACAAACGAAGCTCTGGCTCCCGCCAACACACATTAGGCCAATGTGGAAGGAAATGGCTCAAATCCACTGTTATGAATCCCTACCCGATCGTTGAAGGAATGTTTGGGAGAGGCCTATGTCCAGCTGTGAATTTCTATCGGCTGATGATGATGATGATTATGATTTATTTGTTTGAGTGTACATCTGTATATGTCGTAGTGGATAAATGGTTGTAATGATTTTGTTATAATAATTTTTGGTCAAATATGACTTTGAAAGTTCAGTCACTAAATAAAGCTTCTTTCACATCACTTTAACTTTGATTTGTTTACTTCCATATTGTTTCACATCCTCCATGTCGTTTAATAGATTTTTTTCGAATTATTTGAATGAGTTGAATACTAAATTATGTCTTATACAGTCTGTGAGCCGATCGCAGATCGCGAATCGCGGGTCGCCGATCGCTTGCGCCGCGCCCGCCGCCGCCCCTTCTGCCGCCCCTAACCAATGTTATATTTTATTCGCGCAATAAATTAGATTTTATTACACATATTTTGTCGTGTTATAACAACTAATGCGCCTACCCTCAAATCGCACGAAGCGCTGAGTCGAGAGCTTTTTTTATGCGTTATTTATCTGCTCGCTGTGCAGCAGCCCATTGCCCTCCCTGCCATCCTACCAACCCCTCATTCGTCATCGGAAGTTGGCGGGCTGCGGACACACTGCACTGGTTGTCCACAAAAAGGATTAAGATTTTTGCATCCATTGAAGTTGTTTCCTATTGGTGTATAGTAACGTCTTGAAGATTTTAAGGACCAGTAAGCAAAACATTAATCGTATTACTAACGATAAGAAAATAATTGAGTCATCATCATCATCATTATCATTAGCCGATAAACGTTCACTGGTGAACATAGGCTTCGCCCAAAGATCTCACATACAGTCAGCATGGCCTTCAGTACCGTCAGACACTGGGCGCCGTGTTTTGTAAGTGTTCATATGGGGGATTCAGGCTATTTCCCACCACGATGGCCCAATGCGGGTTGGTGAGAGCTAGAGCCTAGTGTATTCATTAGCAGGGTTTACCACAAACTGATGAGGCTTGCTTGGGTCTCGTGAGTTATAGCATGCGATATGCAGTGGAGACGTTACAGTCAAGCAACAGCATCGCAAGCGGATGGGTAAAAGTGGTTTGTCTCGACTTCTTATTAAACAAACTTGACATTAACAAGATATACGACGATGGTAATTTATACGCGTATCCGAGGTGTCAGACGGAAGCGGCGCGCCGGCGCATCAGCCCGTCATCAGTCAACGTCCACGTTTAAATTGGCAGTCAGCGGCGCACCTTATCATTATTCCTTTATGCAGCGTCACTGGGGGCGCGATGGGGGAAAATAGAGTTTCCATCGCCCCGCGCCCCTCCACAAGATGTATGGGGCCCATTACATCGGCACGCCACACAAATCATTCGTGCAGCCAGGGTACGAGCACTCGCATCATTTCAATTTATTTTACTGTTCGCCACCGCGGCGCGCTGGTGCTGCCCACCGCGAGCCGAGCCGAGCCGAGCCGAGCCGAGCCGAGTCGAGCCGCGCTGCTCCTCCGGCTATTTGTTCGCCTCTAATGTTGAGCTATTGTACGGCTGCGAGAGCTTTGTGCTGTTCAAATCGATGGCTAAACGGGGCTAAGTGGACTGCTGTATACTAAACTTTGTTTTAACCGGTCTACAAGGTGGAAATATTTACAAAATTCTAATATAGAAAGTAGTAGTTCTAAAGAAGAGCGGTTAGGGAAGGAGGAGTTATACTTTGTTATTTGGATGTACCCTTGATTATTGCATCTAATAAAATATATTGGTTTTCAAATAAAAACGTGGAAAAAAAGATTTCGGTTTTGTACTGGGAAAATAGATACATTATAAATATGGTGATTAGTAAGTTATTGAACATTACAACATTAAGAGTATCGATATCAAAACTCTACCGTCAATATATTTACTGAACTTTAAAAAAACCATTGATACAAATCAGACAGTTTAGAGAATCTACCCAAACAGTACATTAAGATAATATCTCGCAGTCACGGTGACATAAGTTGAGGGTCTCTAAGATAAGTAGGGTCACGAGTAATAGTCGTTTGTGCTCAGTAAGCTGCCGAACGGGGGGGTTGAGTTTAAAGCGAGGTATAAATCAGAATTGTATTAATCAGATTGTCGCATTGAAGCGGGGACGCAGGGTAACACGCATCTGGTGGATTTATAGCGCGATCACAAAGCCGTTATAAATAACGATAACGGCCGAAATAAGTCGTTTGCTAAGTAAATCCCGCAGGAATTACATGTTGCAGCGCAGCGCACCTCATGCATCGCACGTTATAATGAATTACAGAATTGCTGCACAGATATTACTAACAGTATACTTCTACTGCCTTCAAGTATCCTTCAATGGATAGTTGTGGCGAATGGGCTAACACGGTGGAAGACCGTGTCTTGTGGAATACCTTACTACTACGATCAGTAGTGAACGTCCATCGTCGTGGTTTAATTAATACTTCATACCGTATGGTTTAATTACCACATAAAATCATTATCGTCATCAGCCGGTAGACGTCCACTGCTGGACATAGGACTCCCCCAAAATATCCACATTGATCGGTCCCTGCCCGCATCTTGTGGTTTCCCGTGAAACTCTGGTGAGAATCGCGGGAACCCACATAAAATAGTATTGTGGTATATGTATATATACAGACGAAAAATATGTGTAAAATAAAACCGGTCTTAGGTCTTTTTTAGAGATCCTAATTATTGCGTAATCCTTTTGGTTTACATGTCAATTCATTAGATGTATGTCTTGGTTATATTAATTTAACATTTCGGTAAAACCGTCGACTATAATCGAAAGCCAATAACCACTTTATGTCTGCAATAGCAGTTTGTACTTCAATTATACATGTTAACTTAATTTTTTAGATATACTTAATAATTGCTCTGTAGTGTCTACTTAGAATAGGACTAAAGTAAGCACTACCTGTCGTAGAAGGCGATTAAAAGGGTTTTCGGGTTCGAGGGTTATGAAGAGGACCCTCATGGTCCGCTAAGCAAGTCTGGGATGAACAACAAGCATAAAGTGGTTTAGTTCTTGTCATATTGAATCGGATGTTCGAGGAGGACTATCTCCTTGCGACGTGTTTTATGTGCGCTCCGTAGGGGCGTCCCGCAATGAACGGAAGATGACCACCGAAGGAATTTTAGTGGGTTAAAATCTTACATAACCTCGTCTAGCCCCCCAAGACCAGGGTGTCTTTTTAGAAGATTTTCCCCATAACATTGACAATAAAAGGTATCCTTAACAAGAGTGCGGTGCGTTATAGATACTAGTGTTGAGAATATATACATATATTAGATATAAGGTTGCCAAATATCTCCCTTCCGCTTTTTTGCTCTTTATTCAATGTTTTATAAAAAGTGTTACAGTGATCGGATTTAGTTCAAATATGCGCCGTTTTGTTCGATAATCTGTTTCCATCTAGACGGCAACTTCATAATACCTCCCTCGTAGAAGCCCCCCTCCTTATTTGCGAAGAACTCGGACAGCCACTTTTCACAAGCCTCTTTTGAGTTCAACTTTACACCACCAAGGGCGTTCACCATGGACAGGAACAGGTGGTAATCACTTGGCGCTATGTCCGGGCTATATGGTGGATGCGATAAAACCTCCCATCCGAGCTCCCGTAGCTTCTGACGAGTCATCAACGAAGTGTGTGGTCTGGCGTTGTCCTGGTGGAACACTACACCCTTCCTGTTGGCCAATTCTGGACGCTTCTGGTCGATCGCCTGCTTCAAGCGGTCCAGTTGTTCGCAGTAGATGGTAGAATTAAGCGTCTGGCCATATGGGAGCAGCTCATAGTGGATGATTCCCTTCCAATCCCACCAAACACACAGCAAAACCTTCCTGGCCGTCAATCCCGGCTTGGCCACTGTTTGGGACGATTCACCGGCCTTCGACCACGACCGTTTTCGCTTGATATTGTCGTATGTGATCCATTTTTGGTCGCCAGTCACCATCCGCTTCAAGAATGGGTCGAGTTCGTTCCGTTTCAGCAGCATATCGCAGGCGTTGATTCGGTCCATAAGGTTTTTTTGCGTCAAATCATGCGGCACCCAAACATCAAGCTTTTTTTTGTATCCAGCCTTCTGCGGATGGTTTAAAATGGTTTGGTGACTAACTCCCATCTCCTGGGCGATGTCACGAGATGCCACATGCCGGTCTAACTCGATGTAGTCCATGATTTGATCGGTATTTGTCGTCACAGGTCTTCCGCCGGCTGGCTTATCCATGGTGTCGTTTTCACCGGCTCTGAATCGTCGAAACCATTCCTCCGCGGTTCGAAGTGATAGAGTACCATCCCCCAAAACACCATTAATCTTACGGAACGTTTCTCTAGCGGATTTGCCTTTAACGAAGGAAAACTTTAAAACAGCGCGAATTTCGGCGTTAGTGAACTCGCATGTTTACACGTCTATAACTGTTGAACGCAATATCCAAATTAATTATGCATAGCGTCGTTTTGTAGGTTATGTCAAGACCTTTCAAATTATGTATAGTATTGCCAGATACGAGCTCTGTAGCGCTTTGTACATAGCCGCGAAATTCAAAAGACAAAAAGGCGGAAGGGAGATATTGGCCAACCTAATATTAATTGACCGATGAGCGTCATACTGGAGTAGCTAAAAATAATCATTGCTAGAAGTATTACTGGATTACAGTAAAAATGTTGGATCACTTGTGGCAATGCTCGTCGCAATTAGCCGGTGCCGTGGCGGCGCAAATAGACGGCCGGCGGCGCTGACAGCAGTCAGCAGCCGCAGTCGCAGTAGCGACACATTTCCGCGGCATTAAATATGAAACGCAGGGGCGACGTGATGGATGGAGCGGACATAATTGCCCTTCCCTTGCATGTTAATGAATCGTGCGTAATGAGAAATGATTGTGGGAGCGGACCGACCGGCCCGTGCGCCGGATCGCAACGGTGACGGCGCGCTGCGTGCAGACATCCCTCCCGCTCAGTGCACCAAATGTATTTCGACGCAACGCACGATGGCCAAGCGTGATCTGTTCTAAATTAAGAACAGGTATATAATGGGCGTTATATCACGAAACTGACCACATAATATAACGGAAATCCTTTAAGCAATGTGATGCTTTATCTCTTAGGACTTCTAGAGACAATTTTTCAATTCTCAGGTTACAAGCATAAACTATACATATATTACTCGAATTAAATTTATCGCAAAAAGAATATATAGTGTGTATTTATATATTTAAACTTTTAATATACTATATCTCATTGTGATTATATAGAAAAGTTAAGACAAATTATACAATATGTTGGAGCTCAGTCTGTAGCAGCGGGCGTCTGATGTTGATGATGTAGTACTTGCGTTGATATATCATACTCTGAGGCACTTAAAATTTTTCATATTCTTTATAAGATGTTATGATCTTTAATATCAAACTCTTCACACATATTTGGAAACCATAAATTGCTAAGCTGAGAGGACTTTGCTTTAAAAAATTACGATATCCAAATAACTTCCAGCGAAAAGACCGCAGCAAATGTAAAAGTGCTCTCCGATGACAAACGGTCGCACGCCTCCGTATTTTTTCATTTAAACGCACTCACCACCCAACCCTGACTC
This sequence comes from Troides aeacus, assembly GCA_033220335.2. Taxonomy (NCBI): domain Eukaryota; kingdom Metazoa; phylum Arthropoda; class Insecta; order Lepidoptera; family Papilionidae; genus Troides; species Troides aeacus. Next base: position 723,204 of record CM067277.1, on the reverse strand, counting down.
CCTGATGCAACTCCACAAAAGAACGGGAAAACCACACAAATCCAGCGGGAACTCTACACGATATGCGTCATATTCCCTTGGCAGTGTTGTTGTGATCTATAGATCAATTTATTTTAGGTGTCGTTATGATAAATTAAATTTTATCACTCGATTAATTCCGTCGATCGCGACAATGTAAGTTCGCTGATAATAAAATGGCGGCCATCTGTCACATTACGCCGGCGAATTGTTACAGGCGGGCCTGTGGGGGTGCGGGGGTGCGCGGGTGTGGGGGTGTGTACGTTAACAATATTATCTCGTGTAGGAACATTAACCGTGCGACAATTGTGAACTGTTGACAGCACTGTACCGCCGCTCATAAATATACTGAACCCCACCATTGAAAATCAAGTGGATACGTCTATTAAAATTCTACTAAATATTTTATGAAGTACAGAGTAAATATGCAGGGCAGTGTAAGTGCCTGCCTGGGTGCTGCTGAACTTGTTTCTGCGGTATAACAGTGGTGTGAAAACATTGCTGTATTAAGTTGTAGCTAGGGAAATTACTGGAGTAATGATACTTAATATCTTATCTCAGGGTGACTAGCACAATGTGGTGCTGCGTATATTATTCTATCTAGCGCCACTTTGTTATGGGCAAGCGTATCAATTACCATCAGGTGAATATCGTGCTCGTCGCGTCACTTCGTTGAACAAAAGCGACTTAAATACATTCCCGGGAACTGTTATAACTCACTACCCTGACGGTGACACGCTTGCCAATAACTTGTCGCTATTTAGGATGATGCTCACCCTCTTGATCTCAAGAGGGTCAGCATCATAAGCATCATAAGGTGTTAAGACTCCTAACCTCAGTAACTTTACTAGCTACAACATCCTTCACCACACATCCTATTGTTTGATGGCGAACATAGTAGCTGCGGTGGTATATACCATTCTTGTTTTTGATCGGGCTGGAAGCCACAGCGGCTCTTACAGCTCATCTGACACTGGGCTCGTGGACCCGAATCCACGGCCTGAAGGTATATTACCATGTAGCAGAGACCTACCACCACCTGCTATCAAAGTAAAGAAACAGGTAATTAATGTATTCAAGATTGTTGTTATGGCACACATGCACGTGCTCTACACACACATGTACACGCTGGAAGCTCAGCTTAAAAGCTAATACCAACAAGAGTTTGACATAACAAAATCAGAAAGGCGAAAATTGAAATTGGATCATGTCACTCCGCGGAGGGCCCGCTGGCATACATCCGTCTCCCTCCCACCCGCCGGTAACCGAATTACTCCGACTTGTAAGAGGGTGACGTGATTATTATATTTGACAGGGTAATTTGGCGACAGCAGGCAGTGTCACGCCGATCTTATTAACGATGTAAATGAATATGGAATGAATCCATTATTTCACAAACAAGCCCTCGGCCCGCCGGCGCTGCTGCACGACACCAACTGTCTAAACTGTCGGTACCCAGGGGTCACATAGAGTTGATAAAACTTCTTATTTATTCAAACATTTTGGTGATCTTTTATCATAAAGCAGCTGTTAACCGTCCGCTTTGCTCGCCATAACACTCCCGCAACTGCCTTTGGGGTTAACTTGTATTCGCCAAAAGGAATATTTTTTTTTTATATATTAATTATTTTTTTTTTTGTTTGTTACAGTTCACTTAACATCCTTTTTGTTTGTTATTCTCTTTCCCTTCTTTCATTCTTTCATCTTTCACTCTAAACTTATCTTTCTTCCTGTTTTGTTCTCCACCTCGTTTCTTTCGCTCTCCATTCCATTCCTTCTTTCATACCTCTCGCAAGATGTGTAAGGATTTCAGTCGCCGCGTCGATTCTTCTGCAGCTTTGCGTTTCAATTTTTTCAGCTGTGACGAAATTCATTCCATTTTTTTTTTTTGCTTTTTCATCTATTTTGTTTAACATTTTATTTATTACATCTAACTTATATCAATTTTTACAGTTTTCTTACTTTAAGTATTTTACATTGAGTTTGTTTTTATTATCTTTTGAACTACGGCCTTGCAGTAGTCCAAGAACTTTTGGCGACTTTCGTCCTCACTCATCAGAGAGGCAACCGCTCCTGTAACTAAACTTTTTCCTATCTGTATTGCAAGGTCCGCTCTCTCCCGCCCAAATAAGGGAGCAAAAGGAATATTACCTTAAAGTCTCCAAGGATCATGGGTTCCAGATATATCGTGACGAGTTTCTACATAGGTGAACATCCTTTATATTTATGGAATATAAGTGTAGGCTTATGTATTCAGGTAATGACTTATACTTTGTGGAACCACATTATTTTCAATAGTTTAAGTTCATCATCATCATCATCAGCCGATAGACGTCCACTGCTGGACATATGTTTTCTCTAAATATCTCCACATAGATAGGTAGCTTAGATCATTGGTAAATAAATAGGGAATGCACAGCCTCTTCGCATCTTTATCCCACTTGGTGTTAATAGAGTATTATGTATCACCGCTCTGTCCATCTCATCCTCCAAAACATGAGTTACACTCTCTATCTCCACATCAAATATCACTCATTTTTTTTTTTTTTTTTTTTATGGTGATGTTTTCGCCGCAGTTTTATTGACAACTATAGCGGCTTCATCGGACTCAGGGCTCGCGGATCCGGTATCCGCGAGCTAAACTAAATAAATTGATATATACACATATATGTAGATAAAGTGGCGTGTATGAGGGGAAGGAGAAAGATGAGAAGATATTGGATGTGGAAGGGTTGAAGAGTAGGACAGTGTTATGAGGGAAGAGAGAGGGGCAAAAAAATATCACTCAGTCATTTCGTATTATTATCTAGTTTTACTGTACCTTCATATTCATTAAGTTACACTGTTAACCGATCGAGACGTATAAATACGTCCAACGGAAACATTAGCGAGTATTAGCAGGACATATAAATACGTCCTTGAAATATATGTTGCGCGCGATGTATGAAAGAAGGAAATAGAATAGAGAATAAATGAGAAACAAAGAAGGGAAGGCACAATTAAAAAGGGAATTCCCCGGTTAACAGGTGTAATATATATATTATATAGATATAGTATTGGCTGAGATATCGTCATTGGTAAAGATATCAGTAAGTTCACCCGTGTATACATTACGTTTGACTGCCGACGAATCTCAGTAGTCATAATATATATTTAAAATTAAAGTAATCATAATATATATTATGTGTCTTTACTCTGATGATGATGATGATGTAAATATTTATATATGTAGGTTATAATTTCTGTCAGATAAATTTAAATTTCCTGTATCGCTTTTATATATTACAGAATGTCGACTCTGTGAACATCCCCGCGGCCGAGGCCATTAAGCCGGGATGTATTATAAATGCGTCGCCATATTTTCGTCAGCATTACGCGGGGTGTTATTTATTGGCTTAAAATAGTAGTCATCGCATACATTATGCATGACGGAGCTGATGGAGCAGCAGCGCCGCGCCAGGAGCCTGCTTACCAATTAATCGGCTACCGCACACCGCAGAGCGGGTCAAGCGAGCTGAGTGATACAGGTCACATCTGCAGGCGCGATAAAAAAAAATTAAAATACGATCAACATCTTAAATATCGAAGTAAAATTATACCCTTAAAAAATTATAAAATGGATGATCACCTAATTTTCAATCAGTTTAACCGATTTCTATGAAACAAGGCGGACCGCTTCCTGGACTAACAGTCACCAGACTTTTAGACCTCAGAAACTAGTAAATTTTTAAGTGTTAGAACATATAAATTGTAAATAGTCAATAAAATAAAACTATTAGGTTAGGTTTATTAGTATATCTCAATCAGCTAAAAGATCATATTTCGATACAACTTAAAATGTTACTTAACTAGGGAAATTTAGCACGTGGACGCAAACTACCCCTATAACGACCAGCGCACCGAGCAGCAACCAGAGCAGAGATCCCAAGTTTAATTCCAAATTGAGATGGTGATATGGATTTTCTCGAATCCACCTGGTCAGCTATAACTCATATTGTAAATCTGTCGTCATGCTATTAACATATGAGTAGTTAAGTATTTCAGCTTCATAATTAAAATCGTGTGTGCTCGCTGGCCTAATGGTTAGAGCGTGCGGCTTTCATTCCGAAGTTCGCGGGTTCGAATCTCAGCATGTACCAATGACTTTATATTTAAGTTATGTACATTTGTGAACTTTAGTTACAACAGCGAGATACAAATGGTGAAAGAAAACATCGTGAGGAAACCCGCACACTGAAATCATTATTGTGTGTGCGACCGAGCAATGGCGGTATAACCATAAACCCGGTCAGGCAACTGGCTGGATGAGGCTTCAGCAGCCTCGAGGTATAAAAAGCCTTTAAAATGCCTCGTGCAGAAGGCAACGGGAAACCACTGTACTATATTCCTTAGTATTCAGCATGGAAAAGTCCAAAAAAAATAACAGGACTGTACCACGCTGATCGCCAACCTTCACTAGTTGGAGAGGCACTTTAAGAAGAAGAAGAAAAACAGTTGCTTTACTATTTTCTGATATTGAACGCTTGGAAGTTACTTAGACTCTTACAGCTCATCTGACACTGGGATCGCGGACCCGGCTCCACGGCCTGTCCTCTAGTTGCTCGTGTAACAGTGTGTTTTACTCGATTTTAGGAATTACTCATTTATATATACGTCTGTGGTAAGAATATCAATAATTTACCAGTTAAGAGAAATCTAAGGAATTAATGGTAACCGTTTACTATATCGATAAATGTCGGCAAACACTTTAGTAGTTGATCACTCTTGAAAACGAAAAACTTGATCATTGGCCACTAGCGTTCTTTTTCTTATATCTAAACTAGGGTTTAAATAATTCTAGAAATCGTTTTAGTACTCATTAATTTGAACGATTAACAGTACAAATCACACTTAAATAATTATGAAAGAAATTCACCAAATGAATTCTATAATAAAACGTTCAATTCATTCATTCTTTGGGAGAAGCCTATGTCCAGCAGTGGACGTCTGTCGGCTGATGATGATGATGAAAGAATTCAATTTAGAAACGGAATAAGTCATTGTTTATTTCAACTAGTGTATTGCGAGGATTGCAATTAGTAATATACAAAAATGATAAATGGTACTTTAAGAACAATGAAATCATGCATATAAAAGTATGTCGGGAAGATCAGACCTGAGTAGTTTAATGATTTTGGTAATGATGAAGAGATTATCAATGAAAAATATAGTTAGATGAGTCATCTAAATGGCAGAATTATCCATCGATACAGTTTATTCTCTGTATAACATCTTGTGTTACGGGTACCGCGGGCAGACGTAATGCTATAGAGGCATTTCCTACAAATCAACCCAGCGGAAGTAAATTATACGTTGTATGTGCAAAAAATAAATAAAGACAGATTTAAAATATATACAACATATAAACCCAAACACGCTTATAAATATGTTACATTTGATAAAAAAAATTTTTTTTTACTGTACTGGAATGATGAGTGATGTTATCTCAGCTGTCACAGTCACTTATAAATTTCCTTTTAAAAGATTTGATTATGGTCGTCTTTTAAAGCAGTCCCTGTTTGGTGATCTTTTGATGTCTAGGTCAGGCGTTCCGGTAGAGTACAGACTGCACTGCGTAGGATATGTGCATAGTCGACTATGTTGCGCGAATATTGAACTATTTATTAAGATAAAAGTACACTGGTACGGATTTAGCTTTTGGTCTTTGTTGCGTGTAATTGAATATCCCCGAGCACCGTTTCATTACTGCGGCGCAGTAATAAGACAGGCGAGAGGTGCGGGGGTGTGTGAGGGTGCGAGGGTAGTGCGGCGGTGGTGCGGCGCTGCCCGTTTAATTCAATCAACCCCGTCGCTCCGTGCGGCTCGCACGCGCGCGCGCGCCCGCTCGCCGCGTCTCCCTCGCGCGCTCTAATCTGGCTCCTTGCGGTGACCCCGGCTAGTTAACATGTTGGCCATTGTTTCAGAGATTCCCGAGGGTTGGGGGATGAACTTGTCGACTTAGTACATTTGTCGCGGTGTACCGTGCCCCGGGCGCGCCGCCTCAACGGGAATTCGGACGGGGCCGGTTCAATTTCTTCATTACAACACTAACAAAGATGTATAATAACGGTTCCTGCTAGTTAACACGTTTATTGTACTGTTTACTTACTGACCAAGTTTACTATACCGACACTGATATATGGTCGGGGGCCATCTAGCTAGTTATCTAGCTCCTACTTCTGCCGACAAACAGTAGTGTGCGAACACTACCGTGTACCGATACAAAGGGCGCTGCAGCTAATGGAATTTTCCTCCTCCTGCCCTTTTCCCAGCTATGCGGGTCGGCACAGCATACTTCTCTTCCACATCCCTCTATCAGCCGTCACATCTGAATTCACACTCTTCTTACACATGTCATCTATCACACAATCCATCCACACTTTCTTCGGTGTTCCTCAACCCTTACAATCATCCACATTAATTTTCTGCAGCTAATGAAATTATTGAAGTAAAACGACTAAACATGCGTTAAAGCTACGGGCACAGTGCGTTGCTGCAAATATCATCCTAACTACCGCCCCGTCGTTATGGTGATTGTGTCATCCTTCAGGAATTAAAAAAAAACATAGAATTAAATTAAAATATTTTAACATCTATATTATTAATAAAATATAAATATCTCTTTGTAATATAATAAACAAAAAATCTATCCTTTTTATCAGTCTGTCCTAAAACAGTTAAACTGTACCTGAAAAGTTTCTCACCGACTCTCTGAAGATCATATAACATCAGTAAATCATATAACAGACTTTTTTATTTAGTAAAAGTATAAAACACGTTAAAAAGACTCTATAACACAGGCGATAACATAGTTTTTGTATTTAAAAAGTAATAATGAAAATATATCCGCAAGTATTAGAGCTTTAACGTATTTATTATGAACTAAGTATTAATAATTTTAAAACGCGATTTAACCGAAAGCTCTCGGTAATGGGTCCGTTAATAGGGGCCAAATAAGCCAGCACTACCCCGGCGGCGCTGACCGGGAGATTTACTGTTTTAATAGGTGGCAAAATGGCGGCCAGGATCGCAATATATCAGCGGGGATCGTCGACGACTAAATTAAAGGCTTCCGAATGTAATAAAGGCTTATTCCAGCGAACGTTAGCCGCCGGTGGGACAGGATCAGCTTAATGCTGCGGATTTTTCCGCGGTCGTACAGGACGCCGGTTTGACTCTAAATAATCTCTGAATAAAATTCCTGCCGTTGTGTTATACCTTTTTAATACAACGACACAGTTCACACTGTCTAATCTTAGCCACACTACTGCTTGTTCACCTACCCTTATGACAGTATTCACATATAACCTCTTCCTATAATATTCATGTACTACCCTACACCCCTACAGTGCCAAAATTATAATCTTTTCAATAATTAATCTAACATACAGATGGACAGGTAACCTAAGTACGATATGCACTAATCCCAAGTAAAACAAAAGGTGTTAAGTTCATGACGAGACTAAGTTAATTTCGAATCTATACTCTTCCGTAATAATTGTTAATTGGATTACTGTACATATATTGAACTATCACCCATCATCACCTAGAATCAAGGAACAGCTAAATTAGTTTTTAGAACTATCAATTGGAATACCTATATATACATAGACCAACATATGCTTTGTCCAAGGCAATGCTACGTTATCCAGGTCATCTTATTTGCTAACATAGCGCCGCATTAAGCTCCTTATTTCGAAGCTAGATGTGATAATTTCCTTTAATTCCACTAACTGAAAATATGAGGTTTTTTCGAAAACAGCATTCCATCGGTAAAGTGTTTTTTGGTATTGTTTGCAATATTTGATAGCGTAGACGCAAACAAACTATATATAATATATATACATGTTGCGGATATCCAGAGATAAATTGACTCATAACGAGATATCCGAAGCTATTAGACGCGAACACTCAAAATTTAGTATAGGTTTTGCTCCTACCGTTTAGTGGTTAGCTAAGAAATGATTTTGCATATTTCTATCCCCAAAGGGTATTTGCGGGCAAAAAAACGGGCGAGGAGGCCGCTGGTTCCTAATAACTACACAGAATACACAAAGAAAAGAAAATCTTAAAATCTAGACAAAACATATATCGGTGTAACACTAAAATCATTCCATATAATTATTCAACAGAAAAAGAGAGAGTAATTTTTTAGAGTACCGTTGGTAATATCATGAGCTCGTGCTTTTAAATAGAACCAGGTTACTCATAAAAGTACATTATCAAAGGCTGTAGGGATAGTTCTGAAAATAAGAAAGTGTGCCGAAAGGATCAGCGGGGCCGGGACTGAGGACCTTTATTACTTACCCGGACATTATTGCGGCTAGCTGAATACGAGCGTATCCCGGACAACGGGAATCACGACTCTGAATTACAAGGGGACGGCATTAGCCGTGAGATTTGCCCCGGGACCGTAACGGCGGAGTTACTGCCGCCGGCGACGCGGCGGAGGACGTTTCTCCTAAGTCGGGACAGAGTTATGACGTCAGCGTTCACTGCCACCAAATATGCCCAAGGAAAACGGAATATTTGATATTTTATATACATAAAAGAGAAATTATAGATTTAAATTATATATTATTAAGGTTACGTTAGCGATGTGGATAAAAAAGCCGACCATCTTATAAGATGGGACAAATTCTAAGGAGGAAAAGGGATTACATTAGCTCAAAGAAAGTGATGTCCCAAATAAAGCGAAGTAGAGGGAAATAAGTAAGAAAGCAGACCATGTTATAAGATGGGACAAATTCTAAGGAGGAAAAGGGATTACATTAGCTCAAAGAAAGTGATGTCCCAAATAAAGCGAAGTAGAGGGAAGTAAGTAAGAAAGCAGACCATGTTATAAGATGGGACAAATTCTAAGGAGGAAAAGGGATTACATTAGCTCAAAGAAAGTGATGTCCCAAATAAAGCGAAGTAGAGGGAAGTAAGTAAGAAAGCAGACCATGTTATAAGATGGAACAAATTCTAAGGAGGAAAAGGGATTACATTAGCTCAAAGAAAGTGATGTCCCAAATAAAGCGAAGTAGAGGGAAGTAAGTAAGAAAGCAGACCATGTTATAAGATGGGACAAATTCTAAGGAGGAAAAGGGATTACATTAGCTCAAAGAAAGTGATGTCCCAAATAAAGCGAAGTAGAGGGAAGTAAGTAAGAAAGCAGACCATGTTATAAGATGGGACAAATTCTAAGGAGGAAAAGGGATTACATTAGCTCAAAGAAAGTGATGTCCCAAATAAAGCGAAGTAGAGGGAAGTAAGTAAGAAAGCAGACCATGTTATAAGATGGGACAAATTCTAAGGAGGAAAAGGGATTACATTAGCTCAAAGAAAGTGATGTCCCAAATAAAGCGAAGTAGAGGGAAGTAAGTAAGAAAGCAGACCATGTTATAAGATGGGACAAATTCTAAGGAGGAAAAGGGATTACATTAGCTCAAAGAAAGTGATGTCCCAAATAAAGCGAAGTAGAGGGAAGTAAGTAAGAAAGCAGACCATGTTATAAGATGGGACAAATTCTAAGGAGGAAAAGGGATTACATTAGCTCAAAGAAAGTGATGTCCCAAATAAAGCGAAGTAGAGGGAAATAAGTAAGAAAGCAGACAATGTTATAAGTCAGGACAAGTTCTAAGAAGAAGAATAAGATGACAAAAACCTAGTAATGAAAGTAAACCTAATTTTATTCATGCGAATGTATTTTAGTTTGAACTTACTTTATTATAAACATCATTCTAATGTTACACACGAAGCATTAACTTTGAATAGTGAGTCCTGTAGTCTGATGATGTGACATCTAATATAATAATACGTCTTTACCTATGAAATAGCCGTTCCGCAGTGCCGGCCATATCAAATCTAAATAATTATTGTTTGTCTGAGAAATCTAGTTTCAAATTAATTTTATTTTAAAAACATGAAATTCCTTTTCCAAAAGCAGTCATTTGTTTATTGATTAGTGTTACATTCGCATCGGATGTCAATCTTTTTCGTCATCATGGATACATTAAAATTTCGAGTCATTGTGGAATATGAGCACCGACGCGGCGTGTCAGTAACGCGGCACGAGCGGCACGGGCGGCACGCAACATCAACGACGTTTACGGAGCTAACACTATTAACCAACGCATCACCTATTATTGGTTTGCTTGCTTCCGTTCTGGTAATTTCGACCTGAAAAATTAACCTCGCGGTGTCCGAAGACTTTGGTCGAAAATGACGAATTAAAGGCGATTGTGGAAGCTGATGATACACAATCTACTGCTGAATTAACGGCAGCTTTCGACGTTAGCGTCAAAGCAATATTGGTCCATTTGCTTTAGTGACAAGGTAAAAAAGTTTGACAAATGGGTGCCCCACGAACTCAATGATCGCGAGCGCGAAGTACGCGTCGAAACGCGCCTTGCACTGCTCAGCAGACACGCAGATGAAGGAATTTTGAACCGCATTGTTACCTGCGATGTAAAATGGATTCTGTTTGATAACCGCAAGCGCTCAGCAAGTTGGTTGAATCCTGGTTCAGCACCTAAACAATGCCCTAAACGAAAACTTACCCCTAGAATAATGATGGTCAGTGTTTGGTGGTCTAGCGCCGGTGTGATTCATTACAGCTTTTTACCAAACGGGTGAGCATTAATGGAGATGTGTACTTCGAAGAGCTGAACACAATGATGGAGAAGTTGGCACATCTCCAACCAGTATTGGTCAATCGCTCGTCTCCGCTGCTCCTGCACGACAACGCGCGACTTCATTTTGCACAGCAGACGGTCTCCAAGTTGCAAGAACTGGTGTTAGAAGCTCTCTGTCATCCGTCCTACTCATCAGACCTTGCGCCTACAGATTACTACTTTTTCCATAATTTGGATAACTTTTTGGCGGGTAAAAAATTCAATACCCGAGAGGCAGTACAAAATGCCTTTGAAGAATTTATTGCGTCTCGTCCAGTTGATTTCTTTAAGTAGGGCATCAACAAACTGCCGCTGCGTTGGCATAGATGCATTGATTGCATGCGTGATTACTTCGATTAATACAAATAAATATTACATGAAAAAAATTCGTTTAAATTTTTTCATACAAAACGGCAATTTCATAGTGATTTCATAGGTAAACACCTAATATTTGTTTCAGTGTAAAAGGTTAAAGAGATAGCTATTACAGCATAAATGAGCTGTATAAAGATTAAGTATAATATTTTTATTATTATAAGAGTTTATTTAAGCTTCCGTTTGTATGAAAAGTGCTGCACGTGCAATCTGTTATTTAGAGTCATCATTAGCAAGTATTAAGAGGAATATTAACTTCACTTTTAAGAGTAAAGTCAAGAGTATGTGACACTTGGAACTAAGAGAATCTTTATGATGGTCTTCTTTAACGTTGAGCGTTCGTCTGTTCGGAACATAACTGCGGCTGTGACATCTAACTTTATGCAAGTATCGTAATGAATTAAGTAGAATGTGGTGTTAAGAGAAGCTCAGCTCAAAATACTCAAAAATGTGTTGTGCGTTCAATGAAGAGGTAGAAGTTTAATCAGCTAACAGTATAGAATTTCAGTGGGATTTATTCACGCGGCCGTTACAAAGCCCGATGGCAATAGAGTTTATCAAACACTGCTTAGAGTATAAACTGAAAATCTCTATTTAACATAATCCCGTATTAGTATAATCCTGTATAAACAGCTAATAATATCTAATACCGCTACCCGGTGCCCGTGGTTAGCTTTTATTAGTTTTAGTGAGCGCGTTGTCGCCGCATCCACTAACGGCCTATCATTTAGTATCAAATTTCATTATTTATTCATCCCCTTTATAACACAACAACTTGGTACTGAGATAATAAGTACTACAATGATTCTCATCTTTACTCTCTACTCCGATCTATCGCATTATCATTATGAGACACTATATACCTAACCTGTTCGAACAAGTGTGACTTGATGGATGTCAGGATGATCAGGAATTTTAAAATATTCTCATAATTATAGCCTATGCTTAACTCTGTACTTCGTAGTCAAAATGCTGCTTCTTGTTGCAGAAAAGAGCTTATGTATTTCTACCCTTATGCATGATAATGACTCATAGCCACTATCACCGAGGATAAGAAAGATGACTGTACAATGTGTGTATCCTTATCGGACTACATCACTATCTAGACATCGGAGCATGATTGCTGTACTCCACCGAATGCCAGGTAAATGTTGATCTCCGATTTTGTCAATTTATAAAATGAAACATGTCAAAGTTGTTTAAGAGAAAATGTTCGTTTTACAATCCTTGTTCGGCGTCCTTTCACAAGTTCTCCGATCCTGTAAACCGGGAGCCATAAAGCCGGGGCTGCTCAGAGCGCTGGTGTGAGGTTCCGATAGCGGGTAGACTGTAAAAAATTCGCGTCCCCTGCGAATGGGGTCAGTAAAAATGTGTCTGTGTAACGCGCTATTTCTATGTAAATGTTATTGGGCCGCCCGTTTAATCCGCCGCCCTGCCTGCTACGGACGGGCCCGGATCCAGTTTAAACCGGATTAGGGCTGTCGCTGAATTAATGCACTAAACTTTCTAATGTGATGTCGGGATGAGGCTAAACGGTTTCGCGCTGATCGCGCCGCGGATTAGTGGCTGACGTTTGTAGCGAACTGTCCAGTGTTCGAATACTGCAAATTTTACATCTGTTCATATTATGATACTGATGGTAGATACCATCGCGGCTCCTATTGCAGCTGACGAACATTAATGTGAAAACAATACTGTGTTCTAGGTTGAAACGCGCTGCATCTAGTGAAATTGCTGGGGTAACGAGACTTAATACCTTGTATTAAAGCGAAGAGCGCAATGTGGTGCTATGAATATCGTTTTAACTAGCGCTACGTTGTCATGGACCGTCTTCACTTACCATCAATGAACGACTTACTCGTCTGGTCGATCCGTTCATTAAAAAAAAAGTTAAAGTACTGTATACTACGTAATGATTTAAAACAAGACCAAGACAAGAAGTGATACTGAAGAAATGAGAAAAGTACTTGGAAATGTACTTTTGGTAAGTACTAAATGAGTTTCAAATCTTGACATACTTACATGAAGCTTATTCATATCTTGATATTGCTCAGCAGACGAGGAGGATTTATCATTTGGAATACCCGGTTAAAGAGGTTAGAGGCGTTCGGTATACCGTTTATTAAGTAAACATTCGAAGGAAGCAAAACTTTGTAAAACAGTTTGCGTCAAGTACAGCAGCATCCAGTTAACAACCCTAGACTAGACTTGTTCGAGATTCGCTGATAGTTCCGCTAGCGGGAACAAAGAGAAGATAAAAAAAAGGCTTAAAGCGTTAGCGCCACGCAGATTCAGTGCGAAGAGCTAAAAACAAAGAACGTTGTTAAGTTTTGTTAAGTTTACGTTAAGCTGCGGATTTGTGAATATTTTTGTCGCTAATACCTTTCTTTGAATCTGATATTAACTTTTAAGCCATATCTTTTTTAAGAAATATTACTGCCTTAAGAGCTTGTGATAAGATGAAAAATAGCAGTTTAAAAAAAAGTGATTCGAATCATTAAATTTTTCCGTTAAGTAGTGTTTAAGTTATTAGTTCACATAATAATTAATTCCTGTATAGATTTGCAGGGAATGAAAGGGATCCCGCACAACACATCACGGGACTCATGCCAATCTCATCTGCTCATATTGCACCCCGCTAATCAACAAACGAGGCTTTGGTTTCCATCAACCGCGTTGGGCCAGCGTGGTTGGAAATGACCAAAACCCCTTCCATATGAACCCTTACAAACGACGGCCCCTGGTGCCCGGCAGGTCGCGGGACGCCGCTGGGCGCTGGTAGCGTAGGACCGATTGATGTGGCGGTTGTTGAAGGAGGCTTATCTCGGCTGATAATGATGAACAGATAGATTAAGATCGAGGAGCTCCGGTCTAAACCCTATCGTTTTTCACGACGTCGTATGTCCTCGCAATGGGTTCGTTCGCAGGATTATTCCGATTGTAATTGTTACTTTAAAACCCGGAGACAGTTCCCGGGGATCAACAATAGATTGTTTATACAGGAATCTAACGATTTCAATTTTATCTCAACGCGAGAGCGGATCCGATATTTGATTCGTAATGGCTACGTTGATGGCTGCTCTGGTTGAATGTGAAACAGCTCCTGCTTTCCTTGGAACCACAGAGTTCTATCTCCGAACGATTCCAAAGTTTGTTACAACTCTGTCGCAAAACGTTCAACCCTCACTTAACCGTTTCCATACTAAGTCTTAGCGTTTACAAGACTCGGCTCAAAGTCGTGCGGCCACGTCCACGATGTGCCAAGTCCCCACCGCCGAGCTGTAAGGGTACAGCGTTGGCATAAACTGTACTATCGATAAAGATAAGGCGATCCAGAGGTAAGTATTAGAACGAATGTAACTTTATTAAGTTGTTCCAACGTTCTCGTTGCCAGCCATATCTATTCAAGTGCTCACCCGCTTTACTTCGTTAGATCTTTACTGCGATAACAACTTAGAGCACAGATTAGAATTATTTTTTACGTTTTTAAGTTATACTATAGTAAGCGCTTAAATAAGTAAACATTACATAGATTTAATTATTTCATATCGAGACGATAGGTAACTATATGCAGTAGTCTCGGGCTAGTAAGAATAGGATTAAGGTAAGCCTTGCCTGTTGTAGAAGGCGTCTTAATAGATCTAGGAGTTTCGCGGGCCCTTATCGTTCAACATGTGAACCTGCGTGGGATAGCGTATGCCTCAGCGATGGTGTCTACGAGGGGTAGGCTACTCCTCAGAGACGTGTAACACAAAGTGTAGAGGGGCACCGGTGCGTTCTATAAGAGATCCCGGAGTCTCTCCGAATGCACTGATGCAGACCACCGAGGGGGTTTTAATGAGTAAGAATCTCACATAACTCTTATTTCCCCCCAAAAGCAAAGTATAATATGTTTGGATGATTAGAGACTCTCAGAAACCAATAAAACAAAACTTTTACTATTCGTTTTCAAGTTAAATAAATGTTAATATCTCAATAATATAACTAAGTATAATCGAAAGAAGAATAATAATTCTTCTCAGTCGATGACCAACACACTATCAAGTAGGAAATAGATGAAGAAGGTTAAGACAATCGTTGTGGATGGTTACCGCTAAAAATTTTAACATCCAAACTTAAAATGTTTTAAGTTAAGACTTCATGTTCCAGTAGCGCGATAACTTTACTACAGCGCCATTTAAACTGGAAGTGAGTAATGTTTACAAGCTATCTCTGGGGTCTTCAGTAATAAATACCCCGTACAACACCCACAATTCCATTTCCCTAATTAACGCTCGTGTTACAATTCGCAATCTAATATTAATCTCGCTAGTTGCCAAACAAATTTCGCTTTCGGAGAGCGCTAAGTGAGTTTACTGACACAAAGTAATGTGCGATTCGTAATTAAGTGAGTAGGTGCGGCGCGCTGTCGGCGAACAGCTCGCCGCGTAAATCCTAAACAACCTAGTTGCGGCTGACAGCCCGCGCACCGGTCCATGTGGTGAGCTTGTGGAGGTGCTGAGGAAATGATCAAAGTCCTAAAACAGAAATCATACTATGACATCTCATGTTTTGAGGAGTAGCCCAGAGTATAGGATTTAAGTATAAAATTATTCGCTAATTTAAAGAAACAAACAAAGCTACATATCGTGTCGATAACTAAGTTGTTCACTCTTAACTTATACTTAAGTAAGGTGTTACCAGATTAATAACTAT
Source organism: Troides aeacus (assembly GCA_033220335.2). Classification (NCBI taxonomy): domain Eukaryota; kingdom Metazoa; phylum Arthropoda; class Insecta; order Lepidoptera; family Papilionidae; genus Troides; species Troides aeacus. The sequence goes on along the minus strand of CM067277.1, from coordinate 707,419 downwards.
AGTTACTATTATTCACCATTAGTCGATAGACGTCCACTACTGGACATAGGCTTACCCCAAAGATCCTCACATCGATCAGTATATGCCGTTCGCATCACCAGGCACCAGGGGCCTTCGTTTGTAGGGGTTCATATGGGGGGATTTCGACCATTTCCCATCACGCTGGAATAACACGGGTTGGCGGGAGCCAAAGCCTCGTTTATTGATTAGCAGGGTGCACCACGAGCATGTGAGTTTGGTTTGGGTTCCGTGAATTCTTTTGCGGGGCCCTTAAACTCCAATAAAATATACTTTACCCAAAAAGAAGGATCATGTTGTTAAAAAATGGTTGCAATTGAATGCAGTACTACTCAGGCGAGGTGAGGATACTTACCGAAGAGGGCGATCTCCTGATCTTGATGTATCTTGTTAATCAACAAACAAGGCTCTAGCTCCCACCAACCCGCATTGGACAAGCGTGATAAATGACCCAAATCCCTAACCCTATCCGATCGACGTGGAAATCTTTGGAAGAGGTCTAAGTCTAGCAGTAGACGTCTATTGGCTCATGATGTATGTGGTACTAGAACATTCGAGAGCGATGTGTTGTGAGTCAGGCATCCTATGACGAGTTTAGAATATGCAAAGCATCATCACTAATAACAATTCATATTGCTGTGAACATTTATTTGGAAATTTCTAGCGTGAATTTGTCTAGAATTTTCTAGAATGGAAGGCGACATATACAGACGTATGGCGAGCGAGATGATTCAATTTCGTTTTGAACTTGGACACGATACTACTATTAATAGATGACTGGGCTGCTGATTTTGGACTGGTGAGGAAGTAATTTAACAGGACATTTGTCCGTATAACGTATCCGCCAGCGCATAACGTATCTATTTATATACTACTTCTTAATATCGATATTTTATTTATATCTTTCTTTATCTTTTTATGGTATTATATCATTTGTAGATATGTAATATCAGGGAAGATAAAAGGAATGTGATATCGATGAGGCTGCCGCTTGGACCGCCCGCGGCGCACGTCACGCGAACTCAGCGCCGCCGGCTGTAAGTAAGCGCTAACTAATGCAAGGAAGACGTCGACGCGAAATATTTGCGCTGCGCCGCGCTGCGCCGCGCTGCACTCAGCGCTCACTATCGCGCCGGTAAATCGCTTGAAGCGCTTGTTTGTTAACACGGAGTGAGATATGTGCTCGCCCGTTGATAAAAGTCTCCTGTCTGATTTACAAGACGTACAAGTGATTTAGAATAGAATAGAATATAAAACGCTTTTAGGCACGTCAAACAATATTACAACAATCACTAACAAAAGATATTATCATCATCAGCTGATAGACGTCTGCTGGATATAGGCCTCTCCAAAAGATCTCCACAGATTTTATTTTAATTTTCTGTTTTGTTTCTTTCTATTGATTTTCCTATCACTTCCCTACAGTATTCTAAGAATATATAGCAACTTCAGTTATCAGATGTTATCTTCTTTCCCATTTTCATTTCACTATCATATCTAATTCTGCTGAATGCGGGATGGTAAGTCAGGACGTGCACCACGGTCTGGTTCACTTCCGGGTCATAGATGTACAAGCGGCTCTCCTTAAGCTTAAGCATATCGAGGTACTCAGAGAATCCCTCGTGCCCTGTTAACATCTAGACCAGAACCGTTCTACACTGTCTCGCGTCTGGAAAAAACATTCGCGTTGTAAAAGCCGTCTGTACTTTCCACATAGCGCCTGTTCCACTCGTGAATCAGGACCTTGTAGCCCGGTCTTCTTTTGCTCTTCAGGGCCGCGTGCACAAAGTTTATTGAGGGTACTTTGACCTTATCTCTCCACGCTGGTCGTATGCGGGTTCGTAGGTGATCAGAGCTTCGTCTGTTATTCAGGAGGGTGCCTCGAGCGCATTTGAGAATGACACTATAATAAAAAATCCCGTATAGGTCTTATCGCTAAAAGCGTTGTCACCATACAACCTTTGGATCAAAATATGTAAAATAAAAACCAAACTTGGTAGGGGTTGTCAGTTAATATGTATGAGATAAAATAACAACTTACGGGACTCAAGCCAATTTCACCAGCTCGTGGTGCACCCTGCTAATCAACAAACGAGGCTCTGGCTCCCACCATCCCGCATTGGGCTAGCGTGGTGGGAAACGACCCAAATCTCCCCATATGAACCCCAACAAACGACGACTCCTGTTGTCCGGCTATGCGGGCAGCGCAGGTCCTATCGATGTGGAGATCTTCGGGGGAGCCATATGTCCAGCAGTGGACTTCTATGGGCTGATGATTATGATGATTATGACACTTATAAACAATATACAATATTTGTTGCTTAAGTAATTTCTTTACAAATTTATGAATGTCACGATCAACCATTTGTATCCTTATTCTTCCTAACAGTCCCACACAGATTGCACGGATATCCTGAGAAAAGGACTTCACATACCATATGTCGGCACTGCTCTTAATTCTCCTTCAGACTGCAAAGTATACAATGTTCCCAACACTGACATGGTCTTGATAAATGCTGGACAGTCCCTATAATCCTATTTTGTATAGAATTACCAGTAATCATATATTCTTTATAATATACTTCGCACATTGCTGAACAAACTTTCAATGAGCTTCAGAATTTGTAATTAGTTAATATAACAGTGTGCTTTGATCTAATTAAATAACTTCACTAAAACTAACGGTACAAAGAAAAGTCACAAACTCCTTTGTCAATAATACTCCATGCTTTATAACGATGAGGTTGTGGTTAAAGTATTTACACAGCACCCATCATTACACAAGTGGTTTCACTAGCTATGGCTACCTTCGATCCGTAATACAGTACTATCCGCACATTACTTTTTGTATTTCACTAAGCGACAAGACGAGCAAGTTCTTCACCTGATGGTAAGTAATACCGTCGACATATAACAGCGTGGCGCTAGTTAAGATGATACTGCACCGAATAGCGCTCGTCGCTTTGAGACATGAGATCTCACATGAAAACGATTCCTTACTAAAGTAACTTTTCGAGCGACAATGTCCTTCAAACCGGAACATAATGTGTACACAGTGTTTTTTTTTGGTTCCGGGAAGAATCTTTCAAAGATACTTTGCTTCTGGGGGGAAGTCAGGGTTATGTGAGATTCTTACTCACGAATACCTCCTTGTTGGTCTGCATCAGTGCCTTCGAAGACGCTCCGGGATCTCTTGCAAAACGCACCGGTGCCTCTCTACACATTGTGCTAACACGCCTCTGAGGAGGAGCCTATCCCTCCCAGCCACCATCGCTGAGCCATACGCTGTCCCACGCAGGTTCGCTTGTTGAGCGATAAAGGCCTCAACCCTTGAGGCTCGCGAAACTCCTAGACTCTTTTAGTCGCCTTCTACGACAGGCAGGGCTTAGCTTGGTCCTATTCTCACTAGCCCGAGACAACAGGGCTGTTTACCGGAGACCTACCAGCAGTAAACAAAAATTTGTCAAAAAGTTTGTACCTATCTAAAGGCCCAAGCTACAGAGGTCTGTGTGACCTCAGTAACTGGTAAGTGTTCTTAAGTAATATTCAACGACTAGCAATTTAATGATAACGTATCATTATAACGCCACATTTGTTATGACGATGAATCCAGGTCGGTGCAGGTGGCGCTGCGTTAGAGCTGACGAGTGATCGTTAACGTAGCTTTATCACACGCCCCAAGCAATTTATCACCCGACGATCCGACGCAATCGCACATAAGTTATAACCTTGCGCACGGTTAAGTTATCCGGTTGTGATTACTGCACATCCTGGTAGTGGTTCGGTATCGGCGCGTTCATCTGCACGTCATTTGCATGCATGTTTATTTATCATTCGTTTATGCGGCTATAAAATGAGTATTGGCATCCGCGAACACTTTTATAGGGCATAAACTCTTGATTTATAACACGGCCGACTTCTCCTTGAGCTGTCCAAATAAAAAATACTGTAAAACATTGCACGTCTAAATTGTGATTGTCTATTTTATATATAACACGTGTAACACGTATGTGATAACAATAATATAATGTCGACATATTAACTATCCAATCTTGCGGGCGTTCAAACCTAGTTATATGAATGTGATGATGTGATCTTTACACCGTTAAGTAATTGCCCTAGTCACATCGGGTTTAAACGGCGCTGAAGCTAGAGAAATTACTACTGTAAGATCCACTAACTAACTACTATCTACTGTTTATCCGAAAGAAAAACCATGAGATTCTTATCCCCAGTACGGGGGGACTGTATGTATAACTAGCATCATTTCACGAATCGGGATATTAATTATGTTATTCTAATACGTGAGGTGTAGGACCCCGCACAACACCACGCGACCCAAGCGAACCTCACTTGCTCGTGGTGCACCCTGCTGATCAATAAATGAGGCTCTGGTTCCACCAATTCGCATAGGGTTTGCGTAGTGGGAAATGGCCTAAATCTCTCCATATGAGCCCCTACAAATGACGTCTATCGCCTGATGATGATTCTAATACATACACAAACAAATACGAATGATTTCTAACTATTACATATTAGGTGTACCGGAAAGTAATGTCGTTTCTGCGCATGCCAATACTTGATTGTCATTTGTCAGCTCATTGTTTTGTTCAGAGGCGTACCAAAGACATTGTGAGGTTATAGTGATTTCTTTACTTATAGACAATTGAATTACAATTTTTTTTTGTAATTTTGGGTAAAATGGCCAGCCAAATACCAGAAGAGGTACACATCCGGCATTGCATGCTCTTTGAGTTTCGCAAGGGAAATAACGCAACAGTTGCTACCAAAAACATTTGCGATGTTTATCCAAATGCACTGGACATTCGTAAATGCCAAAGGTGGTTTTCCAAGTTCAAATCGGGTAATTTTGATCTTTCCGACTCGTATCGATCAGGAAGACCATCAGCGTTAGACAACGACGTGTTAAGGGCGGAAGTGGAAGCAAATCCGTGTCAGACGATCGAGGAATTGTCAAACAGTCTCAACAAACCTTGGTCGACCATCCAAGAACATTTGAAGCAGATTGGAAAAGTAAGCAGAGCAGGTGTTTGGGTCCCGCATAATCTGTCCGAACAGAATAAGGCTAACCGATCAATCACATGCAACTTATTGCTTCAACGACACAACACAGAAGCGTTTTTTGATCGCTTGATCACAGGAGATGAGAAATGGGTCCTGTATGATAACCCAAAACGCAAAAGGCAGTGGCTCTCTCCAAATGAAATCCCTCGGAGTACTGCTAAGCCAGGTTTACACCCCAAAAAAGCGCTTTTGTGTGTTTGGTGGAGTATTCGCGGCATTGTTCATTTTGAATTACTGAAACCTGGAGAAACTGTTACTGCAGACCTCTACAGCGAACAATTGCAGCGAGTCAATCAATCTTTAATTGAAAAGTGGCCAGCGATTGTCAACCGAAAAGGCGTCATTCTCCAACATGACAATGCAAGACCGCACTGCGCAAGGCGAACTCTAGAAAAAATTAATGAATTGGGGTGGGAGGTGCTGCCTCATCCACCATATTCGCCCGATGTTGCACCATCGGATTTCCACTTATTCCGAGCGCTGCAACACTTTTTAAGTGGCAAAACATTTGCAAATTTGGATGATATCCAAAATGCCATCTCTAGATATTTTGCCGAAAAACCAATTAATTTTTATCGATCAGGGATTGAAAATTTACTCACTAGATGGCAAAAGGTTATTGACAATGATGGGGAATACATCATTGATTAAAAATAAAGACTCGTTAAAAATGTGTGTTTGTATTTAGCGTAAGAAAACGACATTACTTTCCGGTCCCCCTAATATTTGAAGCTTAGAAGGTGTCGGAACACGTGGTCACCATGAGCGTGTTAATAGAAACTAAACTGACGCACGAGCATCACTTGAGACATCAATCTGCTAAATACAGAAGCGCACCGCTTCGCGTCGCTGCAGCCGCTGGACGGGCTCCGGCCGCCTTCTTTACGACGTCGTCACACCCGCGCCGCTGTGGCGCTGCAAGCGCTTTTTCCGCACCAGCTTTATTCGGAATTTATTTGACAATTATTAAGGTGTCCGCATTAGGGCGGCATTAGAGCGGGCCGGGGGCTGGGCGCTGGGTGCTGGGGGCTAGGGGCCGGGGGCTGGGGGCGGCGGGTTCATGTTTTCCTTGGGATGCTCGCGGCCGTAACTCAGCTTAAAGTCGGGCACGTGCGAACTATTAGCCTCCCGTCTCCGGATTAGAAAATAATTCAGCTCTCCGAATGTTATTACGGCGCTGGAGTTGGATTTATTTTATCGCCCGCCGAGATATACGCTAGGCCCTCTGCATCCGCTCCGGGTTGTTTACCGAGGAGGCGCGGGATCGGTGCACCAGCTCCGCGGCGCTGCTGGCGGGGGCATTCGGCACTCAATTCCAGCACGTAAATCTCCTTTACGTCCCGCCCGCTGCAATTATTGCTTTACACGGCCGGGCGGTGCCGCCGCCGCCGCAGCCGCCGCAGCCGCCGCCGCGCCGTGCGCTATCGTACGTACCTATAAAATATTATTGATAGCTCGCAATAAAACATGCTTTATGGCGGCCATGCCATTTTTTATTTTCCGGCTTTTATATCAGCCGCGTCTTTATGTTCGCCTGTTTCTGTTTGCGATGCTATATCTATTTTAGCGTCGTATCATACGTTGTTACTTACGGCAATAAATAAGCCGGTGCTTACTTCGATAGTGAATAGATCGTGTGATTGCAATCTTTCGCCGTTTATTCGTAATTTATTGGTTATGTTGCCATTTTATTCTTCTAGGGTTCCTCTTCAATGTTTGAACAGTGATAAAGTTTTATTTTATGGTGTGTTTTCAACATGTTTAATAATAATTATTTTTATAATACACAATCGTGAAGAGAAGGGGTTTACAACAGAAATTAATTAAAACTATAGTGTTAACATCTCTATTATATTAATATGTAGGAATGTTATATAATGAAGAATTGAAGTACTTTAGTCCGATATTTGAAACATATGTCAATTGTAACAGCCAATGTAAAGCTTCCTGTCCTTGAACCTTGGACAGCGTCCACACTGCAAAGTTGCCCGGTTGTAAATTAATTTTAGACCTCCAATAAATTGCAATGCCCGCATGGAGACGTAAACTGGCCGCAACCCAATCTCAAGTACAAATTACACCTGACGGACTCCGCCATTTTTCAAGTGGACGCCGCCGACTTTGCGCGCAGTGTTGCCACATTAGCGGCGCGGTAATTGCAGTGCAGCCAACTGCAAATAAATAATATGCGAGTGTTGCGTTGCCCCTCCCCTCCCAGTGTGGGGGGCAGCGCGGCTCTCGTCCTTTGTTACAGTTTAACGTTTGTGTGTTTGTTTTATGGGATTCGTTAATGGAATTTTTATATGGCTTCCTTTGGTTATTGAAACGGAAGGGTGGCATAAATTAGACGTCTCCCTCTGTTCGATGCCATCAGAACAGAAATTATTGATGTGGAGACCGTGTAGGTAGGCACCATCGCAGCGCCTATTGCAGCCGACAAACAGTTCTGTGTTCCGGTTTGAAGAGCGCTATAATTAGTGAAATTATTGGGGTAACGAGATCCTAATTAGCGCCATATTATGCGCAGATGTATCTTTTGCTGTCAAGTAAACGTCCGTAAAATCGTGCAGTACTACAGAGGGGTACGACGTTAAAAGCTTGTCCAGCTTACGCATGCTTATAATTTAAAGCACTCTTTAACCTTGAATTACCTAGTAAAATTATTAAACTATTACTTCATACTACCTCATGTGTCAAAACATGAGTAATAACAAAACAATCTTTTCTTCTTACTACACCTTGTCACATTTTTACTTGGGGTCGGCCTTTCTGGTCACTCTACTAAATCTATCTATTTTATGTCATAGCTTCTATTAGTTTGTTACTCTTTAGATCTTTCTGACTGACTGGTCAAGTAATCGGGGGTCTTCCAGGGCCTCTTTTCTTAGTTTCGAGCTCCAGCGCTACCCTAACCATATGCCTTGTTAGTCTTCGTATGACATGGCCGTACCAGCATAATGTAAATGTCCAGTACAAAGTAATAACAAAAAAATGATATGCAAATAACCAAACAATCTGATTGACTTCGTCTTAGCTCACATTTTGACGGACTGTTCAGAAATAGAATATTTATTATGATATACAAGCAGTATTTACTCTCTGTCGGTAAAGTTTGAGCCAAATTCTCATCTCGTCCATGACGTGGGACATAAATAACGAGCAATATTTTCACGCCATTTCAACTCTGCCCTCCACAAAGGAATGCACGTCTGTTTAGATTAATGTACCTTCATATATTTATACCCGCTTGTGGTACTCGCTGAACCTATTTGCTTTCTAGCGTCGACCAAACTCCAATGCAAATGATACTTTAACCTCATCGCTGCAAGGTTTCCTTTCAAGTTAAGCGAAAGCGATATTGTAACGTTTTAAATTATGAAAGGGGATGAATTTTCCGCAAAGTTCTCTCAGTGTCTATCCGAGCACTTTGTAAGATAAAAATGTGGACCCGAAAGGAGAATAGATCAAGTCTGTCTGCGGAAAGGTGGCGGCTGCAGACAACAAGCAAAAAGTTGCCTCTGTAGGGCGACCAAGAGCAAATTGTACACAGGATTTTTAAAGGATTATGCTTTATTGCTTTAGGTTGATAAATCTGTAATATAAACTTACTTCCGGAAACTTTAAAGCCGATGTCCCGTGGCAAATATTGAGACGGGTTGCAGGTATGTAGACGCGAATTGCCAACAGTTGAACTAACAAAGCACATCGACAAATGTAAAGATCGCAGTTTTAAGTAAAGTATAGAAACTGATTTCAAATAATACGTTATATAAATATCGAGTTCTATAAGTAGTACCATAAACAGATTGGTTTGACTATCTTGACAGAAGAGTTCACGGATTCCGCTACAGGAAACATTAAGTTGTATGTTTATTTATTATTTACATAAGTTACACAGGGACGTACTATTCAACTGTTAAAAATTATTTCAAAGTGCTTGTACTAGTGAAATATTGAATATGAGAAAAAAAATCCACAACAACTCACGGAACCTAAGCCAATATCACTTGCTCGTGGTGCCTGCCAATTAACAAACGTGGCTCTTGCTCCCATCAATCTGCTTTGAGTTAGCTTGGTGGAAAATGACCCAAATGCCTCATATGAACCCCTACGTACGACAGCTCCTAGCGCCCAGCTATACCGGAGGCCGTTGTATACTGTATGTGAAGATCTTTGGGGGATGTCAATGTCCAGCAGTGGACGACCAGCGGCTGATGATGATGAAAAACGACGAATCTTTTATCTGTTGTCGTCAATACTAAAGTGTTTTGGAAGAACATCATCTTTATATGGAGGAGTATGGAGGTGCGCTGTCACTTGTTACGTTTTTGCCGGTAGTTATAAAACTGTGATAAGTTGAAAGTTATTCCGATGCAATAATCGTTCTGCCCCTTCGCCGTAATGCAATTTCCGTTTCGAGAATTCACGATGATCACATTTTAATGTTAATATTACCCGTAATGGTGTAATTGCATTCGTTTTAAAAAGGTAAACGTTTACATTGTATTTACAGCGTGCAAAACAACGTAGTGTATATATTTTAATGGAAATTATGCTGCTTGAGTATTTATTAATTCGGAATGTCTACATAAATTAATGCTTATGTTATTGTTAGTGCATAAAGTTTAAATGTCACTAGTCTAACTCATTTTGTTACCCATAAAATTTACAGATAATATATCTCGCGCATAGTGTAGGAAGTTTTATTGTCGCTGACATTGTTATCACATCATCCCAACTAGATAAAGGCTGTCGGGTCACTATCGTGTGCTCTTTATTGAGTTTTAATTGTTTGTAATCAATAGGCCTTGTTTTTAATCTATCCCTGTCAACATTTAGATATCCCAATGGGTTTGACTGAGAATCGACCACAGAGTAAAAATTGAACCTTCTATTTATTTTCTCGAAACATCCTATGATACAAACGAAAAGTATACCCCTTAGGGCAATGATCAATGTAATTTTAATTAATAGTAACTTGTTTTGGTAAACTCCTTGAAAAACCATTGTACAGTTTTAGGCTGTAATATTTTATGTCAGTAAACGCATTTAAGTCTCATGTAAATGAAGAATGCTACATCAAATAGTCGGCGGATGGCAACGCCGTCTGTCTGTCAGTGTTTTAAATTGAATGAGGAATAAATCTTGTCAGTTTTAAGGTCGCACTGGTGCGCGCGCGGCGATGCGCTGCAGCGAGACGCGGAGCCACTGCTGAGGGCCTATTTGCGAAACTTACCTTCTACAGCTTTCTGTAAAACCCGCACATAAATCAAGTACTTGTCAAGAATCTTATTATTTTTACAATTATTTTATTACACACTATTTTAGTTTACTCGTGTACTGTTGAATTTACTTTAACTAAGACTATGACAATTGCATCATCAAGCAAATAATAATGTATGATTTCTGCCATTTCTTTGTCATCAAGTTTCTTCATGAATATGCAATTTATTGTTGAGTAAACCTCTTAAATAATTAAATTTGAATGTTACTCGATGTCTTACGTTCCAATATCTGTTATCTTGTTGGTTGTTTATCTGTACTTTTACTTGCTCAAGGTACTTTATTCACAGTAGATCGACGCCGGCCGATACGCGGCGGTCCACATTATTCTCCGTCCACAAATAACTTTCTAGGCAACCACGAATCTAGATAATACCGCTATTACCATAGCACGATACTATCTCCATTATATTACCGACGAGATACCGAGATATCCAATTACGAATCGACCCAGTAATCGATCTACGGACAAAGAACGTCTCGACTTCTTTTATCTGTCAGTCAAATGCATCGATTGTCCCGAACCAATCGTGGCTACGGCCAACGCGGCTTCGCGGTCGCGTGAACCGAGTACGATGTCGTATTACCAGAGTGGTAAAGGTCACTGTCGTCAGCGACTGCTGTGGCAGCGATGGAACTGTGAAACGATGGCGCAGCCATGTCCCCAGCGGAGATTGATTGACGGTCGATCGCGATAGCGCGCTCCGCCGGCCGCGCGGCTACCGGTCGGGAAGGGTTGTTAAAGTTCGCACAACTAATAATACTTACAGCAATAATACCTTGCGCTCATTTCAACATTATTATAAATTATAAATTCATGTTATGTCATCATTACCAGCCGCTAGACGTCCACTGCTGGACCTCCTCCAAAGCACCTTCCTTCCTGTTATATATTTTAAGCTCATTAAAATTATGATCTAATCTCTGGGTCCTATTAGTTCCTTACAATTTATGTTTTGGGTTATTTTAACTCACGAGATTTCCTAGCTGTCACGTGTATGGTAAGCTCGTAATGAGACTGTAGTTAGGATGTTAACAAGTCGCAATAAAGTTCTCCTCGCTTTGCTCCTATAATATGTCAGGCTTCTATACTTCATTGTAATGTGTTGGAAATTACAGTGCTCTTTACAAACATAGTATTGTTTGCATAGCGTTGCTTGGTGGTTGATATCATGGCGCGATGGTGTTTGAGTTCATTTGTCATGCACCTATGGGACGTGGAGCAGAGCAGTGCCCTGTCCACAAACTGACACACCGCCCGCTGTTTCCGCCGCGTGACGTCATACCGGTAGCACATAATTGATGGCGGGTGCGGTGAACCGGCGGCGGTTCGCTATAACTTATTACATTTGTCCAATTACATCATTTCAACGTTTCGAAATTGATAAGAGTAAAAAAGTGAAGCGGACAGGCGGCGCGATAAGGGGGGGCCCGTTTATTAAGTTCATTATGATAGTGCGTCCGCGACGCCGGTGATTCGTTACGCTTTATCCGGTAGCCGATTGTCGGGCGGCAGCGTCCGCACAGCGGGATCGTTTTATTCTCTTGTTTACTGCATGGAAACTTCTATTCACTTTTAATTAAGTGAGGTGCAATCACTGAACATTTTAAAAGCATTTATTATACTTCGATAAACCGTTTGCTTCGTCCTTAATCATGCGGACGGCGAAGGTATGAAACATTCTGCTAGCGCCAGTATTTCTGTCCAGGTATGTGGAATCTTTAAGAGGAGATTGAATAAGCTACTCTTAAACGAGTTCGCTTTACTATCAAATACTCCATCGCCACTTACCATAAAGTGAGATCGTAAAGAAGAATACGTAAACAAAAGGTACATACATAACTATCTTCTTCTTTGTCTAAATGCTCGTTTGTTACCTTCATTAATTAATAAAAAAAAATGTTGGGAAGGATCAAACAAAAGGAAGACATGTACCCATAAGAGTATAGTAACATTTTAATCAAAATTCATTTCTATTTGTATGATGCAAACTTTATTTTTGGGGTGTAAGGGGTCCGGTACAATAAGTCAGGGGACCGTAGCCAACCTCACCTGTTTGTGGTGCATACTGCTAATCAACATACGAGTCTCTCATCAATCCGCATTGGGTCAGGGTGGGGCGAAATGCCCATATGCACTCTTACAAACGACGACCCTTGGTGCCTGGTGATGCAGGCAGCGCAGGACCGATTGATGTGAAGACTTTTAGTTCCCTAAAACCTACCCCCTAGTACCTTCCTTCCGGAAGGTCCAGACACTGGACGTCTATTTCTGGATGATGATGAAGTTTTATTTCATAATATGTATTAGCGAAATAATATTGAAAATTTAGGATGTAGAACTAAATATCAAAATGCTACATAAAAACAATTCGTACGCACGGAAAACGTTAGCATTTAAGAAATGATACTATATAGGTTTGCGTGATTAGTTGTGTGTGCGTGCGCGTGTGTGCGTGTGCGTGTACGTGTGCGTCGCTTGCTGTCGGTACTCGTTACGTGTATCAGATGCGAGCCGGCAGCGATCGGTTGCGGCGTCAATGATATACTTCTGACAGGGGCCGAGATGCCTCCACTTAGATAATAGTGATGTCGGCGCGATGCCCGCTCACAGCGCAACCAGATAACGCCGCTAATGCACCGCGCCGGCGATATCCCAACAGATGACTGCTTTATTACGCGTTATTGTTACCAAATAACGTGAAATTGTTTAATTATAATACATCATAAATTTTGTGTTACCTACCTATATAAAGTCTCAAAGGTTTTAATGGAAACGAATGAGTTGTTAAGTAAATCAAATCAGTAGTAGCAAATCCACAATGACAATATTAGTGTAAATGCAATTGTAGAATGTACTAAATCTTTAAAAGTACTATTGTAGCTAGCTAGAGACCTAAAGCTAAACGGCGGGCTAAGTAGCGTGCCTTGGGAGACGCTTGCGTCTATCAGAGAATCGCCGCTGTCTGATGACGGTGCAAATCGGAATGAAGTAGTACGACTTATTTTATAAGTTAACAACACATCAAAAGAAGTATCATCAAGCGTCGATTGAGATGTATGAAAATAGTAGTCATCGTTTATAATTTAGTTTACTGTGATGCAGTCAGCCAATTCATAGAAAAATTGTTTCATTCAAATCAAGCTCGAGACTCGCTTATGAAGGTCAAGCCGCCGGCCGCGGCCCGCGCACGCTGTGCACACGCGCTAACTAAAATATGGTATTGAACGTCATAACATTTTCTAATAAATTCAAGTACCAACTACATCACTTTATGTTAAAGGTTTTCATTATTTCAAGAGCTTTCTATCCTTTAAAATGTTTGTCTGATTTCACACTTGCGCGTGGTACTGCTCAAGCGGATAGCGGCTCTATGCCGGGTGCGCAAGGCTGGAATCGCCTCGCCGCGGGTCCGTCAGCTCGGGGCCAGTTCGCGGACGGGAACGCTTCGAGTGCTCGAAGCACTTACCCTTTGATCTTGTATTAAGTGATCTGTCAATGTTACATACATTATCTTTTGAATAGATATTTATTTATTAATGTGTAGACGTTTAGGTGATTTCTTTTGATTGTATCTATTTTTATGACGTTGTATAAATATGTGACGATCATTTTAAAAGCAGAGAATAAAAAGTAATAAAGGTAGCGTTTTTTAAAAAACAAGAAAGTAACTTCTCAACAATCGTACAACTACTACTACATCGCTTGATATTCACAAAGAATTTGATTCATCATAATCAACTAATAAATATTTAGTACTAGACATGGACCTGAACGGAGATCTCTGCTTTCGCGGTCATTCCGGATTCTATCCGGATTTAACGTTTTCCTGCATCCTTCTTACTTGAGACTAACTCCTAGCGTTTTAAACTTAACTCGATTTTTTTTTACTATGGAACTAATGATTCACTTTACTCTTAAATAGACAGTTTTTACAGAGATCAGTTGCAGTAGAGATATACAACCATCATCATCACCCCATAAACATCTACTGCCGGATATACACAATACATACGACATTACGAGGTTTTTGGTATTAATAGTAATGGATTCAATTAGTTAAAACATATATTTCATGTTGTGCTAGTTATTGAATAAAAGGCGAATAAATATATATTATGTTTAAGAAATACGCTACGCAATGACGCAAGCGAACCGCAATCGCATTTCGTTGATGTTGTAAAATGAATTTCATCGAGGGCCGCCATAATTCCTGGCCGCTGGCGGAGGATCGCTTTGATATCCAGCTGGTACCTCGAGCTGGTACCGCCGCCGCCGTCTTCATATTCCGCCGATAATGTTTTGCCACTTGAGCGTTCGTTAGTGGACGATATTTCACTGTAATCCGCTTTCGCATAAATCACGCCTTTGATCCGGGCAGCATGACTCTCAGTTAGCATTTAGCGTCTCGCGTGAAACCGCTCGATTTATATCGCGCGAGATTATTTACGACGTATTTCGTGTATCTACACATTTAAATCTTCGTAATTGACTGTTTCAGACGCGCTTTGGATTTCTTAATAGTGATAAATTCCGCCTCGGTTATTTTGATCTATGCTGCGCGTGCGCTGCGCTGCTCGCAACTCATACGTCGTGTACTTGCGCTTTGATCATCGCATCTCTTACGTTACAAAATTTATCAAATGTTATGATTTTTTAACGCTTAAGTTTTAGATGATGGCTGGTCTTTTATTAGACAGACCGTCACCGGATATATCAGATGAACATTATTGTGTGTGTTGTGTTTGTTATTCCCTCTGGAGTTATTACGTTAATAACACAAACTAGTTTCATTTTTATCTTCACTGGTGTGGGTGTCCACTTATCGTTGGATGAATGTGTTGTCTGTGTCGTCGCTGTGTATCATTGATAATGATATCGATTTCTATGCTCGGAAATACTTCGCAGGTATGAGGCAGCTACTAAAAATAGTATTGCTGTGGAACCAGTCGCGGTGGTGTGGGCCGTCTAAACATGGCAACACAGCGACAGTGCGACGGTCCACAGGGATGGTCTGAGAGCTGCCGCAATAAACGGCCGCTCGCCCGTCAATCAGCTGCGACGGACGCGTTTATACACTGCCGAGACCTGTTAACCTGTCACCACTTTTGGAATGACGTATAGCATTGGCCGTGCTTAAACATTACTTTATCATACAATAATCCAATGAGAAGTGCAAGTCGATTTTGGAAATTGATCTTTAAGACCAATTTTAAAGTATAAATCTTAAAAAGATACCAATACTCGATCACTTTATAAAAAGTTATGAATAAAATATGTATACTTAAGTTGGATCAAGTGTAGTATCAATAAAAATATTTTCTTTCTACAAAAATATTAAAATCTTTCTTGTTAATTGTGTTGAATCACCTTGGAAATAAACAATGTGAAAAGAGCCAGTGTCATATTACTTAATGCTAATGATCTATCTGGGGGTGTAAGGAGTCCTGCACAACAACTCGCAGGACCCAAGCCAACCTCACCTGCTCGTGGTGCACCCTGCTGATCAACAATCGAGGCTCTACCTTCCACAAACCCGCATTGGACCAGCGTGGTGGGACATGGCCCGAATCCTCCCATATGAATCCCTACTCAATCGACGTGGAAAATATTTGGGGAAGGCTTATGTCCAGCAGTGGACGTACATTGGCTGATGATGATGAATGATCTATAGTGAATTTCAGATGTCGAGAAGAGAGAGTTATTTAAGATGGAGAAACTAGTGTTGCAGGGAATGCAGAGTCATCTGATATAGGAAATGATTGCGGTGACCTACTTTGAGCAGTTCTAGCTGAACATGATAGCTTTAACTTTCCTCAGAAGTATTCATGTTGTGTTTATACATAAATTAGCTGATCAGGTAGTGTTGGATAATTACGGCGTGCGCTTCAGCCGTAAGTATTGCGATTAGAATGTGTCTTAAGAACAGGATAAGTGCTAACAAGTCCCGATTGGCGGCCATCGCGAAGGTTATGACGTTATCATGGAACCGTGCGCTCCTCTAATAACAGCGTGAGCGTAATGATAAGCCCGGCGCGTAATGGCGGGACGCGCTCTGTGGTTTTCGTATCAAATTATACACCGGCCGGGCCCCGAGTGCCGTTCGCCGTTTATTAGTATCCACTTAGTTGTTGGTTTTTTTATAATGATCGCCCGTAATGACGAGCTGCAGCCGACGTCGCTCCGTTCCCGGTGATTTTATGCAGCGCTGATTGTATGTGTATAACTTAATGGCCGGTCTTTGGACGCTTCATATTTTATTGCCGCCATACGAAGTGTCGCGTGTGCGCAGCGCTGACGTTCAATTGTAAATGTGACGATTGTTTAGTCAACTAAGTTCATACTAAGATGTGAACTTGTTGATAAGCCTGTCACAACTTTGCAACGGACCGAAGTTGACAACCAACGATATTGTAGCAGGTATAAATTCAATATGACCTTGTTTACCTCCCAGAAGTAGAAGAGTAAAATAGAAAAAATAAAAAAGGCTAATGCAACTCGGTTATGTGTCTGCGGCTTTGTCGCTTCTAAACAAATGAGTCAATTTTCATCAATTTTTTTGTTTATAAATCGATTTTCCAGATCAATGCTCTTGAGAATTGGTTTACAAGTCGTCTATGGAACAATTCCACTTTGAACAGTCTTTGCGGTGTAGCGGTTAATCGCTTATAACGTGAAGATTCGAGATCCGATTTTGGATCCAAATTTGTGATGAATTTTGTGCGACAGCAGGATTTTTAAGATTTATTCAACAACAGAATTATGTTCCGTCCGTCAACCCATGAAAGCCAGCGTATTGTGCAAGAGCACATTTACTCAATTTTTGCCCATCTGTTACTTAATATCACGTGTAATTAACTATTCTTTCAAAGTTTCATAAAAGTATTTTCTAACATTTAATATTTCAGTTTCATAAAACAGAATTTTAAAAAAAAAAACAAGAATTTTATTATAATGTATGGGGTATATTATTTGTTTGGAAACATTGATTGTCGTTGGAAACACCGAAGGCAAAAAGTCATCAGGCTGTGCAGCAACCAGGTGGACCGATCGGATTAAAGACTTGTCTACCTCTAAATTTTACACAGTGGTAAGAGATGCGCTGGACAGGAACTGGTTAAAACAGTTCGTTCACTCCAGACAGTAACTCTAGCGCTGACCACGATTCTCGGTTATCAGAGAATGACCCTAAAGAGAGAGAGACGAGGTATATAAAAATAGTAAAAACATTTCAGTTGATACGATTCCTCGTAATTATAACGTCGATAGAATTTCGGACGGGCAAACACTTGTTCAAGTGTTTACACTGCGGGCTGGCACTTGAACGAGTCACTCGACCGCTCACGGTAGCGGCAGCGAGTGCTCTGTTTTGACAAGCTGCTAAGCAAACAGCGCCGGCGGCAGGCGGCAGGCGGCAGGCGGCAGGCGGCAGGCAGCGGGCAGCAGGCGGCAGGCGGAGTAATTGTCCGCCGTTGTAGGCGGCGGCCCACCTCCACTCACCGTGTACCCCGACTGCACCACCGTGAACTGATTGATTTTTTGTGTCATCAATAATTTAGCAAACTAATGCTGGTATATTTGTAAACTATATCACAGAGCCTCTCAATAATGTGTTACAGAATAAGTCATCGCTTCCTTTTTATTTTATTCAAATAAGCCACGAGACGAGCGGACCGTGTAGCTGATGAACAGGCGTACGCCTGTTCATAACAACGTAGCGTTAGAATGATATACACTGCACCATATTGCGTTTGTCGTTTGAGAGGTAGGATGAGGAGTCTCGTTGCTCCAGTAACTGTGTGTCGGCTGCAATAGGGGCTGCGGTGGTAGCTAGACGGTCTCCAGCAACAGACATACCACCAGTAAGTTGTCAATGTATATTCTAAAATTGTGTTATTTTGCCAAAGATGATACCGTAGATTGTAATTATTCCTGATGTCCGTCAAAGGATATAGTTTTCTATTTAAACTAACAAGGATATGTTATAAAATTCCAAGCTAACAATACAAAAGCAAAAGCACAAGTGTGATACTCTAGGAGTTAATTATCATAATTTTTTCCTGTGCTTTAGTTTTTGACTTTATCACGACGGCAATTTTATGAAATGTAGTTGTGTGCATATTACTACGTTCTACTTGCAGGATGCTGTAGCCACTGTAGTACGTCTCGTTTGTCTCGGCGGCGAGTGCGATGCGGTACTACGAGAACATTGCAACTGGCACATCGTTATGGTCAAGCGCAACATTTACCATCAGCTTCTCGTCTGGTACCTGCGTCGTGTAAAAACAGGCCAGGTGTCTACGCAGCGGTCCATTAGCATAAAAATACAGTGAATAATTTGTTGCATTATTAATTAGTTTCGCGATGGATCGTTATATCGTTATCTATACAGATATATATGATATTAATTCGTTTCCTTAGAAAATTTAAGGTCTGAATAAAAACACGACTCCGCAGTACTTGGAAGGAAGTACGTTGCGAATTATATTACAGCAAAGCCATTGTTTCTTGTCTTCCTCACCAGCAGATGCGAGCTGATCCGAATTAATATTACGCTAAAGGTGGAAATTGTTGCATTTCCAAGTAGCTCTTCCATTTTGTGCATAACAAAGTGCAAATATCTTTGGATATAAAAAAATGACTTGCTCTATTTGTTATATTAAATTGGAAGACTTATACCTGTTGCGGATTCCTCTTCCTAACTGCAGCAAGCTGCACATCAAATCTTAACATTACTAGAACTGAATCTGTGGCGTGAGACATCTTTTTGGGGTATATTTTTTTTTTTATATTGTCACGCCTTTTTCACAGTAGGGGTAGGCAGAGGTGAATGAACACCCACATTTCGCCAGATGTGGTCAGATTAGGTCCCATGTAACAGGGGGCGAGCCTGTTGCCATTTTATTGGGACCATCACACACACACAAAGATGATTTCAGTGTGCGGGTTTCCTCGCGATGTCTTCCTTCACCGTTTGTATCTCACTGTTGTAACTAAAGTTCACAAATGTACATAACTTAAATATTAAGTCATCGGTACATGCCGAGATTCAAACTCGCGACCTTCGGTATGAAAACCGCACGCTCTAACCATTAGGCCAGCGAGCTACTTCGTATATATGTAAAGCTAATAAACATTAACAGTTTTAATATACAATATTGATATTAAATAAAATTATCGCTATGAGGGTCACATCACTAAACTGTCGATATAATGCGGTAGGGATGTCCCCGCGAGAGCGGGCCTAGTGACGGGACGAGTTAATCGTGTTTACTTAGTTCGCACTCGATAGCAACGAAATTTTTAAAGTGCGCCGGTGGGCGGGCGGCTGCTGTTTGCGTTGCCGGATGCTCCTATCCAAATAATGATGCTACGGTTTACGGCAACCTTCCAAATTGAACTATATGACATCTGGTTAAAGTTAAAAATAAAGTAACGTACAATCTCAATTAAATTCCTATTGGAAATATTAGAGAGCGATCATAAGGAGTAAAAAGTTGACAAGATACCGGCTCCGTCAGAGACTACCTAGGTAGTTACCACCGCTGCTTCTATTTCCACCGCCAAGCAGTAATATGTAAACCAGCTTTATCGTATGAATTGAACAGTAAGTTTAAAGGAATTCCTGATTAAAGGTGATGTAACTAGAGAGTTTATTTATTAAAAAAGGATGTCGTAGCTAGAGTATGTAGTGGAGTATTAACACGACATCATGCCTATGTAACAAACGTTTCATTGTTTCGGCCATTGTGTAGTTATACCTGTATGTATCACCAACGATCAGCCGAACCGGAGCTGTCTACCAATGTACGGTCGCGACCAATTAACTTTAACGTTCAGCAGCGACGGCGCTGCGTTCAATTAAAATCGCGTCTTCCAAAAATCTCATAAATCCCACTGGAGCAACAAATATGGCGACAGTAAAACGCTGCGGAGTGCCCAATAAATTAACTTAATTTAAGACTACACCGCACGCGCTGCGCCACTTGTGAAGGAGGAAAGAATCAGTTTGGTGTTTTTAAAAGCATTTTATTGTTATCTCCGACTATACTACACCTTTATTCACATAAACACATTAATGGACAACATTTTATATATAAGCAGACCATGATCAATGTGAAAGTACACGAAAAAAAGAAAGGAAGAAAAAGATAAATATGAAATTATTATGACCATAATCACCAGATCGTCGTCCACTGCTGGATATAGGCCTCCCCTAAAGATTTTCACATCGATCGATCTTACGCTGCCAACTGCTGCAAAAGCTGACCTTGGCTAGTCAGCATGACCGTCGGTACCGTGGAGCACTAAGAGCCTTCTTTTGTAGGGAATCATATGGGGCATTTGGATCATTTCCCATCATGTTGGTCCAATGTGGGTTAGTAGGAAGTAGAACCTCGTTGTTGATTAGCTGGGTGCACCAAGAACAGGTTAGTTTGAGTACCGTGAATTGTTGTGCGGGACCTCTTACATCCCGAATTTTTATTTAAATATTAAGTATATCATACTTAATATGTATATAATGTTGTTTAATGACGACAGGTCTTAGTTGTCGGAGACCCTCTAGGTAGTTATCACCTCAGCTGCTATAGAATTGAGCGCTGCGGTGGTGCTGTCCTAGATGAACTCCGGCAACAGAGATCTTTTTTTTTTATTTTTATCGTAGGGGAAATATTCTTAAAAGATAAACTGCTTCGGAGGGGAAGACAAGCTTATATGGGGCTTTTACCCAATAAAACCTTCTCCATGGTTTCCCACAATGCACAGAGATCTACTACCACTTTGCATACGTACTACTTCGTATCAACCCACATCTCGGCCGTCTGTTTGTTCTATGAAAAATAAAGTACATATTCTAAGTTATACAGAAAAGTAACTCAGCTAGTTTTTAATAAGAATCGCTTTGTATGTGCGCGGTTAACTGGCATAATTAACTATGCTTTAACTAGAGCTTTAGCGTTAAGTGACGTAACTGGTGCTGCGACGCGGGAACTAATACCAAAACATTATTTTTGTATACGTACACTAAACGGCGTCCACAAAGATTTAAAGGGTAGAGAATAAAGAAGGCAGGGAATGAAACATCATCATTATCATTATGGCCTGCCTTTTGCAAACTGAACTTTGGCGTTCAGACTGAGAAAATTAAGGTCTTTAGCTATTCTTTTCAAGTGATAGTATTTAACGGACCATTCATTTTATCGTCTATGTTTTCAGCTGTCTACCAGAAATGTTGCCCGCCATGATTAACCTTGGATAAACTAACCAATTTCAATTCAGTGCAGTCGGATATCCTTTGAGTGACTTGAGAGATTGTTATTTACATAGACTCAGCAAGGTACGGTAAACAATGCTCATTTGCCTACATCAAGCCGCACGTCACTGCATGCATGCACGACTCCAATAGCAAAACCATATATCGTCGTAGGTAGCTTTCCTGATGCTATAACATTGTAGTGTACACCTGTTGTAAATTGAACTAAAATGATTCTACGAACAATACTTTTGATTACGTGAAACTAAATAAAATTTCATAACATAGGTAAACATAAAACTAGAAAAAAATATGTCTTAAAGTATATCTGTGCAGGCATCAATGGCTTAACTTACTAGACTGTATTAGTTAAACTTATTTACTTTTCAAAATGGTAGAAAAATATGTTACTAAACATTTTTAACTAGATCTCAGCAACACTGCTACAATTATTTCTACGGAATATTTATTATGAAATCTATTAAAATCTCAAACTTCTGAGATAGGGAAGTCGGCCCGGCCCGCGCCGGCAGATAGCGGTGGGGTGTTATCGAGTTTTTCTCACAATATGAACCAATTAAATATGTTAATAAACGACAGTTTAACACGTTGCATCGCGTCCGCGGAGATTATAAAAAAAAAACTGAAGTCGTTATCCGCATCAGAATAGACTTAGATAACAGAATGTATCTTTATTTCACGTGATAGCAGTTTTGTGGCCCGTATACTTTTACAATTATCTCCGAAGTAACGATAAAACAGCTATAAATCTTTTCAAAGTAAAACTTTAAACACTTAAACTTAATAAAAAACATGCAGCGGTTAAGTTCACTTCAAGGAGCCAAGCTTTAAAGTGCATTTCAAAGGGAAATCGGCGACATAATGCCGACCATGTGTCGACAGCCAGATAACGATTTCTGATAGAGATGCTAAAAAAATCTAACGGTTGGTAGTTCAGACTACTTTATATCTATACCCAAAAAAGTGAAAAAACAAGTTCATTTCACGTTAAACATTTGCTAAGGTGATGGTAAATGAAAGCCACATTCGCTGTGTCACATACCCTTACCTTTGAATATCGCCTTTATATGATTAATGACATTTTTCTTCATAAAACATTCTTTTCGAACTGGAACTAAATCGTCTTTAAAGTTTACCTCTCACTCACTCGCGGAAACCTCTAATACGCCCTGATTCTTGAAGTTCACGATAAGATCCACAAAATTTGATAACTGAAGATTATCCGGGTACACTCGAGGTTGAATTAACTGATCGCCGTCTGATCATGTCAACGAGTTACAATTTATTTACCAATTGGAGTAAACCTTACAGTCTGAGGTACAGCAATGATATCAGTTCATGAATATGATCCATTTGTGGTGTCTACTGATTTGTATTATTTAATACTCTATAGGATCTCTTAATGAGTTCCCAAGGTTGATCCTGGAGTGCGATATTTCCGGAGAATGTCCTTCTCTAATAGACACCCGAAGAAACATTTTGAAGATATAAAGGACTGGATTTAAGTATCAGTTGAAAACAAGACTTGATTAGTTTTCTCAATCTGTACACTGAACTATAGTTTGAAGTGAGCACCTCATGATTATGATTTATTATCGTCTTCCAGTATTTATTACTGTGGGTAATAAAGCTCAGCACACACTGTATCCCCCCGCAGCACACGTCTGCACCCACCTTTACGCCGCAAAGCGTCGTCCATCATCGTCACGGATGATTGATAATACTTTTTCAAACTACCGGTCTCCCTGAACATTCCCCTTAACAAACTTTTCATATTCATTCAAAAATACGCTCTAATTATGTACAAGTAAAGACTATTTCACATTGTCCGACATTCATAATGCGACTACAAAGAAATCCAATGCAAATTGAACTAAATATTAAAGTGGTAAGTCATAAGTTTGCATAACGTCATCGCATTTAAGGGCTCGTTTGCACACAATGTGTAGACATGACTGGCAGAGGGTTTTTTTTCCTTCGCAGCGATATTGAGCCGGTGCTAATTCCTCATTGATGGCAGAGATAGATGTTCCAGCAGTCCATCGTAATTGGATGGCGTCCGATTGTATTCATTTATTAAAGCTTTGTACAAAGCCCTGAGCACTGAATAGTTTACTGTGGTTGACAACA
Organism: Troides aeacus; assembly: GCA_033220335.2. Classification (NCBI taxonomy): domain Eukaryota; kingdom Metazoa; phylum Arthropoda; class Insecta; order Lepidoptera; family Papilionidae; genus Troides; species Troides aeacus. The sequence continues at coordinate 683,627 of CM067277.1, read as the reverse complement.
ATCGCTCTTACTTTTTCCGCCATTTACCACTTGCCATATACGTTTCCCTCATCAATAATAAAAAAACAATACTATCTCTTTATAAGCTAAAAATATTTTTTGATGAAGTATCTCAATGTGCTACTGAGGATGTACAGCTTATTATCAAATTATCTCAATAGCTACAGCGAGATTCAAACTGGAACACATCAATGTTTGCACAGTACTTACTGTTTGCTCATAGAAATAGGGGTTGCGGTAGTATTTAGTAAAGCAGGAAAATAGAGACTGCTACCCTACTGATGAAAATATAAAATTCACGAAATAATTATGAAAACAATAAATACGTTCCATCATAGTGCTGTCCCATACGTTCAAGCAATGGTGCGGTGTGTTTATTTTGAATAAGTATATCACTTAAAAAGGAACAGCTGCTTATTTCGAGGGTTTGCTACAGAAATACACACTTTTTTTAAAGTGATAATCGTTCACTACGTCAACTGTTTAATTAACTTAGACGTAGTTATTGTTAAACTATTCGACGATAAGCAAATATTATCCCTTTAAAGGAGCGTCCTCCGACCTAATTTCCAATTCCGATCAGCTGTAATACGTCACGTCAGGCATCCTTCGCGTCGCTGTCAATCCTGCCGTCGGCGGAATGGTTCCCGATCGGCCAGGTTTTTGTGTAGGTTTGCATTTATTTGCAAATTCGCCCCCGGTTTTGTCAGGTCGCACGCGGGGAGAATCTGCCGGGACCTATTTCAAGTTTGCAGGTTTTTTCCCGGACGCCGCGCGCCTCGCGGTTATATATGGTCCGTCGGCGTCCACCAAACGCAGGCAGCTCTGCGCCCAATCATACCTACATCCGGTTTTCACATTTCCACTCCGCCTTCACCTCGTTCAAACTCGCTTAAATATAAAATGGGCTGTGGACAAATATATTTTTTATCCAATTATTTAATAGCTCCCATTCAAATTGTTTGTTATTTACCGCGAATTTAATGTCAAATGACGCCCCCACCCTCATCTACGTCAAGGTTTTGTAGCGGTGAAGTTAAATCAGCATGCTGCTCATGATGTAAGAAAAAACAGTTCAGGATATTATAACCACATATTGTACTGATTTGAATGGCGGGAAACCGTCAGAGATGAGCAGCGAAGGACATTTCGGTGTGGAGGTGTTTGAGACTTATGTCTAGCAGGTCCACCGTCAAATGCTGATCACGAAGTTTAAGTTCAAACAAACATAACCCTGTTATCCGCTGGTGGTGTATACCGGCTGCGGGAGAGCGCAGCGCGGGCGGTCTCCGCTAATTAGTGTCGGAGACGAGATCGCGCCGATGTGCCAGCGGCCGGATGCAAATGCAAACGGATTTGCATTCGTTGCGCTGAGCACTGATTTGAATGCTCTGTTCCACTTGATTTTAGCCTTATTTATAGTTGCATTTCTTTTAGTTCTTTAAATTTACATTATTCGACTTACATTTTCACACAACTGGAACTTGTTGGTTTTTAGCGCATCAGTTTGCGCTCAATAAGCTCTTTGTTTCCTTAATAAACGGCGGTACCGTGCACCTTCTTCCAACCAAACATGTTTTAAAATAACATACTGAAAACTTATTAAATTATTAAACTGTTTAAAGTTTCTTGATAACTTATAAGACTACAGTTGTTAACATGATTCGACATGGAATGTTATAAAGGAAGCTGTCTTATCAGCAGAGCTTGGAAAGTAAAGATGACATAAAATCAAATATTTCCGAGAGGAAATATCTCTGAAACGTAAAACTTAAGAAAGTCACAACCTTTATACGGCATTATATAATTAAGAAGAGATTCTAGATAAAATAAACTGAACTGGAACAGAAGATAGACGCTCTCGAAATGTGATGCCGAAAGAGAATTCTCGGAGTATCGTGTATTGAATCTCATACCAACGAGTCTATCCTTCGAGAAGTCTACATCAAGCAGCGTCAATCATCTTTGGTACAATCTCGTATCCTCACCTTTTCCCGCCACGTATGCCGCCGAAGCGAGGTAGTTATTGAACGACTTGTGGTCCAGCGAAAATTTGAGGGTACCAAGCCACAAGGAAGATTGACTTTGAGATGGACTGACCAGATAAAGGCGATAGTAAATGGTTCATCATCGTTACCACTATATGAATGCATTGGCGGCAATCAAAGAAGAGTTGCGCCGTGTTGTTAAGCTTGCAACCAACGCTTGAAGGCATGACGACGACCACTCTACCAAGAGTGATACCGACGAATGAAACTAGAATAGAGTCGGAGCACACCCCTATCCGCTTTTTAAACCAATAACACCCTCCGTTTTACGTCAGAGACTCAAAAAAGAAGTTGAACAGATTGATTTGTGTGAGCAGCGTGCAGCGATTCGAGAAATCCAATGAAGCCTGTTTAAAATTTCGTTCAAAGTTCGATTCCGGCGAAACGTTTCGAAACGAGCCGACCGCGTGTCTGCGGGAGGGAAAAACATTCAGCGGGCATTTGCGGAATGGGCCCCTTGACGCCGGCTCCTTTGGGCGAGGCTGCTCCGCATCGAAGTTCACGGGTGGGTACAAGAACTGCTCCATACCGTAGTTTGGAACGACTCTAAATTACATGAACAGTTCATTTACTTTCACAAAATATTTCGTAGCAATTTCTTTTGGATCTTTTCAAAGGACTTATCACGTGTATCGTATACAGTTAAGTAGTTTTAACTGAGCAGTAGTAATATTTCTACTTGAGTTTACTTTAACTTAATAGACTCTTTAGATGTGATGTTGTAAAAGTTTTGTTTTATTTTATTTTATTAATTATTATGTAATAAATACTCATAGATGCTTAGGTGCTTAGATGACAGGTATAGAATTTAATATTACCAATTACCATAATAGCGGATATATGACGGATGATAATACCATTCACTATGTAGTTTCCATATACCATCCGTGTTATTTATTATTCAATGAAGCGATGACACGAGCGGGACGTTTACCTGATGGTAAGCCGCAGCGCCCTTCAATCCAGACCACAGTGATGTTTCCACATTACTGTTAGTCGGCAGAAATAGGCACTGCGGTTTTATATATCACATAGACTAATTCTTGTCTATGCTCCCGTTTGATGTTGATCAATGATGTAGTGTATATGGTAGAGCCCAGTCTAGAGACTGATCTAGAAAAAGACGATATTCGACGTGACGTTTACCTGATGGTTAGTGTTACGCCCATCCATAAGAACATGGCGCCAGTTAGGATGGTATACACTGCACCACATTGCGCTCGTCGCTTTAAGACGAAAGATGATAAGTGTCGATACCTCTGTCATTTCACTGGCTACAGCGCCCTTCAAACCGGAACAGATGTTTGTACACTACTGTTTGGCGGCGAAAACAGGAGCTGCGGTTGCACTTGCGTAGACCTATCACCAGAGGAAGTATGAAGGATGAATATTCTGTTATTGTATAAATGAGATAAATGTATTGATTGGTGTAAAACTAAACAATCGACATGGAGTCATGATGACCACGTTCCTTCTAGATTGGAGTGGGGATGCGTTTGAAGGTCGGGCGCTGGGTTCCGTCGGTTGGGGGAGGGGGTGCGTGCGTTTGAAGGTTCAATAAGGCGACAATGCGGTGACGAGAGTCTCCAAGCTTAATTGGATTTATTGTTCGCTTCCAGCTTCGGAGGGGCTGCGGGTGGGGACAGCAGCGGCGCTGCAGGATGAGGCCGATTGAATTTTCTTATTGGCTGACTTCAGGAGTGTGCTTCACTATGAATTTCGTTAAACCGACATGATAGCGTAATTATTGCCCCCACAGAGCGAGTTTAATAGGTTAAGCGGGTGTACCTGTGTGCCAGGTTAACATCGGCCAATTATAATTAAAATCTAGATTTTTTCTATTTAATTAATTACTCGACTGAGAAGTATACCCATGTACAATTAATATTAAAGATTAAGGGCTGGTAGATTTAAGTGGTGGTGTAAGGGGTCCTGTCCGTCCCGGACGTCTGTTGGCTGATAATGAAAATATAAACATCAACTTGAGCATAACGAAGTATTTTTTTTTTCAGCAGTAAATTTTACGTCTCCACTGTTGGTGCACAATCCTACCTCCCAATATTAGGGTTATGGGCCATAGTCACCGCGCGGGCCCAATGCGGATTGGTGGCTTCACACACACCTTAGTATAAATTCTAATTCATGTGCGGGTTTCCTCGCGATGTTTTTCTTCACCGTTTGTAAATCGCTATTGTTACTAAAGTTCACAAATGTTAAATATTAAAGTCATCGGTACGTGCCGAGATTCGAACCCGCGACCTTCGGAATGAAGGCCGCACGCTCTAACCATTAGAGCTGCGAGGTAACTACTTAGGTAGTATATAATTATTAAATAAATTCCTTTTCTTCAATATTTATCCGGGATTACGGCTGTGTACCTCCCAATGAGTATCCCTGGGAAACGCATAAGATCCTGCAATTCGGGGAACTAGTAACAAATTCATACAACACACAAGACAATAGGCTTCGCGTTAAGTACCTAGAGCTTATGATTTTTTTAAAGATTAAACATTGTTAACTTTAACGATCCATTCATTATGATCTATTGTTAATTGTTAAAGTTAACACAACAGTTTTTTTAAATGGCTTACTTTTGTTAACATCGTTTAAGGCACTCTTGGAGGAAGTTAAAAAATGGAGCTGCAGCACCCCCAGTGCTAACTCTTTGTTTGGATTATTTTGAGGTGTTAAAAGAGCCATTGGGTAGGGTCATTCACAATGACCACCCAGGATGTATCCCGAAGCGATTGTTTCCCCAAGCCCTGAGCGGGCCCGCACAATGGATCGCAGGTACTACAATTTGCCGGTTGATCACACCGGCTGGCGGTGATGTTGGCGCCGGCAAATTGCCAAATCATTCGTCAATCGTTTGACACGTTAATTTGGCAAACTGGTAGTGTGGTGATGATGATTACGCGAACCCAATTATAATCAGATTTATGGGAGCACGTAACGTGTGATTTGGTTTAACGTTAACTGTTATGCGGGGCGGCGTGGGGTAGTTTTGATAGTTTTTGGTTAACGGATATGAATTGAGGTATGATTTGATTATACGGAATCTGACTCCAAAAGCACTTATGCTGCCATAACCTATTTTTAAGCATGATTTACTTTAAATATGGCGTTTAGTTAAGCCGCCACATAAAATAACATAATGTGGTGAATTGAGGTATCCTCACTTTAAAGCTTCAGTCGACTTTAACATTCATGTTTGATAAGGATATATACTCTAGACCAATGCCCAGCAGTGGAAGTCTATCGATTTAAATAATGATGATGATATATTCTTAGGCTTTACATATACCTATAACTAGTAGATCCTCGCCCGCTTTGCTGGCCATAACACATCTGCAATAGTTATGGCTAAAATTAGGATAATAGGGTTATTACTGAGGTAATGAGACTAATCGCAATGTAATGCAATATATAACATCCTGACTATCGCCACATAGGTTTGGGCGTATCACTTACTATCAGGTGAACGTCCTGCTCGTCTCGTCGCTTAATTGTATAAAAAATATTTTACAAAGCGACGAGACGTTCACCTGATGGTAAGTGATGCAACAGCCCATAACAACGTGCGGCTATTCAGGATGTTATACATTGCACCACATTGCGATTGTAGCTTGACGTAAGATGTTGATTCTCGTTATCCTAGTAATAACACTAGCTATAACGCCCTTCCAACCGGAAGTTGGTAATGTTTGCACAGTACTATTTGTCGGCAGAAATAGGCGCTGCGGTGGTACCTACGTAGACCGTTTCCGGCAACAGAGACCTACCAGCAGTAAACACTACCACATTCTCGATCAAATAAGTTTCTAAATAATGTAAACTTATTACGACTATACGAACACATACAGAGAGTTGGAGTGTTTGAGTATACATGGTGTTGAGGAATTGTCACCAGCTCCCCGATGACGTGGCTTACTGTGTAGAAATGTACTTCCTCTTTAATGCAATAATCGTCTATGTACACAAGAACTCTGACCGGAGTCAGAAGAAAGTACAATCAGTCCAGTTGTTTAAGAGCTATGGTGCTACACACATACAGACAAGAACAATCAAGTTTATGACGGTTCTGGGTGGAAGGCGGTTATTCTCTTAGACAGTGACGAGCTGAACACATACGGACGGTAACCGTCGGCATTACGACCACTTGCCGTTGATTAAGCGGAGCGCGCGCCTGTAATCAGAGGCGGCCGCTGCTGCATCAACAAAGGCGACCTGCGCGGTAAATGGTCGGATTGACCGTCCGTGGTTTCGCCAAATTACACGTCGCCGGCCGGGCCGGGATCGAACCGTGGCCCGGCCGTCGGCGCCTAGTTCGGTGCGTTTTTTACGAGCCCGTCGCGCTATCGGAGCGCCCGGAGCGGCCCTGGCGCCGCGGGCGGACTCGGAACTAATCGCTGAAGTAATTTCTTTGTCCTCACTCTTTAATTTTGTGTTCGTTAACCTAATTGATTTTTTTTTATATTAATCTCGTAATCGGTTTCCCCTCGCACTTTCTTTTTACTTAATGTGGCGGAAAGATCTGAACGGCAGTCAATTTGGAAGTTAAATTACTTAGTCAACATTTGATGTATAATTTATTACATTAAGGTACTCATGATAACACTGATCTTCTTTGTTTTGCTAGACCTTGTCCCATCTTTATTTCGGGTCAGCCCTCCTGGACATTCTTCTAAATCCATCACTATTTTGTGTCATAGCTTCTGTCAATTTGTTATTAATCATCGTCGACCAGTCGGCAGTCTGCTAGGGCTTCGTGACATCGAAATGAATCTTTTTTATCGTTGAGTAGTACACCGTCTTGAAAGCTATTATAACTAGTAATGTAGTAAATTAGTTTGACTAAATATACCAGTTACAGATAAGGAGGAAATTTTCGTACATTTCGTACATGTAATAAAGTAAGTACTTAAGCGTTAAGTTCACCTTACGTGTACGTTAAGTCGCCGTAATTTATACTGTCTACATAAAGTAAGTGCTTAAAATCAAGGTCTAGGCACTTAAAAAGTATAATTCTTCTATTACAAGATAAAAGACAGACGCGCCGTCTGTCCCAAGTCGGTCCCTGATTTCAATCGAAAAGCGTATAATAACTGGAATTACGTGATTAGCGGTCCGATTGCGGTAAACTTATTTCTACTTAGAGACCAGAACCGGAACATTAATGACGGTCACTTAGGTACTAAATTGCTTCTAAGTATACCTTAGATAAGTATAGCCGCGGCTGGACCGGCTTTGGCGCGCTTCTGTCAATCAATCCCTTGCCATGTCATTACCTCGTGCTTTGGTCTTGGAGCGTCCCTTAACCGCATCTGCGTTAGTATAACTTAACTGTAACATAAGGGTACCATACCCCCATAGAATATGTAAAAATATGCCACCGCTTTTTTAGTAATTTGTTTTAATTCTCTATGACGTTCAATAAACGTTTTATGCTTATATTCATAATATAACCGCTTAACAGATGCAACTGTTATGCAATATATCATTTTGTCATTAATGACATCGGTTAACTTTTATAATGAATAGTTTTACTGGTGATACGTATCTCGTACCGGACACTAAGTAAAACTGCTGTAATTATATCCGCCAATAAGCAGTGACAACAAATACTAGTATATATCAACTTAAGAGTGCTGTCATCAGTAAAGTTACTGGGTTGATGTCCAATCTTTCAAAGCGTTGTCAAATCTGTTAATGTTGTGACCGGATGTAGAAATAATTAAGGTAAGATAATTTTGTTGTTCATCAAGGCCGTGCGCTGGATATAGCCTAAGGTAAAGTCACCAATCCGCATTGGGCCCGCGTGGTGACTATGGCTCAGCGCTCCCATATGTGACGGTAGGCCTGTGCCCCAACAGTGGGGACGCAAATTGGTTGTTAAAGATGCATACTCTACTTAAAAGCTCTGTGCACGCCTCTGGTTACACTCGGTCGACTGCTGTGCTTTAAATTTGTTGATTGTTTCAAGCGAAAACTTGCACTGTGTTAATGAATCGTACGCTCGGGTCGTTGGAGATTACGTTTAATACAAAATGTTGTTGAAATTGAGCGTAAGAAGCTGTGCTTTGATTACTTATAGCCTTAATAGTTTGATAAAGGTTATTGCACCGCGTGCGTGCGGCGGCGGCGGGCGTCCGTCCGCGAGTGCAGCGCGGCGGCGGCGCGGCGGCGGCGCGGCGGCGGTCCGGCGGTGCGGCGGCTGCAGCGCGGGCGGCCATCTTGTGCAGTGACGCGGCGCGGGGTGGGGCCGCGCTCGCTCCACCCCCTGCCCGCCCCCAAACATTAACACACTATTTTCAAACTTTCACACAAGTTTTACACAACTCCTTACTGCCCCGTCATGTAATTATTACTCTACACTACTTATTGTATATTTATTGCATCGTACTCGTACCACTCACGCTCGATCACTTTAATGCACTGCACGACGATGGTTTTACATTCGTATTACATTACATTACATTCCATACATTACATTACGTTTATATAAACAATGACATCTTAATACAGTTAACAATCACGCGTTATTCTTTAGCCACTTATACAATAGACAATTATTACAAAAACTATATTTTTGTTTTTGTACATTTCAAAACTGGTTGTGGCACTTTAGCAGCTATTAATTAAAGTAACAGTAATTATAAAACGTCTATAACCTTCAGTATAACAACGTAAAGACAGTCAAATTGTATGCTTTAGAGACTATGCTAATAGTCATAAGGATATTATAATTTTAATAGTTTTGATAACATACAATTGTAATTAACTTTGCATTACTTTATGAATTATACATTTTACATGTAATTAAACGTTCGTTCGTTAACTAATAATAAGTTAAAACAGTACATAAAATATCCCTGCATATTTTTGTCATTTGAAGCCCATAGATACCGCGTTAGGTATCATCATGAGCTCACGAAGCTTGCGCCAAAGCAGTTGAAGCGAACTTATCTTAATAATTATGGTGAAGCTTTACTTGACGAAAATTCTCCTTCCGGAGACTATATAAAAAGCCACGGATAATCAGTAGTGTTTAAAAATAACAAGTTTCGGGTTTGTAGACGCTATAGCTAGCTAAGCTAGCATTTAACATTTACTCTTTCTTCATCGATCAATACGATAAGCAAAATGTGATGGTGTATAAACATCGTGATTAGTTGCTCATTGCCATGGGCAGGAATAGCTATCTATAAATATTGATAGACGGGGGAACTAGTGGTCGTTTTAGTTAAATGTAAAATGCATGTTGCAACAAAATTATAATATTACTATTTAAAGTTTCTTCAAGAGTCAAATGCTCTTTCGGCTTTAAGTATCATCAATTATAAAGAATGGCCGAGGATCGAATTGATGTTGTCAATCTGATCGCTAAATCCAGTTTGAGGAGGTTGATGAGAAGGTCGCAACAGTCGTCAAAATAGTGATTCGCGTGAAAAATTTTGACCATACATACACTTTATGTTTTAGATGAACAAATAATTAAACTTACATTTGTACTTGAAGTCTTAAAAACTTAACATTTAAAAAAATATTTAATACTTTAACTATACTTATAGTGATGCGTGGGATTTGTTCTTGTAATGTACATGTCGGTGAGGTGGAGAAGTTTGGCGAGCGCTGCTTTCGCTTATCGCGAACCAGAAGGTCAGGTAATAAGCTGGTTCTTGTGAGTCGTGATAAGAAATATACAATTTAATTAGAAATTATGAGTCACGATTCCGGACCAGAATTCGGCGTAGCGCAGCAGCAGTCCCGGCGGGGGTACAAGTCGGCGGCGTGCGGCGGGCGGCGGGCGGCGGGCGGCGAGATCAAAGCCGGCGGCGCTACAGACGTCCCGCTGAAATGACTTGTTTCTCAGTTAGCTTAGTGTAAACAGACCGCAGCATCAAAGGCGCCGCTCGCCGCTCGCCGCTCGCCGCTCGCCGCGCGAACCGATTCCCCAACGAACCCCACGCGTTCTAACTAAAAATGCAACAAAAAAAAAAACCTTCACATTACCATTCAAAATAACAAAAACATTAACAATTCAAACTATACATTATTTATATATAACGAGTTGATTAATTAAAAAAAGCTCATTATAACCGTTCCATTGTCATATTGAATTAATAACAGCGAAGTTACTCCCGCGTTGCCGAATTATAACGTAATTAAAAGTATAATTACACGTTAACTAAAGGATCTGTTAATTCAACAATAACACTCATTATAACTCGTGAATGTGTATTAATCAACGCACGACTAATCATAATTATTTTGACTGGAATTTATTTGCCAAAGGTATAAAGCCTATGTTATGTATACTTCGAGAATACGGCATTAAGTAGCATTTATCATCTTTGGTACAGTCTAGTATCCTCACGTTTTTTGGTCACATACCCCGCCGAGGAGAGGTAGCTATTGAGCGACTTGTGGTCCAGGGAAAGTTTGAGGGTACCAGGACACGAAGAAGAACGCCTATGACATGGACTGACCAGATAAAGGCGGCAGTAAATGACTCATCATCGTTGCCACTATATGAATGCACTAGCAAGTTTGCCATCAGAGAGTAATGGTGTAGTGTTGTTAAGCTTGCGACCAACACCTGAAGTGATGACCACGACCACTCTGTCAAAAGTGATACCGAAGAACACGAAGAAAATTGTATTGGAACTGTTTTTTAACGCCGTGTTTATAGTAATTTTATGTTATTAGTTAAAAAAATGATCGATGGTAAGTGGTACGGACCGAAGAGATCGTACCGCCCGCCGCCGCTACGACCTAGTCTATTTGCGTGAAACGGATGTTGCGTCGGCACCACTAAAACTTTTTTTTTACGGCTTCTTCCGTTAATTTGTCAGAAATACAATATTCACGGATGAGCCGAGGGTGAGAGGGTGGGGCGAGGGGGCAGCGTTTGTGGTTGTTTTAATGAGGGCACCGAAACGATCAATTAAACGGCGCCCGAGTCAAAGGCGCCGAGGTGATGAATGATGATTTTTTTGTTTTTGTAATAAACCCGCAGTACAAGTCAGCGCCGACCGTACCTGGCAATTCAAACATTTGCCATTTCATTTTTTTTTATTTTGGGCCATTATAAAAAAATATTTAATTTTTTCCACGAACGGGGACATGTTCAAAACGTTGATGTGAAGATAAGTGAAACGCCCGCCCATTAAAACGTAGCTCTGGGAACGATGATTGTGCTCATCACTTTTGAGATATTTAGACTTGTTACCCCAGTAATTTCACTAGCTACAACTCCTTTCAAACCGGAACACAGTAATGTGCCAACATTGACAGAAATTGGCGCTGCAGTGGTACCTAGACGATCCCCCGCAACAGAGCCAGTAAAAGTAGTTGTAGTGGTTGTAGTACCCAGTTGTTTAATGTCGACGTCCGGGTAATTCTTTCCCGTCACGAGAGATGAGAGCCAAGGTAAGTTATGGCAGTGATACGGCATCAAAGGGCGGCCAACGGCGGCGGTGGCCCACCCAGATGAGTTTCAGGCGGTGAATCAACACATCGCTCAAAGGAACGTCGAACGGTGACAGCGCCATTACGCACCGTCTGCTTCCCATCAGCCGCCGCTAGTGACGCGCCGCCGCTAGTGATGCGCCGCAGCCGGTTACATTCTCTACCGACATTCTCTTCATCCTCAAAAACTACCGATATTCGTTTATGTACGGATTGTTCAAGTCTAGACCGAAGAATATGTTCTTGTTTCTATCATCTCAGCAGATATCTATCACCTACTTTTACGTAAATAGTTATGCTACTTATCCTATTTATTAACGTAATTTACACTATTTACGAACTTTCACATTTATTTATTAATAAAAACCATTATCTAGTATCCTTATTTTATTTTTTGTATATGTATACTTCTAGATTAATTTATAGTCATACAAAGTATTTTTCTCTTGTGCGTACGAAAGAAGCAACGTATTTGTAATGTACTCGTATATATTAGCGATAGCATTGCCTTACCTTCTGTCATTGTTAGAGGAGCGATATCTTAGAGTACTTAGGTATTAACAATATAGTGTTGATTTTTTTCTGTCCTGAATATTATAGTACTCACGTAATGATGATAAAAACTTTATTCAATTCTCCATTAAATCATTGAAACGTTTATATGACTTTGGCACTATGCTTTGTATTACTACATTAGTCATTAACTACACTACAATCGACGGCTATGATTTCCATCACTACGCAGAGATTAATAAAAACGGTACCGGAATAGCCTGATGAGATCAAAGGTGGCGTCAATTAGGTCGATGCAACGCGATACGGCTTCAAAGTGCGCTGTTACGGGTAATTTCTTTCTGGGCGGGCGACGTATCGCGTCAAACCCTTTTAGTGTCGGCGCGGGCCTCGCGCACCGCCGCCGCCGGCCGCTACGGGCCCTCGCTCCAACTTATTTCGCCGAGTTTGAGATCGCTGCACTCTGATTATAACCGGTGGCTGATGTTGTCGGAGACCATCTAACTAGGTACCGTTGCTGCACTTATTGCAGCCAACAAACAGTAGTGTGCAAACATCATTGTTGCCCGGATTGAAGCTAGTTGTAGCTAGTGAAAGTACAGGAGTAACGAGACTCGACAAGTCTCAATGCGACGAGTGCAATGCGGTGCAACATATATCATCTTAACTAGCGCCATGTTGTGTGCAGGCGTATCGCTTACCATCAAGTAGATGTCCAGCTCGTTTCGTTATTTCGTCGAATAAAAAAAAATTTAAGTGACTAATAAAGAAAAATTCAGGTCACCTTTGGAATGAAGACCGCACGCTCTAACCATTAGTCCAGCGAGCTACTATTAGGGCTATTTGTGAAGTATAATAGGTTTTAACAGGACAGACAGATTCAATTTGCAGAAATTGAAACATGTGAGGAAACTTAAAAACTTCCCAATTGATTTACAAACAGCTAAAATGCCGGTGAACAGGACACAAGCTGCGGAAAGATGGACAATTGCTATTACGGAGTAGTACCTAAAATATAGCAAGTGGGATGAAGTAGAGCATGTGAAGGAAGTCGATACATGGCAATCTTTAGACGAGACTTTTGTCGAAAGAACATAAAGAAAGATATATATATATATATCATGCCTCGTTCCCAGTGTGGTAGGCAGGGCAGGTAGACCACCTCTCTCATCGAAACTCATCGGACATCGAAAGACAACAAAGAAAATATTAATAGTTTATGTATACATTTAGATTGTTTTTTTGCTTGAATAAATACACTAACCTGCCCTAACCGCCTCTGTAACGGAATGTGTTCTGATGATCTGTTTGACACGATGCCCACCGCCACATTTCATTAACGCACAACTCGCCATCTTTAAGGAATTCATCCCCATGCCCTTGAACCGCAGTGGTTACGTACGATCCGGTTCCAGAGATATTTTCTCTCGAGAACTGCTTGCAGAGGTTTTCCTTACGAGCTACAATATGAAGTTCCTCAAAAAAGACATGAAGAGGTTTGTGCAGGTTCGGCGTTCACGAGCAGTGATACCTCTGGTGTTACGGACGCGACATGCCTGATTGTCATCCAAGTGGTATATAAAAAATGCTAAGTAAATATCAATTAAAACGAGTTAAAAGTACCTTAGAGTAGCCTATTAAGCAAATGATTTGAAGCCTGGACAGCGTGAGACGAGCGTCAGCTAGTACAGCGATGTGATGTATGAATGATGAATAGGGATGAACATCAGTTTCCTACATAACTCCCATCCTCCCCTTTTGCGCCGGGGCGTCGAGAATTTTAATTATCCCCGCACTGTCAAAGGTATGAGTTGATGCTACGGGCGAGTGGTGTAGCAGTAATCACCCGCGAATGGTTGCGCGGTGGAATAATTGCACAAGGATGTGATTTAAGGACCCGACTTAAATAAGAGAAATCTTATCGCTTGCTTCTGTACGTGTATCTTCCAAAGGACTTGACCTTTTCTGCTTACTTCTCTTATCACTTCAACTATTATTTCATCAAGATCATGTTTCAGTCCAGCATTACTTAAATATCTTACATTTCATCTTCATTCTAAATTGATATCAGATTTTATGCAGTAATACTATTAACTTCTTTTTATACGACCTTCACTTGGTGATAAGTGTTGCGCCTGTCCATAACAACGCGACGCTAGTTATGGTGATATGTATTGCGAAGCGATGCGCTCGTCCCTTGAGACATATGAATCTCGTTTACCACAGTAATTACTAGTTACAACTCCCTTCAAACCGGAACACAGTAATGTTTGCACACAACTGTGTGTACTAACCTAGACGATCTCCGGCACCAGTAATTCATTATCATTATCAGCCGATAGACGCCCACTGCTGGACATAGGCCTCTCCCAAATATCCCCAACGGGGAGCATTCGGATCATTTCCCACTAGGCTTTGTCTGTTGGTTAGCAGGATGCGCCACGAGCAGTTGAGGTTGGTTTGGGTTCGGTGAGATGTTATGCGGGAACCCGTACACCCCACCACCAATAATTACTTATTGTAAAATGTCTCCCCTTATCATCATGTGAGATGCAAGTTTAAATTGTTTAAAAAAAAGCTGCTGCTGCCAACTCATGAAGCTGTGCATTCTCTGCTATGGTGCATTTAGCTGCACACAACCGTGTGATTTAAAATCATCTATAAACACCCATTCGTATGTGAGACACGTCAGTTTACCACCGTGTAAACGTGAAGTGCGCTTTTGCTTTTTTGTTTAAAAAAAATATGTATTTTATGTGGATTTTACGCTGAACACGGCGCAGAATAATTGCAGCATCCGCAGCAGCGCTGCTCACTTTGCATCACCGGATGGAGTCAATACGTCGGCTGAGTCACGCGCGCGGCGAATGTTGCCATCTTAAAAAGTGGCAGGCGTCTCCGGCTCGGCGGACGTTTTAATCGTTCCGCTGCACTTAAATGGTGACGCGGTGATGTCCATAATTTAGTAATTAAAATAAAACTGAAGGGGGAGCAGCGCGCGGTGCACGTATGCACGGGGGGGTATCGCATACCGGCGGCCTCCCCGCATCGGGGGCACAGCCGAAAAATGGTAATGGCTCATAAAAATATTTCGCCCGCGAGTTGTTTGCGAAGATGCAATTAATCGGCAGTTATCACTTAAGGTCTAGCTATACTATGGTTCTCTTTAATTTAAACAGGAGATATTTTGATGTACATTTTTAATTCTCCATTGCACCGGTTTGAAGGGCGCTGTAGATAGTCACACTGTTGAAGTAGCGAGGCTTAATATTTTATGTCTTGAGGCGTCGAACGCAATGAGGTGCAGTGTATGTCATGTCATATTCTAACTAGCTCTAGCTATGTAGGCGGATTACTCACCATCAGGAGAAGACTTTTTTTATTCTTGCGGTGTGGTTTAATTATTAAAATGTTTGAGAATACTAATTCATTATTATGTACTTTGATGTTAATACTTTAGATTCAAAACATAGGTCACCTAGAGAATGATGTAAAAATTTATATTTCCTTTCCATAAGAGCTCTCCATAAAACCGAACGGACATCTGTTCCGTAGCGTTGCTTGACAATGAAATTAAACCCGGTCGATAACTTATCAAGTTAATTTAAACTTTTATCGCTTGGCCTTAAACAATTCGAGGAGTCGATAAAAAAATTATAACCGTTCAAACATCCTTGATATTTTTAACGCTGACATTTCCTTCGTTGCAGTTACTATAAACAAATGAATCGTACGAACAAAAATAAACTCAGTAGATTCCATCGTACGGATTTAAATAAACTGACTCCGAGTAAAGTGTGCAGTAAGAAGCTTTCGAACTTCATCGGTTAAAACAAAGGTGGCCGTAACCACGCGCCACCAATAAAATAACGGGGAATACCTTGCCCAAACTCCGAATTGTATCCACGATTGATGTCCGTTTAATTGGCTGGATTGTGATAGTTGTCAACCCGACGGACAGCTCGAGCAGCTCGAAAGGTCTAATGAAGCGATTGTAACGCACAGATATATTTTTAAGCTGTATGTCAATAAGACACAAATTTGCTTGCAGCATCTCAAAGTATATGAAGATAATAATAAGTTGAGACTGGACTGCATTTGTCTGGTCGGTATATATGATGCCCAGAATAGAATTGCAGGTTGTATCTAACACAGAAGGTCCAAAAGTAACATCCTACCATACCTAAACAGGGAAGTAAACTATTTAATTTTATTGTTTCGTCATCATCAGCCCATAGACGTCCATTGCAGGATATAGACCTCCCCAAAAGATCTCCAGTTGTGTGGGGGTTCATATGGGAGAATACAGGCCCCGATTCCAATACTCTGGTTGTATGCTGTTTGGTGGGAGCCAAAGCCTCGTTTGTTGGTGAGGTGCGCCTGACTTGGGTTTCCGTAAATTGTTAGGTGGGACCCCTTACACCCCTTTTTATTGTATGTTCTCAATATTTAACCAATCTTTAAAAAGTTAACGAATCTGTTGCTCTCATATACAATATTTACAACAGATGATTCTTAATTGACAGGAAGAGCTGCTATTTAAAATGGTTTGTGAGAACTAAAGTAAATTCTAGCAGTAATCTAGACATATACTCTTGCGTTATTCATACAATAACCTAGACCTTCTTCTTCTTAAAGTGCCTCTTCAACTAGTGCAGGTTGGCGATCAGCGTGGTACACTCGACTTTGTTTCCAGTTCGGCGGAACAATTCGAACGCTCCAGATATGCCAGTTCATTCCCTGACGTTCCCCAACCATGAATTTTTCCTTCTCCTCACCTTTCGTTTTACAGAACATTTATCCATTATAATCAACGGCAGAAGATTATATCGCTGATAACGGAGTATATGACCAAGGTAGGAGATTTTACGTCCCTTAACCATAAGCAAGAAGTTACACTTAGCCTAAAAAATTAATAGCCTAGATAGCATTACATAAAAGTTTATTTAAAGAACCAACTCCAGCTTCTACCTTATCAATGATTGAATTATCAAAATCTTATCAATGATTTTTCATGATGATAATGGATATATATTTAACTCTTCATTTTGTATGTGTTCATTGGTTTGATCAACCTCTGCGATTTCAGCAACACCATACGAAGGCTCTACTTAAATCTTTGTTGATAAAAAGCATTAAAGGTTATGATATTTGACTCTTCTATTTTTTTCTCGTCTCCCCGGAGCATTCCTGCGTTGAGGCTTAGTTCCTTTAATTCTTTTACAATAAATAATTTCTTTCCTCATTCCCGCCTTCCGTTCTCTTCTTCTATACCATTCGAATCTTCCATTCCTTTTCTCTCTTCTACATTCCGTCCTCCCCTATCTGAAAGGTCGTCAGCTGCATCAACATTATTAAATACTCGTACGTAACTGAACATATCATTAAAAAACAATGTTTAGATTAGGTATTAAAAAAGTAACATAACAGAGTAATGTTATGGAAAGAAACAATTATTTTTATGGAGCACGTTTCCGTTTCCCGTAAAGGTCGCCGTATCTCCATAAAAGTGAACAATTTAAAAGCGATAACGATTAAAATGTTTCATTGTTAATTGATTTATGTCAATTTAACTGCTTCACCTTTACTGAACTCGTTGGTTTCGTTGAACGAGCGCCCCGGTAATTGCACAGCGGATACCTAGTAAGAATTCTTTTTTTTTTGCATTGCAAGTTAATTTCAGGTAGATACATTCGCGTCCAGTTAATCTTTATGGCCGTCCATATAGAGGCACGTGGACGACTGGAGAGTTTTAATTGTACTCCACGGGAGCGTGAACCACGAATACCTGGTGCCTGCTGCGCCGACTGTTTATTTAAATCCATTATATTTTATTAATAATTAAGTCCGCCGACGTCGCCTGCGCCTGCGCACACGAGAGTGTTTCATTGGAGTTATTATGTTGAAGGTGAAACATGATTTATTTGCGTCGCGATAAATATTTATTACTTTAATGGCTCTGATTTATGACCGTCCGTTGCCGTCAGTCGCTTTTGGAGTTCTTAATTGCTGAAACGTATAGTTTTTATTGAATTTTACAGTCAATTATAATTTGAGAGGGTGATGAATCTGTTGTACGTGTAGTGGACTTACATGACTTGATGATGTCTTAGTTAGATCTACACTAAATTTGAATATCTGTTGAACAAGACATGTATCATGCGTCAACCCGCAAATTTGCGAAGTTTCAATAGCCGACACACACACGGTAAACTGATCGTCAATCTCGGACGGTTTGAGAGACACTTAAACATTCTTATCTGTTTGTTCTTCTCAACAACTACAAAATTTGGAGTAGACGCTTAAGTGAATGGAATTTTATAGTCGAAGGATCGAAATCGAACTTAGACCTTCTTTTGTAAGCAACGTTTTAATACAAGCGAAAAGCATAAGTAGTGAGAATAATGAGAATATAAGACTCACAGTTTAATCGATGTTAAATTAGGGCAATGTAAACGTAATATATTTACATTGAAATCTGAAGAAGGGGATAAATTAGCACCAGTCTAAGCACAAGCATTAGAACAAGACGACAAAAATAAATATTTGTGATTACTTTAGTGTGGTATGATGATCACAATTATCAGTTATTATCATTCAACTTCTAATTGTCTCAGAGGATATCTGTGTGTATCTAAAAGGTTACTCTCGTACGTTATATCGTACTTGTTTCAAAACAGATGTAGTCAGCAATGAGCCCCGAGGGGGAGTCTGTCGGTATCAACTGATAATTAACACACGCTAAGAGACACACAAACAGGTGAGACAATCATATTTGGACACATCAGCAGCTAATGTGTCAATATTGAGAGATGAATTTAAGACCTTTAAGACTTTGTTAAATCCTTGGATGAATATAGCGATATATTATCCATATTAATATGCAATGTTATCTCATGTACAAGATAATGTTAGATGATTTAGATTGTCCTCATCACTGATCCGACGTACAAAGCAAATCAGAAGAAGCACCAAGACACGGAGTAGCAGCATTACTGTGATATTAATTGGTTTATGAGACAATGTGGTGCTGTGTATATTATCCTAACTAACGCCACATTGTCATGGCAGAGTTCAATTTGTATTGTAACTACAATACTAGTCTTTTACAGAATCACGTCGTGACTTCATTTTAGTAAACTACTGTCTATTAATTGGTCTCGTACCTACATTATATATTATATTACAGATTGGTGAGGAGCTTGAGATATTATAGTATATCTCCTTACTAACTAAGTAATATTAGCTACAATGACATCCGTTCCGGAAGTAACTTGAGTTAGCATTAGTTTTGGTTACATGATAAATTCTGGATGAATGCGGCTTCCTTCAAACATAGTTCTAGCAATAAGGAGCTGCTGCATCAGAGCAATGAAACCTCTGCTTTCAGCCGCCAGTAAAAAGAACTTCCGCTAGATATATTTCAATTACAAGTCCTTGATAATGTGCTTTGACTTTGAGACCTTCCACTGCAGCATTAACATGACTGACCCACCGTCACTACCCGCTCACCTTCCGCTCCTTTCCTAAAACCTTCATCAGTTGGCACAAAGTGCGCAATTAATCAATTTATTTAATTGTCTCAATTCTCAACACGAGTGGTTAACTTAACGGGAAAGTGTTTTTCGATTTCCTTGAGTGGTTAACATTTAAGTTTAATCGCGATGTTTATGGCTCGCGTCGTGCTAATTGATGGCCAATTTGTATCCAAGTCGATGAGGCTGTTTACTTAAACCTGCGCTTAACTGCACCCTCGGCGTTGTATTGAAACGTTAATTTTGTCTTCGGCCGTAATTAACTGTATGAAATAAATGAAGGAAGTTATTTTTTAAACAATTGTAACTGTCGACATAAAATGTACTTGTTACTACGCGACGCAGCCGGACGCTCAGCTGTGCATGTGACTTTACGGAGTCCCACGTGGCATTTTAACTGTTTGCTTTATCGATTCGTTGTTAAACTTTACTTTATTGTTATTTTAACTATTTTATACACTGCTTCAGTATTAATGAGATTTTTATAGTTTAGCAAACGTTACAAAACAAAGGGTAAGATTTAATTTTTATCCAAACAAAGAATTAAAAAAAAGTATATAAACATCAACGGAGATATAATCAAGCATTTTCAGTTCAAAGGGTCATCTTATTAGCATTACTTAAATAGAACTTATCTCACTTACGTACTGAGTCGATCACAAACTTATCATAGTCGTGAGGGTGTAATATAACATTGCCAACTAAATTCAATTTGTGTAGTAGTTAACGTTCAAAGTCAAAGTGACTCATGCAGTAAGCAGCACAAACTGCGAGTTAGTTTACGGTACTTGTCAAACTGAGTCCACGATAAAACAGCTGATACTACCAATACAACTGACCTTAAACACATGTAATAACTTAATAATTTACTTTGCTGCACAAGTTACTGACGTTTATTTTATTACATGCGCACTAACGCACAGACAGATATATTTATTTAATTGCATTCGTTCTACTGTAGTGTAGTAAGCTTACTAATAAATTTTCATGATAAATAAGTTATACCTACGACTTCTACATTGTAATCATAACTTAACTAGGTGGTGGGTGCGATAAGATCTGTTCGCAAGTTAATCGGCCGTTATATGACAATGCATAGAGACGAGCGGGACGATCACGCCATCTAGGCCAACTAGGCACATGCCAACACACAATCAACGACGCCGTGGGGCCCAAGATGTTAAATTTTTTTCAACGACTAGCTAACCGGTGAGTACTTAAATCAGAATATTTTGGATTGTATATGAAACAGTGACGGAGCGTAGTTGACGTTAACGCGAAGATACAAAACTTCGCTATTTGAAAGAATTTTTTTTTCAACAAGGCATCGAGAAGTGTGAAATATTTTCCTGATGGTAAGTTATACGCCTACTCGTAACATGGCACTAGTTGGGATGATACAGACAGCGTCGCACTGAGACTTTAAATGTTAAATCTCAACACTCCAGTAGTATCACTACTCACAGCTTTATTCCTATCTAAATACAGTAATGTTTGTACCGTTCTGTTTATCGGTAAAAACAGGAGCTGCGGTGTTACTTACGCGGTCATCAGTGGAACAGAGAGCTGCTGCCAGTTCCGTAAGTGAATACAAGAACAGTTGCCCCGGGTGACGCGCGTCCAGTTCGTGACAGTGGGTTACATTGTCCGCGCGCCGCCGCTCATAAATCTGCGAGCTGATGCAATAAATCTCCGCGGAATTGTGCAAAAACTTTAGCATTCTGATACGTAAGATCCCGTGACACACCTCCTGCTAGTTCGTCGAGCGGTGTACGGAGTTTTTTTTTTAATCTACAAGGAGTAAAAACCTCATCTGAATGTCACGAGGATTTTTCAAACGATAATGAAGCGGAAGCTCAGCGTAAATTTCAACGAAATAATTGTACTTTATATAATCGTTGTTATTATATAAACTTGTTGCCTAGCAACCGTTTTTAAATCTTTCTCGATTATTAATTATTACACTAGTGCATATAGTATTGATATATAAATTTAACCGTGACCAATAATGGAACTAAACCCCATTTGTAATTTTTCTTTTAAAACTTTAATATTTCAATCTCACTCTCTGTTTGAAAATAATCTTAAGCAGTGAGAGAATGGATGATGGTGAAATGGTGTACCTGATGGTGGAGTTATGAAAATGTAGCTGGCATAATAATTTTCAAGAACCTTATATTCTTTTAACCATAAATTAGAAGGAATATAGCAAAATTACAATAGACGTATATTTATTGATGTTCTTCTTTCCCTCTAGACATGTGATGGAATAGGGGGTGTGTTAATAAATATTTCATCATAATCATCAGCCGATACACGTTCACTGCTGGACAATAGACCTACCCCAAAAATCTCCACATACGTACGGCATGGCTTCCGGTACCGGTGGGCCCTAGGGACTGTCATAATTGGGCCATTTCCCATCACGCTGGCTTAATGCAGGTTAGCGGGATCCAGAATCTTGTTGATTAGAAGGGTGCACCATTAGCAGCTGAGGTTGGCTTGCGTCTTGTGAGTTGTTGTGCGGGACCCCTTACTCCCTTATAATTATTAAATAATATTACTGTGTTATAGTCAAAAATCGCTTTAGACGTAAAAGAAAACAAATATTATGGACTATATTATATTTAATGATGTATGGCACGCACCGGTAAAGGTGATGTTGTCAGATCTTCCACAAGGTCAACCCTGTAGACTCGCGCTATTAAGGGTATACCTTAAGCTTAAGAATAAGACTAAGGTATACCCTGCATGTCGTGCGACTAAAATATTCCTCGGGTTTGTGAGTCTTGAGGGTGGGAGCTATCAGAGCTCAATGATCGAGCCTAAGGAGGACGGCAAATGCATGATGGTCTTTTATTTGCTGTAGCATATCATGAGTGCTAAGGAGGGCTTCGTCCTTCTGTGGGATGATTTAACCAGAGTACAGGGAGGCACCGGTGCGTTACGTGGGAGATCCCATATCCTCATGCACTGAGGCAGTCCACCGATGGGGTTTTAGTGGGTAGAAGCGTCATATAATCTTATCATCCACCAAGAAGCAGGGTATCTTTTAAGAAGAATGTAGAGCGACGATCCCAGGAAGCCGATGGATACAGGCATCTAAATAGGTTGTTGTAAAGAGACTTGGGCGTGGTATATGACAAGCAGTGGGTGTATTGTCAAGTGGTGATGAAGAAGCAATACATGAACGTATGAGCGTTATGATTAATATATTATAGTGCGCGTCGGTGTACACGCGCGCGTGTCCGTACAACAAAAGGAAAATCACCAATACCCGCAGCGTATCCGCGGCGTTCAATGGCGCGATTTATTGACGATCGCGATAAAATTATAATCGTTATTTATCACGTCGCCGCTCGTGTAGTTGCATTATTCATGTCCGTGTGTCACCACCACCACCACCAGTACCACCGCCGCGACGGGTGCTCGCCAGCCGCGCTGCGACACCGCGGACATGGCGCGGTACCTAAACCACCCACAGAGATATGCAAAACTGGTTTGACTTTTTCATTTTCATATCAATAGTAATATGACGTGATGATGAACCGGATGTATATAAGCGTCAAGCTCATAAGACTAGCTATCCACAGCAATACTTTTAGTGATTTACTGGTGGTAGATATCCGTGTACGGAGACTGTTTAGATGGGTACCACAACATCGCACTTGCCGTAGGACAGCGTTGGAGCTAAGGAAAGCTTTGCCCTTCCGTGGGATGTTTTAACCAGAGTGCAGGGGGGCACCGGTGCGTTCCGCAGATTCCGGAGATGCTTCTAATGTCCTGAGGAAAACCAGCGAGGGATTTTCAATGGTTAAAAGCACCACATAAACTTGTCTCCCCCCAAAAGCAAGGTGTCTTTTAAGAAGATTTTCCTCGCGACAAAAAAGGTACGACATCGTAGCCTATTGCAGACGATAAACAGTACCATGCAAATATTACTTTGTTCCGGCTTGGAAGGCGTTGTAGCTAGTGAAATTACTGGGGTAACACGACATAATTCGTTTCAGGCAATGAGCGTAATGCGATGCAGTGTATTTCACCTTAGCTAGCGCCTCGGAGACACGGGTGTAAAAATCTTGAAAGAATTGTGCAATCAGATCTGGAGATCAGGAAGGTGGCCTAAGGACTGGACAGAGTCTCTCCTAGTACCACTGCACAAGAAAGGATCAACAAAGACATGCGAAAATTACCGAACAATAGCTCTCTTATCCCATGGTGGCAAAATCATGCTTCATATAATCAACGGTCGCCTACAGTCTTACCTTCAGCGGCAAGTACCAAACGAGCAGGCGGGCTCCGTTCTGACGGCGGCCGCGCAACTCGAGAGCAAATAGTTAACATTAGGCAACTTATAGAGGAAAGCCGAGAATTCAATGTGCCAATGATCATGTGTTTTGTTGACTACTCCAAGGCTTTTGATTGTGTGAGATGGGATTGTCTATGGAAAATTCTTAGAGAAATGGGTGTACCCGAGCATTTAGTAGCTTTGATTGCAGCCTTATATGAGGATGGAAAATCAGTGGTTCGGGTGAATGATGTTTTGTCAACATTTTTCAAACTACAAAAAGCAGTGCGACAGGGGTGCATCTTGTCCCCTCTTCTTTTCAATACCTATGGCGAATATATTAGGGGGACCGGAAAGTAATGTCGTTTTCTTACGCTAAATACAAACACATACATTTTTAACGAGTCTTTATTTTTAATCAATGATGTATTCCCCATCATTGTCAATAACCTTTTGCCATCTAGTGAGTAAATTTTCAATCCCTGATCGATAAAAATTAATTGGTTTTTCGGCAAAATATCTAGAGATGGCATTTTGGATATCATCCAAATTTGCAAATGTTTTGCCACTTAAAAAGTGTTGCAGCGCTCGGAATAAGTGGAAATCCGATGGTGCAACATCGGGCGAATATGGTGGATGAGGCAGCACCTCCCACCCCAATTCATTAATTTTTTCTAGAGTTCGCCTTGCGCAGTGCGGTCTTGCATTGTCATGTTGGAGAATGACGCCTTTTCGGTTGACAATCGCTGGCCACTTTTCAATTAAAGATTGATTGACTCGCTGCAATTGTTCGCTGTAGAGGTCTGCAGTAACAGTTTCTCCAGGTTTCAGTAATTCAAAATGAACAATGCCGCGAATACTCCACCAAACACACAAAAGCGCTTTTTTGGGGTGTAAACCTGGCTTAGCAGTACTCCGAGGGATTTCATTTGGAGAGAGCCACTGCCTTTTGCGTTTTGGGTTATCATACAGGACCCATTTCTCATCTCCTGTGATCAAGCGATCAAAAAACGCTTCTGTGTTGTGTCGTTGAAGCAATAAGTTGCATGTGATTGATCGGTTAGCCTTATTCTGTTCGGACAGATTATGCGGGACCCAAACACCTGCTCTGCTTACTTTTCCAATCTGCTTCAAATGTTCTTGGATGGTCGACCGAGGTTTGTTGAGACTGTTTGACAATTCCTCGATCGTCTGACACGGATTTGCTTCCACTTCCGCCCTTAACACGTCGTTGTCTAACGCTGATGGTCTTCCTGATCGATACGAGTCGGAAAGATCAAAATTACCCGATTTGAACTTGGAAAACCACCTTTGGCATTTACGAATGTCTGTGTTTTTGGTAGCAACTGTTGCGTTATTTCCCTTGCGAAACTCAAAGAGCATGCAATGCCGGATGTGTACCTCTTCTGGTATTTGGCTGGCCATTTTACCCAAAATTACAAAAAAAAATTGTAATTCAATTGTCTATAAGTAAAGAAATCACTATAACCTCACAATGTCTTTGGTACGCCTCTGAACAAAACAATGAGCTGACAAATGACAATCAAGTATTGGCATGCGCAGAAACGACATTACTTTCCAGTCCCCCTATTATCATGAGAACAGCGCTAGAGAAGTGGGATGGAGGAATTTCTGTTGGCGGCAACAAAATTAGCAACCTCCGATATGCCGACGACAATACATTATTTGCCTCCTGCGAACGGGAGCTGGCTGAATTGATCAACAGAGTTGAAAGAGCAAGTGAAATGGTGGGGCTTTCTATAAACAAGAAAAAAACTAAAATCATGGTGGTGGACCGTCCCGGACTTCTTGGATGAACAGGAGAACTCGCAAATCTGGATTTTATAACCGAGTTTGTCTACCTGGGATCACTCATTAGCAATAAAGGAGTCTGACGGAGAAATTTGAAAAATTTCTGAATCTTTGGGGGAGGCCTTTGTCCAGCAGTGGACGTCTTCCGGCTGATTGGTGGTGGTGTGGTGACGGAGAAATTCGGAGACGTATACTATATAGTAATAAGAAAGTGTCAAATACCACCAAGAGCAGACTCGTGCGAGCTTTGGTCTTCTCGATATTCTTGAACGGTTGCGAATCATGGTCAATCCGTGCAGAGGACCGAAAGAAAATCGAAGCTTTTGAGATGTGGTCTAGGAGGAGAAGGCTGCGTATACCATGGACAGCAAAGAGAACCAACAAATCCATTCTCGGACAGCTCAAAATCACCACCAGACTGTCCACCATTTGCTACAAACAAGTCTTAAGTTACTTTGGCCATATTGCCCGGAGACAACCAGATAACCTAGATAAGCTGGTTGTAGTAGGAAAGATCGACGGCAAAAGATGACGGGGTCGAGCCCCTACACGATGATCTGACCAGATACAGGCCATCTTAGGCACCAATATTCTAAATGCTTTGAGACGTGCCGAGAATAGAGCGGCGTGGAGGCGGCTGGTTGATGAGTCATTAAGAGCATTTCAATACAAGCACGACCTTTAGTCATGAAGTACAAGAAAGAGAAGAAGAAGAAGAAGAAAGCGCCTCGTTGCTATGGGGTGATTATATATATGAGATATGTATATATATAGATAGATATGATAGTTTACCATCAGATGAGTATGGGATAAACAAAAGATTTACCACCGTCTATACTATAGACCACAAGCATTATTATGAAGATGCATGAGAGTAAAGATCGAGTAAACAACGAATAAACTTCATATTGATTTATTACTATACTTAAGTAATGCAAAATATATCACATTATTTTATTTTTCATTACATAAGAGTGTCTCTTAACTTTCAAACTTGCATAACTTAAGTTTGACAACATTTATAATTAACACCTAAATAAGGTAACGAAGTTATGGAAGTTTACGAATCGATGTAATAAAGATTTAACCCGAAAATGATCGTTTCATTTCGTAAGCACTGAGCGGATGCTGGCTCCATCGCAGTAATTACGTGCACACGTTAAAATGAGAAACGAGGTGGTTAATTGAAGCGGCTATCGGTTATTTACACAAATTTGGCTACCGTCGACTCGCCGTCCGCACCGCCGCCGCGACACCGCCGCCGCGACACCGCCGCCGCGACACCGCCGCCGCGACACCGCCGCCGCGACACCGCCGCCGCGACACC
Source organism: Troides aeacus (assembly GCA_033220335.2). Classification (NCBI taxonomy): domain Eukaryota; kingdom Metazoa; phylum Arthropoda; class Insecta; order Lepidoptera; family Papilionidae; genus Troides; species Troides aeacus. The sequence continues at coordinate 656,633 of CM067277.1, read as the reverse complement.
GCCGCCGCGACACCGCTTTTTGTGAAATTGTGATAATTATTTTTGAGTGTTGAGTATAATTATTATATGCAACAGTTGGGAAACAACTTGCGTCGTTATAATAAATTATTGGCAAGTATCGGTTGTATCGGTTAGTACGTACGTACACTCCTCGGTAATAACTTGATATTAAACCTTCATTATACAGTTAAAAGTTGTTTAATTAAATTGAACCTTAATCTAACTCTCCCCGAATTATTATGTTATATGAATGTTTTATGTTTACTGATGAATTGCTAATTCATCATCATCACCCAATCGACACCCACAACTGGACACAGGGCTCCCGCAAAGATCTCCACACACAGTCAGCATGGCCTCCGCTACCGCTGACCATTAGGGGTTGTCGTATGTAGGGGTACATATAGGGGGGAGGGGGGGATTTGGGCCATTTCCCATCACGCTGACCCAATGCGGGTTGTCGGAAACCAGCGCCTCGTTTGTTGATTAGCAAGCTGCACCACGAGTAGGTGAGGTCGAGTTGTTGCGCGGGCGGCTTTAAACCCCTACCAATTGCTCATTATGTAAGCTTTATAGAAATGAATTTTCGATTTAGATCCCCGTGCAATAAGTTATTAAAACTCCAAGTTTATACACCAGATGCAAGTAATCACCTATTTATCCATTTTTTCCGCTGACAGATGAACAAGTGGTTTATTTAAATATGTTTCATTTTGCTGTAAGCCCTGACGTCACCAACCCGAGCAGCGGATGCGCTAATTATCTCGCGTCGCGACTGCGAGCGATTGACGCAAATAGAAAGCTAATACATTCTCTCGACGTGCCCACGCCTCCGAAGGGAATACATTAAGTGCAATTAAGATGTCCAGCTTGATGGCTGCTGACCGGCGACAGCTACGCCCGTGCGGCTTTATCGCGTCAGAAGGTATATGCTAATAAGCTGTTGCAATTTGTATACATTGCGCAGTCCGCTTGGCGAGAATCGACTCGCTGCTAAAGGATAACCAACTAAATATTTTAACATTAATGGAATTTTTACTGGTGGTACGTCACTGCAACCGGAGACCGTCTAGATAGGTAGGACCGTAGCGCCTATCTGCCTATACATATATAGGTATATAGTGTGAACTAATTACTTTTTATGGTCTCTATACCTTAGGAATTGCTTCTGCTACGGTAGGTTCCAGTTGCTCGAAACCACAGCATCACAAGTATCACCGCAGCTTGTATTGTAGTCGACATACTGCAATGTGCAATCATTACTGTGTTCCGAATTGATGGGCGCTGTAGCTAGTGAAATTACTGGGGTAAAGACACTTAACAACTGTCCCAAAGTGGCGAGCGAAATCAGGTGCAGTGTATATCATCGTAACTAGCGCCACATTATGTAGAAACGTATCGATGAGTTGAGCATGTAGCTCGTCCCATCGCTTCGTGGAATAAAAAAAAATGTTAATAACAATGATATCATTAAACATTGCCGCGGCCGATCTCCTCCTTCTCATCGATTATTGGAACAAAGCAAACAGTTTCTTTCTTACTACGCTTTGTTATAGAATCAACGAGTACAATAGATAACAATGAATAGACAATACTACATACAATAGTGAGCGCTAAATGTTAAGTATTTTTTGTCTGTGGAACTGGCAGATGATGACACCTAGAGACGGGCATATTGAGGCAATGCGAAAAACCCAACATCTTTTTAATTACATGCAATTAACAGCAATAATTGCAGCATTTTTTGCTATTGGTTATCATACGCATGATACTAACCAGTGGTCGAGGTCTGAGCTGACAAAGGTCTTGATATCGTAGTCGTTATGGGGTACCCGTAAATTTAATAAAATATGTTATTTCAAACTATTCTTATTAAATAATGGAGATCCTTTGTGATAGCGATGATCTCAAGACCTTTATCATTCAAACATTGTACCAATCTATGATCTAGACTTGGATAATTTAAACAATTAACTATTACACGAATAATTAATATTCTAAACTTTTCACACCTATGACCTACTTCACCAAGGGTCACATCGTTAGTGCATCGTGAAAAACGGTACAAAATTTTTCCTTCACCTACAAACGTGTAGTTTCCAAAAAAATGAACAGGAATCCTTTCGTCTCGATTATTCATCGAGCTAAATTGTTTTAGCGAAATTGATCTGAAGGTTAAATGTTAATGGCATCGCTAATTACTCCGTCAATTAACTAGCACCTCTCCGCCATCAATCAAACGAACCGGCTGTAAAAATGTGACAAAAACATCCAATACTTTACTGAAGTCGTAACGTTAAGAATAGTGAATATACCGACAGCCTCCATTACATTGAAACTTTTGTAGTAAGAATATTTGTTGCGGTTAAACAAAGCGCGCATTGTACTGCGAACTGTGAGATATTTTACGTGATCGTTGCAGAAGTTTGTTAAGTGAAGTTGATCGGTGCGAACAAAGATGAATGGAAATCCTTTCAGAGACCTTACTAATGAAGTTTTATTATAACAAAGAGTCGAACAATAGACAGATGTAAATGAAAATAGCTGTTGATGAAATGTAAATTATATGAGGTTGGAAAATATCTCCCTTCCGCTTTTTTGCTCTTTATTCAATGCTTTATAAAAAGTGTTACAGTGATCGGATTTAGTTTAAATATGCGCCGTTTTGTTCGATAATCTGTATCCATCTAGACGGCAACTTCATAATACCTCCCTCGTAGAAGCCCCCCTCCTTATTTGCGAAGAACTCGGACAGCCACTTTTCATAAGCCTCTTTTGAGTTCAACTTTACACCACCAAGGGCGTTCACCATGGACAGGAACAGGTGGTAATCACTTGGCGCTATGTCCGGGCTATATGGTGGATGTGATAAAACTTCCCATCCAAGCTCCCGTAGCTTCTGACGAGTCATCAACGAAGTGTGTGGTCTGGCGTTGTCCTGGTGGAACACTACACCCTTCCTGTTGGCCAATTCTGGACGCTTCTGATCGATCGCCTGCTTCAAGCGGTCCAGTTGTTCGCAGTAGATGGTAGAATTAAGCGTCTGGCCATATGGGAGCAGCTCATAGTGGATGATTCCCTTCCAATCCCACCAAACACACAGCAAAACCTTCCTGGCCGTCAATCCCGGCTTGGCCACTGTTTGGGACGATTCACCGGCCTTCGACCACGACCGTTTTCGCTTGATATTGTCATATGTGATCCATTTTTGGTCGCCAGTCACCATCCGCTTCAAGAATGTTTCAGCAGCATATCGCAGGCGTTGATTCGGTCCAGAAGGTTTTTTTGCGTCAAATCATGCGGCACCCAAACATCAAGCTTTTTTTTGTATCCAGCCTTCTGCAGATGGTTTAAAATGGTTTGGTGACTAACTCCCATCTCCTGGGCGATGTCACGAGATACCACATGCCGGTCTAACTCGATGTAGTCCATGATTTGATCGGTATTTGTCGTCACAGGTCTTCCGCCGGCTGGCTTATCCATGGTGTCGTTTTCACCGGTTCTGAATCGTCGAAATCATTCCTCCGCGGTTCGAAGTGATAGAGTACCATCCCCCAAAACACCATTAATCTCACGGAACGTTTCTCTAGCGGATTTGCCTTTAACGAAGGAAAACTTTAAAATAGCGCAAATTCGGCGTTAGTGAACTCGCATGTTTACACGTCTATAACTGTTGAACGCAATATCCAAACTAATTATGCATAGCGTCGTTTTGTAGGTTATGTCAAGACCTTTCAAATTATGTATAGTATTGCCAGATACGAGCTCTGTAGCGCTTTGTACATAGCCGCGAAATTCAAGAGACAAAAAGGCGGAAGGGAGATATTTTCCAACCTATTACAAGTAAAGCCGACAGCAACTGGATGCGTCTAGCCGAAGATCAGGCTAAGTGGCTTCCGTTAAGAGCAGACCAACGGTCAACAGAGGACTGCAGCGGGCAGATAATGAAGATGATATAAATGGTGTTATTCTTCTTCTTCGTCGATATCACCTCTTGAGAGAGAGAGGTCGTGGTTATGACTTCAGATGGTAGTCGCAAGCTTAACGACGTTACGCAATTACTCTCTGGTGGCCGCTTTCCTAAAGCATTCATATAGGGGTAACGATGATGAGTTATTGACTGCCCTTATCTGGTCAGTTCATATCATAGGCGTTCTTTCTCGTGACCTGGTACCATCAACCTTTCCGTAGATCACATGGCGCTTAATAGCTACCTCCCCACAGCGGCAACCGTGGCTATAAATGGTGTCATAATTTTGACTGAAAATGGTCAACATTTCAATAACGTGGAACGAATTTATAAAGTTGACGCTAAAAAAAAATGCTACAATGTCTCGCGACGGCGACGTAAATGGTCTACATTGAATTGTTGCATTATGCAGCGACCCGCGCCAGACGAACATATATTGCCGAATACGATCACCGAAACTGCAAAATAACGTCTGCTACATTAACATATTTCGGTAGACGAATTTTATTATCTACAATGCGCTGACACTTGACCTCGATTCCGCAAAACATGAAATGACAAGGTGGAAGGAAAGAGTACGTGCAACACTCCAGCTTTGGCAGGATGGCACGATATGCTCCAACGGGGAAAGCCTTGTAATCGTCCTTGTAAAACTCTTTTGTGTATGTAAATTGGAGATGAGGGAACTAAAATTTTTAGTACACTAATTTTTGATAGCCCTATTTGGTGTTAGATTGGGATGTAAACCATGAAAGCAGCTGCATTAGCGCTACTACTCTCACCATGGAAATGACACAAAGGAAGTATTTTTGATTTTAAACTTTTCCTCTGCACTCTCTTTTGTTCGAGCTATGTTTTAATAACGTACAGACTTACAGCTCCACTTATTTTAATTTACTTCTTTGATATTGGCATCATCCGTACGATACCTGCTGTAGAACAAAGAGCTGGCCTAAAGTTTTTCCATTCGGAACATCTAACGCTTGATTCAGAAAAAAACAACTAAAATGGTGAAATTCCAAGTCTGTATGAAGACAATATGAAATTACGTTACTCTTAAATATTGCATTTTCTTCCTTCTAAATAGATCGGATATTTGTATCTGTGTGTGTGAAAATTGTACGTACTGATAGATGGGTAGACGTCCAACACGGTTTTCATTTCCCAAGGTCATGTAAATTTGGTGTCTGAAGCTGGCAACACATTATGCGGCACGGCGGCACGGCGGCACGGAGCGGGTACTGGACGGCCAAATGTCGGAATTATACGGCGCGCGGGCTGCAAACAACTGCATTTAATGTCCGCCATTAATCAAGCAGCCCCGCCGGTACATCGGCTTCGGCGTGTCTCATGTTAAATACATCGACTTCTTACTTAGACGCTCTCATACCCACTCAGGGTATAATGCTGTCATCAATAAAACCAGGGCTTCCGATTAGGGCCGCTACGGACTACTGAAATATTGTTTTCCTCCTTTGAGATTGTAATGAAATCATTTTGTCAGATAATTGCTTTCAGGGGTACGCCAGAAATTAAGCAAAAACTTCAAGCGAAAGAGAGTAACCCAATCTGCCTTTCCACCCCTGTAACAAATGTATGCCAACTACTGGATTATCTTACGGTTTTGTTATTTCAAAAAGCGATTAGCAGGACGTTGTACTGATGGTAAATGATACGCCCATCTATAACATTGAAGTACTAGTAAAGTGTGATGAACAATGCACCAAATTGCACTGAAATCACTTTGAGACGTCACCCCAGTAAATTCATCAGCAACGACTCCTTTCACATCAAAGCTTCGAGTACTTTTTATCCGATAGAAATAGGCAGGCACTTTCACTGCTTGACATAAGTCCTCCCAATGACGTCCACTTCGATCGATCCTCCGACATAACCGGCACGGCCACTGGTCCCGCGGGGCACTTGGGGCCGTCTTTGTTGGAGTTTATTACGGGGGATTGGGCTGTAACCCACCACGGTGACCCAGTGCGGGTTGGTGGGTGGTCAGAGTCTTATCTGTTATTCAGCAGCGTGCACCGCGTGCAGGTGAGGTTGATTTGGGCTGCGTATGATGTTGGGCAGAAACATTTACACCCCACAGAGATAATATAATTAACAGCTCTCAGTTTATCCGCATCGAAAGAAATAAAGATTTTGACGTTATTGTTGATGAGAGTAAATCTGAAAGCTTTATCAACGAGATTGGAGTACAAATTAGTAGGACAGATCAGGAGTTTATTAATTGAAATCCTGTGCATGTGTACCGGCAGCAAAAAGCGGCGAATCCTCTCACGGGCAGAGTTCGCGTAACAACAGCGCGAGTGCGTCAGAACCCTAACAAGATGCATTTCGTCCGCGGCATAAATCTTTCATGAGCGCGAGTCCATATAAATCGCAGTCATGTCGACGCTGCTTTTTATCAGCTGCGATAAAATTGGCATATTTTAGCGGCTCCGTATTGATTCGTGGGTTTTATAAATAAGTGCGTCCGGGTGACGCCGCACGCCGCACGCCGCACGCCGCACGCCGCACGCCGCACGCCGCACGCCGCACGCCGCACGTCCACTTGCCTGGGATGTATCCCGGTGTTAACATTTGCATTTCTAATAAAGCAAAGTAATAAGAAACCTCCACTTGACTATCAGTGTGCTTATACATATTTGGACATATCGTGTGAAGTAATTACGTTTGTGTGCCACTATATTATTATAGTGCGCTTTTTATGGTAGGTAATAATAATAATAATAAGCTATTTATTTGTCTAAAAAATTATAGAAAAAATAACAAAAAGGACGAAAGGCCGAGTATGAATAGAATTTTAGAGGTCTGAAAGTTGCTCCAATGACAGAGAAATTGAGCCTGGGACCTTTTTGTCTAATCTTTTTATTTTTGATGTGTTTTAATCTAATATACATAGACTTAAGTTTTTCTTAGATAATTCCTTCTTTCCTCCTGCCCTTTTCCCAGCCATGTGGGTTCGGCACAGTATGTACTTCCCGTCCATATCCCTCTATCAGCCGTCATATCTGAGTTCACACTCTTCTTACACATGTCATCTTTCACACAATCCATCCACATTCTCTTCGGTCTTCCTCTACCCTTATAGGCATCCACGTTCATTCCCATTGTAATATTATATATTCAAGCTCAACGTTTACTATCTAAGTATGGTTATGATCATTTCCGTTTACGCGAATAACGACCGTTATGCGCATAACATCGTTATTTACGATTATTACTCGAGTCGTTTTGTTGTGAAGTCTACGACGGCTGCTCGCCATACGCTCACACATATCGATATATCGTACGTCGATCGTTATGTCTTTCTGATCAGCAATTGCATCAGGGATAACTGGAAACGTTCATGTGTACATGTTACTGTGATGATACGCTTATGTAAGCCAAGTTGTATTGTTTACCTTTTATGGGTCTTCTGTTGAATGGTAAATTTATTCCATGACCATCATTTGTCGCATAGTTTTTTTTTTATTTAAGTAATAGTCAAAAGTGATATTTTAATGATTTATAAGCAGTTCTCGTTGATTTGTTTTAAATTGTTCATTGTAACAAGAAGACAAACAAACAACCCAATAGATGGCGCCACCGTGAACAATAGATCACGCTATCGTTTGTCGTAGCGCAAATCCTTATAAAGATCGTACTTTTTAGTGCACATTGCTTTGGGCCAGCATGTCAATATAGAGTATACAATTGAAGCCATTTACTGGATCTCTCCAGATCTTCTTAATACTAAGACGGGGACTAATATTGTTCAAAATACCAGTCCCCGCTCTCTGTACCCCACTTGAATACCTCTTCAATATTAATTAATAATACTGTTTCTTTCCTTACGTAAACTTTATCTCTAATAATCTTTTACCTCTTTCAAGTTATCTAGTCTGGCTTTAATTTCTGTTCAACCCTTAGGTAGAGAACACCCGTTAACACAACAACGAGTATTCGCTATCTTACCTTCTTAACTATAATTAGCTCTTTGTTAGAATATTATTATTGCAAAATTTAAATAGTTTAAGTTAATTTGTATGGTTAAGACAGAAATGTCATCTGTTCTTAAAGTGCCTTGCCTTTCTTCTTCTTTCCTTAGTCGGTATCAATCTTGACAGAGTGGTCGCGGTCATCACTTCAGGTGTTGTACGCTTAACATTTTACTCTGATGGCCTCCTTCCTAATGCATTTATATAGTGGGCAACAATGACGAGCCATTTACTGCCGCCTATATTTGGTCAGTCCATCTGATAGGCATTTTTCTTCGTGGCCTGGTACCCTCAAGTTTTCCCTGGACCACAATTCGCTCAATAGGTACTCGTCGCCATATGTGTCTAAAAAGGGTAAGAATACGAGATTGCACCAAAGATGATAAACACTGCTGGATGCCGAGTTCGTGACGTATAGACTCGTTGGTACAAAATTCAGTTTACGATACTTCAAGCACTCTTCTCCAGCGCCACATCTCTAGAGCGTATATCCTCTTCTCTACTTCTTGCAAGATCCACGTTGCTTTGGCTTTACTGAAGAAATCTTATACTTAAAGAATCTGAAGAAGGCAAATCTTCAGATTTATGGACTATTCCATATGAATTAAGGTCGACTAGAATTTGCAAATCTCATTTAACGGTATAACTAATTGGCGATTGGGTCCATGAGACTTCTACCTGCCCACGCCCACGCGGCCAACCCAGACAGTCAAACTGGGCGATGATTAGCATTAAATGAGGTCATTACTCGGCAACCTCACGGCGGTTGTCACCGATTCGTTTCGAGGACTTTTGACAGTAACATACGATCGAAAGAAAGGAATAGTTTTATTTATTGAAATCGTGTTTTTTTTATGTTTATACAATAATTGGACAAACATGGACTACGCTCAGTAAACACGTGGGCTCGCATCCACAAAACCGATTATCAGCGCACTTATTTGATTGTGCCCTTACACATTACCCTAACAAAATACACTACTGAATGTAACAGGAACAACCAAAAGGAAAACAAATGAATACAAAGGACAGGTACATAAAAAAATTGCTGTTAGATCTCATAAGTAAATGTCTTCCGGTTGGTTATTACAGTTTTTATTCAGTTTGAAATAATTAATTATATCAAGTAGTACTTTTCATGATGAAACGGTGACAGCTTTATTTACACGTGTAGTGAAACTACATGTTATACAAATAAAAGTGTCACGGGTTAAACTTGAACTTTCAATGAAACGAAACCTTGAAGTGAACTTGTTCCAAGTATAATACTACAGTTGCGCACCATCTCACACCCTCAAACTCCCATTGGGCGAACATGTTGGATAAATCACCTCGCCTTTTTTATGATGATATGTTATTTAGCGGTGGAGTGGGCTGTTGTTGTTTACGATTTTTTCGGTCCGTGTGAATACATTAAAATCCAAATAAAACTGGTGACGAGGGGAAATAAATATGCCCGTCTCCATTTGGAAGTCGGTTAACGAGACAGTTTTATAGTTTGGCAAGTGCAGAGGGTAGGTGGGGTGTCGGGGTATCCGGGTGGCGGCCGTCACCGACACGTCCGCTGCCGGCGGCGGCCCGCTCTCGAATGTTTATCAAATATGCAAATACCTTAACAGTGTTTTAACTGCCGGCCGAGCGGTTAAATAGTAAATGCACATTGTAGCCACTGGACAGACACATTTAATTTAACTGCAACACTTAACTAATTTGGAATTTAAAAGTAGTATATTGCCACGGTTACTCCGTACATATTTGGATCAGGTAACATTAAAAAAACTTGATTTTTTTCATTATACAAACCAACGAGACTAGCGGGTGGTTACCTGCTGGTATTTGATACACCCACCCATAACGAAATGACGCTAGTTAGCATAGTATGCACTGACCTACGTTGTGCTCCTCACCTTGAAATATAAGATGTTAAGATCCTTACCACAGCATTTTCATAAGTTACAGCGCCCCTCAAGTGGAAACACAGTAATGATTGTATACTGCTCTTTGTAGGCAGAAACAGGTGCTGCATTGATACTTTGCCAACAGACTAAATTTCTTTTTGATACACTAATTTTTATATCCTCCATACACATTCAAGTTTCAACTTCAAATGAAATATCAGTTTATATCCTTCTCATGGGTTAGACTTATTTTAATATCGAAGTTCCTCACAATTGTTTCAGTGGTTTTAGTTTATGAACGTGATAATCTCTTTTCCCACTGATTTCCTCTATCTCTTCATCACGACAAGGTAACTAAATAAGATAACTAGTACTCATCAGTCATATTTATATTACTATTGATTATAAATACTCAAGTATTCTATTAGAGGCTGGTTCTTCTTCTCCTTAAAGTGCCTCTCCAACTAGTGAAGGCTGATTCTAGTTACTGAATTTTATTATTTTAGATGTTAGTATTAAAGGAGATTTATGCATACATCGCTTTGTGACGATGCATTGTACATTATCTTTATAATACCACTAGTAGATTCGTAGTGTGATGCGTCAGCACATGGATAGCAGTTATCACAACCAGGCATAAAGATAATACGTATCTCTACGTAGTCTCTGGTATCTGGTGATCCTTGCTAATAAACTTCAATACAGACTCTATGCTGTAAATTATTATTTGGCGGGCCCCGTGCCCTGTCCGACGACTGCTGGCCTGCTGTTATAATAAATGTTAACCCACGCCGCCCAGAGTTTCTGATACAGACTAACGTCGTCGGAGAATAGACCTAAGCCCGCTTTCGACGACCGAGTAGATTCGTCAGAATGCAATAATCCAGTGACAATACGAAAATCCGCCGTCAGATAACTACACTCCACGTAGTACACTTTTTAGAAACAAGCTGTTGATCCGGCTCCACGTGTCCAGTGTCAGATTTCAAGCGCTGACATCATCAGAATCAAGAAATGTTAACTATTTTAAGCTGCAATAATTTACCTTCAAACGAAACTGTATATATAAGGTCGCGTTGCGGTCAATAATTGGGCGTAAATCAATGTGTCATTAACGCGAGTCGCGGGACGACGTCTTCATTATTTTAAACGTGAAATATGTTCAAAAGATTAGTATAAAAAAAAACTGGTTAACTATTAAACGGTTATAAATTAGAAGAGGCTAAATGTTTAACGTTCGCGCGCTGTCCGGCTGTCCGGCTGGGCGGCGCGGCGGCGCGGCGGTGCGCGCGGCGGTCAGCGCGGCGCTGAATTTTTATCGCATATTAATACAAATGGGGAGACGCGAACGTTTTACAAATAAACACCAACTTATTTATATGTATTTTATTTTAATAACATATAATGGTAATAGTATTGTCAATATTGTACTGATAGTGGGTTTTTCTTTAAAGAAAATATTCTATATAAATTACCTTGTAGCCGTTTAAATGGTTTAGTAGACACTGTGCAATCGTACAGACTTATTGTTTGGTAATGCAAAAGTTATTAGGTTGAATAAAAATATGAAAGACCAATCAATCCTTTGAAGCCACCATCAGCCGATAGACGTCCACTGCTGGACATAGACCTACCCCAAAGATTTCCATATAGTTCGATCCCGCCTTGCTCGCTTCCAGTGAGTACCCGTGATTTTCACCAGATCGTCGATCCAATAAAATCATCAAATCAACACTATAACAATTTTTTTTTTATTTAAGTAAACGATGAGACGAGCGGGACGTTCACGTGATGCTAAGTGATACGCCTGCTCATGACAACGTGGCTCTAGTAAGATTGGAATACACAGCACCGCATTGTGCTCGTCGCCTTGACACATAAGATGTCGAGTCCCCTTGCTTAAGTAATTATTTATATATTAGCCACAACGCCTTTCAACCCCTTCAAACCGGAATAAGGTTTGCACACTACCGTTTAGACTTACCATCAATAAAACTCGTTTTTTGTCATGTTGGCTGCTATCGAGACACCGATGCCTGCCATTACGGAGTCAGTACATAAACACTATTGTATTCTAGCTGATAGTAATCTCGCCGCTTTATATTCATAAAGAGCATATTCGAAGGTAATTTCCCGTGATGTTGTGTAACAATGTGACCGAAGAGGTTCGCGTGGAATACTTACACTTACATATGATGCAAACTGGATTTAGTCGACAATGTTAGCTGGCTGAGTAGATTTGAAAGACCATATACAATGTTTAGCTCGGACTGCGGATTCAATTCAGGGATAAGCACATTACACGGGAGCCAGAAGACCGTTAAAACTAAAACTATTAAATATTATGACAATGTAATATCACCCTAGTCATCCATGTTTCCTTCATAAGAGGAATAAAATGCATATACACGTAATTGAAATGTGGCCCGCAGTGCATTCCTTGCAATTTATGGACGCATTCGACATGAATACACAGCAAATGTATCATTAACCTTTGAATGTTAACGGGCAATAAAACAGGCGAGCCGCTGCTAACGTGTACACTTGCCATTTCTTTTTGCAGCCACAAGCCCGCAATGAACGTCGCAACTAATTATACACGTAAATCGATTCGGAAAATTGTTATTAATTCAAGTACTGATGTATATAAATGATTCCTTTTGTAGTGTTGCATGTACTGAATAATTTATACGCATACACAACACTGTTTTGGTATGCATTAGTGTAGTAATCACTTAATGGACAAATGATTCATAAAAAAATATTTTATGTATTGAAACGTATAAATACATTACCTTTTCTATAGTTTTAATGAACCGGAGAATATTTATTATTACCAACATCTGCTAGAACTTTGAAGATAGTTAAGGAAAGTATGTGCATATTAACAAGTAACAATGTAAAGCATGAGATGGACAGAGGAAAAAATTGCTATTCCATCGCATATTGTACATATATAATAATGTAAAGCAAGTTTACTGTGAAACTTCGTTGTCCTTGTAATATTAATGCCTAATTAATAATGTTTTGTAGTGACCAACTAGTCAAGTACCTTTACCGTTCCAATTTCTACCACTAAACAGTGTAGAAATATGATTGTGAACCGGTTTAAAGGACGCTGCAGATAATAAAAATGTATTAAAAACCTTTAACATCTTACATCTCAAGGCGGTGAGTACAATGTTGCGCTGTGTTTATCCTAATATTATGTAAACAACTGATTCGTCTCGTTATATCGTAAAATAAAAGAGATATATCACTTATTAAGTATAAAGTTAATCAGCACTCCAATACGAGTGTGTAACGCAACACCAGTTTTCGCGTAAAGCAGAGACACGAGCGGCGCGGCACCGCCGCTACATATTTACGACACCGTCTTTTTCCTGTCCTCTCGTAAAATTTACATCCACTCATAAAAACCGGACGCGAGCTATGGAAACTCGACTAATATCGATTTATTAATCGGTTACGGTACTCGATTATCCGTATCATTATCGGAGACGGCAACTATTTGCATTTAATGCGCCGTAAACATTTACGATCGTGTCGTTTGAAGGTGGAATCGATTCTCGAATTGATATTTTATCGATGCCCGCAGTCTCGTAGACGGCCGGCCACTAAATACGTTTGCAACTAATTTTATTACTAATTTATTGTAATGCGTTCGGGAAATCGGATTCATTCAAATCGATACGATACGATCGATCGATCGTATCGATATCGATTCGCGCGGACGGCGGGTTTACGTTGACGTGTAGATATTAGTCTGGTGCTGTGTGATTTACTGGTAGTAGGTCTGTGTTGTCGGAGACTGTCTAGGTAGCCTATTGGTGGCCACGGCATAAAGCGGCGAAGGTCCGACATAACCTATCTTTTCCCCCGAGGGTAGGTATGCAAACGCATTTCCCCCACGAAAAACAAAAAAGGGGGATATCATCGCAGTATATTTTTCTACCGCTAAACAATAGTGTGCAATTATTACCATGTTCCCGTTTGAAGGATGCTGTAGCTAGTGAAAATGACTGGGGTAATGAGGCTTAACATCTATTGTCTCGAGGCGACGAGTGCATTGTGGTGCTGTGTATACCATCTTAACTAGCGCCACGTTGCTATGGGCAAGCGTAGCACTTACCACCAGGTGATTGTCCAGCTCGTCTCGTCGCTTCATTAAATGAAAAGTGTCCAATTCGAGATATGCTTCTTTTGACGCTTCCTCGTACATTAGATGTCAATACACATATTATAAATTTTTCATTGTCTACTTTTACTGTTCCTAGTCAATGGAAGGAGGCAATTGTGACACCACTACCTAAAACAGAAAACCCTAAACATCTCAAAGATCTACGTCCCATTAGTATTTTACCATTTTTGTCAAAATTACTGGAAAAGGCAGTGCATATTCAACTTACAAAATACATTGAAAAAAATAATATTTTACCTTTGTACCAATCAGGATTCCGTAAAGGCCGAGGTACAATTACTGCTTTGCTGGACGTTACTGACAATATCCTTGCTAACCAAGACCTTGGCGAAGGCACTATTTTAACGTTATTAGACTTTTCCAGGGCTTTTGACAGTCTTGATATATCGTTACTTTTATCTAAATTGGCTTATTATGGGCTGGACCATAATACTTTGAGTTGGTTTCATAGTTATTTGTCGGGACGATCGCAAGCGGTACAATTGACTAGAAGCGATGGCTCTATCGCATTCTCTAATCCAAGGATAGTTGAACGAGGAGTTCCTCAAGGCTCAATTCTTGGTCCCCTACTTTTTATTTTATACGCTGCAGATCTTGCAAAAGTTATCCATAATTGTGAATTCCATTGCTATGCTGATGACGTCCAACTTTACATATCGGCAAAACCATCAGCTATCGGTAATGCTGTTCTTAAAATGAATGAAGACCTCGATCGTATTGCTAAATGGTCACGCAGAAACTCTCTACTTCTAAATCCTTCAAAATCGATATCTATGGTTCTTGGAAACAAACATCATCGTAACACAATTTTAGCTAAAAATATTAAAATTGTAATCGAGGGAAAAGAAATAGGCTTTACAGATGAAGCCAGGAATCTAGGCATCACCTTTGATGGTTATTTACGTTTTGAAAAACACGTTAATAATGTGGCCAGAAATTGTTTTTATCGTTTAAGAGTCTTGTATAAAATCCGTCATCTCATTTGCATTAAAACTCGTATTCACTTATCCGAATCCTTAATTCTCTCAAAATTAAATTACGGCGATGTTGTTTATGGACCTCGTCTTCTTTCTAGGACACGCCGAATAATTCAACGTGTGCAAAATACTTGCTATCGATTCTGTCTCGACGTTCCAGCTCGTAGTCATATCTCTCCACATTTTTATAAATCGTCCATGCTTAACATGGAATCGCGCAGGCAATTACACTTAGCTTCTCTTTTATTCGGAATCTTAAAATATAAGACACCAGAATATCTATATTCTAAAATAAAGTTTTCTCCTCACCAAGACAGATTAAACGCAAGAAGTGCGCGTACCTATCTCTCCTACTATAAGCATAAAACTGTATCATTTACCGGCAGTTTTCGACATCAGGCCACCAAGTGTTGGAATAATATACCTCCGCCTGTGAGGCAATGTAACTCTCTTTTCAGCTTTAAAAAATATTTTAAACAATTTTTATTAGAAAATCAAAACAAAAACATTAGAGTAGCACTCTTGACTATGTCATTAGCAACATACATATAACATATTTATTCACATGAATCTATTGCAATTACAATTACAAGTACAATTATAAAGATCTATGGTTACCAATAAGAGCAACATATCTCCTTCGCGATCGCGCCGCGGGCGGTAGCTGAAAATCAGTGTGTTGTTCACTACGTGGCAACAGTTACATTGAGCTACGGCCATTTTGTTCCATTGCAGTACACACGGCAGTATTGATTACCTAAAATATTACTTTGTCAATATATTTTTGTTCATCTGTGTTCTTTGATGTAATGTTTTTGTCTTTTTATAAGTGTTCTGTACTGCGTGGACAAATAAACTAATTTATCTATCTATTATCTATCTATCAATTCTTTCCTACAAAGTTAATTACAAAAATAAGGAATTGATATCTGCTCTTCTTGTACTTAATGATACTGCTGGCGGAGTAGATCGCTTGAATTGCTTATAACACTCATAGGAATAAATAGCTGCAGTGGTTTCCTGTTGCCGTCTGCTGATATCCGTTTTACTTTACTTAACACCCACCGACTGAGGCAGTACATCCTATTACTTTTTTAATAGTAATCACTTGGTGCTTAGTGTAACGCCAGCCCTCACCGATTAGCATCTAATTAGAATGTTTACACGGCGTATATCTACACTGTGTCCTAAGATATAAAAGGATCTTCCACCCTTTAAATAATTAAGTAGCTTCAATTTTGCGAAAGTATTTTTAAGGTTTTGTATTTTCCATTCATTAAGTTGACAAGAAAATTTGTTAATTAAAAATAAATAAAGCTCCAAGTTCATAATAAAAACCCTGCGTACAAGGGGGGCGGCCAGAAATGCTCTGGAGGATATTACAATGGCCTCAGGTGTCAGTTTTTAATAAAGAGCCAATCGGCCGGCCGCCGGAAGTGGCGCTGCGGTGCCCTTCCGCACAGGAAATGGAGTTCGTGTTTGTGGCTCGCTGCTGCACTAGGGCTGTCCGTACGATAGGCAATATTAAATAAAAATAATTAAGAATGAAAACTCTTAGATAACTCCGGAAATTGTTCACAGTTTTCCTTTAATTATATTCAAGAGCGATCTTCATAAAGTGATTTCAACTTAAAAGTTCAGACGTTTGTCTGATTTCTTTTGGGATAAAAGATTTATATATTATATTTTTATTATATTGTCACGCCTTTTTCCCAGTATTAGGGGTAGGCAAAGGTGAATAAACACCTACTTTTCGCCAGATGTGGTCAGATTAGGTCCCATGTAACAGGGGGCGAGCCTGTTGCCGCTTTAGTGGGGACACCACACGCACACACAAAGATGATATCAGTGTGCGGGTTACCTCGCGATGTTTTCCTTCACCGTTTGTATCTCGCTGTTGTAACTAAAGTTCACAAATGTACATAACTTAAATATTAAAGTCATCGGTACATGCCGAGATTCGAACCCGCGACCTTCGGAATGAAAGCCGCACGCTCTAACCATTAGGCCAGCGAGCTACTGAAAATGAAAGATTTAAAGAACTTAATTACCTTCATTCTCATTTCAAGGTCAGCGATGCCGTATGTCTGCTGGATCGTCTGCTAGTTGTGCTTGGGCGGTTATTATCACTGTACGAAAAGATCGCTCATCTGGTGGTACGTGATAGGCTTATTTTTAAAATTGAGGCTCTGCTGCTGATACTTACACAGCTTCTGATTGCCTCATTAAATCGGGGTACAGGATGGTTATATACCATAAATAAGCTGAGGAGTTCGACGGCGGGGTGTTATTTCGCTGCAGCATGTAGCTGTGCTGGACGCCATTTTGATTGATACTTCTATCCATATGTATGTCCAAATTGTACGGAACCAAATAAATATATTTATTCTTCTTTATATTCTTTTAGGAAGATAGTAATCAAGTAGCGGGAGAAAGGTTATGAAATCGTGGTACGAACGGCGCCGTGCCCCAGCGCCGGCGGCCCTGGCTGCCGCCCTCTGACCGCCGCGAGCCTGGAGGAAGTCTGCGGACGATTTTTGATTTTTCCTCTTTTTCCATTTCTAATACCGTGGGGTGATTTACGCGCTGGCAAAATTTGCCTACATTTTGTCACCGGAGGGTGCTTTGATGAGGTTTCTCTGTAAGGCTTTACCAACGCAATGTTTTGATGGGGGCGCTTTTGAGGGCGACTTCGCTGCAAATTGTTTGTTTATTGAGAGCATTCAATTTACTAGTTGATTGTCGGCAGTGATTGAAAAGTAATAGTAATTGGGTAAAGAATTTGTATATTAACTAGTGTGAGATCACTACGATTAGGAGGCAAGATCGTACTTCTACTTAATTTTATAATTTTTATATATTTAGGAGACGATACTCTTGGTTTGTTATGAAAAAAGAATAAAAGTATATAGCTCCATGTAAAGTAAGTTATATGTTAAAGTTATATGTGCAAATTGTAAAAAAAATATAAGGTAGAGTTCTTTATTGTGAGTGAAAGAAAGAGATACATATCTTCAGGTCTCAAGAGAATTTATAGAAATAAAAATGAAGTCATATATGAGAAGCTTTTTGTTGACAATGTACAAGTAGATCGACAATGTAAAAGCTTACTGAAATACAAATATTTACTGGACATTTCAAGAGACAAAGTTTAGTAATACGTCAGGAGTTCACCTCTGGAGCTGACCGCACACGAGGTGCTCGTAGTTTGTTACTCCCTAGGTCGTAAACGTGTATTTCATTGCGATGGCCTTTTTTAACTGCACCCCAGTGTCCAGTTAACCGGCGTTTGTCTTACAGGGGGGGCCCGATTGATGGAAGCTATTGGAATTACAGAAGCAAACGAATCCGTGAAACCGTCCGTCACCATTCCGCGTGGGTATCGCCGCAGCGCCTACTTCTGCCATAAAACAGTACTTTAATTCTCTGTTACGGTTTGAAAAGTGTTGTAGCTACTTCAATATATTAACCTAGAAACATATTATAAAAAGTAACTTACGCAGGTTAGAGCTGGACTGATGTAATACTTAATTCTCAGATGTAAAATCTGCTTTCGTGTCTTCCTTTCTTTAGTAAGTAACCCAGTTAAATATTACTGCACTACCTTACATGTCAAATTAGTTAACAAATTTTTATCCTTGTTAACGGTTAATGTTATTAGCTTTGAGATGCTTAACAATAAGTAAGATATAAGTAACTGTGTCTGATGGATAAAGACATAACATTATGTACCAACTACTTTTGGGTTGAACAAGGTCATACATCACACGTTATATCTATCAACATATACAGTTTTTGAAATACATAAAAATATCTTCAAATACAACAAATTTTAGAGGTTCTCATACATCTATGATCCTGTTTCATACAAGTAGTTAAGTTGAAACGATCGACTCCTTCAATGTAATTACGATCCTAACAATGTAGTTATTCTCCTATTGAATATTTAAATAGGCATATGATAAGCAGTCATGCTTTTTAAACATGTAAATACTTAGTACTTAGCGAGGTCATTGAACCCTCTAGCACCAGGTAGTAATGATTTTAGTAAATGCTGTAATATTGGAACTTATGACCGACATCCTTTTTTAATGCGTGCAGCTTTTAACTTTATAACTTTGAGGACTTTACAGAATTGGTTTTCATTATGTGACTACTTAATTTTGTTTCTGTTTGGTCTATATGTAACTTTATTCAACTTAATATCTGATGAATATATCAATAATTACTATATAAACAGTAGCTTAGACAATTTTAAACCTTATAGTGTTAAGGATATGTTAGAATTTCCTGTAACCTAGTGATGTAAATGGAGCCCCTCATCCGGTCCCGACTAAGATCACACGCAAACACAGCGTTTGTGCGTAATAATAAATTATCATGTTAGTGTGCTGTTTGCGCACACATTTTAGTGTACTTGCGTTAATCACAGTGGAAACTTGGCGTTAAGTTGTCGACAAACACACCCATTGCCCAATTCAAAAATGTATACACTAGGGTCGTACATAATGATTTTTAATCATTTGTATTATGATACATATACTTGCAATCTGCATCATCGTCAGATCTAATACCTAGTATACTAAAAAAAAATATTTTTATCAGCCCTGACGATCGTATTACGGAATGTTAAACTGTTACTTTCGAAGGCTTCATTTCGAAGTAATCCTTTGAAAACGGATTGCATAAGTCACCCTTTGGCCCAGCTGAAACGACTTCTCCTTTGTGCAAGGGGTAGCGGCGGAACACAAAACTCACCCGCAACACAACACCACTCAACGGAACAAGTTAACTTATAATTAATTCTTTTGATTTCTTTGAACTCAATAAACAGTTGTTATTTGTGTGAGTTTTGAAACTTCATTGAAATTCCCTTAAGCGTTAAAGATCACAGTTTTTTATGTAACCGGAAATCGATTGTATTTATTTAAAAAAGTTTCATGTATTACGCGCGGTGGAGCCGTACCATTGACATATAAATAGTCATCGCTTACTCGCTTACACACAATTGTTTTTGTATTTAACTAAGCGACAAGACGAGCGGAATCTTCACCTGATGGTAAGTGATACGCCTGCTCATAACAAGGTGGCGTTAGTTAGGATGATATACACTGCACCACTGTCACCTGAGACACATGTCGAGTATCGTTACTCCATTACTTATATTAGCTGCAGCGCTCTTTACATTGGAAGTCGATAGTGTTTGTACACTACCGTTTTTTAGTCACTACCTAGACGGTCTCCGGCAACAGAGACTTACCACCAATCAAGCTCTGATATCGAGATCGCAGATTCATATCTTAAATAAATGTAATGAGCGGTATATCTACTGACTATTACATACTTATTCTAAACAGATAGAACAAACAAACAAAGCAACTAAAATAAGTAGTTTTCTTCATTTAATGAAATAATATCCAATACCCAGTAAGCACTAGTTAACAAGTAGTAGACATTTTGACATGTACAGTGTTCAATGCTTTTTGTCGAGCATAGTTGGAAGCAAATGTCGGAGTGTTTTCCTTCGGCGGCAAACATCAAAGGATATTGTGTTATGCGGCTATAAGATTGATCTGCTTCCACGCCTGTTACGATATGTAACAACCGGACGTTAACAGTCATCACTGTCTCGCCACAGATTAAATAAAGAACTAATGTTTACTAACTATTAATTAGATTGAAGTATAGAAAGGATTCAGAAAAACTTTTAAATTAACCTTTATGAGTAATACACAAGTTAATACATCGAAACATAAAAACTACGGGATTGTAATGTGTATATATATATATATATAATATATATTAAAAATCCCAATATTGTTTTCTTGTACATGAAAATTATTTACAGCGGGCATCACACTTGGATGCGTAAAAGATATATTAGGGGGACCGGAAAGTAATGTCGTTTTCTTACGCTAAATACAAACACATACATTTTTAACGAGTCTTTATTTTTAATCAATGATGTATTCCCCATCATTGTCAATAACCTTTTGCCATCTAGTGAGTAAATTTTCAATCCCTGATCGATAAAAATTAATTGGTTTTTCGGCAAAATATCTAGAGATGGCATTTTGGATATCATCCAAATTTGCAAATGTTTTGCCACTTAAAAAGTGTTGCAGCGCTCGGAATAAGTGGAAATCCGATGGTGCAACATCGGGCGAATATGGTGGATGAGGCAGCACCTCCCACCCCAATTCATTAATTTTTTCTAGAGTTCGCCTTGCGCAGTGCGGTCTTGCATTGTCATGTTGGAGAATGACGCCTTTTCGGTTGACAATCGCTGGCCACTTTTCAATTAAAGATTGATTGACTCGCTGCAATTGTTCGCTGTAGAGGTCTGCAGTAACAGTTTCTCCAGGTTTCAGTAATTCAAAATGAACAATGCCGCGAATACTCCACCAAACACACAAAAGCGCTTTTTTGGGGTGTAAACCTGGCTTAGCAGTACTCCGAGGGATTTCATTTGGAGAGAGCCACTGCCTTTTGCGTTTTGGGTTATCATACAGGAGCCATTTCTCATCTCCTGTGATCAAGCGATCAAAAAACGCTTCTGTGTTGTGTCGTTGAAGCAATAAGTTGCATGTGATTGATCGGTTAGCCTTATTCTGTTCGGACAGATTATGCGGGACCCAAACACCTGCTTACTTTTCCAATCTGCTTCAAATGTTCTTGGATGGTCGACCAAGGTTTGTTGAGACTGTTTGACAATTCCTCGATCGTCTGACACGGATTTGCTTCCACTTCCGCCCTTAACACGTCGTTGTCTAACGCTGATGGTCTTCCTGATCGATACGAGTCGGAAAGATCAAAATTACCCGATTTGAACTTGGAAAACCACCTTTGGCATTTACGAATGTCCAGTGCATTTGGATAAACATCGCAAATGTTTTTGGTAGCAACTGTTGCGTTATTTCCCTTGCGAAACTCAAAGAGCATGCAATGCCGGATGTGTACCTCTTCTGGTATTTGGCTGGCCATTTTACCCAAAATTACAAAAAAAAATTGTAATTCAATTGTCTATAAGTAAAGAAATCACTATAACCTCACAATGTCTTTGGTACGCCTCTGAACAAAACAATGAGCTGACAAATGACAATCAAGTATTGGCATGCGCAGAAACGACATTACTTTCCGGTCCCCCTATTATCACCGTAAGTAGACAATTATAACACACTACACTTTGTGCGGGTACTTTTAGTTTTATAATAATGAGTTTAAATCAGTGTCGTGCTTATATTTACGTTTTACACGGGTTTTTGTATTTTACAAGGTTTTTTTTTTTCATTATAATTATTACAGTATTCTAGGTCGTAAAAACTGAAGTATTGTAGCAGTGGACAGGTTCGCGGTGGCGGAGAGCCAGCTCGGCGGAATGTGTGTGTGTGTGTGTGTTTGTTGCGAACTGGGGAGCGCGCGCGGAGCCGGCGGTGGTAGTCCGCGCGCTTCCACAGAATTACAAATGTGATTAGAGCGAGCCGGCGATGAAATGTTTGTGCGGCGAGTTTAGCGTGGACACGTTAAAATGGCGGCCGCGCAGCCTCCGACGGGCATTCCCGGAAGGTCCGATTGTCAACATCGATGCCTCCGTTAGCGGTATCGGATTTAAACGCTTAAACAAACCGCTGCGGCGTCGGCGCGTCACGAAGCGCGCTCGCAAAGGCACCGCCGCGACCGCCCGCACTCATTCAATCCTATTAAGAGCTTTTTTTAGCTCCACTTTTAAAGTAGAATATGCTAGCAAACGGTATAAAGCAAACAATGCGTAAACATCTACTCTACTTCACCACAAACAATGGAGTGAAACCTTTCACCAGTACTGATAATACATATTAAAATATTTTCCGCTATAAACGACCACACGAGCACGAGTTTCGCCTGCCGCTCCAGTGAGGAGTATTGGACACTGCAATAGTACATTTCCTCTTAAGCAATAGGCCTGATAGCCCGTAAATCGTAATTTGTGCCGCCAAACAGTAGTGAGCAAACATTACTGTATTCTGTGTTCAAGGAAGTTGTAGCTAGTGAAATTACTGGGGTAACGAGACTTAACACTTTGTCTCAATACGCCGAACACGATATGGTGCTGTGTATACCATTCTAACTATTTGATATGGGTAGGCGCAACATTTACCGTCGCATGAATATATCGTTCGTCTCGTTCATTCCTTGAATATAAAAAACACAGTAATGTTTATATTTTATACATATTACTGTTTATCATAAACGAGCACTGCGATAGTAATTTCCCAAGACGGTGTCGATAAATGGAAATCTACCGCTAGTAAAATCTGATTATATTGTTTTAGTTCATATTCATAAACTTTTCATTGAGTGCCTTTCATAGAATAATCATTGTACTGTTAACATTTACTGTAGCCATAAAATCAGATCGAAACACTATTTCCCTTTCCCCCACCCCCTCGATTAAGTAAATTGGACCCACATTTGTCTCGGCCCTCAGAATCTCCTGAACCTTTACTATACACCGTAACGTAAACGATACGACATAGCATTATGTTAATAATTCAATAATTTTAAAGATAGAATTTTATTCAGTGTTCAGTAGAAAGTAGTAAAGTCTTTTCTCGCGTTGCAAAAGGCGACCAACGACTCCAAGAAAAATGCAGCAGCTTTCTTTACCAACATACTACATGCCCCAACCCACATGATAAAACTAGCCTAAAGATAAATCTCTAAGTATGAGAAAGCCTGTGTTCGGCAGTGGGCTCTGACAGACTGGTAATTATGATGACGATGATTGATGACAGGTTTAAGCACTTAAACCTTAAAATGTAGAATTTCTTAAAAAACCTAACAAGTATATGTTTTTTAGTGGTTAACGCTTTTATTATTAAATTTTCTAATTTCACCACTAGATGGCGGTGGGTACATACGGTATAAGCAGTGTACAAATATTGTTTATGTAAAACAAAATAGATCTAAACGGGTCACAGTATTATTAAACTAGCTTCCTTTTAAATTGGAGGCTAAAAAACTTTGTTTCTATAAAAACCTTGTATCCTCTGTAAATTGTCGTGAGGTCGTAGTAGCGGCGTGTTAAGTGCCCCGCTCGGTAACGTTAGTGTCTCGCAGATAGGGGCTCACGTGAAAAAGCGGCTCGCCCGTCGCGGCCCGGATTAACCCTTACTTACGGCTAACGACGCCGCCTCTAATTGCGAGCAGCTCTGCGGGCGCGGGCGCGGGCGCGGGTTCGCGTTGCCGGCTCCCGTTGCCTGCCAGCGGAATGGAGAATTAGTGGTCGTTTTTGACCTACTTTCCGAGTGAGCAATCGGCGTGCATTGAAACTGCAAACGTTAAGAGCTGAAAGCCATTACGGCGGAAGTGGGCGAGAGAAGTAGGAGAGAGGGTGATGCTTTAGTTTTCAGTAATAAGAAGATAATGACTGGCGCCCTTTTTACCTCTTTGCTTTTGTGTGGAAAGGAAAGGATTGTTTTTAAGGTCAGCTTATTTGAAATGTTCTTTGTGTTTTAACTTCCTCGTTGTGCTTTGAGGATCGGCAGCTCCCGGCTCCATTATGTTAAAAGTATAACGTGTATGTAGATACATTACACACAGCGTGCTTCACGTTAAATCAGTAACAGTAATGGATGCCTGTTGAAATACATACTGTTGTCTGCTGTTATGGCAAGGGAAAATATATAGATATGTATAATTAGATTATTAAAAAGAAAATTGATTGATATAATGTCACAATCATTACGTAGCGATCCGAACTTTGCCAACAGCCTTTTCTCCCGATTACAATCTCCTCGTTGAATATATTACTAAATACAGTAAATTTTAAACTGTTCAAGGTGAAAATTGTTCGGAACATTCTTCAAAGTCGACAACGTGATTAACATTTCGATTTTGAATTTATTTTACGTGTCACAACAATCCGTGCAGCCTTATCCAAATAATATAAAATTGGATTTAAATATAAAAACTTATCATGACTTCATCACCATTCCATACTCATACGTCCATTGCTGGACGTACCAGTTTTTTTTTTTTTTTTTTTATTAACGTGTGTAACAAAATGCTGACGGATCGCACGCCCCGTCGCCGAAAGGGCCACGGCGACGAGGTAGTGTCGGACTCCAACCGACTCAAAAGCTTCACACGGTGTTACAACTCTGCCAATAGATACGAGGGGAGGCGGTAAAGAAACAGTACTCTTCCGCCGTCCTCGCTTTGGAGCCCGAATGAACGGGTCCACCACGGGGAGGAATGTGAAGCACCTCTCCCATCAAACAAGCCCTACGTGACGCCGCATCTGAACACAGAGATGCGCCATCGAAGCCATCTCGGGAATCCTTTCCAAGGGAGGCGCCGGACCGACGGCCCGTGTCGGTCGCGACGCCAGGTGCCTCTGCCGGATGAGGCGATCGTAGGTAGTGCGTTCGAGTCTCGCCCGATGGGGGTGAACCGTCATCTCGCGACTACCCCGTCTCACCCCACGGCAACCGCAGTCTAGTTCGAGCGGTCTCCCGTTCCCGCGACGCAATAGAGTCGCGAAATCGAGATACCGCCGCTAGTGACCTATCGCTTGCAACCAAAACCGCCACGAGCGCGGTCCTACACGGCTCTCCGGTGAGAGCTGGCGGCCGAAGTGTGGGACGACGGATCGTTGCACGCCTCGTCCGCCTCCGTCCCTACTCAGGCGTGGACGGGTCCCGGAGCACAAGAGCGCCTCGTGACACATCCACGCCCGGTGGAAATCTAAAAACTCCACAGTCCCTCTCCGAATGGTCCGCGGCGACCGGGAGAATCGATTCATCCTCTGCAACGACGGGGCGGCGCCACATTAATGGACCCCGCCTGTACCCCGCACCTATAGCCGACCGCTTTCCCCGCCGAACTGCAGTGCCGGGCGGTACAGTCGGCCGCTATGTGTCCGGTCTGTCCGAAGCGGAAGCACTCGTCGCTGCGGTCAGAGTCGAACTTACAGTTTGCTCTCAAGTGCCCCTCTTCCAGGCACTTCGTGGCACGAGGACAGCGTATCCACGCCGTCCCGAGGCCGGAGGCGCCGAACTAGATGTTGCCCGACCGAGCAAACGCCCGCTCGCGCCACCGCTGCAGCAACACCGGCGCTCGTGGCCAAATCGTCGAGCCCGGAGACCCTCAACTCGGCGCACTTGACCGGTCTGACGACACGGACGACCTCCTCGCCGAAAGACTTTCGGAGCCCCTCGGCGAGGTTGTCGGCCTTGACGCCATTGTCGCAACCGTATCCGGGCACCTCTAAAATCCGTGCCCCAGTCGCCGCCATCTTGAAGCGGAAACCGGCAATGCCGATGACGTTGAGGTTTACTACGTTAAGGGACTCCTCGCCGGTATCCGCGCGGTGAGAGGTCGCGGGCCGTTCCCGACGCTCTCTCTCGCTTACCTCGGCCCTAATGGCTGTCAACTCCTTACGGAAGTCGGCCACCTCGGCGCGCAGGCGGGCGTTCTCCGCCTGCAGCTGCCGCGTCTCATCCGATACGGTGCAAGAACCGAAGGCCGCCACGGCCACCTTGATGGAGGCCGCAGCCTCCTTCAGATCACGCACCAAATCGAATTTGATATTCTTCGATTTGCTGGCGATCGTCGCGATCAGCTTAGCGTCATCGAAGACACCTCGTTGCAGTATCGCTGCCGTCTGCTCGTCTGGAGCCATTCTAGACTCCAGCGCAAGAGACCGCGCGAGTCTCCGCTCCCGGTTTCGGTGGGGCATCGCTGCTGTCGCAGCGACCTCCTCCTCCGCCTGGAGCTTTAACACTAGACGCTTTTCAGCGTTGAACGCAGCCTTGGCCTTGCTGAGTCCGACGTATTTCCCGGTCGTGGGCGGGTACCCACAACGCTCTGGCTTTTTAGCCACTTCTTTGTCGTCTTTCTCTGAGGACGGCGACATAGAGTCCCCACTCGAGCGGCGTCGCTTGCGGTCCCGCCCGAGGTTGGAGTCGCGCGACGCCATCGAAGCGAGGCTGAAGTCGGATAACGACGCAGCTTCACTTAAGTCCGTCCGGGTGGGAGCGAAGACCATGTCTACATCGCCCTCGCTCTCGCTACGCTCCAAGCGCAGTCGCTCCAGCACCACTCGCGCTTTCGGAAGCGCGATCGGTGTCGGGGCGCGTTGCTTGAGCCCGTCCTGTCCGAAAGATTTGGCCGCGTCCGGGGGCGCAGCACCGTCAAGTCTGTGTTGCCTGCGCCCGTACTGGGGCGCGGCTTTCCTGCCGCCGTAGTTGCCACCGACGATCCGCTGGCGTTATTCCGCTGCTCATACACATTACCTCCTATAACAGTTGTGCCCACCCCAGAGTACGAAGGGCAGACGGCGCCCGATGGCGCCGTGTGGGATTCCCCAGCCTTGCGGCCGGGACCCACCTGGGGACTAATGTCTTTTGAACTGTTCTGCATAGTGTGAGTTTTGGGTTGCTGATCCACAGCTTTGGGCGCTCAGGACCAAGTTCCCCTTGGCCATTCATCCCATCGGCGCGTCGTACCTTAGGATTGGAGTAATTTGAGAGGTTGTCTTCCTCTTGACTCCGGTTGCAATGACCGCAGTCCCCGTTCCGCTCGGGGAGTGCTATGAGCGGGCTACGGGTGCGCCCGGCGTGGCCGAAGCCAACGGCCGCCCTAGGGGCAGACTCGCCGCACGACTCGACTGATTGCACCGAAGAGAAAGCTGAATCCACGACGGATATCAGTTTTCCCCTCAGCGGGCGGTGGGATCGTCACTTCCCTATGCCAGTGCTGTCGGATTATTAGCCGTCAGTTGCCCTATGCCCGAGAGCATAAAGCAGCTGCTGTTGCCCAGGGTACACCAGTCCCAGGAGATGCCCTCACCCCTGGACCGAGGTCCGAAGGGCAACTGCATCCCTCGGGTACACGAGAATGTTATCCGACCCAGCACCCTTGGACGTAGTAGTGTCCCAAAGATCTCCAAACTGGTCGGTCCAGTTTCACTTACGGCTTTCCCGTATTCAAGTAGCCCTATTTAACCCAATAATTTAAAAGTTATAAATTTTATAGGAATCTTATTGCGAAATTATTATTGTTGTGATATAAGACATCATGGGTCCTATACATCTATAAGACACATCACCACATCTATTTAAGATACAAACTTTTGACCCAAATATCGCAGCGAGAGTTAACCATTCTATTATTATTTCATGTGCTCAATAAATAAGGTATGTTGACAAGTAAGTTTTAAATTTAGCATACACCGGTGAAGATCTTTTGTTGTCGTGTTTGACGGTCTGTTTGCTTGTCTATTAGCAGCTAAGCGGTTAGCGATACCGGGAAATATGTTTAGATCTCAGTGAAAACATACGTTGGTCAATATTAATGCTTGTTTGCAAGTAATTTTATCGTAGAACCAATATGAGATGTTTATGCAATACAAAGCCACGAATCAAGTAGAAATTTTTGGAGGAAACTCACACGATATATTATGCTCTCACATATTACACTCTTTACTTCTATATATATATCATCTGATTGTAGGCCATGTATTTTCCCAGACACAGCAGCTATAAAAACGGCATTAGTAATGTACGCATATTACTTTCCATCACAAATAGACGCTATGGATGTTATCTACCTGTACGGTGGGTAAAACATTTCCATCGTTCTTAAATTTTACTAATTTATTAAAATATTCATTGTATAATAGGTTTAAAGTATAAAAATTAACGACTTGGTACAATTTCCGCTTATAAATTTCATATTAAAATTAAATTAAGTTGTCCAAGTGTACGAGATTTCTCAACTTTTGACGAATTTACAGCATTGTTGGAATCATTAATTCATAAACAGAAAGATAAATAATTAAGGTAGTTCTAAATAATTATACTCCTTCTACAGGTTTTCTTCTTACTCTCAAAATGAGTACACTAACAAATGTATTAACAAACTTCTGTACGTAAGGTTTTAAATGACTCCAGCAAAAGCCTTATTAAATAACAATCGAATAATGTGGGGGGACATTTTGAGTCACTCGTCTTTATTTTTATCATGAAATATAAAG
The DNA here is from genome assembly GCA_033220335.2 of Troides aeacus. Lineage (NCBI taxonomy): Eukaryota > Metazoa > Arthropoda > Insecta > Lepidoptera > Papilionidae > Troides > Troides aeacus. The sequence continues at coordinate 627,572 of CM067277.1, read as the reverse complement.
AAAAAAGCATTATCGCATGCCGCTATCTAACTCACAAATGATTCAAAATTACTGTTTCAAACGTCACATAAATTTAACCATAAAGATAAAGCGAATCGCCACTCTTTATCAGTCCTGACCCAAAAACATAAATTTCAATTAATTTTTTTTTTTCGCAACCAAGAGCACTTCCAATAAATTATCAAATTTATAGCTAACGTAATAAAATTACAGATAACAAGATCTTTAGCGAACCGAAATAGGAATATAAAAGTTTATATTACTTTTAAATTAATTCCGCGCCCGCGTCGTGTTTTGTGGTAAGTAATGGAACGACTCACTCACAGCGCTGAACGTTATCGCGGGATTTCTAAATATTGCTCCTTATCGCGATATGTAAATGTACTGGAAGTAAAACAAAACGGAATATTTAATTTTATTACGGCTCAGGACGCCGAATAAACGAATGTTAACAATATACCTATATAAAGATGTCTAGGCAGCCGGGCGATATTTGCAGTATAAAATAATATCTAGGGTCACCCAGGGCTCAGTACTAGAACCACCAGTATATTAGATTGTACACCAACCCAACAAATTAATAAGTAATTATTTATCTTCAGAATAATAAGATTTGTTCTTATTAATACTCAGCGTTTTAAAAACAAATAATTAATTAGGATTTTTATTTAAGGATAATGTTAATTATATTTATGGAAAATATTGAAGATAAATAAGTAAGACTATCAGAACATAATTTTACTCGTTTCCAGTTTTAGTATTATTTAATTCTATAGTCTATGGCAAAGCTAATGAGAGGTATTTTTGAGATTAAAATCAAGGGGGAGAGACTTTTTTGATTAATATACGGACATTTGAAACTACAGACAATTAACATAAGGCGTAAGTTTTGAAGGAGTAAACACTTAAAATCGAAACAAAGAGTGTAGAGAAAAAAATAAATGAATGCTAAATATATATATTTTCGAAGTACCTCTTCCTCATGAAGACGACATACAACATGTTGCACATGATGTTCGTGAGCGGATTGTTTGCGCGAGCACTACGAGCGCGCCGCTACGAGGACTTGCCGAAGCAATTATCGTGATTAGCCGGCGAGGAACGCTCGTGCGTACGCTGTTTGAAGTGTTCATACCAACAATGGTTATTTCAATTTAGCCGAATTAGCGGGCGCGTGTTGTGTTTGCGATAACTATACCCCGATAATGGGCTTTTGAAATTTGAATTTCACTTCGGACCACACCCGCTATTGTCGGGGTTTGATGAGGTGTTAATTTCATTTTGTAACTGTTGTTTCTTAGCACCGTAGTTTTGTTTGTTTGTTTTTATTTTAACTGTCACTGTTTAATCAAAGATGACACTTCTGTTTGAATTACTATATAAGTTTTTATCATTAATTTGTCGATTCAAACATGATGCTTATTTAATAAACATATTACCTAAATAATCAAAAACAACAAGTTGAAAACAATTGTTGAGCTGTGATATATCATCATCATTAACATACAGTATATTTATGTTACAAGTTATAATGAATTTATAAAAATTACAAAACTTTTGTTCAACTTGAAATACCGATTCCCAAAAAGGGTATAAGCTCCAACAATAATCTAAATGAAAAGGAAACACAATCTAAGCGCGTCCCAGTAATCCTTATTCCGGTAGACAGTACCACACGAGACGCTTGTCCTCGCATTTTTTAACCGGCACTGGACTCGATTAATCTTCCTTATCTGTCCCATCGGCGGCCGCCACTTGAATAATCGCTTTGCGGACGAGTTTAACATAAATTAAGTTTTCCACGACACCTGAGATACCTCCCTGTGTTAAAGCGGCCGCAACACCGCCGCACCCGCGGGCCGGCCCAAACTTAACTTTAACCTCAGCGCAGTAGAGTCTGTGACGGAAGCAGAAGTTAAATCTGCAGGTTGAGTAATAATGAGCCACATTCGAAAGATGTATATCGCAGGGACGAAAGAAAGGTTAAGTGTGAACATTTGTTTGTTAATGCCCTCTTGTAATGGATTCGTGGGTTTGTTTTTTGGTTGGATGATATGTCGTTCCGGCTGGATTGATCGATCACCCGATTATTTTACCCAAACGCGCCTGTAACGGATGGGGTGCCATCAAATACGAGTAAAATTGTTGGTAAACATGGGTGCGGGCAAACCAAAATTAATGAGAGAAAAGATAGGATCTCTTTTAATTATACATACCGATGAAACAAAAAACAATTCGCTTTAAACAAACTGCCAAATCAGTGATATTTGGTGACAGACATGTATAATACAGTTTAAATGTGATGAACTTTAAAATCTGGTTTTACACTATCAGATCTTTCTTTTTGGGGAGTACCTTGGTAAGTACTTTAGCAACTGTTTGCAATGCCGTAGTTTGTTTTGTGTGTGTTAACGTTTAAACGTTGAATGCCTTATGAACTACGTAAACAATCTCACTGGCCCCCATTCTCTCGGATAGATCGATAGCTTCATCATCATACCTTCATATAAATCGGACCTCTTATGTTAATCATTGGAGAAGCCTGTGACGTCACCCGCAAGTTTCCCCGGCGAATAACACAGGAGATCCGATGTCAAATAATAAAGTCAACAATTCTCTGTCGTATCGCCTTTTTATCGTACAAGAACTACCTGCAGCGATGTCATTATTACTAAGATCTTATTCGTCTGCACCTGATACATGACAGCTGCACTCTGCGTTGCAATCATCAGTTCACGTGTTGCCGTTTCACTTGCGTTTGTGATTGACGGGCACGTCAATTAATGTTTCTTGTATAACACGAACAAACAATTAACGGCCGACGAGTCAAATAAAATGAGCGCGTCGCGTGCAATTAGTTTCGCATTGCTCCCCGAAGAGCATCCGTCCGTCCGTCTGTGCGTCCGCGCGGCGGCGACTCGCCTTGCTTTATGTCCGCCTGTCACGCGATCCGCTCGTAAAGATGCGCCGGCGCAGCCGAACAATCTGTTTTACATTTATTTAGATTTAAGTGCCCTCCCAACCGACGTGACGACCTGTGTTGTCTTCTTTAATACGTTCCCTGCTGTTCAACTCTGATATTTATGAAAATTCAACGGTTATAACTAACTAATCTAGGACGAACATTCTATGCACACAAAATATTTGTATCAGCATCATTCATCATGGCCGATTCATCGATTCAATTCGACAGCTGGACAGCGAGCGGTAACTGCGCACGCACGTAGTCTAAGGTGAGCGCCGTGCTGCGGGCTCCTGATCTGCGTGTCCGGCACATACTCCATCATTGTAAATTTACTCAAGTGAGATGTTTTTAAACATCTGATAAAAATTAAGTTTTAATGAAATCATCTGCGCGCGTGAACGAATAACTTAAAATCAGTCCGCGAACGGGAACACAAGCAACGCAGGCCCGTATCGAATGGCTGGAAAAGTTGTTTGATTGGTGCATGTTAAAAATTTAACAAACAATGTTGAGCGCGGCGCAGCGGACATGCAGACATGTCTGGAAATCCTTTTACATGCCGACGCGAGGCGGGCGGCGGGTGGCAGGCGGCAGGCGGCGGCAGACCACCCCTCGCTCCACGCCAATTCCCTCTCCAAGTGCTAAACACCTCGCCACACTTACCCACAGGCGGCAATACGTTAAACACAAACAAACAAATCTATTGAATATTGTTATAGATATTTTAATTCAGTTTTTATTGACATAATGAATATCAAATCTATGTCGACACTAAACCAAAATGTTTTTTATTTAATAATCTAGTTGTTGGACATGTTCGCAGTATGTGTCGCGGCGTAGACGTCGCCGCACCGTGCCGCTTCTCCATAAATACTTAAACGTTACAACCAATCTATATCATCTAATGTATTCTGTGTTCCGATTGACAAATTTTAAGTGCCGGAGTATTCAACATTAGCACGCTTTACCATCGACGGCGTTATCATCACTTAACACCGAGTGAAATGTTTGCCTACTGTGGATGTATCATATATATCGTCATTATAAATGTTCAGTTAAGGGAATTAGTAGTTAAACGATCTATAACAATATTTTTCTAGCTGAACTAAGGTCTATGGGTCTATGTATACATGAATACACAATACTGACGAGAGCGTTAAGTGAGACACATATGTGTGTGTGTGGGTGCGCGCGCGCAGCCGCGGGTCCGCTCCCGTATGGGTCGCGATGAATAACGTCAGAGCCGCCAATTACGCGAACTAAAAAATGTCCGCGGGCACCAATTAAAATGATTTACATATCAATAAATCCCGCGCGCGCATCCGGTGGGGGTGGGGGTGGTGGTGGTGGGGGAGAGAGTTGGGAGGCGGTTCGCTTTATTGAAATATCATATCCGTTTGTTTTTTTATTGTTTTTTGATAAACGAACAGCTTGAATTATGCTTCGTTTTAATAATCGTTATTAATGGACGTATACGTTTATCAACGATATACGTGAAACGATTAACATAAAGTTGTTTTCTTTTTTCTGAATACTTTAACAAGCACCATTTCTAAGCATATATATATATATATGTTTTCTATGTTCGCCAATCACGTGAATACTAGTGAACGCATCGACGCGGAATGATCTGTAGTTGGTTACAAGCTGTTTAGGATTTGAATTTCATAGATCGATCATCATTTTATTTCTAATAAACTTTTATTAACGTTTTTATTTCGCATTATTTATGCCGTTACTATAGTAACGATTGTTAAAGAAAATCATTTGCGGTTGCGTTCGAGGAATATTTCAGATAAATTTCGAGTCCAATTGTACGTAACGACCAGCAAAGGGACAGGGAACAGCTGGTGTATATATAATACAAAAATAAGACATCTCCAATTAGAATTAAGTTTAGAGCTGTTAATCTGTGTATGGTTAATACCTACTTAATTTTATAGAGAATTTATTGTTGGTTCCGTTACTAGAATCAGTCACCATCATCATTCGCTCTGTCCGAATGGCTGGTAGAAAGAAAAACTGCGCGAGAATAGATTGATTTACGTCGCATGTCACTTCAGAGGGTTATAATTGCCTGTCAAAGTGTTGCATGTCAAAGTGCAATTTAAAACATGGGAAATTGTTTTAACATTTAGATTTACTATCGAAGTGTTAATATGGTTCTTGTGTTGTATGCAATAGAGTACATATTTGTATGATACGGACGTCGGGACGTCGGATAAAGGAATGAAGTCATATAATTAAACGCAATTTAGATATATCACCGCGGTGCGGCAACGCAACGCACTCCGCAATAAAACCTAATTACAGCTATCGTTCTAATGACAAATGATGGATGCCTGTGTTAGCGCTCCCCCGCACCCCACCGCACCGGCACCCTCGACCTACCCCCTGCAGCTCCTATCCGTTTCCCCGTCACCCCCGGCGCGACCTCACATTTCAAAAATTACAAACGTACGCGTTTTTTATTACGTTTGATGCGATGTCATTTATAATACAGATTATAAATTCATTAATCTAACTTAATGTAGCTTTTTTTGTTGTCCAAGTTAAAGTCATTTATTGTCGTTTCATTCTTCACTTTCTCTATCGGTTTTGTATATTTGGTCTGTAAACTAAAGTACCTCATGTCGTTAGCTGCGTGACCAATTTTAAACTACTTAGCCAGTGCATTGGTGACCTATTAGATCTCGTATCAGTCCGTAACAGCAGTGCGTTTGGGACCTAAATGATCTCAAATTACTTAACTATTGAATCTAATCGAAAGCACGAATCATGTTTGTATATTTATCTCGGGCAGACACATATAAATGAAATTACGACTTGTGAAGGAAAACATAATCTTTGTCGCCGTACCAGAGGGAAGAGTCTTAGGAGATCCTTTAACACACTGAATGTGTTAAAGGATGTAGTAACTTATTTATATCAGACATTTGAGCAATGGGAACAATTTCCTCCTTCTCTTCAATTTTCTTTTCGGAGTATAGCAAATTAACACCATTAGTTACATTAAGTTTGCCACGATTGTGTTCCGAACGGAAATCCCGCCGTTTTAGTGGATAAAAAGCTTCACATAACTCTGACTTACCCCCCGAAGACAGAGGGTCTTTTTGAAACTTTCCTCTCTGAAGACAAAAAAAAGAGTTATGCCATGGATATGTTCCAAACGGAGATCCCATTACCTCCCCAAAGGTCGAAGTGACCACCGAAGGGATTTTAAAGCATTAGAGGCCGTTGTTATATCATATAGGAAGTTTTGTTCCATTTCCCACCACTCGGGCGTTATGCGGGTTGGTGGCAGAATGACAATCGTTTGTTGGTTAGCAGGGTATACCTCGAGCAGGTGAGATTGGTTTGAGTCCCGTGAGTTATTGCGCAGGACCCCATACACCCCCGTAATTAAGGCCATTACTAAAAACATATCTAATAAATGTTACTAGGGGGTGAAGTTTAATAATAAATAAGTATAATAGCTGCAGCACAATTTGAATACTTCACGTTACAATGTTATTTCAAACTTCCGAACAGGTTAGATCAAACAGTCAAACCTGTTGTTCTGCAGTAATTACTGGTAACGTAACGATAAATTAAAAACAAAAAACGACATTTTAAAGCGATACGATTGTAAATAATACTATTTTGAATATTTGTTTGTAAACAATTTATTATTTATTGATGATGATGTGTCAAATGTTAGGAGTAGTATACTATAGCCCTGTAGTACCGGGATAGTAAGAATAGGATTAAGGTAAGCCTTGCCTGTCGTAGAAGGCGTTTCGCGGGCTTTGAGGATGGAGGCCCTAATCGTTGCACAAGCGAACCTGCGTCGGACAGCGTATGGCTCAGCGATGGTGCCTAGGAGAGATAAGCCCCTGCTCAGAGACGTGTACCACAAAGGGTAGAGAGGCACCGGTGCGTTCTGTAATAGATCCTGAGACCTCTACGAATGCACTGATGCAGACCACCGCGGAGATTTTAGTGAGTAATAATCTCACATAATCTTGGCTTTCCCCCAGGAGCTGAAAAAAAAGAATAGTATACTTTGCAATATAGCAAACGCTGCGCTGTGCATACGAGCTGATTTCAAACGCAAGTGTACAACACTATTAATATATGAGGATTTCGCCGATGTACACATAAGTAATCGTGCTGTATAGCGACACTCTGTAACGAGTGGACACATAAAAACGGATAAAAACCAATAAAACGCGGCGACTCGACGGACGCCGTCGTTAAATGGACTCACCTGAATTAATTTCACCGAAATAAAACTCTGTCGGAGCGCGCAAATATCATATTTAAAATAATTTACAATCCTGTTCACCGTCTACAAATATTTTCCTAAATCAAACGACATTTAAGCCGGACATTAAATTTTTATTGAGGAAGCTAAAACTTTTGATGAAGCCGTAAATTATAACGACACTAGATGTGTTGTTAAACGGTGCACCCGTTTGTAACTTGTGTGTCGATACTTAAGATAAACTTATCGATAACTGGAGGATTAAGTTGAAGTAGTCAATTTGACAATAGTGGTAAAACTCATCGGATACCTTTTAGGTCACAGCTCCTATTGCAGTCAGCAAACAGTACTAAACCTAATAGATGAAGCAAGTTGGAAATTTAAAAGCGTATAACCTATTATAATATCACAATCTTTATCGGTAGACAGTAAGTTTTACTGGAAGTAGGTCTCTGCTGCCGGAGTCCGTCTAGATGGTACCTGCGCCTTTTTCAGCCGAAACAGTAGTGTGAGAATATAACCGTGTTCCGATTTGAAGGATGCTGTACGTTTTGCTATTAATGGGATAACAAGTCTTAACATTTTACGTCTCAGGCGACAAGCGATCCGTACTGCAGTGTGTAACAACCTAACTGAAGCCACTTTATTATGTGCAGACGTATCACTCACCTTCAGGTGATCGTCAGGCTCGTTTCATCACTTCGTTGATTAAAAAAAAACCGTATTAGCGTATTGCTATAACAAACTGAACTAGTCACACTCCACGGCCGCGCAAATTTATGTACGTCGTTACTACGTGAAGTGTATAAGTTCAAAGCAAAAAACTGATATTAAAAAAAAAACAAATAACAAATAAACCTCTTTTAATTTAAAACGAAAAAAAACCCTATTGAATAATGTTATCTTGGTTACTTTAACTACAATTATAAATCACAGTTTAATTTTTGCGCTGAATAATTTCACGGCTTAAGTAACGTTGATTAATTAACATATTGAAACTTAATTATACTCTATACATCAAGCGTGACCTCTACGCGAACGTAAGTCGACTTAATAAGTTGCCACAATTCCGGCTCCGGTACCTGCACCAAGGTTTAGCAGCATAAAAAAATATGCTTATTTTACTTAAGTAACTTAACAGTTACTAATCTTATAAAAGTATTTATGTACGGCTTTCTTTCGTTTGTCTTTCTTTGTTTGTAAAAAAAAGTTTAATATTTCACGGTAAAATAATTTCTTTAACTTCAGAGGTCTACGTTAACTGGTATCAAGTTCAATCATCATCATCAGATAGACGTTCACCAAGTTCAATGTAAGGTAACCGCATTCTGTACGATGTAAATGCTCCTAAAGAAAACTAAGTTTTTTTTTAATTATTCAACGAAGCGATGAAACGAGCGAGAGGTTCACCTGATGTTAAGTGATACACTTGCTCATAACAACGTGGTGCCAGTTAGGATGTTATACACAGCACCGAATTGTGCTCGTCGCCTTAAGACATAAGATGTTAAGCCTCGTTATTTCAGTAATTTTCTTAGCTAAAGCGCCTTTCAAACTAGAACGTAGTAATGGGTGCTTACCACTGACTCGGCTGCGACCAGCGCTGCAGTGTACTTAGACGGTCTCCGGCAAGAGACCACCGCCAGCAACAGGGTTGAAGTGTTGGCCTTTTCTAGTTAACAGAAACTAGTTGTCACCAGAGATGATGTGTATGTTACGAAGCCTGCGTTCTATTCAATATAATTTATAGTCTTACATCATCATCACCGGCCGATAAACGTCCACAGCTGGACATAGACCTCCTCCGAAGATCTCTATATCCAGTCAGCATGGCCTCCGGTACGGCTGGGCACTAGGGGTTGTCGTATGTAAGGATTCATATGGGAGGATTTGGGCCATTTCCCACCACGCTAGCGCAATGCGGGATGGCGGGAGCCAGAGCCTCGTTTGTTGATTAGTAGGCACCGCGAGCAGGTGTGGTTGGCTTGGATACCGCGAGTTCTTGTGCGGGAGCATTTACATACTATATATGCTTGTATAATACTCTAATGTTATAATCATTAAGTTATTGGAATGATCAAAACGCATATATATATATGCGTTGTCATGTACGCCGTTAATATCCGTCGCCCGTTATCGTATATCGCGTATCACCGCGCTATCGGCGTCTAATTAAAAGCAAACATTCAAATACATTCACAAAGATAATGTATCGCGAGGCGTAACTTTTTATGTTCCCGTTTGAATGTTAATCAGCTGTTACTCAGCAGCGCTCAGTGCACGGCTTGTCGCTGCACCAGCAACAAAACGGCAGAAGAAGTTCATTATTACTATTAAAACCTGAACATGTTATATAATTGATGTCTTAATCGTAGTCGTAATAATCACGATAACTTAGGAACAGCTGAAAAAGTTTTAATATAACAGCAGGCAAAAGAGGCTGTTCAAGTACCACCGCAGCTGCTATTGCTGCTAGACAGTAGTATGGAAACGTTACTGTGTTCCAGTTAGAAAGGAGCGTAACGAGACAGTTTCATTTCTCAAACCCACGAGCACAACGTAGCCAATAGTAAGATATCCTAACTAGCGCTACATTGTTACAGACGGGTGTATCACTTACCATCAAGTGAACATCCCGCTCGTCTCAATAAATGAATAAAAAAAAACTTAGTGATAGAGAAAGGTACGAGCTGAATTCCAAATGGAGATCATCCTTCGAACACTAAGAAAACATCCACTCGTCAAGTGAAACCTTACATCCGGTTCGCGCCGATTTCTCACATTACTAAGTAATTGAACGTTAAGTATATCTAATGATATCCAAACGAGCCCCACGTAGCGCTCGCTGGTTATTTTTTTTCCTATCGTAAGTAAAAAATACATAATATGACTAAACCAACATATGAATGTGTAATTATGTTTAATTACATCTATCTTGGTAATTACGGGTAATTTGTCTTATTGTTTAAACGAGAGCTACTAATAATAGACGATTTGTATTCAAAGACTATATTTAAAAAAAAATTAAGTATTGTGAGTAAATTGATAACTTTGTTAAGTTAATAATAATGAGAACAGGGAGTTAAGGTGGCATTTTCAACCCTGGATAGGCACGGGAGGGCCCAAACGAGAGAACATACTTTTATAATATATTATATTATTACTTACATTAACATAGATTTATTAATGACTTAAGATTCTCGGTATCCTCATTCTTTCTTCTTCTTTCTCCTGCCCTTTTCCCTACTATGTGGGGTCGGCACAGTATGTACTTCTCTTCCATATCCCTCTATCAGCCGTCATATCCAAATTCACACTCTTCTTGCATATATCGTCTTTCACACAATCCATCCACACTTTGTTAGGTCTTCCTCTATACTTATAACCATCCACTTTCATTCTCATTACTTTGTTTGTTATATATTCTTCATCCCTCCACACAACATGCCCGCACCACGCTAGAGCTATTTGCTCCTCAATTTCTCTGTCACTGGAGCTACTTTCAGGCTTCCTCTAATTTAGTCATTCTCAATTTTATCCATCCTCGCCACACCGCACATCGATTCTGTTTCAATGTTCCAGCTCGTAGTCATATCTCTCCACATCTTTATAAATCGTCCATGCTTAATGTATATGTATGTGTGTGTTACATTTTTTTTGCTACTTTAAATGACTTATCTATCTATCTACACCAGGGTGCCTCCTCCTGTATGTCTGATGTCAGGGCATCCATTACCAGGAGGAAGAGATACGGACTTAATGCCGACCCCTGGTGTAGGCTTCTTTCCCACTATGCGACATGAGCTTTATTCCTCTATAGTTGTTGCAGAGCTGTACATCACCCTTGTTTTTAAAGATGGGTACCAGTGAAGTGCTACACCACTCATCAGGGATCGCATCTTCTTGTAACAACTTGTTGAAGAATAAAGTCAGCCACATCCATTCATCCGACTTTAACACCTTCCATACCTCCACTGGCATTCTTTATACCTTGCACTGATTTTCTTACTAATCCATAGTAATCTTTCTCACCATACCCATATTGAGCGCCACACTTTCAATACTCCACTTTAGATATTCTTCTCGTTCATCAGTCTTCCAAAATATTCCTTATTCTCGGTTTCCTGATTGGTCCTGTCAATTGTTGATTCATCATTATCAGCCTTTGTTTATCTACAGCTGGATATAGGCCTTCCACAATGTTTTCCACCAAATGCGATCCTCAGCTTGTCGCGTCCAACCACTTCCGGCCGCTCTGATGGTGTCGTCGGTCCATCTGAACGGAGGACGTCTTACACTTACGCGGCCTCCACTCTAAAAGTTTTCTTCCTTCTTATAAGAATTGTTGGATTCTAAGTTAAGACAGAATTTTTTGAAAAGTAAACTTTGGTTAAGCTTAGGTAGGCTTAGGTAAACTAAACATAGATGCGTGCTGCTAATGTACCACTTCCTTCCGTTTTAAAATAAAACAATAACTTAGTATAATAGATATTGTCCTAACAACAAAGAAAATCCAATGCAAACGATTCCATACATTTCATTATGTAAATCTACCCCTGTAAACTGCTGGTTATTGTGTCAATTCTGTCTGAAGGCAGAATTAAAAGCACCCGACGACGCCAGCTCCCCAGGCACTTTATCCGCTGACACCTCATTTGTTCCTAGATACAATCGCCTTCCAGACGTTTCCTGCTGCACTACGCAGCGGCCACGGAGCAGACATTGTATTTAAATGTTTCTTTCATCGTGACGACTCATTCAACTCCTTATTTCTGTCAGCTCGTAATACAACGCAGTTATTAACGATCTCATGAACGGTTTCTTTTATTTATGTCTAGATTTAAAATGTCTAGGTTTTTTATTACGTTATGATTATGACACATTTTTGTTGAAATATATAGTTCTATACGTGTTATTACTTCATTTTTAGTTACCTAGGTCCTCTACAATAATTGGAAGTCTCAATAGTTATTAGTTTTTAAAGAAAATGTATAAGCCACCAATAGTGCTTAAATTTTTATTAATATCATAGGTATATATTTTTGTTTGAGATAGGAAACGGATGGGAAGACGTGTGATCATAGGACCAGCGTCTACATTTTAAAACAGATCCATATCCAAATCCGCCTTTCATCTGTCTGCGTCAGACATTTCAGTTTTTCGGTCATATTGCCAGATTAAATGGAAATAACTTGGAGAAACTTGTCGGTACTAGCAAGATTGATGGTAAGAGGCCGCGCGGACGGAGCCCAACACGTTGGATTGACCAGGTGAAGGAGACTATTGAAACAGCTGTATATGACGCTGTACAGAAAGCATCAAAAAATAGTGATTGGCGTAACATAAGATAAGGAGTCACGTCCCTCAGCGTTAAGGAACCGACTTAAAGAGAGAGACATCTGTGATCACAGATCCGATGAACTAATCCCTTGTGGTAATGCTCCGGCGGTATTTTGTTAAACCTAAAACTAATCATCACAAGGACGCTTTAGTTGATGGCTACAAGACTTGCCACATGGTTCTCAAAGTGTCGAAACACTACAAATAAACGACATTACAATTCAAGTACCAGCGTAGTGGAAAATGGCCCAAATCCCTCCATATCAATCTATCTGATCGTGTGAGAAATTTTAGGAGAGATCTATGACCAGCAGCGGACGTCTATGGACTGACGGTGTACTATTCAAGTTAAATTTGATAGTTTTTTCATACGAATGTTTAGTATTGATCATTTTTCAAAATTGACTTATTTGTTAATTAAAAGGTCAAATGCTCGTTTGTTGTGACAACAGAAATCATTTAGTAATGTTTATGTGTGTATGTAGACTGGACAGTAAAGATCTCCGGGTCGGTGTTAGGCGGCTAGCACGGACTCCTGTGCCACCAGCGCAGTCTGTCTGCGCAGCACTAAGATGTCCAAACACACCATCGTGCCTCTGCGCAGTTCAAACAGTTTAGCTCCGCGTGCGCAATGACTAACGTTACACGGTCGTCGGCGTAATGCACTAAATTTAGCTCGCTACGTGTACATGATATCAGCCAATCTAGATTCTGTGACGATTAGAAGCAAATTACTCTTGGTAGCTCGCTATTGCCGAAGAACGTCTAATTATCATAGCAGCATATTGCAGGCGAAAAATACTACTGTAAAAATATTACTGTGTTCCGGTTTCAAGGGCGTCGTAGCTAGTGAACTTACTGCGGTAACGAGACAACAGACGAGCAATACATGGTGCTTTACATACCATTCTAGCTAACACCACGTTGTTATGTGCGGGCGTATCGCTCATCATCTGAACGTCTCGCTCGTCTCGTCGCTTCGTAGAATTAGAAAAAACTTAGAGAAGTAATATTTGTCAGCTCCTCTAAGTTTATATCCTATACTATCCTGTATGGACAAAGCAAGTATCTTGAACAGCTGAACATCCCAAATGTATTCATCAAAGTGTCCGCGTGTCGACAGGATACTTAACATTCCGCGCGTGGGTTACATTTATTCAATTCTCGTGGAAACTCCGTCGGAATCCTGACCGGAGACTCCGTCCAAATAATAGCTTATATAGCTTATAATTTTCAGCTTAGTGAAATATAAAAAGTGAGCGTGTGTTCAGGTCGGCGCGACGGATGCTGCGGCCGCTGGTGCGGTGCTGCTATTTGCACCGGCCGCACATTAATATTGAATGAACACGTCCGGGCGCGGGCGGACAGAGACGCATTACAATTGCAAATAATATTTTACGGCGACGGACGTTTAATTGCAAGTGAATTATGAATATTTACTGGTGTTTGGAGTTTACGAGCGGGACGGGTCCTCGGGCACGGCAGCCGGCGGGTTTTTTTTAATTATCATTAAACTGTACAGTACATACAGCAGACAATGTCCTCTTATTTATTTATCAGCACTGCTCGCAAGCTGAGACTTACCGCAATCGAGGAGTAGACCGCTTAATGCAGTTCTGACTTGATCACTCCGTCGCAAGCAGGTTTGTTAATAAATAGTAATTATCCTAGTTACGATTGTGTCGTGAAACTTTATAACCTGCAGGACCCTTCTTTTATGAAACCGTAGCTTGGACGCCACATTTGTATTTTTAAACAAAACTTTAATTTTTCTATTAAATTAAAAAGAGCAAAGTCTTTATCATGACGCATAAAGCCTGCTTATAACGAGGTGACGCTAGATACTTTTACATTTCATTATCCTCTTTGATTGTAGGTAGACTACAATTGGCCCTCTGCTTTACTTCCTACTTCCTAATACTTCCCGCGCAGTTATTTTAGTATACCTAATTTTAAACTTACACTGTTGTCTCATTTATTATCCCCAATAACTACTATTATATGTATATGAAAGACGGCAGGTGTTAGAATAAGATTTAGCTGCTTTCTGTGTACCGTCAAGGCCAACGCGAGTGCGAGCGAGAAATAGTATATCAATATTTTCAGAAGAATTATTAAAGGCTGACTAAACTTAATAAAAGTGTATTAATGAAAATTACTTAATTTGTTTTGATACATTAATTACAATAAGGAAAGGATAAAGTATCAACTTATTTACATGTCCATAACAGGCACTCGCGCTGTAGAGATTTTTCGTATAATTCTGTTAACTTTCACTATTCTGTTAGCTAAATTTACGCACTTATTTAACCTATTGTGTTATAATTTGAATGCGAAAATTATAATGAGTATAAGTGTTCCCGCACAACAACTCACTGGATCCAAGCCAACCTCACCTCCTCGTGGTGCACCATGCTAATCAATAAACGAGGCTCGGGCTCTTACTAGCCTGCAATGGGCCAGCGTGGTTGGAAATATCTCAAATCCCCCATATGAATTACTACAAATGGCTCCTAGCGCTCGGCGGTATCGAAGGCTATGCGGAGTGTATGTGGAGACCTTTGGTGAAGCTCTATACCCAGCAGTGGACGTTTATCGGTTCATAATGGTGATGATGATGATGAAAATGTTAATTAATTTATGAGACTGATCGCTTCCGCTGGTGAGTTGTACCGAAGCGCAACAGTTGTTTCGCTCACCTCGATCTGTCGCCCATTAAATAAGCGTTGTCCGATATTTATTGATACCGCAGCCGCACCGCAACCGCGCCGCTGCCGCACCGCTGCTTCATACCCCAATTAGTGGTTAATGCACCGGCCCGCACGATTTCTGACAAATATGTCGGAAGTCGTGACAGTCGAGGCATTGTAAACACACAACCCTCCACTGTCACGTGAATGATGGATACGCGTACCCTCGTTATATTCTTCACCGCATACATTTTCTGAACTGCTGTCATGTGGTAAGTATGACCTTATGCACTGCCGACTTCTCCAGTTGAGTAGGAGTGTGCTAACATTACTGTATCCCAATTAGAAAAGTTGATCCGAAGAAGATCCAAGAAATACAGAGCTTTTCAAACCGGAAAACGGTCACGTTTAGACATTATTGCCTACTCAAAGAGACTGTCAAAGTATCTCTCATCACTGTTAAGTTAAATGATTTTGTGATAAGTAAAAGTTGTTCCATCATCATGTAAGATGAGTCATCGTGACTATTAATCATCGTGTCATAAAATATGAAGTTATCAATTAAATTCAATAAGAATCCAAAGAGAACTCGTTCGTCGGGTCGCTCTTTTGTTCACGCTCAATTTTATTCTATATTTTCGTATTCGTATTGGTTTCATTCATTACTAGTTTGTGTTACTTCTATTTAATGACCTATCGCCATTACATCATCATCATCAGCTGATATACGTCTACAGCTGGACGTAGCCTCACCCAAAGATCTCCACGTTTACCACCGTTACATATTCCCTGTTTATTATACCTATTCTACCCATTATCATCTCTCCTTTTCTTACAGCTATATACTAATTTAATATAATTGGTAAGTCTCGTCCATTGGATACAGACAACTTCCGTTATAAATGACTTGTTGACGGAATGGCTGTGAATGTGATAGCTACATTGAAGTGTGCCACAAGACAAATACTTCTTTGTTGTCTCCTCCCCCACTCTATTGATTGACATATCCCTCTCCAATTGCCGCCGACGACGCTGCCAAGCAATTGAAGGTGGACGTTCTTTCCCACAATTTAAACAAGTCAGAGAGTCAAACACGTAGCGGCTTCGAATGGGAGTTTAATAAGGTCTTTGCCCAACACGGGGGCAATTACAGCTCACCATTTAAGATACGTATCGGTACTTATCACGTCTCTGCCGGAGCCGGGCCTTAAACGCGCGCGGCCGGCGGGCGGCGCGGGCGCACCTCGTAAAACCATCGGGATGCCGGCCGTGTGGCGGTTCTCTGCACCGGATTCCATGGTAATTGTTTATCAGACCAGTTTCAGATTATAGCCACAACACTAAAACTCTCTCTTGTTATTAAGATGACGTCGAACTTTCGATAAGCAATTACGCTTGCAGAATTTGCAGGATTTTTGCATTACTCACATACCACCGTCACATTGCAAATCTCTTGCTGTGTTTCAGTTATTTGGGTGAACACGCTTCACCATCTCCGAGTGCATTATTGTACGGCATCAAGTGAGATTAGGAACAAATGTTATCGCATTATTTATGTTGGAAGAGTATAGAGAGTTTTGTTGGTGATAGACAAATTGCCAGAAAACTTCTGTCTCGAGTTTACGACGACATTTTGTAATTATGATCAATTATGTATATATTACACTGTATATTACATATATTATATTATATATATACAAATATCGTGTCTTAAACGCCTCTTTTGTTCCTCCTTTGCTTGTGTATACTAGGAATGTCATTCTTTTACGGTTACTAATATATAATTACCATGTTGTACAAATCGTTATTATTAAAACTCCTCGAGTCAGTAAACAACTGCCATGGTAACTAATCAAGTATTAAAGTAAATAATCGGTGAAATGTTTTTTAATAAAAATTAACTGTATCACAGCGAGTAATTTTCGACGGAACAGTAAAAATTTCATAGTAGTTTAACGCGCAAAAGCCGAATCGGCAAAGCGGCGTCGCCGCTACCGAACGACCGCGCAATTGCACTTTAAAAGCGTTTAAGCACACAGAAACGCGGGGCCCGGCTCGTACCCAGCCCCAATTCTATTACAGAATCGTAAAATTTCCGATTTAATCGCTACAAATTGGGGTCCGCTTTATGTCGATACTAAATTGAGACGGAATGTATGTTTTTAAACTGTAATGCATTCCCTTACTCGGATAATGACAATGAAGTATAAATTTAGGATAATTTACGTCACTCCTGTCGCACTACAAAAAGAGACTGTACCAAAATATGTCATAAGGTTTTCATCATTCTCACCATCATCATTATCATCACAAGGCAAAGCTGTGTTTGTATCTGGTTATAATCTCTAAAAAACAATTCGTTTTTCAATAATAACATGTACGCAATGTAAATATTCTATAGCTGGACAATATATATATATATATCATTAACACACATTGCATAAAAAGCGAATTTGAACAGAAGAATCTTTTCTATTTATTCCTTTGTTATGTATCACATGCTACTATTGAAATATATTTACAGGAACACGAACGCATAGGTTGTTATAATGGACTCGTTTCCATTGTCTTTTTAGTACAAGATCCTCACATTCAAATTAATTGAAGGTCGGAAAGGTAGATGTTATCCTCTGATGCGACTGTTCAATGGCGATGGCAATTATTTACTATTGCCTTGAGTTTTCCTTTTCGATAAAAACTCTTTAAATGGGTATAAAATTCGATTATAAGCAGTAAGAACAGACCTATAATATATAGGACTGCCGCCGGAAAACTTCAAAACTGACGCACCGAACGAAACAACTGCGCCAGTCGCTACCAACTAGAAAACGAACAGAATATTTTTTTTCATTTCGCTCCGAATCAATAACCACTTAAATGTGTTTGAAATAACGTCTGCGTTAAAACGTTAATCGCTTGTTACTTTAGCTTCAGCAGCCCCCGAGCACTCGCCGCGGGCTATTTTCACGCGAAGTGCAATTTGCGATTTCTACACTCTCATAATTATCGATTACAACGACCTTATCGTAAGGCAGTAACCGTGGGAGCCCAGTGGAACGTTTCCATTAGCTGAACTAATGCGACAAGATTGTTGCGGCCACTGGGATTAAAGTCCGAGCAGGTCAGATGCATTTCACGATCCAACGGATCTTTTTCAAAGAACTGTTTTTAAAGGTTCTATGTGAAAAATCAGAGATTTAACTACAGTAATACTTTCTTAGAAGGAATAAATTTTATTAGCCCTATCTCGGACTATTAATAGAGTTAAAATAACCCCGGTGTGGACTGACGAGGACTAAGGTCTTCGAATTTGCGACTTTGGATGTTGAGGGAGCACGGAAAGGTCGGTGAATACTGAACGACCTTCTATTCTCCACAACGTACGAAGGCGGATAGATATAAAGTTAGCTAAGCATTTACTGTAAGCAAATAGAATATAAGAGATGTACAAAGTGTAACATAGACCGAACGTGCGTGTGATGCAGTGATAAAAAAGGCCGAAACTCAGTAGGCTATTTACGCACTGGAATTTGCTATGTCAAGATTATAAACTCTAAGGTCCATGACCATCTGATGGCGGCAATAATACACGACAAATTGGCAGGAAGTGTCTTGACGCACAAATTTGAATATCGGTGTAGGTCACGTTCGTTTGGAAACTTGCGTTAATATGGACCCCGTAATGACCTATTATAATGATGTTATAAATCTAAATGTGTATTTAATATAAGAAACAAACCCTGGAACCGCTAAATGAAACTGTTGCTGGTAGTGCCGCCGCCGGGCCCGCGCCGCGCCGCGCCGCGCTCGCAGCGCTTGTATCATTCGAGCCGCAGCCCTAAATACATCAGCGGCTCGAATAATTTACGACGCTTTCGTTGTTTCGACTTAATATTATCGCCCGAGCCCGACATAAATCCAGCCTTCACCGCTTTATTCGCCACTCATTAGGGTTTCATATTAAAGATATGGGTTATTAATTTTAGAAAACGCCAGTTTAATTCGTGTTTCGGCTCGGAGCGTTACATCATTCGGTTTTATGTTTCCAGTCGCTTGGCGTGCGTTAGAAAGTTATTACGAACCTACAGATTTATTGTGGTCATTTTCTCTATGCTCGCTGATAAATCATTTTAACTCGTTGATGTTTATCGTTTAAATTTTATAATATATTTAATAAGAAACAAATTAAAAACTAATAGGGGGACCGGAAAGTAATGTCGTTTCTGCGCATGCCAATACTTGATTGTCATTTGTCAGCTCATTGTTTTGTTCAGAGGCGTACCAAAGACATTGTGAGGTTATAGTGATTTCTTTACTTATAGACAATTGAATTACAATTTTTTTTTGTAATTTTGGGTAAAATGGCCAGCCAAATACCAGAAGAGGTACACATCCGGCATTGCATGCTCTTTGAGTTTCGCAAGGGAAATAACGCAACAGTTGCTACCAAAAACATTTGCGATGTTTATCCAAATGCACTGGACATTCGTAAATGCCAAAGGTGATTTTCCAAGTTCAAATCGGGTAATTTTGATCTTTCCGACTCGTATCGATCAGGAAGACCATCAGCGTTAGACAACGACGTGTTAAGGGCGGAAGTGGAAGCAAATCCGTGTCAGACGATCGAGGAATTGTCAAACAGTCTCAACAAACCTTGGTCGACCATCCAAGAACATTTGAAGCAGATTGGAAAAGTAAGCAGAGCAGGTGTTTGGGTCCCGCATAATCTGTCCGAACAGAATAAGGCTAACCGATCAATCACATGCAACTTATTGCTTCAACGACACAACACAGAAGCGTTTTTTGATCGCTTGATCACAGGAGATGAGAAATGGGTCCTGTATGATAACCCAAAACGCAAAAGGCAGTGGCTCTCTCCAAATGAAATCCCTCGGAGTACTGCTAAGCCAGGTTTACACCCCAAAAAAGCGCTTTTGTGTGTTTGGTGGAGTATTCGCGGCATTGTTCATTTTGAATTACTGAAACCTGGAGAAACTGTTACTGCAGACCTCTACAGCGAACAATTGCAGCGAGTCAATCAATCTTTAATTGAAAAGTGGCCAGCGATTGTCAACCGAAAAGGCGTCATTCTCCAACATGACAATGCAAGACCGCACTGCGCAAGGCGAACTCTAGAAAAAATTAATGAATTGGGGTGGGAGGTGCTGCCTCATCCACCATATTCGCCCGATGTTGCACCATCGGATTTCCACTTATTCCGAGCGCTGCAACACTTTTTAAGTGGCAAAACATTTGCAAATTTGGATGATATCCAAAATGCCATCTCTAGATATTTTGCCGAAAAACCAATTAATTTTTATCGATCAGGGATTGAAAATTTACTCACTAGATGGCAAAAGGTTATTGACAATGATGGGGAATACATCATTGATTAAAAATAAAGACTCGTTAAAAATGTGTTTGTATTTAGCGTAAGAAAACGACATTACTTTCCGGTCCCCCTAATATATAAAGAATGTAAAAAGCTAAGAAATCAGGGAGTTGCGTCACATGCACATATTAATAAACTGCTAAAAGTAAATTAAAATCTAAGCAATTTGAATGAACTGAAGACTAACATTTACAATATGCGCACAATCACTTCAATGATATAAATTTGAAAACCTCATAATAGATTACTGTAGAGGTGTACTGGCGTACTGGAGTGGCGGTGCGGGGTGGCCCGCGAATGACAACGCACGCAGCAATATCAGCGCTGTATTGGTAATGCCAGAGCAAGTTACTAAGTACAGTACGCGAGCAGGAACGACTAAGTGACCCAAGTCAATGTACACGAAATGTATTTGCGTTATAGTAAACAATAGCGCGATCTATTTTTTGGAGTGGCGCCATCTGTTTAGTTCTTTGAAAATATCTTGTTGTTACATTACATAATATATTGTACCCAATTGTATTATCCGTGTAAATGTAACATTCGTTGAGTAGATATAAGTCAATTCATATATACAGCTGTGAACAAATGTATTCATTGCATTCCGGTACTTCTTTTTTAATTTGTAATAAACTGGAATAAAAACCTAACTCATCACTTCATCGTCTATTATTTAATTTAGTACTATATTTAGTAATATAGCAAATATTACTTGTCATTATGTATGGACTCGTACATCAAACCCATTCTGAGTAATTTGATACGTCTGTCAAAACAACCGGAGAGGACGTATCGATTGAAACGCTTTTTTTATATGACACCAGAGACTGAAGCTAGATTACTGGTTTGTTCTTTTAAGATATCAAGTGATATATTAAATATTTTAAGTAAAACATTGTCATTTTTTGGATTCGCAGTTGTTATATTCCTGGCCATCTTCCGATTCCTACAGTTTAATTTACTTCAGTCGCACAATTTCATTATTTCCATATCCATTAGTTGAAGGTCTTTGTCTTTTTCAAATAAGTCCCCAACATAATGAAATTATTAAGAAAGCAGTGTGAACGGAGATGTCTCGCTTATGTGGCTTTTTGCGAGGCGAAGCGACGGGATGACCTTGAAATTTACCTTTTGATTACGGAAGGAATAGCCCACCCAATGTTGTGTTAATTATTAAGTATTTATCCTCGGAAATAATTATAATGATTCACTTGTTAAGGATATAATGATATGATATTAAATTCTTCACCACATCGCGCTTGCCGATATAACACCATTAAAGTCGGAATGCAGTACACTACTCTTTGTTGACAGAAACAAGGGCTGCGTTTGTATCTACTTAGACTGTCCCCGAAAATGAAACCTACCTCCCAAAAGGTCCTAATTGAAAGTAAATTCTTTATCTCCTATAATTATCATTATTATTCTCCAATTAAACAATTAATTTGGCAGTTGCATCGCAGGTGTCAATTTTGTGGACCGTATTCTATCAGGATCTAACATTATTTACTGTGTTCTCATATTTCTGTTATTCATGTATCCCAAGTACAATCAATCTCAAATAAATAACATTTATTTATCCGCATGTGCCATACAAGTTATTCCGAGTTAAGTGAAGCCTTCTAAGTGATGTATTTCTAAAGTTATTTCGGAACAGTCACGTGTACTTGTTGCGTCGGCGCGCGTCGACTTCATGCTGTACGTCATCACGTTTGAGAGAACTGGACTGTAGGATACTTTCTTTCGCATTTTCCTTGATTGAATAAAGAATCACTTTCCACCAAGCAATCAACCAACAACAACAACAGCCAACCTTCGCTAGTCGGAGACGTACCTTAAGTAGAAGATTTTTTTTATAATAAGATAACAACAGTGATGATGACAGATGGTTTAAGAATTTTTGATCTATTTTCTTCAAAAAAAATTCTTCCAAAACCTAAGCATTGAACGTCGTAGCTTCCCCAACTGTAATGTATAATGTTTGTTTTTTATATCATTAGTTTAGATTTCAGCTCCGTGCGGGGCTACATCTCCTACATCTAGATGCCACTGTAAAAGGTTTTCTTTAAATTAGAGATCCTCAGATCTCCGGATAAATCATAAAGATAATTTTTGCATATGTTTACAGGTCTACGACACAAAGCCCTTACTGAACTAGCAATTTAACTTATATCAAGAAGAAAAAACAATGAAAAGAGAAGATCTGCTCGTCATACCGGCTGATTATCTGCTTTATTATTCCTCTTAATTACTTTTGCCATTTCTCCCACAGGATTAAATGTATAGACATATTCTGTTTATTTTATATAACTTTACTTCTAAAACATATCTTCCTATTTCGTATATGTGACATTCTGTAACCAGGTGTGTGTTTTCTGAAAAACGAGAAAACTTTTTAAAAGTAGGCAACATGTGTCGGTAAGGAACAACAGCTTACAAGTAACAACAGCTTATAAGTAGGTTTTTATGTACCAGTAGGCAATCATAAAGTTGTAATGATGTTAAATCTAGATTGACGTCTAAGTTACTTGTCTATATGTTATTATTACAAATTGTTTATTATTGAAGTATAGCTGTGTGTGTGTGTGTGTGTGTACAGTGGATCTCAAAGAGTAACGCAAACAGCCGTCGCTTCGCGCAAACATTAACGTCGGCCCCAAGTATTTATTGGAACCAAGACAAATGTTTGAATAAGCATGAAGTTGTTATTCGTGTTGTTGATTGCTTCGATGGACTCACCGATACCGCGGCGCCTTATCCGTAGTGATGGTCCAGTATTCGATTGTCGTTATTAATACTATTCCTTACACAGGTAACAATATAAAACAACTATTAACGATATCTGAGTTAAACTCATATGTATGCTAATAGAAATATTTACAACAACGATACTACTGCAAATAAAACTAACTGATGTAGTTATGAGACGGGAGAGACGCTTTCCAATAACAACATTGTGCTAGTTAAGATGATATACACCGCGTCACATTATGCTAGTCGTCTAATCGTTAAATCTTGCTAGATAACAATACCTTTCAAACCGGAAAATAGGAATATTAGCACAGGACTAGTAATTGAAAAAAATAGAAGCTATGATGATGACGACCGTTTCTAGCCTAGCATCAGCAAGCTAGTGAAATTAATAGATTAATCACTTGAGGGGTGCAAGGGGTACAGCAAACCATTCAACGGATCCAAGTCAACCTCACTTGATCGTGGTGCACCCTGCTAATCAACAAACAAAGCTCTCGCCTCCACCATCCCGCATTGGGCCTGCCTCGTGAGACCAGCTCGAAATCCCTTCTCGACGACAGCCCCTAGTACCATTTTACGGGTAATTCAAGTTCAATCTATGTGAAGATAATTAGGAGAGACCCATATCCGACAATGGACATCTAGCAGCTGATGATGATGAATCATTTGAAAGCTAATTTCAAGGCGAGTACGATATAGAAGCAAACCAGCACCACAATCTCACAGGTAATCATTTCCTTTACCGTCACGTAAACGTGCCATTTGTTACCTCATTAAACATTTATATGTTTAATGAGGTAACTTTATTTTTTATACAGAAACTTAAGTTAACTTAATTTGAACCGAATTCCCATATAATTTTAATAAATGTTTATTCAACACTAACATTATCAGATATTATTTAAATGTACGTAAGTAATTAAGTTATCTGTTAATTAAAATACTTCGTCTGCTTACACAAGCACTAAGTGATATAAGCATCCATTGTTTATTTAATAATGTTAAATGTATATAATCATTAACATTTTAAGTTATTAAACGGCTAGCTTTATATTAACATATGAGTTTATAAAGACATTATTATACTCTGTTATATTATATGAATAACATAATTGCTTGTCCGTAAATAATGATAGTTATTAATCACCGTTATATACTTCGGTGCGATAATATATTATTAGTATGCAGTAAATTTACTGACTGTACTATAGACAAGCACCGCGTGGGCCGCGCCGCCGCGGCGGGGTGTGCTTTATTGTGACATTTAATGTTGATATTAAATGAAAAAAAATTGTGTGTGTGTTTATCTTGCGTTATGAAGGTGAGGTGTGCAGCTGATAACAGTCAATAACGTATTCCGCCACCCACTTACATTTATTTACGGCGCTGCCAAATTAGCTGTCCGCGTGCACTCAGTTACCGCTGGAGTCCAAACAAACTTTGCAGGACTCGCGAGAGGTAACTGCTGGTCGTGTCCCTGTTGCGGGAGACCGTCTGTCTGGACAGGTCCTAATGCAGCCGACACTCAGTACTGTACAAACATTGCAGTGTTCCGGTTCGAAGGGCGCTGAGGCTAGTGTAATTGCTGGGATAACGAGACAACATATTGTCTCAGGCGACGATTGCGATGTTATGCAGTACATACCAACACAACATCAATTTCGCTCGCCGGCTTGAGACAGAATGTTTCGTTGCCTTAATAATTTCATTAGCTACAACGCCCTTCAAACCGGAACATAGTAATATTTGCACAGTACTGTTTGTCAGCTGCAATAGGCGCCGCGGTGGCACCTAGACGGTCTGTAGCGACAGAGACCTATCACGAGCAGTTTGCTTCTAATCGTCACAGAATCTAGATTGGCTGATATCATGTACACGTAGCGAGCTAAATTTAGTGCATTACGCAGACACGCAGACGACTGTGAAATATATGACACGTATACGAAGAGACTTCGCCGGATATAATCCGGTTAATATAATTCATCCGTCCAACAACCGGCCACCGGATGCATTCGAACAGTCCGAATAAACTTTTAAATATCAAATTAATCGCCATAAACAAATATCGAATGAACGCAATCGAGAAATAAATTATATTAATTGCCGCCATAATCGTTTTCCCAAATACATCCGTGTTTTCCGACTGTATAAATATTTAAATATCGATTATGTCTCGATTCCGTGTGTCGATGTTTATTCATGATTCTCGATAATTGCTCGTCTCCTATGCGATCTGTACGGCGGGTAGGTACAGTCGGACGATTATTAAAATGCGTTACTCCTGATGGCGCACTGCGATCAGCTACGGAATAATGAAGGCTTTTATGGCGAATATACTTAAATGTTATTTGATCTAAACTTAAAGATGCGTTTAACAGAACTTTAATTTACTGCAGTAGATATCAGTTAAAACAAAAGGTTCTAAATTATGAATAAACACACTTCTGATTGGTGGTAAATCTCTATTGACGCAGACTCTTTAGGTAGGTACCACCGCAGCGCCTACAGCAGCCGACCATTGATACTGTGCAAACATTACTGTGATCCGGTTTGAAGGGCGCTGTAGCTAGTTAAATTACTGGGGTAACGGACATAACATCTTACGTCTCAAGGTGACGAGCGCAATGCAGTGGAGTGTATAGCGTCCTAACTAATGCCATATTATTATAGACGTGTCGCTAAGTAGAAAAATAAAATAGATTTAAAAGAAAATAAGTGATTGTTTGGGTTACTTTTGATACTTACACATCATCATCAGCCGACAGACGTCCACTGCTGGATACACGCATCCCCCAAAGATCTCCACATCGATCGCTCCCGCGCTGCTCGCATCCAGCACATAATTAATATGTAATCATTAGTCATTAGTAGTACGTATGTCAAAACAAGTTTTTTTTATTTAAGTCTCGTGACTGTGCGCTCATGTGTAAGGTTTAATCCTAAATGAGAAAAAAAATGCGTGTTTCCCATATTAATGTGACGCGTTTAAATAATGCTTAACCTCCGACATAAAGTATTATAATCAACAGCGGGCGACACAAGTACCGACAGGCTCGCATTAATCTTTTAGCATTGAAACTTATTTCTAACTAGATTGCTTTATCGCGGACAGATCTATTTTTGTATGTTCAACGATTATGCTAATAACTAACGATACGTCGGATTGATTTATGCGATTAACTCGATCTTGGCTATAACTTTGGAATTATAAACACAGGCACGATTAGTCAACTAACAAGGCGACTATGTGAAATATTCGATGCGTTGAAGTACTCGTTTGGTTTATATAATATAATACATTGAACTATAATGTAAGTACAACGACTAAAACATAATGTTCACTCAACTTCTTGTCAGCTCTGGATACATACAAACCACTCGTTAGTTAGTATTTACGATACTCCATGTATCAGTGAACTTATGATCGCATGATGTGTTGTTTTGTAACAAAGTAGCGAGTTTTTCATTGATAGTGATGGTAGTAAATAAAAGCAACATATTGGCGGAGTACACATACTGTTGGAAGTAATTTATGTGTTTCCTATTGTTATCTTTCCATTTGATGTGATGGAGCGGCGAGCCAAGATGTAACGTCTCAACATTTACGAGTAACATATCAAGTGCGGTACGTTTAAAGCTCGTGTAATGATAGTACTTAGCGGCGCACAACGAATGCGCGTGTGTATTATTAAAGTGCCGTTAATAATAGTTAAATATACGGCGAGCCGGTCAAAAGATACGTATACCATTTAATTTATTAGTCGACTAAGCCGCGGCAATAAATTGCGCCGGAGCTGTCGTTACCTACTGTATTTAATAACAGCGCTTCTCAACCTTCAGATCGGATCATAAAATTCAGGTTTCATTAATTCACAATAAATGCTGTTGTGAGCTAGTGTTTAAGAGCTATAACGCAGCCTTATTATTGGCGGGTGGGTTGGGAAAAAAGAACTATACAATCCGAACGGAGTTTTTGCTTAGAGCGATGGTCATGTACTTGGTTATTAATGTAAGATGTTTATTCAGTTACATTTATAATAAACATAACTTAAAACATTACTTCGTTCAAAGGAAAACTTTGTAAAGTATTTTATGTGGAGTTAACATTTTAAATTCGTCAACAATGATATAGTTTAAACCAAATCAATAAGGTGCGCCGCCGGCAGGTGTGGAGGCTGCACTGATACTTCACCATCACCTGACTTGGAAGTTACCATCAAAACGATACGTTTATAGTTAACATACGATCTAGGAGTTAATAAGTATACTAGCTATGGATATACTATCACATATATTCCTGTCGTTTGCGGTTATGTTAATTCTGTGGAATAGTGTACTTAATTGAATATCAACAGTTTATGTCTACCATTTCATTACTGACGTCTATCTTTAAATGTATCCTCTTCGAGAGACAAAATTATTACCACTTCGGTCGAAGTGAATACTTAAATCTCACCAATAATTTGTTTTAATATGTCATAAAGAAACTTTATCTGATGACGAAACAAATAACGGCACATAATAATAGACAAGTTTTCGTAATAATTCAAACATCAGAGCAGAACTAATAGGATTTTAACAAAGATCATTAATAATAATGACATTGTAATTTGATTAATACACACTTAGCGATACTTTGAAACAACAACACGACAGGAAAAAAACATAACTACACAACGTTACAAAACGGAATAACCTTACGTCCATTATTTATATTCGGTTTAACAGAAATGATGAATGGTCCACCAACAGCTCCCGCAGCGACTTCCAATTCCTTACCATCTGGCAATATGAGCTGTATTGCTAGGGCGGTAGGCGCTGTGCCGGCCGGAAATGATGTTGTAGAATAAATCAATAATGATCATTCAAATGCTTCATCATAGTTAATTGTACGTGGGGAACTCATTCCGAGAAATATTTAATATTGATTACTGCATCGTGATAACGTTCACGTGCGTTACAATTAAAAATACAATTTTTTTACATCAATATCGTATATTTAGTAGTTACAGTGTAGTTAGTAGATTCCAGTGTGCACAGTACGAGACCTTTGCGAGTCGATGCCCCAAATCCGGTCCGTAGGACTATTGAATATTGTAAAACCTGGTTCAGTAGTTTATTATAGTTAGTAAATAAAAATATCCACGAGAGTTACACGGTGTGCGGTTCATTTTGAATACAACAGGAGCGGAAACAGTGTTGCGCTAGCACAACAATATAGAAAGATAATATTGTTGATATGAACAACATAAGCTCCTGCGTCATGTTCCACATTGTCTCCTCTTTCTTCTTCCTTTTCGACAATTTTATTGATAGAAGGCTTAAACAAATATTTTTAACTAAAATGGTTAGATAAACGAATTATAAATATCTAATTACTGAAAACATCAGCATTATCAGCCGATAGACGTCTGCTTCTAGACATAGGACTCTCCCAAATATCTTGTTAGAGTTCACTGAAAGGAATTCGGTCTTAGCCCACCACGCTGGCCCAGTGCGGATTTGTGGGTGATCAGAGCGTTATCTGTTATTCAACAGACTGCACCACGTGGAATTAGGTTAACCTAAGCTGCCTAAAATGTGAGACGGAACCGCTTACACCTTCTTCTTCTTCTTCTTCTTCTTCTTAAAGTGCCTGTCCAACTAGTGAAGGTTGGCGATCAGCGTGGTACAGTCCTTTCTGTCTCCGGTTCGGTGGAACAATTCCGACACCCTAGATATGCCAGTCCGTTCCCCGACACTCCTCAACCATGACTTTTTCCACCTCCCCACACCACACACACAAAAATATTAAATGAATAGATTATTAAGCTATGATGAGGACACGAGACACAATCTAAAGAATTAGTATTAGTAATAAATTTCATACTGATTTGTAGTAAACTAAAAAATTGGAACGAACAACAGGACGATAATAAAAAGAAAGATAAACTATAAAAAAAAACTTGAAAGTGTAAA
Organism: Troides aeacus; assembly: GCA_033220335.2. Lineage (NCBI taxonomy): Eukaryota > Metazoa > Arthropoda > Insecta > Lepidoptera > Papilionidae > Troides > Troides aeacus. The sequence goes on along the minus strand of CM067277.1, from coordinate 598,227 downwards.
TGAACAAGAAACCATATCAATTAGAAGCCGAGTGGAGATACATCACGGCGCGTAACAAGTGAAACTGCAACCGCATCTAATTGGGGAGCGACTCCGACCTCTACATTTTTCAGCTCCATAATTTACGAGTTTTCCCGTTTATCAATTAACGAGGATTGATGGGGCGGCGGCCGTGCACACCGTCGTTAATAAATTAAGTTTTAAAACTGATCCAGCTTTGTAACAGCCGTGTAAATGAATCCACAACGCGAGACGGAGCCTATAATTCAATCTTAGTTTATTTATTAGGTCGCCGACGGGAGGCGCACGGGAGGCGCAAGGGAGGCGCACGGGAGGCGCAAGGGAGGCGCACGGGAGGCGCACGGCAGGAGGAGGCACAACAACAGCCGAATGTGTGCCATGTGCCACGCATCTGACTCTCCGCTCGCGGCGGCTCTTCGGCCTTCGCGATCAGCTCGTGTGCATGCAATTACGATTCTATTATCGGTTATGGACTTTTGTACTTCATTATTGGAAAATCGTGTGTTAACTGCAATCAAAATATTGTTTGTGTTGTTTGTGGGTAAATTTTATTTAGTTTTTTATACTAAGTGATACTAAGGTTGACATCACGTTTTATTATTATTGTTGTGTTAGATATAAGAAGTAAATATTGACTAAATCTAAAGTTCCATTTATTTTTAAATTAAATTTGCAGTTTAGACCATCGTGTTTAATGAACACTTCAGACGCTACAGATAGAAATTAAACATTCTAGAAATAACACTTGACGCCGGCAGCACGGAAGGTTAGACGCGTATTTCAGATCATACTGCCTTAGTCCCCATAGTTACTTTTGTGGTCAGCATTAATAGGGTCTCGAATATTTACAAAAGTGTACCCGTAACATAAAACAAAACAGACAGAACACCTAGGTGGTTTCAAATAATTTTTGTTCGCTCCAGCTATGATTGCTATACCAAGGTATTTGTTGTACGTAAGTAAGAAAAATATCGAAGGAATCATGGATTTTTTTTAAAGTTTTACAGGTATATCTGACATCTGTCATGGAAGAGCATAACAAAAAAACGAATAGAAAATGTTACCTTTTATGTAACTTGTCTAAGCATCAACAATAGCTAGGTACTGCTTTACCTTCGTAACAGTAATTGTCCAATAAACACCGAAAGCTTTGTGCGTCGCGATCGATACGCTGTGAGCTTTCTGTGAATCGAAACGCATTAATCTTTGCTGCAATATTTCACCGGGTTCCGTGGTGCAGCAACACCTGCACCGGCTGCACGCGCCATCAGCGGCTGATTTATCGGAGCGTTTGTCTCCCTCCCACCGTCACACCCACTTTCCACTCCATGTTCCCATTTCCACGTGATTGGTATGCGCCTTGCGAGATCGCTGCACGTTACCATTTTTTTTTAATTGTGTCATTACAATTCGTATTGTCTGTTCGTTGAGACGACCGCCGTGTCCAGGCGTTCGGTAACACCTCATTGTCATTCAACACGTCATCACGTTATCACGCCGGTGTACACACGTTGCCGCTGGTGGGTCTCCGAATTAATGTTATTAAAGTTTAAACAGCTAGGATTTCTCGAGTTTAATGAATACGACGACTGATCGTTAAATTTACATGATAATCACCCTAATTTACACTTTATATGTTTCAAGTATAATTAAGATTATAATTATAATATAATTGCCGTGGTAAAAACACGCTGATAATAAAATATGTCAGCTAGACCGTGCAAGGACTATTAAAAATTTAATCGTAATAAAAACAGTCATGACCTGCAGTCGTAACGGGTGGGGGGTGGAGCCCACTGGAGACCCAAATGTGGTAAACGAGGCATCGTGCTAATGCTGTCTAAAACTGCAATTAATGATTTGTTCGTCGGATCCACATCCGCACACCTCGACTCCGATATAAATGTAATCACATACAATACATGCATATATTTTCAAGTAACAGGCTTGCCAACAGCACTAACATGTTACACAGAACTGATTAACTGTTTGAAAAATAATCTCAATACACACGTGATAAATAGTCTCAATACTTAAATTAACTCGCACGCTACATGCCACGGGTACGTCCTTCACTGAGCTCGTAGAAAAATTACCAATTCAAACTAGAGAGAGACTTCGAACTGCAAATAGATGATTGATTAAAACTACTATAATTAGTAACATAGACAGATATCTTAAGTTAAAGATGTTAATTAACTTTATATTCAATAAGAATAGAGATAGTAATTAAGGGTTTGACAAAGGTAGCTACGTCTGAATGTAGAATACTTATTATTTAGCATTGCATGCTGATCGCTAAGATCCTTCAGCTGTAAAATGTTTAGTACCAATGCAAATTTGCGCATAAACTAATCCCAGCTTCAAACCCAAATTGTCCCCTATCACGATCCGGTTAGAGTTAAGTTAGAACTGCAAGTGGTTCAGTCCGTGAACATCTCCAGGGGCCAGTAATTCCCGGTCGCGTGCTGCGCCGGATTATTTTTAAATTATTAACATTGTAATGGAATAATTCTCGTATGGTAATGTTGCGACAAACGATCTCCGATCACGGCACACGGCACACGGCACGCGGCACACGGCACACGGCACGCGGCACACGGCACGCGGCACACGGCACACGGCCCGATTGTGTACGTTTATTTAATTGCTAACCTCTTGCAATTTATGGTACGACCTGAACTAAACAACCGGTTAGAAAGGAACGGGAAAGTAAATTAACATCGGAACTTGCGCGGGCGCGGGCGCGGGCGCGGGCGCGGGCGCGGGCGCGGGCGCGGGCGCGGGCGCGGGCGCGGTCGCGGGGCACCTATCCAAATTAGTAGCTAACTGATGTAATTTGTAACGTTATCGGAGATCTGCTTTATTAGCGGGTAAAGATCATAGGTTTGAATCTAATTATTTAATTAAACTCTTTCGTGTATGTGATTGATAGTAATTTGTTTATTTAAATTTATTGTTATTATGTTTGAGAGAATTTTAAGTGTTGAATTCAATTCATTAAAAAAAATCTTTCATCATTAGGTAACTGCGAGTTATAAGCTTAATTAAGAAAATATGACGAGTGTTAGATAACGTGATTCTGTACATAAAGTTGAAAAATAATTAAAGTACGTTATAAACATTATACACAAAAGAACAAAGAGACGCAAAAGTGTATAACTTCAATATTAAAGTGTAATTAACAGTAATAATGCGATGAACAAATAAAACAAAGAATGATTAATTAAAAGTTTATTAGTCATTATAACTTTAGTGTTGTTGCAGAAACACCAAAACAATAGTACAGAAGCAGATAGCCGGCAGCGTCAGCTGGCGTTGTTGTTGTGGCTTTATTCTGCTCTGATACATTCTGTGACAGCTACGGGGAATGTTCATCATTTGCACAGATATACATAACTGTTTTAAATCATCAATACAGAAGTCAAATTCACCCGATGATAGTCTAAACATTTATTTTATAATAACTTAATTAAAAACTAGATCAAACGGCGCCGTGAATCATAGCAGCGATATTTTGAGATTAGCTCTACAGCTACAGATGATGAATCTGTACCATGAGACCGAATTTGTCAGCAACATCCTGCCAAAGGTTTACATTCGTGAAATAAGCGGCATGTGTATTAAGTTATCAAAAGTCAAAGCAGTTTCCAAGTTCTCACGTCGTGATTTCACCTCACGATTTTATCGTCTCAAAAACCTTTTGAATTCACTTCGAATCATAAATTCATTAATCACATTCGCTACACTCATTTTAATGCCAGCCGTTAAAAATAATATATCTGTATCCTACAGTATAACAATTACAACTTCCTTCAAGTAATTGTTTCTTTTTATAATCATTCCTTTGTTTATTGTGTCGTTAAGTATTAGACCGCGCTCGGGCCCCATTGTCTCTCTTTACATAATTACCATTCCCAAGCAGTTCGTTATTACCGAATATTAAGTTGTTATAATACTTCGCCATTATAACACGAAATAAAATGCATAATATTTAAAGCTGTAAAGATTGTGTATTATGTGTAATAAACATTTACTCGGAGAACAAATATGGAAATGATGCAAAGAGATCTGTTAACGTGGCCGGGCCGACGGCCGCGCGGATCCGGCGGACGCGTATATGGCGTTAGCAATAAAAAATGTTAAAACGAGAATGAAATCAGTTCTAAATGGAGACTCGTAAACATATATTAAAATGTCATTACAATAACTTAGGTGCTTTAATCGGTGACACCGAATATGGAGATTCGAAATAATATGTGACGAAAGCTCATTAGTATTGAGAAATTAATGAGCAATAAAAAGTATATTTCGATTTCGGAGAACTACGAATTGAATAATAAACAAATATTTGTTGTTATTATTATACTCGTAGCGCGACAACTGTAAATACCGCACCGTTATAATGTCGCAACGGAGACCTTACTAATAATATCATACACGGTACTTAATGCGATGTTTCAAATGGAGCTACGTAAGGATACCACCAGCATATCCTCCATCGCAACCATCGCGAATAACGATTGTCGATACTGAACAAAACATTAAAACTGACACCAATTATTCATTCAGTTGCCAATCAGAAGTGTCTGAGCGATGTAAATAGCCACGGGATCGTGATGACGGGTGTTGTGTGGACTTTCACTTGTGGTAAGTAACTGTTGCTCGAGACTGTCTAGGTACCACTGCAGCTCCTGTTGCAACCTGCAAATATTACTGTGTTTTGAACTGAAGGACGCGGTGGCTAGTGAAATTACTGGGGTAAGGATACTCAACGAGCGCGATGTGATCATGTATATAGAATATTAACGAGCTCTTCATTGTTATGAACATGTATTACTTACCATCAGATTACCGTTTCGACACTTAATTGAATAAAAAAGAGGTGGATACGATGTCTTTATCTGAACTGTGGATACCCTGGGGCCCGCGGCCTCAACAACTCCGGATGATTGTGTACCGTAGTAACATTTGCATCACATTACTGACTGTCTGACTGACTGCTCGGTGTGCTCGTGATCAGGTGGAACCGTACGAACGATCAGAATAAAGGCGTTTAACATTTATTATCGGATTTTATAAATGCAAATTGGCTCTCCGTGTTTATTTTACCTCCCCCGGCCATCAAAGCGGCTCTCAAATTGCTCATAGTAATGGCACCATTAGAATAAATTACGATTATTGTCTCGATCATTTAATTCCTGATGTTCGCCTCGCGTTCGCTTACGTCTAATTTATGAATGTGTTAGCACATATTAATTTAACGAATGCTAATTAGCACGCCGTTTATGAAGATGTACGAAATGGATTTCCATGTAATAAAAAGCTCGTAACGCTTACCTTAAGGCCACCACGTGTAATTACTGCCCAGCCAACTGAAAATCACCTCGTCAGATATTGTTAATAAAATCAGATATTACTGCACCGATATGCATCTCTCATCGTCAGCTGCGCATCTCGCAGCGTGCGGTGTTGCCATTGCACCGCGTGCAAGCATTACTCTGAAGGGCAAAAGGGTTCTCTAGCTGTCACAACTTGTACTGTGTGGCTTATCATTTGATGAATGTCCAGATCAACTCATTCTTAAATAAATATTTTAGTATCTTCTGTAGTTCACGTTTCTACATCATACTCCTAAAGTTTACTAGTTCTTTCGCGCATCCTTTATCACTTATTTACATATAATGAGCTAATACATGACCTTGATTTCAAATGTTATTCAGTGACAATGACGGCGGCAAGTTGGTGAAGTGTGCACGCCTACAATACTAGCTGTTATACATAATAATGTCGCCATGGCGGTAGATTAACAATGAAAGTATTATCTAGTCTGTTGGTTAGAGGAAACTGTGCCACTGTCTGGATTCAACCAGTTGCGTGGTGACGAACCTTCAACAACTACTTAGTCAAAAGATTACATTAAGGAAGCGATTGGGTTTCCCATCATTTGTTATTATAAAAACAGTTTTAACATATTTTGATACTTTATTACAACTGTTATTCAGTTACATTATATTTTTGGGGGTGTAAGGGGTCCCGTACAACAAGTCGTGAGACCCAAGCCAGTCTCACTTGCTCGTAGTGCACCTAGATAATCAACAAACGAGGCTCTGGCTCCCAACAAAATCCCCTCGTATGAACCCTTCCAAACGATTGATGATGTGGACCAATCAATGTGGAGATCTTTGGGTGAGGCCTATGTCCAGCACTGAACGTCTATCGATGACAATCTGATGCTGAGGTTGATATTTTTTTCGTGTAGGCATTAAACTACCTTCCACTCTAGTCGGTCGCGTGATCTTTGCGGGGCCGCCTCTCCCCACCTCTCCGCGCCAGAGGTTTACTGCTTAGAATTCCTCCATTAAAATGCAAGCGGCGGTTATTTAATAAAGTACAATTATGAATCGTAAAACCGTTCTCGTTGTTGGCTCTACGAGTGGTGGCTCGTTATCGCCTGCATCTTGATTTATGTGACGCTGCGCGGGAGCTGCGAAACCCACAGCACTCTGGATGTGGTAATGTTGCTGACGAAATAATTACATTGCTTTATTTACATTCCGAACAAGTGTTCGATCTGCTACTAGGATAACATTTTCCTACTTCACGCGCAGCTCTCTTACTTAAATTTGGGTAAAGATTTTAAAATGTAACTTACACAATGAAAAAAACCTAATAATTGAAATCGCGTTGTTGGAATGTGTGATCCGATTGGATGCTATAATATATGCTCCAAAAACTGACTCCAAATGTCCCCAAATAGACTTCAAATATATAAACGCTTAGCTGATTGAATGTTTACAACTTCCCACTACGTGTTGCTCGTATCTTAAATAAAATTTATGAATAATATAAATATCAAATTTGCGTGTGCACGTTTGTGACGGCGCGGCGCGTCCAGCGCTGCGCTGAAGATGCAATCAGCGACAGGTTTCGCGGGAAGGCTGCCATCAGCGGCGTGTCGCGATGGCGAGATAAGCCGCCACCGTCCGTCCGCTTTTTGCAACCGACACGAGTTGAATGGTATTAGGGATCCGCTCGTATCGAGAACCACCTGGTTTCTCGGTAAGGCGTTTTAAATTTCATACCGGGTCTCCGCCGGCCTTTCTTATAAATAGGAAGGTGGTGGGCCCCCGTCAGGCTGGACCTCGAGATACAAGCTGTGTTTTTACATTGTCTTTGAAACTGTCGAGGAGTGAAAGACAAGTACACGTGTCGGCTTGTACCCTGTGACTTATCATTATCATGCGGTTTTATGTTATGCTGTTACACATTATTCAGATATTTGGGGGTGAGCTATGTCCAGCAGTGGATGTCTATCGGCTGATGATGATGATAATGAATTATATTTATATATAATTAGCAGAAGCAGTTTAAGAACAAAATGGTAACAAACGCCACGTCACTGATATTAAGAAAACAGGACACGTATTATTATAATGAGTTAATAGTTTAGGCGTCAATGATTGTACATTGACAGCTCTGTCAGCTATTGCTGACCACCAGCGCGTCGTCCATTTGTTTCAATTTGCTGTCAAAGCTGATGATTAACGAGCTGTCGTACGCGTCGATACATCAATTGGCCTCGTGCGCCGGCGGCCGACATTGACCGAAAAGTCTAACTGTCCTAATGATTCAATAACAAACAGTCTAACTACACAACAGATTTATATTATTACTATATAGGCGATAGTGTGTTTGTCTGTTTGTTTGTAATGCTAATATATATAATATTTTTTTGGGAAACAATAATGTTTTTCGGGTATCATCATAAAACTGGTAAAATGCAATTACATACGAATCCTAAATTAAATACATTGCTCTTAAATTTTCATGTTTATAATACGCCCCTCAAAGGATGTTGAAAGTCCCGCACAACAACTCACGGGATCCAAGCCAACCTGACCTTCTCGTGGTGCACTCTGCTAATCAACAAACGAGCCTCAAATGTGCATCTGTGGACCAATCAGCTGATGGTGATGACGTTTATAATTCCTATTCCTATCGAAGCTGCGAGTAAAGGATAGTGGTTATTTAAACCTTCAACTCTATGAGAATCTTCAATTTAGTGTGGGCTAGTTTTAAAGTAAAAAGGCACCGACTTTCGCATCGCTGATCGCTGCTTCTATTCTCTTCTACGTAATAAAGTAAGAATGTATTGAAACGAGGTACAAACGAGCGGGCCCCCGTTCCGTAACACCAAAAGTTACCAAACGAGGTGTCGGAGCGGCGCTCACACCATCACCACGCCGCTCCAGCTTTCACTCTAATTATTTAAATTTCTGACACTTAACAATGCCGGAGCACCGTACATATAATTACATCGCGATGCTATCGCCTCGCCTCTACACTGTACGCGGCCTAATCTGTTAATTATACTGATAATAAAGTTAAATTATCATAGCGAGTGATAATTTCCAGTGTAATAACCGACTACCCTCCATTGCGACGCGCAGCCGTTTAACTAACACAAGACGAATTCATCGAGCGTCCATTTTTAATGAGGGGTTCATTACAATGCGGTTCACAAAAAAAACAAGTTAGCTATACTTACTTAAATGTAAACTACAAGGTTACATTAACAGCAATGTATTAATAGAACTTAATTAACATCAGCAATGTAACAGTTAACGGAGTTAGGCTTATATATATATATATATGTCCCAATGCGACAAGTACCACCCACACCAGACTATTCACTAAATGTAGGATATAAGTTGTCTCGTAACCACCAGACGTACGAATGCTTTACAACATCCGTGGTCCTAGGTGCCTAGGGGTCCGAGGTGATAGCCGACCACAGATTATATTCAGCTTTTAAATAATATTCTCTTCTATTTGTGATAAAACTAACTTTAGTTAGACCTATTTTCCTTATGCTCGAACAATTATCTATAAAGTCAAGTCATCAAAGTGAAAGTCGAAAACAGACGAGATTTTAATCATACTTCGCCGTTCTTGAGGCATTTACGGAGGTGCCTCAAGCACGATCCTTTATAGACTTCATATGTCTGCAGACAAAAATAAGGACTTTGGACGAAATTAACAATGGGCTAATAAGATACAATTCATCATAAATCTGTATTAGTATGTACTGAATAGAAACCTCGGATGTAAGGGGTACCGCACAACAACTTACGGGATCTCCACCTCAGCTCACCTCGTCTGGTCGCGGTGGACCCTGCTAATCAACAAGCGAGGCTCTAGCAAAGGCCCAAATCTCCTCATATCAACGCTTATTTGAGTGGAGATATTGCGGGAGGCCTATGTCCAACAGTGGACGCCCATCGACTGATGATGTCTAACTTTGAATCGGAGAGATCTTCGGTCAGAGGATTTTAACAAACCTCATTAAGCTTAAATTATAACACTAAAGAATATTTAATTATTGAACCTACTAAAGCGGAACCCTAAATTTAAAAGAAAACACAACATTAGTGTAACTACATAACGACACACAATTATCGCGTCTCGCTAGCGCTTATGAATTATAACGACGTGAACCTTCGACCCCGTGAAGATTGTCAGATAAGCGGCTGCTTGTTGCCTGCTCGTGTTTTCATGTAATATCCTAACTACTTGAAAATTTCGTCGAAATTCGGTCTACCACTGTTAGTTTTGATTACAACCTAATTTAGTGTTACCATACATATAATATAAACCAGAATATGGTACTGAGTACTAAAAAATTATAGTACTGATCACAACCTTTCCCAAACTAAAAATTAGTCATTCTTCGAATTAAATAAGCTCTTGTATATAAATAAAAAGGGGTGTAAGGAGTCCCGCATCACAACTCAAGGGGCCCAAGCCAACGTCACCTGCTCATGGTACACCCAGCTAATCCACAAACGAGGCTCTGGGTTCTACCAACCCGCATTGGGGCAGCGTGGTGAGAGAAGGTCCAAATCCCCCAATAAGTCTGTACAGGCGACGACTTCTAGTGTCTGGCGGTTTTGCGGACAACACAGGAACAGTAGACGTGCAGATCTTTGAGAGAGAGCAGGAGAGGGGAAGTCCTATGTCCAGTAGCGGATATCTAGCAGCTAATGATGATTACAAATGACCATCCAAACTGTTAAACTAACATGCTAATGATCTGATGTAGAAATTAAAAGAGGAAACCTTGGAAGGGCGACTTAAATTTAATTTGGCAAAAAAGGATGTTAATTTGTACTCCACCCAGACATTGCCTCCTTGTTGGAATTGGTTTCTATTGCAGAAATCGCATGGAGTATACTTCTAGTTCTTCTGAGCCTTCCAATGTTTTCATCATTGGATCAATTTTTGATATTTGATCAATCTCCCGTTTTATAGTTTCGAATAATTGGGTAAATTATTTTACCTTCCCGCCGAAGGAAAATACGTTAGATTTCAGACTAAACTTAATTTGTTTTATATTAATATCTGTATAGGAATTTTACCGTTTAATCATATCTAGGTCCAGATATATCCAGATTCGATTGCAGGAATTTAGGGTACTACTGAGTATTACTCTATATTAAGATGATGTGAAGCAAATACAGTCTGGCTAGATGACACGGTTCCGCTGGACAATAATGTATAAAAAGGTAATTATCATCAGTCGATAGACGTCTACTGTTGGCATATGGCCTCAGGTACCGCTGGGCACTAGGGGCTGTCGTATGTAGGAGTTCATATGTAGGGATTTGGGCCATTTCCCATCACACTCGCCCAATGCGGATTGGCGGGAGCCAGAGCCTCGTTTGTTGATTAGCAGGGCGCACCAGGAGCAGATGTGGCTGGCTTGGGTCCTATGAGTTGTTGTAGGGATCAAAAATTGAAAATCATCAATGGAATCCAAACTCATATTATTCTGTCTTCTATTCTTGTCGCTTATCGCATAGAATTGAAGCAGCAGTAATTTTCTGAAGAATGAACCGAGCAGGAAACGGTCCGAAACTAAACACAGCAGTAAGTAGAACATGATTTCACTATTGCTGGTTGCTGGTTGAGTGCATGGTTTGACTGCGAAGGCTAAATGTAAACTGCAACATGTTACCTAACGTCAGTTCGTGTCCATTCTCATTACAATTGTCTAATTAAAACTTGCTCAACCCCCGATGATTTACACTCGTGATGACATCCATCCGTGTTGTAAACAAGTAACCAGCCGTGACTGCGGGGGGGAGCGGCTCGCCAACTGCTCGCTGCGTCTATTTCTACTCTATCACGAGGCAGTAAGATCTATCTCCGCGCCACGCGGCCGTCGGTAGTAAACTTGTGAACAACACTGACATACAGAGTTCCTTTTTACATAAATATCTATTTGATGAAATATTTTCGTTGAAGTTTTTTTGTTCGCGTGCGTGTGTGTGTGTGTGTGTGTGTAAGTGTGTATGTGTGTGCGAGTGTGTGCGCCCCTTCCTCTCCTTTGTTATCGGACAAGTTATTTTTATTGCGCGTTATTTATAGCGCGCTATTAGCTGTGTTATTTATGATATCGATATTTATAACATCCTCATTATACGCGGCATAAATTAACAGATAATAATTCAAAGCGTTTCTAAAGGAAATTTATATTGTTCGATAATTTTAATTGGGACATTACATTTAATTAAGTAATTGGTTACGTGAAGTAAACCAACTGACAGCTGCAGGCTTTTACTTGTGGAAGTTACAATGGAATGTTCATTGTATCTCAGCTAGGCCTCACTGGTGATGAGGAGAGGTTTTACCATTCCGAGGTGAGGCTGCATGGTGCAGTCGGTGCTGGCTGGGTCGCGGAGGTGTGCGAAATCATTTCCCATGGCCCTGTCATAAAGCAATGAAGGTGGAACATCGTGAGGGTTTCAGTTGGTGCAAGTCCGACCTATACCTATATAACCTGTCTTCGTCCCCGCGAGAGCAAGTGTGCGAAGGCCTTTGGTGATAGGATTCTATTGCCGGACATAGTCTAGGAAGGTACACCTCAGCACCCATTTCTACCCCTAAAACAGTATTGTGCAAACATTACTGTGTTCCAGTTTGAAGAGTGCTGTAGCTAGTGTTAATTACTGGAGTAACGAGCCTCTGGGACATATTTATAATCCTTTGAAGCGATTTCAGGATTAATAGTTTTTTTATTCTAATGTTTGTTGCTTACTTGTCGCTGCATCCATCAGCAACTTGGTACAATTCAACTGTAACTGTTAACATTTTATACAGCAGTATGAGAATCGAATAGTTGCAGCCGCCTGCTTGCAATTTATAAGAGTGAATAAATAAAAACCCTCATCAAAGTATCACTGACAGGTGTTATGGTTTTATATATATAATTATAGGTCTTACTTAACTCTTGCCGACAATTTTTATGTATATGCATTAATTCCTCATCTTGTCATTTACAGGCGCGGACGAAGGCGCACACCACGCCGCCGAGCGGTAGCCCCCACCGCCCACACCGGGCACCAGTATGAGACCCACGTGACCCGGCATAAATCTTACAAACAATAAGCAAACAAAAAAAATTGGAAGCAATAATGAAATCATCGCGCCGTCGCTTGCAATGTGTTACGGTCAGGGCTGACCAAACCTCCAAGTGGAGAAACAAATCATTATCTCTCGGAAGCAGGTTACATGATGGATGAGAAGGATTGTTTATTGACGAGCCTGATGGTCTCTTCATAGTTATACAGCGCTATAGCTGTGCGGTGATATAACGTAGCACCGCATTGCGCCAAGGTTCAGCTGAATAAATATCAACCAACCTTCACTAATGGTAGAGGCACTTTAAGAAGACGGAGACGGGGATGGACTGGTATACCTGGAACGTCCGAATTGTTCCACCGAACCGGAGACAAAAAGAACTGTATCACGCTGATCGCCAGCCTTCACTGTTCGGAGAGGCACTTTAAGAAGAAGTTATTTATATAGATAAGTATTTCATTAAGATCCTCCCTGATGGTAAGCAGCAATGTGACGCTTAATAGGAAAGCCACTAGTCTAGAAGAAGTCTCTTCTCTCTTTTCTGTAGAAGTTTCCAACATCATAATGGAACGGAAACACCGACACTATTGTCCTAAAGTAAAAAGAACAGTCGTTGCCGTTTGTCTGTCTGTACATCCGGTGGAAGAGGACTATCGCTATGTTTTACTTTCTCTGTTTGGGTATTACATGATTTATATAATGATGATGATTTATATTATTATTTTGAAATATTTGTTTTACTTGTTGTACGAAGCTACAAGACGAGCGGAACGGTCGCCTAATGATAAGTGATACGCTTATAGCTAAGTAGCGCTAGGTACGATGTTATAAATAGTACCACATTGCAATTGTAGCCTTGAGATGTAAGATGTTAAGTTTTGTTACGCCAATAATTTTATTAGCTACAGCGTCCTTCAAACCAGAACACAATTTGCACAGTACTGTTTGCCCGTCCTGCGGTGGTACCTGCTTAGACGTTCTTCAGCAGCAGAGACCTACCGTCAATGAAGTGTTTGGTGTTGTGTGGTGTGCTGGTGTGCTGCTAAGCTGGTGAGTTGGTGAGCTGGTGGACGGCCCTGGCGCGGCGGCAGCGCGCCTCGCCGCCTGCACATTTAAATTTTATTGTCCGCTCAAACGGATACAGATTCGCCGCGCGTCGTAAATTTCAGGCGAGCGGTTGTTTTTTAGCGTTTAACGCGCGAAGCTCGCTCGGAATGTTCCGCGCCTCCGCGTGTTCTGCGTGTTCCGCATGTTGCGAAAAACAATTCAACGTGTCATCAACGTTATATTCAATTGCACTAAAATGTACATTCCCGTGCATTTGATGTATAAGGCTGTAAGGATTCCCGCACAACAACTCACGGGACCCAAGCCGACTCCACGTGCTCGTAGTGCTAGCTCCCACCGACCCGCATTACACCAGATAGGAAATTTCCGCAATACCCTCATATGAACTCCTACAAAGTAAGGTCACGGTAAGCCGTTGGATGCAGGCAGCGCAAGACCAATCGATGTTGATCTTTGAGAGGCCCATGTCCAGCTGTGGGTGATGATATGTTTGATATTAATATTGTGAGAGCTACTTTATACTTAAAAAAGCATGTAAATGCAATTCTTAAAACGACTGAACCAATTTTTTGTTAACCAATTTTGTGTTCGAGAACCTTATCAAATATTACACTGGTTTATTCCTTCGAGTTCGTCTTCATTGAAGAGGTACATGAAATGAGATAAACTATAGAAAATTCTATCTAAACACGATAGCTTCACAACATACGCACTAACACAGAAAAACCAAACTATTTAGCGTAACACTTAACACCCACGTTAAGTGGAGGACTGGAGGTCAAAGACATTTTCAGGGAGGTTTAAAAATAAAATACACAGAAACGTTAAAGTTTTAAACAAAGCTTTTAACATATTGGACATATCAAAAGCTCTGCGGAAATCGACATTGATGAATGATATCAAAATTCTAGTTGGTTAAACTAAAGAGTGTCCCGTTCGCTCGCTTTCGGTGATCACATGTGTTCAGTGAGAGTTTTCTCGCGATGGCCGGGGGATTGGGGTTTACGCGGGTAGGACGCTGAGAGAGCGGCAGTAAATCACCCCGTCGGCTAACAGCGTCCGTTTTGTCCGGATAATTGATGACTGCGCGGGCACACGGTTCGTGTTCCGCTACCAGCTCGCCTGTTTGTGTTCCTGCGATTGGTCTTTACCGTCCCTTTTAAAAAATCATGCATAGACAAATGACAGTATCAGTAATTACTATCATATGTACAGCTTTTTGCTGTGTTTTTTTTTCTTAGGAGAAATATTTTAACATTACATCATGTGTTTTATGTCTTGTAGCTAAAACTTATAAACTGCGGGAGTTACATCAAAATATTTCATCAGTATCGGCTTCATACTTCTGAAGACAACTATAATAGAGTAATTAGTTATTACATATGTCGATTTGAAGGCAATGTTACCTAATGAAATCACTGGGGTAAAAACACCCCACGTCACAAGCACCGAGTACAATGGTGTTGTATAAACATGTCCGTCAATTTATCACAATGTACAGACGTATCACGGTCGTCATCCGTTATTAATACAAAATGACCTCAAAAAATGATTGAGTCAATATATAACCGTAATCCTGTAGAGGAAGACGTCGTCCCCTAATGCGTGGTGACGCCGAACCTAATAACGGACATCTGTCTCCGCGGCCGGGGCCGCTCCGGGCCGGCCTTTGAGGGCCGCTCATTAGCGTGCCGCGTGACACATCAAAGAGACGAGCTGTCACCGTGCGACGGGGGCGTCGGGGGCGTCGAGGGCGACAAGCTGCGGCGGCGGGGGCATGATAAATAGCCGCGCTGATTACCCGCACTCGGAGCGCTGCTTCACTTCTTTTTACTACACACACAAAGCCCGCCGGACGGAGGGGCCGCCGCGTGCACCTCGGCACCTATCCACCTATCCATCTATCTACTGGAACTGGCACATCGCTCGTGTGAAAGGTGTGACAGGAGGTAAAGGTCGGCTGTAGAAAGGATGGAACTACTATTTCATATAGTCAACTAAATCTAATAGATGAAGAAAGGTGGAAATGTAAAAAGTTATAACCTAGTTAAAATATCTCGATCTTTATCGATAGATAGTAAGTTTTACTGGTGGTAGGTCTCTGTTGCCGGAGACTGTATAGGTGGTACGTGCGCTTATTGTGAAACAGTAATCTATGAACATTAATATGTTATAGTTTGAAGAGCGCTGCAGCTAGTATTATTACAGCGGTAACGAGACTTAATATTTTGTCTTAAGGCGACGAGGGCAATGTGTTGCAGTGTGTATCATTCTAAGTAGCGCCGCGTTGTTACATACCATCAGGTGAATTTCTTGCTTGTTTTGTCGCTTCGTTGATTAAATTTAAAAATAATGTAAGGGTAGTTCAAGACCATTGTTGTAAAATGTTAGCGTTAGAAAAATTAATAATTTATACTAATTTTAGTAAAATACACAACCGCAAATTCACAGGCGATCAGGTCACACACAGCCTTCATAGCCAACTAAACATCAACTGTAGAAATCTAATGCTAAAAACGCTGACGTTTCGATTTTTACTGACGAAGAACGGCACAGCGTTAACTGTAAACGGTGTCATTTGTATGGAGACGTCGTTGCTTGCGAGTCTATCTCTCGTACACAGCCTGCGAGAGTGGGTGAAACGTGGATGGTTATAAGGGTAGAGGAAGACCGAGGAAGTGTGGATGAATTGTGTGAAGGATGACATGTGTAAGAACAGTCTGAATTCAGATATAACGGATGATAGAAGAGAAGTACATACTGTGCCGATCCCATATAGCTGAGAAAAACTGTGGGAGGAAGAACATAGTCTGCAAGAAGTTTCGCGGCTGCAGGGTGTGTTCCTTCGATAAAATTATCATCAATAGTGCAGGTTATATCTTAATATTGCATTAACGACGCAAATATCGAAATAAATCGAAACGTATCGATGTGTGGCTGTCGCATCACTAGCATTGCGCCGTCATAAATTACTTCAGTAGTGATTTACTCGCGCAGTACAAGTCGACGACTAGCAGACAGCCCGGCCACGACACGGCGACGGATACGACACGTCGTCGGCGACGATGAACATACTTTGACATTGTAACTATTTGCTTTGTAAATAATTGTTATATGATTTTAACTCTGTTGTTAAAAGAGAGACATTATACGTTCATACCAAGTAAACCTGAATGGTTATGATGCTGGACCGCCTCTAAGACAGTTTGTGCTGCTAATTATAATATAAAATATTATCATTTTTTTTTTTTTTTTCGTACTAATCCTGCTGCTATTACATATGCAGCAACATTTGGTTCCGAATTTAGATCCGTTGTTTTTGTTTTACTCTTCTTTTTTTTAATTAAACACTTACGAAACCATTAAATGTTGTTACTTTCTTCATCGTTTCTAAGCAATACTCCATAAATGTTTCCCTCAGGAAGTCCTCTTGCATTATTTACATTACATTTTCATTAGCAATTTGAAGCATAACATCTAATTCCTTTTTAATTTAGCACATCCTGATGTCGACAGAGTTCCTTTGATTTATTTTAGTATCGTTGTAAAAAAACTTATTCAATACTGTATCTACATTGAAAAATAACTCTTTATGATTACATTAGTAGAAAAAAATAATGGATGCAAGCTATGATTACACTTGAAAAGATGTGACGTTGTTACAGTGTGTGTGATTTATGCGCGTTTTCGGCGGGTTTTTGTTTGGCAGACGGTTTGCGCGCGCGGCGCTCGGCGCGCGGCGCTCGGAACAAAGCGGCCGCGTACCCGCCACAAATCACATTTTTTAATAAAGCCCACCGCTGGGCGCGCACCGCGCAGCCGCCTCGAGCTCTTAACGTTAGGGTACAAGGTTCGTTTCCCCGCGGCGCCACCGCAACGTCGGCATCGCGTTGTTCCGGCGCGCGGTCACGTCGCGGCGCGCGGAATGTTATCGACATCCGCTAAACTATCGACATTGGCACAACACTAATTGCTCCTTTTGTCCATTATTCACGAAATGATTTACGGTGCCGCCTCTCAGCGCTCCTAACGGCCCTAACGATGAATAAAAACTCCTTTCACGATTAATTCCGGTGAATGGTATCGGCTGCGGCGGGCGCGCGGCGCGGCGCGGCGCGGCGCGGCCGGCGGCCAGCGATCACTTTCATATAAATCGATCACTCGGAGTTATCTCGTGAATCATTAGGGAAGAGAACATATATTGGTAACAAGTAACACCGCAGATCCTCATTTCTACCACCAAACAGTAGTGAGTAAATTTTACTGTGTACCGATTTGATAGGTGTTATAGCTAATGTAATTACATCTTATACCTCAGGCGACGACCATAATGTAGTGCAGTGTATAACATCTTAACTGGCGCCATGTTATGAACGAGCACTTACTATCAAGTAAGTAGGGTAGTAGTAAGGTCTCGCTCGTCTCGTCCCTTTGTTATATGAAATTGTTAAGAGGTAAATCAAAAGGTATAGATGTATGAATATATCTAAGTATCTTATTTCCGGCGCCTGACAGTAGTGTTTAATACTTTGACGGATGAGGAGTAATGAAATTTAGAAAGAATATTAGTTTTGCCGAGTATAAGTCAGCTAATAACGAATGGAGTTGCGAGGGTGTTGCGGCCAGCGAGGTGGGCGAGGAACAGCTGGTACATATATTTTACAAGACGTGCAGGATGTTCAAGGATGTGTAATAAGTGTGCACATAGCGAGGAGGTGCTCATAGGGATATTCAAGCAGCGCCTGATCGCGCTCGTCGTATCAAGACCTACATTATTGAGTCTCGTCACCCCAATAACTTGAAGTTACGTAAAGTGGGAATGTACATCAATTGATACCATCGACGATACAATCAGCGCGTCACTTAAACTAATGCGACGCGTCATTACACCGGGCCTCCGGTATAATTATGGTTTTAATGAGCTCCACCGACACCGGAGACCGGAGACCGGGGACCGCCGCCAGGCCGCCGCGCGAGATCAGCCGCATCAGCCCCGCCGATAACAGCTAATTTATAACTTCATTTGATTCGCGCGGTGAGCGATAAATTAAATTTTTTTATGGGTCCTATAAAAAATTATAAATTCATGTAATTTTTAAAGGTGGCTCGTTAATCGTGGAGCTGATTAACAGTTCTGTAGGCTTAATTACTTGTAAACGAATCAACGTTCTGTTTACGGCGTCGCGTCGGCCACCCTGGGCCGCTGTGAGTTCGTAGCAACCTTGTATGTCGCAGGGAAACATTGATGTTTGATTATTAAAAGTGAAATTGACAACATCGCTTTACACACACACACAATATATACTGAATGATGTGAATGTGCCACACTAAACTCGCGATGTCTGGACAGCAGGACGTTGCAGTGTAGACGGTGATACGGTCAATAACTGCGAGACGAATGGCTGCCGTCTGCGGTGCCGACATCATGCTTTACTGTTTTCGTTTCTTAAGTCGTAAAATATAATTGAACTGGCGGCCGAGCCGACGGCCGCCGAGCCGGACTACCACGAACCGGACGACCGCGGTGCGGTGCGGTGCGGTGCGGGGCCGCGACGGGCGCAAGGGGGGTGCGCGGTGAATGGGCGCGCGGGGCAACGACATAACTCAAAATAATCTATTTAACGCCAATCGAAAACGAATCGATTCGGTCGATCCGTGAGAGAGTTAACGCGGCGCAGTGTAATACGCACACAGAGGCTGAGACAACCGAATTTATATATTTCAATATTTTCTAGTTATTATCTTTATCATGATAAGTTCGCTAGTTTTATTTGTATCTTCAAAATATTGAAATAAACATAACAATTACCTGACTATGGTGAAAGTAAAACCTAAAATTATCCCCAATTTTTCATTTATCTGTGGTTCGATCACTCTCACTCTCACTCTCACTCACACCACTTTTATTTAGCTCGCGGTTATCACATCCGCGAGTCCTGAGTCCGATGAAGCCGCAATGGTTGTGTATACAACTTGCAGCAAAAAAAAAAAACACTACTTTTACATGTGATTCAATACGAAACCTTAATATAAGTTATCATATAATCAATATCGTGTTCGTTGCAGGATTGAGCGTCACACCCTGCAACACGGATTTAGGATCTCTGATGCACCACAGATAATTAAGCGAATGCTGGTAGCAGAATCAACGAGTATCAAGACGAAAATCATTCGACATTCCTATCCATTAAATTGTGCTTAGCAGCTTGAAGTATCTCGGTTAGAGGATTGTGTTTTTTTCTATGCTTACACTTGATCCTAATTTCACCTGACGTACATTAATAATGATGTTAGGGATGGTGACTCGTCTCAGAATAACTTTGGGCTCTGGATATAATACTTTGAGAGCAAAAACACAGTAATACTGTTATAACGGTCACTCACTGATGTAGACTAAAGTTGGAGAAGCTGGCCACGCGGTATCGGAGGAGTCTTGTTATCACTCAAACTCCGACCGCGCAGACTCTCTCATCTTTCCCACTCATCTTGTATTTATGACCTGGATTTCAACTAAGAACCTCAAAACTAGCGCTTAGATACTATGGCAGAATTGGAGAAAGTCGTGTACACTGGCATCTATTTTAGAAAGGTGTATAATAAATGAATGCGTCACTCTGCCGCACAATTGGTCTGTGCACTCCACAGGTCTTTATTGAGAAGTTTATTATATCGCAGGGCGCGGCCATTACTCAGAGATTTATTGCTCCCGATTTGTGTCTGAAGGTGGGTAATTATAGAGACGTCACGCGGCCCGGACCGGATCCAGCCCTGGCCTCGGCGCGGCCGCCATTTTGTATTGTAACATCTAATACACATTATAATCGTAGCCGGAGACCTCAGCGTCAACTGCTGCTTACAAACATTACCATGTTCCGGTTTGAAGTGTTATATAGTTAGTAGCAAAACTAACCGCGCTTTAACATGATGCCATCATGTCCTAACTAAATGTCTTTACAATTCGTTGCTCGGTGAAGGGCAGCGTTGTTCTTTAACTCGACGCGCCGGTTGGTAAGTGCAACATTTCCTGTGGAATTACTCTCAGCTTCGTCAGTTTATTTGACAGGACGAGAGTGGAGCAGAGACGAGGATGATCGTTATTAATTTTGCTTCAACAGTTCTTTAAGAATCGTACACTCGTCACAATAGTTGCGAGTACATGATCTATGAAGATTGTTAGCTTTAAATCAATTCATCACGATAGAGTCGTTCGGTATTAATAATACATTCAGTGATTAATGTTTGTGATATTACATCGCTTGTTACTGTAGGAATAATACTTGACGTGATATTCCAATAATAGTTATCATCCTATTTGCTTCTTTATATCTTCATTATGCTGCTTTACAAATGGTAGCAAAAATCTGATCGTCCGCTGAGCAAAACCACTGCTGCGTGTGCTGCGTGAACACCTTGCGTGCCACCTCGTCGGTATTTTTATTCAATTGACCTCGTCATTTTGTGTAATAAATCATTGCAAATAGAATTCCCACGCAGCCTCCCGCATCGAAGATTTATCATCAGTATAACAAATAGGCTCATTGAGCCGCAAGAACAATCAATGTGTGGATCGAATGCAGGCGATAAGTTCGTAATGATTTGATCATAACGGAGGGACTGATTGTTTTCGCCGCTCGGCGGTGAGGAATAAATAAACATGATCACGAAGCCGTTCATTACCTCAAGACCCCCCCGGGTCCCTCCGTCCACAAATAACATGTGTGGCGGCCAAATTATATAGCCGAGGGCATAATGAGGGACACCCCGCGCATTATACAGTGTTTAGCGGCGCGCTGGGGGCGGAGCGCGCCCCCCGACGGCGGCGCGACTTTTTTCTTTACTGCATATTTCATTTTATTATATATTTAAGAGGCATAACTTCTTCGATCAATCAACCGCCATTTTGGATCATAACAATCATAATAATTGCCATAATATTCATTCCATTTACCATAAAAAACTTATAGTCAGGAGAACGTCTTTACTTTGTTATATGAGAAATAGGCATAGTAATTGTTATCTTCTGCCTTCGCTTATCCCATTAATATACTGCAGGTGTAATTACAATTAAGTTATACATTACAATTTTTAATAACCTTCGCTAATGAATAGCCTTAAGACATTAATTATCTTCTCGGCTCTACGAGTAGTGCAACGTGTTCCACAGTACATATCTTCCTGTTCTCTGATGATGTCAAGCGCTTGAAAGTCATATTGACTCTTACAGCTCATCTGATGCTGGGCTCGTGGATCCGATCCACAGCCTGTTAATAAATCTTTATTGATATCTTCGGGTAGAATTTTGGACAGTTTCTGTTATTTTTTTTTAATAAATGATACGTGTACCCATAATAACGTGCCGCTAGGGAGAATGGTATACACTGCGCCACATTGCGCTCATCGCCTCGAGGAATAAGATGTTGAGTCTACTAGCTACTATAGCACTAGCTGAAGCACCCTTCAAACCGGAGCACAAAAATGCTTGCACACTACTGTTGGACAGCAACAATAGGCGCTGCCATGGTCTCTAGACGGTCTGCGGCAAAAGAGACATACCACCAGTGAAATTCTATTTAGTTTACTGCCCCCAGTTCAAATCTAACCCTAATGAATTTGCACGGTTCACATCCGCCGGTGGGTGGTCCGCTCTCCCTCTGAACAATAAATATTCAAGAAACGGACTCGACTCCTGGTGCCGTGGACGTGGTCGCAGCCCGACGGGCGTACGGCTCGAACACAGCTCACCTCCATTGTTTCGTTTGTTCATGTTGCTATCGGGCCGCGGTCGGGTGGAAGAATTTAATGAACGCTCAGAGCTGATCACATCCATTGAATGAGTAATCGTCGGTTCGCATTCAGAGCTGGTGGTTAGCACCGGCGTCGATTACGTGCAGCAAATACAATGGCGTGTGTTTTTATTCTCAAGACGCAAACGGTGAAGGGTGAATTGGATTTAATTGTATTGTACGGGCGCAGGGAGTACATGCCGCTGCTGGTGGTAGAGTTTGTTTGGGGCTTAGATTGACATGTTAACAATCAATATTACTTGAAAGGTGCATTGTTTATTATTATATTACTGGTTGTACGATTACGAATGAGAGATAAACTGTTAAAGAGTCTCATCAATCTTCCAAAGTGGAAGAATCGATGCGATTCGAACTTCTTGACTGAAAGATTACCTATTAATATTAATTAATAACAAAGTTAAGTCCTAGTTATGATACATATAGAACAGGTGACTTAAAAAGAATAATGGATGGACATTTTACAGTATATCCTTATGTTGGGCAAGTGGTTCCGATTCATATATCCAGCGATCTGTTCGTAGAGTGATCTGTTTTGGTGATTATTCAACATATTTACTGGTGCTTGTCGTCTAGGTATCATCGCAGCATCTATTTTTGCCGCCAAACAGTACTGTACTCCGGTAGAAAGGGCGCTGTAGCTAGTGATATTACTGGTATAACAAGACATCTTATGTCTCCAGGCGATGATCACAATGTGGTGCAATGTTTAACATCCTAACTAGTGCCACATTGTTATGGGCGAGTGTGTCACTTACCATCAAGTGAACGACCGGCTCCTCTCGTTAATTCGTAACATAAAAAAATATTTAATACTTCTTATGGGATACTTTAGTAATATCTAAGTAGATGATTTTTACATTACTATAACCCAAAGTGTAACGGGTGTAAAGGGTCTCGTACAACAACTCGCAATACTCAAGCCGACCTCACCTGCTCGTGGTGCATACTGCTCATCAACAAACGAAGCTCTGTCTCCCACCAGCCAGCATTGGGCCAGCGTGGTGGGAAATGGCCCAAGTCCCCCATATGCACTCTTACAAGCGACGACCCCTGGTGTCCGATGATGCGGGCAGCGCAGGACTAATCCATGTGGGGATCTTTGGAGGAGGCCTATATCCAGCAGTGGACGTCTATCAAATGGCGATGATGATAACCTAACGTTGATAGCATGTAAAGATATAATTGTAGTCATACTCACTAATATCACCAGCATCAGGGCATTGCTGCTCACTGCAAAGTATCTGCTTCCTTTAAGTATCTTTAAACTGATCAATAATCTGTCTCCATTTGACCGAATCCAACGTAGGGCATCTCGGATTGTCGACGATCCTGAACTTGCCGATCGGCTAGATCCTTTGGCACTGCGTAGGGATATATCTTACCTATGCATACTTTACAGAATTTACAATGGGGAGTGTTCTGAGGAGTTGTTCGATTTAATAGAAGCCGGCGATCGTCTCGCCGGAACTATCATCCGCACCATCTGGATGGTTGGCGTTCCACTACAATGCGTTTTAAAAACAGTTTTCTGCCACGCACAGTAAATCTTTGAAATTCGTTGCCATCAGCGGTCTTCCCCAACAACTGCGACATTGGGTTATTCAAGAAAAGAGCATATTCTTACCTGAAGGGTATGCAACGCACTGGCGTCGCTGGTGACCGTGGACGGCGGTGAATCACTTACCATCAGGTGATCCGTCTTGCTCGTTTGCCTCTTAGATGTTATAAAAAAAAAAAAAAAAACAGGTGGTTTTCCACTATCGTCACCAGATCTTCAATTTGCTGTAAGTAGCGGAACATGTATAAAAAGGAAATACAAGATACATTAAAGAATGTATCAGTTAACATAGGCAGTAAAGTAATAAATCAGTCATTTTAACTGCACCATCACATTTACACACGACTAGCTGAACCATAAATCTTTAATAGCTCCTCATGATCACAATTCCATCTCCATGTACAATAATTAACGTTAATTTGCTATAATAATGCTACTCGAGCCGTAAGCAACGCCATAATAAATGCTATTAACGTTTACGATCCGATGTGTACGGTACAAGCGGTGATCATTAACAGTATTAAACTATTTTTATTCACAATTACGTTTAATGTTTATTAATAAAACATTATTGTTTATAGCCGCAAGCACTTGTTTGTTTGTTTGTTCGCGAGCTCAATCCGCGCCGCACTCGACTTCATTAACAGCTCGGTGTCTTTGCATCAGCAGCTAATAGAGATGTAGGCTACAGCCTGTTCGGGTTATATATGGGCATTTGTAAGTAATAGTAGTAATAATTGCGCCCAATATCTTACGCAGCCCAAGTCAACCTCACCTGCACGCGGTGGACCCCGGCTGAATAATAGACGAGCCTCTGACCACCCAACAACCCACACCGGACCAGCGCGGAGGGCTGCAGCCCAATTCCGCGCACTGAACTCTGCGATGCGGAGATCTTTAGAGGCCGGCCTGTGTTCAGCAGAGACCGTCGAATGATGATAACGAAGTAATAATAATGTGAAAGGAAATTTTGTATGAAAACAAATCGTAAAAAATTTAGCTGTCTACATAGTTAAAATCTTGATACTTTAAATAAAAAAAACAAATGTTCGCCTTTCTGACCAACGACATGGGTGGAACAGACCCTCCAGGTAGAAGAGAAGTAAAATTACTGAAGTATGACGTCAAACATTTTATGATGCCGTGTATATCTTCCTAACTAGTACCACGTTTATTAACCATTTGATGAACGTCACGCTTATCGAATAAAAAAAAACATTAGGTTAGAATATAGCTCGAAGATCGACGAGGATGGCAGAAGTGATTGATCTTGAAAAGATCTTTTCCTTTAAGTTCACCAACGCGGCGGCGGGCCCCGTGGTGCGGCGTCAGTGATCACTTTCCACCAAGTGATCTGTTCGGTCGTTTGCCCATCCTTGCTATTAAATAATTTCTAAGAGTGATAATATAGTAGATAAGTTTAATAGCTCTGCTTCTCTTTATCTAGATACATATATATTTCTTTTTATCATCATCCGATGGAGATGCTGTCCACCGCTGGACATGGTCCAGCATGCTGTTAACTAGTAGGTGATAAATTATTGAAATTTACAGCACATCGCCGACATTACGCAGTTTCTTTGATGTCATTATTCCAGTTAATAAATTTTTCAGGGCAACATAAAGAGCCCCGCGCGTTATTGCACTCGGGACACGCTCCGCGACACACCGCCGCCGCCGCCGATGAGCGACTACATATCGGCTTACAGAGTAAACTGTTCCGTTTAACACTTCATTGTGTACTATATTGTACGCAAATTAATATATTTTTTTACTACATTCTTATGAAATTGATAATTATAATCCAGCCCCTTTCACACAGCCTAGAATGTTCTGCCGTGAACCTGCAGACGTGTTCGTGTTTTAATGGATTTTGTATTGTTTAAATAATTATAATAATTACAAAAAAACTGTGATCTATGAACACATGAGTGTAGGTAGTTAATAAAATTAAAGCATAATAATATAAACGACCACGTTTCAAAGTGTTTTAAAACATAAGTTAACGTATTAAGTGATATATTCAAGATATTTCTGCGGACCATCGCTGGTATAGACAACGTCTCGTGTTGCGGTGTAAACTTCCTATGTCACGGCTCAATGTCTCACTTTAGCTATGTTGTGCAGGAGCCTAGGACACGGCACCGTATCGCACATCCGCCGCGGCCGTGTGTCCGCCGCGCTTCGCACGTCGCCGCCTAACAAATAAATCTGCCTTTATAACAGCATAAATTTGTCGATGGAGCGATTTTCGTATCCGGCCTGTCTTTATCCGCGACGCATCCGGTTCGCTTTGTAGCTAACGGGTTTCTAGGAAACGGCGCGATAAATAACTTATGCCGAGTTTCCTCCGTCATAGGAAGTCAGGGAGCCATGTTGTGTTTTGATTGTTGCCATAATTCAAACTGACGGCGTTAAAACTCTCTCTTTGATATCGGCCAATAAAGAAACTACTTAAATATACTTTATACTGCTAAACGATAAAATGATATTATACTATTATTTATATCTGTTTTATATGTGAAATAAAATCATAATTTCACGGAACTGAAACATGTACGTGTACTGCAATGGTGCAGTTGATAAGAGATATGCACGATACACCATTATGAATATCATACTGTATATTATAAACGTTCCGAGTTATAAACAATTAGAAATAAACAAATACAAACGGATATATACCATAGTTACTATCTCGTGCCGTGTCGGCTCGTCGGACGTTAACCATCATGTTACCATTGTCAACTTAATTCTGTTTGTACGTTCAACTTTGCTTCAACGAAGTAAGATGTCTCGGGGCGGATCCATAAATATTAAGTTACATCAGTGTTGTACCGACTCCTGTTCTCAGAAAACAGCCGACCTGCACGGCGGCCGGAGCGCAGCACTACCGGCGGGCAGTTAATCCTGTTAGGACCTGACACTGATCAGTCATTTGTCATAAAACCGGGCTCGCGCTGCAGCTCAGCCACTGGATACAGAATTATCTAGCGGCGCTTTAATAGCAACAAGAAGTCAGTAACTACACAATGATTATTAGATATTTGAAGTTAAATTCAACATAATACTCATTTTTTATAGTAACAAAGATTAAACAAAAAAAAATTGCATATTCTATATATTGAACTCTAAAGGATAGAAATTGAAAATCTCTCTATCTTCCTTCTTCTTTGATACCAGATCATACCCTGTGCAGACGAATCTGTGTTCCCGACGATGAAGTAAACATTAATATGAAACTATCACCATTGTATATTAATGATAAGTATAGTAATATGAGCAGTAGTAAATATTTCCGAATATTTCACATCGTGGACCCAAAGAAGCTCGACTGAACTTCGCAACGCACAGTATAATCAAACTGCACGGTTTCAAACTAATCTTTTATCTGAATTAAGAGCGTACCTTAAATAAAGAAAAGCCTCTTAACTATCATATGTAAAAGATTGAATTTTCTGTATTAATCTAAAAATTATTATTATTTATGTTCGTTCGTACATTCCCGATCATTGGCTGCGTATCCGGCATCACCTCGACGTCACGCAGCTCCTTTGATTAACGAGCCCGTCTCACGGGTCAGATCTCTATTGTGGCCCCTTTGAAATTTCCACACTCATTTATCAGGCTCACCGTACCTCTTTGGAAATTAGCGACGCGGCACAAGACACGAGATTAAGCGTTTTTTCTATCCTCTATCTCACTCCCATTTTAAACTGACATGAGAATTGAAAACTCCCAGGCGATAAATCTCTCTTACCGTAGACTGTAAAGACATAGTAAGTAAAAATATATTTGTGTTCATTGTGTCCTAAAGCTAGTAGAAATACTGTTTTTACTCTAGGAAATGATAATAACTAATATTAGTATTCAAAAGTAGAAAAGCAAATACAATAATTCGCCATTAGCGCGTAACTTCCGGCTCCGTTCGGGCGGTGTGCGGTGGCGGGCGAAATTTACGTGAACACTGATTTTGACGTATAGCTTTCGGGGGCGGTCGCGTGAAAAATGGTTTCACCAGCTCAGCCCTAGAGGGTTGCGTTCATTACCCGACGGGGCGGACCGGCAAACGCTTTGATAGCTTACAAAGCAACAAACCATTTGTACGTAACCGGATAACAATTTCGCTATTATTTTTTTATGTGACGGAAACGGTTGGCACCGCCATCAAACAGGTTATTGTGTTCTGTAGTCATTGAAAAGAAAGCATCATTTACATTAATTAAAAAAAAATGTTGTGATGGGAGATTAGTTAGTAAATTATTTAGTGTTATCATAATCGATTGCTTCACGTCCGCCGATGAACATAAACCTCAACACTCAAGAGTCTCAACGCAATGGATCTATCGCTGTAAATAATTCAAGACTATGAAGTTGGAGAGCACAGCCGAGCGATCTCTGATTCTCACACTAGAAAAGATATCATTGCCATCATCAGCTGACAGACGTTCACTGCTGAACATAGGCCTGTAGGATAGCCACTGCACTTGTAAGGCTATATGCAATATTTACTACTAGCTCGATGATTCTCGTGTATGATATATAATTTTAACTGATATTACTGTTAAAAATACACCGGAAATGAAACTACTACACAGCGTTTTCCTCGGTCAATTTTTGATTTAGTCGTTTCACGCCTTTAGTCGTTTGACAGCTGGAGCTTGGACCTGAATATCATTTCAAAACTGCTCGAGCTATAAAGGACTCTATATAGTTTAGTTAGAGTTCATTTTGCTGCACGTGACACACTGCCACTTACCTGCGATGTGGTGCGGTGTCGCCGCCGGTAAACATTCCGTAGAGCATTTGATGTGAGTGATTTATATGAAATTAAATAAATCAAGGGAGCAGTTATTTAATAGTAGTCACGCATAAATTAGCTGCCCGACGACTCCGGTTCAACGATAACTGTCACAACCGATCCGTTAGTTATTCATAATATTTAACGTTAACGAGCCAGCTCGGATGTCTTAAATAACGACAACGTAATTGTGTGAGATGTAGGTAATATTTCTACGCGTCATATTAATTACGACCATAGCATTAAACGTATTCATAATTAATTAGACGCGATCGACGCGCTGCGACTAAGTAGGTGTATCAAAGTTCTTAGATCAGCCGGCTCCGGCCTGAACCAAACAATATTAACGTAACCCCCGGCCGGGGCTCGGGGCGGCGACTACGCGATAATGATATATGCGATATTTGATGATAAACAATCGGGGTCATTTATTATCTGTCCGTTATTTGACAGGCGGTAGGCAGATGTCATTTGTCATTTTCCTTGGGTCCCTTCGTTACGCCGCCGCCTACGTCCGCCTCCGTCGGTGGTTAGCTATCAGCCGGCAGGGCTCCGGGCGGGCGGGCCGATTTGAACTCCAACGCGATAGCAGCAGGGCCCACATTCGCCTGCGGAAAAAATCAATCTTGATTGTTTTCAGCATGAACGATTATGATAGATGAAAGAGTTAGCGCTCCAACGCAGAAGGTGGGCCGCCGCAGGTTATTGCGCCCTGGGGCCCCGGCGGCAGGGTTCAGTTCGGCGTGGGGCCCGCCCCGGCGCAACTTGTTATTGAAGATGAAACAGTAATGGATGGGGATAGGGAATGCGTGAACGATGTCGGAGATGTATTGTTATCGCGTTGTTTATCGGAGCGCCGACCATCGTTTTCTGTAAATAATTACCTTTTGAAAAGGATATTCCGTTCGCGCTACCGGTAATATATTCATTATATCTGACGTCTTACAAAGCGCCATTGATATAAATAAAAATACTTTATGGCTCTCAGCCGGCGGGATCAGATCCTCGTTGCTTTATTTTTTGTTGGCCGTATAACATATTTGGGATTTTGTCTCAATCGATAAATGAATCATTTCAATATAACAATTTGTTTTTAGTACCCTTAAATACCTGCATGCCACGGACTCGCTGCAAATGTCCCGGACATTTGGACTTTATACTTTTCAATATTTAATAAAACTTACGAAAACTGCCGTTTATATACTTAAGTACGAAATATAAAGCGCTCCTTCGTTTTTATGGAGAATACAAGATGTGTTCCCACGAGAGTTGCCGCCGCAGCCGCCGCCGCCGCAGCCGTGCACGGATGCTTGTAGTAGAGCAAATGTTTAGTTTCCCGACTGAACAAGTAAGAACAAGACTGAATTCCATTCTAGATATGCCAAAAATTTCCAGGGCTCGAGAGCCGTTATTTCTATTAAACTAACCTAATAAAAAAAAGGTTTTTTCCCGAAAGCATATTGCAAATGTTCTCATTAAAGTATATTGATTGATAAAGTTACCGACGATAGAAATAAAATATCAGCGATGGTATGCGACTTCTACACAACCGACGTTTACACCTGCAGCTACTGTGTAGGTTCGTTACAGGTAATAGAAACAGCAGTGAAGTAGGCAGTTCGCGCGTGAGTCCAGTCGGATGGAATCAATCTGCTGCCGGAGCAAACAGCTCCAGCTCGAGGCCCGCGCAGCCGACAGACGCCATCCATCCTGGCAGCGGTATAAAAACGTCAGCTGTTACTCCGCTGACTATGATCAAGTATGCCCTTTTACGATTGCAGGGCTACCCACTCTGTGACATAAGACTTTTATCAAAAAATATACCCTGCTATACTAATATTACGTTTTGTGCGTATGTAAGCCATATATATATCAATTAAGTTAATGAAACAATGTTTTTATCTAGGATATTTGTTGCAATGTTAAATAAGTCACTGCAATAAAGTATACCCTGCATAAAGAACGAGCTTACTGCATCATAACCAGGTATATAAGTGTTTACCATGGAGCTTGTAGTCTGTAGTAATGGAATCTATTGCATAAAATACTCTTCCTATTGTAATGTTCTTACTGTTAATAAATATATTTTACTGCATCTTTGATTTATTTCAAACATCGTCTCGCATGCTGAGTAGTTTTATCTGAGCTAGAATTCAATTACCGTTGTGACTGATCGTTGAATTACGTTCCAATGTTCGTGTACATTAGAGGGCACGGAGTACACCGCGCACCATAACAGCGCGGATCATAAATTATTCATGGCTGCACAAGTACGTACTCCGGCATTCATTAATCAGCATTTATGGCCGTCAATAATTGCCGCTCCGCCGGTACCGTTGTGATGAATTATTGAAAAATCCATCGCGGAGCGCGCGCCCCAGCGCCGAGCCTTGTAAACTTGTAATTAATTAACACTGTCGCTAACAAATTTTGTCTCCACTCGACAGTCGGACAAAAACCGGGTATAATTTATGTTCGCGACAGCCCTGCCCCACCCCCGCCCCGCAACAGCCCCGGCGGCCCCGTCGGCCCCGGCGGCAGGTTGAAAGAGTCAAGCTGCGTGATTGATGGCGCCGGCTCCCCGCCCACGCCCTAACAACCGCCTCGGGCTGACAAACTATCACATTGTAGGCCCGGCGAAATCATATCACAATCTCTTTTAAATTTATTGGTTCGCTTCACGTTCCCCATTCATAATGTTCGCACGCGCTCAGCTCCAACAGGCTGATTGTAAACTAAGCTATAAGTAGAGCGCACGCTGGAACTGCACAGCGTGCACCGTCAGCGGTTGATACCAGCAGAAGTCTCTCAACACTGAAAACGAATAGAATAATTTTGAAGCAGAGTTAAAGATCCACCTCAGTCCGCAACCATTACTCGGAAATGTTTGAACCGACACGCGAGTTTAATGTGAAATGAGGGTGAAGTAAATGGTGTACTGGCGGTGGATTGATTTACATGCAGCAGTCAGCATTAGCAGCATTAAAATACAAAGCTCAACATAGTGATAAATTATGAATGAACAACAGTTCCGACTGAACAGCCGCGGCCTGCGTTGCGACAAAAACCCGTCCCGCAACAATAGAACTATAAATATGGGTATCTTTATTGCTCTTTGTACCTCTATTGTGTTTAAGTCTCATTTTCCTTCCGCTCGCTTCGTTTTGACGTCGGCTTCGTTTCATTGCTGGCCGTTATCGCAGAGGAAATTAATTTCTGATTTAAGATCCGTCACTACAAAGTGACATTTAACAATCCGCACACGTTTGCACAGAGTGCTCGAAATCAGGCCCCTGCTTCCGTGTGGACCATTGATGTAACACATCGCGATGTCCATACATTTCTAGACAACCTTTCAGAGTCTTATTAATGCTAGATCTTGTATTCGTGTGTTTCGATGCATTTTAAAGTCTCTGCAGTAACGAGTTAAGAAGATAATTGACCGCCACCGGGCAGCGCGCTGGTGTGCCAGCGATAAAGCTGCTGAATTAATTCCACGTACCAGCGGCTGGCTGCCAACACGCGAACACTAATTTAAATTCATTCGCATTTATTGCATTCGAGCTGATAGCATCGACGGATCGTAAAGCGTTGAACACAAAGGACTCGAGTTCTTACTGCCAACGCGATAATTGTGACTCGTTTGTTGCGTTTGGGCTGCGTTCGCCGCTGGGCCCAGCGCTGGGCAGGCCGCTGCCGACGTCTCAATGAGCCGGTCGCGTCCCCACCGCCCGGTACATCCGTTTCGCCGAGTAAACACACTTAATGGCCGACATTTCGTGAGCGCTTTTATTGTGAAGTTTTTATTATCGGGAGAATCATTTGTTTAGTCTACGTACGGTTAGTGCGCGCCGTGGCGGTGCGTTTCGGGGTTTATTAGGGGTACTTTATTGCCCCTTTATACGGCCGCTTTAATGCAGAAACATTGCCTGCGAGCTCTAAACTGTCCGAACGGCCGGATGGTGATAATTAAATTTGATTTTTATCTGCGAATATGATTACTCGTTCTGTTGCTGCAATACGCGCTAAAAAGCTTTTTTATCTATTTATCTCCGCTCAATCTAAGATGTTCATCTCCACTGTCATTACAGCGACAGCGCCGGTGTATTTATTCCGCAACTTGTGTGCCGATGTGTGCACTAAAAGGGGCTTTTATGATATTGAGTAATTATTTTGAAAAATAATTTTCTGCTTTTTATCTAATAACCGGAGTCGCCTACGTCTCGTGATATTGTATCGTGATGTGTAATTTATGAATGCATCTTCTCTTTGATATATATTATAGTCGAAGCGTGTCCGGCTCCGGCAGTGGCTGCGAGTCGTAAAAACGTAAACGATAGGTGATCGGGCCGGGCCGGGGCGCTGCGTCAAACCGCCATAATAATTTCGAAAGAGTCCATTAAGTGAATGTTTATGGTAATGGCGGAACAGAAGTCGCGGCCGCGTTCCGGCCGCCTGTTATTTTGATGCATTATCATATTTAAACAATTCGGATGATAATAGACACGTCGGGCGAAACCCTTTGGTAATATAAATGGTTGCATTATTATTTATTTATGGCTTCCCTTCCCCCGGCGCTGCTCCATCGCGAAAAAACAGCGCGCGGCGGCGAGGTCGCGCCGGGCACCTGAGCGGCCGCCGCGAGCTCGTTGCAGCAATAACAAAGATTTATGCGACATTCGGCGGCAGCGCGTTCTGCTCTCAGCCATCCACCCCGGCACCCCCGGCACCACCGACACCCCCGGCACAGCACACACACACACACACACACACACCCGCCACCACGAGATCAATAGCTCTCTTTATTGCGAGCGCTGAGTTACCGCAGCCGCTTCTACTTTCAACTTCCTCTGTAACTCCGACACTCGATTTCTTATTATCGCCTTTTACATCGATAAACCTGTTGTTCATTTTTTGTTATCGATTTATTATCGAATCGTAATCGATTCGTTGATTGCGTTCGTGTTTCGGATTATAAACCTTTTTTACAGATCAAACCGATTTTGGTGATTTATTTTTCGATTCGAATGATTGCGAGTTTTTGTTTCGCACTCGCCGATACGATTTGTATGATAATAGGATATTTGTAAATTGTGACGTAATCGAAACGATTACTACACCTGGTCGCAGCGGACGGCCGATGAAACGATAAGGTTCTGGAGTGGTGGTGGTTGCGCGCCGGTAGACGCAGTACCGAGAGGCTCTACACAAAGGATCTGGTGAAGGACGCGGGAAACCATTGAATGCGTGCAATGCAGGACAGATCGGTGTGAAGATCTTTGCTGAGACATATGTCCAGGCATTTATAGAGTGATACTTTAATTGTGACATTGTGTGCGCAATCGAACTACTATCAGTTCTTGGTCTAACCGTTGGCGAGACATATGCTACGTCTCTTTCTATAAATATTTAACATAAATCATTGAAACTGAATACAAAAAAAAATTCAAATTCTAAGTTATCTATTTTTTTAACTCAGAAGTGTGATTGTTTTCAATGCGACTGATCGGGAGTCACAAGCAAAAAGTTTTACTGGACGATAGTTAAGAGGTGGTGCCGTCATGTAGACGCGACGGTTGTATCGCTTCTCACTATCTTTAGTATCAGGACTGATATAAAATCCGCCATACTCGTCATCACCATTCCCATCTGTGGACACTCCTCGATATCCCGAGCCCTATGTCATTTTTTCAAACGCCGTCGTCTGCCCTGCCCTGCCCCTGGTCCCCCAGTGCACAGCCTGCCCCGTGCCCTAGTGATTATGTACTTGATTTATGGCGTGTGCAATTTGCATCAAAACCGAGTGTATAGCTTTTTGCGCGCACTTAATGATTACCGTCCGCATCGCGTCGGATTTAATGATAGTCATTTCATGTCTCGCCGGGCCCGAGCCGGAGCCCGAGCCGGAGCCGGATCCCGCGGGCGAGCCTGAGGAAACGTTTCATTAAACTCCTCCACGTACGTTACATCGGCGAATGTGTCTGATTATGTTAATGCCGTCCGTACAAGGCCCGGGACCGTATCCGCCACTTGAGCGTCCGTTAATGGACTGTCCGCCGACGTACACACTCGTGCATGCCGGTTTGTCTCGCCGGGCTTTCGCGATAATCACTCATGTTTATGTATCGCGCGGCCGCCGCTAATAACCGCTATTGTTTATTTATCATGTGCCGCAAAAATAATCAGTTCTTACTCTTTGTTGTAAGCAACGAGTGCACTGCGTTGCGCTCGTGTGCGTGTGGCGTGTGCGTGCGCGTGCGCGTGCGCGTGCGCATGTATGTACACGACGTTGCTCTCGATGTTTGCGATCCGCCCCCGCTCGAAGCTAGTGCATCGCGGCGCGGGGCTGCCGTTATATTGTTATTTTATTACTTGTCTACGAACATCACAATTCCCCCGCTCACGCCGCGGGCGAGGGCGAGGGCCCCGACAGCCCTATTTATCATATCGGTAAAAAGCTACCCGCCGCCGGGTGTGCAGTTAATTTAACCGATACACTGGTACGTATCGCCGAGCGACGGCCGCGGCGCCGTTTGCCTCCAGATTGACTCATCGCCGCCGCGAACCTTCCTTATCACGAGCTTATTTACGAGCGGACGTAATCTCTCAGGATTGATTAATTACACCTTTTTAAACACAAATACAACTTTTAAATATGAGCCATTACAGATACTTCTGGACAAGTTTCACTTAGATAGCGCCGGCCGGCCTACCCGAGTGCCCCGATCGATCATTTGTAAACAAAATTAATGATACGCGTCCAAATTTAAGTTCTGTATCAATCATTGTAACGTCGGAGCGGTTCTATTATTTCTGGCCGCGCTGGTAGATCCACTGAGAGAGTTGCCAAGCTCTAACCGATGACTTATTATAATAAAGTAACGGCTTTCAACCGCAGCATTTAAATGTTAATTATTTATCGCTTGTCACTATCCACCACCACTGACTTTAAATAAGACACAGTGGTCGTACTGTTTAATGAACAAATGATGGTACGTTTGTCCTTTTACATGTGAACGTTTCATTAAACTCCATCATTAAATTTGTAAAGTTTTATCAATGATTTTTTTTTCAAAAGTATAATTTAAGTAACATTTATACTACACCAATAGTTTCAAACGTCAATTCTGAAGGGTGTCACTTAGTGTATAAGTCTGACAATTGAAATAGACCAGTGCGTCCCTCAGTGCACATGCGTGCAAGTGTACACGTTCGGATCAGCCGGTTATGCAAATGTAACGCGCCGACGTTACGCCGAGAGCTGCGAGCGACGTTTCGACAATTTTCATTAATTAATTAAGTATTAAAATGACGTAAGAACGAGTGATTTATCATTCGGCGACGTTGATTGATGCGCGGAGCCCGCTCTTAATTACTCCCGCAAACAAACCGACACGCGTACTGCGGAGCCGGAAGTGCATTACTCCGCGACAGCGGAACCACTCGCCTGAGACGTCGCTTACATCATGCGGCAATTTAGCTAATTCGCTCAGGTTTGACACCGTTCGCGGAAACGGGACGTCAGCCCCTGAAGGTTGGTTTCATCAACCGGATAAGACAGAATGTCTATACTACGTGATCTAGTTTTAAAATCAGTCCTGACCTGAAGGAAACTACCTAGATAGACAGGCAGGGCGCACTTCTACCGCTAATCAGCAGTGTGCAAGATTTGAAGAGAGCTGTAGCTAATGAAATTACTGGGGTAACAAAACTAAATAATAGGTTGGGGAAAAAGAAATCCATTATTTTTATATGAACTTCAGGACTTTATTTAACATGCTTCAGATTGTCCGATTTGGGTCAAATATGCACCGTTTTGTTCTATGATTTGTTGCCATTTTAAAGGTAACTTCATAATGCCTCTCTCGTAGAAGTCCTGGTCTCTATTTGCAAAAAACTCTAGTAGCCGATTTTCACAATCTTCCCTAGATGCCAATTTTTTATCACTAATGAAATTATGTAATGCAAGAAAAAGATGGTAATCGCTTGGTGCCAAGTCCGGACTGCATGGCGGATGCATTAAAACTTCCCAACCAAGCTCCCGAAGTTTCTGGCGAGTCACTGTAGACGTGTGTGGCC
Organism: Troides aeacus; assembly: GCA_033220335.2. Lineage (NCBI taxonomy): Eukaryota > Metazoa > Arthropoda > Insecta > Lepidoptera > Papilionidae > Troides > Troides aeacus. The sequence goes on along the minus strand of CM067277.1, from coordinate 561,470 downwards.
TAGCATTGTCCTGGTGGAACACGACACCTCTCTTGTTGGCCAATTCTGGCCGTTTCTGGTCAATTGCTATCTTCACACGGTCCAGTTGTTGACAGTAGAGATCAGAATTTAGTGCTTGGCCATATGGAAACAACTCATAATAAATAATCCCCTTCCAGTCCCACCAAATGCACAGCAGAACCTTCCTGGCCGTTAGTCCTGGTTTGGCCACCGTTTGAGGTGCTTCACCGCCCTTTGACCATGATCGTTTTCGCACAGGGTTATCGTATGTGATCCATTTCTCATCTCCAGTCACCATCCGTTTAAGAAATGAGTCTATCACAATCCGTTTGGCCAAGGCTTCGCAGATGGAAATTCGATCCATCATGTTTTTTTCTGTTAATTGGTGTGGCACCCAAACATCGAGCTTCTTTTTGAATCCAGCTTGTGTAAATGGTTTAAAACTGTTTAGCGGTCCATTTTTAGCTCCTGGGCGATGTTATGATTGCTAACATGCCGGTCAACTTCGATCATTTCTCCGATTTTATCGACATTTTCGGCGACCGGCCTTCCTGTGCGAGGTGCATCTTTAACATCCAAAATTCCTGAACGGAATCTACGAAACCAAAATTGCACATAATTGGCTGTTACAGTATCGGGTCCTAAACAACATTCACAATTTTAGCCGCCTGGCTTGCATTTTCGCCTTTGTCAAAGAAAAACTGTAAAATGTACCGAATTTTCTCTTTGTTCACTTCCATTTTTAACACCCTGTAACTCACAATTGAATGCACCAAACAAAAAACAGCAAAAGAATTTTTTTACTGCGAAATGTCACCTTTCCAACGAGCATAAATCTGAAACTGTTTGATCGATACTTTACGAGAAATTTATCACTACAGCCATCTACCGAAAAAATAATGGATTTCTTTTTCCCCAACCTAATATATATCATATGTGAAGGTGACAAGCACAAGCATGATATTGTAGTGCCTGTCATCCTATTTCTTTTTAATTAAATCATACAACTGTACGAAATTAAAGATATTAAACACCGGTCGCCTCTGTTTTAGCATAACTCAGAGCGATACTAATATAGTCGCCTAATTGGACCATGTCCATTATTTATAGTTTTCCTAAATTAGTGTACGGTATAAATAACTACTTAAGATAAGAGTTTGATAAAGTACGTTTACACGATCCTTGTGTACATACAAAAATATCTCGATTGGTTGTAAGTTAATGGTTTTCATCGGATAAATGTTCGTTAACAACTTATAAATATTGATAGGGGGTGTAAGTGGTCACGCACAATAACTCACGAGACTCAAGCTAACATCACCAGCTCGTGGTGCAGCCTGCGAATAAACAAACGAGGCTCTGGATCCCACCAACCCGCACTAGGTCAGCATGGTGGATAATGACATAAATCTCTCCATATCAACCCCTACAAACGGCAACCCCTAATGCCCGGCGATGCGGGTAGCACAGAACTGATCGATGTGAAGATATTTGGGGTAGGCCTACGTCTAGCAGTGGATTTCTATTGACTGAAGATGATGATGATGATGATGATGAATATTGATAAGCTAAGCTAGTGTAAAAAAAAAACTGTTGTGTAAGGATATGTGAACTTGGAAATAAAATAACTCTTTTATTTCATCATGTTTTTAAACGATAACAAAAAAGTATAGATAGCAGAAAAATATGTTTGAAAGCGACAGGGGGAGAAGTAACAATTGTGTAAAGTACGGGCGCGGTGGGGGTTGACGAGTGGCGGCTTTGTAACGCGAATTAATGTCTGAAGCCTTCCTGAAGCGAATAATTCAGGGCGCGGCCGTTTGCACAACTTGAAATATGACCCACTAAATACTGTATAACGCAAAATTTACAATTCATGAAGCAAGCATGATGCAGGCGGTGGTGACGCCGACGTCAGCGGCGGGCCTTTGTTGTTGCGACATACACACATGCGACCTGTACACGGGCACAGACCCTAAATTACCGTATTTTTTTTTTTCATTCAACACACAATTTACGTCCTCAATGCTGAGGCAAAGGCCTACCCTCAACATGAAGGCGATGGAACACAGTAAGCACACGGGCCCAATGCTGATTGGTGACTACACACACCTTAGAATAAATTCCAATTCATGTGCAGGTTACCGCGATGTTTTCCTTCAGCGTTTGTATTTGTGAACAAATGTATGTACATTTGTGAACTTAAATATTAAAGTTATCGCTACATGCTGAGACTCTAACCCGCGACCTTCGGAGTGCAGGCCGCACGCTCTAACCATTAGGACAGCGAGCTATTACCGTATAATTCCCTGTAACACATATCCCGCAAAGACTGTACCAATGGTAACTTGTTGAGAGCATATTATTTGTCGAGTAATTCTTGTACCCCGTCATCAGCGAAAACGGAAGGTGGGGAGAAGGAAAAAGTCATGATTGAGGAATATCAGGGAACGTACTGGCCTATCTGGGGCGTTCGATTTGTTCCACCGAACCAAAGACAGAAAGGACTGTATCACGCTGATCGCCAACCCTCACGAGCTGGAGAGGCACTTTAATAAGAAGAACTCGAGTAGTTTTGCTTTATTACTATCATTAACCTACTACAGGGTAGTTGTCATTTCGACACAGATGTTTAATTTATTTAAGGCAGCGACGAGACGAGCAAGACGTTCGCTTGATGGTAACGTGTGACCTGGATTGATGATGGACACGCAGCGTTACGCCGTACTCGTTGCCTTCAGGCGTAGGATATTATGTTTGATTATTCTAATAAATTGACATGCAACTCTTTTTAAACCAGAACACAGTCTTCTCCTTACTAGACCTTGCCACATCTTTACTTGGGGTCGGCTTAATGTTTGTCGGCTGCAATAGGCGCTGCGGTGGTACCTCCCTAGACGGTTTCCGGTGAGAGTGACCTACTAACTACATTGGTATCCGATTTTCATACTTCCTTTCTCGTTAAATGATTTACTTTGAAGTAAGTCATAAAATGGGTGTAAGGGATCTCGTATAACAATTCAATGGATCCAAGCTAACTTCACCTGCTCGTGGTGTATCAGCTAATCAACGAACGAGGCTCTGGCTTCCACCAACCCGTATTCGGTCAGTATGGTGGTAAATGGCCTAAATCCCCCCATATGAACCCTTACAAACGACGACCATTAATACCCAAGTGTTCGCGGAATGTCGCTGGATGCGAGTAGCGCAGCACCGATCCATGTGGGGATTTTTGTGGGAGCCTCTTGTCCAGCAGTTCACGTCTATCGGCTGATGATGATGAAGTCATAAAAACGTTAAATTAGTTAACTGCAAAATTAGCGATGTACAAAAGTTTAAAGCTCGCTGGTCTAACGGTTAGAGCGTGCGGATTTCATTCCGAAGACCGCGGGTTCGATCCTCAGCATGTACCGATGCCTTAATATTTAAGTTATGTACGTTTGTGAACTTTAGTTACAACAGCGAGATACAAAAACGGTGAAGGAAAACATCGTGAGGAAACCCGCACACTGATATCATCTTTGTGTGTGTGTGGTGGTCCCAATAAAGTGGCAACAGGCTCGCCCCTTGTTACATGGGACCTAATCTGACCACATCTGGCCAAATGTGGGTGCTTATTCACCTCTGCCTACCCCTACTGGGAAAAAGGCGTGATAATATAAAAAAAAAAGTTTCAATGCTGTTTTTTTTTTCTTTATACAATAACTTATTTAAGTAAGGAGACATGACCTTATCATTATAAGGCCCATGTCTCCTTACTTAAGTTTAGATCCATTGATCTCTTGATGGTTTAATGATTTTTGCTTATCTGATTCAGATTGCAACTTTAACAATACACTATATCGCAAAATAAGTGAAAATATATTATACTTATACGTAAGATTAGTACAATAAAAATCCTTTTGATAAACAGAACTAGTGATTATCCTGCTCCACTCATGAAACCGACACCTCGCCACCCTTCACCAGCGCTGGTTGCTCCACCTATTGTTTCATGCAAATGCCAGGTAATTACAACATTACGACTCGTCATTAGTAAATAGTAATTAATCACTTCAATGTCAAAATATTTGCACACGCAACGATTTATCTCGCGGACATCAATGCGGTGATATTTAAAAAAAACTTGATTTTTTCCTTTTTCTCAAATCACAAAGAGATATTTATTGCGAGATTTGCATGAAATAAGCATTATCAAAGGTTACTTGGTCGTTCTTTATTCATTTCCATTCGTATTTGTATTATTACAATAGTATAATACAACATGTGAGACACATTTCTATAAATCATCATCATTAGCCGCTAGACGTCTACTGCTGGACATAAGCCTCCCCTTAAGATCTCCACGTTGATCGATTCTATGCTGTCCCCAAAGCCGCCGGGCACTAGGAGTCGTTTGTAGAGGTTCAGATTGAGTGGGTTTGGGCCTATTCTCACCACTCTGGCTAAATGCAAATTGGTGGAAGCCAGAGCCTCGTTTGTTGATAAGCAGGCTGCACCACTGGCAGGTGAGGTTGGCTTGGGTCCCGTGAGTTGTTATGCCGGACCCCTGACACCCTCATTATATATAGGCAGCACATGATCAAACAAGTTCCGTTAGTATACTCTGGCTTATATTATATATTATCTATTGCCCTCCGCTGTGAGGTTCTGAGCTTCTGAGGTGAAAATCAGTTCTTAGCTGCCCTATACTTGTGAAAAGAAATATTTCTACCACATTTCAAGTCTCCTGATCTTATGGTTGAAGAGATATGGTGATGAGCCTCTACGTAGGTGGAAATCTCTTATATATGTAGATGAAACAAACTGCATAATACTTTTATGGCGGCACTTTGACAAGAGTAGAAATTAGCTAGACAGTGAAACCGGAAATTCTACCATTCATATCACTGTACTTAATAAAGCCTCGGTGGTCATCCTCAGTGTGTTGTGGGGGTCAAACGAACTCTTTCTAAGCACACGGGTGCTTCCCTGAACTCTGTTTAAACAGATCACAAAGAAAATTAAAGCTTTCTTAGCACTCTTGCTACGATAAATACAAAACAACTTCGCATTTGATGCCCCTCGCGTCTCGAAGACACTTTTAGTTACTTTTGGCAACAGCTAGTACTTACCTTAGTTCTATCTTATTGGCGTAAGATCACAGCCTAGAACAGTCCTAGATCTATACACTGTTGTTAATCTAGCGAATTGTGGAGCTCTGTGTAATCCGTTCAGGGGTTATACAGCATCAATTTTTGATATAAATTGTAGCAGGATGTATTGAAAAAATTGTGAGAATTGAACAAGTAAAGATCAAAAGTGATCTTTGCGTTAAATTTCTAGAACTCCCCATCCGCAGCAGCGGTTTGTTAATGAGCGCGCACTTCCGCTACCCGTCACGGCATGCATTCATACGTACGCACTGCACGCTGCACGCTGCACGCTGCACCTGTATTGCAATTGCGCATAAACATCAGCGAGCACACCTGAGCCGTTACTGCAATGTCGACAAAGTAGTAAAGTAGCGTTTGTAGCTTAAACTTATTGTATATTAAGAAATACCATATAATTTTATGTAGTGGTCTTCATAAACACTCAGATCAGTAAATATTTGGAATATGAACAGCTCTGCATTTTAGTATGAGAAATCTCAGATATAATAGTAAACGTGAAGAAGTCTTAGTCCTGATGATGTTCGAGAGCATAAAGTCAATACAATTGTACTTATAAAGGAAACGAATATGTCCACACAGTTAATAATGTAAGTACGAAAGTGAGGGTAGAGCAGCAAACTGAGAAGGCAGTACTTTATGAAATATAATTGAGTATGCTACTTATCTCCGATTTATCGATAAAAATAATAGTATCTAAAGTGGGAACTGTTTGTATAGGCTTATGTAGATGCTAAAGTAAATATACAAAAACCTTTACATCATAACCTAGATCTTTAGTAATAGAACGACAAATGTATTAATTAATAACAACAGCATACAATGATAGTTTTACTTTTTATTAGCTACATATTTGTTTTTACTACAATAAAGAAACTACAACAACACTACTCCTATGTCCAGCAGTGGACGGCTATCGGCTGATGATGATGATAAAGAAAGCAACTACCAGCTGTCTTTGACCTTCGCTTATAAGTACAGGCACAATACCTTAACTATCAAGGCTACTAAACCCACCAAGTCTGACAATGAAACACGATGCGGTACTTCTTCACGGCGTTCAACGAATTCATTCTTGCTTTAAAGAGCGGCACCGGAATCAGAAAAGAAGCCCCCAGAGAACGGGAAATTAAATATTACTCTCACATATGAACAATTAAATTTAAAATATATGCTCTAGAGATATACATAAAGAAAGTAATGAATCGTTTGCGAGGTGTCTACGTGGCAGACGATGGTGGCGAATTAAACACTGTAATTAGGTGATGGCGTTGCTGTCCCTACACACATGGGAATAGCGGGGCTCGCGGCTGTGGTGGGAGCGGGCGGCTAGGACGGTGAGTGGTGGTGGGATGGGGTCGGGCGGGGGGTGGGGTGTGTGTGTGGAGTGTTGTGCAGGTCGGAAGTAATAAATCAGGTGCTAACGTCGACGCAGCACGCCATCAGTCATGCGGGCGCGGCGCCGCTCGGTCACGTGACGCGCCGCCTCGCACCTCGCGCCTCGCACCTCGCTCCGGAGTTACTCCACCTCCAATCCACGACAGCCGTCGGCATCCTCTTCCTTTCCACCACGTTATTTATCACTCGCTTCTGCTTAACCTGAGCGTTTGGATCGTTGACAACGTTGTCTTTTCTCGGAACGTTGCCATTGTCTGCGCGGCTTGACTGATTGCGCCGCTGTCCGTCTCGTGTTACCTAACGACAACCTGCAATTCTGCAAACAGACACATTATGTCTGTTTCAAAAACTGTTACGATCACTTACTACTCGTATATTGTTATACATTGCTTCTCTTTGTTTAAGGAAAACTTTGTACTTTAATATCACGACTATAATTCAAAATTTTCCTCAAAGCGACATAAAATTTATTATATGTTTTATAAAAATGACATCACATAAAGTATAAAAACATTGAAACAAATTAGTCTAAACATACACTATGATTATGAAACAATCGATAACAGGTTCTGTAAAAATTATAATCGATAATCGAATACTTTAAATTACGATTATAAACTACCCCATCCTGACACTGTTATCGTGATATATTCCTTACAATAAGTGGGGCTGTGACCACTGCTCGGTCCGACCTTCGTGACATCAGGTAATGCAGTGAGGAATAATTGGACGTCCCTGTAAAGTGTTACACCGGCGCTAATCTGCTCGTTTCGTACGCAGTTAACCAGAGTTGTTTATTTCGTAGTATAAACTATTTCGTTTGATGAAGCCATAAAAAGCGAAATAACAAAACAATAGCCACGAAAGAAATGAATTCGGTGAAGCGGGACATAGTTTAATAATTCCCGTAATTACCACGTCGGTGTTAAATTATAATTGGGTTAAGGGCGGTATTCTTATCGTCAGTTACTGTTCTCAGTAAACGATTAAAGCTCCACGTGAATTGTGATCTTAAAAACGTGCCTTGAGGTCTAGACCGTACGTTACATATTCGTTTGATGTACATAGTTATGAATTATAAGTAAAGAACTAATAAATTAACCTAATCGTGTTGCCTAAAAGTGGCCTAGCATTATACAGCTGCAGTGCTCATCACAAACGTCAAAGCTACTAACGAAAACCGGACATTTTAAGTAAACAATGTATATTATTAGATTGAGGTAGGTCATTTGTGTCAGATATCATCTTTAATTCGTTCGTTCGTGTGCCTATTTGGTGGCGGTGGCGTATGTGGCGCTATGGACAATACACGTAGACTCGAGGATTTTGTAGCATTACAAACATTTTATGTAACGAGTAAGAGATACACGTGTGGTTTTATATTATGTTTGAAAATGGCGCCATACGATAAATCATTTAACAGTGGACGTCATAACTCACGGGCCGCACAGGGTCAGGAGGTTGTCGGTGGGCCGCCAGCTCGGCCGGTGTTAATAATTTATATCCTGATGCGTACACAACGTTAATGGTTAACATAAATAACGGCCCTGTGTGGAGTCGACTAATTACAGCGTTGTGTATTACAGTTCGGCTCTGGAGTGCCGCAAGGAGCACGCAAATAATGTTACAAAATAAAACATTACACATGGTTGTGCACTTTAAGCTTGTATGTGTGACATCAAACTTTGTTAACTTAACGACTGAACCGATGTTAATCTATTTCCTGTTTAACTTTCAAAGTTGACTCAAGCGTGGCTCTCGATACCTACACTCTATAACTGCATATACACTCACTACACCTTACTAAACAAACAAACATGGCAATGAACTTACAACATGCTTATTAGTATCCAGTCTAGTTAGGTATCGTACATCGCCTATTCTACTGAAACGAAGTTTGTAAATATTATTGTATCCAAATTCATAGCGCTTTAACAACGCCTATCAACACGCACTTTAAATATAATTATAAAGCTGTATTACCATCATTACCACCAGACGAGTCTCAAGCTTGAGTTTTTGTTTTGTTGGTAATACTCAAAAGCATTTTTGTCTATTTAATAGCCGTAGTTATGATAACTTACTTTATAATGTCAGATATGCTATAACGCTCAGAGGGTTTGATCATGACTGAACTTAAGCTTATATTAAAGTTAAGGATAGTAAAAACCACATCATTCCAAGAACAACTGTTTTAACAGAGAAGTGACATTAACCAATCGGTACTTGACTAGCGCGGTCGATGAATGTGCTGGGTCTCTTCATGTGAAAGAAACCTCCGAATTCTAGTTGAGGACGCCGAAGCGAGGTTTGCATTTATTTATGTACATTAAAGCTATCCGTATGAGCACAGATAATAAACTGTCTGGCATATCTGACAGACCACACCGTTCGTATTATTTTTTAAAGTGTAACTTGTTTGTATTACTTAACGCGACGTTTAAGGTTAGATTAAAAGATATCTCGTGTATTTAAACTATAAGAGATAATTTAATTAAGCCGTAGTATGAAATCGATTACAAATAATAAATCGAGCGATTAATCGGAATAGATTTCGCGTGTAACCAAGCTGCGGCGTACAATCGAAACGAATCGACCCGGCCGACATTGACACAGCGCCGGCCGATGTCGCCCCGTGCGACACCGACACTTGAGTGTGCTTAACGAATACATTAACTTGACAACTGTTTGATACACGAATTCGTGTCACCGTGCTGCAATCACTATATGATACGCCCGCCCACGTCGGTGTGGCGCTACTTAAGCCGATACTTGAAGATGAAGACATACACGGCACCACATTGCACTAGTCGCCTTGAGACATAGGTCATGCTAATTTTCTTGATACAACATCGTTTAAACAGGAACGCATTAATGATTGAACAGTACTGTTTGTCGGCTGCAGTAGTATCTACCGAGATGGTGTCCGGTGACAGTGACCTACCACTAGTACATGTCACGACTATGCGAAAACAACAATGGAATTGTCGCTTTGTAGCTTTAAATTATCTACAAAAGCTTCAGATTCTAATTATGAGAATTCTTATCAGCCAAGAAGCGAACTCATGCGAGCAAGTGTTGGATGCATGTTAAAAAGCGAGGGCTATACTAAATCCTGGAAACCTTTTAAGGGTATCTATTCTCGTGGGAAAACCAAAAATGACAGCGACTACCAAAAGAGATTTAATAAATACAAATTCTGGTTTCTGCAAAGGGTTATAAAAACAAGGTAAGAATGATTAGAAAAATCGGTGCGGGTCGATCTAGGCGCATATATTCCGATCAAATCGGAGATATCCTAAAAAAAGGCCGGGTCAAGAGTACTCGCAACCGACGAGCATGCATGAAGACGCTCATGAAAGTGGAGGAAGCGAGAGAGGTTTGCCAGGATCGGAGCAAGTGGAGAGAGATGGTCTCTGCCTACCCCACTGGGAACGGGACGTGATATATCTGTATGTATGTGTGTAAATTCTGGATAACACATCGGACACTTCTGGGTGGCAAAAGGTTAAAAAGTATGTACGTGTTACAGCAGCATCGCATCGGGTACACTACGCCTCGATCGACTGCGAGCTGAGAGTGCTAAAAAATGAAGTCATCGAGTGATTCTCGTCGTTTCCGTTTAATTGTAAGTCTAAATAATTCATGTGCATTGTGTCCGCCGGGCGCATTCCCCGAACGGCGCAAGAACCGGACACAGTGCTGCATGCCGGACAAATTAATTCAATTAATAAAAAGAGCGGCGCACACCCCCTCCAGCGCCACTGGACAGTACAAAGCTCATTGAGGGTATAAATGAAACGTTTATGGATTAACAGTTGCAATGTTACTGCACAAAATAAAACCTTTTACATGCGAGCGAGCTGTTATTTCATTGCGATATCCGCAGCTTAACGGCCGAATACGTTCAGCGCTTTATTGCGGAGGCAATTTTATACGTTTATCATTTAAATGCGTTTCATTTATTTCATTACACGAACGCTCCACCTTACAAAGGAATAATGCCGTGTCCGTTTGTAATGAAAACATTACTTCAAAGTTAAGCTTGCTACAACAACTTCACTTTTCATTTCATTAATTCATCATTATCAGCCGACAAATGTCCACTGATGGACATAGGCCTCCCCCAATGATCTGCATATCGTTTGTTGGAGTTCATTGAATGGAACCTCATGGCAGTAACCCACCACGCTGGCCCAGTGCCGGTTGGTGGGTGGTCAGAGCCTCCTCTGTTATTCAGCAGGGTGCACCGCGTGCAGGTGAGGTTGACTTGGGCTCCGCAAGATATTGCACGGAATCCCTTACACCCCTTACAACTTCACTTAAAACATACTTTACAGTCTGCAAAGCGTTCTAGGACAATAAAAAACTGTTTAAATTAATTATCATAAATAATTTTTTTTTTGTTATTTAATTAAGCGTTTACCTAGGTTCACTCACACAACGCGACCGCGGTATTGTGCGGTATCGCGATGTGAGAAGCCGAATAAATACAGGATGGATGAAATGGCGACAGGTCACTGGAACGACTTGTTATCCACGAATGCCCCTTAAACTTAAAGGACAGATCTACAAGTCGGTCGTTAGACCTGTCCTGTTGTGTGGAGCTGAGTGTTGGGCCACCCAGGGTCCGGATGAAAGGAGATTACATGTGGCTGAGATGCGAATGTTAAGATGGATGTGCGGTGTGACAAGGATGGATAAAATTAAGAATGACTAAATTAGAGGAAGTCTGAAAGTGACAGAGAAATTGAGGAGCAAGAGGTTAGCGCGGTGCGGGCATGTTGTGCGGAGGGATGAAGGACAGATAGCAAAGAAAGTAATTAGAGTAAACGTGGATTATTATAAGGATAAAGGTAGACCGAAATGTGGATGGATTGTGTGAAAGATGATGTGTGGAAGAAGAGTGTGAATTCAAATATCACGGCTGATAGAGGGATATGGAAAAGATGTGCATAGTGCGCCGACCCCACATAGCTGAGAATAGAACAGAAGGAAGAATTTAATTAAGCGACGAGACGAGCGCGACGTTCACTTGATGGTGAGTGATACGTCTGGCTATAACAACTTGTTACTAGCTAGTAGTAGTAGAGTAACTAGCTAGTTAGGATAGTAATCATAGCACTATATTGCTATAGTCGCCTTGAGACATAGGATGTTAAGTCTCGTTTCCCCAGTAATTATACTAACCACGGCTACTTTTCTTCAAACCGGAACACAGTAATGTTTGCACACTTCTGTTTGTTCGCTGCAACAGACGCTGCGGAGGTAACTGCCTAGACGGTCTGTAACAACAGAGACCTACCACAAGTGAGTGAGCATCTAGATTTTTCTAATCTGAATACTAATTTAAAAGAATTATTTTTTACGATTCAATCTATTGTTACTCTGTTCACCATTCATCATTATCAGCTGATAGACGTCCACTGCTGGTTTTGGTATCGACCTCCCCCAGCGATCTCCACATCGATCGATCCTGCGCTGTCAGCATCCAGCTGGTTCCCGCAACCTTCACCAGATCGTAGGACCACCTGGCGGAGGGCCTGCCAACACTAGGTGTTCCGTGACGCGGTTGACCTTGGTGCCTCATCGGTTGTTAGTCCTTCGAACGATGTGTCCTGGCCATTGCCACTTGAGGCTAGCAATCTTATGGACTATGTCGGTGACCTTAGTTCTCCTGCGGATCTCCTTATTTCTGATTCAATAATCCTGGGTTATTTTGTTCGTTGTACTAAAATTTGTATTTATCTATTAGTATGCAATCTGTATCAGGTAGACTAAACTAGTACACTCCGTACTTGTGTAATGACTATAAAAATTGTTTACAATCCTGCAATTTTCATTATAATCGATTTTTTTATAACATACAGGGTGTACCTAATGGCACGTAATAACAATTATAATGTTGTTAATATAGCCTCACTCTCCCCATGCGCTCGTCATGTGACACATGCTCGTATTTTTTTTATACGTTAGCAGGTCATCACGTGCGGCCGTTCTGTCAATAACGAGTGCTGCAACAAGTAGTAGGCGTAACATAAAGGTCATCACTGACATATTGTCAATGATAGAACCTTGTTCTGGAGTAGTTCGCTGGGCGGCGCCGTCACGCAGTAAACTGTGCAACATCCGCCCAAACCGCGTCACTGTCCACGTCCAGCTAATCGCTCCTAACTCAATCAAACCTAAACATAAAATACTAACTGACACTAAATCGTACAGATTTTGTTCCGTGCATTTAAGTAATTTATTATCCTGACGTTCCTGCCGGTCTGCGGCAGCCTCTGTCGGGGGAGGGCTGAGTTGACAGACACCGTGACGTCATAGTCGTCACAGAGTAAGTACAACTTTTTATTTATTATTCTTTATTTATTCCACGAAACGACGAGACGAGCAATACGTCCACCTGATGGTAAGTGATACGCTTGCCTCCGAACGCTAATTAGAATGATATACACAGCACCACATTGCGCTCCTCGCCTTAATACATAAGATATTAATTCTCATTACCCCAGTAATTTTACTAATTAGAGCTACTTCTCTTCAAACCGCAACACAGTAATATTTGTACACTATTGATTACCGACTGCAGTAGGAAGTACCTACCTAGACAGTCACCGGCAACGGAGACCTACTTGCTCCTTGCTAATTTGTCTTGCGGTTGTAATGGTATCATTAATAAAATAGTATAGCATAATACTAAATAGTAATGTCGGTGTTACTAAATTATCGATCATCACTTGATCTTGCTAACTTGCTCGCGATGTTGAAGTAACACGGAATAACATGAAGTGACGCACACGCAGTAAGCTTGCGGGGAAGCTGCCTGTGCTGTTGGAGTGCGCGAAAGCTCGCGGAGGGCCTGTTCATTCGGCTCCATGATTAAACCTAAAAGAAGGAAACAATGTAACCGAACACTTGATGCGCCTAAAAAGCCTTTTGATAATAATCTCTGTCATCGTTTCCAGTTTCACGGCTCGCGGTGTCAATGGCGGTGGTGCGGTGGTGCGGTGGTGCGGTGGTGCGGTGGTGTGGTGTGTGGGAGGGGGGACGGGTGTAAAAAAGAGCCCACGTAAAGCTGCCGTCGTGGTGGGCGCACTCATGCGTCATAATTCTGTCAGGCCGCCTGACAGGTGGGTTGACAGGGCGGTGGGCTGACAGTCGAGCGCTGACGCCCGCTCGGATCATGTGCCCTGATGGATTCATTTGTATACGGCGAGTGTATTAAACGGAATTCCTTTTAGCTCCGTGCGCGGCTCCCAATTGAAGCTTGCCTGATCCGGTGCCTTTATTTTCAAATGCCTTCGAATGTTGTTATGTCTATTCATTTACCTTGTCTATTGTTTGTTCCACTTAAAAAAAGACTAGAGAATGTTTTTTTATACATAACGTTGTATTTCTAAAGAGCTGCCGTATGGTAACTGCCGTAACTTCTTTATATTTATTTAAAGGTTGAAAATTCGTTTATAAGGTAAACAAACACTAGGTCCACAGAAATATAAAATCGAAGGTATAGTTTGTGTATGCAATAGGTTCCACTTACTGATAGACTACCGAAGTTTATCCAAAAAAGAGATGACAAAATATTTCTCGAAATGAATAGAAATATTGAGTTATAGTTAAATAAACATTTTCACGTATAGCGATTGAACCGTCCGATCCCAACATCTTGTGTGCCGTAGATATTGCGAATGGGATCCATTACCACCTTTGAAGGTACGATGACACAGACAGGCACAGGTAGATACAAAGTAAACTCGCTGCTCCTCTCCCTTATCCTTTAAGCGTATCCTCACAGAACACTAGGGCAGTGCTGATGTGGAAACACTTGTTCGGTTAGCCGACACCGCCGCATTATGAAACCAGTTAATTACTGATTACAAGCGATGCTATTAGCAACAGCTTAATTACCGGCTGATTAATTGCAAATGGCGGACAGCGCTCAATTAACTGTTGCCAATTAAGTGATTAATGCGGTAAAGGTACGCAACAGTTAGTCAAAAGTACTCTTATTCTACAATCTATAGGATGATAAGTATTGCCACCGGTTTATAGTTTATAATGCTGTATCCGCAGAAAAGGGCCCGGCTTGTGTAGGCACCAGTTGAACCTGACAAATTGACTACCGGTTTATTTATAATAATACTTGTACGGCTGTTAACGGATATCTAATGTATTTCACTTACACACTTACCAAAACTTATTAAAGTAAATCAAAATTTTCACTTAGCTTTACGAGTGTTCATTTATTTCCCATTATTTTTTTTTCTTTTAACTGCGCAACTTAAGTTGTAACTTTTATATTTAACTTTTTGTCGGAGAAAAGTCCTATCAAAATTGGTCGCTCTGCGTCGGACATTGCTGTCCACAGACAAATTTCCGCAATGAAATTGGTAAACATTGATAAAGGTACAAAAATAATTGTTATTTTGTTTTTAGTAAGCTAAACAAATCTATAACGTTTATATGGACATAAAGATCAAGCCGACACATATTATATATATATATACAACGCCTTCTCAAGTATATCTTATACGTAACTTAGTTTCTATTCACGCGTGTAAGGCTAATTAAAACAAAATCACGCGACCGTAATTGTATCACATATTTCTCGTTCGCACGGCCAGGCCGTAGCGTGTTTCAACTGTTATACATTCGATGTTTATGTACTGCTATTTGCTTTAACTATTCATTGAAAATATAAATCCGCTTATTAATTATTGAAATATAAAAAACGCTAATAAAAAAGCCATCAGGAATGATTAACACGCTGCGTGACTGAGCAGCATTCATTACGGCCAACGCAAAAACATTCCCGGCCTTCAGCCGCACCGCCGCACCGCCGCACCGCCGCACCGCCGCACCGCCGCTGACACGAAAACTTCAAACTCGCTGTTGTGTTGTACTTTACGATTTTAAAACTTAATAAACAAAGAAGCTTACTACTTAGTTACTTAGCTTTTGTTATTAAATCATTAAACAATTTAATACAGGCCAGCGTTCAGGAACGCCTGTAACTAAACCGAGACTTGCATTGTTATGCATGCACGTCACTCAGCAAGCTCTCTATATTACCCTTACGCCTGAATATTTATAAAACTTAGAAAAGCTGTAGATTTTATTAAGACCAGTCACTTTAGTAGTAACATATTCGTTTCCGGAAATAGCAGTGTGATGTAACAATAGCCAGTACGATTGTAAGCTAATTGTGAATGGTTGTTATGGTGACAAGTTGAAATATTGTTTTTATCATGTTCATATAAGTACGGAGTTCATGTCCACGACTTGCACACACAACCAACTTGACCGTGGCCAAGCCCTCGTTGTATAACGTTCAACTCTGGGAGCGTGTCTGTTGTAGAGTTGGATGATGAGATATTACTCTCGTGCAGTAAATCAATCAAATAATACTGCCAATATATCAGAGCTAGGGTATGCGAGGTGAGCACGCGACACCATCTCGGGCCTTATTGTCACTTAACACGATGTACAATTAAGATCAAGTGTTAGCGTATTGTAGATAAAACACTGTACATGAGAAGCGCAATCGCAACAAGTCCGACGATGGCTGCGTTGTATCTAATGAACGAAAATCGATTCCGATCCGATGCCGGTCAGAATCGAATCGGAGCAAGAAAGCGGTGTCGATGAATAATGGATGCAACGCACCGTCCGCGGCGGAATTCCAATTGCGGTTTTTAAACGATTCTATTTCGAAATGAATATTAATAGAGTATTCGGAACCGGATCGCGGCGCGCATCCCTATGAGAAATTTAGCGATTTGAATTTAGAACTGCGGTGCAAAGGAAAACGACAAATTAAGACGTGTCGCCTCGTGAGGAATGCATTAACCGGCTCCTCGTGCAGCTTTACCTCGCCCCCACACATTGCTAAGTGATAGGAAATAAAAAAACCTTTAAATTGTTTATCTGGTACAAGGTTTAAATTGTTTCTCCTTTAGTTCATCCTCCATTAAAGGATCGATATATCTCTATTTAAAAATACGTGAACAATTTATTCCTCTGATATATATTTACCACGCCAAAGCTGTTCGTATTCAGGAAGTTTGAACTTTAAGTCAATTAAAGCAATGAGATAAGTAATCAAGTTCCGCGTAAAGATTTACGCGAGTCACTGCGCGCGCACAACGGAGCCGACGGTAAAAGGTTTTTATTAATACATACATACACGAGTATAAAGTTTTTTGATTATCTGGACATTCTTACATCTCGATTTATGTTCGCATCGACTCGAAGCGATAAATTTTACAACTTGAATAAGTGCGATTTCGATGCAAGGTTAAGTTTGTCAGTCGAAAGTTTAGCAAAAACAACGAACGAGAGAATTAACGTTCACTGCGCGTGAAATGACTGACGGGTGGGGAGATCTGACCGCGCGCGGCACGGCCGGCACGGGCGGCACGGGCGGCGGCCGCCCATCCCCTGGGAGAACAACAAGCCGGAGAGGTGCGGGGGAATCAGCTCGTTCATTCCAACAGCTGTGAACACGAGCGTATTCGTTTTAGCTATCATCATCATCACACTCAATAATAATAACAATATAAATTTCTATCACACATATAAGTTTAAACTTAAGTATGCTCTACCAGAAGTCTAGAAAATGTACGAGTTGCCACGACGACAAACATGAACTTAACAGAAATTTTAAAAAATAGTGAAAGTTTTAGTTGATTGAGACTTGAATTGAACAAGGCATAGGCACGCGGACCACTTGTGACACCCCTGCTTTTGGGCTGGCGGGGACACCTTCCAACTGATTGTATTTGTGTGTTCAGGGACTTGAAGTTTCTGTCCACAACACCAGCGACGTTACATCTTAAACTACTATTACTACTAACAAGCTATTACACAAAGAGTATGTCTATGTATGTATGTTTACTAGAACTTAGCCTAGTTATTGTTGCAGTTGCACCCTACAACCTATTCGAAAGTAAGGGTTTGTATTTCTTTATTAAAGATTCAAACCGGATACAAATCCTCAACAAGTGATGCAGGTTTATTATCAATTCTAAAATGTCACTTTTAAATGAGTGTACTATTGTTATATTAAATGTTTAGACAGGCGTGTGCAAAGTAACGGTTAAGTTAATATTAAGAACAGAAGAAACATCGGGCGCAGGCAGTGGTTGCCGCTGGTGCTGTGCCGTCGTGGTGGCGACCGTGGAGCTGTTGGTCTGGCTCATGGCCGCGCGAGTCCGACACCGCGACACCTTCGCGGCTCCGGACCCTCGTCCGTCTGATCGTATAATTAATTTCTGTTTAAATAGCTGGCAAACGGCGGGCGCATGTCCGACGTGTGAGCTGTCAATTAATGCGGACAGTTTTCGATGCGGGCACGTAACGAGCCGTGTTGCCAGGGCGATTTTTTGTGCTGGCAATCATTAAAACTTGTTAGGTCTCGGCCGGCCGCCCGTCCCCGGCCCGTCCCCCGCCTGCCCCGACAGCTGCAGCTTGCAAAAGCTTATTTACGGCCGCATATTAATGTAATTACAACGGATTAGAATTTCAAAAGGATATTTATGCGTAAATAACAACGCCAAATATCGAGCGTGTCGGACATCCCGGGACCTGCTGCCCTACACCGCTGGCCCGGGCACAGAATGGATCTGGTACCAATACATATTTATTCATTATTGAAGCTGATCGATTACTTTCTTGCATGCATACTCAATTTTATTTACAATTAAAATTTCGCAAGTCTAGACTACAACATGTCGTAATTTCACAGAAACTTTTAAATAATCCAAGATATTGTTTTGTACTCTTCAGTAGTTTCAGCGAACGCGTTACTACTTACAGTATTGCTTTACATATTGTCAGTGAACTACATTTACTAGTGCACTAACAGTAAATTAACTGACCGCGCCGCGCGAATGTGTCATGCACACTGTCGTGCGCCACGTGCGCCACGTGCGCAACGTGCGCAAACTATTTCACAGCTGCCGTACAAGTTAAACATTTAACAGTTTAACGTTTCGGCAGCAGCATCGGGACGGATATTTTTAAAGGTTTATTAATCTTTGAACGCTTTTAAACACCGTGTTTTTAACTAATTTCTTTTTTCAAGAATCTATATAAAAAAAATCTCCACAATGCGATATGAACGATGATGTCAATTAACTATAAAGCGTTGTTCTATTTGCTCCGCCTCTAACTTATCCGTTATCACCGCACGTTGATAAGGTAACGTTGGCAAAAAGTTAATTGATCGCTTTACAAGCGGTGTCAGCTACTACCACTTACTACTGGCAGCTTTAGTCTGTGTCGGCAGTTGGCAGTTGGCTGTTGGCGGTTGGCAGTAAGGAGTTGTTGCGACGTCGGTTCGAATGCGACAAATTGTTTTGCAATGTACTGTACAAGTTTGTTTGCGGACCGCCCCCCGGGCTGCGCGCCCCCGAGCTGCGCCCCCGGGCTGCGCCCCCGCTCGCTGCGAGGTATCGGTTACAGCGAATAGTTTTGTAACGGACAAGCTGTTATGACATAAACATATAAAACACAGATACATTAATCATCTAAAATTACTCTTATGTACGTTTATAACGAGCTTCTGTTTCCAAAGTTATTACAAAGGATTATCTTCATTACTGAGATGATACGTTAGCTTACCACAGTAATTACACAAGCTATAAGCACTGATAACCTATGCTATTACATCTATAGATATTGTTTACGGTTTTGTTATGAAAGTTATTACAATCGGTAGTATATGAAAGAAAAGACTAATGTTTAAAATATTAATGCTTGACACCAGACACAGGCATTGCATTGACGTCTGCCGCGTGTGCTCTCCGTCAAGTGAGATCAGTACAATATGCAAATATAGTAAATTTCATAGTCATGTTTTTTTTTTTATTAACTAAACTAGCAGAACGTTACATTGGCAGTAAATCTGCATGCAACAATACTTTCCTAATAACAGCATATAATATATATAACCGCAATTCTTGGTTCTGTCGCACATAGTAAAATTACCGCGGTAACGAGACTTTCTAACGCCTCAAGGCGATGAGTACAACATTTTGATGAGTATATGCCATCCTAACAACGTCACGTTGTTATTGGCAGGCGTCCCGCTCATCTGCTCGCTTGTTCTAATAAAAAAATGTAACTTAAGATGCTTACATTGCACCACTTGACATATTAACTTTAATAACTTCTTAACTATAGTGACTTTTAAAATGGCATTGCTTAGGGGAGGAATAAATCATCCTGTGGTATTTACACAGATGGTCCTCGACACCGGAGATGCACAAGTGGACAGGCGGACAGTTAAATCTAAACGGGAGAAATCCATTGAATGGGCGTGGGTGGTGGTGGTGGTGGTGGTGGGGGGGTGTGTGGGGTAACCGTCGATAAGATGAGGCAGTAAATAATGCGAAAGTTAATAACATTTGCCCGCGCGGCCGCCGCGCTAACGATGAATAATTAGCGCCGCCATCTTTGTTCAGCTGTCACGAGTGAGTGATGTTCTTTTGTTGGTGCTTTAATACCGCTCGTATATCATATTTAACTGCTCATTGTCTCGAAAGGAGTAGGAAAAATGTATGGTTTTTTTTTTCAACTTTACACGCTCTAAACACTTTGAATGTGGTTCTAGTTCGAGCTGAAAACCTTTTTTTTAACAGCAATTTCAACAAACAACCGATAGCCGCCATCTGCAATTGGCAGTAGTGTACAAGCAGTACTGTTTTCCAGTTTTTGACGACGATATATCTTATAAAATTATTGTGGTAACGAGGCATAAAATCAGATGTGTAAACATCTTACCTAAAGCCACGTTTTTATCCTTTTTGTGTATACTTTTTATACAAAAATATGTAATATGAGTGAAATATATACTCTTCCATTTCTATTGCATATATTAACAATATTTATAGACGTCGTTTGGTAAACATTTTGATTATTTTACAACTATTCAAAATATTATTCATTTATATAATAACTAGGTTGTGTAATTTCATTGAAACTAGATATCTATCCTGTTTTAAAATGAACTAGGTATAATAATTGTAAACAATCAAAAGTTATTCTCCGTCTTCAAACAATAGAGCTTTTTAAGATGTAAGAGAGCGGCGCGCTGGTTCACCGGCGCGTCTAAACAATTGTAAATGTTTACTGCTCGGTACAATCCAGTAAACAAACGCATATTTAAATAATTCCTGTAGACGATAGTACGTCAATTATTACAAAGTTTTTTTTATTGTTTTTGCATATTAATAACATTTACTGTAACGTTACGTATATCGTATTATCAATTAAACGCTCGTTAAACAATTAATTCATCTATTCAATACACAACTACCCTGCCGTGCGATTGTCAATCAATCATCTCTTTATAAACATCTATCGGAGCAATAGGGATGCGCCCGGCGCAATTCTCTGCTCCCCATGTACTGCATCATGATCACCCTCGCGATCTCCCTGCTAATTCATCATCACCGCTTCTTAATATTCCTCATTGTGTGTCGCTAATTTAGTTAATGGGACCCGCTCGCAGGCTCGGTGCGGACGTGGAGCAATTGTCTTTTGTTCCTATAACATTTTCAAGGTGATTTATTTGCTGCTCTAATCACTGAACACGGCTTCCGGTTGCGGGGCCATCGGTTTACGAATACTTTTGAACATTACAATTCAACGGGCCGAGGTTTCTTTTGTTACAGCATTTAGATATTTGTTTTTACTAAACATTATAGACGGTTCATTTTAATTTCAAGTATACACTGTTATTATTTCATAAAACCACATCCAACCTATTAATAAGCACATTTTACGCTGTTATATTTTCTGCTTAGCATAATTTACACATTTATATTCTAGAGGTATACAAATCGTAGAACATAAATCAAAGGCAGCATATTAAAAGAAACTTTGACATTTTTATTAAAAACAAAATTCAAAATAACAGAGGTACGTGTGACTACATCAAACTGAATCGCTCCTCACGGAGGGGAACAGTTCCGAAGAGCAATTAACGACCAGTAACAACATATTTAATAATTTATGATCTCCGTCGTGGAACTTGTCCCGCGTCATAAGAATTCAGATTATGATTAAACAGAATAGGAAGGCAAGTAATGAATAAGTGGATGATATTCGAGATCGGGCCATGTCGGCCGGCGCCGCAGTGGATGCCGCCGCCGCCGCCGCCGCGGGCACCCATCCCGCCCGGCCACAGCAAACTTGTCTTTATGCTGAAGCGGCCAATGCACAGAGCGCGCGCACCGACAACTTTGTATCCCGTAAGCGGAGCCGACAGCCGTCAATCAGAAGCTAAAAACCGGTAGCTGCCGAGTCAGACGTTAAGGAACACAAGAGTCGTGGAGTGGAATAAGCTGGAATGTTCACTATTAATTAAGGTTAATTATGATTTAACCGGACCGCGGTTTCATTTTAAGCTGACGTAAGAAAAATTATCTCACAACTGTGTCGATACGGTTAGAAGAAAACATTGTTCAGGTTCACGGCTTACATTAACAACATGTTGTTATATGTTCCGATGTCGCTATTTGTGAAAATATGCACGAACAAAATGGAATTATGAACGTTCGCGCCGAGCTTATGTAAGGAGTGCTTACGTAAAGAAACTGCGAACACAATGCACCTCGATTGGGCTACACCACAAAAGGAATACAATTTTAAAGCTTAAAAGAGATTTTTTACTTATCACAGAACTCCGAAGTTTCCAGTAGTCCAGCTTCTCAATTTTATTCATCGCAGGCGGCACGGCTTGACAGCCAGAGAGGATTATACGTAGCGTGGAGCAAAACAAGAAAGTCCCAAATAAATTACGGTGGAGAGCAAACAAAAAACCCCTGCCACACCTCAAAGTTAGAATAACAATAACACGGATTCCAAGCTTTCAGAACATAATGAAAATAATACAAGAGAACGGCACAAAGAGGCCGCTTCAGATGAAATTTGACCGCTTCGTAAACACGACACAAAAGATAAATAGACGGGCCAAGGGCCCTCTTTAAATATGTGTATATTTAGAGCCGCGCGTCGCCGGCGACCTGCGCACGGCGACCAGCTCTCACCGACTCCGACGGAAACCTTGGTCCTTGACAACGTTATTAACGTCTATCCATATTTTGTTACAAATTTATATCACTTTAATTACTCATTATATTGTTACACGTTAGTTTATAATCGCTTGTTGTGAAACGACATCAACAGATATGTCAAATTCCTCAAGGACTGCCACAAATTGTACAGGAACGTTGTTACGGTGATTCTCTGTAATAATAATTTTCTCAGGTACATTATAAGTTTCAATCGTTCGAGCCGGTTATGAAATTGAATTCGTTTATAATATAATCTGTTGATATTTTTCATCAGTCACATTACAAAAGGGGCGAGCTAATGAAATAATGGACGGCCGGTGAATGGAGTGCTCGCTCGTAAATCTGTGTCACATTCGACACACCGCATCTAATCTCGTATCAACACACAATTCATACGGACGGCTCTGACACCGGATTATTGACTACCGCGTCTATTGTGAGCCGTACAATGGTAAATAAATATCGCGCGATTATGTTCACAGTTAGTCTTTGTTGTTGCGAAACGGCGGAGTGGCAACACGTCGCGCGCGGCCATTACTCGCGACAATGACTTACGGCCGCCCCGCATCCGACCTTATTGTACATACGTACATACATACATACATACATATGTACGCTATTCTCAGATAGATTAATTGTCATGTTCATGCCGAAAGAAGGTACGCTTCTGTCTGTCAATTAATAGACCGTACTTAGTGGCGCGTCATGCGGAGTGATTCATGTCTACCTGTGAGATTCTTTTACGATTTCTCTCACCCACCGATTGTTGAGTTTCAATATGGATCAATAACATTTTGCACAGCTTTAAATAATGTCAATACGTGTTTTTATAAGTAACATTGATATAAACACTAAAAAATATTATGTGATATTTAGCTAAACTTTAAAGATCTAAATAGAGTGGTCTTTCGAAGAATAGTTTGCATTAATTCCAGCCACCGTCTCCCACCAGCCTAGTGCTCGATTGTAATTCCACAAGCACTGCCTGGATGATTTTCCACTATACCTCTGAAGAGCAACGTCTTACCCCCGAACAGCTATTTTGTGAAATCAACCGATCCGGCGCTAAGAACTTCAATGAAAATTTCACAGAAATTAAAAGTATACGAGTACGCAGGTGTCTCGGCCGATAATAACGTTGATAACTGCACTAGTTTACTACATTGCCGCTCGGTTCAGTTATAAATTATAATTTTATTTTTATGATTACACTTAGAAGAGCGATTATTAAAGAGCTTTTCATATCAAAAGTGTTTAGAAGTCTGAGGTGTATTAGACTCCTCAAAGTGTTCATCTGATTGGAAACCTCATCAGTTTTATTTGTAGAATGCTTTATAATATAGATATCTAATCTTGCAATTCTTGCCACGTGTTTACATTTGGAATGGTCGCGTAGTTTACTTGGCCCCTGGCAGCCCATTTGACGCTATCTGTCAACAGTTACCAGACATCTTTGTTGTGCGGGGGTGTTCACAGACAGTTTGACTGATTACCTTCACCTTTCTTCATGTCATTTTATACAAACGTCGTCTTGATTGATTGGTTCACAGATCACTCATTTATTACAAAAACAAGTTAAGATGCTGTCGTGTGAAAACATAAGAATATAATGATGTTTTCATACAAGTGCACTGCGGAAGATACCAGCGCAGCCATTACACTTAACTTACACTCCGCGAGATATCTAACAGCGGCAGAAATTATAGTACATCTCCTTTTCTCTAATTATTAGTTTGTAAAAATAGTGGATTTGTGTTTTATTATGCGATTGTTAGACGTACACGTTACAAAGCGGGACCCTGATTCAACAAAAGAAACCTTAAAACGTCGACCCTGACGTGACGGATCGTTTGAATTCCGGATCGGCTGCAGTCGGATACGCTATTGATATCTGTCAATCGTGTATCGCGGATGCAAATGCGAAATTTAAATCCTTTTGATGCATCCACCACTCCAGCGGATACTGCTTCTTATTTGTACTTAATATAAGATTCAAAATCGTGCGGAGTACTCTGGACATGTTAAATTCAAATATGGTAAAGAGACGTTTGGATTTATAACAGAGTATAATTGTCTCTCTCCGCCTGTCCCCGATTGAAATGCAGCTTGACGATGAAGGCTGATTATTTTATGTCCGCTGGATGTATTGTCACAGGGTTGTCATTCGCTGTCCGAACAGTCGGAGACGGTAACCTTCTGGAAATAGAAATGCCGCAGCTCCCTCTGTTGAATATTTAAAATTTCATTTTACCGATCTCTTTTGTTTTGTACCACAAAAAAAACATCTTCAAAGTTTCCGATTAAAACAATCTTTTGGTGGTCCTAGGTTATTAGTATTGTTAAAGTTGATCCTATCTATCTATAACTTAGTGTTTAATGTGATGTAATAGTATAAAGAGAGATTTTAAATTTTGTTGAAAAAAGTTTAACAACATTATAAACGGAGAGAAAAAATATAAATCTTGTTGTTATAAAAAGGTTTTCCGGTACCGGGAATCGAACCCGAGCCTCCTGGGTGAGAGCCAGGTATCCTAGCCACTAGACCATACCGGATAATATTAAATCTTCTAGAAATATTGTATAGTACGTTTAATATGTTATTTTATACATTATTTAATTTTAAATATAATTATTTTTTTCCTAGCTGTAGTCCAATGGTTTCCAAAGTTACTGACTCGCAAAGTGCATAAGAGAAGCATTGATTAATTGCAACAAGAAAAATTGTTCAACAATTTCGACAAATACAAGAATATTTATAAATGAGGCTTTAGTGCATGTTGGAATCCGCTGACATAAACTATCAGTTTATGTCAGCGGTATAGATATAGTATTAGTTTAATTAGTGTCATAGTTAATTCAATATCAACATTCACGAGCTGCCCGCACGCGTACGCATCAGTGGGAAACTGTTTATACGCACCGACCTGTCAATTAGACGGCGGACGAATCTATTTCCGATGGAGACGACATTCCTCGAATGTGAATTTCAAATCGGCGACGTCTGTAATATGCGACTCATTATATGGTAAGCAGCGTCATTAGCATGTCCTGCTGCACCTTCACCCGCCTGCACCCGCCTGCACCCGCCGCCTGCCACTCAACGTCACCCGGTGATTGACTCGGCGGTGGTTTCAACGGGCGTTTATAAACGTCGCACAAACCCGACAGAGTCATCAATTGAATGCTTCCAAACTGAACATCTAACAGACACAATTCTAATAATCGGGTAAGACGGTTGAAGGTTATCAGATTCTACCTGCTGCAGGACATCTTAAAACTAAATTTGGTAATGTATTAAAACAAAACGTTTTACATACATCTACATCCGGTGTGCACGGTGCGGATGCTAGTGGAAGTCCTCGGGAAGAGACTCCACGTCGCATGTGCGATGACGTGGAGCGCGTGTGGTGATGCATACATGTAAACCAACGGACCGGACAGCGGCGTCTATCAGCCGCTCGTTGGTGCCAACTCCGCCGACATTCCCCGACGTTTGACGATCGTATCCCGGTGTTTATCCCGGGATCGGACCTTTTGTCTGCCCTTAAACGGTGGCTGGAATGAATAGCCTTTGTAGATGGGAGACAATAAGTCTTTTTTCTTCCGCGACCCTCCGCTTCAAAAGGTATTAATTATCATAACGCAAGTGAGTAATGGGCTCCCCTTTCAGCGTGAGACGATGCTCTTATAATGTTATTAACCATTATTTATTTTTATTAAACAGGGACATAAAAAAATTGTTATTACAAGACAGACATTATGAAATAAGACATTTTCTTGTTAGGACGAGAGGTAGAGAAAGCCGTGGACCGGACGCAGGGTCTACGGTTGCACTAGCAAGTTAACACTAATCGGTCCGCAAGTCACGGCGAGAGTACTCGCTACATGCACTTAAGGGTCCACAGCTGTCATCATCAGCACATACGTGTGCAAAGGTCTTACCGTGGGATCCTTGCCCGTACACTGGAGCGGCGGAGATGTCACCGATTGTGTGTAGTGGTGGCGCGGCGCGCCGTGCCTGCACCGCAGCGCCGATTGTTATGCGAAGCGGTAATGCGCGAGAGGTGCGCGGGCGCATCTAAATTCAGCCTGTTTGTTTCTACGAAGCGACAGGTATCGCGGCACAGCATGGGTGGGCGACGTCCTGCTTTAGGATTGATTTCATTGTCACCGCCGGCGTGATCCGCTGCAGCGTCGCCGTGAATGATAATACCCGCGCGCGTGACGACAATCACTAATTGTTCATCAGTGCGCTGTATTTTTTATCAAATGCTAATAACGGTGATAATTTATTTGTAACTGCCGTGTATTCATTGTTTCGCATTTATCTATATGTATATAAATATTGTACTAGTGTTTTGCATGAAATTAACTGTTAAGTGACGCGGCTGAAGCTGGTGAGGCGAGCTGCTCAAAGTATTCTCTGTTATATGTAATACGTTGTGATGGTATTTATTGCTCAGAGAACTGCCCAAACTAAAAGGAGAGACAGCTATATACTAGTGTGAAGTCTCTGTGCGTATGTTTCCGGTACTGTGATTTAAGCAAATTTTATTGGTTCTCGCCTTAGTGTGGCGGACGGGTTCAGTAGCTATAACCTGGTCACCCGCAGTATTGCTATTTCACACCACAGTTACGCCTGCAAAATCCGCGGCGGAGATGTGGTGGGTATATCCTATTACAACCGGATCATAGTTCTTTATAAGATATAAAAAAAAATCGTATTATTTTATTTCAGCTCTGTTTTGATTTCCAATTTCCCGCCTTAATGAACAAACGGATGATGTATTCTTTGTAAAAGTTTACACTTATTATATTAAGTACATAGCTATAACTAAAGCCTGTTTGTGTCGTGTTTATTCAGTAAAAAACCATTGGACATGTTTACGAATAAAATTACTGTCATCTTTTTAAAGATATGAAGAGACAAACGAACATAAACCTTCGACAAAACCAACAACGCTGTGAAACGGCTAAATAATCTTAAGTGCCTTATCACAGAACAAATGCTAAGATTTATCCGTTGTGCTTTTTAAACATTTACTTTCTCGGAAACTTGTTCAGAGAAATTTCAATTATTTCTTCGTTTAAAGCGGTCCCCGGCGAGCACCAGCGCGTTAAATCACTAATCTCAGCAAGCTTCCAAACGATCATTTGGCAGTGAGTTTAGTGGGAACCGCACAATGTAGTGTCGACAATAATCATTTCCCTTATTCAATTACTCATTTCGGGTATTATGAGCTGACTGAATATCGAGGGGGCCCGAAAGCTCTCTTGCTAATCTCCCTGCGTGCACAATGGATCGATCTATGTTAAATCCCATTGTCAATGCCAACAAAGATCTTGTCAATTATAATCTGCGAGAAATCTTCTATCGCCGAGCCGCGAACGGTAGCAACGTGAGCCAACTGCTCGGGAACGCAAAAACTTCAATAATTATTTGCGAAACTTGTTCAGAACCCTTCTCAAGGGGCGGCGGACGAGCGGGACCGATTGCCTGTGACGTGACCGGCTTTGTGTCCATCCGGTATTATGTTGTCAAAATACACGGAGATTTCGTTATTATTTTTGTGTTTGCGAGCACACTTAACGCCCCTTTGTGCGAGGCTTTTCTAAGAAGGGGGATGTGTGGGCCGCGAAGCCCGTACGGCTCGTTACTCCAATCATTCCTCGAGAAGGGGACATGTGAATGGAGCAGCATCGCAAGCAACAATACGGAAAACAAAAAACGAAGCGTAATTCCGAGCTCTTATCTCGATATTATCCGTTTGCGGAGTACTAATCCTCCGGAGGGGGAAGTGCTCAATGTGAAGGAAAATGTAGGAGACGTCACACGTCGGTCGTCCTTTAAAAAACTTAATAACTTTTATGCGTACGTGGGGCTGTCGGGTCGCATTAGCAGCGGCAGCCGCGGCAGCCGACACCGCCGCTGGCAAATTGCGGCATCACGACGCACAGCGCGCGGCTGAGCCGGCCCCGCTCGCGCCCGCTCGCGCCCGCCCGCGCCCGCCCGCGCCCGCTCGCGCCCGTTTCATATTTATTCAAATCATTATTCCGCGTCGCCCTCTCGTCTCTTACCGAATGAATTTTTCATGCGCACGACGCCCCGGGATCTGGTAATTTCACTTTGAGTTTCCTCGACACCGGCGAAAATGTGTTTATTTATTCTAATGCATTTGTTTCTAGGGTGTGAAGGTCTCCAGCACCCAGCGACGCGCCCCGCGTGCACCCTGCGCTATTTTATTACTATGACTAAATTTGAGAAAATTGCACGTCTTCGTTGTCAATGTGATAAGATTAAAAAGTGTTAATAGCAATCCTCTACACTCCTCTACTCTACCTCTCACATATGTGTTACTTTTTATAAAAGAAAAAAATGCTCTACGAGCGATTTGTTGTTACAAATATTACTTATAGTACTTCACTTAAGTTCATTTCAAGCAAGAGATAATTCACTGTGTACCAACACCCTAAATCCTAAAGGTGTAAGCGCTTGCAAGCCATTTTGCCTAAATCAGCTGATACTGGGCTCGTCGACCCCATATCCACGGCCTGTTATGTACCAGCACCAGTGGATGCCTACACGCGTACGCGTAGATGTGCTCGCAGGATCATCTATTTATGTCAAATGCAATTGTTGTATTGAACATGTCCGTCAGACAATTGGCAGATTTGACGTTGAGACATTTGATACGCTGACCGCTTAAAGACAATCATTTGTGACTAAATCGTTACAGATGCGAGTGCTCCACACACGTGGAAGCGAGTGATTTAGTTCCGAGAAGTGTTTTGTTTCCACGCAATGAAATGAATCATCGTGTCGGAGAGTCGTGTAAGTTGTTCAGCGGCAGGCAGATAGCTCCGCGTCCCAAAGAGGCTCGTTATCGCGCTCGATAAATCACCGCAATAAAACTTGTGCCATCACCACCAGCGCTAATGGCGGCCGTTATAACACTATTTGCCGGGCCTTGATGATATGTTGATCCATCGTAAATCACTCTGCCAAAACAACTCTTCCACATCCCACCTCGCGTTGTCTGCTCCCCGCGCCTTTTTAATTCTTGATCAAACAGTGCCGGCGGCCTTGTCTACGGTAATGGATTCACACTGCTATAAATTTCGACTTGTTGACACGCAACAGACAATATTTGTATATTATATCTTGGCAAACGGGCCTGTCACTGAATAAATTTGGTTTATTTTATTTAGATAACAATGTTTAATTAGTGTAATATGATTAACATATTTGCTCGGCCCCGGCCCCGGCTCCGGCCCCGGCTCCGGCTGCGGCTGCGGCTCCGGCTCCGGCCCCGGTTCCGGCTCCGGCCGCGGGTGCGTTCGCGCAGCGAAGATAATTTCGGCCGTGTTTGCATTCACAAGGATGTTTTTGCGGGAGACAAACAAGGAACCTGTTAGGCGTGATTATGTTCTTCCGCAATCGAAATTTCAACGAAGGCTTTGTAATTTATGTTGATACAAAAGGTAACGTCGGCTTAACGACATCCTGTCTTAGGGACAGCTTCTTTGAGTTCTTTCGTCTGTTGTATACGACGATAACGAAAAGATTATAAAGAAGTAATATATTCTTTAAAGATCGAGGCTAAAGCTAATATTGTATTATTAAGGACCTCTTCTATTTCAAGAAACATTTCTATTTGTTTTTTAACGTCAGAATGAAAGACAAGAGTATTAAAAAAAGGCAGCGTGGTCTCGACGGCGACGTTTGAAATGACTCAACGAGCTACCCGGCAGTCCGGCACGAGCCCGACGTTGGAACACGTCGTCAGCCGCCATTCATTACGATTAGCGACAGTCGTAACCTCTGCCGTTCCCCCGCAAGCACTCAGACCTCCCATAAACATAAACCCACCCCTAAAGTAAATATAGCCCTTTTATCTGTCTTTAACAATTTAGTAAACTCGCGCTAACGCATCGCCGGAATATAAATAACGCGGACGAACTTCCGTTTGCAATCGGTGGCGGGGTGCGCGCGCGCGCGACTCTGCGCCCTATCGCGCCCCCATACGGCGCAGCCATCCCCCGCCCTGAACTATCGACGGTGATTTAGTTATTGTACAACGGGCAGAAAACATTCTTTGAAATTGCCTCATGCCAATAAAAAAGGGGAGGGCGAAGAGCCGAATTTTGTTTATCGTTATCTTTACGGTGGGCCAGCATTTGTTTTTACTGTTTGCATGCGTATGCGTTGGTAATATAATATGGTCTATTACAATAAAGCTCGTTTGAAGGGGTAGCCGCGGGCGTCGGAGGGCTGAGCAGTTTATAATATTGCATTCAAACGTTATAATAACGGGCGGGTGACGGCAGGCTTCATAAAGGGATGATAAACGCATTGTTAATTATGATTTCTGTTTGATATTTCATTCAAATCATTAAAACTGTATTCCGGAAATGACAAAAAAAGCGTATTCATTGTAATTCTTTAAGTGCTTTTAATTCATTGTGTATAATTGCTTTACTTCATTTAATTTCTTTATGAACGACAGTAAGATATTACTTAGCGGCTTGAGAATTATACGCTCATCCATTACCTTTTCTTTACAAGCAATCCACTGCATTGTTAAATACTCCTCATTATAATTAAGTATGTTTATAATACATAAATCCTTATCATTATACGATAGGGATACATAAATTTTGAAGTCATAACCACCCTCTTTATAACTCTTACCTAAGTTTTATTGTTAACATCACAAGGCTCTTTTATGTTTCCAAATTTCAACAATCACAATGTAAATGTATGCTAATTAGGGCAATATTTAACGTGGAAACATGCTTCTGTTTATATCTATTAGTGATACTGTTAAAAGGGTTGCAAGAATTAAAATAAAATAACATCTTTTCCAGGGAAACTACCCTACAAATGTGACCGCGTAGTCTTCCGAGAAGTTTTGTTATATGATCTTTTTAGAGTTTAACCACCACCCTTTTTAACCATTTAATAGTCATGTTTATGGTACATATGCTTTAGAAGGCATCTACTACAAAAAATCCCCTAACCTTACGCGCACTGTTTAATTCTATAACAATTATATTGTGTGAAGAGGCTTTTCGATATTTTGTATTTTTTAGTTTCATGTTCAAATATTTTATTATCATAACTTAGTGCATCGCAACTTATGTATTTATAGTTACACTATTTAGATATGTATCAAGAAAAGCTATGGAATCTACATAAATATTTACTCTTTTGAATGATATCTTAGTTTATGCATTTATGATACAATTTAAGTCATTAAATGTTTTGTAGACTGAGAAGTAACGGGGCGGGCACAGGTTCTGAATAGCAACTAGAAATACCAATGCTTTTTGATGGACAGACAAGCTTTCAACTATTTTATGATTGCATAGATCCGTATGTTATGCAAAGCGGTAAACTTTTTCATGGCTACATGAATACCTTCCCCACTCAATGAGCGATCTCGTTGTATTGTATTACCATAATTATATTTTAGTTCGATTATACGAGCGGGATTTACATATGTAGTAGTTTTTTGTGTCTTCTCTCTTGCAACGTGAATTGAATGATAATATGTAATACGAGAATATTGTTGCATAGACGACCGTTCGATGCTCGGCTCGATGCTCGGCTCGATGCTGACGGCGACGTCTACTTGAATGTGATCATGGGTAAATATTGTGTCGCAGTGATATATCTTTTATAAAAGAAACGTGACACCGCCGTTACTAACCCTTTCTCAGAACGATTCTTGTAGATTAATGACGGATGGCTCGTCGTCTAAAAGCGTTCACACGCTTCACAGTTCCTATTATCCTTATATTATTAGTTTGGCAAATATCTCCCTTCCGCTTTTTTGCTCTTTATTCAATCCTTTATAAAAAGTGTTACAGTGATCGGATTTAGTTCAAATATGCGCCGTTTTGTTCGATAATCTGTTTCCATCTAGACGGCAACTTCATAATACCTCCCTCGTAGAAGCCCCCCTCCTTATTTGCGAAGAACTCGGACAGCCACTTTTCACAAGCCTCTTTTGAGTTCAACTTTACACCACCAAGGGCGTTCACCATGGACAGGAACAGGTGGTAATCACTTGGCGCTATGTCCGGGCTATATGGTGGATGCGATAAAACCTCCCATCCGAGCTCCCGTAGCTTCTGACGAGTCATCAACGAAGTGTGTGGTCTGGCGTTGTCCTGGCTGAACACTACACCCTTCCTGTTGGCCAATTCTGGACGCTTCTGGTCGATCGCCTGCTTCAAGCGGTCCAGTTGTTCGCAGTAGATGGTAGAATTAAGCGTCTGGCCATATGGGAGCAGCTCATAGTGGATGATTCCCTTCCAATCCCACCAAACACACAGCAAAACCTTCCTGGCCGTCAATCCCGGCTTGGCCACTGTTTGGGACGATTCACCGGCCTTCGACCACGACCGTTTTCGCTTGATATTGTCGTATGTGATCCATTTTTGGTCGCCAGTCACCATCCGCTTCAAGAATGGGTCGAGTTCGTTCCGTTTCAGCAGCATATCGCAGGCGTTGATTCGGTCCAGAAGGTTTTTTTGCGTCAAATCATGCGGCACCCAAACATCAAGCTTTTTTTTGTATCCAGCCTTTTGCGGATGGTTTAAAATGGTTTGGTGACTAACTCCCATCTCCTGGGCGATGTCACGAGATGCCACATGCCGGTCTAACTCGATGTAGTCCATGATTTGATCGGTATTTGTCGTCACAGGTCTTCCGCCGGCTGGCTTATCCATGGTATCGTTTTCACCGGCTCTGAATCGTCGAAACCATTCCTCCGCGGTTCGAAGTGATAGAGTACCATCCCCCAAAACACCATTAATCTCACGGAACGTTTCTCTAGCGGATTTGCCTTTAACGAAGGAAAACTTTAAAATAGCGCGAATTTCGGCGTTAGTGAACTCTATGTTTACACGTCTATAACTGTTGAACGCAATATCCAAACTAATTATGCATAGCGTCGTTTTGTAGGTTATGTCAAGACCTTTCAAATTATGTATAGTATTGCCAGATACGAGCTCTGTAGCGCTTTGTACATAGCCGCGAAATTCAAAAGACAAAAAGGCGGAAGGGAGATATTTGCCAAACTATTATTTGATTTTCACTTTTCAACCCTTGAATTTGTATATCATACAAGTTGCTCCCATCTATTATTACAAATGCAATGAGAACGTCGTATATATATGTAGAGCTATATCAGTTTTCTGTGTATAATAATCTCGGTTTATGGTGCTAAATAATTAATAACGTATAGAAATCCCGAAAGTCACATAACTTATTTAGAAAACCCGCTCTATTCTGTTAGGTCTTACAATAACCTGTTACACTGAGGTAACTTCAGTTGGAACTAGCCAAACATTTGTAAAGCAATCCAGATCACTACTGGGAATCCGACAAAAAGTTAACCTAAACACCATTAACAAGAATGTTTACTGATGTTTACGAAATAAAACATACATTGAAACACAACAAGTCGGCACAGTAAAGCCGCCGCGAACAATGCGCGTTAGATAAAACAAAGCAAGTTTTTACTCCGTAGCACACAATGCGCCGCCCTCGCGCACACACCCCCGCGCACCCTCGCACGGGCACACAGTACTTGCTCATTACAGCTGTCATTAAGCGTTGTCTGCTCAGCTTTACGGTTGCACCGGCCGATCTGTGGCGGCCGGACACACGGAAAACTCTTAAATTGTACCAATGACAATTGACACCTGTACCAATGTTCCACTTGAACACATTTATCATCCGTCAACTTGAAAGTATAGTTTGTGCTTTTATAAGATTTCAGCTAACAACGTTAAAGGTAAGGCAAGGATGGCTAAAAATTGTGAACAGAGAAATCAACAGACGAATGTAATATAACTCCTTATAGAATTGTTATCCTGGCATCATTAGACCATTTGTCTTTTAATCAGTAAGAATGAAAGTAAGGGAGCCGCCTGCAGCTATGGTAACTGTACCCCATTTTAAGTTGTAAACATGTATACTTTTCTAGAAACAATTTGTGAATAGGGATGGTAATAAAGTTACAATTTACAGGTTTACTTAATATTATACTTAAGGGAGGAAATGTGCAAACAAGGATGCAAAAAAAATGTGAGCCGTTGAAGCAATAACGGCGACAGGGCGGCTGGGCGGCTGGGCGCTGCGCACGCCGCGCACGCCGCGCGCACCGCGCGCACCGCGCGCTCCGCCGCTCCACGAGAGCCTCACTCGTGTTTATTGCGTCCATAAATACTAATACAACTCCAGGGAAATTTATTTTACCTCACCTGTTATTTATTGCCCTAATGCTGCTCCCCAGTTGTTACCTTTTTTGTTTCTACCTTTCATTATTCTATTGATCGCTGTCAGTCAATGTAATCACACTTTAAATTAGTGACAGACAACGTCTAAATCTTAAATCAATGATCAACACGTTTAAACCCGTCTTCCCACTAGAATTTATATCTAGTGCAATAACTAAAGTATTGAATCTTAATATATAATGT
The DNA here is from genome assembly GCA_033220335.2 of Troides aeacus. Taxonomy (NCBI): domain Eukaryota; kingdom Metazoa; phylum Arthropoda; class Insecta; order Lepidoptera; family Papilionidae; genus Troides; species Troides aeacus. The sequence continues at coordinate 526,339 of CM067277.1, read as the reverse complement.
ATTGAAGCTCGGAGCACTCTGCTATCTTAATAGACAAATAGTGCCACATAGTTATTGGCAAACACGAGTTATATGCCATCAGATGAACGTTCTCCTCTGTGCGACTGTAACTATACACTGCATGAATTGTTTATTAACGTTATTGACGATCACATATGCTAAAACTCGTGTATCACTGCTGTTAACGAAAATTAATATGTTATTGTTGTTAGTAAGAGACTGAGGAGATATCACTGACCATCGTTTCTTGTTTTGTTTGTTTTAGACCTAACCTATGTAAAATGCCTTACTGTTGAATATAATCACAATATATCATATTGTCGTACTGTAAGAGGTGTTACATTTGAGCAAAGCGCGTTTGTGGGCTGAGCGCGGGGCGGCGGGGCGGCGGGGCGGCGGGGCGGCGGGTCACGACTTTGTCATAAAAGACAATTACATTGGACTTTAGGAAACAATTTTGTTGCTTCGTAACGTTGCAAAATTGCAAGCTCGTCTGTTTCAATTGTGCTTTGTGAAATGCCGTTGCTTTTTTGTGTCCAAAAATTGTGAGTTACAAAGAAAAAGTACGCGCAAAACCTTTGGCAACTAAAGTAGATGACCTAAATTACTAAAAACAGTTCAGATTTCACATAGTTTAGGTAATTCGCTCAAGGGTAATTTCACTTTTATTTTCTAATAAACCTGCGCCACTTAACTCATGTTATGAAAAACCTCCCAAATACCATATTGGATATTTCTTGAATTAATAACAATTAGGGGTAATTCTAACATTGTAATAAATAATGGATTTTTGACAGCAGACGTTAAATTCTCGTCCGCTACACGCTTTATAGATACAGTATGTTGTGGGGGGGGGGGGGTGGCTTGTGCAGTGCTACAACACAATGGGAACACGATCAATCACATTTCCATTATTTTGTGGCATAAGCCAGCAAAGTGCGGGTAGTAAAGTTGCCGAGTCGATATCGAGAATCGGTCGTATTTCATAAATGTTTATTACTTTATTTATACCTCAAAGATTAACAGCTGACCATAAACAAAGTACGGAAATATCCGCGCGGCGCGAACGCGAAATGTCCGTAAGTTTGTAAATGTCATCGGAGTGAATAAATATTGCCGGCTGATAGTATCTTCATCGGAGAAAAGTTTAAAAAGTCAGTGAATGGCGCGGAAGAAGTCAATTGCGTTATCTGATGTATGAACGGAGATAAGGTCTGAGTAATTCCTCGGACAATGTGGGCAGGCAGGGCAGGCAGGGCAGGCAGGGCAGGGCAGGGCAGCGCCGCGGGCTGTTTTACAGCGCCGATAAGATTGGCGACGAGGAGCGGATTCCTTTTTATTTGGCCCCTCTATCTTTCACTCCGAGTAAAGCTTAAACGACTAATAGATAGCACATTTTACGGCGCTCATAAATATCACAATTAGTGGGTGAATGGGGAACGAATTCTGCGTCACTCACCAGCCTTTCACATTGTAAAATATATTTAGCTTAATAACTCAAACAACTGAGGACTTCCCCCGAAGAATTTTTTTTTAAAACTTTAGCCTTTGTTTACGTGTTAATCGATCTACCTGAACGTCTTTACCTGCACACCCCGTACCATGATCGTTATTATTAAGACGGTATTTTATTAAATATGCAAGCCCTCTAGCTTACGCTACCACTGCTGAGGATCTTTTACGTGGCGTGCGTCACGGTCATAAACGACCACGGTGGTGAAATCAGGTTCAAAATGTGACTCAAAACAGTCTTCTACTAACCCGACAAACCAGTTCCTCTCAAAATTCGATTACTGAATGATGTAGTAACATCAGGAGGATTTATTAAAGTTAAAATGTATATTGAATACGAGTTGCTATTGTTGATACGAATCGCTCCGGCTTTATTTGTATCGAAATAGGAATGGATTAGTGACGCGTCACCTTGCTGTAGAGCCGATGCCACACAGTGCGGGACCTGTCACGTTTTTTCCTCGTCTGTAAACAGTAATTTGGTATCGGCACCGGGTCCCCGCGCCGCTTTGATCTCGCCGCATCCGCCGCGCACAAAGCCGCCTCTATCGGGCCCCCCCCGGCCTCTGCCTCGGCTCTTGCGTTTTTCTCAAACACTCTCGGTTTGTTAATGTGCTTGTTTACACGCGAATAAATTTCTTTATTGACGTGTAATTGGTTTCGGAAATTGCATTTCGTAAAGCTATTAGCCGGCCGAACGCACCCGCTCATTCGTTACAGCGCCGGGGATACACTTTTGTTGGCCGCACCGACCGCGACGACCCGATACGAAACTCGCGGTTTTGGATATTTTTTGCCAATAGATACCACAATGTGACGTGGGATTAGCCAGATCCAGTTTGCCACGGTGGAGTTGGTTTGTAAAGCGGAATCAGTGCATTCATATATTTACCCAATTTGTTCGCTTACTAATGTCATTAGTTACGCTCGTAAAAATACACTATCCTTTTTAAATGTTACTTAATCATTTGCATTAACCACCATAGATAATGTAATGTTAGCTTCAACTAGTGGCAATATCGTGTGTCTATTATAACATTAATGTTATTACAAGGGAAAAATATTAACGATTCAAATCGTATTATGTATAATTATCTTTGTTCCTGGTCTTAAATGTCAATAAAGCAAAACGGAATGCGCGTAAACGTTGAAATGAAACAATTAATGCATGGATCAGAATCAGCAACGATTTGATCGATTGTGTCGTTACTGATAAAGATAAAGTAAAGAGAGTTATTGTGACAATTGTGAAAAGTTTTACATAAATATTTATCACCGCTAGAGCTATAGATGTCGCGTGAGTATGCAACGGAGATTAGTAGAGCTGTGCCAGGACACTGCCAATATTAATAAAGTAATCACCTTTATCCGTGTATGAAGTATTAAATACGTGTATGAAGTATTACATATTGTAACTTCAGCAAATAAACCGATTATACATGTCTAAGTCGCAGATAAAAAACGAGTGACAGTGTGTCATGGGGGCATTGAAGCTGTTTGTGTTTATAAATAATTATAAGTAAAAGGTTAACAGGATTTTTGGCTAGCCAACGAATAGAGAGGGTACGGCGTGCAGTATTGAATTGAAAAGTTATAAATCGTACCCTGTGGGGGTCACAAACTTCTACCGCTTTTCTACCTTCAACGTAAGGAATAGTATATGTAAGTTTAATAAAGGAAGTGCAGATGTTTCTGAGTTCTTCTTTAACAGACCTAAAAAATAATTATGTAACAATGTGACGGGCTGTAGCTAGTAAAAACACTCGAACATATATAAATCACAAGAAATTTTTTTGGTTCGTGTCTCAGCCGTGTAATGCAACGAAGCAGGTAATCATCATATTTATTATTTATACTGACAGACTCATTGGAAATGTAAGGAGAGGGGATGTCAGCAATCCCTGCTGTATTAAACAGGCAGGCGGACGACGGCAGGCGGTGCGCGGCGCGTGTGCCGGTGTGCGACACGTTTCCTAATCCTGTCGGATTGCTCCACAAATACACCACGCTCATAAATCCATTAAGATAACGCCGCTATCAGCAGGAAAAATCAATATGGATTAAAAGTGACCCTGTTCTTGAGGAAATTGTATGTTGTCGTTAAATTAGTTGATAAGTTGTTTGTTTTTTGTCGTTTCGTTTGTCGTTTGTTTGTTTGTTTGTTGTTGTGTATGCAGCGTAATGCGTTGTCTAATAATTGCGGAACATTCTTTTGTTTTCTATTTCAGTTGATGCTTCTTTGGTTTTCTATTTAAATCAGCCGGTTGTGGAGCGGAAATCAGTAAAATTTCTCTTAAATTATACTGCAGCAGCATGTTTCGATTTTACGACATAACCTGATAGCACCAAGTTTTAACTTCTTATCCGTAGTGTTAAAGTTTTTCTATCCGCTCACTTAATTCGGTCTACTTAAGTTCTGAAATTAATGACACATCCGCTTATTGTATACGTAATCGCAAATGTGGTTAACGATCTCTACATAATTTACATCAAAATGTTGGCTTGCTGCAAATTTAATCTATTTAACGTAATGTTTTAACTTTAACTTATGTAATAATTTGATTGTTGCTAATCACTACAATACCCGTACTATTAATCTATTCTCTGAATAATCTACCATTTCAGATTTCCGTCATATTTATATACGAAATTACAATTGATGGATTGTAATAATAAAAAAAGGGTGTACTATTATACGTTTTAAATTACATATGTTGATATAAAAAAATAAACAGACCCTAAGTATTCCCTCAACTGGGAGTCGGGGCTTGCTCTCAGTAGAAGTGAACACGATTTATTCACCGCGCCGTGCAAGTGCGGATTGGTGACCGGCACGTGTCAAACGAATGTTGTTGTTCTCGGTACGTTCCGGTTTCCTCGTGATGTACCCAGGTCTTGGAATGTATTGGACGTGTAGCTAATAATGCAGCCGCGAGCTGGTTCAGCGCTGACTCCTAAACAAACACCGGCGGCCCGGCCCGGCACGGCCCCGCCCCGACCCGCCGCTGCGCATTAAACGTGTTTTTTGTTTTGCGTGTCCGCGCGCTGTCAAATATATTACAGCGCGGCGGGTTATTTATGAGCCCGCCGCTCGCCGCTCGCCGCTTGTCGCTTGCCGCCCGCCGTCCGCCCATACGTTATACTTTGTATCGTTGTTTGGACACAATAAGCAATATCTGTAAGAGGCCCCGGCGTCGCGCGCAGCTGTTGATTCGGGTCCCCGAATTGACATATTTAATTTGATCGCTACGGAGGGCCCGCCGGGCGCGCACCGTGTTTGACAGGTTTTAGTGTCGGATTAGCGTTAGCGTCACGGGCCCGCCGGCGCCGGGCCGGTTGCGGGCAAGCGGGCCCCGGCACCGCCGCACCGTGCGCGCCCGCCGCTTGATCTGTCACAGGCGAGCTACTTCGCGGGAGCGAGCGCGTCGCTCGCTTGTGACAGATCAATTTGCCACTTTGAGGCTGTGAACAATGGCGGCTGCGGGAGAGCAAGCGGCCGCGAATGTGTCACGGGCGGAGTGCGCCGCTGGAAGCGTACTTAAGTGTCGCGGAACAAAAAGGCGCGGGGAGCGTCCAAGCGGTGCAGCGGCCGCCATGGGTGGCGCGCGGACAGCGGGGACAGCGCGGACAGCGCGCGCGGCGTGCACAGCGCCGCCGCACGTCTCAATCGGCCGCGCGCACCGCCCGCGCCGCCCGCACCGCACCGCGCGCCCCGCCGCAATGCAGCATGTGCCGTTTCCGCTTTATTTTTTATGTCGAAGCGCTGCAGCGGGGAGGTGTAGCTACACCGCTCTAACAAACACTTGAGATATCGCCGGCTCGGTCTCGCGCGGGGCGCGGCGCGGGGCGTGCGGCGGGCGAGGGCGAGGGCGCGCGGCGGGCGGCGGGGCGCGCTCGCCTGCTCACAGTCCCGTCGACCGCCGCCGCGAGTGCACGCATACGTACACGCACAGAGAGCTCGCCCCGCGCCGCGCCGCGCTACAGTGCTTGTGTCCCGTCGCTCTGTGCGCGCTGTGAAGTTGTTGAGTGTATCGCGAAAGTTCCCTCCAAATGGTCGTGCTGGAAGACGGAGGAATGATGACTTCTAATCCAAATCAATATTTGCAACCTGATTATTTAACGCCGCTTCCGTCCTCTGTACGTATATAATTCTGTTAATTATTTTTTTTTAGATAAACTTTTTAAAACATTAAAATATTATAAAAATAGAAATTGCGAATTTAACGTTTATATTTTCTTTGCTACAGCTGGACTCGAAGAAAAGCCCGCTGGCGCTGCTGGCGCAAACCTGCAGCCAAATCGGCGCGGACACGGCGCCCGCCAAGCCGCTCCTGCCGCCGCTCGACAAGAAGAAACCAGTGAATAGTGTTAACAGTGATACAGTTAGTCGTTCCTCGCCGAATGCCAACAAACCGGACAAACCTCGTTCGACTCCGGAGAGTAAACATCTGGCTTTCAAACCGTACGAAACTAATGTTGTTTCTAAGAAACCTGAAGAAGTCCGTCCGTCGTCTAAGGCCAGCACCGACAGTTGCGACGAAAAAAAATCTGGAAAGAGCACACCCGGACGCAAGTCCACGCCTCCGTCCGCGGAGAACGGGAAGCATACGCCGTCCCACGATCAGAAATCTTCTCCCGCCGGATCATCCGGAACTAGTCCAATCATCCGCTCCGGATTAGAAGTTCTGGGACATGGAAAAGATCACTTGGGAGCTTTCAAGAACCTACCTGGTTTGCCCGGATTCAACCCTCTTGCGGGTCTGTGCTGCCCTCCGGGGATGGAACAGCACGCCAACCCCGCGTTCAGGCCTCCGTACGCCGGCGCCCCGTTCAGCGCGCATCACGCTGCGATGCTGGCCGCTGCTGCCGGCTTCCCCGGCTCCTCGCCTAACCCTTACCTCGGGTACGCGCGCGTCAAGACGCCCGCCGGCGGTGAGACGCTCGTCCCGGTGTGCAAGGACCCCTACTGCACCGGTTGTCAATTCTCAGTGAATAATCATCACCTCCTCATGAGCAACGGCGCCTGTCCCGCCGGTTGCACCCAGTGTGAACATCAGAAATACAACTTGGCGATGGCGATGGCGCTGTCGCAACAGGGCGCCCCCGGCGGCCTCCCCTACGCCCAACTGAGTCGCCCTTACGTATGCAACTGGATTGTCGGCGAGTCCTATTGCGGGAAACGATTCGGCAACTCGGAGGAGCTTCTGCAACACCTGAGGAGTCACACGACGGACGGCTCGACGCCGGTGTCCGCCACCTCCACGCAGCCGTCGCTGCTGAGCCCGTTGAACCCGCTGTTCACGACGGCGGGGCTGCGCGGCGCGTACCCCGCGGCGCCGCTGAGCCCGCTCTCCGCGAGCCGGTACCACCCGTACTCCAAGGCGGGCCTGCCGGCCGCGCTGGCCGCCTCCCCGTACGGCGCATTCAACCCCGCGCTCGGCCCCTTCTACTCGCCCTACACCATGTACGGGCAGCGGCTCGGCGCGGCCGCCGTGCACCAGTAGGCCGGTGGCTCGGAGCCCCAGAGCCCCGGTGCCCCGGTGCCGCGGTGCCGGCCAGTGTGCGTGCAGTGCCCAACCAGTAGAACTGATGTTAATGTCGTGTTGTCCAATTTTCTTCTGTGATATCAATGAACTGTAATACACGCCCGCCGCGCGGCGCGCCTCGGCGACACTTAGTGATTAGTGCAATCTGAATTAGTTATTTATGCAAGTGGAGCCGCCCCAACCCCCGGGGGTGGCTCGGCGCGGGTGACGCACGGATCTGTTCGCGGACGAAATGTACGGCGCATGTTCTGTGTAAAAGAAATTCTATGTTTAATATTAAATAAATTTCAAATATAATATCTACATACCAAGAGTGATAAATTTTATTGAAACTTGAGATACAACCTAATTCAGTCACCACCCCTTTCAGTTTGTTCTGCATACAACGGCATTTCCTGGATTGTAATGTAAACTCGTGTCGAAGCTAATACAAAAGGGAGTCTGTCCGTCTGTCTGTGTCTGTGCCTGTGCCTGTGTCTGTGTTTGGTGTGTAAGGCACCAGACTGTTGTATACCAGACAACAGCATTTCTCCTTTGTTTTGTTCAGTGCCGACGGTAAATTAATAACTAGCTATTAACATTAGAAATATCAATTGGAAAGTTAAATAGCGACATAAAAATGAGTTACGGGTCCCGCGCCCCCCCGTACGGCCCCGCGCCGCCCCAGCGAGCCGGCCCGGTGATTGATTAATGCGCCTCTAACATACACATTAGGGCCGTCAATCATCTGCGCGGCCGTGGCGCGATAAAACAAGCCCGCAATCACGCGAACGCGCCGCACCGCCGCACCGCCGCACCGCCGCGCCGCACACCGCCCCGCCCGGCCGGCCGGCGGTACAGTCAGCAACAAAACAATTTAATACATCGAAAAGCATAAAGAAACACACACACACAGTCGCGCGCGGGCCACGCCGACGGTCATTAATAACGGAGCCGTGAGCTGTCAGCTCTGTTAATACACAGGTTTTTTTTATGAAATGTTATTTTGATTAGGCCCCCACGTCAGATCGGAAATTCAACTGTCAGAAGCATAATTGGTCGCATGGAAACACTGAGCGGCGGGCGGCGGGCGGCGCAGCCACCGGAAGACGAGGTGCGCACGGCTTTTTAACTCATTAATATTATCTTTTCAATTAAACTCCATCTACAGTATTCTGTTATTTTATGTTTAAAACGATCGAATAAAATCCTTAAATGGAAAGTAACAAACCGCGCGCACTGCGCCAATAAACATTGTGCATTATTGCAATCAAGTACATGCACAAGAAAACTAATTGCTGGCCCGGTGGAGTGCACCGGTCACAGCGGCGTGCAGCGGTCGGCTGTTGCTGTGGCGATACCTCCAAAACAACTATCCAGCAAAACAACTATTTCAATATAAAATCACTAACAACTACCACAAACGTATTTATATACTTAAAATGGCCGTAAAACATCAAAAAGTATTTTTTTTATAGCAAACACATAAAACAAAATTATTGTTGTGTGGATACAATAAGTAAATGGACGACAAAGGATCCTCCCGTTGATCGGTCCGATGCATTGATTGCCGCTGCACGGGGACGTGCCCGCACGTTACACGTCTAATTCATTTTGTTGTTATTCAAACGGCTTCTAATTACAAAGCGATGCCGGAGTCGCTGCGCTACGTACAGCGAGCCGGCTGGACGTGAATGTCGGAAATTGCGTATTAGAGTGCTGATTAACAAACATGTCGCTTTACGGTCCGTTTTTATTGCTGTTCGCGTATTGAAGCGATAAATCATAAAATCTATAAAATGAACCGCGATAACGCGACACGACGCGACGCGACACGGCACGGCTTTGACACAGTTGCGCGCAGGCACCCGCGAACACGCTTACCGTTCGATTTGCATTTAAATTGCAATCTTAAGATATAACTTAGTAATTTATAGCGCTAATAAATATTTTTTAAGACACTCCGTAATGTACAGATAGTTCTCAATTAATGATCAATTAATTCATTCTGGGCAGTCGACTCCAGCGATCGGCAAACAGTTTTAAGAAAGGCCACGGTTTGTAATTAACCGAGAAGGTCAAAAGTATTAAATTAACTTAAAATTGATAAAAACTAATTGGGTTATTAATATGACTCGATCATGTAAATTATTTATTTATTTTTAAACGTTATGCATATCGTGTAAAGGCGAACTTAATGCCACTGCATGCACTAGCTTCCAGTCTGCCGTCGGTAATACCAAATGAACAGAGACCATGCGGTGCTACAGTTCTTTGTTATAATTTCATCAGTCTTTGGATATTTCCTTAAGTTTATGGTACAAGAACTACTTTTTAAGATAAATGCACGAGATTCTGTTGCAAATTAACCCATAAGTCACAATGATATAAGGCACCGTATCCAAGTAGGTCAATTGAACTCTGCTAAAGTTATACTTCAACATTATCGTTGTTTTTTAAATGATTGTAACAGTGATTATAATGAAGTTGATGATGACGCTGATGATAAATGTTACTTCTATTGTTTTCTTACAGACCTGATTAACCTGCCATGTTATAACCTTCAGTCTGTCCCCCAAGCAGTAATATGCAAAACCGTCTTTTAATGTGCAACGCTCCACAGCGAGTACGATTACAGTGTTAATTACTAATGGCAACGTATCCGTGAGGTGACGGCGCATTTTTAAATAATAGAAATGTACACATCGGAAGTGAGAGTCCGTCATGGCTGCAGTGCACAGAAATCCAGGGTTGAGGAGAGCTCCGGTGGAATTAGCTTTGACAGACGCATCGCACAGATTGATGGGTCGGCCAGTAATCCGTGCAACGAAATAACCAATTACGATTAGCATAAACATAAGGCGGGGGAATTAACATATCGGCGGATGAATAATGCATGGAGCGGCGCATTATGCACCAGCAGCTCGAATTAGAGGGTACGAGGTCGTGGTGCCCTTTGAGCTGTGCATAGTGTGTGAATTGTCATGTAAATTTCTGTTTAGTACCTGCCCCGGTGTGATCTTGATTGTGACAAATTTACGTCTAAACATTTATTAACTTACGATAAATGTTTGTTCGTAAAGATGCTGCACTCCTTTGCGTGAAGCACCGCCATCGCCACCGGCACCGGCACCGGCACCGGCACCGGCCACTAACTCAACATTTCCAAACGTTTATTCCCGCAACATAGGTCTTCGCTGCGACGTCGTCTTAATTTATTTGCAGAGACTTTTATACTAAGAATTTGTGGAAAACTCAATGGAGGTAGGTTTTTTAGTGTTTTTAGAGAACATATTATCAATAAACATGTAAGAAAACGTGATTGTGTCCAATTTTGCGTGCGGTGTCGTTTGTGTGTCAGCTTGTTCGAGGCGCGGTGACAATGTGCCAGTAGGTGTCATGAATTTTTACGCTCCTGCTCAAACTATTGTACAATTAGCATATAATAGAATAAATAATAAATTATTTACACAAGCGACCGCCTCCGCTTATTGTTGTTTATATAATAACCTTAGTGTTTATTTTTGGATCGCAACGAACGAGCTCAAATTTTAAATCACCTTCGAGTGATGCAGTTCAGATTTATTTCCTTATCACTGTGCAGTGTGTAAATGTAATCACGTTTGGTTTTCTATGAGATTATATATTTTATGTTAAATATAAAGTTGTTAGTAAAATTAAGATCTTTAAAAGTCTTTTGTAATGAAACAGACTTAACCAGAATAATATAAGGAAAAACAAACTGCTGTACCAATTTCTTATTGTAAAATAATCTTATGCTTGGATGTTTTGAATAATGACAAAGTCAATTTTTCCGGGTCTATGCAGTATGCAAAATTAATGCTTCTCCATACCGCAGGAACTATGTAATATTCGCATTCTACTTCTTAATGATATTGAGGGCAACTTACTTTCATCAGGGAATGTAGACTGACGTCGTGATAACTCTATAAAGCTATCGAACGCGTTAGATGTCTTTAAGAGGGTTGATATCTCCTACACATCATCTTTTTGGAGCTAGGTGTAAAACATCGTGAAAAGAAAACCGACATGTTCCATGAACAACAGCATTCGTGAACATGTGACATCGACCAACTAGCATTTAGCAGAGAATAACTGCTTTTGATTCACTTCTTGTGAAACAAAGCCTTCATACGTGGGAACACAAAGAAGGATGTTTATTATAATTGCTATGTGGCAACAAAGTGAAATTATTCACCGCAAAGCATGTAAGTATAATGAATATGTTATTTAAATTGTTAATAAAGTGACAGACGATGCATTGCAACTGCTGTGGTAGTAGAAAGTAGTAAATGGAGTGGTACGTTTAAGTTTCAACATTTAATATATTACAATGGGTCCGAGTCGCCGCTCCGGGCGCTTTCAATCATCACAATGGACAGCCGCCGGTTAATAACTTGTAGATTGCTGTCGAGGATACAAAAGGTGGAACTTAACGACATGCGACAGAACCGATGGGGGCACAAGCTGAAGGCCGCGCCGGTGTGGTGCGAGTCACAAGCCTACAGCTGATGACGAATTTATTGCTGCACGTTATCAAATATATTTGACTAAGCGACGAGCAAGACTTCCATCTGATGCTAAGTGACCATCCTGTACAATTCGCCCCTGCCTACTGGCTAGTGCACGACACAGCCCTCCATATCCTTCGATATATCTATCTTTCAGTTTTGTCCGTTTAGATTTTCCTTGCACGTAAATCAGCCAATAGCCGTCCGTTGTCGGGTATTTCTCCTTCAAAAATTTCCATACCATTCGGCTTAACGCTGTGTATCTTGATTAGTTCCTGCAGCCTCATTACATTCTCCTTAAAATTGGTTAGATGGTAACAATAGGTTCGATAGTACGCGATCGCCAATCTAGGATCTAACTGTTTAATTATATTTATCTAACTTCCTCTGCCGGTGTCGCCATTAAATCTTTAATTATGTACACAGTTTATAAAATATTGACAGTTGAACCAGCGAGTGGCTGACACTACCGGCGCCCCTCGTTTCCGCAGTCGTGTACTTGCTATCCGTACTTGACATTTGTCGGCTGGTATAAAAACAATTTGTTTGAACCTCATTGTTTTCGAGTCATTTGGATATACGGCAGAAGCAACGAGTTCTTCAAAGGCAATTTAGACGGGCGAGATTTCTTTGTTTTTACATGAACAGTAACATGGATGGGTCTCTTCTTGGAGACCGTCTGGGTGGTAGTCAACGCCGCAGCGCTCATTTCTGCCAACAATCCGAATTGTGCAAAAGGTATTGTGTTCCTATTTAAAATGTGCATGTAGCTAATGGAATAACTGGACTACCGAAGTGAAGTACTTGTTGTGTAGAGCTGTCGTGCAAAATTAGCAAGTTAAGGAAACAAGAAGAAACGTTATTTATTTTCACAAGACCGATGAAACATAATACACAATTGAAGAGTGCGGTAGTTACAGGTACAGTGGAAACGCACGTGCTCCGGTTGAATAAGGGATAATGTCTGTATATGCTTATTTGTTAGTTATAGATTGCTTAAAAAGATTATGAGAAGACATTATCCCATTGGTTCCACTCAGCGTTAGCTGGAGCAGCGCAGTGGTTTCGATTAAAACAGAAGTAGCCGTTCTTTGGAATTGTTCCTTCCCTAGACTTCTTCTACAAAATGCAAAGAGTAGAGAGGCGGCAGATGCATCACTAAACGGATTATATTAGCGTAAACAGATTATTATTACAGCGATAAAGTAACATTAAACTTGATCAGCGCTTAATTTACTTGACTAAATACGTATTAAACTTAACAAACGGGGCGAGCAAAAGGTACAAGTGAAATAAATTGTTAGTTACTTAATAAAAACGCAATTCATTAACGATCGGAGTGAGCTGATCGATGTCTTTGAGTACCGCGTCGCAACTTGTACTTGTATTGTACTTCGCGAAACGTACAGATGGCAACACTATCAATTAATTGCGTATCGTTTGCGATTGTCCTTCTTAAATAATTAAGGCTTTTGTAGCTGAGTTGAAAAAAAAAACTGATAATGTCGAGATCTGTCGCGACATTTGCAACGCGACAATGTTGTAATTAAATTTAATTGCGTTATTGTCGGCTGCCGTCGGAACTGTTATTTATTAGTCGCAGCGTCGCGCGACTCGGACGGACGGGTTCTTGTTAACGGCACAATGAAATGTCGACTTTGTTGTTGAACGTTTTATTGGTGGACACGTATGATGTACGACGTATGCGATGCACTGTGTCTCCGTTCTTAACAGATCGTCGTGCTATCGTTCATATACTGGGTTCGATGTGCGACAGAAAAATAAATGAAATCAAGTTAATAGTGTTCGTTAGATTGCAGCTCTGAAACTACCCGACTTTTTGTTGCTTTGAATGACAATGTAAATTATATAATTTATTATTATCCTGGCGTATTTACATAACATTCACTGTTGCACATAGGATATCCTCAACGGTCTGAACTCAACACTCCAAACTGTCTTGTTTATTATACCAGAGAGATATTATTTCTCGCCTGTTCAAACAAACACACACATGTTGCATGTATTTATCTGTTATTTTATCTGGTTTGACGAATGCGGGTAGTTTGGAAAACTGGCAAAGTTAAATCTTAAACAAAGCGAACGGTTCCTGTAAAGTATGTAAACTCCCGCGGACCCCGTGACGGGGACTGTCGGGAGCCGAGCCGGCCGTTTGTTCCAGGATTAACTGGCAACGAGTAGTGCTTTCGTTGGGGCTTACGGCGGAGATATGGGGCTGCAGCGCAAACTTGTCCCCTCCACGAGTTTGTCTTACTTTAAGCGTACTTAGCGCCTCGCGGACGCGCCACTTTGTGTTGGTATTAATTAAGTTAAAGCGGAAGTTTGTTTCACTATTCGAAATGATCGTGGTAACAGAAATTACGATATGAAATGTTAAAAGATATTATTAATATTGCTATTTCTAATATTATTGAAAATATTTCAAACTAAACCAGCTTGATTAAAAGCGGGCTAAAATAGAAATACTTATGTTCCGGTTACTTTGTATCAAGTAATAATCTAACTACGTTTTGTTTGAAACGAAATGTTATTGTGTTATTAATTGATACGATTATCGATAAGCAATATAAGTAGGCCAAATGATTAGCTGCATAAACATCGGCGAGCGCACACGGGGATACACTATATGTCAGCGAGTGACAATGTCTCTCGCTGACATCGCCACTCGCCGCGGAGCAGCACGCGGCGCGGGGACAGCAGCTGGTAACACTGGACAAATGAAGCCGTCACGGCGCGCGTAACAACTTGATTCGTTTTAGAAGCGGTGTGTAACGCTTATGTTGTTGTTGTTGTTGTAAGCTGCCGGAGTGCCCGCGCCGGTGCTGCAATATCCTCATCTCCAACTTCACACTGGGAGACATAGATTAATGTGGCAATAGAGGCAGCACAATTTGGTACCGCGGCTGCCAAACTCGCAGGATGCAATATTTTACTTTGACAGACGCAACAGCGCTTACGACCGTTTATTCTTTGTGTCTCGTATTTTATTCGCTTTACGAGTGCGCGCGGCCGGACTGCGCGTGCGCGTGCGCGTGCGGGCGGCGGCGGCGCGCGCGCACGACCGCGAGCCCTACGCCGCGGGCTTACGGCCGGCGGGCCCGGCGCCGCGCGCACACAGCTTGCCGCCGCTCGCCGCCGCTCGCCGCCGCTCGCCGCTCGCGGACGCCGGCTGTGTGTTTGTTAGTATTTTATATTGTAGCGTTGTCGCGTCATAAAATAATGGCGTAATGCAGTGTCGTAAATCAATTTTCCTTTTCAACGTCGACGTTTATAATGAAAGCTGGTGCTGTAGAATTTGTTGGTCTTTTTGTCGGGCGCGTGATTACCGGCGCGGCGCGCGGCGCGGATTGTTCAATAAATCTTGTCCGGAGTCATTCATTGTTAGTCAACGTTATGCCGAGTTCTGATGATGCTCTACTGACGCGCCGTGAGTATGACGTACATTTCATTAAGGGTTTTGTTATTATATATAATTTGAACTGTAGTGTAGACAACTTGTAGATAAACATGACATATGCGTTAATATAATACATCTAGTTTAGACACAACGATTTAATTTGCTTGGTTTGTTATTCACTTCTTTAATTTATTGAAGAACCACAAATTGCATATATTTACTTGAAAAATAGACAACAATGTTGTTATTTTAAAACTTTTACATTGAACAAAATATTCACTAGCAATGGGGTCTCGCGAACTGTCAGTGAAGTGTTACCATTAGCGATAAATGAAATAGACAATAGACTAATCAATTGTCTCATTACAAATGTATGCAAATGATCAAATTATAGTGATGTACGTAACATATAAGCTTGCAATTATAACGCTCCCCTCCCTCAGGCCGTGTCTGCACAAGGGTGAAGTAATTACGACCGCACATCCCGGATACAAATAGAATATTGTATGGGCGCTCAGCCCGAGGCGACGCGCTGGATAAAATAATCTGCGAGCCGGGGCGGGCGGCGACAGGTCGGGGCGCTCTGCAGCAGATAGCACGCCGACGTTTCGAAGAAGTGTTCATATTTTTTTTATTATATTGTAGAAGTTTACTGATATACAATGCTCACTAATAGATTTATGAAGATAGTTTAATTTTGCTGCTTCTATCGGGAAGCTACCGAGTCGGATTAAGTTGGAAAGTACAACTCCAGTGAAGTTAATATGCCATTCAATACTTGTAATTCAAACGGAAGATTTAATATCGATAAGTTGATGGCAAGCACGCATCCGTTCCGCACAGCTTGCCGGCGGCGCGCCGCCCGGCAGCCGTTTGATTTACGCGCGCGCGCAGAATTTACAACGCCTTACATAAATTCCTTACGCGCCCGCGAGGACACAAATTAAAGCGTTGTCGGCTGTTATCTGCTATTAATCGCTGTATTAATGGCCCGCGATGCCCGCAACTGAATATTCATGCGAACAAAATTATCAAGAGAAGTGCGATCGCGGCCGACCGACTCGCTCGCGCCGGGAGCGGGCCCGCTCGTAAATCTTCATTGCGTTCTGATGACACGCCGCGACACGTCTCGTCGCCGCGCCGCCGCACCGCCGCTACCTGCTGGCTAGTTACGTCATAGAACCTCGTGCAATTAACAATAAAACCTGCGCCCAACAGTAAAAATACAATTTAGTTTATCGCACGACCCGCGCGGAGCTCTATCACTTGCACCGGCTGGGATGACTCCGCGCGCCCCGCCCAGAGATTCCGATACAGGCGAAGGTAGTCCGGGAACGGGCCCGCGCCCGGCCTCGACGACCGAGTAGAATCGCCAGATAAAGCACAACAAGAACCAGACACACACAATATACAGAATCATCCGCCAGATAGCTACATCCCGCGTAGCACTTTTTAGTTTCTAAAACCTCAGGCCGTGGACCCGGGTCCACGAGCCCAGTGTCAGATGAGTTGTAAGAGCCGCTGTGGCTTGCAGCCCGATCTACATCAAGAATATAGTCCGCGCGCCGCCGCACTGCCGCACCGCCGCACCGCCGCACCGCCGCGCCGATCTGTATCCAACGCGGCGCCTGGTTGGCTTTGGAAATGGAACTTTCTTTCACTCGATTTACAGCGAGGGGCTGCGAGAAGGTCGCGCGCGCTGGAAGCGGACTTGTCGCCGCGGGGTAGGGCCGGTATCGCAGCGCGTGAGCGATTCACTTCGCGATAAATTTAAGCTCATGATTAGCTTTCAGTGGCGCGTCGATATGCCTGCGCACGTAACCGCTCTCACACCGCTCGCACACCGCCCGCACACCGCCCGCACACCGCCCGCACCCAGCCCGCTTGTTGTGACGTGCGCGCGTCCGGTTCCGGTGGCGGTGAATGCGCATGATTTATCGCCGCACCAGCTCGACGAGTGATAAATTGAACTCGCCTAACACTCTTTGATACGTGAGCTGGCAGATCTTTAATTTAAAAATATGATTAATCACGTAGCGCGGCGCTCGCGGCGCTCTCCGCCCGTGCGCAATAAAACTTAACATGTATAAACTGTTTAAATATGTTAATGGCATTAATTAAAGCTTAAGGCGACGATACACGGTGAGATAGCGGACAATTTAATGAGGCATGTTTTATGCGTGTATCTTAAAAATAATTTATATTTTTAAGTAAACGAATTAATTAAGACAATTAAATATTTTAATTCGCCGATAGTTCCCGCTGTCGCGTTGTTAATTCGTGTTTCGATCGCCGCGCGACTCGCGGTGTTCGTTTAATTGAATGCTTTATAAATTATATTACCATCATAAACATTACAACTCCAAAATGTGTTCCGTGGCCTTGTTTCTCCGCCAAATCTATTAACTCGGATACTGTCAGAAAACTTATGATCACTGCTAAATGAACATCTGTAAACAATAAATATTAACAAAAACTGTATTTTTATTAAAGTGCCATCTATTGACAAACCCTGCAACTATTGATGGAACTAAGGCAACTAGACTCGTCTTGCGGCTCCGACTCCATGGAAATGTTATATTATTTATAAAAAAAGTTAAACAATTACAAAAACCTGAGAAATAATTACGATTTCTTTAGTTATTATTATATCGGCGAATTTACAGAGTAACCTGTTCCTGTGGCCCTCATGAAGGATAGGTCGAGTACCACTGCTAAATTGCTGCATTGGTAAATTTACTTTATACGGATTCTGTTAATGAATTGATATACAAATAACTTTTTTAATTGTTTTTAAAATTACCATTTCTTACATCTCTACTTTAAGTTAAAAGTAAACACAATTTTGAATAGGACTAAATTATAATTCAGTGAACTATCCGAGCAAGACGTTCAAGTAATCATGGCTAAAACTCTTGCTCGTAACGACGGCGCGCTAATTAAGATGATACACACTGTACCATATTGCACTCATTGCTTTGAGAGATATAGTGTTAAGCCTCGGTACCAGTTATGTTTTCACACTACTGTTAAGCAGCAAAAATAGATGCTGCGGTGGTACCTACCTAGACAGTCTCCGGCAACAGAAGCCTATCGCCAGTAATTATATCGAAATTGCGACTGCTTTGCAGCAGTCACCGTCACCAGGGACCTCCCATTGATTATGACTCGCAGCATTAAGCTGTAAGTTGGATCTATGTAATAGCAGCGGCCGTGACAGATCGCATCGTATACGCCGCGGTGACGTCTCGCTGCGATACTGTGTGCTGCTGTGCTTATGCATTTGGCATTGGCATAATTATAAGCGATGAAATACTCCTTCGCTAAGTAATAATATAAATTTATCAGCTATAGATCATTAAGTGTTATCTAAACTGAATTACTTTACAGTATCGATAACCTGCAGCCACGTTATCACTAAACACAATGTAGATAGTTATAATGTATATTAGTACTGACATACAAACAACTCGTTTGTCGTGTTGTTTGAAACCCAATACCAGACGGATCTCGTGACAGTATATAATAATATGAAATTTATATTTCAGAAAAATATTTTGTAATTCTCGTTATTCACACAGATCAGTTCTGTGCCACATGGTTTCAGCGGCTTCCCGTGACCTCCGCCGGGTCGTCGGTTAAATAGGAATACGGCTGGACACATAGAGCATATAAGGAGAGAATAATTCCTGTATACCGCGTTCACCAACTCACATGAGAAGCGTGGCGAGTATATTTAAGTACTTCCTTTCAAGGAGGTCTGTGTTCAGTAGAGGGTATTCTTGATAGTAGGGTGTGGACCGCCTAGGTAGTAATGACCGCTGCGTCTATTTCTATGTGCAAGAAGTAGTCAGTAAACGTTACGTTTCAAGTATAAGCTGGGCTAAGGAGAATAAACTTTAGAGGGTACCGATTCCAGGCCATCGGTCTGCTGGATGCGTCGCTTTGTTGTTTAAAATACATTTGAAGAGCTTGCTAAGTTAACTTAATAAGTGCAGTACAGGTCTGTAAGGAGCGGGTAGTGGGTCGGGGCCGGGGCCCGGGGCAGGGGCCCGGCGCTCCCACGGGCCGCGGACAGGTGTTCCGTAAGCAGAGACAGGCCGTCGGCTGGTGTAACACGTGAGCGACAAGCTCACGAATGTATTACTTCAATGCTCGCCGATGTTCTATACTTTATCAGCGGATATATTTTGTTTATATCTTTTGAAAAGAACACATGTATTAAATGTTTATATTTCGAACAAGTATAAGGAATCCCGAACAACAAATAACGGGATCCAAGCCAACCTCACCTGCTAGTGGTGCATCCTGTTAATCAACAAACAAGCCTTTGGTTACCACCAAC
The DNA here is from genome assembly GCA_033220335.2 of Troides aeacus. Lineage (NCBI taxonomy): Eukaryota > Metazoa > Arthropoda > Insecta > Lepidoptera > Papilionidae > Troides > Troides aeacus. The sequence goes on along the minus strand of CM067277.1, from coordinate 507,007 downwards.
CCGTATTAAGCAAGCGTGGTGGGATATGGCCAAAACTTCCCCGCATATAAATCCGGTGAGATATTTGGGAGAGGTCTATGTCCAGCTGTGGACGTTAAATGATGAATTCCTCCTGTTGAGTTTCTCATCATATTACAACCCTATGAGCTCGCCGCGTAATTAATTCCCTTAAGCCGACGTCTCTAATCAATGTATTTGCACGATCCCTACAATCCTTTCGCACTGAATTCAGCCAGACGGAAATTAGATTTCGGATGTAAAGGATTGAAATCAATATTCCGGCAGCATACGCGCTGCGATCGGGACCCGCAGACAGGCAGACGGCGGACGTCCGTCAAGACGCGGGGCGGGCGCGCGTCAAACTCAGCCGCGTCTTATCGCGACGCGCGTCCGGCCTCAATCACACCGCAGCGGTGCAGCGGTGCAGCGCCATGAACAGTCGCGAACAGAGACACCGAACAACCAATCTTGGTATTTTCTAAAGGATACATTTCATGATCTTCTGAAGAGATTCCTGCCTTGTTGTGACGGTTTAGCCCAGTGGTCGGGAGAGTTTTCTCTCTTGTCTTCCATGGCCTCTAGGTGGCGGAATCGAGGGGATCCGTTGCCTAGGTGACGATAAGAGGCCGATAGTTGGAAAGAGCAGGTTCTCGCCTCCCAAGACGGAGCTGTGTGGTGCAGCCGGTCCTGGCGGGTTCGCGCTGTAAAGCGACGACAGTGGAACATCATTGGGATTTTAGTCGGTGCAACTCCAACATAACGTTTCCTTGCCCCCGCAAGACTAGGTACGTGAAGGTATATCACCCACGTAAAAAGTATACATTTCTGATAATGTTCTTTGGAATTACACAATATATTTGTTTCCCTATCCTGTTTTCACCGTCGCACGATCAAGTGCATGATTACCATCCTTATGTCAGGAACATCTATTTGAAACCAAAGAAGTTTAGCTCCTCGTTCTTAATAAGTACAGAATTTGGAAAGAAAAATTTGCTAGTGTCAGTGTTCGCGTCCACTTAAGATGCAGATGTTTCCAAGGGAAGAGTGAATAGACTAGGTTAGTGCGCTTTACCACCACAGAACACATTACCACTTAACACCAGGGATTGTGGTTAAACATTAACAATTTTTAATTAAAAAAAAACTTACTTTCTGTCGATGTTTATTGCTGTAGTTGCGGATGTAAATCTGATTTCGAGGATCGCGACTCGGCGACTCAAAGCTCTCTTAAGTAGTCGAAGCTTAATCTGAAGAAAAAGAAGAGAATTGTATGTCTGTCGCGTGTGTCTGTTCAATCGATGTTAGCCCGATGACTGCATCGAAAGCGGTATTAGATATATTCGTGTGACTGGTGTAACGCAAATTTTTGTACATAAAAACAAAGTGGTAAGTTTAATAATGGTTCCTGCACAACAACTCACGGATCCAAGACAACCTCACCTGCTCGTAGTGCACTCTGCTAATCAACAAACGAGGCCCTGGCTTTCACCAACCCCTCAAATCTAAAAATCCTAAAATTCCTCCATATGAATCCCTCTACCCGTTGTAGGGATCTTTAGGAGAGGTCTATGCCCAGTAGTGGACGCCTATCGGCTGACGATGATGAAGTTTCAGTTTGACGTAGATGAGAGCTTTTGTTTGTCGGGTAAAAGACAAATGTAGTTTGAACGCTTTTGATTTTTTTATTTATTGTAAATCTTTTTCAACCCCTATTGGTTTGAACGATTGAAACATAATACGATTGTTTCAAACCTCTTTCCGCTCGGAGAGTTGACTAAAATTGGTTCAATAATGTGTTTTAAATGTATTCCGCATTAAATGAACTGAAATCGCTCTGCGCTTGTACCCGTAACGAGCGCGAGCGGAATTGTTTATATTTATTTATATTTAATTGTTGCAAATAATTAAGCAATGTTTATGTTCTCAGCCGGTGCGTGCGCGTTTCAATAATGTTATTATATCCGATCTGTGTGGAGACGGACGCTTGTCGTCAACCGTGGATGCCTACTGGCTGATGATCACGATAAAAATGTGACACAGCGGCGCAATCGGTAATACATGATCATGGATTAATTCCAAATATAACAAATAAATATGATAACTCACAAACTCGGTGCTGTGTTCACGGAGGTCGCGCGCATGGGTAAAGAGGAGCAGCGTGCGCTAAGTGATGGGGGTATTGTCTGCAATCGTGGCTACCGAACGCAGATGCAACTGGATGCGGATGGAACAAACACAAAAAGAGCTCGCCGCAGCGCGCCCATTACGTCTGCCACGGACAGATCTAAAGATTGCCACAAATATAGTTACTCCGCGGCTGCTGCGCCGTTTTGATCCTTCCTTGTATAGAAATAAAAACTGATTTTGCTAGTAAGGCTGTCGTATCGCTCGTTACCGAGATAAACATGTACATAAAATTATTGGTAAACCATTCATTACTTATTCAATTTTATTTCAATCCAGCTTATCTGTATTTATGTTATTCAGTATTGGAAATAATTTACCTGCTATAAATTTGTAATAGATTCAAATCTCCTTGAATTTATTTAACAATTTGGCGCGAGTGCCGACATCGCAACAAAACGACCCATTTGCGATAACGAGCAGCTCTTAATCAGTATAAATTATAGACTGGAAACGATCACCGTGAGCCGCGCCGGCCGGCCAGCGCACCGCCGGAGCACCGCCGGCACACCGTTAAAGACTCGTTAATCTCATCAGATAGACAAATTCCGTAGAGAGGCCGTCGAGACGTCGCACAAATCAACGCCACGTAACAAATGCGCCGATCGGTGAACAAATGATGTCAATATAAAATACTACCCCAATTATTTGGGACAATTCATTAGAGGGACTCTCGGCGCGATCAGTCACGGCGCGCGACGGACGGGATCCATCCCGCGCGGAGCGCCGGCAAGGAATGGCCGCAGTAAATCAAGCGACGCCCGGCAACCCGCCCGGCAACCCGCCCGGTCGCCGGCGATACATCAAGTGTAACCCCGCGGACGCCGCGCCGGATAACCGGCAGCGGGCGTCCACTCGTCGCGCTGCCCGTAGGATCAGCCCCGCGACCACCCCCACCCGAACCACACTAATTATATCGCTTTTAATGTAATCTGGTCGGTATGGGGAACTGTCACGCTGCTCACTTGGTTGACGTCCCTGGAGACAATTCGTACACAGATTCGGTGAGTATTGGAAATTTCCAAATATGAATGTAAGGTCTAGTTCAGCTTGCGGCGTCCGCTCAGTCGCCGTGCACTGGTGAGCGCTGATAGATCTGTGAAGTCTGCCGCGGACGGGAACATATCGGGCGGTCGGCTCCGTTCCGCTTTATTTATACACTACATCTGTTCAGAGCTGTTCAAAGCGGTGCGGTGCGGCGCGGTGCGGCGCGGTGCGGCGCGGTGCGGCGCGGTGCGGCGCGGTGCGGCGCGGTGCGGACGCGCAGCACATTACCAGAGATTTATTCCGCGTCTTAATTGTGAATCGATGGGTTAATGAAGATAAAACCCGCGGCCCTGTTGTAAATTAGCTCGCGTGTCGACTCGTGGCTCCGATAAAGGCCTTCTTTATTGCTCTGTTTGCTTTCCCGGGCCCCACTTCAAAGGGAGCTGAGATAAACTTTAGTTTTATGCGAATGTATTTATTGGCGCGCTTTAAAATGTAAGTTTAACTTTTAAGCGACAGTAAAACCGGATCGTGGGCTCGCTGTGAGGATCACGAAAGTGTCAGCGGACAGATAAAGGATAGACGCAGACAAATTGACGGAGCGGCCGACGTCGCCCGTAATTAAGCAAGCTACTTATAAATCAGCTGAAGCTTGATTGTGGCCACGGAAGTAAGATAAATCGCCAGGACAGGTCCACTTGTATAAGTCGCTATTGACAACTGCGGTGACCACTGAACGCGTGGTCACATTGAGCGACTGTCCCACGCCAAATACAAACTCATTAAATTGTTTAACAATGTTCTTGTACTTGACATGAAACCACCATCACGGCGGTCATGTATCGTGCTTTGCTACTTTGTGTCTGATGAAGAGGTGCTGTGTCCGAGTGGGCACGGATAGCGGGCGGCGGGCAGCGGTCAGCCGGCAGCGACCAGGGGGCAGGGGGCAGCGGGCAGCGGGCGGCGGGCAGCGGGCCCGGCGCGGTCGCACGCCGCCGCGATGTAATGGCCGTGATTCGACAAGTACAAATGGCCCCTTTGACAAATGGCCTGCGGACGACCCGGTGTCAGGCGGCCCGGCGTGGCCTCAAGCATCAGACAAGCCAATATCGGACTTGAAGGGGGGAACCCTTTCAACGTTTCATGTGTATCGGGGCGAGTACGCGCATGCTGATGTTGACACGTAATGAAGCGTTACTCGATGCTTTTGATGAGAACACATAACATCCTATCACAAGTTTAGGGTCCCTGTGCGTGTGTTTTACGTTGTAGCTTTCAAATCACTGGACCGATTTTGATCTAGATTCTTTGACTGTGAATTAGATGAAGAAATTCTCAGCAACAAGTAAAAATATAATTTCTATTATTAGAAGGAACCCTCCTGCTTGTCTATTCAGATTCCCTGGATGAATGTTTTATAAATTTTTGATATTTACAATATTACGTGTACGTGAACGTGTTCTTTTTACTTTATTCTTATTTTCGTATTGCAGTGTTGCCGCAGTAAGGTCGACTTTTGATCAGCGAGAGGGCAATAAAAGTGGGGATAACGTGGACGCGTGTAGATCGTTTTCGCAGTTCCCGATTCCGATCAAAGCTTTTATCCGGCGACGACTCGCAAAAAGGTCTCTTGTAATGTCACAGGCTGAAACGGGAATCTATCTCGAAAGGCCACTTCCTTTCGAGTTTATAGTGTCAGGATCCGGACCCTGCGGGGACCCTCGGCTTATGAAACCGCTGTGATTTATGTGTTTAGTTTAACACGGTCGTGTCTCGGCCGTAATACAATATTGCTTTATTGCCGGTTTGATAGACGACGGCATTGTCTCGATATATTGGTTCCTTCCTTTGTTTTTTTTTTTCTACCATTTAGATTTGAAATAACATAGGTGGAATCGTAAAACCATTAGGAGCGTTAAGGGTGTAAATCTCTTGGAAACGTAGATGCAGGCGATCCGTCTTCTAATGAAGAAAAGTGCGCTCCCCGGATGCTTTATCGCCGATCTGTGTAATTAAAACGTTACCCCGGAGGAAATGTGCGGTAATAACAATAAATCTAAAGCGCTCGTAACTCTGCCGCGCCCGTTAGTAATTGCACCGTCCGAGCACCGGCCACCGGCCACCAGCCACTGGCCACCGGCCACCGGCTACTAACCGGTGAGCTCCGTGCTGAATATTTGATGATGGCTAATGAATCAAAAGCCCCGCGCCTTCCCTGCATCGTCCCCGTCCTCGGTCGCTCGCCAAATATAACCTCGGGCCGTCCCTCCGCTGACCGGAGGGTGGAAACCTTGGACAACAATGTGGCAAGCTGTGAGGTGAAATGTTAACGGCGGACGGATTGATCATCACGAATGTACCCTTCGTTAATACTTTATTCAAATCATTCCTGATGCTGTTGCAGCTCTTACCGTTCTGACACACAAGAAAAAGCGAAGCGTCAACAGTGCAACAATATCCCAGGATTTTTATATGAACAGTAATATCAGTTGTATGGTTTACTGTTCTCTAATAAATTTTACGTATCTATTGTTAAAATTTACCGGCCGCTCTGCCAGCAGTGATACCGGCGAAGAAGAAGAAGAAGAAAAATAAGTAATTTCTATTTAAAATAATATCAATTGTCCCTTATCCAGTATTTTTTTTGTTTGAAGACCCCCCATTATTAAGCATTTGCTATAAAAATATTCTCTCTTCAATCGGTGATATATTAGCAACAAACATTGATAATCACAACTTCAGTTGGGAAGCGAACCTGGTCCCCGCGGCGCCGCTGCCAGGCACTGGACCCGCTTTATCTGCAATCAGTTAATAATAACTTATGGTCTCTTGAAAGGTTTATTACGAGTATGCATTAAATTACACATTTTGAATAATTAATGTACACAATTCGTTATTTATTTGCTGTACCGAAACGGTGAGGTCGGGCCTCTGGTTCCCGTTTGTCATACATGAATTATACAGGGTGTCTGGTGGCAGATTTATGTTTTCAAATTTAAATAAAAAATAATATGTTTGACATATAATTTTACTAAAAGTATTAAAAGATAGAGTACAAATGCGGATTTCATTTTTAAAGATAATGTTATCCAAATGTCTTCCATCCTGTTGCACACTCACACACACACACACACTGTTCGAAACGGAGCCTCGTATTCCGTGCCACACGCTGCAGTAAACTTGGTTCAATTGCGCTGATTTCTCGCCGAATATTTTCTTTTAAGTCCACAACAGTTCGCGGATTGTTGGCGTAAACTCTCTCTTTGAGGTAGTCCTACAAGAAAAATCCATTGGAGTTAGGTCGGGTGACCTCGGTGGCCACGGGACGTCCCCAAAGCGACTAATCAGTTTTTGAGGGAGATTTTCTCGCAACAAATCCATCGAAGCTCTGGCCGTGTGTGCGGTCGCACCTGTACCGCATCCTGTTGAAACCACGTGTGTGATGAGAATGATGAATGAGCTCGCAGGTTCGACAAAAAGAAATTCGAAATCATGAGCCGATAATTCTCACCATTGACATTCGTCGCTTGGCCCCGTGCATTTTCAAAAAAAAAATGGTCCGATTATCCCATTCGTGGATAAAGCGCACCAAACAGTTACCCTTGGGCAATGTAATGGTTTTTGGTGCTTCAGTCGAGGATTGCGAGTTCTTAGAGCCCAGTAACGGCAATTTCGCTTTTTTATGTGTCCGTTTAAATGAAAATGAGCCTCGTCGCTCCAAAAAATGGAATTCACAGTGCGAATACGCTCCAACATGGTTTCACAAAAAAATTTGCGTGACGCAAAGTCATTTTTTTTCAATTCTTGAATTATTTGAATTTTAAAAGGATGAAACTTCATATCTTTTTTCAAAATTTCATGCACGCATGCTCTTGGAAGTCCCAGTGAAGCTGCCCTTTTCCGTATCGAAAGTCGTGCATTTTCACGTAAACTGCGTTCAACCAGTTCACTGTTTTCGGGGGTCCTTGACGATCGACTAGGTCCTGGCCGTGGTGTGTGCATAGCCAAAGCAGTTGCGCGGAACCTCTCCACCCACGAACGAATTAAATTCACACTCGGCCCTTCGCCTATCCGTCGAATATTTAAATGTGAACAAAACTGTCGGCGAGCGAGTACGTAAGAATAGTTACTCTTGAAAAATGCTTCAATAGCGAACGCGCGATGCTAACCCGACCACTGCACCACTGCACCACTGCGACATCGTGACTAAGAAATCCGCACGATCGGTGATTCTAATGACACCACCTTCCCCCCGCACTGTTTATAACTTATTGAGATATTCGTTTTTTAAAATATAAATCTGCCGCCAGACACCCTTTATGTATGTGCAATAAGGAGTTCGTTAAGAACAGGTTATCGATAAGGAAACACGACTTAGAGATAGAGATGGGGTGCACGGGGTCCCGCTACTCTCACTGTGCAACTCACAGGGAGCAAGCCAACGCCACTGCCCGTAGTGCACCCTGCTAATTAACAAACAAGGCTTTGGCTTTCACCAACACATCGCATCGTTACCATATCCCCACATGTGAACACGTACAAACGTGCAGGCTCTTTGAGGAGACCTATGTCCAGCAGTGGACGTGTATCGGGTGATGGTGATACGTCCGAATTTAATCTCAATTGATGAGACCGCGTATTAAATCGATATAATAACTTTTTACTTAAATGATATGAACAAATTTTGAAATTTTTTATATGACAACATTATTACTGATGGCGTTTGATAAGTTGTCATTTAGTATTTTCATTATTTACAGATATGCTAAGGTAAAGTAAGCTCCTCGTACTTACTTGCATATGCAAGTAACTAGGAAATGGATGACTTCTCTAGATATTTCCGCCCTTGTCATCATCATCATCATCAGCAAATAGACGTTCACTGGACCTACACTGCCCGCATCCCGGGCACCAGAAGCTGTCGTTTAAAGGAGTTCATAGGGGGGGACTTGGACCATTTCCCACCTAGCTCACCAATGAGGGTTGGCGGGAGTGAGAGCCTCGTTTGTTTATTAGCAAGTTGCATCACGAGCAGGTGAGGTTGGCTTGGGTCCCGTGAGTTGTTGTGCGTTAACCGTTACACCTCTCCGACTGTGTATACAACAACAATTGCTATCGGAGCACCGCCGTGCCAGCCAATGGCACCTGGAGGTAAGATACAAAGTGCGGGCTGATATTTATATACGTCTTATAAAATTATCAGGAAATGTATATCTCAATAAATTTTTATTATATACATATATAGTTATGTTTTCTGTTTTTTTTTTTTAATTTCTTGAGTGGTACTTTAAGGCTAAAGGAAACAAATAATAAAACTTCTATAGAGTTGTAAATTATTCAATTATGAATTTTCCGAGTGTAGCCATTTCTTGTTTTGGTTAGACTAATTTATTTTTACTATTTATCACCTGTCTGAACGTGTTGGTAACTCTGTGGCGCGGTGCTCATTGCCGGACGGCCGCTGCTATCGGCCGGCTCGTGGCCGCCGCTACAGTGCATTAATTCCACAATGAGGCAATGAAGTCGCCGGCCGCTGCTAATTCACCGGACGAGATAACCGACGTTATTATTTCCTCTCGCAACTTAAAGCGCAACTTGAAACATAAGTAATTAATTCATTTGTGTGTTGCAAGTGATTTTGTTTCGTACTCGGAGTAGGATAAGCGCAGTGGACGCTATTTTATGTCGAGGATATTAATGATCCTGCAGTCGTATATTGCTCTGTGTGCTTGTGCGCACGGGACCTTTATCCAGCAGTGGACGTTTATTGGCTGATGATGATGATGATGATGATGATGATGATGATCGCTTACCCCAAAATATTTTTTACGGGAGTTTGGTAGTCCATCACAGCGATTTAAAGCAAAAATTCTAAGGTACATAAGCAGAATTATTTTATTATTAACAGGAAACGGATATTTCAATATCGCATACCGATGTACGATTATGGCGTGAGGGTAGTACATAAATAGCATCTGATAGCGATAGAGGAATAATATTAATAAAACATGTATCATAGCATTACATCAGCACAAAAAAGCACCGGTTTTGCTGTATGCATAGTGTTAGTAGATCTGTGCACTTGAAAAGGAGCGCGCTGTTTGATTGTTGGTATTGAGGCATGTCGATGGAGCCGGATAAAGACTGTTTTTAGTTTGTTTACAGACAAGCTTTTTACAATTAGTTAACATATTTATGAAACATTTTAAGTGATTTTAATTAAAAATGTGATTAAAAGTTGTCGCTTGATAAGAACGGCGTGAGAATTAAAAAATTAACTTTTAAGAATGCATTCATTTCAGTGGACAAACGGCGCAGTGCCAGCCCGAGGAGTGCCAGTGTGTGGAGCTTAAGGCTGATATGGAACAAAGCAGCTCGCCGAAGTGACCATTAGTGGGAACATTTGTTCCCGCGCGCGATACCATCTCCGGCAGTGCGGCTAATGAGCCTGTCGACTTGCCCGCCCCGCGCGAGAGCACCCGCTGACACCCGGCCCGACCCGACCCGACCGGACCCGACCGGACCCGACACGACCCGACGGAGAGCCGGCGCTGCCGGAGCGGTGCCCATATCCTGCATCTCCACGTATTAACCGGTTCAATCCCGCAGACGATGACAGAACGCTGTGAAAATCAAATAAACCTTATAGAACTTGAAAAGACCTCTAACATATATTCGTACTCGTATAGATTTGATGACACTTGATTAAGGTAGTTTAAAATACAAATCATTAAAGTCATTAAAAATACTAATCTAAAGACTATATAAAAGCAATTAGTGCTATGTACACATCCTAACTATCGTCTCACGGTTAGAGGCTGGCGCATCATTAATAGATCAACATTCTTTTAGTCCTGTAGCTGGGTAATATAATACTAGTTATTTAAATCTATCAGGCAGCAACTATAACAAGTGTAGTCCTAAGTAAAGGCAGGAGTTGGAGTACGCAGCCCAGGCCCGCCGCCGGGCCGCCTCGCGGAGCTGCTTTAACAAAGATGTCACTCACCTCGACGCGGCCATTTATCCGCGAGAGCACCCAGTAAACTAGGTACATAAATTATTTTGTCTGCTCCGCCAAGTGTGAGGAACTCCTCAGGAATTTATTACCGCGCCGCGGTGCGATGCACAAGCGGCAGCGGCACTGACGTCTTTATTACCTGCTTATTAAAGCAATACGTTCTGATATTTCCTCTCCCAACAAGTTTACTGCCTTGAAGGATGGAACCCAAGTTGACCTTTCCCAAATTATTAGTTACTTATATTACCTTAAAGGCGTTGGATTGCATTTAAGTTGAAGTGTACTTGAACAGAGTGACATGGATGAATGGTAACTTTATGGATGAGTAAATATTTTATCGAAAATACGCTTTTCAGAATTGTTTGCACCGAACGACTAAGGGAAAATAGTAGCGAGTGCCGACAGCCATTTTGTATAAAGTAAGGGGATGGTTTAAAATATTACACGTCGCGGGGTAATGTATTTTTTCGCAGGAGGTGTAGGGGCGAAACTTTATTTATGAAGGATGACAGATCTAATTTTTCTTGGCTCCGCGTCGGAATAAGGTCTAGTGAGAGGGTCAGGGGAACACAATAGTTGCCTGTCATTTATCAGTTCCTCACCGAGTGATTTATTATGAGAAATCTTTGTCTTAGAATTCTCCACAAAGTTATTAACATAAACATCTTACTTTTGGCCATTAAAGAAATAATTAGAAATATTTTAAAGACGTATCTGTTTTATATTCTATTGAAATATTATAATTCTAAGAAATATCCTCGCTCATTACAGAACCAACATTTATTTTAAGTTCAACTATAGATGATATTAATTTTACTTCAGCACAGTCTGGACAGAGTAATTTTCAAACATATAAAACTATATCTAAATGAAAAGATCGCAAATAATTGCAGTCTCTCCCTCAGTCAGGAAGTTAATAAACACAGGGCGGTCAGCGCACCGCGCAGGAATCTGTACGTGGATGTGAACCCGCAGCGCTGGAACTGGGAAATAAGTGAAGCGAGAACTGTGGGCATATAATTTACTCGGGGAGCAAGTTTTTAGTGGGACGCGTCGCTGGGTTCCGGCGGGGCCATAAATTGCTGAGCATCGCATAAATATCGCGCAGCGCTGGCGGCCGGAATCACTTTGGATAGATAAGGTGAGCGGGCGGCTTTGCTTTCGTCCAACTTGTTACATTCAAGTGCAATTTTAACTCGTTCTTTTTTTTGGGTACAAGTTCTTGTAACGAAGACAATCCTTATAGTGACCATCGTCAGAGCAACAAGAGAGGAATCTTCTAAAGAACGCACCGCACCTCGCAGGGGTGACCTCAAGCATGCGCTAGGCAGAGGTCAAGTATAATTTTTGATAACCACAAAATTATGTGAACATATGATCATAATATTGATAACAGCAATTATAACACAGGATCCTAAAATCCGCCTTCAGAGACTACACGAATAACGAAATTGAACGTTTTTCAATTAGGAATAAAGGGTGTTTTACAAACTTCATGATGTCGCTGATGGAGGCAAAAGCTTCCGTTTTAAAGGAGATGAAATGATTGTCATTAATTCAATATACGTTCTTTTCCCCGCGAAGAGAGATATAGGAAACCTCTTAAGCTATCTATGTCTGGTAAGCTGTTAAAGATCTACTCTAAGTGCATGATTAGTTTTTTAGCTGTTACTTTTTTACTTTATGGTATGGTAATTTTGTTTAAAAAAAAATTACATCATTGTACGCACACTTTATTTAATTTAGTACATTTAATAACGAAATTTTCTACTCTATTACAATACTTATATGTATGAATTCTATTAATCAGTAATTAAAAATAGAAACATGTTTATTACACGATTCGTGTACCGCGCAGCATATATCTCTGAGTTATTTCGCAGGGATGAAATATGTGGCAATTTCTTTGAATAATACATGCGCCATATTTCAGGCCGCTACGCCGGCTCGCTACCACGCCGGCTACGGCCTACGCGCGTAGCGCCGCCGCCGTAGGACACCGGCCGCGGTCGTTCGGTGTTTAAGCTACTCTAATCTATCAAAATAATTTGAAAAGCCCCTATACTTAAATATAAAACTATTTAAAATAATTTAAGTAACTTATTAACTAAGTGTATTTTTACGTATTCACATTTCTACAAATGTTTCATTAATTTGTGTCAGTGCAGCGGACTGTCTACTTACAGCGCTTGGGTCTTTAAATTTGTTCTCTGGTAAGTTGAATCAACCCTTACAACAGTAACAACTACTCAGTAAAGTAAACAATAAAATGTAATTAGAAATAAAATATTTCAATCTACATATTGATTAAAAAATATTAAACAGTAACCGGAGATTTACTTAAATGTAATTAATGTTGGAGTTTTCTTAGAGAACTCAATCAAATTGTAAGTTAAACAACAAATAATGGCGTTGCTAGGACTTCATGTTTGTGGTGTATCGGCAAGTAAAAATCGGTGAAATTGCGACAGTGAACATATTTTGAACGGAAACCTCACAAACTACAAAGTTTTCTAATAAAACTTCAGTTGCCTTTTGTAAATAAATTGGTACTGATTTTAAGGAATTGATGAAATTTAATTGTTTTGCTTTATACTTTACATAGTTAAATGTATTTAATATTTAAACAGGCTAGGAGTCAGAAGAAGACTATTTTAACATGAATTGTTCAAAACAATATTTGTTGAATATCCCCGATGCAATGTCGAACTAACAAAATGTCACACGGATGCTACGTAAAGGCGCTCCGTGGTATTTATGATAGTCTCTGTTTAGAGAAAATTGCTATCCGGCAGGTAACAACACTATGTTGTACGGTAAATTTAATTAACGTTTTATTTAAGCAGGCTATATTATAAAGTTAAAAACGTTTATCACACAAAATAAAAAATTATAAAGTTAAGCCGTAGAGCGGAAGAGGGATGGAGATTACTTAACATGCAGTGTACACGGACAGAGCCTCGCGCTTCAAGAAGCATCTCTCAAAAGAACAAGTTTGTTCCATTTTCGCTCGAGCTTTTTCAATTTTCTCTTGAAGTGAAACGTTTGTTTGGAGAGATTGCTTATAAATTTAAAATACTTGTAAGTACATAACAGGAGTTATAAATAAACATGATGACGTGACCCCTGAAAAGAATTGATTTCAAAGTTTTTTTAAGATTTTTAAGGTATGTTGAATAAACATTAATACGTATAAAAGAATGACGCGAGTTGAAGAGTTGTAATCAGTATTGAACGTGAAGAATATATTGTTGTAAAACTCTTTAACAAACGTGTCCAATGGCTGATCCAAATAAAAGAAAAACACCGCTTGTAAAGTCATCGCAATGACATAGGCAGACAATTACTGTCGTTAAAAAAAATGAAACGCGATTACAGGGACGGATCCATTGACAAATACAAATTTACCGGAGTTCGGGGAGAAACGGGCGCGTCACGCGATCGCGCCGCGGAGAGACGCGACGGCGTGACAATTTATCACGCAGCTCTTGGCCTTTTAAGACAGATAATATATTGGGACATTAGAGTATAATAGACGACCCATTGGGCCATTTATCATGTTTTTGCGAGCCCGCTGGCGGTGCCGCCGCCGCGCCCCTAGCGCGCCCGGCACAGGGTGCACATCCCTCCGCTCGGCCGCACGGCGCGCCGTGACAAACTTTCATCCTGCATAGATTTTAAAAGCGCGTGTGTCTCGATAAATTCTATTAAATCGTTGCGAGCCATTGTCTGCGGCACGACGAGGTTTGTTTGAAAAGACGCTGAACGCTGCAATGTCATTTTCATTTATATTCATTTGTATTCATTGTAATGCTGCATGAAATTGATGTGCATTCATGAATTCACATAAACCAATTCGCTGAGCGTCACATTTAATGATTATCCGACTAACTCTGACAATAGAAGCTAACAAAAATTATATAAAAAATCAAAAGATTTGTGCAATTGGCTTTGTCGTACGGTATGTGAGGCGCTGATGGCATGCATCGTTGCATGTCATAGCAGTCCTGACCGGATAGTCGGATAAAATGACAATTTATCTATGTCCGCCCGATTAACGAACATCGTACGCAATCCGTGTCTCGATCGTTGCATCTCCACATGAATAATCGCTAACAATCATAGGAAGATCCGTCATCCGGCACTTAGCCGACGCGATGGATAAACTCCCTTGACTCACTTCATGTGGGAGAAAATCCCTCGTCACTTCAGAGGGAACATCAAGAGGGCCGTTAGTTATTCATAACTGTTTCTGTTTTCCACCGTTTTATTAATTACTTGTAACTTTCATTTTAATTGAAAAGAGCTACTTTACAGCAGCTGACAGTTTTATCTTCCCCTATATCAAGTAGTAAAAAACTAAGGTTTTGCATTTACACTGACAAAATGTGTTTTTGTACATCAGACAGCAGTGAGTGTGTTTAAAAATGTCTTCCGGCGTCAAACAAGTTTGGTGACAAATGGGGGAAGTCCACCGGTTAATTAGTAGTGACAGATAAAGATTCCAGCGAAGCGTCGCCGCCGGGACCATGGCATAGTACGCAGTTGGTAGCTTTTATCGCCAACTGCCAACGCACTCCATTATTTTCCTGCTGATCGCTCAGCGAACAGGATCTAAGTAATTTTGAAATTATACTTTTTAAGACGCCTTCAGAAAAAATATATCAAAAAATATATAATATATCAAAAGAAGCGTTGTTTCAGTAAATTACGTGATGTTACACGTAATGCACGTACGGCGAGGCCATTTTATACATATACATATTATATATTAATTTTAGAAATGTCACTTTCTCATTCAGAACTTATGAAGGTAACATAGTTTTAAATGCTTGTTTAATAGTATAAACTGGTGAGAATCGCGGGAAACCACTGGATGCTAATAAATCGATATGGAGATCTTTGGGAGACGTTTATGTCCAGCGGTGGACGTCTATCGGCTGGTGATGAGTATAAACTTACATCCGGTCCGTTCCCGTAACAAACATTGGTCCTACAGTTTACTTTACTTTTGAAAGTAATTGTATCTGTTGAACAGTGATAATAAGCAGACGAGAATTACAAACAGTCGACAGTTTATTCTTTGGTATAAAACAACGTTTCACTGTGGCCGACATATGATCGGTTTTATCTAATACGTGTTAGTGGAAAATAGTTAAAAAACTATGTACTTTTTGTAGTGCATCAGAAAGGACCGGAGCCGGTCATTATAACAGTCATTATGAACTTTGTATCACTGGCTTGTATATAGCTTACAAAAATTTAAGTGTCAGGTTGCCCGTGAACAGTGCAATTCCGGCGATGTGTCCATTAGGTGCCCGCCGAGTGTCACCGAGTGCTGCCGAGTGTCGCCGAGCGCTTCCGAGTGTCGCCGAGTGTCTCCGAGTGCTTCTCTCAAAACTCGTAAAAGGCGCCATAAGGTTGAGTTATGATCTCCACGCGACCCGTTGTAATGAATATGGTCGTCGGTATATTTCAATTTGGCTTTGAGGTGGAAATGTTACTGTGTAAATACCGCCTGAGGATGGCCGCACTCGACATTAGACCTTATTCGTAGGGTCGCTGAGCTCAGTTCGGCCCGTAGCAGGCCCGGAGGCAGTCCACCGCTCGTGAATATTCTTTATGCGAACGCGACGCTGCGGGTAACGGTTTGCGTAATTTTGACGTGATCGTAATAAGAACAGCCGTTAAGATGTAAATATGATGATGTAGTGTATCAAAGCAATTTGACAGACTATTCCGGTATCACACTGACGGGATAAAAATATATTAGAAATAGGCAGACGTCCTACCAGGCCATAACTTTATCTATACGCATTTGAAAATGGACGATTTATCGATGATTATCAATCGGATAACGTCCACAACTGGACCTTCTCGAATTTCTCGAACGCTCTCCACACAGCTTGCGTTTGCGCAGTCTGCCAGATCGTTCCTGTTTCAGCAGCTCATCTGGCGAGATGAATGATTGGCGTGAAAGAATATTCATGGAAGTTTCGTTGACATGGTGCCATGCTATTTGTTGACAAGTTAAAGGTATACAATTAATTTCATTATGTTTCTACTACTACATGGAGAACGTTTAAACACAAATATTCTTATTCTACATAGTGAACTGTCATTTCTAAGATTTTTAGTTCTACTTATTTTATAAGCAATACGTTGAAAAGAACTTTGAAAACGTTTGAATTAATAAGATGTAATGTTTTATAATGTACATAATAGAGACATTTGTAAGCTGTGTAGCTGACCTGTTATCTAATATTAGGTTTTAATCACCATTACGGATAATTGAATCGAATGGAGCTGTTGTGTAACAACAAGTTGTTAGCCGGTGCGCGGCCCACTCGGGGGCGGAGTGGGAGTGCGGGCGCGTGGGCAGACATTATAATGTATTTACATTTGGATGATGGTCGTCCCCTTATCGCCGCGGTTGTCGCGATCACAATTTACGATTGGAGCGGTTATTGTAAATCATAATCTCAACGTACGAGGCGATTCTATCGGTTCGCTGAAGTGATAATAACACTTACAAAACTTACGTTAAGTCGCGTGTAAACTTATTGTCTTCTTTGATTTAGATCACATCACAGTGCATGCTATATAATATATTAAAGTACGAATGTTTACACGACATTGGTTTATAAGAAATATTTAGTTTTATTTTGTCTGTCAATGTGGTTATTTGTTTCGAGAAATTTCCGAACTAGCTTGACTATGCTGATCTAAGATACTTTACTAACATAACATATAATAACACTATATAACTATATATATATATATATATATAATAACATATATATATACACTAGAAATACAAAGTTCGAAGCGTTATACCAAGCATTACTAGATTTCTGGATGATATGTTGTCGGGTTAGGATGATCACACTGCATCAATATCGCCTTAAGAAGCTGTTTAGTCAACGTTATTCTAGTCATTTTAATAACAACATCGCTATTTAAACTGAAATACAGTAACGTACATAAACTACTATTTGGCGGTTGAAATAAGTTATGCTGTGGTCAATTTATTTTGGGGACAATCGTAGGAAAACCACCGGCAAAATTCTGTATTTGTATGTAGTACCTTGAGATTTTTAAATTCGTATTAACATATGTACATACGACGAGTGAGTTCTTGCTGCGACCGGAAAATCGCGTCGCTTTCATTATTTACAGGGGCGGCCGGCGGGCGCATGTTTACGCAATAAAACTGAAACATACAGGGGGCTAATCCACCGGAAGCGTTCAGTGCCGGGGCGCGGCCGGAGCCCTGCCATGCAGGCTTGCAGGCTGTGCCGTCAGGTCCGCAGCGCCGCGACCGAGCGATGATTCAGGCATATTGCCCACCGCGGCTACTTTTTTTTGTATAGTTCATCTTCTGCCGACATACAATGGTACCCGCAAGAGATGTTTTCGAAACTGACGTACAATTGTCCTTTACTACTATGTATTAGTCTATATATATAAAAATATACTGACACGACTCCTTAAATGTTAATAACACGGTGATACAATCAGTGTATGTGTTTGCTATCTTCTTAGTTGCGTTATTGTACAATATAGTAAAGGAAGAGACGAGAGAAGAACCATAAGAGAGTTAGCTTCATAGATAAAAAGTATTCAACTAGCAGATAATACATTTTATTCAGTCGTGAAGGATCTGTAGTCGTGCCGTTTATATATAGAAATCCAAGGAAGTAAAGATATCTGTGTAACTTTATTAAGTTCGCAGAACCTGTAAAAGTTGCCAAAAACACTAACAGCATCACTGTTATTCGGGAAAAAAAATATTTATAAAAGTGGTTGGTAACCCTTTAGTTTACTATTGCCTCTCATAAATAAATACTAAGCATTAATAACAGTGGTAGCGGTCGCGGGGCTGCTTCTCGTGCGTCTGTGCATTGACAAGGTTCCCGTGACATTCGATGAATTGAAACGCAACGAGCGTTACATACGGAACAAAATATTTACGAGGTCTCGTGGAGGGTCGCGGGACCGCCGGCGATATTTATTTAAGCTCATAAATTGATCAGCACCCGCACCAGTCGCACCAGCCCCACCGGCTCCACCGGAGACGCGACAAAAGGAGCCCGTTTATCATCGCCGCAGAAAAAGCGAACACACCACGACACCGCTTATTTATTTATGAGCTCAATTCATACCCGAGACCCTCTTCACAACGGGCACAATATTGAGCGATCGATATCAGCTCATTTCGCCGCGCACACACAAAGCCAAGTGTCAAAAAAACCGCTCCGAGTGTCAGCTCGCCGGTGACAGATGACAGCTGCGGCCGCCCCACAATACCAGCCACGTCAATTCATCAACTCGTCGACAATGAGGCTTTCAGAGGCGGTTACCCCACACCCCGTCGCGCCGCACCCCCACCGCACCTCCACCGCACCCCCACCGCACCCCCACCGCGGGCGCCACAGTGTAGCGATAGTCCGCACTGCGCGGAGAGCGCACGGTGCAGTCTCGTACGCGAGCGTCGTGCTCTGCACGGTGCGGGGTGCGGGGTGCGGGGTGCGCTCTGCACGGTGCGGGGTGACGCTCGGGTACGGTGTTAGCGAAACAGACAGCCGTGGTAAATTGACAATAGTGGTGATTTAGAAGGGAAATAAATGGGGTAAAAGCCGTAAAAGCTCTAATGACAAACACACATTTCACGCTTTGGGAAGAGATGAGGTGATTGTGGCAAATTTGACAAAGGTCTCTCCTGCTGCAATAAACGGAACGATTTAATCTTGATTTATCTCTGGATCCGATCCCCGCGGGGCCGCAGTTTCTTATCGCGAAGTTATTGTACGCGGGTAAAGATTAATCTGGTTTATTATTGATACATAAATTAAGCAGAAACTGTACTAACTTACAGCAATTAGTATTGTCAAACTATACTGCCAATTAACGTTATACAGAGTACTATACTCGTCACCTTGATACATAGAACGCTGCGTCGCGCTGCGCGCTGATGATCTCATTAAGCGCAGCGTTATTACGAAGTCATGTTAGCGCTGCCTCCGACTGCGCTTGCACCTAGCAACGGTGTCATAAACTACTGAAGATACACTTTGGACATCAAAGTAGAAAACGTTGCCATACTTTTCACGCAATGACCAACAGAAGCAATACTCGTAAATCCCATAAACATATATTCCTATACATATTTACGAGATCCCAGGTCACCGCACCAGGCAACAGTGTGCACGAGCCTGTCACTCAGTTGGACAGTGAGATGCGGAGTTAACATATACAAAACCCTTCATGCATTTTCTAATCCTTCACTTACGAGATATATGAAAGAAGGAGATAGGATACAGAATGATAGAGAAAAGCAGTGTGAAAGAAGAGTGGAGTATGGGAGATGAGATGGAAGCAATATGAGAATGAGTTTAGAATAAGTAAATAAAAATCTGATGGTAAATGTAAAGCTACTAAAGCCCCTTCTGTTTTAGTTTACAATATGTATATCGTCCTCACAACTTGTACATATAACTGCACTTAAAATATGAATAAGTTTTGTTAAAAATAAGTTCTCTACTTAATGTTAAAGGCGGGAAAGTTAGCGGTTTTTGTAAGTTACTCAACTTTTATATATGAATATGTATTGCGCTTTTGAGAGATAAGTGAAATTATATCTTAAGTTTTTCAAGTTACAAGCAGTGTTTATTGGATGCGAGCTGGCGGGGAGTGCTTATTCCTGCTGCCACTACTACTTGCTAAGTAGTTCTGTGTGAATACTTTATTAATTATTTCTTCGAAAGTTTGTGACTGGCTGCGAGCGGATTGTTCGTTTGTTTTACGAGCGATTGATTAGAGTTTAGGTTTTAGATCATTATCTAGGCAATCGTTTGTGTGAAATTGTTTCTATATTCACGGAGTGATTTATTCATTAATAACCTGAACATAATTCATTCGAACCTGTTATGAATTGTGAATGTTTTTGTTACTATTTAGTGCATAATTCAAACTGTCAACTTGTACCCCCATTGTAATGGTGAAATGGTGACTGTTTAGTATCGGAATAGAGCGGGCCGTGGGGTCCGCTTCCTGCGCTTACAAAACATCGGAATTGTGTAAACATCACTCAAATATGTCAACGGACTGCAGCATGTAGCACCGGCGTGCGAACGAGAACGGACCTTGTTACATCCGGTTAGAGTTCATAAGGGCGGCGGAAGTAGGTCTCTACAATCTACACAGAGTCAATTTAGTTGAAGTGTAAGCAAGTAATGGATTGGCCGATTGTTGTCCGCACGGTGACGGTGACGGTGACGGTGACGGTGACGGTGACGGTGGCGGTGATGGTCGCGGTGCCGGTGGCGGTGGGTGGTCATTCGACGGCGCTGTTAGCTGCACCAACAAAAGGTTTTAAACTGTCATTTTACGTACAACCAATTTATTGTTACCTGAATGTATTTGGAAATCGATTTATTCAATTCACGTGGCTGTTTGTTACTCAACATCTGCACATTCTGTTCGCGAGTCGAACGAGATCTGTTTTAGGTAAAAAGGAATTTTTTAAAGAAAAATAATATGACACATTTGGATGGCAACAATAAACTTCTATCGGATGTACTCTGACCAGCTATGAATGCGCTGTTCGACTGTTACATAAGATTAAAAAAAATACTTGATTGGTATTTAGCATAGACAACGTAGGAACTTATGTGATATCACTTAGGACAAATGTGAACAAACGAATGGAGCCGGGTGTCGGGTGTCGGGTGTCGGGTGTCGGGGTACTGAGGGCGCGCGTGCAGCGCGCGGCGAGATTTATTTTATTATGATATTTACGTTCACCGTTTGTTAGAACACTTAAGGGGAGATATCAGCACAAAAGTCATTAAGGCGCTGCCACCGAGTGCCTGCGGACAATAAAAATAAAATATGCTTATCGCGAGGCAGTAACGACGCCCTAACTCACTCGTGTTTGAACAGAAATGTGTGACAAATAAAAGCGTTGATAGCGCGGCGCTCCGCGCCCGCCGCGCTCGCCGCGCCCGCCGCGCTCGCCGCGCTTGCCGCGCTGTCAGCAGCGTCAAGGGTGTCCGTCCAGTGTCCATTAAGTCTAAATAGATCAAATAAACGGACGTGTTAACTTGAGAAGAAAGTGTTTCCGTGTCTAAACGATAATCATTAGTTTCTGTTAAAAAAGTTTTATAAAATATCTGTTAACTTCATCGCAGGTAAAACAGCAAAACACCAAAAACCCTTTCCGCGCGGACGTGTTAACTAAACCCTCATCCCGTTATAATCTTGTTTTCGTGTTAAATAATTACGCCGCAATTTCGCAACGGAACAAGTTTTTTTTATTCGGCGTCGTTTCACTATACACACTCGTAAAACTGAAAGAGTGTTCGCGCACTGCAGGCGCGGTGTGAGAGCGTTAGCCGGCGGCGGCCGCGTTATCTGGTCCCCTACTTCAAAGTGCGCTCGTTTTATTTCCCGCCGTGTGCTTTAACAAGAAGCGCCGACTTTATCTCTTACGACTACTAAGTCGAGGTGCAAGCCGCCGCGCGGGGACGCCTGCTTCTCAAATTGCTGCGTATTAAGTTTTTTCTCCTCGTTTCAAAGCTCCGCTATGAGAATTATTATAAGTACCTTGCTTTTGACTACTATTATTTTTTTATCTCAGTTTAATGATAAAGTGATCCAAGTTACTCCGGCTCCTTGCTGTTGATAACCGGAACACTGTAAAATGATTTAACTTGTAAAAGATAAAAATAAGTTTTATGATAACATATCTCAATTTACTCGTGGTAGGTCGCTGTTGCCGGAGACCCTAAATACTACATCGCCCCTTACCATGGTGGTGTCGTAGTCAAGCGCTAGTATATACAATAAAAAAAATATTTTTAGTGTCCGAGTACATTAAAGTTACAAAATTTGTTTCAAGACATTGATTAATGCCAAAGTATGGCGGAAAACAATCAACTGAATATTAATTTATCCAAATATAAGCACATATACAACTTATTAAAGAAAAGCTTGGGTTTATGTAATGTTCCTTAACGAAATCATTTATTTTGTACTTTAAAGTTATTGTTCACAAAAAACCCCGAACACCAAATAAACAGTATGAAGTAATTGTTCAAAGTTACGAGCGACGTAACGAGCCGCGTGTAATAACTTGCGATAAACTTAATTTATTTTAATTATCAACAGTATCAAATTTTAGGGTTAGATTTATAAAACGATAGGAAATTCGGTACACGATTAGGTTATAAAAATAACTACACCCTTAATAAAGTAATTGGTTGCGTTGCTTATGTTTGTTACTCACGAAGCGGATGTACACCGGCGCCCCGCCCCGTAACTCACCCCGCGGGGCACTAATTACTACATTCGCCTTATTATTAGCTCTCAATGTTTAAATAATAGATTTTTTATCTTTATATCGTAATTCTACTTATAATTTAAACATATCCGGGGTACACTACAACATGTACACCCGATAAGGGCTATACATGCGGCGTGCACATACAAGACCTCTTCCTGTTGCATTACTCGACTTCTACTCGTACATCGTATAAATTCCGTTCTAAGTTATTTAAAAAAGGTATCATTGATTAAAATCATCAATACATGTCACCATATCTTATCCGTGGAAGCCGCATCAATAAATTATTGCTAAGTGAAACATAAACGATAATGTCAATCGAGTGAACAGGGCCCCCTTTACAATTGTACAAACATTGACCCGCCGGTTATTAGGGCCAACTTTCTGTTGCGTACCCTAACTCATAACAATGGGCTCCCAAACGAATTTATACCCAACCGCTATCGCTATAAAGTATAAAGTTGTGTCGTCGCGATTGAGAGTTGGGACGTTGTTCGAGTGCGTTCCGATGGAAACGAGTCGATCAATCATCGGTAAGTGATCGATGAGGTCTGCCCAAATATTTGAATTATTTGATATTTGCGCGCGGCGGGAGCGGCTGCAGCCACTTGCCACCGCCACCGCCACCGCCACCGACCTGAGTAGCAGCCGTACGGGGGGCCAGAGGGTGAGGGTGTGTGTGTGTGGGGAGAATAAGGAGAAAATTTACGTGTTGAACTTCATGTCGAACTTTAATATTAATATCCATCCAAAAAAACACGTAGCCGTCAACGTGGTACGTATAATATATTGTAAGATAGATGTTAGGTATAGTTAACACGGTCATCTCCGTAGATACAACAGTACAACGGGGGATGGTAATGTTAGTAAAGGATCGCTCGGAGGCAGATGTAAAAGCTACCGTTTTGACTACCTGGACAATGCAGTAAATCTCAAGCGGTGGACTTAATACAAACAGTTCAGTGGTAAAAAATGTCTCTGTCGTTAACTGTTTGCATTTTAAAATACAAATATATATTCGAAACGTCATTTAAGTTAAAGTTAGGGGGCGGCGCGAGTCAACAGAGGCGCGCCCACCTCCGCGCCGCTATTTGTACAGAGTTCAGTTTTATCAACGAATTGTCGCGTTAATTTCACTTCGAGGGTGACAGCTCACACCTGCACCCACGTGCGGGTGACGGTGTGGCTGTGAGCTGGGAGCTGGGAGCTGGGAGCTGGGACAACGCTAATCGTATTAAATTCAGGACAATATTTATATACCACGGACACAGGATACCCTATCTTGTCCGAATGGCGATATGTGTCCCGCACATTATGCAACTGGACACAATTTCGTTAGACTAACTGAAGCGGTCACCGTGAGCCTGCACCACGTTTCTGCTGAACAGTGTCTTCACAGGAAAGGCCCCATAGCCCGTACTCCAGTTGCATACAACGGTAGTCTTCCGGCGTAGGTTGTCTCTACATCTAGTCAAAAGGCATCCTGCGTTCAAGTCTTAAGTCTGCGATGGTCTTCTCTGAGTGAAGATGTTTAGTCAATCACAGATTAAGTGTGACACACATTTAGATTCGAATAACTGCCGGATTCTGTGACCATCCTTTTAGGCTGTAAATTTGGGACAGTAGTGTTTTTAGTTTGTGGTTCACTTTAAACGCTTTATTTGCACATCAAGGTAAATACATGGTGTTAAATAATATCCTATGCTCATTAAATGCTTATCACATAATGTAACTTTATCCTATATGTAATCTTTACTTTTGCGTCATACGTTTTCAAGTATTTTTGGATAGTTGTAAACAGTATTCCGTGTGTAATTCTGAAATATAGAGAGCGACGAAGGGTGTCACTATTTAGTAAAGATATACATAAAGATCCATCGAGCCTAAGAACTAATTAAGACAGCGCGCGGGGAGGCACGCTGGGGCGCCGCCAACAGTGGAAGTGTCACACAACGAATGCTAACGCAGAGGTTTCGCTGACAGAATAACGCCGAGGCCGCGGTCTATCAAAATTGAAAACTCAGAGATACCACCCCCTCCAAACACCACCCCGTCCCCGTGACGGTGAGTGATGACCTGACGCCGCAGTGATTAACGACCACCCATTCATCATAGCGGGCCCGGCGGCGGTGACGACTCGCCGGCGACGCGGCGCGGTTCCGGCGCGACGCAGCGCTTTGATTGACACCTTTAATAAAACTGTTTCGGTCGCGGACGTTGATTACCGGATCACTTCCGGCCGCCGCTTGCATCCACCGACAGCTTCACCATTCAAACAAACATATTTTATATTTAATTAGTTGCATTGCCTTAAAAATATCTAAAAGCTAACTAAATTGCTTTACATTTAGAACCTAGAATATTTTCATTAGAATCCGCAAGCAAAACAAAAATACACACCAGTACCTGTTGTGTGGGATAGGAACTGCACATTTTGGTCCCGCAGTGTTTTGGACTCCATGTCTTTAGGTTAAAATAGGCCAGGTATGGCTAGTGCACACATGTCCACGATAATTGTTATTTTACGCACATGTCAGTACCGTAGCAAAGATATCATCCATTGGAAACTGAAGATCGGTCGGGAGCGAGCCCACCCATGCTCGAGTGTTAAAACGCATAATTCCCACGCGTGAACTAACAGGAAATCTAAACTTTTCTTCTTATATCAAAGGGCACATTTGTGAGGAACCCCGTAAGTGAATCAATCGCGAGTAATTCTGTAACATCTTTAAGTAGAACGGCACCGCTCCGCGCGGCCCTCGGGGTGAGCGATCACTCCCGGCCCAGTGATTAACGGCCTCCGCGCCATCCATCATCCGCCGGCGTGACGGTGGAGCAGTGGAAGCGGGCTGTGTGTGTGTGTGTGTGTGTGTGTGTGTGCGCGTGTGCGCGTGTACGAGAGGGGGCGGGGGGGGGGGAGGTGCGAGGAGCAGCTCCCGGTTTTATTGCGCCGGGTACCTGCTCAAAATCCGCGACGCGCTGATGTATGCTCAGTACAGTGTAGTCCTGCACTTAGTTGAACTGTGTCATTTACTTGTCATACTACATAAAAATTACTATCGTACAATTGATAACATTATTCTTTAGAGTAGAGTGATGTCACCAGAGATCCAATGAAGCTGAAATGTTATCAGAAAAATCTCGGCTTCCCTT
Source organism: Troides aeacus (assembly GCA_033220335.2). Classification (NCBI taxonomy): domain Eukaryota; kingdom Metazoa; phylum Arthropoda; class Insecta; order Lepidoptera; family Papilionidae; genus Troides; species Troides aeacus. The sequence continues at coordinate 481,319 of CM067277.1, read as the reverse complement.
TATTAAAGTAAAACTTCCTAATTGTATCGCGTTAATGAATTTCTATGTAGTGTCAATGAAATACTAAAGGAACTTTAACAGTAACGAACAGCAAAGTCGGGAGTACCGTGAGCTTTGACGCAGGCTTATACAAACGTGTTGAATTTAAAGACACAGGGAACTGGAAGAGGAAAGTAACGAAAGTTGACATCGCCACACGAGTATATGTGATGTTAGACAAAAGGAGTGCTGAGCTTCTTAACTCAGATCTACAAAGTGGTTTTATTGAAATGCATTTTCTTCATAAAACAGATCTTAGAGAATGTCTTCCGTTATATCTGCAGTTAGATTTATTATACTTATATGTTACAATGTCAAAACGCTAGGGAGAGGCGGTACGGTGACAGGTTCTGCTCTAGTGCCGTAAAGGAGATACATTCTTACGTAATAAATGTCATCCCCATTCCAGTTTATTACCGCTTACAAACATAACCCTTCCATTTTCGCGGATTCTCACCGTGTGCGCCACGATTAGTGAATGAGTTTGGTATATTGGTAAGGCTACGGAAAAAGCTGCTGCTCTGTTCCTGAAGCTGTTCTCCGTCGAGTGCCTGCGCGCCGAGCGTTCAAGTGAGATATTCCCGCTCGTCCCCAACTTTATCAACAATGATGATAAGCAATATTTCTTGGTCGTAAATATCTTTATTGCTTTTGGTTTTTCTTTAATCGGACACAGTAGTCCCTACTGTAGTGTAGGAATAAAAATATGCAAGCAAAAGCATAACACTTGTTCTTCATATTGTACTTTGAAATTATAACTTAACTATAACATAATGTTTATAAACGATTAACTTATTATACATTTGTAATATTTCTCATTCCGTTCGGAATACGTAACGACTAGTTTCTAGTTGTTTCTTAGCATGTGAATACACTGCGCCCGCCTCGTTAATCAGTGATCGTATTAGTTGGAAACGGGGCAAGTAGATCATTTAGATTCCTATCGGCCATAATTCGGAGTCCACGCCTCGTAATGTTTTGATTTATGGCCTATGACCAGCGCGCAGCGGCTCCCAGTGCGAGCAATTTTTCAACGAATTTAATGAGACCGGCACTAAAGCCGAGTGAAATATTAGCTCGTAAATATGGAGCATATCTGTGCTTAGTATCAATGTTGCGGTGGTTTTTTTTATTTAAATGACTGATTTACGATGTTATTTATTATACGGAATGAATAAGCGAGTTCGCTAATTCAAAGCTAGAATATAACATTGACGAGGCGTGATTATTGAACAGGAAATGAATTGGTTCATACAATGGTATAGATATAAAAAGAATTCAATTCTGTCGGTGACTATAATCTCAGAATAAAAAGAGAAATCTTTGAAAACATATTTTATTAAAAAAAAAACTTTTAGTTAGTCTTCAAGGCGATATGTAAAAATAGGAAAAAGACAACTAAGCAAAAAGAAAAGCTAAATTAAGGTGAAAATAAAATCGTAACGCAAGAGATATAAACCCTAAGGTGTTAAAATGTGGCTGGTTAAAATCTAGGAAATAATGAGCTGGTCGCACTGCAGTCCCGGAGCTCCCAGCAGCGCCGCTCCCCAGCCCCGCTGCCACCGTGTGCCACCGCACACACGCAACCGACCACCTGACAGCTCGCCATTACTTCCGTCCTCGGTTTCCGCTGTCACGTAGTGACGCGCGCTAGTGTTGTACCCGTGCGTCGTGCCGGCGTACCGCAGCTGTTAATATATTCTGACCACATTATCAGAGCCGACGCTGCGGTAGGCGAGCAAATACAAAAACAGGAGTTTCACTATTTGATAACAGATCTAGTTTAAAATTTTTTAGAAAAATTTATCTCATTTTGCTCGGTACTGCAACAATTTTCATATTTAGAAAAATCATGATCAAGTGAACCGAGTATAAGTTGGGTTAAGTTTAAGTTAAATGACTAATGCATTATATCTATTCACCACCGCGGTGGATAACGATGTTTTTTTTCATTAATATTAGAGTAAGAAAATCGAAAGGGAGAAAAATTAAACATATATCAAGGGAAAGAAATTGTTCACTTCAGCCATATTAGTAAGACCAAAAATGAAATAGTCACATATAATTGAGTGTATTAGTGCTCCAAACCGGCGCTCACAGATGCACTAATTGGGGCGTGTGCGGCGGACTGCGGCGCTGCGCCTTCAAATCCCGAGGCTTCCTTATGACACGTATCGCTGGGTGCAGCTCATTTCACTGCTGCAGCACACTCACAGACTCTAGTGTCGCTACATTATCCAAACAATGAAATCTTCTATGTTCAACTCTATTTATCTATAATATTGTTCATCTTCGCGCCATTTACCTACTACAGTGGCCGAGTAACATACGGATATATCATCGTTTACCGCCGAGGCAGCTCCGCGTTCCGTGGAGACTACAATAATCAACTGAACTGTTCTAACACTTTATTGCTGGCCGTGATATAGTATAGAGTTAGATTGGTAATTTGTCTGAGATATACCTTGTGAGCTACCGCAACCGCAAATGGCTCTCTATACTAACCGTTACTGTAGCATCCGTATAAACAATACCAAATGAAAATGTTTGTAATAGTTAGATATAAAATGATACCGGGTCTGCGAACTTCGAAAAATAAACAACTTATAATCATCTATAAATCATTCCGAGCAGAATGTTCATGTCGATACGTTCACTAGTTATCACGTGATTGGCGAAACAAAGCAAACCCATTTCAATTATATATATATATATATATATATATGCATATAGATTTATAAATTATTTAAATTTTTTTTGTATATTTCATAGGTGTATTGCTTTTGACAGTTTAGTGAAATTCCTTTCCCCTACAGAATGTCGCATCTTTTTGTAAAATTGTAAATGAGAGCTGTAGCACGAGGCTCCTGTGAACGTGACCTTCCGATGAAGGAGAACCCACATGCTTCGAAACAATTATCATGGGGATAGGACATCTCCCAATCTACATTTTGCCACTGTGATAAATAGCCTTGACCTCTTGTTTCTGAAAATTAAGAAGAATGTATATGCCTAATATATATACATATTAGAGTTTATTCTCATACAGAGATACTGTTGATATTTTATTCCAATGCGCTTCCCATTGTGTCACGTCGTCGTGCATGTGAGGCGTGAACGCTGAACATGCAGCGGATTTATAAATCAGTATCTCGCCCGCCGTGCCAGCCGTCACGTTGCCGTCACGTCGCCGTCACGTCGCACGCCCGATCTGTCACGGCTTGTCACCTCCGCCTGCGAAGCGTGTTTAACTTTACCTCTATATTAAGTGTGTATCACGTTCAACTGAAAACTTGCCACAAATAGATCCTTACAGATGTTATACAGTGTTTAGCGATAACATTAGAACATTAACATTTAATAAAGGATTTGTATGAAAAACATCTAATTGTACATATTATGTCATATAATACAATTAACCTTTAACAACAATTGCTTAATATAATGCGTTTATCATCAGAGTTTATCGCCGTAGACAATGTGTGCGCGTGCAGGAAGTTAAGCTGCAAAACCGATCAACAAAGTCGTTTTACCGGAGCCGGGTTTCGATGTATCACCATCACCAATGGGTATCTAGTGCGCGCAGTAGTAGAATTTAGTCCGTAACATTGCTCGGTGAGTGCTGTCGTTTGTCTTTAAAGGAAAGTAAAGAACAACCACTTACTGTCAAATCTATTCTTAAATCTTGTATAATTGAGGATTAGTGTTACCTTTAGCCTCAGCTTATTCAATGTTTTTATTTGTCCAAGATTTATTATCAGAGTTCGCCCAACACATGACACAGCAACAGACAGAGTCGCGCTACATATTAAATTGCAACTGAATAAAATAAATAATTAATAATGCAGTAAATATTATTAATATAATCAATTAGGTGAAATCAAATGAAATAAACATTAGCTCAGCCACAGTGAACATAAACTGTAGGCCGTTAAACAAAATGCCACAATTGGGGTCGACAGAGAGAAACGTCCCAAATGTCAAAGCAACAATAAAAACCGCACCCACAATTAAGAGACCGAAAACAAAATAATCGTTAAACTTAACGATACATAAATTTGAATTTTATAAAGATTACGGACGGCACTGTGAACCGGATCACCGACCTGGACGATTATTTGAAGCTCGCGCTTTCACCGTGACCATTGGTTGCAACAATATGAGCAGAACAATAAATTCATAATGTTGATGATGTGGATACCGCGTCGGATTCCTTTCTACCGATAGACCACTCGCCTAGATTGTCTATAGGTATTACACTCGTAACACGATCGTCCAATTTATTTGGCAAGCAATTGTGATTGCTTCCGCAGCCGTGAACAGATGAGCAGCACGGGGCGCACGGCACACATCGATTAAATGAAATTTATTTACAGTGATTATATCGCTCGTCGACAGCCAGATCTCGTGTTTTGTACGTGTTATTAATTTTATCTAATCATTAAATGTTATTCAATGATTAAAAAAAAACTCGTCTTAGAAAATGTCACCAAGTATACTTGAAATCGTCCGCTGTGGAACCAGACCGCAGACCACAGACCGCAGACCGCAGACCGCAGACCGCAGCGCTTTAATAACATTAGAAACACACCGTACGCAAAGGATTCGCCGCAGTTTCACGTGAAAGTAGACGGAGAGGCGCGCGCGGCCGGGATACATTGTCTCCCATGTGTCAACAGCCAAATCCAGCGATAGTATTGTACTAGTAAAATTACAGTATGAGGGCGTTCGGCTGACAGGAGCTGTTAAAAAAAACTTTACTATCACCATCATCCAAATTCCACAATACGTATACCCGAAATCGTACTTGGGACCTCTGTGTCGCAAGCAGTTAATCACTGCACCACGGAGACCATTAAAAAAGGAGATGAATACAAAATTAATTAAAAGTTTGTTAATTTTTAGCAAATAACAACTTCCTTTCTGTAGCAGTCTTTATCTACATCTACACTTTTGAAGAGACACTACGTAAATAGATAACTACACAGGTGCTAACAAGAAACTATTTGTTGGAAAGTTTTATTAAAACTTCACGTTGAAATTATGATGGAGAAGAATTTATTTAGATCTTGGCGGCTTAAGATATACAGCGATGTATGTTTTAAGTCCCTCAGATATCATCCCCCATCTCCCCAAAGCAGTGTAAATAGTGTTATCGCTAATGAAAACACTACAGGTGACGAGAGAATTAATATTTCAATAACCATGGGGGGAAACGTAAAAGTAAACAATAAGACGAATAAATAACTTGTTGTGGTAGTGCGTAGCTCTCTTACAGAGCAGCAGATGTAACAGATACTAATGAGATGTAGAAATCTTTCACGAATGGAGAGAAACACATTTAACGCGCTACTAACATTGAGCAAATGTGAAAGTGTGCACACTACGTACTATTTATATGGAATTAATGGTTGCGAGTGATGTGCAAGTGATTTATTTTTGTTATAATAATGAACAACACGCAATAAAATGGCTCATTAATCCATTGGATCGCGTGTGTTGCCAGTGCGGTGCGGTGCGGTGCGTTGCGATGCGATGCGATGCGATGCGATGCGATGCGATGCGATGCGATGCGATGCGATGCGATGCGATGCGATGCGATGCGATGCGATGCGATGCGATGCGATGCGATGCGATGCGATGCGATGCGATGCGATGCGATGCGATGCGATGCGATGCGATGCGATGCGATGCGATGCGATGCGATGCGATGCGATGCGATGCGATGCGATGCGATGCGATGCGATGCGATGCGATGCGATGCGATGCGATGCGATGCGATGCGATGCGATGCGATGCGATGCGATGCGATGCGATGCGATGCGATGCGATGCGATGCGATGCGATGCGATGCGATGCGATGCGATGCGATGCGATGCGATGCGATGCGATGCGATGCGATGCGATGCGATGCGATGCGATGCGATGCGATGCGATGCCAGTCAGCAGTCGGACGCGCGTCACATTACGTAGCGGATGGATACATGGCACCGGCGCGGGAGCGGCGCGGCACCGAGCCCGCTCGCTGTCAGAACGTCGGCGTGCGGCTGCGCGTCAACAAGCTTCATTAATGTTTTATCAAATAATAAAACACTACAATTTGACAACAAAAGCACAAATGACGGGAATGTGTCGATATTGGCAGGTTTTTTTTAATTCCATAAATCCACAGCAGTAAAGCGTACCCTGATAGGATGCGACATGTTCGCCCATAACATTGTGCTCTGTGACCTGAAATGTAAAATGTCTCTGCCCCAGCGATTTCCTAGCTATAGCCTAACCTCAACATAATTGATATTCCAGACGGAAAAGCTATAATAGTAGTTTAATAAGTATTAGAAGGACACTCTATTAGTAAAGCGCGTGATTTTAAATCAAAAGCAAATTAGAGGCAATGGCGTTCGGGTCGGCCGGAGCCGCACTCCCGAATTTTGAACGCGCGCTCATTAGAATGAAGCTAAACGATGTGAAGCTAAGTTGTCGACGAAACAATAAAACTGACCCGTGCACTATTGCCATAGAGTTTACAGTGGTGCTAGTGGAGGTGGCCGCGGCGGCAACAATTAGCTTATTACCGGAGTGGAGTGACGCGGTGTCAGGCTGCCGCCGCTCGCCGCTCGCCGCTCGCCGCTCGCCGCGCGTCAGCTCGCGGACGACGGAGCGACAACTTTTCCACGCTGTCTGTTGTCGGCTCGTGAGTGGCGTGCTGAGGCAGGGCTGCCAACATCGACTATTAAAAGTTTAATTTTAGTAGAATATTGCGGCAGACCCCACAGCACGCTGCTGGACATAGACTTCTTTAAATACACACCATCGTACGTAACATTCGCTCACTCTTGTTTGGTTTCTACCGGATACCTGAGCGTATGTCTCTTATTTGAGAGAGGGACGGAGAGCGTTTTGCAATGTCCTACTTAAATTGCATTACATCATATAGGTATTGTTTCTCTTCCGAGGATCATATGAACAAGAATGAACGGGACAGCGCAGTACTGAAACATACCTAGTAAATTTATCAGGAAATTTTTTGCGCACAAAACGGTGCCGTGTAAGCAGTTTATCAAGCACAGCATTGTTATTAGTAGGCGTATTGTTTACCATCAATTGAATACCTGTCTAAATCATTTTAATATTCAATTATGCTTCTGCTAACGCAGAAATGAATTTCTAAATTATTGATATAATTAATTACACTGCAACCAGATCTACCCATCTACCAACGGCAGCACGTTGCACACATACGCCGCGCATGTAAGAGTCGGAGGAGGAAGAAGCATTTTATATCATAATTGGTTAATTTGTATGCATAAAATTACTAAATAAGTTATTATTTGACTTGTTTACTTGTTATTGTCGTCATCGGCGCAATCAATCGACCAATCACAAAACGAGCTTGGTTTTAGGAGGGGGAAATAAAGCGGTGGGAGAAATACTGCCTGGTACGATGATCGCCCCATTCCCGACAGTCCGTTGGCGGCGATTGAATTGGATGGTTATCCGACAAAAAAAAAAAACGTTCTTTTTTGAAACCAGTGAATGCAATATGAGACAACAATTATAAAACGTAAGTACTACCCAACAATTATTTTATTTCAATTATTAATCTATATTAGTCACGCTTACGTACGTACCAGAGGCCGACGGGACATTAAGACTCGATCCAATATAAGTGAGCCCCTCGCCCACACCACGCCCCACACGAGGGGCCCACTATAGGTTAATGCATACATCGACTTTGTATTGTCACTTTACCATTGATCTCTCTAATTACTTCATTAAAAATTTTATTAAAAGAATTCAAATACCAGGCAATTCAGAAAGTTTTGCGAAAAAACTTTTTTGTGTATAAGACATTGGACACTTGTGATTATTTTGAAAACTTCGATTATTTAAAAGTAAAAATACCACTGTTCGATTTTCAAATTTCCCTCCTCAATTTTTAGAGAGCCAATTCAAATTTTTCTTGACTCATTAAAATATGGATCTGCGTCGAGAACATTATCGTGCTATGATTTTTTACGATTTCAAATGTGGTTTAAAACTTGATGACTAATTTGATCGAGTTTGAATTTATTTTATGGATGAAGGAGCTTCAAAGGCAACCTACCTACCTCTACCGCTGGTATAGCGAGTTCAAACGCGGTCCTCTTACCGGCGGACGGCTGTCACCGAAGAAAGTGCGATGGCAGTAAAAAATTTAATTCTAGAAAACAGACAAATTACGTACGAAGAGATTTAACATACTCTGCAGATTGGTTCAAGAAGTGTTCACAAGATTTTGCGTGTTCACGAGCACCTTCGCGTAAGGAAGGTAGTTCTCCGCTGGGTGCTGGTGCCGCACTGAACGGCAACCTCACCGAAGCTCAGAAGCAGGCTCGTGTGGATTGGTGCCGTGATATGATACAAACATTTGATGCAGGCTCGTCATGTCGCGTTTACGACATTGTGACAGGTGAAAGGTGACTCCTGGTGAATCCTGGATTTATCAATACGATCCAGAAACGAACAATAAAGCGTCAGTCGACAGTTTGGCCGTTTCAAAATGAACCAACGCCTACGAAAGTGAAGCGATCGAGAAGAGGAGAAAATTTTGATTGCTAGTTTCTTCACTTTTGCACGACGGGGTACCTAATTGCAATTCCACTTCGAGACCAAAGCAGCATTAATGCCAAATGGTACAGCACAAAATGCCTGCTAGAAGTTTTTACTGCATTGAGCAACAAGCGGCCGAACACCGGACACCGGGCTCCGCGGGGTCCTTCTTCACCACGACAACGCGAGAACGCGCTCGCGCACTCTGCGATCATAACGAGGGACTTCCTGGACACCACACCGGTCAAAGTCTTGCACCTCTTACACCCTCCTTACAGTCCTTATTTGGCTCCGTGTGACTTCTTTTTATTCCTTAAAATTAAAAATCAGCTCAAAGGGATACAGTTTTCATCGCCGGAAGACGCGCTAGCAGCGTTTGAGAAGGCCGTGGAAGAGGTGTCTGCGGAGGACTGGAACAAAATGTTTTGAAAATTGGTTCAGACGCGTGAGAGTTTGTATATATGGAGAGGCGAGAGGCTGGTGGAGAGTTCTTTGAAAACGATTTAGTAAAATATTTTTTTCATAGAAGTTAGTTTTTTAGTTTCTAAAAACGTTCTGAGTGTCCCACGTACACCTTAGTCATGTGATAGTGTTTCTATATTAGGTATAATTATTGGGTCTGGATTTTATTCGGAATTTTTGTTGAGTATTTCCAAATGCGGACCGGACCGGACCGGACCGGACCGGACCGCCTGTCTCAAGGTCGATGCTATTTATCCTGTCCCAGATATGTTTATTTCAATATAAATTAGATTTCGATTAGACTTGACCTTCGTTAACATCAGAATCCAATCGCTCATTATAACATCTGGGTTATGAACTTTTATAATGTATAGCTGACGTATTATTTTGTGATTACTTTTTATTTGATTCTCAATCAATGTTCAAACTTGTTCCAAGGTTACTTAGCTCGTTATAGTTTTATCTGCGTTGACATTCAGTACCGCGATCTACGCAACTGAAAAACACATTAGTCGACACGGCCGATTCATTACGACTAATCTTGGTCTGACCTGTCTAGACTTATGCAAATGGGCGCGTGCAAAATGTTATCCAGATCCATTAATTCCGGAGGTGCAATCGTGTAAACAAATCGATTTATGTACGGAATTAGATTAATAGGCAATATCGATAGAGGATATTTAAGCGAAAAGAAGTCGAGCAAATCAATAGGTTTTCGTGTATTACTTTCCGTGTGCGTTAAGTTATTGTGCGATTTGATGTTCAAAAGAAACTATAAATAGTTTTTTATTTTAATATTAAGTAGTTACAACCTTATGTAATATAATTTTACGTAGACAAGGTGCTGAATGAATAGTTTCTTGACGTGCACGTACGTCAATGTCATCAAGGACTTTTTTATATTTTTTTATACAATTAAGCTACGATTATGAGAATATTTATAATTTATCTTTCAAATTGTGAACATCGATTCCCATCAGACTAAAATGAGTTTCGGATTCGCGAGCTTTGAAGGTGGGGGCTCTCTTTGGCCACTAAGCGAGCCCAGAGTAGACGAGAAGTACGAGGTAGTCTTGTGCTTGTAGTAGCAAAGAGAGGGTTATACGGAGGTCCGTTCGCTCCTTGGGACGTGTTCAGTTGCAATGTAGGGAAGCATCGTTCTGTTTCGTAGGAGATTCCGACGTCGCTCGAAATGTACTAAAGATAATCACCCGGTTATAGTGGGTACAAATCCCACAGAACCTACAGAGGTAGTGTGTATTTAGAAGACCCCCTGTCCCTCTCTACAAAAAGAGCCATAAGTCACGAGTCGGTCTCTGCCAGCACCAGCGCGGCGTTGCCCCGTCATACCGGTTCACCTCGTCCATGCTTAATCCCCGACGCCGTCGTGCTCTAGTACGTTGGTCGTCGGCCGTCACGCGACGCCGCTCCGGATTTATCGCTCGCCTTGCAATTTGCGTTGCTCGACGTAATATGCCGTCATTTAGATACCGATCGTAATTTCAACAAACGAAGTGAGAATTTTTCACAATCGCATTTCGCTTGTACCGTAGTTTGTAACGAGTGCCTTATGTTCCTTTGATGAAATTTAACGAAATTAAAAAAGTAAACTGGGATGTAGCGGGAGGGTCACGAATTACGACATTCCGACATCTATTTATCAAAAGATCCGGATGTAAACGTAAGAAAAGCAAACTACTGCTGCCGGTTTGATATATCGATGTCCTGGTGAAGATTGTAGCAGACAGTTTGGTACTAGTGGCAGAGATCCTGCCTGGGATGACAATTGGGAAAATCTGTGTTTAATGGCAGTAAGTTCATGAAGTTGTCGATTATTGATAAAGCAACCCATACTGGGTAATTAGTTATGGTTAATAAGAAGCAATACAAATCTATCGAGGACTTCCTCGTAATAAGTTGGTTAAGGCCATTTGGCCATTTCATGGAATATGATTTTAACACGATTCCTTTCCCGAATGTTCAAGCTCAATGGTGATAGAACCTGTACCTCTCTAAGACATACAGGTTCTATCCTCACTGAGCTGTCTAGTATAAAATTTTACAAACGAAGTAAAGTAATAAAAACGATTCAAATGCAGTACGTAATTAAGAGTGTGCTAACTAAATCTAAACATGAAATATTATATACGTCATTAGAAGCAAATATCCGCGATGTGTTGTGTAGCTGTCAAAGTGACAGCTACACAACACATCGGGTACACGAACACTCGGTAGAATTTGGCACAGCATAAATTTGATACTGGAGCTTGAACAAATAATGGTCCACATTGACCGTTAGAGCGCTGCCGACACCGACGCCGACGCCGACGCCGACGCCGACGCCGACGCAACGCAAATCGTCAATCATCTGCACGCATTAATCTTGTGTAGACAACTTGATAGATCATCGCATACCGGCCGAGCGGAGTGCGAAGCGGACTCTGCTCGTTAGATGCGGTATTTTATGTATCTATTATTTCAATTAAATTGGTAATCTATTACATTCGTGTCATTATTGATAATACGATAGATATAACACCGAGTGATATCCAATGATGTCATATGGAAATACTCATATGTAAATCTCTGTATGATGTCAAAAGAAATCCGTCTCTCTCACTGGTGGCAGACCTCTGTTCCAGTTTTACCTAGGTCTCCCGCTGCAGATACTTGCCGTGTTCCAGTCTACCGGCCGCAGGTGAGACTTCACATGCGACAAGCAATGACGTGCAGTGTATATCACTTTACAACTATCGACACATTGTTAAGGAGAGGAGCATTATGTATCACTGAGCGAATATTTTGCTCATCGCTTTTCCATATAAAAACAAAAGAAAATGTACTGGTTTTTTTTGCAAAATATTTGAATTACAGCGGGTGTTTTGTGGGATACATTACAACAAACCTATGTCCAGATGCGGACGTCCATCGGTTCAGATGACGATGGCAGGTATTTTTTCTAGGTTGAATTATATAGAGTTATGTCTTATTTTTCGTTTGATGGTTTTACTTAAAGTATTTTATAACTTGATATCAGATAAGATTTTCGTCCGACTAATTACTGAGTGCTAAATTAATGTACAATTTGAACTGTTTTCGCAGAGCTTCCGGCGTACCACGAGGTCTGTGGCTGCGATGTAAGTGGATGCGTTAGCTGAGCAGAGACCAACTCCACACGTCGCTGAACTCCCGGCGGCGGTGCAGAGCCCCCGCGCCCGGATCGCAGGTAATAAATTGCGTTAAACAAGTAGGTTGAGCCGTTTTATCAAAGTCAATCGGTATTGCGCCGCGCCGCTGAGTAATTGCTGGCGCTGGCGGTGCGGAGCTGGCGGGACGGGCGCGCGCTGGAGCTGGCTCGCACGCTGCTCGCGGTATTGTCCTCGCCGTGATTAATGTCTGATTAGTCGTATGATGGAACACTCTCGGTGCTTATTACTACAAATAACCTAGATTATGTTATCAACTCTATAATAATTTAACTTAAGCCTTATGTTATCAATTTTTTTTAAAATAAAAATCTTTACTGCTTACAGGTCTCTGTTGCCGGAGGCTGTCTAGGCAGGTACCATCGCAGCAGGTATTTGTGCTATCGAACGTCAAAATAATTGTCTTCCGGCTTGAGGGGCGCTATAGCTAATGTAATTACAAAGGAAATAAGATTCAATATCTTATGTCTCAAGGCGACGAGCACAAAGCGGTGCAGTGTGTACCATCCTCACTAGCGCCACGTCTCGTTGCTTAATTGAAAATTAGTAAAAACATTCGCCTGTAATGTTTTGTAATCTAAAACGTTTTAATTAAAATTAATATCTTTAATTGTAATTAGATTATTTAATTAACCAAACTTAGTGATCTGTTAAAATTTGACTGAAACAATATACAAATTTCACCTTTTGCATTGTGAGCAGAGAGAGGTTGGTGAAGGTTTCCGAAGCAGCCGTCCGGCCGGTCAGCCGGTCAGCCGGTCAGCCGGTCAGTTGCACGCAAGATGTGTTGCCGAATTGCTATTACAGTAATACTTATAGGTTTACACGTCTAAGTTTACTTTAGGGGTCTGAGGCGTTGCTCCACAGGCTGCGAACGAACTCGTCACATTTACGAGGTGTTCACTTCCGTAGACACGTCAATCAGAAACTTTTTGTTTCCTTCCTTGTACAAACACGTGTCTGTCACGTCGCTGCAAGGGAGTTCATCCAGTTTTTTTCCCCACCTAGCAAAAACAATAACAAAAGCCGTTTCTAGTTAATGACACTAATGTTTATTTATATCAGACAAGCATAACGTTTTAATATATCGACTTAAATCGTTTTAGTACACTGATGGATGACTAGCAAGTTATTGATAAATATTAAAACAGAGCATCAAATAGTTTTGTAAGAAAAACGAGGCAGGACGACAATGGAGGGAAAAAGGTAAATAATTACCGCGTGTAAATCCTTCGTGTGGGCAATTTATTTAGTTGTTGCATAAATCAAATCGCGCAAACGTTTGATGGATCTCTTAAAAATGTAAAATTGCACGTCATAAATAAAACGTTAAACCATCACTCTTGTTCATTCGTACTGCAGTTTAAAACTTATAGTTATAAATTTTAAACTTCAAACTGGACGATGATTTACAGATACTGTTTAAATAAAAAATTGCGACCGGCACGTGACGGACTGCAGTGGATTTCATTATGAATATTCTTTAGCGCGGCGCAGCGCGGCGCAGCACAGCACAGCGCAGCGCAGCGCTTGCGATTGTCTAATAGCTATTGTATGCACAGATAATAAATTGTCTCCGCTTGCACTGCAACGCTTCGAATCGAAAAATGTAATAAACAATCATCAGCTTGTGGCTGCGCAACAAACGGCCCGTCTCCGCCTGATTGATGACTGCCGCAATCGTGAGGAGTCGCCGGCCAGCCTCTAAAAACCGTGCTCATTCATTCACACACGCTATTTTCTCGCTTGCAGATGAAAGGAAGCTGGGGGACGAGGAGTGTCGTGCCGCGCTGGACAGCGGCACCGATGATAAATGACTGGAAAGATAAACACGGCTACTTTATTACAGGAAAGGTTTATGATTTATTCATGCTGGTGTGGGCTCGGAGAGCTCGCGCGCGCCATTGTGCGCTCTCACATTCACACATTACGTCACCTCTGCCTCTGCTCGTGCTGCTCGTGCTGCTAGTGCTGCCCGTGCTGCTAGTGCTCACCATGCCGCCCATATTTCCGTCGCTGGTGGCGGCCTCAATTGTAACATAAACAATCACAAATTGTAATATCAAATGATGTCTTCGAAGATTAACATTTAGCTGATGTTATTAAACGTCTGCCGTGCCGCTATCGAGGCTGCGGATATGATGTGGTGCATGGTGAGGGTACACTGTTTCTTTCAGGGGGATCTGGGTAGTACATGCGGGCGCTCGATTGTGCTGTCATCTACCGTAAAATTAATGCAACCATATTTTGTTAGGTTTTCTACATTTACCCTGATTTGCATGAAATTCAAGAATTTTAGTTTAATTTTGTTCTGCTAACAAGAAATGTGATTAAAGACTATATTAATTAACGATATTTTAGACTGTTAGTTTAATTAAATAGTAATTTTGCCTTGTCGTTGTAAATACAAAAAGAATCAAAAGATTTATATTTGTATTAATATTAAAAATTATCAAATTATAGATCGATAATACAACTAAGGTATAGTAAATACCTGACTGTCACAAGGTCGCACTATTATTCAACTTCTTGGTTTGTACAGTCCTTGTTTTGTTTTTTTTTTTTTTTTATAATCACGCCTTTTTCCCAATAGGGGTAAGTAGAGGCGAATGAACACCTATTTTTCGCCAGATGTAGTCAGATTACGTCCCATGTAACAGGGGGCGAGCCTGTTGCCACTTTATTGGGGCCACCACACACACACACACACAAAGATGAAGTCAGTGTGCGGGTTTCCTCGCGATGTTTTTCTTCACCGTTTTTGTATCTCGCTGTTGTAACTTAAGTTCACAAATGTACATAACTTAAATATTAAGTCATCGGTACATGCCGAGACTCGAGCCCGCGACCTCCGGAGTGAAAGCCGCACGCTCTAACCATTAGGCCAGCGAGCTACTCTCTTCTCTCTTCTCGTTCTGTAGTAAGCAAATCAACTCGGCACTTCGAGTTTGTTTTTAATATGGATTATGGGAATAATCCCGGCCAGCCGCCTCCCACACGGACTGTTTGGGATATCATATGAATTAGCAATACAATACTGCAGCAGACGTACACTTCGCAAGAAGGCTGCAATAAAAACGTCCGATCTTTAATCAATATGGACGCAGCCTTACACAAAATTAATAGTTTTTTTATGTAAACAAGTTTCAACATAGCTTATCAAATAAAATAGCTATTAATTATGTTGAAACGTACGGGCAAGTGGCCACAAGTCATTCTCATTCTCGCAGATAAGATCGCGTAGCTCGAGGATATGTCATTAGACGACTTTGAACTAATGAAATAATTACGCGGTTACATTCGAACATTGACGTACCCGCCGCAGTAATCAGGTCTAACAAATTTCCTTGTTTTTTTTGCTTCTAGTGAATTTGTGGATAACAAAGTCTGCGACGTTTCCGTCGATGGCTTTGTTTCCGGGCGTAAGTATAATACAATTTAAAAGACCGATTATCAGTTTATTAACATAAGAGATGTTAACGTAGGTTTTCAATAATATTACTAATGTTTGGTGATCCTGTTGATTGTAGTAAAAAAGTTGTTCACTATAACTTTGCTGGAAATTAAAAAGGGAAAACTTAAAGTAAGGAATTAACATTAAGTTGCAAGTATAGTTTACATGCGATACAAAACACGTCCAGGTAATATAGGTTAGGAACGTCACACATGTCACACATGTCCTACGTCCGCGGTCGACTGCTCGCGAAGAGCCGCTGCGCGTCGATCTAACAGATTAATGATCTCATCGCCAAAGGTGAACGCGCGCACTCACTGCCACTGACTACTTTATAATTACAATACCACACAAATTATGAGTTGCAGTAAAAGTATATAATACAGATATCTGTAGAAGTCGAAACAATAAAGAGTTATTAAAATGTTTGATACACTGTGAGGAATCAAACATGTAACAGTGTATACTACACTTAATCAATTCAGTTCGCAGACGCAGTCACAAGGACACGAAACGGTATTGTAGTGATACAGATATGTAGTATGTATAGATATGTAGATAGTAGTTAACAATTAATCTATGAATTAATTGATTAAAAACTAATCAATTTCAATGAACTTATTTTCTGTTATCCCGTTCGATCGGTTGGTGCGCGTTGACAAAAGCTCATTTCATTATTCCTCTAATCATATATTGATTCAATCAAAATTTAATGCCCTACAATCGGCTTAAAGCGATTTCTTGACAGTTATTGATAGAGCGGCATTCGACTGATAATCGCAGATAAGTTGTAGCGATGCGTAATGTTAATCTCCAGCGCGTAGGTGCCAGTCTATGTCCTTGTTTATTTAAACACGTGCAGTTTATTTAACCGGCGATAGGCATCGCGACACATGGCTACCATTTAAATCGGAAACATTCACTTCTTCACCTTTTAAAACTTGCACGACATTTACTAAAATAAGTTTATCCTAAACTCCGGTGGAAGCAAGGGATGGCATATGAATCGGCCATTCAAAATTTGTCGTAGACCAATCTCCTGTGGGATTATAGTAAACTTGTCCCCGATCGATTAATTTGAACACAGACTATCATCAGATTTTTAAACTTACGACTTTTCAATGAGAAAAAACTTATTTTATTATTTTCAGCAAATACTTCTCACATCGTGCGGACCTGTTCTTTGTTAATGCATTTACTATGGTAATACCAGATAGCAAGTATTTCCCAAAGCATGTCGATGTATGCAGTTAATCACGTGCATTAGGCCCACCGTGAAGTTTCGCGCCGGCCGCATCCAGCTGCTGGGAACTTCATCACGATCTCTCTACTGAATCTGTAAAGTCCCCACCTCCATATACAATGACCACCAAAATAATGGATCTCGTGCATAATTAGTCGCGAACTACTTCATTTAATTATTATCGTTTTACCTATGAATAACAGAATTTACTACCACCACTTCTAACGTGTGGAGAAATTTTTAATTAGACAGATTCAGGGATATCATCCTTCATGTACATTCTCATGAAATCCCCGTCCAAGTCTTTAATGTGTTTGAATGTTGGTACACCCATACAAATCAATACCCTTGTTCAAATACATGTACCCATCAAGTTTTTAAAGCGATATGGGCAGAGTTTAGTGTGAGGTCAATAACACTAAACAGTACTTTAAGGATAGACGTATCACTTAACATCAGGTGTCTGCTCGTTCGTCCCGTCGCGCACTTGTATAAAAAAGAGTTTTCATTGTTCCAGGTTTCCTTTGGAAGAGGCTGTGTAAGTTAGTTTCCACCGTAAAAGTATTATATTATTAAGGCGAATCGTGGTGGTTATGATTAAAGTACTGACTAAAGTAAAACTTTTACCTTTCTTAATTAAAACTTAAAGAACAAAGTAATCTTTAAGTGTTTACTAGAAACAAAAAGACAACGATGTGCAAAATATATTATACAAATCCGATGACAAGGTATATAAAACGAAGGTGACTTGAATTATTTCGGTAGAAATGTTTGGTAGAATTTCGTCATTAATGATATCCTCAGGTTTTTAATGATGATTGATCGCACAAAAAATCTTGTTGGGTTTTTACAATCGGTGTAAATTTGAATTATTGATACTAATCGAAATAAAAACAAATTCGTTGATTTGATATCTTTTAAGATAAAGTATTAACTCCAGTTTTTTTTTTAAAAAAATATTCTGATCATATTAATTGATATATAGTTCAAAGAAGTCGCGATAAATGTTTTCTTCTTAATTTGTTATATTAGGTTGGGGAAAAAGAAATACATTATTTTTTCGGTAGATGGCTGTAGTGATAAATTTCTCGTAAAGTATCGATCAAACAGTTTCAGATTTATGCTCGTTGGAAAGGTGACATTTCGCAGTAAAAAAATTCTTTTGCTGTTTTTTGTTTGGTGCATTCAATTGTGAGTTACAGGGTGTTAAAAATGGAAGTGAATAAAGAGAAAATTCGGTACATTTTACAGTTTTTCTTTGACAAAGGCGAAAATGCAAGCCAGGCGGCTAAAATTGTGAATGGTGTTTATGGACCCGATACTGTAACAGCCAATTATGTGCAATTTTGGTTTCGTAGATTCCGTTCAGGAATTTTTGATGTTAAAGATGCACCTCGCACAGGTAGGCCGGTCGCCGAAAATGTCGATAAAATCGGAGAAATGATCGAAGTTGACCGGCATGTTAGCAGTGGTAACATCGCCCAGGAGCTAAAAATGGACCACAAAACAGTTTTAAACCATTTACACAAAGCTGGATTCAAAAAGAAGCTCGATGTTTGGGTGCCACACCAATTAACAGAAAAAAACATGATGGATCGAATTTCCATCTGCGAAGCCTTGGCCGAACGGAATGAGATAGACCCATTTCTTAAACGGATGGTGACTGGAGATGAGAAATGGATCATATACGATAACCCTGTGCGAAAATGATCATTGTCAAAGAGCGGTGAAGCACCTCAAACGGTGGCCAAACCAGGACTAACGGCCAGGAAGGTTCTGCTGTGCATTTGGTGGGACTGGAAGGGGATTATTTATTATGAGTTGTTTCCATATGGCCGAGCACTAAATTCTGATCTCTACTGTCAACAACTGGACCAGAATTGGCCAACAGGAGAGGTGTCGTGTTCCACCAGGACAACGCTAGGCCACACACGTCTACAGTGACTCGCCAGAAACTTCGGGAGCTTGGTTGGGAAGTTTTAATGCATCCGCCATACAGTCCGGACTTGGCACCACGCGATTACAATCTTTTTCTTGCATTGCAAAATTTCTTTAGTGATAAAATATTAGCATCTAGGGAAGATTGTGAAAATCGGCTACTAGAGTTTTTGCAAATAGAGACCAGGACTTCTACGAGAGAGGCATTATGAAGTTACCTTTAAAATGGCAACAAATCATAGAACAAAACGGTGCATATTTGACCCAAATCGGACAATCCGAAGCATGTTAAATAAAGTCCTGAAGTTCATATAAAAATAATGGATTTCTTTTTCCCCAACCTATTATAATTATCACGATAGAATCTAATAAAAATGTAACCTATGCTGCAGTGAGATGGAACAGGTCAAGCTTTACTTTCTGCTATATTGGTTACCTTGAACCAGTGGTTACAGCTAATTACGTGGACCTCGCACGAGTGGAAACCTCGTTGAAAACGTGGCGTTCACCTAACATCTGGCTGTCGCGAACCGCTCCCCACGCCCCACGCCCCACGCCCCACACCAACATATTGTAACGAAACTAATTCACTACAATTTACTATCATTAAGATCTGCCCCATTGACACGCTCGCGTTATAATCATCATTCATTATTCTGACAAACTACTGCGGAGTAATGGTCTCGCTGTCATTTAACATCGGCCCCACTCTTGAGGAAATGATACGTCTGGTGAACTTACAATGTGACAATGATGACTCTGTTCCTGGCGGCCGATGGCCGGCTGGGATAATGACATTTGTGGCTTCGGGTGATGTATATTTAAAGCACTTTCCATGAGACTTTTTTTAAGGCTTATGTTTGTACATAAAATATAAAGTAGACGACTAACAAATATTGGAATTAGGAAAAATCTAGATTTTATATGTACGAATCTCTAGAGATTCGTAGAAAAATTCTAGGAGAAGGCTAAAGTTGGTGGTTAGATAGCGGATTCATAACTGTGATATTAATTTATCTAGCAACAGTAACTGCAGAAGAGACTACTTTTTTAATGAGAATTTTATCAAAGCTTAGTGCAATTGCGTAGTGAAGAGGATAGGCAATTTACAGTGATAGTTAAATATTATTTGGTATGAATACAGCGAGAAAGAGGGGGTCGTTAAATAGCACTTCGTTGCAATCGTTGGTACTTGCATCAATTATAATATCAGGTTCTTCGTAAATAAGAAAAGTTTCAAATAGCAAGAAAGTAGTATTACCAGTTCTTTCTCATGTGAATAGCTCGGTCGCACGCGACAGATTGCGATCCACTTTTCTAAAAATCATTACTTACACAGTACATACAGCGTTGTCGTCAAGGTTGACAACGTGTCATTAGGGAATCTAAAGCGTCAGGTAGACCGTCCAATAAGACGATCTCAATTAACGTACCTCTGTTGGTGGAGTTCGCATTAGTTGCGAGTGGGACTGTGGTGGGACGGTGGTGGGACCGTGGTGGGACAGTGGTGGGACGGTGGTGGGACGGTGGAGTGCACGGTGTACCGGACGGTGCGCGCTAATGTTGGGGCAACGACTCTTTAATACCTCGTCAGTTGCGCTGCCGCGGCGCGCATGCGCTCGCATCTTGTTTAACAAGCTGTTGGATCGTATCATTCCAACGGATTGGATTCTTTTAAAGAAAATATACGTTTATTGTGAGAAAGAGTTCCACAAGTACATGATAAAAAGTCTTACAACTCAAATGTTTAAAAGAAAACACGCTATGGATGGTGTAAGCCTCCATATTGTGCTTTAGTTACGTGCGGTTTTAAATATCTACTCCATTTCACTTATTTAAAACGGTCTGATGCAATGATCCATCGCAAACAGGAAGTATGTGTCAAAATAATAAATTTTGTGCAGACGTCGGCTTCCGGAGAGGCCTGTCATCGATGTTGAAGTCGGCCCGTACCTCAGCATGCCAACGTCCGCCATTTCGTGTCCGTCGGCGATGATATCATTTAATTGCGAACCGGAGTCCAATTACTGTCAACTCTGTTTTGTTTCCCGCAACGATGACGTTATTAACCACGCAGCCAATAATACGGTGTCAAAATTGTTGACACGAACTTTAAACATTTTATTACAAAATCAACATCAACATTAACATTATGCGTATCCCAGTCCGCAGTGTAGGCATGTGTTATCGTAGATTATGTGGACAGATTAATATACAACAGATACTCAAATGCTAGTATTTTGGACGGATTGGACCGTTTACTTTGTTATGGATTCTGCAGCCGAAATAATTGTCGCGAAATTATCCATTTTTGTGTTCTCCAGACACTACTGGGGGAATATTCAGATATAAGTTTGCGTTGTTAAGAGTAATAAGTATGAACTGTTCTCTGTCCGCGCCGTGGGCCGCGCCCCACGCCAACCGCATCCGACGCTTGTTTTCGTCGTCGACTAATTCGTATGCGTTGTTAAACGTCGGACTGTCGATTATTCATATTTATGCCCTCGCCGGGAGCGGTGATGTATCGAGCGGGGAAATTGCTCGGCGAGCTGGCGGCGGTGCGGTGCGGCGCGGCGCGGCTCAGCGCAGCCAGCTCGCCCGCCCCGATTGTTCCGCAGCGTGCGGGGCCCGCCTCGCCCCGTGATTAATGCTGATACGTTTTAATAAGCACCCATTCGTTACGATCCGTTTCAATGAATGGGGGAATTATTCATATGGCAAGAGGCATTCATTGTTATAATGTTTGTTCAGCAGCTTTGCCGTATTATTTTCAATTCAAGACATCATCAATACAGACGATCTTCTGCCAACAACAACAACCTATTCTCACAATCCACTGCGCGTCAATCCTCGTTGACTTACACGTAGTGGTCGGGGAGAAAGGAAATAGAGCGGGAACTACTCTTTTACACAGTTTCATTATCAGTGAGTTTTTGTTCTATGGTTAGTTAGACTATATGTGTCTATATGTACACAACTGATGAACAAGTTTTTAAGCTATTGTTGTTTATTATGATATAAAACATTAAAATCGCTCAACACAATAGCACTTAATGAGCTTTAACAGTCGACATTTCAAATAAAATGATTACACAAAACTAATAGAAGTTTAGATAACTCGTTCAGGACGATCCTTAGTGTCAAGGTAAACATTCGGACGTTGTGAGCTCGTTCCGTTGCACAGATAATGGTCAATAAAATGATAAAGTATCAGTCACCCGCTGCGACGGCTACGCTGTCTCCGACCACACAGGTCGGCCGCTCGTTTCCGGCGCGTCGCATTAATCTATCGCTTTGTACCGCCCATCCGGTGCCGTCCGATACAACGCAACGCCGACGAACGCGAGCTAAACGGTATCGTATCAGCTTGGGCGCGGCGCGTGGGCGGCGGCAGCGCTCCGCTTGGTGTACACTTGTTGCCTGGAGATTCGCAACATTGTTCGATTGAACATCTTGATGA
Organism: Troides aeacus; assembly: GCA_033220335.2. Taxonomy (NCBI): domain Eukaryota; kingdom Metazoa; phylum Arthropoda; class Insecta; order Lepidoptera; family Papilionidae; genus Troides; species Troides aeacus. The sequence continues at coordinate 458,925 of CM067277.1, read as the reverse complement.
ATGACTATGTTAACAGAACTCTGTGGGACTTGAATTTCTTCTTACATTCAATTCCTTAACGAAATTGATGTTATTAGAGTAGCACTCTCCTCACTTAGTTCGTAGTAAAAAGAAACTTGTATTTTCATCTAAAACTTTCACCTACAAACATAATATGGTACACCTCATACTTGCGCCTAGGGCGTTCTTTCGTAAGAAAAGTCTTCAAAACTAACTACATGTAGTCACACCTGCACTCTCATCTATCCTAGGCAGGTGGAACTTCATTCCAGTAATATTTACCATAAAAGGTCAAGTCTAATTTACCATTTCACTAGCTTCGACACGTATTACGCTTAAACCTGCGTTATTATCATTGTCGCATACAATTTAATTTATGGTAATGGTGGTAAATCATTAACGTCTAAGTAACGTCAACAGGTAGACACGCCGGTCGGCTGTAAACACTCGTGCATTTCTACAGATCGGTATCAGATCTCGGCAGGCATAACATGTTAGGTGGACTTATAGAATTTAACGCCACTGTTTATCGATAATCTGGATCATTTGACATAGGATCTAGCCGCTCTGTCGTCGCCCCGCAGTCACGAGTAGACCTTTACCGAAGCCGGGCTACGGTGTAAGTTATAGGCGCTGTGTAGTAAGTAAAACTTACGATTACTTTACCTTAAATATATTATAATATATTATTATTTAATTTATTTATTTATTATTATTTTTATTATAGGTCCTCGAGTGGCGTCTGCGTATCGGTGGGCGTGGCGTTATGAGGCCTCCCACAAGGTGGACCGCCGATCTGATGACAACAGCGGGAAACCACTGGATGCGACCAACTTGGGGCCGATCAACCGATTTTGAAAGAGACCTATGTACAGCACCTATGGACGTCTACTACCGGTTGATGATGATGATCAAATTTATTAGTAACTTAATACATTATTGACTATTTCGTAACTAGTGGAAGGAGAGATTTGGGCAGTAGAGGAACGACAATATTACCCCAAACACGGAGTATACTCTATCTGTCATTACTAAATCTATCTTTACGGTACGTTACGGTGCGTGTGACAGCGCGCTGCAACAAGAATGCGTTGCGGTGGTCAGGTGTTCCGGTGTTCCGCTATTCCAGTGTTGCGGTGTTCCGGTAGAAGTGCGTGGAGAGTCCGGTCGTCGCTTCACATCGTGTCATCACGCGTAGCCGACGCGACAGTTCCGCGAGTGAGACGGCTGCGCGCCGCTCGCCGTTTGCCACTTCCCGCTCGCCGCTTGCCACTTTCCGCTCGCCGCTTGCCACTTCCCGCTCGCCGCTCACCGCTTGCTACTTCCCGCTCGCCGCTTACCGCCCGCTCCGCGCGCGTCCCGCGACATAAATCGGCGCCGTAATCGCGCGCGATCCGACAGCGCGCCTGTTGAAATGAATATTCGTGATAAATCACTGTTTAGCGGGAGCCGCGCGCGCGCACGCGACAGCGCACTCCGTGGAGTAGCCGCCGCTCCGACTGCACTTAAACATTTACTCTTTACATCAGACCCTCATCCGTTCACACAACCACCATGAAAAATACTTGTACAAACATAACCAACAAATTACATTTATAACGACACTTAACATGTGAGCGTGACAAAGTGTTAATATCTTAACTAGAGTTTTATTGTTGACTGCTCATTTTACTTAGCGTTAGTTTGTTCGCTCGATAAACAGAATCCATAATAATTACAAACACCAAAGATTTTATCTCTTTGTAAAGAATAATTTGAAATAACAAACACTATCTACATTTCCAAGTCATTACGTTGATATTTAGATGTTAGTTTTCATGAGATAGAGATAAGTTCGCGCGAACGGAACAGCCTCATTTATATTTATTAATAGTTGAAATCACGATCACATATAGAACGAATTGTATATGTTGATGCGATAGTGCGTGTGCTTATCACTTAACAGAAGTGATATACTAACATTGAAGGATGTATGAAACAAAAAACTACTGAAGCGTGCTGCAGCGAGCAGACAGCCCCGTGACGGCCCCGTGACGGCTCCGGTGCGGCTCCGCGGCGGCGCTGCTCCGGCGCGGGGGATTTAATAACGTTTTCCGCTGCGTGCACGTTCACGTCGGTTATTATGTCCGTCCATTACGATTTTATTATGCTAATGTCGGCTGTCCGGCGCGGTGTTGTGCTAGATTGTCTGATTTATCGCCGACAGTTACTTATTAAGGTGCCTTTAGAGGTCTGAGAGAACTGGTCGCCACGAATTACGAGCCAATGATTGAGTCCTCCGGCTCCGACCTTGTCCGCCCGCTCAGCACCGCTTCATGACATCCACCACTGCCATGCCACTGCTTTACTGCTCTGTTACGGACACGTTTCATATGATTGTTTCGTTAACCCCTGGACCTGGACTGGACGTTATTCGTTTGATGAATGTGTCCGTCAGTTTGTAGCTAATTTTGTACAAGTTGTTTTGTTTCATTTGTGACTTGATGGGGAGTGTCCTTAGATACTTGATTAAACCTTTTTCACAATTTTTAAGGCTCTATAAACTAATAGTGGCTAAATAAAGTTTTAATGTCAATATAATTTTCTTGCTGCTTTATTGAATAACATAACATGTTTAATATATACGTAAAGTGCAACGTATCGCCGGTCGGAACTTGGGCTTACATTACACTTGACAGTTATCGCATTAAGCATCGATAAATATATATAAGTCGACTTAATTCATTGTACGACTTATAAATATTTTTGTAACGTATTTATGAACGTTGAGAACGTTTTGCGTTTAATTCTCATGTGATGATGATTGTTCACGATTGATCTATTAACGCTTGTCACAAAGTTATGGTATTTTAAAGATTACACGTGGAAGTGTATCTTTCTATATATATATATATATGTTATAAATAATACTTTAATGTGATGGTAATCCGTTAATCAGACGTTTTAATTAGTTGCTTCACGGTGTGGTAATGTAGTAAATAAAAGGAATCGGTAGGACTAACTAAAAAATTTCTTATCATAATGTGGCGCAGTGTATATCATCCGAAATAGAACTGCTTTGTTTGGCGGGCAGAGCTAACACAACGACAGCATAACCGCGTTTGAACATTGTCAATCGAGGACATTGATCGAATTGAAGCCCGTGTGTAAGTATCGTTCGGTATGCTGTATATGCCGAACGTAAGTAATCCTCCATTCACAACGAATGCTCGGCGCGACCTCGTTCGTAATCCAACTCCTCAGAGGTACATTAATAACAATCTTATCGACGCGATCAATAAATCAATTTGCTTTCCGCGAACCGCTGCGCCGACGCGATTGCATTTTTATGCCGTATGAATATGTAATAGCGATCATTTTCATAAATCACACGCAGCAGCGGGGAAACTTGGCTGGTGAGCGATTGTATTAAAATAGATCAAACGATTACAGCGTTTATGAGGCGATCGGTGCCCTGCGCGCGCGCTCAGCTCCGTTGTAAAGATAACAACTTGAAACCCCTGTCCGCACCCGCACCCGCACCCGCAGCCGCCAGGCCTGTGGGTAATGCCCACCGCTGCACTCTTCCCACGGCAGGTGAATCCTGGAGACATTTATTACTTAGTAATTTATTAGCGTTATAATCTCATGCTCGAACATGTCATTACTAAGTAACATGTGCGCAGTACTACCATGTAGAATTGTCTTTGTAAGCATCTCGACAAGTTAACCACTCGGTAAATGAGATCCATTCAGATTTAAATTTTCTATATATTATAAAACAGATACAACCTTTATGGGTTAAATCAAACTGTTAAAATACAATCTTACAAAATAATAATGGTAATAATAGGAGTTAAACTATAGTCCCACAGAAGTACAACCTGGCGGCGACATACGCAACGATCTAATACAGAACCGCCTCATTCATCTCATTATTCATTAACTGAGATCGTTCGATATAAACCTGCATGTGATTATGTTACAATACATGACAAACATTTATAAAGTATTAAATAAAACGCAGAAGAGCAAACCAATAACGCGTCAAGTCGATGTGGCAGGCGGTAATATATTACACGAGTTTATTACAGGTAATTTAACCGTTGACCTCGCAGTCTCTTGTAAATTACATCTTTAATCTCAAATTTTATATCTATCTGCAAAGCGGCGATGGAAGTACATTGTACTCCTGACTAAAGTCCTCGTCGCGAGCTGGATGAAGGTAGTATCTACTTATAATTAGTATTACAGTGTAATGACGTCACCTGTCTATATGATATTAACTTTACAATTGATTGTAACAAAGTGCTGCCGAGTTCCGTCCACGAGTTCTACAGGAAGCTGATGAATGGAGGATACTTAAGCTCATGACAACTGGCTCGCCGCTGGCCCGCTGCTGGCTCGCTGCTCCTGCTGTATCGATGGAATATAAAGCTTTTATTTAGACGAGGCACCGACCCGCGGGCTCCGCCGCCGGCTGGCCGTGTCGCTGCAGCGTTTCAACAGAACGAATAATTTAGTAGACATAACAGACGTTTTACTATTCATTGCGTTGCTCGTTGTGGGTAATAACATAAATTTATGTCCGTCCGACATTATCATAATGCAACTGTTTATTTCTATATTGATCTTCGTTGTATAAACATGAATGTGTTTAAACTTTATCGTCTTCTATCATTTCTCACTTTTTTAACTGATCAATAAACAAATTACATGCGCTTCATTTCTTCGGACTCGAAGTTAATTTACATATATTTTTCGATTCATGTAACGGGGTAGTTGGTTTTTCTCGACAGAATCATTGATAAAGACGTAACTAGGTTTCTTGTTGCTGCGCAGTGTATCGCTTTTGATTTATTTCTTCGCAACCGAGACTAGCGGATTGTTTCTTACATTGCACTGCGATCGACGGCTGAACAACTACTTGGTTGGAAACTTTTCAATTATGGACTATAGATACTGTACTATTTGCAGTTTTAAGGTCGCTTTTGTATTAGCGAATTGTTTAGTTCGAGTCCAACTCCAGCAGCGATTGTACGAAAAACCTTGATAACTTCTTTGTTTTGTAAATTGATGGTTCAGTCGAGGGTTCACGTTGGTCTCTACTCCGTAATGTACTGCCCTTACATACATCCAGCTGTTTGCATTAAGTTGTACCGTTAAAGGAGTTAAGAGTATAAGTATTTAAAAAAAATATATGAATGTCATATTAGTTCTTTCGGACACATATATAATATGTATATCTTTCAGTTATTTATATTTTGACAATAACTTCAACCGTCTCATAGATCGTTTCCGCCGTGAGTAAACGCTTCATACGTAGAAATAAGTTTTTTACTACTGTGTCGTCTATTAACTGAATAGAAGTAAAAAAGCGAGGGAGGCATTTATTTAAATTAAATCAAGTAAAGTGGTCGATTTGACTTCTACTTTTTAAGGCTCTTACATCTGTCTGTGGATAATGTCAATGAAACCTTGACATAATGTTAGCATTTAAATAAAAAAACATAAATATGATTTATCAGGGCGCATTACTTGTTTGTAATTACTTGCAAAGTTTGCTAAAGATTGATAACTTGACGATATACCCTGAAGAAAACTTAAACAGCTAAGAGTCCAGCGTCTAGCAGGAACTGACGCCGGGTGTATAAATATTTCTGATTACGTTGCGACCGTAAAAAGTAATGTTCGGAGCAAATCGAGAAACAATGGTCACCACATATACCTTGCGTGGTGTGGTGTTGGTCCATTTTGATCTTAAGCCTGTACCGGTTACGGTCGAACACTATACAACTCGTGGATGTGCAATAAAATAGTCCACGGGCAATCATGCCCACGCAGTGCCGAGATTTACGGCTATACTTAAAAAGGAATCGATTTACAACATAGTTCCCTCGAATTTGCGTGAAATATTTTGGGACGCTCCTAAAATTGCATTGAATGTTTACCTAATCATGTTATGTTGATTTCAGTTCTGCGAACGCATCAATGCGGATAAGAGCTTGCTCACAGGAAATGGATTGCAAAGATGCCTCGTAATCAGCTGTAATAATCTAATTTTAATATATTTTCTGAATGTGATCTAGAAAAATATTACACGAGGACACTCATTCAATACTTATCGTAGCGATGAGCGGACATTCTTCATTGTAAATACAAAACGAGCAACACGATCGGCTGATGGTATCTGATGCCAGCTCATGACCTTTCATGCCAGCTGGTATCAGATAATTATTTGCAAAATGTGGGCGTGGCAGAGGCGTCGCGTGAGCGTCGCTGTCGGAGCTATACGGAATCGTGGCGCTGAACAGTGTGTGTGTATATCCAAGTGGTCAGAGATCTGAGACGATCGTGAAGCTATCACGATATGATAGTGAAAGGATAAAGCTGCGGTAAAGACATAAACTATATATGACTTAAAATAAACAAATTGATAGTGCATAGTGTAGAATACATTTATTTGTTAGAAGCAAAACAATAACAAAAGATATTCATACTAATCTATTACTAGATTTGGCTTCGCTCGTATTCTTAAACACTTCTGGACACTCCACATCTATTTATTGTCTAAAACCTAGCTATGGTCATTTAATATTTGTGTTTCTTATACTTGAGACTTCTTAAAATGCAATACAAAAATGCCTATGCTCCTAGACCCTCGTCAAATCAGGTAATAAGCGATGCAAAGTAGTCAAATACTGATTTATCTTTACACTAAGAACCATTGAAATTGAATCACCGGTTCAAACTAAAACATAACACGACATTGCTATTTACACCATCAGTACAGATCATTGAAATTCTATGCGAAGTAAGGATTGTGGAAGAAACATCAGGTCCGCAGGGGGCTGAAATAACTGAACATATAGTTTACGTCATATGCAATTCAGATGCTGCGATAACTTAATTAATTCACTGTTACTCAGCCGGCTTCATTACCGTTTGCGATCGGCTCACGGCCCGAAGGCTTCGATTATCACCTGGCAGAAGGAACTAGCTTGCAAAGAGTAATTGTTGCCTTTCCGGTGTAATAACGGGTTGCGGCGCCTTCGATACACCTCACCGACAGTCGCGTTTTAATTATAACATTTTCTTACACTGATGGGAATGTATGACATTGATGGGAAATGTTAACATGAGATATTTATGTTTTATTGTCTGTATATACCGTCAGCCGTTAGCCATCCACTACTGGGCATGGTCCTAACCCAAACAAGAACGAACGAATAAGAAAGAACAAATACATAAATTCCTTAACGCCAAATTGTGTTTTTGACATAAACAAGGGTGTGATGGTAGGCACAACAACCCACGGGACCCAAGCAAACCTCACCTGCTCGCGGTGCACCCTGCTAATCAACCAACAAGGCTCTGGCTGTCACCAACTCGAATTGAGCCAGCGTGATGGTTAATGGCTCAAATCACCCCCATGTGAACCCCTACAAACGACGCACCCTATTGCCCGATGGTAGCGAGGGCCATGATTGCTGCGTGAAGGTCGCAGGAAGCCATTGGATGCGTGCAACGCTGGACCGATCGATGTGGAGATCTTTAGATAATGACATAATATAACTTGTTACAAACTTAAATAACGAATCTCTTTTTTAAGTTACTGTGCTAAGTATACATTTTGTCTTTCAGCGCTACTTGTTTAACTGCACTAATAGCCGACTCCGCGCCGGGCGCGCAAAGTGGTTAGAAGTTTTCCTTTACATCTCCATTGTTGTTCAAATCTAAAGAGTTATGATAAAAATTCACTTTGATAAAAAACTTCGTAGTAGCTCGCTGGCCTAATGGTTAGAGTGTGCGGCTTTCATTCTGAAGGTCGCGGGTTCGAATCTCGGCATGTACCGATGACTTTAATATTTAAGTTATGTACATTTGTGAACTTTAGTAACAACAGCGAGATACGTCTCCAGCGGTGGACGTCTATCGGAAGATGATGATGATAATGTGGGTGTGTCACGACTGTGGCGGTCAGAAGATAAATTGATCTTAATAACAATGTTTACAACGTCGCCCTGTATAATATTGTAATAATATTTAAACACTCATTATTCAGTGAAGCGATCGTTGATCACATGCAGTGTAACGGGGACTGGGGCCCGGGCATTTTGTAAACACATCTCAATCGTATATCTAACAGGCTCAATTAATTTGAAGCGCCGCAGCGAGCATAGGCCAGTGCTGTCTTTATAAATTACGAAGTACCGTCAGCAGCCGCGAGTTTGCGGAATGAATGTACTTCACAAATTGTTCCGGTTACCTCTGTTGCGGCGCTACGGGCGGGAGTTGTGGCGAATGTTGTGTACTTTTACACTTACTGCCTTGTAGTGTTAAATGATCAGTGTCATTGGCATCTAGTTCCAGACTTCTTCAGATATACAGTAATTTTAGTACGTTGCTTCGGCAATTCCACTTCGAGTGGAATTAAAGCTAGTAGCTACCCAGAAGTGTTATTAAAGTCGCTATGAACTGAAATATAATTGATTATGAAGGTAAAGCCTCTCAAATTAAAATTGAACAGCGCCTTTCGCGGCGGGGCGGGCGTGCTTCATGTTTACATTAACGAAGGAGCATCATATTTCACTCGGGCCGCTCCTCGCGCTTAATAAATTGCGCCTGAAACGGTCAAGAGCGATTAAAGAGCAAAATAAGGATTCGTATACTCTCCGATCGAGCAATTATTTCAATTTATTGATCCCAATAAAAGGAGGTGTTGTAAGCTCAAACTGAGTATCCGTTTTTCTTTGTGTTTATATGCACGATGTGCCCGTCGCAGCATCAGACCAGTTAGATGAATTTCGATCTAGTTTATTGTTTGAAAGGTGAATGGAGAAGGCGCGGTCTTAAGGTACTCGAAAAGATATTTATGAAGCTGTCCAAATCGATGAGCCCTTTACAAAGACATTTTTAATATGTAAATTAATGTATTCTTGTTCTGATATAATATTATAGGCTCACTGTTATGTAAACAATCAGGCCTGACATGTTTTGGTGCTAAGATTTAAATCGCCGTGTGAGTTTCACAGTTATCGTTAAATATGATGACCTTGTACTTCAACTCTAACTGTGAATTTACTTGGAAAATAATAAAATAAAAAAACCAAGCATTAGCTCTGATCGTTGTTTCTATATATTTTTTATAGAAAACTAAAAGGGAGCGTGCAAATGTTGGATAAAACTGATAATGCTAATGGATGAACAGCCATACAGTACATACAGTTATGTAAGTTTTGCTTCCACCGCAAATCAGCCACATTCATGTGTCATTTAAAGGTCCTTTTTGTGTAATGAGCTGTAAAACTTCAACGTCGCAATGATATCGTCAGCAGGACCCCGGTACGGAGCAGACTAGTGACAAGCGTCCGAGTGAGTACAGTGCCCGCGCCGGTACAGTCGGCGCGCTATCTGCACGACGTAATTTATCGGCGCAGGAAGGCGTAAATCAAAGCACCGGCGCAGACCCTCGTAAATCCAATAATATTATCCTTTGCCGTTAGGAACTGTGCGATAATTTCGGTGTTACCGCCGCTCCCGATTCAGCAGGACTACATGGGGTGCAAAGAGTATAGTGCTTCAGTTACACAACCAAAACATTCTGTTTCATGAAAGATAATCTATTGTAATCATGTCCTAACCCTTATAAATTGAAATAAACTAAAACTATTATTATTATCATATTAACAAACTCCCCGTGCCGACAAGAGTTTTTAAAATATCAGATTGTTAAGTAAACTAATTCAGCTTTAAAGCAAAAAACTATGTTCTAGCTTAAGGTTACTATTTATACTTAACGTTTTATAACTTTTAAATGTCGTTCAATCATATTTTAATGCGAAGTGTAATTTTTTACGAAAAGTTCACGCTAGAGCTTCACTAAGCGAACTGTACAATTTGGATAATTGTGGTTTAATGCGCGGCAGTTAGGTTCCTCACTCGGCTGTAATATTTCAAAGTAACAAACCTACCATTACCACTCACTCAGCTGGTGATTTATCGCGTTAAGTGATAGCTTAATCGATCGGTTCACAACCGGCGGACTGGTTTCCGAACGACCGCCGTTACACGTTACACGTTACACGTTACACGCTGTACCTGTGTAATCACAAATCTATTTATTATGTACATTGTAAATGGGTAACAATTTATGGTGAATAATGAGACATATGGATTTCGTGCCGTAATCGGAGTTGTAGCAATAGATTTGCAACCGGCAGAGCGCTGTCGCAGGGTAACTTATCGAATGAACCAACTAACGCTGTGTTTAATGTAATGTGACTTAAAAATAACATTATTGTTGAACATTAGAAACAATGAAGAGATAATAGAGACATTTTACAGGAGGCCGTGTAAAGAGGCAGCATTATCGTCGGCACCCGGTTATCCCAGGGCAGATATAAAAGGAGGAGGCCGTCGGAGGAGGCCCGGCCCGGCCCGGCCCGGCCGCGTTATCCGCCGCGAGCGTCCGACTCTCAATATGGAAATGGGTCGACATCAGCGCGCGGTGTCGGCAATACGCTATCCACTATCTCTAACGACCCCCTTAAGAGCCGCCGCCGAGATACTATCGTTATTGGAAACTACATTGCGGTAATGGCCGGCAGTCGGGAGATCTGTTCCGATTGCTGAGAGAGTGTCGAATGCTAAGTAAAAGCCGGATAGCTTCATGTTTATGTCGCGGAAGTGCGTTACATTCCGCCGGAGGCCGCAGAACCTGTCGCAACAGGTTGCAGCTGGAATTCAAAGACCAGTAGTTAATAAGAAAATTGATAATTAATTTAAAGATGTTACATGTTGTCTTTTCATATATTACAGTTACTGCTAATAACAACCGCTGAATCCAGAACTAAAGAAGGCAGATTTATTCAGTGACCCAAAAGAAATACTTCCTCTAACTAGTATATTAATCGGAATATCGTTCAAGTCAGGTAGTTCTATCGTCACTTATGACCGAAGTAAGCTGAGGACGTTGTAACGTATTTCCGTTTCATGCGGCGGGCAAATTAACTGTACGTACAAGCCGCGAAACGATAATATATTATTTCCTAAGTGGAGTTTTAAAAGTAATTACAGCGCGGGCCGCGATTAGAGACGGTAAAGTAATATGCCATGTTTACAGCGCATTTATAAACTTCAAGGCCTGTAATAATTCATGTTGAAATACGCCAGCAGCTTAATGTACCAGCTGAATTATTTTACGGAGCACTTTACCTAGTTAACGCACTGCCGCGTCCGGAGCGCGCCGAACGTTCGTCCGGACGCTTCGCGAGGCGGCGGCGGCGCTACCTTCACACTTTACTACTCCGCAGTACGCAGTACGCAGTACACAGTACGCAGTACGCACGTACATATTACTTACTTGTTCTCGTTTTAAAAATGACCAGACGGGACAGGAGCCCTTTCTCATGGTAAACTACACTGGAATGTGCTCATCGCCTTAAAAGTAGAGAAAGATTACGCAAGTAGTTTCAATAGCATACCTATGTGATACAAACCGGATGCAGGTAATGTGTAAAGACTACTTCTACAGAATCACTTCACGAGTAAAATGTTCCCCTGACACTATAATAATATTAACTCTGTAAGTAAATTTAGAGCAATTGTAAAGATTTGATCTGCCAAATGTATGTATGAAGACGAATATCTATGCCACTCGCACAATAGCCGAACAATGGATTGGAATTTTATACGCATTGCAAAGTAGGGCCGCGGAGCGAGGAGCCGACCCGGGCACAGAACCGGGCATCGAACCAGGCACCAGATATTAAAATCTAGTCGCCAACAAAAGGCCGCGCACAGCAGTGACAGCGCAATAAAAAAGATACACGAGGAACAAACAAAAGCAGCACAAGTTGCCGCACGGAGAGGAGAATTATTACGCTTTCAGCGGCACATTTAAGCGAAGCATATTTCAAAAGTTTCAGCGTATTAAGCAACGTTTGTTTTGGCAGCGGCGCGTCCATTGCGCGGCGAGCGTCGCGGCGCGAAGCGGGCGCGCGGCGGGCGCGCGGCGGCCGCGCTGCGGGCGCGCAGCGGGCGCTCCGCAGCAGCCCGGCACTACCGCGGCCCACCGCCGGCACCGCGCCTGACGTGCGGCGAGAACACGGACAACACGGTGATTCGTAGTTGTTGTACATATAATATCGAAATGTTAGAGAAATTACCAATATATCCGAATACGTCGATCAGGTGGTACTTACGTTGGAGACCATATGACTCATGCAGCATCCATTATATCGCCCACTAGTACAGTGCCAAAGTTACTATTAGTTAGAAATTTGAGAAGGATATTGTCTAGAGGCCTGATTCAAATGCGAAGCTGACGGTGTAATTTGAAAAAGAAACTGCCTGATGATGGTCCCGTTCACTACATAACTTGATATTGTATTATAACATGTACATAGAATAGAATAGAACAAGGCAGATGTAAAATATAATTGAAATGGAAAAATAATGAATGAGAAACTAAGAACGGAAATAAAGAAGAGAAAGGAGGTAACAGAGTAAAGAACTGTAATAAAAAGAAAGGACTGAAGCCCAGGCCTACAAATGCCCGGGGAACGAGTATAAAAAAATAAATATGTACATAGATAAGGTACTTTTTAACTAATGAAAGAAGCTGTTCGAAAGCAGATTACGAATTTGATTCATGTCTAAGGTCTATTGATGGGTTAAGTACTTAGTAATAGAATAAAATTAATCGGTATAAAGGCTTCTTTCTGATTCGGAGGATATTTCATTAAATTTGGTAACAGTATAGTTAGAAATGAGTTCCATTCGAGAACAATTGGTTAGAGCCGTAACGTTTATGGGCAAGAAGTCGTTGTGAACTATTACAGCGGCGCTGGGCCAGCGCTGGGGCGGCGCGGTGCCAGCTTCTTATTATTTAGACCGGCCACTTTATTCACTTGGACCGTTTCTTCGGAATTGTGCACGCGATGTGTGCTCTATGTAATATTGAATAATTATGCTTTAGCAATACAACCAAAAAATTATAAACATCACGACAAAGTAACATCTTATCAAAGCATATTACCTAACAAATCCAAAGCCATGGCGGATAGACCAACCTTCAAAGAATTGATGGCGTTTGAACAGTTCAAAAGATTTTTTTATACAAACCCATCTAAACCCATCTTTGATTAGAAAATGAAAGACTAAACCAAAATTGGTCAAGTTGTTTGGGGGTTGAGAACCCTACGAACCGGAGGGAAGGAAGATTAACAACAAAGCGATTTGTAGTTCATATTGTACATAAGCGTTCATTACAATGATTATGTTATGTGATTGTTGTTTAATGTTGGGCCACAAAGGAAATCCGACAGAAACAAATAAAAAAAACAAAGCTGTGTTTAGTTCTTTTATGAAAATTCTACAATAAACAATAGCTACAAAAAGGGGCGGCAGTCGACAATACATTTAAGTTTGGTCCTTGGAGCCGGATGGGCGGGGCGACACGCCTCTGCCGGCGCTCCAGGGGACCTCGTTAAGGGAAAGATCTGACTTTTAAAATGTCCGCGTGACAGATTTCCTCACTGCCTCACATTTATTGAATATAATATATTGTTATTTAAATATAAAAACATAGTATTGACTAACATTTCTGTACTCTGAAATTTGTAATGACTTTTTGCATGTTTTTAAATAGTCTATAGATCTTTCTGAAATACTAACGCGATCATTAAGAGTTTTTTAAAATATTGATATATTCGCTGAATTTTTCCAATACATTGCTATTAGATCATACGAAAAGGCGGCGACAGTCAACGCACCGTAGGCTGTACTCATCATCATCAGCAGATAGTTGCACACATGGGACTCCCCCCAATTCCACATTGATCGGTCCCACGCTGACCGCATCCTAAGGCTTAGCGCGACTTTCACCAGATCGTCGATTAACGTAATCAGCATGGTCATATGTACCGCCGCTCACTGGGGGCCGTCCTTTGTAGGGACTCATATGGGGGATTTGGGCCATCTACCACTACGCGGGCCCAATGCAGGTTGGTGAGAGCTAGAGCCTCGTTTGTTGATTAGCAGGGTGCACCAGGAGCAGGTGAGGTTGGCTTGATCCCGTGAGTTGTTGCGCGGGACACCAACATGGCGTTAATTAGAATACTGCACCACTCTCCGCTTGTCGCCTTGAGGTGTAAGGTGTCGCGTTCCACTAACGCTGTAATTTCACTAGCTTCAACGCCTTCAAACCGGAGCACAATGATCTTTTTTAATCATCACGCTTAAAATTGGAGAGAGTAGTACTCGGCGATAGATATGAAAATCCGCAGAATTAATTATAACGATGAAACCTAATATGTAAATCGACTGAAATGTCGTTATCAGCCATTTTAAGTATAAATCTAATCTGTTATCGTCACAAGCACCACTGTGAGCTGAATATCCTCTCTTTGAAAGCTTCCTGCGCGTTGCCCGCCGGCGGGTCGCGCCGCCCCGTCGCTAATGAGCCACTCGAATCGATGATCCTCCAGCAATGTAAAGATTTCTCTAACGAATCCACGCCGCCGTGAGAGTCCATTACGGCCCTCAATATTCACATCCACGCGGACAGCCGTCCCGTTGAGACAGTTCACGCCCACTCTCCCACTCTGTGAACTGTTTAGAACACTCGAGAACATTTCGAGTAGTGAGGACAGTGGCGTCGAGAACCTTTTGGTGTTCACAATCAATTGTAACTTTTACGTAAACAGGAATTAAGTTTAGAATGTCGTCCGTTTCCGTTTCTTTGAATTGTCACGTTTCCGTTTAAGGCTTGCTGTAATTACGGGAAGTGCCTTCGTTTAGCGCGCGGCGTCGCGCGGGCCTGCGTACGCGGCCGCCCTCTCTTTGATACATGCAAACACTTAAAGTTACATTCAAGTTATTGGTTAAGTATGTCATATATAACGAAATTTAGTTTACATACTCCATATGTACATAAACATAAAAGTCTATTTATCCTGGGCCATCTAGATATCAACGCCGTGGTTATTATGGCTGGCTTGATTCCTGGGCCTTCTTTTGTCAAGGGGGAAATCTCCAAAGGATATTCTGTTTCTGGAAAAAGAAGACAGGGTTATGTGGAATTTGAAGCCAATAAAATCTCTTCAGTGGTCAGCCTTAGCAAGAGACCCCGGGAACACGCTGGTGTGGATTCCTGAGCCTAATGTCTACCCGCATATGTTACTTTTACACCTACAGTACGTAGCCACCTTTACAGCGTTATCCTCTTCCAGCTGCCAACGTATGACAGCCGGACCATTAGGAGTTTACTGTTAGTTTGTTATAGGGTGTTGGATAATGTGTTAAATAAAAAAGGATGTTAAGCATAAGAAGCGCCCCCACCCCTCTGCTCCCCAGGCCGCCAGCTCCGCTCGTTAGGCCGTGGGTGGAGCTGGGTGGAGATTCGGAGTGTACTTCATGCCGAGATAATTTAGTCGCTTGTTCGGCGACGGAGTGCGCTCATTTGTCATATTCTTAATGCGTTCCTCTTGACGGGACGGGCCTTTGTTGTTTTTAATGAATTCTGTAATAGCTTTGTTAATGTCCTCTGGGTTAACAGAACAGAAACAGTTACAAAAACTTTTGGTTTCGAAGAGCAGCTATTGCTTAAATTACGTAATTAATTAGACGTAAGACATAATGAATCTCTCTCGCCTCAGGCCAACTATATTAGATACTCACAACCGTGGTCTCTTCCTGTCCTCACTTCAAACAAACAGATCTGTGTTCTGATTTAAGGGGTGCTATAAATGATGTACAGGGTGTCTGGTGGCAGATTTATGTTTTCAAATTTAAATAAAAAATAATGTTTGACATATAATTTTACTAAAAGTATTAAAAGGTAGAGTACAAATGCGGATTTCATTTTTTAAAGATAATGTCATCCAAATGTCTTCCAGTCCGGGTGGATCATTTACCACAGTATAATATCCTTTTTGTATAGTCGTTGAAAAGGTAACATGTTATGTTTAAATCATGAAAAGCTAAATGTGTTTACGAGTATATCGACATCGGATTACGAGACGTCGATTTATGATGCCAAGTGACGACGATGCGTAAAAAAGTTAAAGCTTCCTCGCTCGGAATACTGCAGCTCTTATACGTCGACAGCTGGAACAGGGATTTAATGGCGACGTAACTATTTATTTATTGACCAGCCCTGCTGACTGATATGATTGAGAAGATAAAGTGGTAATTAACCAGGTGAATTCATAAAACCTTATCACTGTGTAAACTTCACTCCGCGAGACACCGCGTCCGCACGCGGTCAGTATTACTAAGGGTTAATATACGAGTATCCAATTTGTATTGGAGAGCACGAAACTCGCGTCCGCGCCCGCTCCCGCTCCCGCTCCCGCGCCCGCTGACGCGCATGCGCATGCGTCGCGCGGATAATCTACGCGGCGGTAAATCACCGGGCGCGCCGTGACCCCGCTATCTTGCATCGCGCCCGCCCGCCGGAGGGCTGACAGGGACGAAAACTAAATTGTTTATTGCAATCCCATATCACCAAGTATATGTATTTTTATTGCAGTCCAAATTAGAGTCAAACGTTTATACGGCACGTGCTGAATGTTGTATACAATTGAAAGTACTTAAGAAAACGCATTAACAATAAACTAAATTGATACTTGAAAAATACTCTTCATTGATTACGCTGACATTGGCGTCCAGAACATCGTATGACTATGTAAAGCAATCATTGTTGATCTATTAAAAATAATCGTTGTTGAACAATATGTGGAAGAACTTGGGAGATTTAAATTGTCAATAAAATTAATTTTTATTATTAGATGATGTATACGTAGTTACGTAACTAAAAGCTCTCCGGCTGCCCCGTGCGCACGCGGCGCGACACTCCGCGCGGGTGCCAGCCCTGAGCCCTGCGCCCTGCGCCCTGCGCCCTGCGGCCGGCGGTCGGGCGAGCTTTATTGAATTCTGCATATTCCCTCATATCGGGACATCGGCCGCTCCCGCAAATTCGCATTGTTCCAGCCCTGCTGTATTTTATGCGGAGTCGGCAGCCGCCACAGCCGCCACAGCCGCCACGGCCACCGCCACCGCCCGCCGTGATTTACTGTCTTATACCAACGTTTTTTTATAAAAGATCAATGGTACCACATACCAGGAAGAACATCTCAAATCTTCGAATTTAATCTTATATCTCAATTACATACTATTCTCTTCGGCCCATTTTTTAAATATCAATGTCACATTCGATCCAATTTTCACTTTAACTCCAGATGAACTTGACACGCAGTTCCAGTTGTTGTTAGTTAATTATTAAATAAAGTTAATAACAATGACGTCTTTGTGATGTTTATATTCCACTTACGTAAATGAAATATAAAACTTTCTGATTGTTATCAGTGTGTAACAAATAACGTCTTTATAAATATTAATGAGTATTAATGACACAATATAATTTTACTAACGGCAGCGCCCTCCTAACCAGATGAAAACGTACTATTATTAAACGTTTGCGATACTTCGCATTTCAATGGCGGTTACAGAGTTTAGAGACATATCCATTCCTCCTGCCGTTTCCCCAGCTATGTGGGTATGGCATAGTAATATATATACTTCTCTTTTATATCTTCTATCAGCAGTCACATCTGCATTCGCACTCTTCTTACACATGTCATCTTTCACACAATCCATCCACTCTTTCTTCGGTCTTCCTCTACCCTTATAACCGTCCACGTTTGGTGACGCATCTATCAGGAGTATAGAAACATTCGGCAAGCCCTGCGCGGTGCTCTGAACCGTTCCATGGACATTGCATAAATCGAAAATAATAAATAACTGTGCTCATAAATAACCGATATCAGCGGGCGCCCCTCGTAAATAACCGGGTCGTGGGAGCCGCGGCACCGGACGGCGCGCCCTGCCCACCGGCGCACACCCATCCGTCGCGTCGCGCGCACCGCCCGACGGACGGACGGCAACCGGTATATTATTTCGTGCGCAAGATCGTTCTGTCCGGTATCGAATATCGGTCCACTGCTGCCGATGAGAATTATTGCGAAAACAAGTAGCTTTGAAGGGTGTTGCGGCTAATGCATTCTGCTGAGCTATCATGACTCTAATCAAACTATTTCAGCAGGGAGTACAGAACCATCATCGCTTGGCAGTTAGTGTACACGCAACGCATTCTGCGGAGAGTACTATTTTTGAATTAGTCTTAAATATATCCGACTCGCGGACGTTGCCAAGCATTTCGACGATATGCGAAGGAAATAATTAAGAAGGTAATTGAGAGGAACAAAAAATGAGAAAGAGACTAAAAATAATAATAATAACAAAAATTAAAAGTAAAAATAGTTAAATTAGGGACCAAAAAGATTGTAAACTAGTCAAAGTAGAAATTAGAGTAAAAACAAGGAAAATAAACGGAAAAGAAGGAGAAGAAATAAAGAAGAGAATTGGGATGATTGTTCCAGGTTGCTCCAGAAAAAATGGAATGGAGTACGATAGAAGGAGACAATAAGTGTCACAGATAAGTATGGTAAGAAAGAGAAGAAGGATGAAATAAGAGAATGAGACATAGAAATAGAAAAATAGAATTGTATATATTAAGAAGTTAAGTGAATAAGCAAATAAAGGCCCTGACACACAACACGCAGGAGGGATTGTTTAAAAAAAAATATATCCGATTCATGCTTTTTATGGCTATTGGAATATGACATACGTACACATAGACCTAGTCCAGAAAAGACACAAGTCTTCGCAGAACCATCAAAGGTTCGCCATAACACTGCTGCTTGGCCGCTGAAAGAGTTAACAGTAAACATCAAGGCAACGTTTGTCACTTGACGCATGTGAATGTTTGCGCAAAACTCAAAACTCGAAAACCAATTTTAGAGAAATTTTTATAGTTCGCATTATCTCTCTGTTTTTGGTACTTACTTAAGATTATTTACTTTTATCTAAGTTATAGGCAAGAGTTTTAATTTGTGAGAAACATTAGCAGCAATAGTAGTAATATTACCGTGCCGTCATAGTTTGCAAGATCAACTAGTGAGCAGTAAGAACATGAGTATACATCAATCAGACGTTTGCTTTTAAGTGCAGTCCTATATCGCAGTCGGTCGGCAATTTGTGATTTACGACGTAGTGCTGGGACAAGGAGTCTTGCTCGGAGACGAGATGGACTCAGCAGCAGGTTGATGATGATACAAAGCGATAGCCCGCCCGCTAAAGTAAATAAGTTATGATGATACAACGCGATTCTGCGTACTTGCGCTTTGTCGGTCTTACGTACAAGTGTTATGTTTCCCTTTACGCGTGTCACTTGTTAGTGTGACGAACGCTGTTTATTTACTGCGCTACAGTTAGAGCAACTTGTTTTAACTTAGTAAAAAGCATTCCATGAAAATAAAGCGGAACGGTCATCTGTTATTTAGTAACATATTTGCTTGTATTCATCGCCGTGACACATCACAAGGGGACGTTTAAATGCAACGAACATCAACAGAAACTAAAACTAGTTACTAGGCAGGCGATGTCCTTGCCGCTGTCCTCCCCCTGCCCTGCGGCACGGAGTCAGTTCACTAAAAGTTACCACACTTGGCACCTACAGAAATCTCGATTCTTGTTTTACTAAGGAGAGAGTCCTTCAGAAACTAAAACGCCACCATGGCAGTCCGCATCTAAGACCATTTCTCGAAACCCATCCAGCTGCAGCGCGGTGTCAGGCAAGGCGACGTCACATCGTCGAAACTGTTCAAGCTGCGCTGAAAGAAGTGTTCAAGCTTTTGGACTGGGAAGGACTTGGCATCAATATAAACGGCGAGTACACGACTCATCTTTGATTCGCTGATGATATCGTGGTCATTTCTGAGACCCTGGAAGACCTTGGCAAAATGCTCGATGACTTCTGTAAAGCATCTCAACTCATGAGCCTTAATATCAATATGGAAAAGACAAAAATAATGTTAAATGCCCATATTGTACCCACGCCAGTTATGATTGCAGGCTCTACCCTACACCTGGGGCAAATAGTTCAGCTTGGTAAGTCCAACTTCCAGAATGAGGTCAATTGACGACGCAGCATATTCTAGTCCCAACTACCGCGGTGTCTAAAGACAAAGGTCTATAATTCGTGCGCGTTGCCAGTGATGAGTTATGGCACCGAGACGTGGCCGCTTGCAGCGTGGCCGCGTGAAAAGGCTTCAAGTCACACAGAGAGCAATGGAAGGGGCTATGCTCGGGGTTTCCCTGTGTGATCGAATTAGGTATAAGGAGATCCGCAGGAGAACTAAGGTCACCGACATAGTCCAAAAGATTGCTAGTCTCAAGTGGCAATGGACAGGATACATCGCTCGAAGGACTGACAGCCGATGGTGCACTAAGGTCCTCGAATGGCGACCGTGTACAGGTAGACGTAGTGTTGACAGGCCCCCCACCAGGTGGTCAGACGATCTGGTGAAGGTTGCGGAAACAGCTGAATGCGGGCAGCACAGGATCGATCGATGTAGAGATCTTTGGAGGATTCGTTTCGTCCCTTTCATTCGTTAGGTGGACGTTGGAGACGTGGGGTTGTTAAGATAACGTGGTGGTGGTTTTTCCAACGAGCCGTCCGCGCTCCGTGTTAATGTACTCCTCAGCGCGGGCCGTCCCAGTACGCGTGTGCGTGCGCGTTCGCGATTCATTTGTGCAAAACAAAGCTGGTGGTGCAGCGGGAGCGTTACTTTTTAGTACATCGTCGTCATCGACGAGAAATCGTGTACTGCTGGGTATGAGACTAAGTACACTTACAGGATTAGCTCGTGTTGTCTTCATACAGAATTGATGGACTGTTGTATGGAAGAAATAAAAAGGATACTACAATAAAAAATAATATAATATAGTATGAAATCAAGCGTGTAATGGGTCCCGCATAACAACTCATGAGACCTAAGCCAACCTCACCTGCTCGTGATGCACCCTGGTAATCAATATAATAGGCTATGGCTTCCACTAATCCGCATTGGGCCAGAGTGTGGGGATATGGCCCAATTCCTCCCAAATGAACCCCTACAAATGTGGAGGATTTTTGGGGAAGGTCTATGTCCAGAAGTAGACATATATCGGTTGATGTTGATGATGATGTATGCAATCATAAGTACAATTGTAAATGTTTAGAGGTTCCGTTTGCTACCTTATTACATTATATTAAAGAATAAAAACTTTTGTAAACTTTGTATAAAAAAAACCTTAAAAAGTAGAATCAAATCGGAGTTGGATAGAGAAGAAGCTTTTGTTAGGATTTTCTAAATAATAAGCTTCGATGGACATGAAGTAATAAGT
Organism: Troides aeacus; assembly: GCA_033220335.2. Taxonomy (NCBI): domain Eukaryota; kingdom Metazoa; phylum Arthropoda; class Insecta; order Lepidoptera; family Papilionidae; genus Troides; species Troides aeacus. The sequence continues at coordinate 437,652 of CM067277.1, read as the reverse complement.
TTTAGTTTTGGTGTATAATTGAAGTAGAGTTACCCAACATTTATAAATCGTTACCAGATTGCAATGACTTTCAGTATCACGCCGCTCAAGACATTACTTCGCTCCCCCCCCCCCCGGCGGGGCTCCACTCCCCTCCCCAACGCTAAGTTATTAATACGGACTGCGGGCGAACGTGTCGACTCATTGAACCTATCATTAATTCTTCGCTGTCGCCTTTTCACATGTTAATATTAAAAAAAAAAACTCGGATGGATCCTTGAAGCGAAACCCATCAACTCATTGTTATGAAGCTATTAATATTTTAAGATTTTGTACAGCGAATGAACGAGCTGTTCATAAAACACAGCCTTTCACATGTCTATGGAACATTAACATAAGCTTTTATGCACTTAGCGCTCTGTGTTTCATCATCATCATCAGCCGATAGACGTCCACTGTGCTCTGCTGCGTTTTTTTTATATATATAAATTAATTTTCGCTGTATTACCTAACTCACGTTTAAAACATTAAGCATCTCTGCAGTTCCTTGTTTGGTTTTACTTCGAAGGTGATCGCAGGTCTCTGTTACTGAACACTGTATAGATACCACTGCAGCTCGTATTGCTGCCGACGCACAGTGCTGTTGCGTCTCAAGGCAATGATCCTAATACGGTGCAGTGTTTGTGATCGTAATTGTAAAGGTAGGCACTTACCACCAGTAGAACATTTCGTTCGTCTCGTCGCTTCGTCCAATGAAAAGAAACCATATACTTCTAAAGTGTAAGTATGTGCTACAACATATATATTAATTGTAGAATGGAATATCTTTTAAACACCAGTGAGTTATGGTCAGGTTTATATAAATCAAACGGTTTATATGTTGTAGATAAAAAGGTGACCCTTATCATCATCAGCGCCGGTTGTCCTAGATGTAGGCGGCGTGGTGCTGCGTGGTGCCTCGTGGGGCTGCACCCGGTGTGCCCCGTGCCGCCGGCCGCAACGCCTCTTCCATGTCCCGCATCAGATACGCGCCGATTTATAGCCCCCCGCCTTAATTGCCCGCGATCATACTCCGCAGCGGTCGCGGGGTTTCAATTTGTTATTATGGATAACCCTCACGAAACCTCTCTATGGTGCCAGCTCTCCGAACCACCAAATTACAGCGTGTATCTGCTGATAGCGGCGCCGATTTATTAAAAATAGCCTATATCCGCCACCGCTCTACTTTCGGTGTTTTTAATAAGGCAATAGGGATAGTTCCAAGAAAAGTACTGTGGTGTTCAATGTTACCATCATACTGAACTCACCAATCCCTTATTCCGTCAGAATGGCAAATGTCATTAATCAGGAACAGTGTGAAAACACAGTATTTTCTCTAAGTAAGGACTTAATATTTGAAATATTCAATGTTGTTATTCTAAGAAACAAGTACATGTGTTTTAGTTGAAAGACCATAATGAATAAATAATATAATGACTTGTTTAAATGAAGCCACTAAGTTGAGATACGGACATACACAGAAATGACAGAAATGCCGCCCGGTCCGTCGCAACGTGCGCCGCTAAGCGGGATCAGATGAAATTCGATATAAATTATTAAAATCGTTTAGATCCGGAAACTAATACTTTTTGGCAGTTCCGTATACAGTAAACTTACTTTGTTCATTATCACAAATTTACCGTTAGTCGAGATATCTTATGTACTCATGGAGAAAACTTTACGAGAGTTAGCCCTCTGTTCACCGTGACGATGGGTACCGTACAGTGAAGTCAGCAGGCACTATAACAAGGTTGGCTTATTAATAGATGTTTTACTCTAAGAGAGAGAACAAGTGTCTGTTAGCTCCGTTTCAGAAAGCAGAACAACTCCCGGGACCGCAGCTGGAGCCGAGGTTGCACGTAAGATTAAAGCGGTGGTATGATGTGAAAAGGTTCACCATATCTTTGAATGCGCTGCGGAACCCGGACGCGGACGCCCGCAGGTCCGCACGGCAGTTGAGCCCGGCTGCGGCACCATTCCTCTTCTTTATGACACCGATTCACCCCCGCGGCCGCCATTTTTACGCGCGGGTCATCCCTTAAATTCTTTTTATTGCCGCCCTTGTAAATCATTGCGTAATGCTCCAGTGCATTATCCGGCGGGAAACTTCATTATGGTCGGTTTAATGGTTCGAAGGAGCGATAAAATCTTGCTGCTAGCCGGACGGGCGGCCGTAGTAAAAGTGCTAGGGTGGACGCCATTTTGGCACCGGCCAGGACTTTCTTTAGTCGCTCTACTCATGCTAAAGTGGTCAAGATTATCAATATGGTTCGTAAGATATGAAACAATCAAGAGACCTTTGTTGTATCCTGCCATCCCCGCAATGTTCCTTTGAGAGAAAGTAGAGCTATTTCCGAATCTGTTTCGCCATTACCTCCATATTTACTTTTACCGCCCTTATAGCACTTTTTACAAGATGGCTCAGTTCCGGCTGTTAAGAAACAAGATCCAGAACATTATAAGCGATCATTTCCGGTCTCATTGTTGTTAACAACACTTAAGCTGAGTGAGGTCAACGCCAAGCTGAGCACAAAGTGCGGAATGTCCGTAGTGCGGGCGGGCGGTGTAGTCGACTCAGTGACGGCTGGAGATACATCGCGTGCAATTTGTTGCGATGGCTCGGCGATAGGTGGGCTGCGAGCCGGATTGTTCTTTATTGCCCCATAAAATGAGGATACTGTTGCCATCAGCCGCTTTTTTCACTCTTCTCCGGTTTCGGTACACTATATATTGCCAATTTGGTCATATAGCTGTTCCACTTTAATGGGATCGAATGGGTTTATCTTCGATACACTTTTGTAATAGAGAAAAGCTAACGCTACACAGATCTATTGTTCATTATCAGAGCTTAAACTATTCTCATTATAGCAACCTAACAGCACGAGCTGGAAGTTCAATCATTAAGCTATCATTATCAATAAGCTACAACTCTGGCTAAGGCTTATACTATATTGTAATACGGAATGCTGCTTGGAGGTAGGAATAACTCCAGATAAGGTGGAATTTGTCACTGTATTACGCTCGTTAATATATAATATATAGTTCGCATCAAATTCTACTTGAAAGAAGATGCAATGGCTAGTGAAATCGGACGGGCAACTCAGACACGCTTGCGTGTTGGTATATATATGTATATGTAAATATATATTAAGAGCGAATGAAATTTTTTTATGCATGATAGAGAGATAAACGGTAGTGCAGTGACAAGCCGTTTACACACAATTGAATATTCTCTATCAAAACTGTGAGCAGCGCACACAAAACGTCCAATCGTGCGCAGCGTGCGTGCGCAGCGTGCGTGCGGCGCATCACAATAAGGAATTATACTCTAATGCTTGTATTAATTTTTTATGGTTAAAGAATAAAACGCAATCGTTTTCAACTGAATTCAATTTCAATAACAAAGCCGGTAAAAATTTAATGCGGCTTTGCTTCAGGGAAATTCTGTATCAATTTCACAACACAGTAGGATTATTTGACCCCCCGCCGAGGTTAAGAGCACAATGTACCGTGTACTGGAGCTTTGTCATAGACTAGCTGCCGTCCTGTAGACGGGATCCACCCCGATACATGTGTTGCTTATTGTTATACATATGTTAGGTCGGGGAAAAAGTGCTTTCGCGTTACAGTATGTATGCACTTGCAATAAAATCTCTTTGCTGCGATACTGTTTGTGTCCGGCATTGCTATTGGTAACGTTGAGTTGTGCAGTGTGCAGTGTGCGGTGTGCAGTGTGCAGTGTGCGGTTCTGTGAGAGTAGCACAAATTTGGTTAAGCGTTTTCAATACGGAAATTTTAATGTCAAAGATACACGTCGCTCATGGGCACCCTATTATGGATGCCATTTTTTAATAAGTCGAGCAAGATCGGCGTATCAGTAGTTACGGCGTAGCTGAAGAACTGAGAATTGACCACAAAACAGCGCATTTGAAAAAAACTGGGTACACAAAAAAGCTCGATATTTGGGTACTTCACGAGCTCACTGAAAGAAACCTAATAATGAACCGTGTACTCGTTTGTGATTCTTTATAACGACGCAATGAGACCGAACCATTTTTGAAGAAGCTGATAACTGGTGGTGAAAAGTGGATCACGTACGACAAGAAAGTGTGAAAAAGGTCGTTGTCAAACTGATGCGATTAAAGCTAAAAGTTGAGAGAAACCGGCCGGAATTAATCAACAGAAGGGGTGTGGTGTTTCATCATGATGACGCTAGAGCTCACACATCTTTAACCACTCACCAAAAATGAAGAGTTTGTCTGGGAGTGGGAGGTGTCAATGCTTCCGCCGTATAGTCCTGACCACCACCTTGCACCTTCAGATTTCCATTTGTTTCGGTCTCTTCAGAGTTCTTTAGGCAGTGTCAGGTTAACATCACGAGAGGACTGCCCGAAAACCACTTGTCGCGGTATTTTCATCAGAATGGGATTATGTCCCTACCCCCTACCTCCAAGATGGCAAGAGTTATCAAACAAAATGGTACCTACATAATTTAGTTCAGTATAAATAAACTATATTCAAATATGTTTTCAATTTTCTTAATAAATGCGAAAAAACTTTTTCCACAACTTAATAAAACATAAAGTTAGCTGATTTGCCGTAGGACAGAGAGGCGCTAGTAAAAGTTATCAAGTGCTTCCGTCATTCACAAAAGACCCTACTTAACTATGACCTCCTTTGAAAAAGGTATCTGTCTATGATTATTTTTTTTAAAAAAAAAAAACAAAATTTAAAGTCTTATACCACCTTAGATTATATTTTATATATGACACAATATTATTTATTATATTTATCACCTCGTCATAAAACTTAGATGTTGAATGAAAGTTATATATCTCCAGTGCGGTAGTCGTTATGTTTAGAGGGTTGACTAGTCTGTTGTGATTTAGTTTTAATCTTTGAAAACGGTATTAGAACCCCCGGAAAGTTCAACCCCGCGGGATTCGAGGAGCATTGGGGATATTGTTATCAAATGTAAAGCTCCATAATGGAGTAATGATAAAGCAAGTTTGTGTGTGAGCGCGGACGTCGAGCTGCGAGATCGGGCCGGGCGCGACGCCGCTGGATCTCTTCGTAATGATCGATAACATTTATCAGTGTTAAGTTCAAATAATAACTATCTATGGACGATAATCATAAACTAAAAATCAGATTCAATGTTTTTATTACATTCCCGCTCTCACACCAGTGAGGTGTGGTGACCTTCTGACACGAACATTTACGTAAGTACAACCGCTGACTGGTCTGCCGGCGGTTAGCAAGACGCGATGCACTGCTTGCAGCAAGTCCATGTTGTTACAGTGAAGTGTACCACTGCGATCGACCAGCTCGACCTGATGTTTAATTCATCATCATCATAAACATCCAGCGCAATTCTGTATTTTGTGGAATACATTACAAGGGAGCTAGCTCCGGCTGTGGACGTCCATCGGCTGAGATGATGATGACAAATGTCCCACGTCCCTTAGATAAGGCAAAGCGCGTCTACAGTGATTCTTCGGTCTCGAGCTTCATCTTCGCACTTTTCGAGAAGAAGTTTAAGAAGATAAAAGGTTATATTCAATTATATAAACATATATTCAAGTTTAATCGAGAACCTTCTCTTTGTCGTCGATGCAAGAGAAGAAAGAAATTGAAACATTTTATAGTAAAGTTACTGGAGTAACGTTTAAATGTTGTGTTGTATCAAATTTCTAGCCAACACCTTATTACTATTCGTAGAACTTGGTGCACGCATCAGCTCGTCGTTCGTCTTTGGGCTGTGCGAAAACTGTGTAAAAGTGTGATAGTGAGACGTCGCAAAGAAACATAAGGTGTTAAGTTTCGTTAATATTAAAACATTTAGTGCTTGCTCTCCGACAGTTCACTGTGTGCAAGAGGGGTGAAGCTTCCGGTGTAATAGAAAAGCGATCAACAATGCCGGGGGCGGGTCCGCGGCGGGTCCGCGACGGTACCGCGGCTGGTATCCAGACGCGTCGTTGTGAGCAAGGAGGTGCTTCGGCCTCGAAGGTTTTTACTCGACCGTTTACTCAATTTTAAGTATTATTTGCATTCCATAAACATATCCATATGTTATTTTGTCTGATTCGATGAAACGACTACACATGTGTAGCATTAAGTAGAGTAAGTTACAAGTACACCCATGACGATGCCGCGCTAGTTAGAACAAAATGCACTGCACCATAATATGCTCATCGCCAATATTCAAGATGTCGAATATCGATACCCCGACGATGTCACTGGTTACATCGCTCTTGAAAGACTTCTTCCAACTGTACAAAAGGAGTTTACAGCTGAATTTCAAGTAAGTATCACTAGGACATAGGTATCCACGAGTTTAATTGATAATTATTCTTTTTTTCTTTCTGTAGTCTTAAAGCTTTTAAGTATACAGCTGTATCTTGTCCAGCACCATTGCATAGAGTTACGTTTCCACGTGTTAAGTTTGAGTTAAAGGTAATAAATTGTGTAGGATTGGCGAGCTTCAATGCGACAGAGCACAACGTGGCGGCGTATTAAAATTGTATTTGTATTTGACATTACATTACATTGTTACGCGCGATCTGGCGTTATGTTGAGCAGGAAAAATGTTGCTTTATCATCCGACTATTACATCCTGTCATGATATAATGTCCCAGAACTTATGAACTGAAACGGCAACGGATGTTACAATGGAAGTGCGGGATCACTGATCGCGCGGGGGGCTCGGGGGCTCCGCGGCCTGAATAGACTACGATTCATAGATTTTTAAGATAAATAGGTCCGACTCGATCTCCCAGAATATTACGGCGACCGTAACAATGGCTTTCCATCTCTGCTGACTGTGCTGCTGGGTGACATGTCAATGTATTGCTGGTGGGTCTCCGTCGCCGGAGACCGTCTAGAAAGAAGTCTACATATATCTGTATCGCCAAACAACAGCGTGTAAAATGTGTTTCGCAATTAAGTGTTACTGGGTAACGCGACTACATATCGCGGATGTAATATAATGTGCTACACTACATATGTCATCCTAATTAGCGCCACATTTTTAAGTGCAGGTGTATCGCTTATCATCAGATGACCTTCCTGCGTGTCATCTTTTCGTAGTAAACTAAAATAACTACACCAGGTTAAAGACTCAGGTTTGCGTACCATTAATTTATTTTTTTAAACATCTACATCAGAGTTCCCCAAACTTTTGTGTCGTAGAGCCCTTGCCATGTTTTTCCGTGTTGGGTGGACGGCCTACTTACCTGATATTGATTTCCTGTAAATTTCTAACTGCGGTGAAGTTTAGTGTTAAAAAATTAAAAAAAATCTACTCAAAATAAAATTTTGTATCTGTTGTGTAAAATAGTTTCGTCTTCCGGCTGATTGGATGGATGGATGGATGGATGTTGTGTAAAATATACGTAACATTAAATAAACTATAAATGAACTAACACAAGCAATAAGTCAATGTTTGAGGGTGAGAGGGATGAACATGAACCTGATGCTTTAATAATAAATTATCAACATTTGGCGTCAATTTTGTAAGGGTTACTCTTAAATCTCCGTAGTATGTGGTAAATAGGTACTATCAGTGTATGTGTTGAGATCCACTATCGTTTTCATTTTCATTTCATTGACACCCAAATTTTTTTCGCTGACGTAGACCCCTTGCAGGTTGTCATAGATCCCTAGGGGTCCAAATTGACCACTTTGGGAATCAGTGATCTATTATATATCAACTGTAAACGCGGCGTACCTGCTAGGAATGACACTGATTACAATGTTTTTGATACTAGAAAATACTAGATATTGATCAGTTAAACTTGTGTGTATCTTTAAGTTAAGAAAATTATAAATAACAAAAAAAAAACAAGACAGTTTACTTAATTTTGGAAATAATATCAGCACCATCTATATTTATCTTCGTGTACTACTACACCAAGTAAAGATAATCTAAACACACAGATAAAATTACATTAAAGCGCCATCTGTTCCCGTATTCATAAAACTAAATACATGTCAGTACGCGATACAGCCCCCGCTGCCGCTGACTTCGCAGTTATCGCAACGGCTCAGAGGTTGCAGCACTTGTAACATTATTATACTTTTGAAAGATCAGTGTAAAAAACAATATAAATGTTATCAATAAAAACATATGTTCTAATTACTATAACATAAAGATAAAAATAACTTTATTTATTTATTACCGTCACAAAGTAAGTAGAGTCTGTGACTTCCGAACTAGGAACAATGTTTGTATTGCGGGAACCATTACGATATTTGGTCGGTGTTTAGCAATGGGTTGCCCCCCTCCGCTGCGAGGCCATACAATGGATTATCACAAATTAATTATTGCTGTGTTGTTTTGAGCAAACACATAATAAAAATTCACAAAAGTTTTGTGTTATGAAAATATTTGTTCATACTTCGTGCATTTTACTTAACTGAACATCTGCATAAATTTTGTAAAAGCTATTATTTCTACTTAGCTGACTCAGTAATTAAGTTCGCCTAAACAACCCGGTTGTATCGCAGGACCTGTTCCTCTCTCCGGACCTTGGAATAAATTTTACATAAATTTAACTCGACCTAATTGTTCTTATACCCTTAACTTATTCCGTCATTTTGTTCCCAGCGGTGGTCGATTTTTCATAGTCTGTCAAACCCCTGTGACCTTTCCGTCCCGGCGCTAATTGATTATGAGTAATCGAAAAGTTGCTTCCACAGTATTGTATTTATCGTCCCAACAATGTCATTGTTCAATTATCTGATAGTAACAATGCATCGAAACAAAGTAGGTATCGCGCTTCGGTTTTTCCATTGGAGGCAGATAGTGCATGTCCTTGTTGGTATATCCTTGATATTCAAAGCGCTTATCAAAACTATCGGTCAACGACTCCACGGTCGAGTGAGAAAAATAAAAGCTTTCAAACTAAATATCGGTATACTAGCAGTAAGAACCACTCGAATAGTACGGGTTTAAGGAGGGTAAACAAAAAACAACCAAGTCGTTGCATCAAAAGCATTTTTGTTTGTCAGAATTAGAACAGCCCGGCATCAGACGAGCTGGGGGAGTCGATGTGACTGACGAGCGCTCAACATCTTCAGAAAACAGATGAATTAGAACGAAATGTTTCTACCCCCTGCGGTTTCTTGTAATATGCAGTGTTTGAATATTTACATGAATATTACGTGTTTATTATTCAATACAAGCTGACAGCGGCCGTCCGCTGTAGATTGTAAAATGTTGTAGATGTCCGACAAACACATTTTGGGTTACTTATAGTGTAAAATGTAATTAATACGTAAAGACATATTAGTTCCCTTTAGAGCTTATACAGTTAGATTATCTTAATTTTGAGCCAACGTAGTTTGAATGTATTGCTGTCCACGGCTGGTAACGAGGGACTTCTAACGCGAACGACTCTGTACTATCAACGATTTCCTGCGATCTCTTGCTAACGAGCTCCGTTGCTCATGGCAACGGACGTTGTTCCCATAATAGAGCTTCAGTATATATATTTAAATAATTGTGTATCCTTTATGGGTCAAGTGTTGCGATCATTCTGTGGATATAAGCAATTGTACACCGTGCGGATACGAAGTACTTAATCAGCCTCACCTTTCGTTTCAGCAATCGTGCGATATCTCTATCATTATCTGTGTAATGCGATCGTAAGCAGATTTTGCTATCAATAAAATTAACATATCGGGAGATTAACAACCGAAGCGACTCATTCGCAAATCATATATTGTCTCACCAAGACGTCGGTCGCGTCCGGGCGTTACTTGATTACTTGCGGAAAAAAATTAAGATTAAGAAGAAACAGTGTGGAAACTGAAGGTAAGGTCGTATGTTGTTATATGTTTTGCGCTATATACAAACACGTAAATTGTCAGCGGAGTAGAGCGAAAATCAGTTGTATGTGGTACTTGTATATGGCAGGTGCATATTACTTACGTAAACGGCAACAGTTGAACGAAAACATTTGAATATTAAAAGTTTTTTTTTAGTCGAATTTTAAGTGTAAACTTAAGCTATGCTTTTTAAAAAAATATCTAATAGTAGCTTATATGTAATATCTTTAGTATAAAGCGTTTGTAGCTTTTTGTAAAGGAAACAGCGCGTTGGAGTTGGAGTTGGAGCGTTGAACATCCGTCGGGTTAGTACTGTCTCTGATTGTAATATCTAGTTTGTGAGTGCGAGCGCAATGTTTAAAAACGATTGCCGTGTCAAATGTTATCGGCGCGTCGGCGACGAGGTACCCGCGCAACGTGTCGTCGGTTGGTCGCCGCGCGTGCCGCGTGCGCTGCGTGTGCCGCGTGCGCCGCGTGCGCGCTGCGACCCGCCGGTGCGGTGCTCACTCGACCAACGAACTAAACCGGTTCCCAGGATGGACGAGTGCGTGAGGCAGCGGCACGCGAACGGCACCGCCGGAAGCGGCTCGGGGGCGCGACCGACGGCTAACGGCGGGCCCCAGTACTGGGACCCCCTCACCGACGGAGTGCGGTGGGTGGAGAAGTACGCGGAGCCCCTGGAAAACTTTTTCAAAAGACTACCCGAGTTCATAAGCACCTTCATCGCGACCCTGGCTGTGTTCACGTTCGGGGCCACTTTAAGAGGTTGGTTCGATATTTTTTGAATTTCGATGCTTCCTAACTAATATACTTACATGTAGATATGTATTTCTCTACTTAGGGTAGATCTTTCTACTTAATTAAGTATTGATACCAATTACTAAAGATAAAAACTCTTCTGTAAACAATAGCACGATTAGACCTGAAGGGCTCCGTAGTCGATGACGTAATTAGGCCACAGGGCGTGTCACTTATCTTTGGGTGAACATCTTATCCTTAACGAAATGTTTAATGAGGAGCATTGTGTTACTACAGTTGAACTTGAATCATTTCGAATGTGTTCAACGTTATCTTATCTGCTCTATTCACGGCGCTGCATTACATTACTACTTTACATTCTACGTGGATCCTACTATCAATAAAGCCCCAGTAAAGTCACATCCTAACTTAGAATTTTCCAATTAAGCTATATAAACGCTACGTCAAGCACTGAACGTCGGGCAGCAACGCGCCGCTGTGGAATTAATTACGAGCTTACTTGTGTTTGTCGGTTTGTTTGAATGTATACGCGATGTATGAATGTAATCATAGTTGATGCTGTTAGTAAACTATAGTGTGGCGCTAATTAGGACACTGCATCACATTGCGCTCAACATTACACGATATTATGGCTACATCGCATTAAAACTTGAACACATCAAAGCTAAAGCTATCAAACCAGAAATTCTTCTCAGACTCACCACCGGTATAAAGAAATCTTCAAAACTATTTACGAATGAAGATTTATTCAGCAGCCTAATCAAGGCTTCCCCGCAATGAACGAATGGTGGGTTCGAACCCACGCGCCCAAGTTTCGCAGACTTTGTTCAAAACTATTACTCTATCGCCGTTACCGATTCAGAATTAAATGAACATTTTAATTAATCCCAACCCTCGCACGCCCCCTATATATTGTAATTTCACTCAAATTACCTCCGCACAAACCCCACTTAAACTTAACGTGCCACTTAATTAAGCACAACTTAAAGGTACGCAATATTTCAACGCACGACTCGACAACTTTGTTTCATATTCACATTCACATCGACTTGGAGGAAAGTAAGTTACATTTAGCGGTTTAAATGTTTACTTGTTGTTTTTGTTGGTTGAACGAGATCTTTAACTGCACATGATTCATTGGAAAAAATATGAAAACTAGTAATTAGGTAATTTTCTAGACAAATAAATTAAACATAAAAATGAATACTTAAGTTATGATACAAATGAACGATGTGTTCGTGGGTCGGAATTAGACCATCGTTGTGCCCATGAGCACCCTGCCGGTGGGCCACGCGCTGCGCTAACGTAACACGCGGCGTAAGCTGTTCTTTCATGTGACTTAACCTATCTGCATCGATTGAGTTTAAGTTGAACAAGGAAAACTTAATTTATAAATTATCAGTAGATTTTGTACAAGTATGTAACAAAATGATTGGAAGAACTGTTTTCCGTGGGCCCCGGCAAGGACGTTGTGTTAAAGTTAATCGGATTTGAATACGCAACTGATAAGATAAGCGGCAGTGTACGGATTTGAACAGCGATCAATTCTATCATCGCTGAAATACTTCTGAGCCATTAACAAAAATAATTCGGGTTATTTCTGTTTGCGTTAACGAGCGGCGTCATGATTAAACCCTTTCACCGGGAAGGTTCTAACTTAACTAGATAGAGCAAATAGGGCAATGTAGGGTTGTGTGAATGTGCTAATTAGAGTCTGATTGTGGAACATCCATCCGAAGATGATTATACACGTAAAAGCCCTCGCAATCGGATAACGTTCCACAGGCATAAGTAGCTTGAGTTAAGGTAAAAGAAAAGATACGTTGTCCAGGCGAGTGGGTGGTGATCTTGGTGACGGCGCTGAAGCAGATCACGGGGCACACGCAGAGCGGCCGCAACATGTCCACCGAGGAGATATTCGACCTGTTCACGTCGCGCAACCTCAAGATGGAGCACTTTGGCATCATATTCATATGGGCGCATGTAGTGTCGCTGGGGGTCTACTTCTCCATAGGGGGCTTCCTGCACGTAAGTTTGGTCAATTTCTTTAAAAATCTACTTTATTGGCTCTTCAAAATGAACATCCAACCCCTTGTTGAGGGGGAAACGATCATCTCCGACTTGAAAAATACAACGCTTCGAAATATTGAATAAGCCGCACATCTCATCCTTCCCCTGGTTTAAAAGATATTTGTTTGATGAATCTTTGGTATGTAATTTAAGAGCACGTTAATTATAACTGATTACTTGACACCTCAATGAAGAAGATCCATTTATAGTCACAGAAGCCTTTCAGTACTCTAATAGTAATTTAATAACTATTCAACTTGTTTCTCACATAGTTCATTAAAATCAATTTATGTGACCCACTCTGCGCTCAATTTACTGTTAACGCTGGTGATGTTGAGTAATGTTGACTCAATGGACACTTACAATATTGAAGTTACAACTTGTCGAAAGCACTTAGAACGTCTTAAATTGTAATATACCAATGTGAAAAAAACTTAATTCCCGAAGGATTCATCATTAGATGTTGCAGATAACACTATACCAGCGCACCGCGCGCGGACGGGATGTTCTTCCGGTGACCGCTTAACACACGCTTTCACTTTACCTGTATTCTATTGCTTAGGAGGACTTCTTTTTCTTCTTCGTCGGTATCACTCGTAACACAATGGTCGTGGACATTACTCTCTGATGATAGAAGGATTACACAGAACTAAATGACGTTGTCACTTTGTCATATATAATGTTGTTTCTTTAAGATTAGTATAGGGTCAGTGAGTATACGAGGCGATACACCACGAGATATACTGGTAATACGTCCCCTTCCTACTTATACAATATGACTTACGGACATTTTTTAACGTGTCTTAAAAAAATTCATAAGGGTGAAGCCTAAGACCGAACGCGATGACGAGTCACTGTCGAAGCCCTTTGCCCAATCTTGTGGCAATAGGATGTTAAAAATAAAAATTCTAATTAATTGTAAACTCGCTAAGTAAGGTGCGAATGAGGTTAAACATATCTATACCATACACTGGAAAACGTGTGAACAGTAAAGTTACGTGGGTTACAAATCCGTGTAGTGGAATCGGCAGGGCTGGGCTACGCGGCAGCGCGTCGGCCGTGATAACGTTATCTCTCTGAAAGTTATCCGAGCTAATCAAGCTTACCTGAGCGCGGCCACATCGCGCGCTAATCAGGCCTTATCGCGGGCGCGGGCGCGGGCGCGGGCGCGGGCGCGGGCGCGGGCGCGGGCGCGGGCGCGGGCGCGGGCGTTGGCGCGGGCGCGCACGACGCGGACAGCTTCTTTCACAAAGCAATGTGTGCCGGCCGGTATCGCGCGTACGTCACAGACCCCACCACCCTTTGTCACACCGTTGGTCGGCTGCAATAGGCGGTGCAGTGGTACCCGCCTAGACCGTCTGCGGCATCATAGACTTACCACCGGTGCGGTACCAGTAACAATCTATCGATGGGCACAGCGGGGGAGGTAGATACAGGCTATCTCCTCACGTGTGACATCATGGACCGCCTGCAATATCTCCGATATAATTAATATCTATAACATCTATCATTAACAAAGGAATAGATTTTCGGTAGTTATTATTTTTTGTTTAATTAGTCAATTATCACGTCCTTAGCACTTTCATATATACTTTTTTTTATAATAGAAAGAGTTCCCGCTGCGTGTGTTGGGTCAGGGCCTTTACATTTCTAGACACCTAACATCCAGCTTAATTACATACATTAATTTCAACACTCTCTTCTTTCATTATTTCTTATCTTTCTTTCCGAAACTTATCTTTCACACTTCATTTCTACTGTCATACTCCATCCCATTTCCTTATTTCATACCTCCTGCTGAGTGAAGACCATCGTCTCGTCGTCTCGTCGTCTCGTCGTCTCGTCGTTTGCGTTGAAACAAATCATCCCCTGTTGCTGAAACAATTCATACTGTGTCATTTTATTTCCTTCCTTTCTTCTTTCTTCTATTATTTTTAATTTTTTTACATATTTTAGTTTTCGTTATTTGTATACATTTTAATTATTCTTGTCTTTATTTATTTCTATTTATGGCATCAGATTTAACCTTTTTTGCGTACTCTACAAATACTTGGCGACTTCCGTCCTCAGTCATCAGAGAAGCTATTACTCCCATTCCTATCCTTTTCCCTATTCTTATCTCACGTCACAGGGGCACGCGGGACTCTGCTTGTGCTTGAACCTGTGAAGGTACTCGGAGCATTCCCCGTGCCCAGTGAACATCTGGGCCAGGTGGTCATTGAAGCCGTTGCACCTTCCACGTACCTCCTGTTCCATTCACCAAGCGTCCAGGTTTTACATGTTATCAGTTGTTACAACCGTACGGAAGTTCTTTTCCAATAAATATTGTAAATGATTTATAACCAAAACTCTTAAAGCCAAAAACCAAAAGCTTTGGGCGCGTTTTATGATTACTTAATTGAACAAAAAAAATATTATATTGAAACTAATTTTACCTTCATTAAGTTTCTCTTATACGTCCGAGCTACTTGGACGTCGTTTTTAAGAATCTACCAATTTTTTCCCATAATATTATTATGATAACAACTTGGGCTACAGCAGCATTGCAAATAACTATTTTTAGCTGGCTACAAAAAAACTTACTAGCACTACTATACAGAAACAGAGCTTAGACCCGGCTCCACGGCCACAGTATCAGATGAACTGTAAGTCAATGTGACCACCGCACGCTCAACATCATCAGCGATCAGAGTTCGATACAGTATCGCATTGTTACAAAGTATAATATTTTAACAATGTGTCTCGTTACCATAGCAATCGATAATGATAGTACCCGACTACATTTAGCAAAACTATTGTTCTCCGATATGATGCACAGGTTCTTCGTTAGTACATTCTATATTTTATAAAACAAGATGGCCGCCGTCCGCCACAGCGTTACTGTTGTTATACACATATGCACAAATCGCAGAAATCCTACCTGTTACACTTTCCATACAAGGCTTGTTCCGCGTGTACCATTCGATATCATTTCGGTTTAACACCCGAATTACTCGATATCACAAAACTTGTACTTACTGTACGAGACTTGTCTCACCACAGCGCAGGTGACCAGCCACCAGCGCGTCGCTCCTCGCCAGTACACTGACAAGTAAAACACCTAAAATCTAAACCCATACATTCAATTTTATCCATTTTTGCTGATCTTGTTCAGTAATTGTGTGAAACAGCTGTGAAACATGGTATCTGTAACTAAATTTCAGTGGTACTTCTACATGCAAAGGAAACACTTGGCTCACGAGTGGAAAATCCAGCCTAGCAAGTGGCTGAGTCCGGAACTGGAGCGGCACGAGATAATGGTGGGCACCATATCGCTCCTGATCGTGGGCAGCTTCTCCGCCTTCCTCGCGTGCTACATCTACAACGGGAACCCGTCCACGGTCTACTACCAGTTCGACGAGTACGGCTGGACCTGGTTCTTCTTGCAGTTTCCGGTCATATTCATTTATATGGTGTGTACATTTATAACTCGTTGGATATTTAGTCTGTGTCGTTTTACTGGAACTTTAGAGATGTACTAATAATATTTGCTATAATCTTAGCTAGGCGCCCTGAGTTGATGATTCAGCATGATGAAGAAATCAATCTCACGCAAAGAGAAGAATATTATAGTCTTCTCTATGTACCAATGCCTTACAACCACCTTGCCTCGGTTAGATTAAAAATATACATGTGCCTATTTATTTAATTTCAACATTTCTATTTCAGGATTACACGACTTACATCCTGCACCGCTTGTACCACACCCCATGGCTGTACAAGCGCTTCCACAAGCTTCACCACAAGTACAAGCAACCCACCGCATTCTCGGTGACCGCCATCCACCCCGTGGAGATCATGCACGTTCAACTTACCTCCTGTTTGCCTTTGTTCACCGTCCCAGTACATTGGAGTAAGTTACATGAACACTATAAACACTTTATATTTACTTAAGTAACAACGATCCTGACGGCTACATCCCCTGCAAGTTAGATGAGCTTGGGGACTGCCCAACGAACTCCGACTTAAAGTTTTTATCGAACTTTCAGTGCCCTTCTACCTGGTCGCCCTCTACAACTACTACCACGGGATTATCGATCATTCAGGAATTAATTTTAAGTCTCAGTGGTGGCAGCCGTGGCAGCCGGACGCCGAGTTCCATGATCAGC
Source organism: Troides aeacus (assembly GCA_033220335.2). NCBI lineage: Eukaryota > Metazoa > Arthropoda > Insecta > Lepidoptera > Papilionidae > Troides > Troides aeacus. Next base: position 420,826 of record CM067277.1, on the reverse strand, counting down.
ATCATGAATTCTTCCACTGTAACTTCGGTTTCAATATGTCCTTATGGGATAAGGTAACAGAATTTATTGTTATACGTAAGACATTTTTTATTTAGATGTGTAAAACTGAAAACAGTTTTTCAGCATCGCGTAGCTGCAATACGTGTAGAAGCTTTGGAAGTAACGTCTCTTTAGCGCAACATGGTGGAGAAATAAGACTGAATATGTTGGTTAATGGAAACAAATATTACTAAACATTTGAAAAAGCTCGTATTTGATATATCATATGAAGAGCTTATATTCCATTCCGCAGATTTACGCTAAATAAAACCATAAAAACAGGTTTTTCATTTGGCGCATGCATCTTTCGCATTAATGTTATTTCTGCCTCCAAATAACAATATTCTACATATAACTTGCTACGGTTTCAAGGATAATGTAACTAGTAAAATTACTGAGGTAACGAGAATTAGCATCTTATAATTTAAGGCGACAAGAACAATGTGATTTTTACATCATTCTAAGGCGACGCACGCTGTTATGGGCGGATGCATGAGTTATATCAAGTGATCTTTATGCTTTTGTGCTATCTGTTCGTCAACTGAAAAAAGACAATGATAAATAAGGATTATCGTTTCTGATTTTTTATTGTAGTGACGACCCTCTAACGTCCCACGGTCCCACGGTCCCACTGACCCAAAGGACCTACAGACCGAATCGCGGGAACGCGTACGCGGGCTAGCCTCTGTTCGACTCCACGAACACCTTCTTGACTCTTTGTAAATAATCGGTCCTTTATCCTTATCCGTATTATTGCCACTGTCCCTGAACATGACGTTAACACCGCATTATATACTGTAACACTCCGAATTTGTGTACGTGTTCGTGTAATGCTTAAGGTTTGTGGTTACAGATACACGGTACCATGAGGAAGAAGAATCGCGTGTACACCGAGAACACGTTCCACGGGAAAGCACCGCTGGCGGACTCGCCGGAAGCGCAGGCGCTGGCCGCCGCGGAGCCGGACGCGGGGGAGCAGCTCGGCCAGAGCAGAGCGGGCCTGAACGCCGGCTAGCGCGCCGCCGGCGCCGGACACGGGCAGCGGGCAGCGGGCCGGACGTACTCATGTTGTTTATAAACAGTCCTTCACTGTGATGCACGGTCCGTGCACAATGTGATGTGCATGCGATACTTTGTCAGAACCTTAGGATTATACGTTAGACTTATTGTTATTTAAATATATGTTAAATGCGTCAAACGTATTTATTGTATGCGTCGAACTCACCCCCCAAGGAACCCAGCAGCAGGGGACGGGGGACATCTCAATCGGATGGATCTGTTCGCGATAAAATGGTCGATTGATTTGAAACAGTTATTTTTATTTATTTATGTATTCGTTTTAGTACGAGGCGCGGGGCGGTGCGGCCGTTGCCGGAAAACCACCAGCTCATTTCATTACTTCTTCAATTATGAAATTTATGAGATTATTATCTACGCGGTCAGTGTTAGACTGGAGAATGTATTGACCTCGTACATGATTTTTTCTATCCATCGAAGCGACGAGACGTGGCGCTAGCTAAAACGTTATACACAACACCGCGTTGTGCTTGTTGCTTTGATACATAAGATGTTAAGCCTCGTTACCCCTTCAAACCGGAACACAATAATGTTTGCACAATACTGTTTGACGGCAGAAATAGGACCTGCGGTGATACCTACTTAGATGGTGTTCGGCAACAGAGGCCTACCACCAGTGAAATATAACAGAGATAACTTTTCAGATTTTCACTGAGATTTAACCTGTCGACCAAGGTAGTTACGCTTCCAACTACCATCCGTGAATTCAAATAACTAAAACGGATTAAGAGAAATCTAAGATTAAACATTTGTAGTTCAAATTTCGCCGACTGTACCCGCACCTTTCCAAATTCACGGGCTTCGTTTAGAAACACCGCCTCAGCTTCTGAGCGGAGGCGGGTGCCCGTGTTTGCTCAGCCGCTTCAGCTCCATGCTTACACGACACCTTCAGCTCGTATCCCACATGCTGATTTACACCGGCGACGTATTCTCTTACAAATTTATTCACAAAACTGCACATCAAACTTTTAGATGTCTTTTTTATGTATCTAAAAAATCATTGGCAACAAAAAATTTCATCTGAAATAAAAATCCGTCTTTGATGAGCGGCACAAGAAAAAGTTATCGTCTTAAAATAACGTAATAGCTTTACATGGAAAATGTTATCCTCGGCTCCTTTTCAAAGGCAGGATCGGTTTCTTTAAAATTCTTGCTTCTATTTTTAATATCTTTACTAGTCGTTAAAGTACTTTCTATTCATACGAAGTTAATTTGAACGTTTCATGAAAAATAAAACCGTGGTTACTTTTTACTCGTGCGACAGCCTCCTTTGGGACTAGACTAGTTATGAGAGTGTACCCGAGACATTATTGTACACAAACTGTATAATCACCCAAAGTGTATCTGCAGAGGCTACCAGCCGCGCAGTACACGCCGACACAGTTTCATTCCGTTCCGTGTACCAGCTAGTTCCGAGCCGTCGGGGCAGTAACGTTACTTTAAAACGGAGCGAATTAAAAACTTTTTATTTTACTTTCAACGAGCTTCCTTTAATTAAGACTCTTTTAAAATAGAGAATGACCTCCTTTACAGAGTAGCCTCGCGTCTGTCCGGGCCATCGCTCCAGTCGGCGCGGCGGTGCGCGACCCGACCTCTTATTGAATATGTAAACAAAAACACCTAGCACAGTTTCCTTGTGTAAGACAATACTTTGTGGTCCGATATTATCATCTTGTCAATGTTTAATTATAGATATAATTAAACATTTTTAATCATTTCAGCGCCATCGATCATCTAGTGATAATATAGTGGCTATTATGTCATCTTCATGTCACCGGAAATGAAATTATTACATATCTTACGAAAGCTCCAAAAAGTAAAAAAAGAAACAAATTAACAATTTACCTTTTGACATGAAGTGTCCAAATATTAAAATAAGTATTTAAACCAGCATCACATCAATCTTCTTAGTGGAAGGTTAAAGATGAAACATCATCAATCATCAGGGGGATACACCCCCGAGCAGAGCGTTATTCAAAGTTGGACAAATTCACAAATTTTTAAAGCATCAATCCATTTACAGCACAGGCTTCGTTTTCAAAGCTTTCCATCCTTTCCCCAATTTCCCTTTGAGGCTTAACAATATCGGCCCCTTTTGTTGGCTTAGTTTTTCACGACCTCTGTTTAAATGTCGGAGGCTCTCTCGGACGGTTATTTACCTCTGTGGGTAGAGAAAAATTGTTGAGAACATATATTGCGCCCCTCGGGCGGACGTGGTGATTTAAATGTTACTTATTTTTATGAGTTTTTCGTACCCTGATGGTATGCTTGCGATACGTCTACGCTTAACAGTGTATTATATGTATATATATATACACTCTGCTTACCTTGTTGTATTGAGATGGGAGAGGATAATTCTCGTCATTTGAGTAATTACACTAGGTACAGCATCCTCTAAACCTGAACACATTAACATTAGCACAGCGCTGCTATCTTGCAGTCTACACCAATCCAGTACTACAACAGGATCTAAGACCTGGCGGCTAGAATATATACTATAGTAGTAATCACCTAGGCAGTTTTCAGCAACAGACACATCTACACCTAGTTAATTTTAAAATGGAGTCCCGCACAACAACTCACGGGACCCAAGCCAGCCTCGGTGCTCGTGGTGCACCCTGCTAATGAACAAACAAGGCTCTGGCTACCGCCAACCCTCATTGGGCCAGCGTGGTGGGAAATGACGCAAGTTCCCCCATATGAACCCCTACAAACGACGCCTCCCGGTGCTGGCCATGCGGGCAACAAAGGACCGATCGATGTGAGGATCTTTGGGGGAGAGCTATGTCCAGCAGTGGACGTCTATCGGCTCATAATGATGATGATTTAATTATTGGTCTTTACTTAATTTAATATTGTTATTTAACATTTTCACATAATTGTTATATTTAAGGCTATTCAATATCCGCTCACAGTGGCTTTTTCTACCAATTGCATGGCATACGTACACGTGTTGCGGTTGCTTACTTCCGTAGCATAATTTAAATTTCATATAATTTCGTAGGTCTAACGAAGACAAGTAAAACAATACCCGCGCCGGCGAGCCTGTCCAAGTAATATTTCTTTACCCAGCAGCTGCGCGAACTTCGCGCGCACCACTAAAAATTATAAATGGCTGCAACAAAAGCTCGCTGTCCGCCCATTACTTATTTTAATATACCGCGGCGATGTAAATAATTACCTACGATTAAGAACATTTGTTTTTGTACACGGCAGATGTGAATGAAACGTGAACATTTATTGATGGTAAGTCTCTGTTACCACCGCAGTGCCTGTGGCAGCCGACAAATGGTATTGTGCAAACATTACTGTGATGCGGTTTGAAGTTCTAGCTAGTAGAACTACTGGGGTAACGAGACTCAACGTGTCACGTGTCAAGGCGGTGTGCACGATGTGGTACAGTGTATGCCATTGTAACGCGATACATTCATTTATAAAAATTAATTAATGATACTAAAAAAAAATACATCAAGTATTAAACAGCGCAAATAAAATTTATTGAAATTTATAAAGATGAAAATATAATTCAACGAAAGTTAAAGAGTTAAATAGATGTTTATAAAATATAAAACTATACAAATAAATATATTTAAAATTATTTTAAACAAACTTTATTTTATATCTAAAATACGAATATATATAAAGAAGTTAAATATGGAAAAAGCATTCATTGTGATAAATAAAAAAGTTAAAGTATAATAGTTGGGTGTTCGTGAAACGTCCCAAGGACGTAATTAGGAACAGTTCGTGTATCGGCCGGCCGTGCGGGCGGCGGGAGAGCGCGCGCGGCGGAGACGCACGCACACACGGGCACGACTACGCAAACATGTGGCGGCCGAGTATAAAAGTGTGAAAGTCTCTAGTGATGAATTATTGTTTAGCTCGCGGATACCGGATCCGCGAGCCCTGAGTCCGATGAAGCCGCTATAGTTGTCAATAAAACTGCGGCGAGAACATCACCATAAAAAAAAAGTGATGAGTTATAAAATATATATCAGTTCGAATTGCGGAAAAATATGAGAATGCAAATATTAATGTATTATGATACAATATAATAAAGTAAGACTGTGAAGGTCTTTAAGATTAAAATTCATAAAGTATACGAATTCGAACCGTGTAAAACGGTGCATCGCAAAATTAACATATAATATATAATATTATAACATCTAGTTGGTGGAGAAGGCAGGATGCCAGTCGGGTGTAGTTGGCGGTTATTTAAGTAACTACTTGATTATACTCCGGTTCGCGAAGAGTGTTAGATAGCACTTCGGTGATACCAAAATACTCAGAACCTTGCCTTAGTGGCTTGCCACTATGATACGTCGTGTTTAATAATATTTGTTTATTCCAAAGTCAACTCGAACTGTGTCGATGCACTATGAGGTAGCGGAAGCGGACGTGAGCTACTGCCTCGATGCTTATCAAACATTGATATTGCGTCTTGTCGTAGCGGGACGGTTGCACCGTTACTGAACTGATGCGTCTTACAGATCTGTGCGGTCTTACAGGCTGAGGACTTTTGCAAGATATTGATGTCTGCTGTGATGTCTTGTGCGTCTTTCATGATGATGTGCGCTGATGATAGTCGATTGTATGTCTGTCGCAGTTCAGTGATACGACGTCTTCGACGATCACGGGGTTAAATGTCACTTTTGAAGGTTACGCCTTGCGTTATGGTTTGACACTTATCTTATTAGATTTTTCCAAGTCGGGTCCCTTGATGACGGGGCTGCAGACTGTCTGCCCTCCCTATTTTATGGTAATTTGCAAATAAAGGCCTCAATAGCTCCCCATCTTTTAAGATATGTGGCGAGGTGTCGGTGGGCGAGACAAACTTGATCAAAACAACATTTTACTCAACGACAAATACTCTATGCCTGATGGCGCATAATAAAAATAATATTTATTGGCTGTATCCACTACAGTGGTTAGCGGTGTTATGCATTTACTTCATGAATAGTGATAGCTGGTGGGAATACAATCTCTCAAGGCTGCAATGTAATCGCTTTGCCATTCTATGAGGTGAGCAATGAGCTCTCGAATGCACTCCGCGGATTGCGATCCGTGCTGACTACGTAGTTGGTGGTGAAGTCAATTCCAACACTTTACAATGTGTCTGCAAGTGCACCTGGCTAGTGAAGGTGGTGGCTCGTACAAAGGAATAACCTTTGGGTCAGAGTACCCTTTATATCTATTATATGTCCTGGAATGTGCGCTGACATACACTGTATATCTGGTTATGGTTGTGTCTTGTGAGATGCCTACTCACATTGCCATGCGCAATTTGATCACAGTTTGTGCTTACGCACTAACAATGAGCCGAGTGCTCTTCTACTGGTTCGCCAGTAAACCTTGCTGTGGAATGCGGTCCGAGGCCAATTAAACTCCCCCTGTTTCGGGAGTGGGGGGGAGGGGTAGTATTTGGTTGGCGCTCACCGCATATGGCGGGTCTGTTTACTGGAGCCGTATGCCATCCCCACATTTTTTTAAATATGTGAGGAAGCGAACTTAAACACTTGTGTTGGGGTCTTAAGAATTAACAAATATTGTAAACCCGTAAGTGGAGCCCTTTATAACCCGCAAGATGTGGAGCCCTTTACAAGCGTGAAGGGATTGTAAATAACGAAACAAACCACACAAACAGCATCAGAATATCTTAACAAATGTTCATCCTTCTATATAAACCTAAAAGAACTAAATATTACTACAAACACCACGTAGAACAAGCTCCTAATCGAGACGATCACAAATTAATATAAATCATTAATGACCAAAACATAAACATTAATCATACCACAAAGAATAGTTTGCATCATCCTGGTCCAGTAAAGTATGATTTCCTGAGTACTTAATATTGTTTTAAAAATATTTAAAACTTATTATATTTAAGAAAAAGGAACAAAAGGTTGTACCATCTGAACAAGCGCTACGTTGTTACGAGCAAACGAAACGCTTACCGTCAGGTGAATGTCTCGCTCGTCGTCGTCTCGTCGCTTCCAAGTATTCTAATACAGGTCGTTATTATCATCATCGTCATGAACCGAACCCTGCTTCCGGCGTGACCAGCACCACGTCATCTGCATTCAGTGACTCCTTCCGATATTTACCATTTGAATGGTTCACCCGGGGCCGACCATTCTCGCTGCGACGGTATTGTCTGCAGTTTTTATTCTATCAACACTGTTCGCAAAGTATCCAAGGTATTTCGTTCCACCCAAAATATTTAAGTAAATGTTGACTTAATTTATTAAAGAAACGCAAGTACCGCAACGTAAGCGACGCGCAGACCCTGAGCTATCTGCTGGGACGGCCTTTAACTCAATTTATACAAATGGAGGTGCTGGGGCGCAGTTTCAGTGGCGGCGGCGCGCTGGTCCGCAGCACCCCTTCCTAACGAACGGGTCGCGCCCCTACCTGCCTCGAATGTAAATTAAAGTTTTTATTTCTGATGTAAGCTTGTTACATCGTCTCCTTATATGTTCCAAGGACAGCATCACGTCCACCGGAAACTGTTTTCGCTCTCTGATGATGTTGTTGAAGAGTCTTCTAATCTGTAGCTCTCTGGCCTAATGGTTAGAGCGTGCGGCCTTCGTTCCGAAGGTCGCAGGTTCGAATCTCAGCATGTAGCGATGACTTTAATATTTAAGTTATGTACATTTGTGAGCTTCAGTTACAACAGCGAAATACAAACGGTGAACGAAACCATCGCGAGAAAACCTGCACATGAACTAGAATTTGTTCTAAGGTGTGTGTGAAGTCCCCCACCAATCCCCATTGGGCCCGCGCGGTGACTATGGCCCATCGCCCTCATATTGAGGGTAGGCCTGTGTCCCAGCAGTGGGTACGTCAATTGGCTGTTATAGAAGGCGTAACGCGGTACAATCTGTGCGCTACGCCGCCTTGTCGTATTGCTAAGAGTCAGTCAGATCAGATCCAAAAGAAATTACTTGTTTTATTAAAATACCGAAGTATGTTCGTGGATAATGTCCAGCTATGGCCGATATCCATATTTTGTGTTCATAAAGATTTTATTACTTCGGAAGGCACTTCGATCCTGTTTAATATAACATTGTCTTCAATTATTTAATAAGTCAAGATCTTAATAATGTTTTGTGTATGCCCAAACATGGACATATCAAGCAATGAACTGGATCACAGACGGTGCGTAATTTTATGAAATGATAGCAAATCTCCGCTGGTCGGAAAACACGTTAAGGACGATTTGTGTATACAATAATTGTTTTATTTTATTTAACGTTACACGTGTCAAATTTGTAGCAAAGCATAGCTGTAAAGTAGGCAGCCGGTGGTAGCTCTCCGTTACCGGAGAACATCTAGGTAGATCCCATCGCAGCTCTTATTGCAACCGACAAACAGTACTACTCAAAAATTATTGTGTTTTGGTTTGAAGGGTGCTGTAGCTAGTGAAATTACTGGGACAACGAGGCTCAACATCTTATATAATATATCAAGGCGACGAGCACAAAGTGGTGCAGTGTGCAACATCCTAACTAGCGCCACGTTGTTACAGGCGGGCTTAATGTTAGGTAAGTATCCCACTCGTTCCGAAGCTTTCTTGAATAAAAAAAAAATGATCGTCATAATGGAAACAACACTCGAGCAGATAAAACGGAAGTGTTTAACTAAGCAGTTAGGACAGGCACCCGGCGCCGGTAATTGCGCTACTTTTAATGAACTTAATAATTAGGATCTTTAATCTACTTTCAAATTACTTCGTTTAGAGCTCACTTTCTTTTTGTATTGTATGTAATTAACATATAATTATAATTGCAATAGATCGCTTACGATTAACTTGACGTATCTATGTACAAGAAGTATTAATGTAATATGGTGTATCCGACAGTTAACGCAGGTAGTGAAATAATCGAATAAGTTAAGGACATCGATGGAGCAGTTGCAGTGCAGTGTGAGGGGCGCGGCGGCACGAGCTGATGGCATTCCTGAAACTTTCAAAGTGCATCACTACAGAGCAATTGAAAGACTTGGACTTAACAGATATAAGATATTCCCTTTGGAACGGAACGACTTTCGAGCTCAAGAGAACTTTAAAGGTTGTCGTTCAGTTAACAGGAAACTTTTTTTTTACTATTAGTTACCGGTGTAATTTGTAGAAAGAAAAAGAGCCTTGTTATTCTTTAAACTTCTCGTACCTTCGTTACCTGTATTTTGTATATACTCCTAACTATTGTATGATACATTGAACTTATCACAGTACGCCAAGCTCGTCACTAGCGCGGGGTCACGGACACCGGGAGCACAACGAACAGTTCATTGTTTAATTTAAACAAATATCTTTATTGGTATTTGCTTCACAAACATTGACAGGGAACGACGTCGAGAGCCTGCCGTGCGCTGTGTGCGCTGTGTGCGCCGTGTGCGCCGTGTAACCGGACGTAATTGATACGTATCCAATAACGCGGCGTCCGGACGGACCGACCCCGCCTAATACAATCGGCAAACATCAATGTTAAACAATGGGACACGTAGACAATGTGTCAGTTTGTAAATCACCACCCCGTGGTGTTGTGTGTGCGGGTCAATTTCACTGCACTAGGGTTACATTCATTTGATTTTCGTGACGTGACCGTGCGTGACCGATCGATGTGGAGATCTTTGGAGGAGGCCTATGTCCAGTTGTGGACGTCTATTGGCAGCTGATTATGGTGATGATGATGTTAGAAATGGTCATGTAAATTTGAAGTGTCTGTAATGCATCTCTGTAAAAGATGTTGGTTTTCTAGAATCATATTAAAAGTGCCTTAAAAATATCATTTGCTATTTAAATAGCTATTTCACAGTATTAGCTATCCATCAACTATATCTATGTCATCCTCTCTGTATGGGGATGTACTTCTGCTCACTCTGTCAGTTGGGCCTCGCTGGCACTACCTCACTGCGCGGACTATGCAAACTCCCTCCAGATTAACATCATAGCTTTTGACTGTAGTTGAAAAGATAATTCTAGCGTATTGAAAAGTTTTGATGCTTACAGATAAGCGGATTGTGGATTATCAGGAAAATAATCGATTGTATTGCGGTGAATCTGCAAATTGATATTTATAGTATTATCACGTATATATTCATTGTTCTGTTGCAGTTTTAGAAGCACAGTGGTTTCTAGTTGCCGTGGCGGAGGGTATGAAAAGCAGTTTGAAAGCTGACAGAGAGCACGTGGCACTCGCCTGCGCACGGACAGACGGCTCGATTTGCTCACTTAAAATATTATGAAAGCAAGTATGAACTGGGTCGCGCCGGAAGGAAAAATTTAGGCCACGCCGCGTAATGTAGACGCGCATTAAAATTATTTATGGTTAATAACTTCAAAGCGCACCCCCACCCTGACATGTTAATGGCCAGCGTATGTAAACTTATACATAGTACAAACATTTTTGACACAAGTTTATTCAACGGAAATGATAAAGCTCACTAAAAAGCTCATTTAAAACCGCTTCTCTCTATTGTTCAGCGCCAACTCAAAATTAGCTAACATTAGCGGCACAAATTATCGGGACTAAACTACTTTATAACTAAACTATTTGGCGGGTTTCATTTAGTTTTTATGTCCTTACACATTCTAAGTTCGGAACTAATATCGTTTTTCTCTTCAAAGTTTGTACCGAGCGGTCGGTTCAGAGTTTTCGTAGCGGTCTCGATGTATGCGAAGTTGTTGATCCAAATGAACAACTCATCAATAAATATTTACGTACCAATGTACCAACGTACCAATGTACCAATGTACCAATGTACTCCTGGAACAATAGTTGGATTTTTTTTTAAATTATTATATTAACGATAAACATATTAGACTAGTTGTAAAATAAGTGACATCGCCCATAGCGCTGTTGTTTTTGATTTTCATATAAGCGGTTAATCGTTTATAGGATTTAAATTTATCATCATCTTATACTTTGAAGAGTATCTATAATAAATTGGTCACTCGGTGTCGCCGGAGACCGTCCGGGTAGCTCCGCCGCCGCCGCAGCGCCTGTTGCAGCCGACAGACAGTACTGTACAATCACTACCGTGTTCCTGTTTGAAAGGCGCTGTAGCTAGTGCAATTACTGGGGTAACAAGACTCAACATGTTATGTCTCAGGCGACGAGCGCAGTGTGATGCAGTATGCGGTGCATACCGTCTTAACTAGGGCCAGGTTGTTACTGGCGGACGGATCATCTCCTGTGCTCATCTGTGTGCGATTCAAAACAGAAGTCTGTATCTCCGATTGAGGCGGGGCGGGAGCGCAGTGAGCGCGGTGAGCACGGTGAGCGCAGTGAGCGCAGTGAGCACAGCGGGCGGCGGTCTCCGAGTTTTCACTTGTTGTGCGATGTGATGTGCGCGCGCACCGCAGCGGGCTCGCGGCACTTATTTGATTTACTTCCTGAAGGCGGAAGGCTGTTTATGTATTATGTAATGAATTGAATTGAATTGTTTATAAGCGAAAACATTATATAATTACGCAGCCGTTTAACGGCCCGCAAAGCAGCTTACAATAATAGGGTACATTGATATTGGAGTGGATCAATTTCATAGATGTAGACATAATGAATTGTTATAGCTCGTACGCCCCGCGAGCATTGTTCGCTTAATTAATATGCGTAATTGGGTTCGAACCCACCGCCCGGAGCCGCTGCCATCGTGTTGCGAAGTTCACACAACTACACCATTATGTTGGCTCGTTTTGTAATACGTTGGCCGGGCTAAATGGCTGTGCGTTTGAAAACTCATTCGACTCTATGGATGTTCATTAAACACTCCCGGCAAAACATCTCAATTAAAATCTAGTACCGTTCTGTGATAAATAAGAGCAGCCTCTTTTTAATTCTGTTCTGTTCAGGTTTATATTAAAATTCACTTAAATTTATTCAAACACTCTGGTTAGTAATATTTGTATTGATATTTATGTTCTCTTTAATAGACCAGACCTTTGCATCAATATGCCGTAATGATGCGACGGATAGATCTCCAGCGCAAGGATGCAACGTTTTTAATTTCTGAAGGTCCCAGGTTGTTCTAACAATATGTGGTAAGGGTAACGTGTAGGAATTTTATACAAATGTATAGATATTCTATTAAATATGCAGTTATTGTTATAGTTTTAGATGCAGCTCTAACAAAAGCTAAAGAACGATTCTGAAACTTAAGTGTATGTTATTCCATATAAAGATGTAATTCCTCTTGTAAGTCGGTGATCTCGAACAAATACGACGAAATATGTCAAAAAAATTAACTGGCTGTTACTAGGTTGGTGTATCTTACCAGAGCTAACCATATTATCACTTAAAGTTAGGTTGGATCGATGATAAGCGGTTTTTCATTTATATATTATCGCCGATTACAAGGTATTGTAACTTCCCAGCGTTTTCATTTGAAAATTCGATGACATCTGGGCACTGGCGGGGTACCGGCAGACAGATTACAAATGAAGTCTACGGCCGCCGCCCACACGCTCGAAGGCTTTTTGTTAGGGTATAAAAATAAAATGTGGCCGGGGGTGCAGGCGGGGCAGCACAGCGGCCAGCTCTTTGCTGACAGAACTTTACACGCAGTTACTGAACCTCCAGCGCTACCTGAAGAGTTTTACAGACAATCGTTGCAAAATACCGTGCCAAAGTAGTTGTTGTAAATTTTAAGTTACTAATGCATAGTTTAATCACACGGCCTGACGATGGCCGACGGGCGGCGGAGGAAGCTCGGCGTGATCTGAAAGCGAGTTATAGCTAGAATAAAAACGATAACTTGAAAATGTTCTCCTTAAAAATATCCGTATAGGAGTATTTCTATAATGAACAGTTCCTTGATGCGTGCGTCCACCGCTCGCATACACACACATTTGGTACACCTTGGTTTTTTTAATACGAGTCGTATTAATGTATAACAGATATTACCATCATGTGGACGAATTTGGGCCACTTCTCCACAACGCTGGCCCCGTGCAGGTTGATACGAGCCAGAGGCTCGTTTGTTGATTAGTAGGGTGCAGGGTAGGGTGCTGGTGAGATTGGGTTCCGTCAGTTTTTGTACCCTCATATGAAACCATACAAACGACCCCTCGGTGCCGGGTGATACGGGCGGCACAGGACCGATCGAGGTGGGGATCTTCGTGGGAGGCCTATATCCAGATATATATATATGGAGGTTTACCGGCTGATGGTGGTGGCCGTGGTATTCTAAGAAATTTTCACGATGCACAGTCACGATTATGACCCAAAAGTACCATTAATCCTAACCATTCACAACACATTTCTGATTGAAACGCAGTAATTAAACAGAGATGCTCATATAAATGGAGTGTAATTATATGCTATAATTACCGACTAACATCTGTGAGATCGCGTGAAACGAGATGGAGAGAGAGACAAAAGTTGTCATAGAGCTGCGCCGCCGGAGCCCGAGGGCCTCACGAATCGCGTGTACACAGTACAGCCCATAAAAACTAATGACTATAATTCTGAAACAAAAGAGCGGAAGGGGTGCCGGTGCCGGTGCCGGGGCTGGCGCTGGGGCTGGGGCTGGGGCTGGGGCTGCGGATACGGTAACAGGAGCCCGGGTAATGCGAGCTTCATAATTATATATTTTTAAGTATCATTAAAATTGTGTAATCCTCCTTTTGTTTGTGGAGGGTTTAATTTTGATACAGCTCGAAGCAGCTGGAGCTTGTAACGTGCGACCCGAGCCAGTTACTCCACTCGTTACGTATATACCCTTAATATTGAAATTCACTACTCACTATTGAAAAAATGAGCTGTACTACATCGCGAAATGTTTCTTACTTTACCACAGGTGGTACACCTTGATTAAAATCGCATGCGATGATAAGTAAGGAATGGGTTCGAAGCAGTAGAATAGCTTGCCTCTCATGTGCTCACTCACCGGAACACGACAATTACATGGCAGGCAGATTGATAATATAATGACGAGACCTGTTGGTTCATGAAGCCGTACAACGATCCAAACTTCACCACGTATGATCACGTACTGGGGATACACCTGTTTGAAGAAAGCTATATCGTGGCTGAGGAACATGAGGGAGTGGTCCGGGTCGCGAGTCCCGCCGTACTGTTCCGCCTGGTAAGGGACCGGGCGAAACCTTCGCTAGTCGGAGAGGCACCTTAAGAAGAAACAGATAGCCGCGCCACGGAGGCTGTAAAGCAAGCGGTTAAACCTATAAATAGACAAACTTTACGGCCGTTTGTACTTTTTTCAATTGTATTGCGGGTTATAAATGTTGATGAAACATTTTACTCAATCACGAGGGTTTTGTTACACAGCAGTGGCGCGTCAGCCCAATTTGTATCGTGTGGTACTTGGCGATGGTAATTTTCAGATTCGGTAACATGTAATCCAGTGTTAATAATAATAAAAGGAGAGAGTTTAATAAATTTTTTTCAAAGCCTAAAATAGCCCAGTAGATTTACGCAAGCAGCAAGATTAAAGTGGCCTAATGTAAGCCGGCCCGGACGTTTCCTTGCAGGGGACGCAAAAAGCTCTGGCTAAGTTTAATTGCCTTAATAAATTTGACTTAAGAGATCGTCAAGTTGTTACAGAAAAAGTGGAGGTTCAAGTTATAAATCAAAGCTCTCAATCTGTGATAACGCTTTTAGAATTAGAACCACATTTTGGGAAAAGAAAAAAGTATTTTATTTTCCCTTTATATCGGCTAAAAACTAAGTTGACCCAAAGTTTCAGCTGCTTGTAACCAAAGAGACTGGATCACGATAACACCGTTTTATGTAAGACGAACTGATGTTTTTGGTACAGAAGTAAACAATTTTTTTTAAAGTTGGCAAAAGATTAAGAAGCTTCTCTTGTCCTTCTTAATCACTTTTCTACAGTTAAGCGTGCATCTAAGATTAACCCTCGTCCGCTGACAGCTGACTTACCATCTGCAACACTGTACGACTCAAAAACCAGTTCATGACAAAACATTTACTCGTGCCAACGAGTAAACATGTTCAGGTCTTGATGACTTCCGGTTTCCGTGATAACACTACATGTTAACGGAAATAATTGAACAACTCACGCGGGCCGTCCAGTAAATAAACCCTTACCGGCGAATAAGCGGGAGAGACATCATATTAGCAATAAGGCATTTAATTCTGTACAAATCAACTTATGTACTTTACTTAACGAATCCAAAAATAAGGTTCCATTTGACTCCATTCGTTTCTGTATACGGCACACGGGAATTGTACTGACGTTTGGTAGAGAACGGGTTTTTTTATTTCTTCGCTTCACCATTTGTCTCGTTTTGTGACGGGGTCTGCTTTCCTACTTCTTTCAATAGACTTCGCTCTGTTTTCAACATTGATTTTAATAAGATTGAAGGTATTCATATCCTAACACTTTTGCAATTTTTATTTATTTAAATAAAGAAACAACAAACAATGTGCGGCGGTGCGGCGGTGCGGCGGTGCGGCGCTGCGGCGTGCACTGGCGCACACAACGATCGCAAGTGATCTACAAACCAATTAATGAAAAAAACAGTTTGAGCGAACGAGAATTCCGTTAAGTCTGATGAAGCGATGTCCAACCCTGAAGCTGGTAGAATATGATGAGAAATTATTTGAACATCTCATCTTGTCCGTTTGAATTTACCGCGAGTTAAATTTATTGGAAAGATCCAGGAGTATAATTTAATATAAATACATGACGTGTTACCTCATCCGGGCCGAGAGAACTTTCCGGGAACGTGTAAGCTGTACAATTTGGTTTTTGCCGGCTCGGGCGCTGAACAAGTTCAGCACTAACTCCCGTTGTTAAATTATAATACATTGGTTGGTGGTTTGCTTGCTGGAATTGTTAACTTTTTAGTCAATTTTTGTTTAATCGTTTTTATCTAGTGATAGGCAGTGACGGGTCAGCTGGACGTTCAGTCGGCGATTGATGCGCAGCAGACCCGCACACGACTTTCCTGCATTCGTGATAGAAGAGTAATGTTCAGAAACTTCACATTATAATGTGAGGTTCCTAGTAAAATTTATTTATTTATTTACTGATACACCAACAGCATAACATATTATATACTATCTTACGTTCTAGGTATAGGTTACAATATTAAATATGTATGCCTGTTACAGGTGCACACAGCTTTGGCCATAGTTTGAATTTAAAAACATCAAAATAAAGTGTTTGTATTACAATATATTTAAACCTTTAGTTTTCAAACAGTACGCTCGTTTATGTCAAAAATGTTGTTTACAAGGGCGGGAAATAACCCCTCGCAAGAGAATTTATTTAGAAAGTAAACCTTCACAAATAATGCAGTTCACTTGAATCTAAACTTTATTACATAGGAGTGTAGGGGGTCCCGCACACTAACTCACGGGACCCATGCTAATTTCACTTGCTCGTGGTGCATTCTGCTAATCAACAAACAAGGTTCTAACTTCCATCAGTCCGCATTGAGCCAGCGTGGTGAGTAATGGCCCAAATCTCCCCATATGAACCTCTACCTATGAAGATGGCGAGGATGCGGGCAGCGTAGGACCAATCGATGCGGAAATCTTTGTGGGAGGCCTATGTCCAGCTGTGGACGTCTATTGACTGATGATGAAGCTTATTATTACAAAATTATTTTATTTAAAACCTGCTAATTAGTTAAAGCCATGTCCGAGTTTACTAAGTAGTGAGGTAAAACCAGAACTACATTACCAGACATTCCCGTTCTATACAATTCTTAGTTGGCTGTTGCATCAGAAGAACATTTGTTTAGCTCGCGGATTGAATTTCGTTTGTAAGTGTAGTCACGCTGCACCAGAGATAACCCATTAGGTAATGTAGTGCACCAGGAAGCTCCATTCTACTTGTAGAGGTTCGGTTTCTTAATGAAGGGGTGGCCGTCCGTCATTAACCTGATTGAAATTTGTATATTTCAATGTTATACACACTGTCAGAGGGTTGCGGGCGTTTTTTCTTTTGATGTTATAATTAATATGTTGCAGCAATTTTACTGTACACTCATTTAAAAATCACAAATTAAACCAGATCTAGACGATGAGAGCTGGCTGCCAAGGCGGCTAGCTACGTTGCGAAGATCGCGTCCAAGGATCATAAAAGGGCGATGACATCGAGCCAATGATTCTATAAATCGTTGGAATAATCAGATTCTATAATTTGTCTCTATATCATTACCATGATGAATCGCAGACTGTAATGGAAACATGACACCCACAGTGACTTCCCAAGCAACCGGTTCTTCGCGATCCAAGTTTACTTACATTACACATAATATAATAACAAATTAGATATGAAAACGTTTGCTCTAATTATCCCCGTTACCGTGTATCGCCTAACACTAAAACAAAGTATTTAATTAATGAAACAGACTGGAGAGCGGAGCCGGCGCGGTGTTCAGTATAACGGCTCTCCACAGTACTCGAGCTGCTCGCTGCCGACCATCCCCTGTTAGGTTATGACGCTTCGCTGAAATGAACGCGCCACCCCGTTACGTTTACGGCACAATTTATAATTAAGGGTGTACTTAATGTTTTTAATCTACGAAGGAGTTACTGGAGGCTCAGCCTCCGAACCTACGTCCGTCTTGCAGCCGTTAAATATTAAAGTTCGATCGAAACTTGATGTTAGGTATCCTAAGTTATAACTTAAAATAAAATCAACTTGGCCACACGTTATCTGTTCTAGTTTCTATCAGAGTCGTGAAAAGGTAATTTTAAATTATTTTATTAATAAAGCATAATTGAGCAGAGAAATTGAGCAGCACGAGCCGAGGTCAGCGCGGCGCGGGCGTGTTGTGCTCAGGGAGGAACGGCATATAGCAAAGAAAGTAATGAGAATGATCGTGAATGGTTGTAAGGGTAGGGGAAGACCGAACGGAGTGTGGATGGATTGTGTGAAAGACGAGTGTGAATTCAGATATGACGGCTGATAGAATGATGTGGAGGAGAAGTATATACTGTGCCGACCCCACATAGCTGGGAAACTGGCACGAGGAAGAAGAAGATATTAATAAACAATAATCGGCTCTTTAAACTGTGCTTTTAACCGAATCCCAGTCATCTTGGTCTTGGTCGTGTGTTCTTCTACTCAAAGTGCCTATTCCACTAGTGAAGGTTGGCGATTAGCGTGGTACAGCCCGTTCTGTCTTTGGTTTGGCGGAACAATTCTGACGCCACAGATACGCCAGCTCATTCTGTGATATTCCTCAACCATGTCTTTTTCCTTCTCCCCACCTTTCGTTTTCCAGAAACAGAAGAATCGTGTAAACAAGAAATTTCTGTCTTCTATCTGCAGACGTTACTGTATTGTTATGTGATGGTTCTATATATAAAAATAATTAATGTAATTTCCGCCGATAAACAGCGGAGTATAAACATCACAGCGTTCAGGTTCGAAGGGCCCTATAATTAGTGAAATTACTGGGATAATGAGATTGACATCTTATATCTCAAGGCGACGAGTACAACCTGGAGCTTTGTATACCATTCTAACTAGCGCCGCGTTGTTATGGGCGGGCGTATCACTTACCACCAAGTGAACGTCTCGCTCGTCTCATTGAATAATAAAAAAAAAGTCTATCTACACTAAATCATTGCTAAGAAACCTCCTCTTAATGTTACTTTGTTCATAAATATGAAAGAATCTGCTATTCGTTACTAATCATCTCGTCCCCGGTACCCGTCCCGGCGCGCGCGGTGCGGCCGCTCGCGGGCGGTGCGCGCGGCTCTAATTACCTGCTCACCAAGCTAAACACAACATAATTAACGTGTAATTGCCGTCCGGTCTCGGGGGGTAGGGGGGAGGCGTGCAGTAGCTCGCCGCGGGGGTGTTTACGGCGGTTTAAGTGTTTAATTGACATCGCGCACTCGCTGCGGCGGTTGGGGAAGGTTTCTCTTTCATAAAAATGACGGAACGAGTAGGATATGCTTTTGATCGTGAATGCCTTACCCGGGAGACTGCAGTGCTTGTAAGGATATTTACACAACGGCACAATGTAATCAAATATACCAGCAGTTTCACAAGCACCATCTTTTACATCGAAACGCGGTAATCGCAGCGCACTGATTATTGATGAATTTTCTCATTGTTTCGCCTCGTTATTCGCAAATCCTTGTTTTAGATAATAATTCAGACTTTCCTGCTGTATGAAGCCTTTTCAAAATAATTTTGACATATTAATTAAAAAATTAATTAGTTTTCACTGATGGCGGGCGGTACGGCTTCGGTTAATTAATTTTGTAAAACAAAGTGTTAGCTAACCGCTGCGAGTGTTAGCTAACGGCCCAGCGAAAGAATTAAACGGACGAAACAATGGATATCAAGTATATCTGAAAAATTTCAGCTCGCACCGCCTAGCGCTGGAGGAGTAATTGTTTTAAGAATTTAAAAGCACTAAAGTTTTTCAAAGAATTTAGTGAGAATATTTAAGTAATAACTGAATTGCATTTCATTACAAAATGGATGCTTAATTAACTGCCGGGGGAGGTCGGTTTGTTTCATAATTAATATTAATTGAAAGAAATTTCTCGAAACGTCCGAAGGGAAACATTTTACGACTTCTATTTTTCTATTAACTGAAAATGTCAACTGAGTCACAGAAATATTTAACGAGGAAATATGAAGAAAAACGCTTTCACTGAATGAAATTGTAAAGCAGAACATCATTGGCGGCGGTTGCGGCGGTCGCGGCGGTCGCGGCGCGCGGGTTAATATTACATTTATATAAATGGGAGAAGTATTGCGGGAACTGCTCCACCGCCAAGTGCACCTACTTCAGACATATGTATGACTAGTGACTAAACACAAAGCTTCACTTCTTTTTTAAAATTTTATATATCATCGCGATACTGTATACTTTTTCGTTCCAACCATTGGAGTTGCTATTCTTGAAGCCGGTTGATTTCTTCGCAGCATCTTTCATATCTGAGAGTTCAGTGATGATTTTAAGGTAAAGAAATGCAACATTGAAAATTCAAACTATTTACGATTGCTTCATAATTATATGTGAACAAAATATACGAGACAACAACACAAGCAATGGTAATTTGAATATATATAACTTAAAAGAATTGAGGCAAAGAAACTGGTGATCAGGTAACTTGTAATAATTGAAAACCATCTCACCATAATGCGGCGCGCTCGTGCTGTTCAGATCTTTTGTAAGTCATAGGACAATTAAAACTTTTAACTCGAACCGTACGGAAGTTGAAGAACGGACACGAGCGGTGGCTCAAAATTAATTGCGACAAGATGTTCAGGTCTCGTGGAGAACGATGAACATATTAAGATACGCGAAGTGGTCATAATGGTGAACGTTCATTATTTTAACTTGCTTTCATAGGAAGCACGTACGTACTTCCTATGAAGCCTGTACAGGTTTCATAGGAACTTTTCATCAAAGCATGGCTCAGCTCTTGTCTCCAAGGATCGTACCTAGTTTCATTTAATGCTTATCTAGTGGTTACAGCTCATACGTTAGGCATATTCCTATTCGGCAACAGTTCATATCAATGATTTGCACGTAATGTTAAGTGAATACATTAAGTGTAACACATAGCAATGCATCAGTGGATGGGTCCATCCATCTAGAATGCACTCGTCGCCGCGACGTCTGAGATAACTTGAACACATCGCGCCGTACTCACCGAGCGCGCGCGCGGCGCCTCGCTACGACACACAAAGCGCTTCTACAAACAAAGCAACCTATGCGAACATAAATTTGCCAACGATTTAACACATATATCAGACTAATATCTATTTAGACTTTCTTTTACACAAGCCTTTCAAAAATATAATAGCTCCTTAGCAAGGTAGTAGCTGAAAACCAGTGCGTTGTTCACCGCGTGGCAACAGTTCCACTGTGCTGCGGTAATGTTGTACCATCGCGGGGCACACGGCAGCAATGATGATCTGAAACGTCATATGGTAAGTAATCCATGTTAAAATTGATGGAAACCGAATGTCATGACCCTGCGAGTACCGCTGGTGCAGGGGCGAGGCGGGCCGACGGTTCCCTGCCTGTTACTGTTACTGTTACTGTTACGTGCACGCGTCTACGGCACGCGCGCGGCTCTTATTGTGATCCAAGTGAAACTTCCGGTGTCGCGTGGGCGGGTGCTCGTGCGTGCGATGTCTCGGTAACTAACACGTCGGTGGGGCGGCGGGGGCGACGTGTCCGGAAGTTCCCGCAACACAATGGCTCCCTATTATCATCCGATTACGATCGCTCCAACTTAGTTAATAAATTTATCGCGCCCCGGGGATTGTATTAGTTAATAACTTAGTTACGGGTCAGTATGAGATAAACTTTCGCAAGTTATAACGAGGCTTACTAAAGTTATTATTAAATAAATATTTTGAAATGGCCTCGACGTCTAAATTGTTGTTGCCAAAGTGCAGACGGTTAGATATATATTCTTTTTTTTATTGTATAGACTAGCGCTTGACTACGATCCCACCTGACGCTATGCGGAGATGTAGTCTGTGGTGGTAAAGCGCACTAGTCTAGAAGTAGTCTATTCACTCTTCTATTAAAGATCCTCACGTTATACCGGAACGGAAACAATGACGTCGGCAGGCTGTTCCAATCCTTCGCAGTCCGTATTAAGTGGGTCGAAGCGGAACGCTGCCTCCTAACGCGCGGGACCTCGACGACCAGGGATGACCGCCTGCGGTGTGTCTGTAGGTGCGGTGGTAGAAAGGCGATGGCGGAATCAAGTCATATAATTCTTGGACTTACTCCCCGAAATGCAATCGGTAAAAACGAAGATGCTCGCTATACCCTATGCCGGTGCCTCAGGCTCTCAAGTTTAGTTGTTATCAGCTCATGGTCTCCGACTATCCTTACGGCGCGTCTCTCTGCCGATTCCAAAGCAGCCAGTTGATATTTAGACGCAAAACATTCAATCTTTCATACATCGTTATTCTCGCTTTGGTATTCTCAATTTTTTGTTATGGAGCAGAAACGTGAACAATCCTAGCCAGAGAGAGATGAAGGATTGAGGCATTTGTTGTTCCTTGGATGGAGAAACGTCCAACGCATCGATCCTGACCCAGCTTCGAATATAAACTCGTTTGTCCAACACATGCAAACATCGCATCCGTTTATATAATATTTCCGGTTCGCGGTGCGCGGGGGCGGCGATAGTTTGGAATAACTGATTGTTGTAGGGAACAGCGGAAGCAAGAGATCGCTCGGCCGTTCACCGACAGCACGGAGCGATCAAGTAACAGACGAGAGACTCGTGGTATTTTAGATCTATGTTTAATGAATCATATAACATTGGGTACAAATTATATGGCGTAAATAAAGTTTCATTAACAAAAAAATTTAAACCTTGTAATTATTGATGACGGCTGTGGATCGGTAGAGGCGTTGCTGGGAGGTTCTCCACCAGGTAGGCCGACGATCTGGTAAAGGTCGCAGGAGACTACTGGATGCGGCAGCGCAGGATCGACCGCTGTAGTGATCGACTGCTTTGGGTAGGCTTATTTCCAGCAGCGAATCTCTATCGGCTGATGATGATGATAATTATTGATTTTAGCAAGATTAGTGTTATTATAATAAGGACGTCACTCGCGCCATATTTGATTCCGTCCAAATGGCACTCGCCTTTAGACAATTCAAAGAACTTCGTTGTCCAGGTTATGTTAGGTTTTTGTTATTCTTGTTATTCATTAAGCAGATTTTTGATTAAGCGGCGCTTTACCTTCCATCATCTGTGATGTGATTGTTTAAATGTTCATCATGAAGAAGTCTGCAACGATATTGTTTATTATCAATACTTTAACCAATTTAATAGTTTTTTATAATTGTCTTGATTAAAATGGCGAATTACTTCCGTTATCCGCAGCAGTTCGCTACACAGTGAATATAATTCCTTTACATCACACGGTCAAATTGTTATTTCAAACCATATTTTTTAAACTGTCATTGAAATGTACCAGTTTTCTTGTTTATTTTAAAACAGCACTTTGATGACGTTCTTTTTACAAAGAGCTGCATTGGACGGAAGCCGATGAAGATAGACCGTCCGCTTCAGACAGCAGACCTAGCGTTGACAGGGCAAGACGTGAGGGATCGATCCTAAGGAGAGAGAGAGAGAGAGAGAGACGGATTAATGAAAAACATAGGAGAACATTTTAAAATTACTTCGGTAATTAATTGGAATACGTTGCAGCTAAAAAAGAAAATTGAGACCTTAAATTGAAACGGCGTGATGTGAACACGTGGGAAAAATACGTGTGGCGTACAGTGCGCCCGGATACATTCAGAACGAGACCCCCGGCGACGCAGGCGCTTTGTGTGTTGTAAATAACACGTGAACACATCTACGATCCAGGTTCGGTGTCCTGCCACACGTCCTTGTGTAGATAGTTACAATATGAACTCGAGTGAAAATATCGTACAACGTCTAAATAAAAACACTTTACTTCTAAAAAAATATCCAATGTTCATCATCAACGGCAGTGGTGCTCCACTGCCGTTGATGCGAGCTTAGAAATATTCTTCGTTCGACTGAACAGAGATACTCTAAAGAGAAAGGTATACAATAGAGAAATTAGCGAAAGCTTACCATTATTCAATATATATGATATTGTGAACGCTCCGTGACAAATTTATAACGATTTGATGCCTTTGCAAATATTTAAAAATAAAAACTTTATAATGCATATGACTGTCTTGAAGGAAACATATGTATTCGTTTCCATCTAACTGACCAACAAACTGCGCGGCGACGCGTGCTCCTTGCACGCGATAATGTCTGCCGATTATTGTCCTTGTTGCGGTGTAACACGTACTGACCGGATAACGCCCGCAGGATTCAGCTATCACCGCATATCCATAAGTGTGCTTAGTCACAACTTATCGCGTAATGAAATGCTCATCACATCGACAAAGTTTCCGGTAACGTAGCTTTGATGGAAGTTTGATGCGGCGGAGTGCGGCGGAGTGCGGAGTGCGGCGGAGTGCGGAGTGCGGAGTGCGGCGGAGTGCGGAGTGCGGATTGCGGCAAGAAAATAAATCTCCTGTTAAGGTTCGCGGGGCGGCGCGTCGGGTGGGAAAGTTGTCGTTGACGACATCACAAAGTAGTTTTTTTTTATTATATGGTATAGCTTGAATTTGTGAAGTTTTTTATACGTTAACTTATTTTCTTATTGCATATTAATGTAAATATGATACTGTTAGTAAGTTTAATAATAAAAGTTATATATATAGAGAGTGTGTGTACGCATCCGATGAATGAGAATGCCTTAAAATTTCACAATAGGCCTGACGGGCGCTGAGAAGTAGCTGATAATCATTAAGATGAATCTGGTTTCAAAAGAGGTGAACAATATAATTGTAAACTAATTTTTACTATACTTACTTATATGTTGCGATAATAAATATAACACCACACAGGGTCGATGCATGGCTTAATGCCAAAAGTCTTTAAATAGCAAGCGATGGTGGCGTGCACATACATTGCATAATAATCCAATCCAATCAGATTATCCGAGCCCACATCCCTATCCTATTGTTATATCTTAAAACTTTCCTTTCATATAAAGAATTTTGTGTTGGACGTGTGCAACGCGCGGTGCATCGGTAACAAGCACCTTGCACAACTAAACTCATAAGCAAAGTGTACCGACCATGCAAATCCATATCTACTAACCAGCTAGGACCTAGCGCTAGTAGATTCTCTGTTTTTAAATTTTTGGTGTTAGGTGTCAGTTCTTTTGATGACCTGTGCTATGACCATTGGTCTGTCCGTTTCGATGCTTTGAGTTAAGTTTGTATTACAGGTGAGGTCTGCTTGGGTCCCGTGAGTTGTTGTGCGGGACCCCTTACACCTTTAACAAAGTACATGATGACCCATTATCCGTTTCATTAAAGTTGAACTTCTGTGATTTGCATTCAGATCGTCTCGCAATCGTTGTGGTGCTTGTTGCTGGTATTTACACTGATTTCTGGAACTTTGAAAGTTCGTCCTTGGAGATTGGCAAAATATCACTAGTGCCCGTTTATAACGTCAAAGAGTAAGCAATTTGCGTAAAGTTCAAAACTCCTAACTGACAGGAATATCTTCACTTAAAGTTGAGAAAGAAATTTCTACGATTTCAGTACAATTTTGTGAGTAGTTCCGTACTTCCGTCGAAGTAAATTGAACAAAAGACGCAGAACATTAAAACTTGGTTCAGACCGCGGGCCCCCACGCCTCCGCGCCCTCGCACCCTCTACGCCCCCGCGGCCCCACACCCTAAGCAATAATAATATATACTATTGTTAATTCAAAGTAAAATGTGTAGCATCGAAATTACCGGTAAACTTTATCTTACTGCACCTGGTTTACTAATGACCAATGTACTAATTGGCAATGCAATAATGCAATGCAATGCAATGCAATGCAATGCAAAGGTACAAAACATATGTTAAGATGAATATTTGTATGCATTCGTTCAATGTTGATGAACGTTTAGTGACTACAAATAAAAAGAGTTTCCCATAGTTACATTTCATTTGTCTCGATTTCGCATAGGTGGATACTTTATTGCCACCCTGGGGGTGACTTTGCTGCGTCCCCTACCACCGTCGTCGCTTACTCACATAATATTTATTGTAAAGAAGGTACTAAAAATAAATTTAATTATATAATATCAAATGAAATATCTTTACCGTTGTATAACTGTTCTTGCTTCTGCATCTTCTGATGGGAAATTTTGTAATGCTGTAACTATTAGCGACTATCGAGGTCTGTCCGCACAACTACTAGCGCTATATATGTTTTATATGTTAGCAACTTTTTGATAAGATTTAATAGTTTAATAGTTTTGTTTTGAAATGTGAGAGTAGAGTAATCGAATGCTAAGCAGTTATCGGTTCGCGCAAACTCCGAGGCAATGAGAGAACGTTAACGCAGAGCGAGTACAGTTTCAGTACGCCCGAGTTGGATTAAGTTTCCCAATGATTAAAGCAGAGATAGTCACGCAGTTACGAGTGCTCCGGGATGCTGAATTCGATCTGAATTAATTATCGATTTGCTAATTCGGCCAATAAACTTTGGCGCTTTGTACTACCAAAGAGAAGATGTCTGATTCTATCAAAGAGAACCTTAGTAGAAACGGACATTCATGAGTGGAATACTGTGAATCATAACAATACTTAACATCCAGATCCAGAAGTCTCCGTGACAGCAAATTCGGTGGATTCCAGGATCTAGGACACAGCGGATTCAAGGATAAAATTTTCAAACTAAACACTATTTTAAATATATTTACAATATCCAAAACTATATCGAAATTTTATATGAAACTTTAGTGAGAAACAACCGATCGGAACCGGATGGGCGATGTTATTGATAAAATGTTAAAATAAATATTTCATTACTGACAGAAACATTCAGACATTAGGTTAAAAATCATATGAAATTTAACATTTCGAGGATATATCCGGATTAAGCAAATCTTAATCAAATGGAAACGATTAAAAAGAAGAGAAATTGAACATCAATGTAATTCTCTTCTCCAGACATGTACGTTTGGAGTACCGTTCACCATGTCTATTTTTATACCATGAGATGAAAACCTGGAGCAGGGCTGCAGCAGCGCGCCGCGCGCCGCACCCCTTGTGCATTATCATCTGGTCGCTGGTTTAGCAGACGCTAATGTAAAAGTAGGATGATATATTGAATAAGCGAAGTGATCACGAATGAGTCTGCACAACGTACAGGTGATATTTCCTGTAACAATGTTGATTGAAACTTACGTTGATAGTTCAATGACCTCGTTGTAAACTTAATTCTCATTTAATGACATTATTACTGAAACCACAATACATTAATGTTTACTCCGGCGTATGTACGCATGTTTGTGTAGCGCCGCAGTGCCTTTACCTTTACCTCCACCAGACATAGATTGAATGTACACAGTTCACCACAAACCGGAACAAAGCGATGTATACAAGTCGCTGCTTAGTAACAGCGGTGGTGACGGTAGTGAAATGTATTGTCGGTGTATTCACTGCGCGCGGCTAAGTAATTACAAGCTTTGAGTTCTCTTCTTTTGTTACAAATTAATTTTGTGTACAATCACGACAAAGAAAAAAACAATTTCAGGGAAAGGTACGATTTTTATAAAGCTAAGGTACAATATTTTCATATCAAAAGCTTTGTTTTATAAATATCAATATTAATTGACACTTCCCGCGCCGATCTCGTGCCGTTAGCTTTGTTGCTGCTCGCTCGTGGCCGCGCGGCACCGGGCGCGCCGCGGCGCCGGCTGCGCGCAACTAACAATGCGTCCTTTTGTACGGTCCCTGTATATCTATTGTACATACTCGCTGCGAGGCCGCTGCGAGTACAACGCAAACAACAACAGTTAATTTCGTGGAAAAATTTAATGTACTTCTAAAAGAAGAATAATTAAGCAAAGGCCTGTTGTAACATAACCTTCGAATAGTTAAAGTAAATTGCTACGGTTGTAGATTTGTACCGGAATTTTTTTATTTTTTATTGTCACACCTTTTTCCCAGTAGGGGTAGGCAGAGGTGAATAAACACCCACATTTCGCCAGATGTGGTCAGATTAGGTTCCATGTAACAGGGGGCGAGCCTGTTACATGGAACACTTTTGGGGGGGCACCACACACACACACACACATAGATGATTTCAGTGTGCGGATTTCCTCGCGATGTTTTCCTTCACCGTTGTATCTCGTTGTTGTAACTAAAGTTCACAAATGTACATAACTTAAATATTAAGTCATCGGTACATGCCGAGATTCTAACCCGCGACCTTCGGAATGAAAGCCGCACGCTCTAACCATTAGGCCAGCGAGCTACTAATAATCGTACTAATAAACTGTATCGGAATAAGACCATGAATTCTTGTGGTCATACAGAGTTGAAGCGGCTAACTATAAACACACACACACACACGCACATTTATATATTCCTAATTGTCTAA
The DNA here is from genome assembly GCA_033220335.2 of Troides aeacus. Taxonomy (NCBI): domain Eukaryota; kingdom Metazoa; phylum Arthropoda; class Insecta; order Lepidoptera; family Papilionidae; genus Troides; species Troides aeacus. The sequence goes on along the minus strand of CM067277.1, from coordinate 392,783 downwards.
AAGTAATAACGTATCGTAACTCTGTCCAATAAACTCGCAATTTGTTTTGTCTGTATGATTATGATTAATACATCGACGACAGCGTTCGCGCCGTCAATTACGTCTAATAATTGAACGTTAGCTGCAACTGGGCGCGGCTCGTCTTGCAGCTCATGTTGGTACAGTTTTGGATACAGACCAACTTCATTACCTCCCGTCTGTCGTTTGTAATCTAATCTGCAGTCTAAACGAAACTCCAAATCCCATTGAGTTGATTTAGCGGTAAGCCTTACTTTGCCCATCACCACAATACGTTCCTGTTGCAGGACGTAAAGTGGCAACGTCTCCCGAATACCTTCATCGTGTTTCAGACTCGCGGACGTATCATCTTTGAAATAAAAATAAGAATTAAATCCATTCTACCAAGCAGGACGCCGGAGAGAGACGCGCAGAAACACCTGATTTCGAACATCCCTCTTTTTGACGCAAGATTATAATGAAGTAGAAGTAAAGTAGGCTTTCAATATATTACAGCGAATGTCGAAACGAGAGCTTTCATTGAGCGTGGCCGTCAATTATTCAATTGGTTACAAAAGCGGCCGCCGGCACCGGACGGACCGGCCCGCCGCGCTCGCTCCTGGCCCTCGCCTCTTTGTCACAGAATAAAAGCCAAAGCCTGTATTTATTTAATCCCGTCTGAGTACACTGGAAAAATCTCCATTTATTTACCGGCTGCTGATAAAAATATTTGCACAACGACATCTTTATTATTCTCATCCATTATGATATTAAGTACGCGCTGTGTGTTGGCTTCACTTGCGCGTCGCGATTCCGGGCCACCCTCGGTCCTTTCTTCCGGTAAAAGCGTATTTATATAAAAGACTTGCAAATTTTTTAGGCAATGCTGTATTTTAATAATACCGTAGCAGTAATATCGATTGGAAAATAAAAAATGTATAATTATAGATCGGCGAGTGTCTACTGCTTTGTTAGCAGTAACGCGCACGCGCAACATTACTTTACTGGTGGTAGTTAGATAGCTTGCCTAAGACCGTCTTAGTAGGTATTACAGCAGCTCCTGTTACTAAATGCCTAGAGTGAGGAGACTTCTCATTTTATTTCCCAAACCGACGACCACAATGTGATGCTGTATATATCATCCTAACTAGAATCATGTTGAAGTCAGGCGTATCACTTACCATCAGGTCTCACTCATCTCGTCGCTTTGTCGAATAAAAAAAATCGTTACACTACAGCAGTCAAGCCAGCTGCTCTCCGCTGTTGTGTACACGGTGTGAGCGCGGCTGCACCGGGACATAATTTCACGCAAGCGTGTTCCGGTACATCCGCGCTCCTGATGAGCTGCTGTTCATTAACAGCATCCAATGGTATTGTAATAAATAACATTATACATTCATAACAAATTCTATATCCGTTTGTAACTTATAATAATGTTCGTTTCTGTTCCAATATATATAACGTCGTATGTACCTTCACAGTTTATTTCTATAATAAACATACTGGTCGCCGCCAGCAGCGCCACCAGCAGCGCCACCAGCAGCCCCATCAGCAGCGCCGCACGCTGCCTCGTGTTGCCCTGTGCGCCTGTGCGAGCAACATAACACGCAGTGCTTACTAGTCATGAACTTTGCCGGATACCTTATCCGAAAGTGTAAAAGTTAGGCATTCAATAATGTTAGTGTTATGCTCCGGAATATATAGTTATTACCGAAACTTTCGTGATTCACCTTCTTTTTTAACTTCGCCGGAACTAAACGGGAACAAGTTTCGTAGGAAATATGAGCGCAGGCTCCGGGATTTATTATAACTTGACGATGTGTCCGTCCGTGTACCTACTCGCGAGTAATGTGATTGCTGAACCGAAACTTGATAGAAATATGTTTCCGAAGCCTTTGGAAATTTTTATTGTAACCATAAAAAGCGAGTGATCGGATATAAAAATGTATAATAATTGATTTTCCATCTTCTTTAAATTTGAATCCGGTACAAAGGTGGCTAAAAAAGATATATTGAGGGGGGAAAGAATTCGTAATTACACTATGAGTAACCTAGAAACTTTAAAGTTCGAAAAAAAACCTCAAGGATATATCAGGTACGCCAAATCTATGTGTAGTTTTGATATTGTTGCTGAATGCAGACGCCGCGAAGCTGGTTCCCGCAAGGGCGGGATCTCGCCGGGTAATACTGATCTATCACACTCATTACACAGTGTCGTCATATGCATTGCAATGTTCGATCATTGCTTTGATCAAAATTAAACGATCCTAATATCGGAGAAGTTGTCGTTAAGTTACAAATTTCATTAAGTTGTCGCGTCGCTAAGGTCGTTGCCAAGTTCGTCAACAGACTAAAGTTTAAGCGCGCTTTAGAGATTAACGGCGGGATGCTGCTGCGCGCGGAGCGGCACCCGGCGGCTAATGGGGCGCGCCCGGCCCGGCCCGGCCCGACCCGGCCCGGCTCCTGCTTTGGTTTAACGAAAACATTTAAAACAATTGTGTTACTACAAAATTGCAAAAGAGAACTGTCAATAACTTTGGACTTGTTTCTTTCGTCGTAACGCGGAGATGAGGAGCAGCACGTTCACCTGATGGGTGACAAGCTTAGGATTTTCAAAGTATGAACATAAAGAATTTAATAATTATTGCATTACGATCCGTTTTTCATACTAAGTTTTTTTAAAAGAAACATGTAGGCATGTTCTTTATACTTCTTCTTAAGGTGCCTCTCCAACTAACGAAGGTCAGGAAAGGCGGTCAGTTCACCTTATTGCGCCAGATCTCTCGCGAGGCGCAACAGTCGGACCGCACTCGCACTCGCACTCGCACTCGCACCCGCGATCCCGCTCCGCTCCGCTCCGCTCCTGACGCATGTTACGTTATACTAAAAATATATAATTTTCAAAATATTTTTACAAAAGACATTAATCAATCGATTTTTCATAGTTTTTATAAATTAAACCAGTTTAAAAGAACAATTCTTATTTGAACTGCAAGTGCAGTTTGTGGGTAATGTGCACACAAACCTGTCCTCCACCCTGACGCAAGATATCGTGAATATTCGCACCTAAACAATAAAAAGAAGATATCAATGGTTACATATGTACACGCTACAGGCCTACATTTAAGTTAATCCATTAGTTTTTATCTTTAGATTTACTTATTTTAAATGTAGACAACAAGCATGCGCAACATATTCTCACTTTAAATGTCCACATAAATATACATAGTGCTTAGCGGCGTTATATACACAGGATTCTTAAAACCCTTAGTTAAGCAATCCGAACTTGAATCAAAATCTCTTAAACTTTGAAAGATAATATTTCTCCCGAGATTTGTGCTTGTGCAGTGTTAGATTCTTTTGTTATAATTTAGGAAGGTGAAATTTGCGAGAGAAAGTTTTATAATTAAGTTTCATTAAAGAATTTTGTAATTAAGTAAAGTATGAAATGGCAAAATGTGATTACTCTGGTAGCTTCAAGCTACAATGCGACTAAATTTAAGCTTTCAATCTGGCTGAAGTTCATTTATACTTCACACAGAATTTGAATAATTGCATCGTAAAAGTATCTCAAACGTGTCGCTTTAGAGAGGACTTGCAAATTTTTAGGGTGTTTATATTGAAATAAATCGCATGGCACGTGCAATGTTCTTCTAAGTTTTAAGTAAAATTAATTACTAATAAAAAGTATGCATCCATAAAAAGAGCAATGCCCGTATATAGAACAAGCACTCCAGGAGTTGCAGCCGGCACGAGTCTCTGTTGCGCCGGTGACGGTGGTGAGGTGGAGGAGCGAGGGGACAGAGTTCTCGTGAGATATTTGCAAGTATTACAATTTAACAATAATGTCAGTATTATAAAATGTTTATAATAATAGGAAAATTAATTAATTATAAGTTTAACCATACGTCTCAATTCTTTAAAAAAATTCTTTGTCTAGGGCACAGTGTTATGAACGGTTAGTTAATAAAGAATTAGAGGAGCGGTCGTACTCAATTAGCGTTTGGAAGCGAAAGCGAAGCGAACAGAGAGAGGGTCACACGTTAAACAAATGTTTGCACCGGCCGCCGCACCTGAAATAACAAGAATTTATTTCAATATTACCGATTGAACGGGCGGGTGCTGCATTATGAATTTTCCGGAAATTGGTTTTATAACACAAAGTTATATTATTGTTTATATTGTTTGTACATGGCCGCCAAATTCCGGCAGTTGTAAAATACAAACAATATATAATTTCCGCAGCTTTCGGAATTCTCTGCTAAACAAGGTGACATCAATAATGTAATATATCAGTATTAGTAAAAACCTAATACATAAATAATAATTATATTTGTAATAATATTAATAGTATATAATGTGTGTGTGCATACCTACATGAACTGCGCCGGTTATTTTGTAGGCACATGCAATTTGTATAGACAAATGTTCTCCATGATGAGCTTTACACAGCGGCTGCGGACGGCACCGCCGCGCGCCCGTAGCACGCCGCGTAGCCGTGTGACTACGCCGCATCGGCGCTACGGCGCTACGGCGCTACGCGTACACACGCGCGGCTGCAGTAACGGGGCAAATTATTTGCAGCCTGTTGCTTAATTTACAGCTGCAGTAAATGAACGGCGCGGTGGTTGATATTATTTATCGCACGAAAACTTGGTTAGGAAACATAATATTATATACATCAAGTTTTTAAATAACATTGTAAATTGTTACTTAGGCTACAACTAAGATGATTACGTCGACATAGATTTTAACTATATAATAATATAAATAAAAATAAAAAAAAAGAATTTTAATAAAAAACAAAATATTGCACTTGGATCATGTGGCATCCACAGGAATAAAGGAATCCACTCAGGTAATGTTGTACCCCATAAAGAAAGCAACCCTGATTTTCATTGACGTCTAAAAAATTATAAAATATAAAAGAAAACATCATCAGTTCCAAAAGTATTCAAACACGACTTCGCATTCTAAAGGAGGGACTTCCATAACAGCCAATTTACGTTCCCACTACTGGGGCACAGTCCTACCCTCAATATAAGGGCAATAGGCCATAGTCACCGCGCGGGCCTAATGCGGGTTGCTGACTTCAGGCACACACCTTAGAATAAATTCTAATTCATGTGCAGGTTACATCGCGATGTTTTCCTTAAGCGTTTGTATTTCGCATTTGTTACTAAAGTTCACAAATGTATATAATGGCTTAGTAAATTGATATTGTCATGTACGAGAAGCAAAGAACAAGCAACTGTGCCTGCTTGTGGCAGAAGACTGGCTAGACGTGGCCGCTTTCGACAGCTTAAGGAAACACTGCTGGTGCGTTGTAGTCGTCAGCGGGTGTGAAGTTTAAAAAGCGGGACCTCGTGTACACCCTTTGAAGCTGTCGTTGAACCGCTGGAGAGGAATGTCGATACAGCTTTTCGCTTCTCTCCACTATTTTCTGGTCACGACCACACCTGTGCTCGGCCACGAGAGTCTGGTGGGCTTGCTTTCGTGGCTTCTAGTATTGGCCACTGGTTTGTACGCACGGATGATCTGGCGCTTTATACGTATACGAGCCATCTTGCCGGAACAGGAGATACTAGTATCTTTTAACTAATACGAATCCCAGTTTTGCACGGGTGAAATGGCGCCTAGCTTAAAGAAATCTATTCAATAAGGTAGTTCAGCAACTGTAAAACCTTGCTTCGGAGTACTTAGTGCTATGTACTTGGAATGAAAGCAACATTCTTTGAATTCCTACTTTTCTTCCCAACAACAGCTAACAGCTAGTTTCCAAGTAATGGTTTCGTCATATTGTGGCTTTTAGATCTAACGATATAACCGTCTTAAGTATCATTTAATATTGCTTAACTGGACCTAGTAATATAAGTAGCTATATTACAAGTGTTATACCTATACATGAAAAATTACAGCACAAAATCATCTGCGTTGCTTGTGGTTGAGAAGGTGGCTGTTTCTCAGCCCTGTAGTACCGAGCTATTAAGAATAGGACTTAGGTATTCCTTGCTTGTCATACAAGGCGATTAAAAGGGTCCTCTGGTTCGTGGGCTTTGAGAGTGGGGCCCTCAGAGCTCAATAAGCGAGCCTTAGCAGGACGGCAAACTCATGGCGGTCTTGTATTTGCCGTAGCACAGCGTGGGCACTAAGGAGAGCCTTGCCCTTCCGTGGGATATTTTAGCTAGAGTGCAGGAGGGCGCCGATGCGTTCCGTAGGAGATCCCGGAGCTCTTCCTTATGTACTGAAGGAGAACCTAACTGTGATCGGGTATGAACGACGCAATGGGTACTGTAATTATTTAGGTAACGAGATTAATTATTTTACATCCTAAACCGACAGGCACAATTGAATGCTGTCTATATAAACAGCTTACCTCGCATGTTATAACCATAGGCAGACGTATAAGTAACACTATGATAAAAGAAGAAAGTTCAATAATTAATTTTCGAAATATTAAACGATTCATGCTTTTAGTAGCTCGCCGGTCTAATGGTTAGAGCGTGCGGCTTTCATTCCGAAGGTCGCGGGTTCGAATCTCGGCGTGTACCGATGACTTTAATATTTAAGTTATGTACATTTGTGAACTTTAGTTACAGCAGCGAGATACAAACGGTGAAGGAAAACATCGCGAGGAAACCCGCACACTGAAATCATCTTTGTGTGTGTGTGTGTGGTGGCCCCAATAAAGTGGCAACAGGCTTGCCCCCTGTTACATGGGACCTAATCTGATCACATCTAGCGAAAAGTGGGTGTTTTATTCACCTCTGCCTACCCCTACTGGGAAAAAGTGTGATATATAAGAAAAAATTCATGCTTTTGGTAACAAGAACATTTTGAAATCTTTTATAGAATTTTGTGATAGCAAAATATTAAGAAGCACCTCGTAGTTAAGGCCCGTCCTAATCTAGTTTATCACCAGGCGAAACTCCAGCTCGGCACGTCCCAGTACTGAATATAAAAATTACCCATAATGAGGCACTATATCATCGGAGACGTAATAAAAACCGAAATTTCTCCTCGTGTGTTATATTAACGTCGTACTTAGCTTAGCTTGAGATAACGGGGGGCGCACTGCCCGCCCCGGCAGCTCCCCTTACTCATACCGGTAATAAGGCCACTTTATCTGTTCTCATTTAATTCATCTTTAGTCACAGTCATATCACACAATTTTTTTTATACACTTCGTGTAAAGGCAGACTTAATGTCATTGGCATTATCTTCCAGTCTACCTTGGGTAATGCAGATATATATATATATATATATATATATATATATATATTTATATAAGAGGCCTATAAGAGATATACATCATATATATATATATGATGTATATCTCTTATAGGCCCTTTCTTTCTTATATTTTCAAACATAAGAAATCTTAAAAAAAATCCTTTTATTTTTCTACAAACATCTTTGTTTGTATAAAAGTTACGACTCATAACATCAGCTACGGGCCGGAGGAAATCCGGTTCAAATTAGTCGGGTGGTTGTGAACACAACTCGCAATAACCATAAAACTTAACATAACTTTTTTTTTTTAAATGAATACAGTTTAAAAAAACGTATGAATCATTTAATAAATTGTTAACTATATCGATGTTTTCAACAGACGTAGTAAATGTACATATTAGTATCAGGCACTGCCCACTAGTTACTTGGCCATAAACTTGTTAGAACTAATAACGACATCGTGTATCGTCACGTAAACATCCAATTCCAGCGCTGAGCGCGCGCGAACTAGTCCATACGCTAAACTTAACCAAGTTGTACCGTCGCACGGGAAGTCTATTAGAGAGTCTACATTCAGCGGTGGACATCAACAGGCTGAAATAATGATTGTGCAGTTGAACAGTATTGCAGTATTGTGTGAACATGAACTTCGCTCTAAGGAACGCTTTCCAAAAGGTTATGAGTGTAATTTTGACTTGTCGAAAACTTAGTGAATAACAACACTCACCCTACTGTTAAGCTGGGCATACTTCCCACAGTTGAGCGTGCTGCGCGTTCCGTTGTCCGGTTGCGTTGACGAGTGTAACAAATCTTAAAGCAGAGAAAGGGTTAAGTTTCACCGATTCGCTGAAAAGCAGGCGAGTGTAACGTCGTACAAATGTTAACTGGAAGCTATTTCGTTTACATTTTATTTGCGATTTTGTATGAGAACGTTCTGTAAGAAGTTCACCGGTTCACTTCACCGGTGAGTGCTCGCCCTGATCCAATAACTACAACATCACGTGTATGTAAATTCTTCTTTCTGAACCAATGCTTTCGAAATTATATAACATCGTGGTCTCCTCGTTTTTATATGCTTAAAGGAAATGCGAGATGAAGCGAGGTCCTTGAAGAAGGTACTTTACATTACCTACCTACATAGCATACCATCAGATGGATGTCCAGCTTATATTGTCGCTACGTTGAATAAAAAAAGCTTTGATTTGATCAATAACCAATATGGGAAACACAATTACTTAACAACATACAACATACACCACCAAACCACCGCGGTGGGCGATGGTACCGTTGGGCGCAATGCACTGCTGTAAGTAGTTTGCAAGTCTAGTACATATATATACATTTTATTTTCATCTATGAAACAAACCGAGCAAATTCAAATAATCAACAAATATTTCAACTCGAGCTTGGCTCCGGCGAGCTGCAGCTACAACGCAGCCGTAACGGAGCCCGCGCTGCGACTGTGCAGTCGCCTCCGCGGCGTTGAGTTCGCGTGCAGCGGAACTATTAATCTTATTACATTTTGTTACAAGTAACCAAAAATATTAATAAAAAAAGGAATTTTTATGTGTTATCTGTCATTTATTATCAAAATATATTTGGTGATTAATATAAGGTGTACTTTCACCGCCACCACGGCAAATGTACGGACAGTAGAAATTCACTGCAGCGATGTTCGCAGCGCATTAAAATTTTAATGGTATATGATTGCACCGACGTGTGTGTGTGAGCGTGGGTAAGTGTGCGTGTGCGTGTGTGTGTGTGTGTATGCCCGCGTGCGTGTGCGTGCGTGTGTGTAAGCTGCACGAATCGTTTGCATCAGATCGGGGCCAGTGGGGCAATGAGATTCGCAATACGGGAGTCTTTTACAAACTAAGTTTGCACAGGAAATTGAAGCGTGTGCTGGCTGTTGAATGTGTATGATTAATTACTGCGGCGTGTCTGCAAGTAGATCCTATCCATTGATTCCTGTTCTGCGGATGTGGCGCGTTTTGTGGTCGTCGACTCGAATATAGGCGTATAATGGGATTAACTCCTGTCCAACGCCTCAATTAGATCACAAACAAAACTAACAAAATGTTTGAAAGAAATCATTAACTTGTTCTATATCGAGGTTTTATTTACCCCAAATTTATATCCGCGATTTGCCTGCTTGGCAATATACAAGCGATATACAGGGAATACGTTGGCAATGATCATTTTTTATTTCCCGTTTACCACACGAGTTATATATAGAAACACTTTCTACAACTTGGAAGATTGTGACCTGAATATGTTGCTTAGTTTTATTAAGCAGAGTGCTTATAAAAATGTCCTTTGGATGTTTAAAAAAAAAACGACATCGTCAAAGTACTCATAAACTTATTTTACCCCGGCAGATATTGTTTTTCATGTAGAGCGTACAGGGTTGAAAAGTGCGAAACTAAATGGTTTTTTTTCTACGTAGGTACCCCCTAAAGTTGCCTCTACAGAGAAGCTTCATTTTCATTATCGAATTAAAATCTTAAAACGAGTCATTTGGCTGCTAATAAAGGGATAAATTTAGGTTCACTAATTGAGCGTCCGGAGCCCGCCGGGGCGGCGACCCCTTCCAATTTTATGCAAACAGCCGACCTTCGGTTATTGAATCTCGGAGGTCCTTTATTTTACCAAGTGGCTGCTTTTTGATTAAATTACTTTCCTATCTTTCAACCCCTGATCAAAAAGTCAGCTCTTTAAAGTTTCACACGCGTTTATTTAGGTGTAGCTACGTAGCTACTTAACAAGTGAAATTGTTTTGTTTCAAACTAACCTTAGACAACGTGACTAGGCCTACTTCCTTTTCACCGGCGATAGTTCTCTGTTGCCGGAAACTGTCTAAGTAGGTATCACCGCAACGTTTCCTGCAGCCAACAGACAGTACTGTGTACCGCTTTTGTAGGACTAAGGAGCTACTGATATTACTCGGGGAACGAGATTTAATATCTTGTGTCTCTCAACTGACGAGCATTGTGTGGTGCATTGTTTACCATACTGATCAGCGCCACGTTACTGTGATCGGGAAGCTTACCATCAAGCGAACATTCCGCTCGTCTCGTCGCTTCGTTGACTAACAGAATAAGAGTATATCACCAGTGCACTTAGTTATATAATATGTTTTATATGATTATTAATAGCGAACTAGCCGAGTTCAAATGATCCCAGTACTACCTGAACTTCTGTTATATTCAAACGATTTTTATATGTCAAAACGTCAGACAAAACATTCCACGTTAAAATGCACGTTTGAAATTCTCTCTAAAACTCAGGCGGATTTTCGCGTGGTGCCGATCCGATAGATAGAGTCATCTATTCATTGAAGGATAAAGAGCTGTTGCTGACATATAATCTTTTAAAAGAATGGAGTGGAGGTAAAAATCCTGCTGACACGAGCTTAAAGGTACCTCTTTGTCCAACAGTATCAATAATACGAGTTAACTCATATTAATTGTAGAACGAATCGATCTGTCATTACCGTCGTTTGTAACTTTGGAAATGTGGTGAACTGTGGTGAACATTTGCATGCGTTCATCCTCAGCACCACTAAAAACAAATAGTAAACATATGGAAACATAAAATAACAATGAGCTGGTCTAATCCGCCAAAGAATTGATCAAACTTTAAAGAAGTCCGAGCGCAGAGCCCGTGAGCACGGTGTCTCCTCGCGGCTCATGGTCTCATTCTTTTCACATGATCAAGTTCAGAGCGACTTGGTCCATTCAGAAAATTAAGGTTTTTACGTGTTTTTTATGTTCACAAAACAATAGAATATCATCTATTTATATTTAAACAATTTTCCTCTTTCCTTACTTTTATACTTTCATCTTTCGCTCTAAACTTATCTTTCTTCCTTTTTGTTCTCCACCTCTTTTCTTTCACTCTCTATTCCATTTCCTTCTTTCATACCTCCCGCAAGATGTGTGTAGATTTCAGCCGCCTCTTCATTTCCAATGGAGCTTCGCATGCCAATAGCCTGTAATAAATCATTCCTATCTTCTTTGTCATCCTTATATTATAGTTTTACATTTTACATTTTTATTTATTTCTTTGTTATTTTCATCTTATACAATTTACATATCTTATAGATTTTTAATTTTAAACTTTTGGCTGTTATTAGCTCGTTTGTCTAATTTTTATTTGTGGTTAGTACCTTTTGGACTACTGCTTTGCAGTAGTCCAAAAACTTTTGGCGACTTTCGTCCTCACTCATCAGAGAGACAACCGCTCCTGTATCCAACCTTTTTCCGGTTTTCATTTCTATGTCCGCTCTCTCCCGCCCGAATAAGGGACAGGACGATGGCGGTGAGAACCTAGTTTGTGTGCTGGTAAAGTAATTTAGATCGTGCCCATCTGAACTCCGGAGGTGATCAGCGCGGAATTGGTTTGGATAAACATTCTAAGGGCCCGTTGCTATGGGCAAGGGCAGGCGGAGGTCGTGTACCCGTGTACGCGGGCGTGTCTCGCTCAAGTTCTCGCTTTGTCACCAACTTCTAGTAGAATTGTTAAAATTGAAGAGGTTTGTAACTCTTATGTGTGATGACAAAGTGGCTTCAGTTGCGAGCGTATTGCATTAGCGTTTAGTTGGTGTTGTTCACCGGCCTGCTTCTGGGAATCCATTTCTGCTCGAAAAGAAAAGGAACGAGCCTGCGGAGATGGACTATCTTCGCAGTTTCATACTACTGAATGTGTGAAAAGACTCAGCTGGATGATGGTTAGTAATGTTTTGCTAACATAAACTCTTCTTAGTCTTTGAGTATATTGATTATTTTACGATAAAGACTTTTTTAATATTAATTATAATGACTATTGCGATGTAGTGACTCCTACCAAGTGACGACTTAATGGTAAAGTAAGTTAGTGTTTATTGTTTTGGCGTAGCTAAAGTAAACAGAATATTCAGCAGCAAAGTAATTCCACGGGGCGGCTAAGGCGACTAAATAAATGATAGCAGGGCTGCAGTTCGCGCGCTTTGTTTAGAACTTACGTCTCTTATTCTGATTACGAGTTGCTTGCTTCCTTGAGAGTTTTACGTAGATGTACAGTAAGTCTATGTAGACGACAAAGCCTCATTTTAAATAACGCGAAATCTTTATTAAGTACGCTCTTTTATGAAAATACTGCCCTTTAATGATTTGTACCTACGAGAGGAACACAGCGTGATGAGGCTTTAGTGATCTCGACAAAGGCGAGGTGAGAGGTCAGCTTCGCCGCTTTTACAACCATTTAAATTTTTGGCAAAGTTAACTAATACTGGCACAAAACCGGCATCTGCCTTGTGTCATGTACAAAGTAGCATTCAGTATAAAGTGAAATCGATACACATGACGACGAGTGCTATACACTGAGACAGGAACCAACTTCAATCTAGGAGGTACGGCGCTCCAGGCAGATTGTATTATACATAGATATAAATACGGGTAGTTTTCTTACGCTGTTTTAAAAACACGCTTATTTATATAATCTTGGGTAAAAACATTGGTGTGCCGTGTTATGCGAGCCCGAGACGTTCAGCTGGAATGTCGCTGCAGCTAACACCGGGACAGGGAAGCGTAACATCTAAATATAAGTTTTCCAGAGATCCCGACAGAGAGCTTGTTCAATAAATTTGTCAGTTTATTGTTATTCTCTCCAGTTCGCATAATCCTCCACACGTATGTTATTATGAATATAATGCTATATATGAATAATTCAAGCCGCGCGTTCATCAATAAAACATAGCAGGCAATCTCAAAAAGCATTGTACAAAGAAAGGTCTGAACGGCGCCCTGGAATTATTCAGGGGTGTGTAACTCGAAAGGGTTCACGAATTTATTGGTGATATCGGTATCTGTTAACCTTTCCTTTTTATATTCCTTCTCGACGGATTTACACAATAACATTATTAAAAAAAACATTAAAAGGCAGATCTAATGGCAAAGGGCAAATATATAATGACAAATTTAGAACTTTACATGTAAACTAAAAGAACTAAGGTCACCGACATAGTCCAAAATATTGCTAGACTTAAGTGGCAGTGGGCAGCGAACATTGCTCGAAGGACCGACGGCAGTAAGGGTACAGTAAGGTCCTCGAGTGGCGCCCACGTAGCGGCAGACCTGGTGTTGGGAGGCCTCCCACAAGGTGGACCAACGATCTGGTGAGAGTCGCGAGGACCCGCTGGATGCGAGCAACGCGGGACTGATCGTGTGGAGATCTTTGGGAGAGGCCTATGTTCAGCAGTGGACGTCTATCGGCTGATGATGTGCAGGCGCTTAAGTAGACTTGTTTCTTCTCCGCCTTCGCTCTCAACACTGCCATTAGCTTGTGCGCTACGCGGTGTCTGTAACAATTCCAATTGGATTACGGGTTCCGGATCCGCAATTCCCGAGTGCGATTATGTTACAAAAGTCGTCCATAAGACTAATAGCAAAAATATCATTAAAAAAAACCCTATATTATTAAATGTGTTCTCGTATCTAGTATAATTACTGAGTAATTGGTATTACTTACTTTTTATCTCGAAAACAATTTCATAAGGTACTTCAGGGCGCGTGGAATTTTCATTACAAAGTTCTCCTAAATTCCTTTCCATCAAAACTGTATCTGCTCGTCGCAGTCGGGAAGATAATCAGTACCAACAGTCGCGCCGGTCCTGCGCACGTGGCAGTGAATCGTTTTCGCGTCCCGAGTTACGTGTGCACCGCGGTGTTCCTATATAAAGACACTTATTTTCAATTACCCTCACATAAATCTGTTCGGGTCGCATATTTCATTCGGGAGCCGCAAAATTCTCGTCCGGATGCCTCGGGTGATATTTCTTAAGGAATTTTAATAATCATTTTAGAGTGCGAGGAGGAAAAAATGTAATAATTTTATTCAAAATTGTTTTCCTTTCCGTTCCCGGCGGCTCGGAGCTGACGGTGGCTGACGGTGGCTGACGGTGGCTGACGGTGGCTGACGGTGGCCGACGCTGCGCACGGTAACGGATTGTTCTGTATAAAGCTATGCATTATTATAGAATAAAAAAATTAAAAACAGATACGTGGCGCATCCAAAACTCCTGGCTGCTCTTCGCAAAACTAAAGCTTTTATAAAAATAACTGCAATTCTCTGAACGCGAACTTAATTGCACATAAGCAGAAATACTTATGAAAAGCCTCCGCATTGATGCCGCGCGGCTGCACTTCTCCACTGGCAAGTTGGCGAGCGTTTGCCCAAGTTGAGTATTAAAAGTTTATTTCGTGCTGCGTCTTGAATTACTTTGCATCGCTTTCAAGGCAAGTGAATAAGCTGCCCTTAACGTTTTCAAAACGCACTGCAGCGCTCTCGTGCAGTGCAGCAGTGCAGTGTCTGGGCTGGAAGCAAACCACGCGGACTCCTTTACTAATGCAGCTTGAACACGTCCGCGCAGTGAATGCGGCGGACGCGCCCTTCTCTTGTGTTCATTGAACTGAACGTTCCCCGCGGTTGCGTCCGTCTGTCTGATCTCCCGATCCTGTGTGCAGCGTTTCCCAAAGGTGCGAGACTTTTATAGAATATTTACCCGGAATCACTTTTGTACAAAAGTCGTACCTCTCGGGAGTCCTCAGATAATTTGTTGGATAAGAATTTGTCCACTTCGTAAAGGAGGATCTTACTCCTAGTTTCATACGGTCAGTAACTTTAAAAATTATATTATTAAGTGTTGGTTTTTAAAGTTACGGCGGCGAACTTGGACCCTTCAAGTTACTCTGCGCCGCATTGCAGTTTGAAAAGCCGTTTCCGCTGGAAGCTTTTAATAGGAAATAGCAGTTGAAAAAGTTGAAATTGGTGAATTCGCGCCGGAAAATTTTCGTTATGAATCGGAAAATTTTCTTCATACTTCAACATTTTTTAATTCCCTTGAATACCGGACGGAGCTTTTGCGAATTTGTTTTATTTGTTAATGTAATTGAAACTGAACTCTACCATATGCTACTTGCGCTTATAACTTACCTGCTCGGTTAATTGTCGACGGAGACAGATTTGGAAAAAGTTATTACCAAATGTTAGAATTAATCAATTAAAATATTTGAACTTTCGTTATCTTTATAATTTTATTTCAAATGTACCGCTGGGAGCGCTCTGTTGCCGGCGACCGTCTAGACAGTTACCACCGCCACTCCTACTGCAGCCGATAAACAGTGCTGTGTTGAATGGCGTTGTAACTAGTTCAATTACTAAGGTAACGGGACTTAACATCATACGTGTCAGGTGACATTCTAACTAGCGCGACGTTGTTATGGGCAGGCGTGTCACTCATCATCAGGCGTACGACCGCTCGTATCGTCGCTTAATTAAATAAAAAAGAAACCATGATGCAGAGTAAAGACTGATTCTCGATATATTGGAACTGTGAGTACCTGTTCATAGGCTCAAGAATTATGCAGTTTAAACACATTTACTAAGCCAATGATGCCAGGCAGACCATATTGTTTGTATAGAGATTTTAGATCAAGTCAATATTCGAACAAATTAAAACCAGTTCATAATCCGTTTTAAGCACGCTCTATTAACTAATAATTAACTTCAAACACTTAACTGTTAAGTTCGGGAGTTAAAAATGTTCCTCTTTATCATAGCTCTGAATACTCCAACTTATCAGCCAGAGAGCGCGCGCGCTGCTCCGCGTAACGGAAGTTGAGCGACTGAGTTAACAACTTGGCTAACTTGGTCGGCCCAAGGAGAAAAAGGATCGATATAAAACTATGTTAATCTTATTTAATGCACATCTATTGACATCCATCTCCCAAAGCGAAGATATAAATAATATCTTGGAAACCAGAAACAAATCCACATAAAGCAAACAAATACTTAAAATAGATGAAAAATTGTTGTCGCGCGCAGTACGGTCGGCCCCTCAGGCCTTGCGGAAGACTTCGTGACCTTGATGGACTTCTGATGTTCGTACTCAGATTCTCTTAATCTATTTTTATTTCTTTAATTTTTTATATTTGATAGAGTTATAGTTATATACGTTAAATAACAATAGAGTTGTTACTAGCCGCGTACGAAGCACAGAGGCTAATTCAGATAATTTGCACTTTCAAATCATATCACAATTATTGCTCCGCTTCCGGTGGCAATTCATTTTACAACAGCTTCTTTTAAAGGCATTACCGTCCGCCGTCGTCGTTGGCGACCTTCCAGGAACATGGAAACGTCAGCAGGGACGGTGATAGATTGCCGTCACTCACTGAATATTAATCACTTGCATAGCTGCCGCTGCACAGTATAACTATAAAGCGTGTTTTGTTCACTTGTTTCAGTGTTATTAAGTGATCACTTATATTAAAGGGTAAGTACAGCAGCTATTAGTAAGTTAACCAGAATCTGGCATAATAATAAAGTGTTAAACTTCATAAAGACCAGACTCGTGCGGGCTTTGACTTTATCGATATTCCTGTGCGGTCGCGATCACCAATCAATCCTGATCAATCCGCGCAGACGACTGAAAGAAAATCGAAGTTTTTAAGATGTGGTGTTGGAGGAGAATGCTGCGCGTACCATGTACAGCAGACAAACAACAAATCCACTCTCGAGTTACCCAAAATCACCACCAGATTGTCCAGCATTTGCTACAAACGAGCGCTAAGTTACATTGGCTATATTGCCCGGAGACTACCATATATTCTAGATAAGCTGGTTGTAGTACGAAAGATTGAGGGCAAGAGATCACGGGGTTGAACGTTGAACTATAGAGAGAGATTTTGATATAATCCTTACTATTTATAAATTTTAGTTCTTGTATAGCGCAGGACTTTCGGACACCGCTTGCCGTACAAAGCCTGTTACTTTTCACAGTCTCAGGAACTTCACCAGCTAAATTACTCTTAAAACTGCAATATCTATATTTATATGCTATTGCTGTGCGGCAGCAAAGCAAGCTGTGCCACCAAAAAAAAATGCGTTCAGCATTATTCCTCTATGCAAATTATGTACAGACGTAATACTTAATTATAACATAGTTACTCCAACCAACCCGCATTGGGCCAGCGTGTTGGGAAATGGCCCAAAACCCCCTATGAATCCCTGCGTACGACAGCTTCTACTGCCCAACGGTGGCAGAGGCCATGCTGACTGCATGTGGAGATCTTTGGGGGAGAGCTATGTCCAGCAGTGGACGTCTATTGGCTGATGATGAAGGTTAACGGTTGGTCACAATCCCACCAGACGTTAAGTGATAATGTGGTACTTAGCGGACTTAGCCTATTCACTTTTGTCCTGGAGACATCCGTCTCGTATTTGTACACACACACCGACGCCGACAAGTTGTTCCACTCCCTTGCTGTTCCTATGAAAAGTGGGAGGCTCAATCTCTTTGTTCGCAAACTAAGGATGTCCACAACTTAAGGATAGTGGCTCGCCGTTCGTCTGGTCGTCCGGTGGTGAAAAGGGGATGGAAAAATTGTATCGTGTAATACATGACATACCCGGGCACGCTGCATTACATACAAATGATGCGGTTTATCCGGCTCCCGTGATATCGATTAAATAATTGGCAACGCGGGGCAGCCGAGCGCTATCCGGATTGCTTCCAATCAGTACTAAAGTGTTTTTTTCTCATTCTCTTCCGCCTCACTCCTCACTCCTCACATTAACTCTCGTTATTTGCGTTTTCATTCGCAGCGTTTGTTTCACACGACTTCCGCGCGCTCGACAATTCCGTTCCTTTTACTAATTTTATTCCCCGTCCATCATTCGTGGAGTTTATAACGGGGTTGATGCGGGGTCTGTGCGGGTAATTAGCGATTTCCGGTTACATCCGCTTTCCATTATTGTTTGATAATTAGATTTGCTTTCTGTCAAAGTTAATAAGCAGTTAATCTGTTTCACAATGAACCTATAACATACATAGATCGCGTAATGTTTATGTTAATTAAACCGTACCGCTCAATCAAATCGCAAATATTTTATAATGCTCATTACAGTACAAAGTATGAAATGTTTCAGTTTATAGGTGTAGTATAATCAAAATATAAACTCTCCAATCGTAGCACTAATATTTATTATTTGTGCACTTACTATGTAGCTATACACACGCAGTCAGTAGTACGGTTCATGGGCTCCGCTATCAGCGCCGTGTTCGACTTGACCTTTCATTCGGGGTAGTTGAAATAATGATTTAGCGGCTGCCGGCGGGGCCCTCTCGGCGGAGATCGTCTATGTATTTTAGGAAGATTTCAGCGTCAATTTCAGCTGAGTAACAGTGGGGTGAAAACATAGAGAAATAACGTAACGTCGATACCGACACACGGTCAAAGTCAATAAAGCCACTGTTATAAGTACGTCATTCTTCACGGAACGAACGTCGGTTTGTTAAAAAATGTTCTTAGAGCAGCCACTACAACGACTGCAATATTTTTCTGCACAACCGCAGTGAAGTCACAACCACCACGGTGTGGGGAACACGCTCGTGTCTCGAATAACTATTTTTTAAATTAGCAAATAGAAAGGAATAGTTTATAATATAACACAAAACATATTTGAGTGCACTCCTAAACTAAGCTATCCAACGAACGCGCCTCACCCTCACCCTCTTGGCGTCCTCCCAGAACGTTTTCACCCTATTAACTTCAAGGTATCTAATTGAATACTTACTTAAATGTTCACTTAGCTCCCTTACTTTCAATCTTTATTGGATACGTGAAGGTGCTTCATGGTGTATTCAATTTTACATTTTCTGCCAACGTCGAACTCCTGGCAGGGTAGCTAGCTTACAGCAACTGAGAAATTGCGATCGCTTACAATATCATTATCACAACATCATTTAAATACTGTCATTGTTTCACCAGTGTACATATAGCCATAGTTCTCAAATTAGTGGCTGTTACAGAAGTTGATATAAAACGCGTGATTGCCGCGGTGCAGCAAAAGGACGAGTCCATGTTTAATATTGATAGAGAAGTTATTGATTCATACATTTATAAATAATACAAGTATATCACTATTGTCAAATAAGTCTGAATTAATGCAAGTTACCCTATATAACTGAGCTTTGTGTGAAGGTGAAAGTTAAAGCTCCTACCAAATCGATCCAGCCGAGTGTCTGATAGACAGAAAGCCTCGCCGAGGAATTTTAGTTAAGCTCGATGTTCGCAGCTCACTCTATTAGTTACTTAATGGCGGGGCCTGAGCTTAATCTCCGATTAACTAATTATCATGTTTATTTGACTTATCTTAGGGGAGCGGATCGTCTGGATGTAGTATAGTTTAATTGAAACTATTCTTTTTACTGTGGGATATTTTATTAGTTTATAGTATAGATAGTTATTTTAAGAATAAATTGAAGCAACACGACATTCATCCAGGGTCCACAATACGCAGTCGCCGTATGCAATACATACGAGTTTAGGTTTGAAAGGCCCAGGATTTTAACTAACCAAAACCCTAATATTTAATTGCTAACGTGCCGGTGCGAGACCTCTTCGATACCGGGGTCGCGTTTAGAACGGTACAGTAGTTTTTCACTTGTGTAGCTAGGATATCTAAATATCGTCTTGTAAATCTGCCTCCATGGCAATATTCCCGTGTTCAATCTGTCAACATTTCACAGGCACAGTATTCTCGGCGAGCTTGGTGTGCAATCTTCTGCAAAACAATGTGTTTACTCTGTACAGTACTCATTCATTAATATTTTCCGTAAATATTCTCTTGTCATACCTTCAACTATATTAGCAAACAGTTATATTTGAGGACGAAGAGCTACTCAACTATAGCTAAAAGTATATCATATTTGTGAACAAGTAGGTGTATATTACTCTGTACACCAGCGCACGCAGCTATTTCTGCTATGATTGCTGGTTGCCGACGACGGGATCACAGCGCTGCTGCGGCGCTGAACATCCGCTGTAATCTCGTTCGCAATGGACGCAAATCGACAGTATTTCCGTATCCCACACCGCCCCGAGTCGAGCTCGTGTCAAATGTTATTCACGAGCTCCGATTGCACGAGTTCCAATTGACATTGATATTGGTTGTATGCAGTTGTATGCACGCGTCCGCACCGCTCGTACGAAACGTGTGCACTACTACACACAGAGGCGCGCTTCGTGCGTTTTGCTCCTTTCAGTTAGAAATAATTTGTTTACGTCTCAAGTTATGACAACTACCTCCACAAATCTTAGCTATGAAATTCAATAACAGCGAAGGAACAGCGCCGGCGTAAGGTTCGTTAGTAGATTTCAACATAACCCCCTTTCACCCCCGTCTACCCTCAGGTGTTACCATAATTTATTGCTTCAGATGAGCGTAACGTGGCTTCTTGCACCGCCGGATTACATGAATTATTCAGGAGCGAGGCATGCTCGTGTATACTCCAAGTTACATTCATAATTATCCACCCTCCCGGCACCTCGCTCGTCGCCGCTAGATATAACAATGTGGCACTTTACCATTTACCATCTTCCTGCAGTTGAGAGATGATGCGGGTCTATCTGACGGGGCGCACGGCCTCACTGTTCCGTACGCGGCCACCGCAACAACCCCCAGTTGTCCAGTAATTCCGGTACGGTGGTAATGCCTTGTTAGGTACGAAATTAATTGAAAAGATGGTGTTGAACGCGGATTGGGTTCTCATGTGAAAAATTAAGTTATTGCAGCGATAAGATTTCTTGCTATAATATAAGTGTTATCAGGTTTACACACACAATAATAGTCGCTGCTGATGAATAGAATTTCAGTTTATCGCTGTGCACTGGTCTCAATCGATTTCAGGCACCACTGCTCCAATTTCATCAGCATCCAGTGACTTTTGGCAGTCCAGATCGCTCATCCACGTAGCCGACTACTTGGTTTCTTAGTTTCCTCATATTAGGGTTAATTGAGGTACGAGTTAAACGTGCGGGATGGCCGATAAGCGAGTAAAAGTAACAGCGAAAGCGGCTGCTCTTACCATTAAGTTGTTCCCATTTATACGTTTTTATGACACGCCAAAGAGTAGAATGGCGCTGGGAATATTATAACTCATCTCCGGAATTGGAAGGAAAGAGGATTTTATTCATAAAGAACTGTAATAATGAAAAATCAAAACTATAACAGGAATTGACCGTAGGATGCACAGAAGAGGATAAGAAAAGTGACAATTGTTATTAATGTTTATCCAGTACTGCAAACATAGAAACTAATTCTGCAAACACAGGTCTAGCTCTTTATGCTTCTACTCTTCTCATTTAAAATGAATCACAAATATTTTCATACTTTTCTACACGTATCTTTTATCACGCCGAGTTTTAGTATTCTCCTTCCCGTTTAATAACACTGAAGTAGCCGAGGCTCATGAGGACACTAACCGTAAAACAAAAGATGTAAGGAACACCAATAACCGATGGATACGCAGGGCAGCTCGGTGTTGACCTATTTTGTTATTATCACACGTGGCGTCTGCACAATTTTCGCCTCTATTCCTGAGGACTGAAGGCTGTAATCATTTACAGGCCGCCGTAGATCTGCTCTAATGTTAATTTACTTTGTAACCTCCACCTTGAGGCAGGACATTGATTTACAGCGAAATATTTGTGCTTCGGAAGAATGACTTCACAAGGCGGTACGAGATCAATAGATAACATCGCAGGATATTATCAAAGGACAGAGGACACACTTTAATTTATTGATATTAAATATCCATCCATTTGTTGTTTTGGTACATAATAATTCACTTAAAAATTTGTTGCAAAACCTTGCGGGAATCTGTGCCGGATGTAGCTGTTTTAAAAAATTCACTGTATTGTAGTTATTTACTAAAGCCCCGGAATAACAGCTAAGAAATGTACAAGTTATAAACTGTAATAAACAACATAATAACTTTAAATCTTGTCAAAAGAATAGAAAAACGTTTTTGTGTTTTTGAACAGGAACAAAACCTCGTTACAGTCGGTTCATCGGCTGCTTAATTGGAATTTCGGAAGCTCTCCCTCCAGCTCGCGGCGGCTGCGAACCAAATAGGAAATTACTTTCTGCACAAGTTGGATTTGTTTTAATTGTTCATTATAACTTTGCCTTTTTATACGGTCCGCATTGCCTGGCCGCGGTGATCATGTCGTCAAGTAAGCATTCGAAATGCTCCCAACGCCGACTTCCATTTCATTAATGAAGTGGATAGACTCCGCGACCTGTTGACTGAGTCGTAGCCCGCAGCCGGTGCAGCGGGGCAGCCGCGGAGACACGTGCACGTAGCACGTACACGCACACGCACACGCACAACCAATGAGTTCTTCATTGTTTTATACTTTGTAGATAACAATGAATAACTTGCAATTTATATATACCGGCTGGGAACGAGGCGTGATATATATGTATGTATGTATATATAGCAGACGAATATTCGTGAAATAATTATCGGAGAACGTTGGATGTAGCCGCTTGATTAATACCTGGACCGAGAGCGTTTGTTGTTTGAACGGAAGTTTAAAATCGTTTTCCGGCTCTCCGCTGCGACGTAGCAACGATTCAGCACGCGATAAACGTTTATGTTCTGGACAGGTTTTGTTGCGCGCGAACCTTTGAGCTGGTGATCACCACGTTCATACCGTCACCCATGCCTGTGCGAAGTCTGTCATACATAGTCATGTTAAGCATTTTTGTCTATTCCAACCATGACTTTCTGAACCGTTTCAAGTGCCGGGAGACCTCGTCGTGGAAATGTGATAACGCTGTGTAGGAAATGGTTTTTTATTTGCTGACGGAGTATCCTATATATAAGGTTGCCAAATATCTCCCTTCCGCTTTTTTGCTCTTTATTCAATGCTTTATAAAAAGTGTTACAGTGATCGGATTTAGTTCAAATATGCGCCGTTTTGTTCGATAATCTGTTTCCATCTAGACGGCAACTTCATAATAATATACCTCCCTCATAGAAGCCCCCCTCCTTATTTGCGAAGAACTCGGACAGCCACTTTTCACAAGCCTCTTTTGAGTTCAACTTTACACCACCAAGGGCGTTCACCATGGACAAGAACAGGTGGTAATCACTTGGCGCTATGTCCGGGCTATATGGTGGATGCGATAAAACCTCCCATCCGAGCTCCCGTAGCTTCTGACGAGTCATCAACAAAGTGTGTGGTCTGGCGTTGTCCTGGTGGAACACTACACCCTTCCTGTTGGCCAATTCTAGACGCTTCTGGTCGATCGCCTGCTTCAAGCGGTCCAGTTGTTCGCAGTATATGGTAGAATTAAGCGTCTGGCCATATGGGAGCAGCTCATAGTGGATGATTCCCTTCCAATCCCACCAAACACACAGCAAAACCTTCCTGGCCGTCAATCCCGGCTTGGCCACTGTTTGGGACGATTCACCGGCCTTCGACCACGACCGTTTTCGCTTGATATTGTCGTATGTGATCCATTTTTGGTCGCCAGTCACCATCCGCTTCAAGAATGGGTCGAGTTCGTTCCGTTTCAGCAGCATATCGCAGGCGTTGATTCGGTCCAGAAGGTTTTTTTGCGTCAAATCATGCGGCACCCAAACATCAAGCTTTTTTTTGTATCCAGCCTTCTGCAGATGGTTTAAAATGGTTTGGTGACTAACTCCCATCTCCTGGGCGATGTCACGAGATGCCACATGCCGGTCTAACTCGATGTAGTCCATGATTTGATCGGTATTTGTCGTCACAGGTCTTCCGCCGGCTGGCTTATCCATGGTGTCGTTTTCACCGGCTCTGAATCGTCGAAACCATTCCTCCGCGGTTCGAAGTGATAGAGTACCATCCCCCAAAACACCATTCATCTCACGGAACGTTTCTCTAGCGGATTTGCCTTTAACGAAGGAAAACTTTAAAATAGCGCGAATTTCGGCGTTAGTGAACTCGCATGTTTACACGTCTATAACTGTTGAACGCAATATCCAAACTAATTATGCATAGCGTCGTTTTGTAGGTTATGTCAAAACCTTTAAAATTATGTATAGTATTGCCAGATACGAGCTCTGTAGCGCTTTGTACATAGCCGCGAAATTCAAAAGACAAAAAGGCGGAAGGGAGATATTTTCCAACCTATTATTAGTTTGGGGAAAAAGAAATCCATTATTTATTCGGTAGATGGCTGTAGTGATAAATTTCTCGTAAAGTATCGATCAAACAGTTTCAGATTTATGCTCGTTGGAAAGGTGACATTTCGCAGTAAAAAAATTCTTTTGCTGTTTTTTGTTTGGTGCATTCAATTGTGAGTTACAGGGTGTTAAAAATGGAAGTTTTTCTTTGATAAAGGCGAAAATGCAAGCCAGGCGGCTAAAATCGTGAATGGTGTTTATGGACCCGATACTGTAACAGCCAATTATGTGCAATTTTGGTTTCGTAGATTCCGTTCAGGAATTTTTGATGTTAAAGATGCACCTCGCACAGGTAGGCCGGTCGCCGAAAATGTCGATAAAATCGGAGAAATGATCGAAGTTGACCGGCATGTTACCAGTCGTGACATCGCCCAGGAGCTAAAAATGAACCACAAAACAGTTTTAAACCATTTACACAAAGCTGGATTCAAAAAGAAGCTCGATGTTTGGGTGCCACACCAATTAACAGAAAAAAACATGAGGGATCGAATTTCCATCTGCGAAGCCTTGGCCGAACGGAATGAGATAGACCCATTTCTTAACGGATGGTGACTGGAGATGAGAAATGGATCACATACGATAACCCTGTGCGAAAACGATCATGGTCAAAGAGCGTTGAAGCACCTCAAACGGTGTCCAAACCAGGACTAACGGCCAGAAAGGTTCTGCTGTGCATTTGGTGGGACTGGAAGGGGATTATTTATTATGAGTTGTTTCCATATGGCCAAGCACTAAATTCTGATCTCTACTGTCAGCAACTGGACCGTTTGAAGATAGAATTTGACCAGAAACGGCCAGAATTGGCCAACAGGAGAGGTGTCGTGTTCCACCAGGACAACGCTAGGCCACACACGTCTACAGTGACTCGCCAGAAACTTCGGGAGCTTTGTTGGGAAGTTTTAATGCATCCGCCATACAGTCCGGACTTGGCACCAAGCGATTACCATGTTTTTCTTGCATTACAAAATTTCTTTAGTGATAAAAAATTGGCATCTAGGGAAGATTGTGAAAATCGGCTACTAGAGTTTTTTGCAAATAGAGACCAGGACTTCTACGAGAGAGGCATTATGAAGTTACCTTTAAAATGACAACAAATCATAGAACAAAACGGTGAATATTTGACCCAAATCGGACAATCCGAAGCATGTTAAATAAAGTCCTGAAGTTCATATAAAAATAATGGATTTCTTTTTCCCCAACCTATTACATGATAAAATAATACACGGCCCTCGGATTCATGTAATGTTAGAGTACAATAGTTAACTTTAAAGTTAAACAAACTTGGTAGTGTTTGCAGCTCAGAGTAAACTCAAACAGCGGCCCGGCTCTAGCGGCTGCGGCCCGGCTCGAGCGGCTGCGGCCAGGCTCGAGCGGCTGCGTCCCGGCTCGAGCGGCTGCGGCCAGGCTCGACCGGCTGCGTCCCGGCTCGAGCGGCTGCGTCCCGGTTCGAGCGGCTGCGTCCCGGCTCGAGCGGCTGCGGCCCGGCTCGAGCGGCTGTGGCGCGGCTCGAGCGGCTGCGGCCCGGCCCGAGCGGCTGCGGCGCGGCTCGAGCGGCTACGGCCCGGCTCGAGCGGCTGCGGCCCGGCTCGAGCGGCTGCGGCCAGGCTCGAGCGGCTGCGTCCCGGCTTGAGCGGCTGCGGCCCGGCTCGAGCGGCTGCGGCCCGGCACGAGCGGCTGCGTCCCGGCTCGAGCGGCTGCGGCCACCGCTCACCGCTCAACAAGCGCGCGAGTCATACCATTGCACCCCACTACCGCTGTTTCCATGGAGCCACAGCTATGTTGTTGATACAAATGATACAATTAATTGTTTATAACAATGTAATCGTCCTTTCATTAGTTTTGCAGCAGCGTTAAAGCTGTAGACGTCTGAAACTAATCATTTGACAATAGACGTAGGCTGCTGGACACAGACCTCCCCCAAAATTTCCACATCGACCGGCCCCGCGCTGAAGTCAACATGGCGGTTGGCACTACTGGGCATTAGCGCTCGTCATTTGTATGGGTTCATATGGGGGGACTTCCGCCATTTCCCATCGCGCTGGCCCCATGCAGGTCGGTGGGATTCAGAGCCTAGTTTGCTGATTATCAAGGTGCACCACGATCAGGTGAGGTTAGCTTGGAAACCGTGAGTTGTTGTGCCCCTTTACACCCTTGTCTGAAACTCCCTGTGGGAAAATACTCTATGCGGGTAATAACATCGCTTGCCTATACTATGTTATTGGGAACGGATACAAATTAAATACACGTATATATGTTTATATGTAGAATCCCTGTGGACGCTTTCTGACCCTTCCAGGAAACGAGGGTTTAAGTCAAAACTGGAAATGTAACTGTATTTTATTAACTTATTTTGGTGTTTGCGAACTATTTTAAAGCAAATTACTATAGTTAATTTATTGTTACGACTCACTTAAATCCTGCTTGAAGTAACTTTTTCACTAATACCAAATACTTTCGCGACAAAATAACATATCGGTGTCACAGCGCGAGGCGCGCAATTACCGGTTGATTTATGGCTTCGCGAACAATCGATAGCACGGCTCATTGCAACGAATTAATCACCCGGATATCGGTGATGTGATTGATGGCAGAATGACGCGACCACGCCGGAGCTACGTAGCGCCCTCGTGACGGATCGTTAAAGTAATATAGTTAACTTACGAGAGCATTTTAAAATTTTCTTATAGTCGGCTCCGCAGCGATGCAAGCAGTACATGGGTATAAGACGAAGCGTGATATCATCTCCCTGAACTCTGTCGCCACTCTCCTAAACGTAAGGTGAAGTATCGCCATAGCTTAGCTGAACTTTTGGCTACTAATAAAAACACACTGGTATGTTTACTAATCATTATTACATAGGTGCTTATCAAATATACGTTTTTTATGTAATTAAACGACGAGACGAGTGGGACGTTCGCCGATGGAAAGTGATACGTCTGCTCATAACAACGTGGCGCAGGTCATAATGGTATATACACAGCACCACGTTGTGCTCGTCGCCTGAGACATACAATGTTGAGCCTCGTTATCCCAGTAATTAAACTAGCTACAGTGCCTTTCAAACCGGCCCACAGTAATGTTAGCGCACTTCTGTTCCTCGGCTGCAGTAGGCACTGCAATGGTACCTAACTACACGCTCTGCGGCAACGGAGACCTACCACCAGTCTGTACAGAATTATATAATACTTTCGCATCTTTTATTTTAATTAACTTTAAATGAATCTTAATAACTTAATTATAAATATTAAAATTTTTACTTTTTATATTAATTTTTAAGTCTTAGTAAAACCTGTAGTAGAAGGAAATACAGATAGAAGGGAAGAACCGGCCCGGCTCCCCCTCCGGCGCTGCGCCGGTCAGGGGGACGCGCTACGCACAATACTCTCTTATCGTGAAACACTAAAAACCAATCGGCTCTTTACACGAACTGTGCGATGATACGGCACTATGATACATCGCTGCAGGCATCGAGATATTTCCTTTTCTTATATACTGTGTAATTAGAAGAGAATGAAAGTTTATATGTAGATGTGTGTTCCTATGCTTACATTGTAAGTGCTATGTGAATGTCAAATTGAAATCAAAAATAGGGGAACGTATTGTCTTACGCGAACAAACAACTCGACAAGCTGTTCTGCTGAAACGGCTTCAGCGCACCGTAAAGTACGTGCTGGGTGTGATACAGACGCGAGCTCCGTATAAATAATTCAGCATTTCACAGTTTTTTTATAATACAATTTTTGACAACAAAGCGACGAAACGCGAATAAAACAACGCGGCATTAGATATTATATCTGAACAGAGGAAACTTACAAATATTACTTTTTAAACTCGTCGCGTCGACATTACGTGCGCCAGGTAAAGGACAAAGGAAGTAAGGAAGGAAGGATCTCGCCGACCAGAGCAGAAGCATTGTTCCGTACGGCCGCAGACCCAGCTGCATTCGCGAACCGCTGCCGCCAGCGTGGCACGGCGGCGCACGGTCATCGTGTGGACAGATTCAATATTTTTCATACATTCGTTATGAAGTTTTTCATTTACATGAGGAATATTCGCAGGAAGCGTATTATAACGTAACAGGAAGTAACACTGAATCAGTTCTTATACTCGTGAGTGCCAATTATTCTTTATTACTTCAGAAGTAGTCTTACGTTATTTGGTTGAGCCAATGTGCTAGTCGATTATAGGGAACGGTTGCCAGGAGCCGTTACCGCAGCAACCGCGCTACTTACAGCGCTCTACAAAAGTCCTGCCAATAGCTAAAACGTTAATAACGTTAGCAAAGTGTTTGGAATTTCTTGAACACAAAAATTATTTGGACATTCAGAAGTGATTCCAAAGCAAACTAGGATTTATGAAATGGATTAGATAGACATCCGCTGCAGATGGAGTTTACGGGCTAATAGTCTCCTGCGGCCGGCGCCGCGACCCGCCGCGACCCGCCGCGACCCGCCGCGACCCGCCGCGATCCGCCGCCCCGTTGTGTTGAATATTTCGTTGGAACGGAAACCATGCGCTGGTGCTGCGCCGCAACGCACGTGGACTCCACCAGTTCTGTTTGAAACAAATTGTATCTTTACCTATGTTTAATACTATTACATTACATTGAAGCTAATCTGCACCGTTAAGGATGCAGTAAAAAGCTATTACAACTTACAGCGAGTACGCTATTGTTTACGCCGGAAGTGGTGCTTATTTAGACAGTTTCTGACAACAAGGACTACTAGTGACCAGCAAATAACATACAAAACTATTTCATACAGGAATATTTTCGCATCATACTGAAAATATTCCTTTAGTAGCTGTAATATTCCTTAATCGCTCATTCGATAGGGACTCCGATCCCTTTTGGAGTTAATTTCCGGAACAAAGTGATCCTTTGTACAACTCCGCTTTGAGTTCATAATCTTACGCTGGCGCAGTGCGGCGCCGGCTTCCGGTGCTCGTCGATATGACTTACGACTAATTAAATGAAATCAATTAATTTCTTTCTGTAACTTCACGAATTGCTCTGACTAATGTTGAAGCATTTAACTTCCAATAGCATAACAATCATTTCCAGATCGTCTCCAGCAACAATATTCTTGATGTAGATCGGGCTGCAAGCCACAGCAGCTTTTACAGCTCATCTGACATTGGGCTCGTGGACCCGGATCCACGGCCTATGGTTTTAGAAACCAAATGTGCTACGCGGGATGTAGCTATCTGGCTGATGATTCTGTTTATTGTGTGTGCCTGGTTCTTGTTGTACTTTACCTGGCGATTCTACTCGGTCGTCAAGGCCGGGCGCGGGCCCGTTCCCCGACTACCTTCGTTTGTATCGGAATTTCTGGGCGGCGAGGACCGCCCACGGTCGCGGGTGTATTTGGTGTACGCGGTGTGTGAGTAGCTGCGGCGCCACATTCTTAAGCGAGGGCGGCGTGATGCTGAGATTTGGAGCGTGTTGGTAGTGTCCGAAGTGTGTGTGATGGTGACTTCGGTGCTATCGGTGACTGTGGGTCTGTGTGTGGTTTGTAGGACCCCTTGGGATGTTGGAATAAGGGCGTGCCGCGGTCTGCGCTGTTTCGTCCTGGGATTCGAAGGTAGCGCGTATTTGGCCGCGCTGGTCACCAGAGACTTGGGATGAGTTGCCGCCTTGGCAACGTAGGTCACCGAAAACTCTCTGAAGTGCTCCTTGATCGTTGGGAGTTTAAGGTCGCTGTGGATGTCCACATTGCGCTAGTACCATTCGGCACCAGTCGCGGTGCGGGTCAAACGGTTCTGAAGAGTCTGCAGGGGTCTGAGACGGTCTTCGGACGAATGGGCAAAGACAATGCTCGCGTAAGACATTATGGGTCTTACGCATACTTTGTAGAGGTGAAGCTTGTGTCTGAGAGAGAGCTCGCTCTTCTTACACAGCAGGGGGTATAGCTTGCCCAGTACTTGGGCCGCTTTCTTTCTCGCCTCGCAAATGTGGGCGATGAAATTGAGTCTGGCGTCGAGCGTGACGCCGAACTTTTTGACCGAGTTCCTCCATGGGATGGACTGGCCGAAGAAGGAGATCTGGCCGAGTTTATTGCCGCGTTTATTCACTTTCTTGAGAAGGTTTGATGACTTACCGTGGGTGAAGCGAATGGCTTCACTTTATTCCGGGTTTACGTCGATTCGCCACGTCCGGAACCACTCGCCTAGACGAGTGGTCGCATTCTGTAGGCGCTTCGTTATATTACCCGGAGCTCTGCCGGAGTGGTAAAGAGTGGTGTCGTCTGCGAAAATGGCCATCTTGACGAAGGGGTCTCTGGGTAAGTCACTCGTTTAGAGCGAGAAGAGTAGCGGGGAGAGGCAAGAGCCTTGAGGGACGCCGGCTTTAATCGGCCGGGGCGAGGAGAGAGCGTACTCGGCGCGAAAGCGGATGGAGCGATTCGAGAGGTAGCCTCGAATGACGGTGACTAGACAGCTTGGCACTTTGTGAGTGTAAAGCTTGTATATCAAGCCTTCATGCCAGACTTTGTCGAACGCCTTCGCGATATCAAATAGGACGGCGCAGGTGTCGTTCGTTTGCCTGTACTCGAGACCGACCAGAATGTGCTCGGTCAGTCGGTGCACTTGATGAACGCAAGAGTGGTTGCTCCTGAATCCGAACTGTTCGTTGGGGAGGAGATTGTTTTCTGCGGTGAAATGGCGCAGACGCTCTAGATTGATGCGCTCGTAAAGTTTTCCCAAAGTGTTCAGTAGGCTGATCGGACGCTGGCTGGCTCGACGGAGTCTGGGAAGGCAAAGCCTGCGTCTGCTCTGCGTACATTAGGTAAAGAAGGCGTTACCAGGAGAGGAGAAGAAGGCCTCATGCTGCAAATAGGTTGTCTTGTAGATGAAAAGCTTGCTGCCTTTGAGACCAGAATTTTTCCTGACAGAGCTCTAAGGCAAAGGTTGTCGAACAATCCGAGACTCCCAAGTGGTCGGGAGCCAGTAGCGGCTGACGCTGGTCAATCTTTGATACCGCGTGCACCTGTTCTGGCTTCTGAGCCAATTGCCGCGGAGCTCAGGTCAGCAGCGGATACCTGGTCGGCTGTAGTGAGCCGTAAAGCTAAGAGACTGACGGCAAAACAGGTTCTTCCATCAGTCAGGAAGGCTGTAAAGGTGACTCCAAAACCTACCGAAAAGGTGAAACCGGGTAGACTTCCTCGTGCAGCAGCCATTACAGTCACCGTACCAGCGAATGGAGAACTTTCGTACGCCGCGGTCATGACCGCAGTAAAACAGAAGGTTAAGTTGGCAGACTGCGGTATTGAAACCGTTCGACCAAGGAGAGCAGTAACGGGGGCACTAATATTGGAGGTGGCTGGCCCTGACTGTGCATCGAAAGCTGATATGCTGGCGGGAAAAATGAAAGAAGCGCTGGCCGATACCGATGTATACATAGCGCGACCCTCCAAAAGAGGCGAAATAAGAGTGATGGATTTGGACGAGTCCGTCACTACAGCGGAAGTCGCAGAGGCAGTTGCGGAAGCAGGAGGCTGTTCACTCGCTGATATTAAAGTGGGCGATATTCGCCGATCTCCTCTGCGAATGGGATCTGCCTGGGTACTTTGTCCTATAAGCACAGTAAGAAAGCTGGCGATAGCAAAACGTGTCCGCGTAGGGTGGACATTAGCAAGGGTTGAGGTTCTAGCGAAACGACCCTTGCAGTGTTACCGATGTCTGGAATTGGGGCACGTTCGTAATAGATGCCCTAATGAAAAGGATCGTAGCACGCTGTGCTACGCTTGCAGTGAGCCAGGCCATAGGGCTAGTCAATGTACTACTGGAGTGCTAAAATGTCCACTGTGCGTGGATCTCGGACGCCCAGCTAATCACCGACTGGGGGCTAAGGCATGTGCACCTAAGCGGAGGAGAACAGGAACAGGGAGAAAGCAGGCTCCTGCTCCTGAGCCACCCCAAAGTGCAGAGGAGCACATGGAAGTATCACCTTCGATCGAAGGATAAAGATACTCCAAGCTAACCTGAATCACTGCCGCGGGGCGCAGGACCTGCTACTGCAACACCTCGCGGAGTGGTCGGTAGCTTTGACCGTAACGGCCGAACCTTACCGTGTACCAGACCATCCTCGCTGGTTTGGTAGCGAAGATGGCAAGGTCGCTATCTATTGGAATGGGAATACAGGGGACCGACACTGTTCTACAATTTTTAGCGGGCAAGGTTTTGTTGCTGTCGAATGGGGGCCTCTTGCAGTTGTGGGCTGCTATGTCTCTCCCAACTGCACACGCGCCGCCTACGAAGTGTACTTGGACTCTGTAGCCAAATGCATTCGCAGATGTCAGCCACGTCCGGTCCTTGTTCTAGGTGATTTCAATGCACACTCCAAAGTGTGGGGATCCTCTCGGAACAGCACTAGGGGGGAGACTTTGCAAGTGTGGGCGGCTGGGCTTGACCTTCGGCTCCTAAACCATGGATCCGTCAGCACCTGTGTGCGATGGCAGGGAGAGTCGATCGTTGATCTATCATGGGCAAACTCTTCTGCCTTGCGCATGGTGACAGGCTGGAGAGTAGCGGAGGAAGCGGTCACGCTTTCTGATCACCGCTATATTTTGATTAATTTAACGCTTGGCTCCTTACAACATGCTGCTGGCAACCACAGCAGCAGCCTACCGCGGCGGTGGTCCCTCAAGAGACTCGATGCAGATATGCACGAAGCAGCAGCCATCGTCATGGCCTGGCCAGAAAGCATAGCCGAAGGAATGTTGTCCGATCCTGTAAGTGGAGCGACTTGGTTTCGGGAATCGATGACATACATTTGTGATGTCTCAATGCCCCGAACAAAGCTTATTAAGTCGAAGGCGGTTTACTGGTGGTCGCCAGCTATAGCGCAACTGCGCGAGGTTTGCTTGCGCGCTCGACGTCAGTACACAAGAACCCGAAGGAGACGACGAGCCACAGTGGACGAAACGACTCGTGCCTACAGGATGTACAGAGACGCTACTAAATCGCTCCAACTGGCTATTAAATCAGCTAGATCTCGGGCTTGGAACGAACTGCTCGAGGAACTGGAGAGGGACCCGTGGGGACGCCCATACAAGATGGTATTGGGCAAACTCAGACCTTGGATTCCTCCACTAACAGAGACCTTGGATCCTTTATTTATGGAAACAGTGATGGACACTCTCTTCCCAAGGAGTCAACAATGCCCAGTACCACCTTCTACGGAGTCGTTGAATCAGCTCGTCTGGTCCGACGAATGGGGTGTGACCAACGAAGAGTTAGAACGAGCCATTAAGCGTCTCAAAGCCCGGAATACTGCACCAGGTCCTGACGGAATTCCCGGACGCGCGTGGGTACTAGCAATAGCCGCCGGACTAGGAGATAGACTGAGGAACCTGTTTACCTGCTGCTTCAGTGCTGGCCTATTCCCTCAGGGCTGGAAGGAAGCACGGATGGTGCTGTTAAAGAAAGATGGTAGGACCGCGGACACTCCTTCTGCATACCGACCCATATGCCTGTTGGATGAGGCTGGTAAATTGTTCGAAAGAATAATTGCCGATCGCATCAATCTGCATCTCCACCAAGAAGGCCCCGATCTGTCGGATGGCCAGTTTGGTTTCCGAAGAGCGCGCTCAACCATGGATGCGATCCTTCGCATTCGGGAACAGTCGCAACGAACAGTGGATCAAGGCGGTGTGGCATTGGCAGTTAGCCTTGATGTAGTGAACGCCTTTAACTCACTACCATGGGGAGTAATATGGGAAGCTCTGGCGTACCATCGCATGCCTCCCTACTTACAGCGCATTGTCGGGTCCTATTTAAAAGACAGATGCGTCCAATATGTGGGTCGGGATGCCATATTTCATAGGAGAGAGGTAAATTGCGGAGTTCCACAGGGTTCTGTATTGGGCCCTCTATTATGGAACATTGCATATGACGCAGTCCTTAGAGTCGATCTCCCCGCTGGAGTGTGTGTTATATGTTACGCGGATGACACATTAGTATTGGCAAATGGAGACAGTTTCGAGGACACCATCCGACTTGCCGAAATTGGAGTAGCTTGCGTTGTGGACAAAATCCAAGAGCTGGGTCTCCGGATAACGCCTCATAAGTCCGAGGCGATATGGTTTCACAAGCTCCCTAAAACAAGGGAACCTCCCAGCTTTTCGGTTCGCGTAGGTGACGTGCCTGTTGAGGTGGGATCGGTAATGAAATATCTCGGTCTCACTCTAGACAGTCGATGGAGATTCGAGGAACATTTCAACCGCCTGATCCCTAGGGTTGAGAAGGTAGTAGGTGCTTTGCATAGACTACTGCCCAATCTTGGAGGTCCCGGAGAAGGAGTCCGCCGCCTCTACTCGGGTGTTGTGCGATCGATGGCTCTCTATGGCGCTCCGGTTTGGTCAGATCGGTTGACGGGCAGCCGACGTTGCCGGGCTAAAGTCAACAGTCTGCAACGAAAGATAGCCATTCGTATCGCACGGGGATATCGGACGATATCGTTTGAGGCGGCCACTATCCTGGCCCGGTTCCCACCTCTGGACATTCTGGCGGAAAGGGACGCGCGGATTTATACGCGTCTACGTTCTCATCGAGAAGAAGCCGAACCCCTGGATGTGGTGGAAGTGCACAGGCAAGAGCGCCGCCGCGCTTTGGAGGTGTGGAGAGAGAGGCTAGCTGAGCCGCGGAACTCACGGCAGCGTATAGTAAGCGCATTTCTGCCGAACCTCGAAGCCTGGCTTAGATTGGGCGGAGTGGCGCATGTCACGTTCAGGCTGACTCAGGTACTCACAGGACACGGGTGTTTTGGTGAGTACCTGAATAGGATTGGACGTGAACCAACCACGCAATGCCACCATTGTGGTGGAGAGCTGGATTCCGCTCAGCATACGCTCGCAGAATGCCCTACGTGGGAGCCTGAACGGAGAATTCTCATCCACAAAATCGGGCATGACCTTTCTTTGCCAGTAGCGATATCAACTGCACTGGCAAAGAAAAATGGGTGGATAGCGTTGGTTTCCTTCTGTGAAACCGTTATGATGCAGAAGGAGTCCGCCGAGCGAAGTCGGGAGAGGGCCGACTCCGTCCATAGACGAGGACGTCGGGGCGTTGGCAACGGACGCCCTAACCCGTCAGCCCTGTAGTGCCGGGCCATTAAGAATAGGACTAAGGTATTCTCTGCCTGTCGTACAAGGCGACTAAAAGGGTCCTCGGTTTCGTAGGCTTTGAGGGTGGGGGCCCTCAGAGCTTAATAAGCGAGCCTTAGGAGGACGGCAAATACATTGTGGTCTTGTATTTGCCGTAGCAAAGCGTGAGGTCTAGTAGGGCTTTGGCCCTTCCGTGGAATGTTAATCGAGAGTGCAGGGGGGCGCCGGTGCGTTCCGTAGGAGATCCCGGAGCCCCTCCTAATGCACTGAGGGAGACCACCGAGGGGGTTTTAGTGGGTACAAGCCCCACATAACCTTGTCTTCCCCCCAGAAGCAAGGTATCTTTTAAGAAGATTTCCCCCGCGAGAAAAAAAAAAAAAAAAAAAAAAGGCTGATCGGACGGTAGCTGTTGGGTAGGTTCCTCGGCTTTCCGGGCTTCGGAATACCTATCACTACGGCCTCTTTCCAGGCATCTGTGAAGGAGCAGTCGGCTAGCAGGGCGTTGAATATGGCCACTAGCAGACCGACGATCGGGAGCGGGAGACTTTTCATAACTCTGTTGGAGATGTTGTCGGAGCCCGGGGCTGATTTGGTGTTCAGCCTCTTTACGATGTCAACGACCTTACCAGGGGAGACCGGTTTTAGAGGGGGACCTTCTGGTGGGAGGGCTGCCCTGCGGCGCACCTCGTGCTCGACCAACTTGAGGTGATCGGGGTCCACTGGTGCAGTAGAGGGAGTGCACTGGCTCTCTAGACTGTCGGCGAGACGATCTGCTTTTTCGGCATCCTCCAACGCAAGGGAGGAACCATCGCTCATTACGAGGGGAGGCATGCGGGCCATGTTCTCTGCTTTGAGACGCACGGGCCAGACGCTAAAAGTTGGCGCTCGAATGCTCCAAATCATAAGCAGATTGTCCCATCTGTCGGATCTGAGTTCGGATATGCGCTCTTTTACCTGCCTTTGAAGGCGACATAGTTTTATCCTGAGTTCCTCAGATCTGTATCGTGAATAGAGTCTCAATGCAGCGTTTTTCGCTCTTATCAGCCGACGAATGTCCGCCGGGAAGGACTCGAGCAGGTAGTCCGACTCGGGTACCGTTCTCCACGATTCGTTGACGACTGTGGCGATGTGATTCGTTAACGAGTCGATTGCTCGGTTTGCAGCGCCGAACGAGTCGATTGTATCGGGGATTCCGTCTAAGTGCTGGGGGTTCGCGGCCTTGAGTCTGACCTCGAAGCTGCGCCAGTTGACGATGGTTTTGGTCAGAGGGACCTCACTAGCGGGTCGGCCCAGCTTCATAAGAACCGGGCGGTGGTCGGATCTGAGATCGCCTATGGTCTCAATCGAATGCAGCGGGATGGTGACGTTATTGAACAACGCAATGTCTAGTGTGAATGGGTTGTGAGAAGTGACGCGAGGGTATCTCGTCGGGGTTTGCGGAGCTACAATGTTAAACGTGAGCTTATCCGCGAGTTTGGAGAGGATTTTACCATTGCGGTTTGACTTGTTCGTTGAGAGAGATGGAATACCAAAGGTCTCGGACAGAGTCCTGGGGGGTGGTTAGACGAGGGGCTCTTCGAGCGCGACGAGAGTGTCGGCGTGCTCGATGCAGGCCCTTAGCCTGTCTTGCGAGTTTTGTGCGGCTCGCAGTTTTTCTCCTAAGAGGAGTATGTCTCTTATGCTCACCTTTTGGATGTAGGTAAGAAGGTTCTGGAGCTCCGAGGGCGAAGGTATTTGGCTGGGAGCAGCTTGGGGTTTCGGCGACCCCGACGACGACGGGGCTTTGGAAGCCTCGGCGGCTTTGGGAGCCTCGGCGTATTTTGGCCTAGAGACCGGTTTGCTCCATGCCGATACCGCCGGCGGAACGGCCGCCTGCGCGGGTGGTGACCTGGAGGAGGCAGATGGCTGCGGTGCAGCCTTTGTGAGGTCGGTGGTGCTCAGTTGTGCGGCCCCGAGTTGCTTGCGCGAGGCTTTGGTGCACCTGCGATAATTCGCGGGATGCCCCTCGGCTTTGCACAGGAAGCAGCTCAGGGGATTTGTCGCTTCCGCGGTGTGGGAGCACTCCTTCGTCCCGTGGTCCCCGGTGCATTTGACGCACCTCGGGCGGGCGAAGCAATTTCTGGCTGAGTGGCCGTAGTACTGGCATCAGTGGCATTGGCCGATGATGCCTTTTTTGTGCGGGACCTTTACGCTCACGCTGGTGAGGTTGCACAGGCGGGTGATCTCGAATATCTTTTTACCCTCCGGAGAGAGTTCGAGACTCGTAAGGATGAGGGGGAGTGCAACTTTTGTTCGCATGCTGGTCATGCGCCGAGCTTCCAGCACGGGGAAGTTCTGTTTTTTTAGGTCGTCGATGACCTCTGAGATGTCGATCTCCAAAGGGATTCCGCATATGACGACGCGGAGTGTCTCCAGTATGTAGCCTCCCCGTGACAACTGCCGCCGGGTGCAGTGAGTAAACCTTCATGCCGGCTGCCTGCGCCGACATATTATATGTGTGTCTCGCTTAATTAAAACTTGACGCCGCGCAGCGCAAACTTGTGTGCTAAACCGTACGGACGCGCTTGTATCGTGTCCAGCGTCATCAGCTCCCGACCTCCAAACTATTAGGGTTTTATCAATTAACTTTGAGTGCTCGTCTTTGGACAATAAATCGGATCAGTGGCCTCGTTTACGATCCTCGTGGTCTTTACACCCATCATCATCACCATTAGCCCATGGACTGTATACGCTTCTATTAAAGACCTTAAGCATAACGTGGATTATTTATTTATACAACTCAACGCACGAACATACGTTTAATGGTGTATCCCGTATGTAGCACGGGGAGTCTGCGGCGATACAGCTCCATGGGATTTATGTTATGTTTTCATAGTATTTTTATAAATTGCAAATGCTGCACGAATCAAATTTTCTCAAATATCAATGTTCAGGTTGTGTTCACAGACACATTACTGCTTATTTTGTATGAATGTAAATGTGCAGTGTTTGGGGAAAGTTCGCTGAATCGCACAATACTGGTTACAATGCACAATATCGCGCGTTGCACTTGCACGCTGAAAGGAATCGCTGAAGGATCTCAAATTGATTGAAACGGTAATATTCAAATTTTATTTTATTAACGAACAAATTGATATAATTTAAAACAGCACTGCTGCCGATACGAGTGTCTTCTTCATTAGCCAATAAACGTCCACTGCGGGACACTGGCCTCCCCCAAAGATTTCCGTATGATCAGGTAGGGATTCATATGGGAGGATTTGGACCATTTCTCACCACGCTGGCCCAACGCAGGTTGGTGGGAGCCAGGGCTTGTTTGTTGATTAGCAGTGTCCACCGCGAGCAGGTGAGGTTGGCTTGGGTTCTGTGAGTTGTTGTGCGGGATCTCTTACACCCCTTGATGCAGCGGATACGAGTATAGTAATTATTAAATATTATATTTTGACTGTGAAGTATTCTATCTAACCTATATAAATTATATTACATTAACTACTTTTATATTATATAGGAGTATAACACGAAACAGGAAGAGCAGCACAACAGTACATCCGTTGGTAAGTGATATTCCTGCCCAGAACAAATAATCATTCCGCATACAATTACTGCGTTCCCCTCGTGACCCAAACCCTTTAGATAATCTAGCTTCGCAGATGTCGCTCGCTGCAGCTCCCTTCAAAGTGGAACAGCTTTATTTGCAAACAGTTCTCGTTGCTCGTTCATTTATTTATAAGTATATTTTGCTGCACAAGATATACTTGATACATCTATAGACCTTTCTACTTTACTAGTTGGGTAATTTTTTTGTGATAATTTAGCTTAAATCAGTTAACAAAAACACATAGCAATAATTAATTAACAGCTCTACCGAATAAGAATTCATTTAACACTACAGTGACGACCTTACTGATTATTGTTACGAATAATCGTGCATTAAGATGCAGCTTGGCAGTGTATTGATTATCATTAATTGTTATTCGTTAAACAGTTTGTATAACTTCACAGTAACAAAGGATCCAATTAAAGAGCTGTTAAGAAATTCATTACAGCCATTTGATTTTATTTTCTTCATGAGCAAGTTGTGAAAAGATTCGCAGTGAAGTGAAGGCGGCGGCGGGCCGGGACGGGCCGGGACGGGCCGGGGCGGGTATTCCCGTACCCCCACCCCCACTCCCGCGTGTTTGATTACCAGATATTGGATTTTGGTATTACACATAAAACTCTTTCTGTTTACAAACGACCAAAGCTCATCCAGATTGTTGTCTCATATCCATGCACCTTCGTACAATTTAGATCGCTTTATGGGTATTTGCATCAAACAGAGTGCTTCCGAGCGGAAGCCTCTGCGGCCGACGACAGCCTCCGGCCCGGCCCGGCCCGGCCCGACCCGGCCCGGCCGGCAGGCGGCCGCACTCGCGGTTAACTTAGAAGTTGGCCGAGCTGGAGTTTAAAAGTTGACTACATTTATTTATATTCTCAGTAATCCTGTCGTACCTTCAGCACAGTTTATCTATTCGACATTTATAATAAAAGTGTTGTTTTTGTTATTACTTGCGTAATGTACGTTACATATCACAATAGGTAGCTACTTATTGTGATATGACAACATAGAAATGTTGTTTTGAATTTTACAAGAAGTACGCGAAGCATTGTGTTTACGCGCTTGTAGCTTGCAGTCGTGTGGGGCGTGCAGTTATGAAAAAAGTGAAAAATGGAGAAAGTCTGTAGCCGTGAGTATAAATAAACAATTTGAGCTGATTGAAGATTAAGTTAATTTTATTGTGCTTTCAGTTTACATTAGTCGTCTTTGAGATTTGCGGAATAACTGACAGCCGCTTTATTAGAGATTACGTTTAAGATCACCTGATCTTGCATCCATATGGAGTTTGTAATAAGCAATTCACCTTTAGGGCACATAAGGAGAGTAAGGGATGTTTCATCGTTATGAGGAAGCAAACAAAACTTTTCCTCCGCTGCCGACTCGGCTAACTTGATTTTATGTTTTTGTTTGTTGACGAAAGCGTTATTTTTATAATATCAATTTACAGGAAAACACTTTTTTACAAAAATAATAACCGCCCGTACAAAAGCTGAATAATAATCATTTTAAACGAAAATTTCAACAGAAATTCAGGAGTGAGGTTCAACAATCATTCCCCCATTCTATCTAAATATAAGTTAGAAATTTTCGAGTTATTCTTTCCTAAATATTATGAGACTTTGTGTCTCCAACAAAGAAAATTTTTGTAATAAAGCCAACTGAAGTACTATCTCCAACATTAGGTCTGTGCGCGAGAAGTTCTGCGCTGTCGTGGATGACGAAATATGTTATGTTCAACATTAAACGCTTCGCTACCCAAAGGGCAAAAGAAAAAATACTTGGATTTTAAAATTATCTGATGAAGAAATCTGCTTCCTTTTACTGCAGGGTACCAGAATTTAACAATACTTTGTCAAACTGTTTGTTGAGGTGAGTTAATAAATAGAGGAACACGAGATCCCTTCCCGCGTAACGACGGCGCTCCCCCCGCCGGCTCCCGGCTCCCGGCTCCCGGCTCCGGACCTTGGCTCTTGTAACAAATATACGGAGCATAGAAAGGCGAGAAAACTTTTATAATACTGGAGTTAGTTAACTTTTCCTTCGACTCCTCGCAAACTTTCCGTAAGCTCGCTTAGCAGGGTCCACGCGACTGGATTTTTATTTATTATGAAGAACTTTTATTGGGTGGTTGTAAAAACGACGCTGCGAACTTAAACCCTCAATATGATTAAATAGACTGGGAATAAATTGATTGAATGTTGTTAATAAGTAAAATAATAGAGAGGCTGCGCGCCGCGGGAGCTTTGCCCCGTCCGAGTGCACTCGCATTGCTGCGCGAGTGACCGCGAGCCCGGACATGATAATTACAAAAAAAAATTCAGCGTCAGGATCTGCTTGTGTAGTGATCAGGAATTATTACTTAAAACCTTAATAAGTACACTAAAAACTTAGATTCTTCTTCCTCCTGCCCTTTTCCCGGCTCTGCGGGGTCGGCACAGCGTGTACTTCTCTTCCACATCCCTCTATCAGTCGTCATATCTGAATTCTTACTTTTCTCACACATGTCGTCTTTCACACAATCCATCCCCACTTTCTTCGGTCTTCCTCTACCCTTATTACGTTAAGTTACGTTCATTCTCATTACTTTCTTTGTTATGAGAAAATTAGATTATTTTCCAAAAAATAAGCTTCTTAAGGGAATCTTCACAAAACAACTGTCAATGAAGATCATCAATTATTTGTTATTTGTACTAAAATATATCAAATCATCGATCATTTTCTTAGTTATTTATTTGGGGAAAACGAAATAAATGTTATCTGTTAAGGAGCCAGCTCTTGGAGTGAAATTATTTTGTTACATTCAAGAAAGAAAATAACTAATGTTTGGAAATGTTGGTAAGTAATTTGATTTTAGTTTACATTGATAGTGTACCTGTATATATATATGTGTGTGTGTGTGTGTGTGTGTGTGCATGTGAAGCGCGAGGACGCCGTGCAAACACTTAGCTGCCACTAAGCACAAGCGCACGCGCACCGCTGCGGTGCCCGTCGGTGCACTAGGCACCACGCACAACTTTCAACAAACACATATTTATTTTGTCATGAATTTCAACATCTCAAGAAAGTCAACTTATTAACAAACTTCGTATGATATTTCCACAAACCCGTCAACGAGATTTCTTTGTTGACTCCATCTCCTTTACAACAGTGGCAATGAGCAACACCGGAACTTATATAAATGTGCAAGGTATCTGAGGAATTAAGCTACAACAATGCGGATTCGTGTTTACCTCTTTGAAAACATTTTTGTCGCTTCATGTTTGCGCGACGCCGTTCCTTACGAAAACTTGACCGAGATTAGAACAAAGTGAACAGGTGGAGGGATGTTCTTAAAGCAACCCTTTGATCTAAAGTGCAGGGAGAACGGCACAATGGGAAGAAAACAGCTCTGCGGGGTTTTTTAAGTGCACCGACGAACTACAACGTGTTTTATAGTGTATTCATCTGAAAGTGGTGTCACACAGACATAAAAGTTTTCCCCATTTTCCCATATCGCACGAGCTCAGGCGACTGGAAATTACTTATTTATAACTTTGGCGAATGAAAAATATGCGCAAAGTAAATAATTAAAAGAACCAGAGAAGGTTCCTAAGGGCTGAACCGAAATGGATATCGCTATGCACGACGTGCGTGTAAAATAACTAAGTAGAAAAGATTACGTAAGCTCATACGAACAAGTTTAAGTTTTTATACACGATAAGAATAATTTCGTAAGATATATATAATATATATTTTAAAAAGTAAATATTAATTTACATTGACTTAATCAATTGTTGTCTAATTTGATCGAAGGTTACAAGGGTTATGAAAACAAAAAAGGCCTTGGCAATGGTCTGTTTCGTTTTCCTACTTCACGCAGAAATATCTATAAAGTTGACGATTGGCGCGCGCACGGCCAGCAGCGGGCACTCGCGGGCACTCGCGGGCACTCGCGGGCACTCGCGGGCACTCGCGGGCACTCGCGGGCACTCGCGGGCACTCGCGGGCACTCGCGGGCACTCGCGGGCACTCGCGGGCACTCGCGGGCACTCGCGGGCACTCGCGGGCCAACTTCTTACTTGTTCATCATTTCAGTATTAGTTGAAATATCGATAGAATTTTGTGATTGTAGCTCGTGCTTCCTGGCTGTGGTCTAGTTGGAGTGCAATTAGTGCAATTCGCAGGTAAAAATAATAAAGAACACAAGTTCCACATCTTAAAACTAGACCTTAAAAAGGTTCATGTTTAAATAAGCTGAAACCTGTCCTCTGGGAAATTGTATTCGTAGATATCTCTTAAGTACTTATTATAATAGTTTTCGCAAGATTTAACCTCGGACAATTATAGAGAATAATTTACGTGATCCAATTTCCCAGTCTCGGAGCAACCGGGGGGAACGGCTTGTTTAATGATTCGGAGATCGTAACTCGAAAT
Source organism: Troides aeacus (assembly GCA_033220335.2). NCBI lineage: Eukaryota > Metazoa > Arthropoda > Insecta > Lepidoptera > Papilionidae > Troides > Troides aeacus. Next base: position 349,384 of record CM067277.1, on the reverse strand, counting down.
GCCGCCTCGCGATGCATTCCGGTCACGAGTATCCAATGAATAAGGGAACGGTGACGACGGAGACGGAGCTGGAGACGGCGCTGGAGACGGCGCAGCAGCCTTCTGCGTGCTGATAGGTGCAACTTATCGGAAAACGTAACGCACGTAAACATCTTACTTAGCTGCAGGCAGGGCGCGGCTTACCCATAGCAACTACTGGCAGCGCGCGCATCGCGGATAAGTTGCGACAGGTGTGCCGGCCGCGAGGAGTCACACGGCCGCTACGTGGTAGCCCATCGGTCGCGTGCAAGCGTTGCTGTGTCCGGTTCAGAGAGACGCTAAAGCTTGTGAGCCGCGACTCATCACAGCAACGATACATCGGAGCGCGATCATCGCCGCGTGCTCCGCGTGCTTCGCGTGCTCCGCGTGCTTCGCGTGCTCCGCGTTACGTCCTGATATTTATTTTTATACTTCTAGAGAAAATATTATTATTTTCTCCAATTTTATCATTCTCAGAAGAGACAAGAAAGTTTAAAGAATGCTGGATATATAGGACCGTATTTAGTAATCAAATAAAGCTGTGAACTAGTATAAAACATTAATATCTTCCACATTTTGTACTTGTTCTCAGCTCTTTGCTTTTCGCCATTATTTTAAAAAATATTGAACCTAATCAGCAAAATGTATCCCGCGTGGACTTTGCCGTGGAACTGAAGTGGCGGGAGTTCGGAATACTTTTTTATTATTATTATGAAGCCTCGTTTAGGGCGCAACGCTTTATTTATGTGAAGGTTTCGCCCCAAATAAATGAAGAGCGATCGCCGTTCGCGGGATGAAGTAGATTGAAACACAAATTGCGTCTGAAATGAATGGGGATGTTTCCAGGGTGGGGCGCAGCACAGAACCCATTTAAAGGGATGCTGTGCCGTGCATCCCCTATCCCTCTACCACCAGATACCACTACAGCAGGACTTTGACTAATAATGCCAATTACTTATTAGCATTTTTAATTAGATTGTGTTAAAATTATAATTTAAAACTACGAATATACGAAAAATTCTTATTAAATTAAACTTATTAAAAATATATATACGAGTATGTAGGTAGCAGCTCGCAGCCCTAACGGTTGGAGCGTGCGGCCCGCATTGCGGAGGTCGCGGGTTCGAACCTCGGCGTGTACCGATGACTATAATATTTAAGTTATGTACATTTGTGAACTTTAGTTACAGCAGCGAGATACAAACGGCGACAAACTTGCACATGATTTAGAATTTATTCTAAGCTGTGTGTGTGAAGTCAGTAATCCGCATTGGGCCCGCGCGATGACTGTGGCCGATCGCCCTCGTATTGAGGGTAGGCCTGGTCCCCAACAGTGGGGATGTAAATTGGCTGTTGAAATATATATACATATACTTATGAAGTGTAGTTAGAAATCTTCCACGCAGTTCGGAACTTACCGAGTATATGAATCAGGTATAAATGAGCGGTCATTAGGAGACACACAAATACTAATAAAACACACTACTTTTAGTTCAGGCAAGTAATATATAGCAGTTTTGTCCATCTATATAAACAATCCAGTCTTTAATAACAAACACTAGCATTCCAATACCACATGCGTCACCGATTTGAACACTCGGATACACCGAATGGGCCGCCCCGCTCCGCCCCGCTCCGCCCGCTCCTGCACACTATTACCCTCGCCTGTGGTGCGGGCAATGCCGATGGTATCCAATTCTGTTTAACGAACTACGTGATCCCGTTCAAGACGCACCGGTACCCTTTCAATCAGATCCAGTAGGCAGACGAGAGATACTGTCTTCAATTTTAGGATTACTTTAAGCGGGTCCCCTTTTTGTGAACTCTCGATGAGATCATACAACAACGCGGCTCTCCTTGAGATTTATTTCCTTGGCACCACATTCTGCTCGTCATCTTGACACGAAATTATAAATTATTATACTATATAGCAGAATACAGTAGCTAGGTGGTCCACAGGTATAAAGCTGTAAAGCTGCCCACATCGATTGGACTGATGTCGCCGCAGTGGATAGCACCTGACGCGCGGGGCCTAACGGATGCTATTGTTCTAATAAACAGTTTCAAACTGTATAAATATAAAAAGGACGTTAGTACAATAAGAGCAAACTGAAATCACTATAGAGCGTGTTATGGCAGCGAGCTATAAAAAAAAGGCTTTGCGGGGAGCCCGAAGATCTTCACTAAATATGAATATTTGTACTGGTTTTCATTAACAGTTGCCGAACATGTATAAATTGTAATATGCAACCAGTCTCAGCGCTGTCTCACCAGCGGCGACACTTGAAATGTATAATGAGCACGTGTGATCCATCCTTGTTCCGCAGACAGTCCTTTTCCACGACGCTTACTTTGTTTACACGCCGGAGAAGTAGCATTCGCAGATTGATACAGTTCTACCACTAAATGTTATAAACAGGAATTTTAATTGTGTATTATGTAACTGAAACTGAAATGAATGCAAAATCCATTCATCTTCAATGATTAAAATCGTCACAACACCGGCTGATGCAAATAGTGTCTGAATAAAACATGATCAAGGAAAACTCGTAACGAGGCGCGCAAAGGAACAGTTGCTTCATTAATCTTCGCCGCGCGGGCGCCGCGGGCGCCCGCGAAATGGCCCGGAGCGACGCCCTTCGGCAGCCATTGAGCAAACAGACTGTTAAGCATTAAATTAAAGTAATATTTAAAAGGGCAACACTTAGGAAACAGTCCATTACAGTTTTGTCTGTAAGTACAAAGTAGAGCTGAAGGAATACTTTCATCTACCACTTTTGCTGGTGTATGCCACCACTGCTGGGATTGCTTGCTATATCAAGTAAATTAACGCAGACAGTGTTTGTACCGTATTTCACAATTAAACATGTTCGTGTTAACTGGAACTTATTTTACGATTGACACTCGAAACAGATTCTCATCAACTCAATAAATAGATCAATCAGTCGCCGCGGGAGGCTCCGGCATCCAGCAGACGCTGCCGCGGTAACGGCGGTTTTATATATTTTAGTTAATTATTAATAACGATTTTCACGGAAATTGTCCGATACATTCAACATATACATTCTGCTGCTCGCGCCCTGAAAAAGCTTCATGAATATTTTCTGCACAACTTAGAAATTGCCCAGTCGATATAAGTATTAAAATAGCAAAGGGGATTAAAATTAAGACATCCGAACTTTCATACCGTTACCCACACACCTGTACATCTCCACTAGAAACATTTGTATGTCATTAAAACTACGTTAGTTTTCTTAACTTTTATTTATTAGAACAGAACAGAACAGAACAATATAATACAATGATAAACTTACATTCGATAGTACCATCGACCGTCAATACAAAAACTATCGCGAACATCCGCACGGTTTTCAAATAAATGATCTCGTCAACAAAAATCATGTTTTCTTCAACCTAAATACAAATTTTAAATTCATCACTTTTTAACTTAAACTTAGGCCGCGCAAGCTCTACCACTTTACAACACGTCCGTATTGTAAAGTAATAAACTCCTTTCTTATATAAAATTGAGCAATACAATACAATACAATACAATACAGGTTATATTAACGTGGTGGTCGTGCAGATGAAGACACGTTTAAAGTTTGGATTGAAATTGAATTCTTAATGCGATCTCATCGCAAATGTTACTTAAATTTCAAATCAGCCGTAACGCAAAGCTTACGTAAAGCTTTTACACAAATGGAGTACCGCTGCCGGTCGCGCACTGCACGCCGCGCACTGCACGTTGCGCACTGCACGCCGCGCACTGCACGCCGCGCACGCACCGACGCGCGGTGGTGGCCAGCAGTGGACGTCATCCAAAGTGATTGATTGATTCGCAATAAATGAGTGAACAACATAAATTGATTACACAAACAAGTCCACCCGAGTGCACACGTCGACGCGTGCGCGTGCGCGTGCGCGTGCGCGCGGCACTGTACGAGTCAAACTTAAACAGATTTCGTATTTTACACGCAATAACAACTCTCCAACAAATAACTACTCGGAATACACTCACGGGGAGAGTAACTGATATACATATATACATATACATATATATATATACGTCAATTAATGTACTTATTTTTAAGCTTTGTGTTGCTTAACCGGACACAAAACTAAATGTTTTAATAATGTTTACACTTTTGTATATTGTTTGTTCACTTTAAGTGCGACCGGAAGCTTGCCGCTCCGTTTCCGCTCGCTTTGTACCTTTTCACCATAGATCATTTTTTTAACACGTCTTATATTTATAAACAATTTCGTTACAACATCTCTTTCAAAATGTATTAAATTCATTCAATTCAAAATGTATTAAATTGGCGCGTTTTCTTTCCTTCATCTCTGATATGACTATTTTGTGCAAATATTTACAGCAAGAATTTTCCTTACATTTTTATTAGAAATTTGATATACACGAGCCGCCGCCGACGCGTGCCACGCGCTGCGCACGCGCACGCGCACTCACCGCGCAACGTAACACTTACAGTGCGCGAATGTTTGTTGTGCTTTCAGTAAACATTAACATATATTTATAATTACCTTACAAATGCAATGCAATACACGTACAAAAATGTATGCTCGGTTGATAGCGCTCAACCAGTTAACCGTTGCGACGGCGGTGGGCGGCATGAGGGTGCGCGGGTGCGAGGGTGCGCGGGTGCACCGCGTTGCAGCGACCTATGTGCACCTCACACACAGTTAACTGGTCAATTAGACGCAAAATTATATAAACAGATCTTGTTTGTTTTTATGAGTTATACGTATAATTAACCATTTATGTACAAACTTAGATCTACGAATCCGTGTTAAAGGGCAGGAATCACTCACAGGCTTTGGCCGCAGGGAGGTCACGCTGCAACTGCGACGAGGAGCAGGCAGCACAGCCAGCTCGCAGAGGTTGCAGTGGCCAAGTCGCGTATAGGTGGCCAACGGTCACTCCAGGGCGCCTCGCCGTGGCCACCGACCTCCGGTCACATCGTCGTCATCATCTCTGCTTATAACGTCACAATGTTACAAACCGCCACCAGCGCAGCAGGCGAGCGGGCGAGCAGGCGAGCGGGCGCGCCGCCGCGCCGCCGGCCCGCCCGGCTGGCTCAGATAATTTTCACAAAAACTAATTAGACTTGTCATCGGGCGCGGAGCGAGCTGGCTCAGCTTTAACCAATCGTTGCGTAGAACTTGAACTTACCAAGATTCTGCATTTGGTGTTGGCTGAGAACTACGTAAGCGTTCTCAAGTTCAGGGTCGGAGATCACGCCGCGGTGCAAATGCTCCAACTCCCTCTCGGTGTTGTCTAAACAAAGGAATAAATAGAAAGTTGTACGATTATCAAAATCCAACAAAGTTTTAATAAATATGATATAGTGCACAAGTTATATATAATCTGTATACACAATTGTTGCAAAATAAGTATAATAATACTGTTTCAAAAGGTTATGGCCAAAACGATCGGGGACGATATCATAATGCCGGCAACTCAAACAGCTCTTCATCACCTAATGCTGGTGTGCTACTCCTGCTTAATAAAAATATTAATAACATAATAACATTAAACCAAACCACTCCAGATCGCGCCAGCGCTGTTGCTGCAACAATCTAGTTTTGTCACTAAACACACAAACACAGGCAACGCACACAACATTTATATCATCATAATCATTATCCGCCTTTGTTTATCTAATGCTTGTTATAGACCTCCCTCAATGTCTTCCACCGAATGCCATCCCCAGCTCCTCGCCTCCACCCACGACACGACATCGTCGATGACACAACAAATGTAAATTTTTGAAAATCTAAGTAGCAAACATTCGAAAACCACAAGTCTTCGAAAGGAAAAAAATCAGACGTTGCAAAGTAATTGAAATATATCCCTAAACCGATACCTCGTTGGGTTCAGTTGGAAAGGATTGCGCCAGGACTAAACGTCGGTCACCACCAGCTCACAGCCGGTTGCAGAACTGAATATTCAATAGCTTTTTTTACCGGCCCGGCCGTCCGCGGGCACAGGTTATATTAGTCTACGCATAAATAACTCTTCGCAAAATAAATATATTATGCATGCAGGAGGAGGTGCTATCTCCATGCACTTTGCTTGGAGAAAGTTCTCGAGTGTTTCGATATTTCGAAAGCAAAGCAAAACACTTGTTACAGGATGTATGTCGCAGGCGGATGCGAGTCGGTGCGGTGCCCGGCAGGAAACCACCCGACAGGACACCGCGAGTTGCGGTCAGGACTCGCGGGCGTGGTACACGGCAATTGATTTAAATTAGGGAATATATAACGGTTCAGATAGTCGTCTTGCCTTTTTTATTTCTACCAACCACAAATCATTATTCCGCCATAAATAAAATATATGCAGAATAGTATACGAGCTGACGCAGCGGTCCCGAGCGGGGGCTGTCCCTGACTACCGCGCTGCACACAGAGGTAGAAGTTTTTCTTATATAAATCACGTGTTCCCGAGCAACCATCCCCGCGGGGGTTCGCCGGGGTGAGATCGCCGCGCATGTACTGCAGCCAGCTCGAGCGCACGGATCTTAATTGTCGAACTAATCCTCACCGGACCGTCACTTAAGGACAAAACATCAAAGAGAATCAATATGAATGCAATGACGTACGTGTTGTTATTGTACTTGTTGTTGACGGCTGAGAAGTTGTCGTTGTTGTTGTTGTGGATGTTGTTGTTGTTGTCGTCGTCGTTGTCGTCATCACTGTTAACACAATAACAATTATAATTACCTTGGAATTTACATATTTTATAACAACTGCCTGTCTCCATTGCGGCAGATCATCTGTGGGCATTACTACTGCACCGCCTTATCCAGCCTTCTCCAGCCTTAAACTACAATACTTAGATGAAACCTAACTGACATCTCATTGTTATGAAGAGTCCTATCGCGTGCAACCAAGTGAACTGTCCTGTTGGTCTCATTGCTTCATTGAACATACAGTACATTACATGAGTAACATTACTTTCAGCACCATACATCGATGCTACTGAAAATAAGGTTACCCTCTCTTGCTCTTTACTTGTCATTACTTAAAAAGAGCACTGTGTTCCCTCAATTTACAGGAATTTCTGCTGAAATTATTTTTTTTTTTGAAATTTTTTTTCTGCTAAAGGATTCTTTTTACGGGTCCTAAAACGGTATGGACAAGCAAGTATTACCAAGCTGACGGCAGCACCACGGAGGATCTTTCGCTGGCCAGAAACTCTATATAACAGATATAACGTTATATATACTAAAAGTGTAGATCTTTTATATTGCCACTTATAAAATTCTCGAAAGAAATATCATTATCTCGCTCTTGACCTCGAGCGAATAAACACTTACTGTGCAAAAAGAGCTCTGCCTGTACCCTGGCGAGGCCGTTCTCGACGTGGCATCGGTAGGCGCCTGTGTCGACCAGAGACATGTTCCCGATAATTAGCAACAGGGTGTAGCTGTAGCCTTTCAGTAAGCTGGTCATCATGTGTTTAGTGCCTGAAATAAAATCTGATGTGGTTCAAGTCTGTGAGTCGAAATTTTATATTATTTTATCAGCCATGTTTTAAACTACACCATCCGATCTTAGAGCGGATGTAGTAATAATGAAGAAGGTAAAATTGTTTGTAACACGGCTGAGCACACTCTGAAACGAGACGACTTTAAAAGCATCGTCTTCACCGTCTCAGCCTCCTGCCAACTACCAAGCTGTAGACGAGTGTTTAAACCGGTGTTAAAACTAGTACACTCCTCTTTTTCTGGGGTTTAATTACAATAACAATGTAGATGTATCTAAACGGAAAGAAAAGAAATAACGCTCACGCCGAGTGAACAGGCACACAAATACCATTGAACAGCCTCTGCTCCCCGTTCAGTGTCCAGTAGATCTGCGGCGGCGGGTAGGCGTCCGCGCGGCACCGCAGCGTCACGTTGCTGCCGGTGAGCGCGCGCACCGCCACGCCGTCCGCCCACACCTTGGGGGTAACTACACGCAAACACACATCAAGACCTCAACAGCTGCACTCCCCACTGCACACTGCGCACTGCGCACTGCGCACCTCGCACCCGTCATGCGCTTGTCACATGCGCACACTGCCGCGCCATGCGCTAAACCGTGAATGCTTGGCTTTCGTTCTCCTCTGCCATTATTTCACAAGCAATGTCAGCTGTACAGATGGAGGATCTATCTTTAACCAGTTCTTGTATACTCTAAAATCAACCTAATTTCTGTATAGGTAAATTGTAATTTGCGTTTATGAATATACACAGGTGTACCGGTATGAAGTGAGCGTCAAAATACAAGTGTCTCGATAGGGAACATTTGTTTTGAACGAGCCTTTATTTATTTTTTGTTTGTTTGCTGTGACATCTGTGAAACATATTTAGTCTACATCAAGTCATTGAACAGACAACATCATATTTTTTCATCGTGTTAAAAATGTCGAATTTTGTACCAGAAAGTGATGATTCGCAGAAAGCATTAATTTTTTGTTTTCATTTGAAGAAAAGTGCTGCAGAGTCGCATGCGAGTCGAATGCTTGTCGAGGCATATGGTGATCATTCTCTATCAGAAGCAACATGCAAAAAATGGTTTCAACGGTTCAGAAATAATGATTTTAATGTGAAAAATGAAGAACGTCGAAGACCACGAAAAAAGTTTGAAGACGCCGAATTGCAAACGATATTGGATAGAGATGACACTTTGAATCAAAAGCAAATGGCAGAAATGTTGCACAACAAACAATTTCTGACCGTTTAAAAGCTATGGGAAAGATCCAAAAGTGTGGAAAATGGGTGCCACGTGAATTGAATGAAAGACAGATGGAAAACCGAGAAAACACTTGTGAAATTTTGCTTCGAAGACACAAAAAAAAGCGGTTTTGCATCGGATTGTTACTGGCGATGAAAAATGGATTTATTTTAAGAATCCCAACCGGAAAAAGTCATGGGTTAATCCGGGACAACCATCAACCATCAACATCGACTGCAAAACCAGATCGATTCGGCAAGAAGACAATGCTGTGTGTTTGGTGGGATCAGAAAGGTGTGGTGTGGTGTACCACGAGCTCCTAAACTCCCACCTGGTGAAACCGTTAATACTGATCGCTGATCGCTACCGACAACAAATGATCAATTTGAACCATACATTGATCGAGAAACGACCAGAATGGGCCAGAAGACACGGCAAGGTCATTTTGTTCCATGACAATGCACCTGCACACAAAGCAAAACCGGTTCAGGATACAATCAAAATACTTGGCTGGGAGCTGCTACCTGCTACCTGCTACCCCACCCGCCGTATTCATCAGACTTGGCTCCTTCCGACTACCATTTGTTTTCATCGATGGGACACGCATTGGCTGAGCAGCACTTTGGTTCCTACGAGGAGGTCGAAAATTGGGTGTCTGGTTGTTTGCTTTACTCACGGGCCCCGCACACGAGCCGCACGCGAGCTGCACACGAGCTGCACACGAGCCGCACGCGAGCTACTCACGGGCCCCGCACACGAGCCGCACGCGAACTACACACGAGCTGCATACGAGCCGCACGCGAGCTACACACGAGCCGTACACGGGCCCCGCCGGCGAGCGCCACGGCTCTGTTTCATTATTTTGTAATATGACATATGTTTCTCGCTGGCCTAACGGTTAGAGCGTGCGGCTTTCATTCCGAAGGTCGCGGGTTCAATCTCGGCATGTACCGATGACTTAATTAAGTTATGTACATTTGTAAACTTTAGTTACAACAGCGAGATACAAACGGTGAAGGAAAACATCGCGAAGTTGTGTGTGAAGTGATCAATCCGCATTGGGCCCACGTGGTGATTGTGGCCCATCAGCCTTGTGTTGAGGGTAGACCTGTGTCCCAGCAGTGGGGACGTAAATTGGCTGTTATGGATAACAAGCTATCGTTCATGCTATATTTTATGACTAATGGTCTGTACACTTTACTAGACAAAATTTCTTTTTGTTCATCAGCACTGAACATAAGCACTGCCTCCGCCCGGTTCATTATATTATATTACCTATACATGAACCCGAACATAAAAAACAACTTAACTTAATTATTTACTGCCTTGTGTACTTGTCTCAAAAAGCGTTCTGCGGAACGCTAATTGGCCGCGGAGCTGTAGGCCGGTCCAGATATCGCTGGAAGGATGCCGTACAGCACAACCTGCGCGAGCTCCGAGCCGGGGACCGGCGCGAGGCGGTGCGAGGCAACGCTGGCGCTCGCATGTGTCAGAGGTCAAGGATCATTTTGGGCTAAGACTTACTTGAACAATGGAATAGAGACACTCCTTGCTTTCAAATAGAAAGGAAAACTCACACATGACGTTAATCTGGATCCGCTTGCTGACGCTGGGGGGGACCCCGTTGGAGGCGATGCACAGGTAGGCGCCGGAGAGCTCCCGGTGCACCGCCGTCAGGTTCAGCCAGGCGCCGCTCCACTTGCCCACTGGCCACAACGTTGCAACATGTACAAATTGAACGTGAAGCCTCGCCTCGGAGACAACCAGTTCAGTTGACTGCTCCTGGCAGCTGAGCGCAAGCTGATCGCACCTTGTTGCTAATAATTCATTTTGAGAATCAAATGAGGAAAGTAAAATTATGTTTTCAACATTTTAAGTTAAGTTAGTGTAAGTGAAACTAATAAACTCTCTGTTTCCGTCTCACTCAAATGACTGAGGTTCCGTCTCCTAGATAGGACATGTATATAGTCGGCACGAAGCCCTCTCCGAATGGTCGCGTGTGTCCTTGTTCTTTAATAAGCTCCTCGTTACTGGGACTGTGCCCGAAGCGACATTTATGGAACAGCCTGACGCAGGGAATGCAGATTAGTGGAGTTTATATTGAATTGAGCGCGGGGGAGGTCGCGGCGGTCCCTCCGAGCGGGTGCGCGCGGCCCTCGCTGCCGTTCCGCTGTGAAACGTGCTTTGTGAACGTTTACATCGCGATTTCTTAAGATCGAACTGCATTAAAACAATGTTTATATTCTTTACGTAAAAGTGGAGCAGTGAATATTTCAATTGTGTTTTAATCGCGGATGCGGAAAGTGGTTTAATGTATCATAAGCACAACACGCGAGGGCGTGCCCGGATTGTAGCAACAGATATTTCGCCGTCGCGGTGAAAGTTATTTAAGTAAAAATTAACAGTTAATCGCGCAGCTCTGTTTCAAGTTTATTATTTTCTAGATGGACCATTCGAAGAGATGTCTCTAACTCGAAGTAACCCCGCGAGGTCTAACTTCGCTACAAATCGGTGAGCCGTGTGTCTGCTGCAGTCAGCTAACGAATGTAACATTTTTTATGGCGCCTCTCCAAGTTTCCGCATTTAACCAACTTGAGCTCAGCCGCACTCAAGTGTTTACTCAGTTTACTTTTCTGTGAATATGAAAAACATGCGTGCATTGTATTGTATTGAAATTCTAGTCCAGTATTACGCAACTTACCAACAGCCGCCAACTGTCTGGAATAGCTTAAGTTCCTAATCTGCCGCTATAACCACGTTGTTGTATTTGAACAACATGTGGAAGCTTCATTGTCTTCTTTTTATTCTTAAAGTGCCTTTCCAAGTAATGAATGTTGGTCTCTGACCATACCTGGCGCCAGTCCGTCCACGGTGAAGTGTCTCGAATCCTCTCTCCTCCACGTTATGACGGGGCGAGGAGTACCGGAAGCGACGCAGCGTAACGCGATGCCCTCCCCCTCTTTGACAGTTACGTCACTGCTGCTCGCCGCGTCGTCGATGTCCGGCGGCACTGCGAGCGAATTGAATGTGAACAATCCATTCAACAATTGAATTTACTGCAACGATATTAAAAGCTGATGAAGTGATCTGAGTCATTGGTGATATGAGAGTTATGTGGGGGATGATTTCGCCATGGATGTGCCACGGTATTGCAGCACAACTTCGTAGATTTAATCAAATCAATGTATGCATCTGATAAGACGCGAGAGAGAGAAGGCGTGGTGCCGCTGACCGACAACTTGCAACTGGTGCAGCTGGCTCATCATCGGCTCGGTGTTCACTTGACACATGTAGTGGCCGCTGTCCGGCGGGCCCACGGCGCGCAGCCCCAGGGTCCACGCGCCCTCGCCGTGCGTCACGCTGATGCGGTGGTTCTTGGTGATCACGTGGGCGCCGATCGAGAGTATCGTCTGCGTGTCCACGCGCAGCCACGCCACCTGCCCGTAACAACCGTTATCGTTAAGTCACAGTGTAGTCAAGCTCACGAAAGACTAACTCGTCAAAGTAACGTCAGCCAAATTGCTTTGTATTGTCTTAAATTAATTAGGTTTTCATAAGAATATACTTTATGCTTAAGATTGCTGAGAGGGCGATGGAGCGAGCTATGCTCGGAGTTTCCCTGCGAGATCGAATCAGAAATGAGGAGATCCGCAGGAGAACCAAGGTCACCGACATAGCTCGAAGGGTCGCCGTCGCAAAGTGGCAATGGGCAGGGCACATAGCTCGCAGAACCGACGGCCGTTGGGGCAGAAAGGTTCTCGAGTGGCGGCCACGTACCGGAAGACGTAGCGTGGGCAGACCCCCCACAAGGTGGACCGACGACCTGGTCAAGGTCGCTGGCAACCATTGGATGCGGGTGGCCCAGGACCGGTCTGAGTGGAAATCTTTGGGGGAGGCTTTTGTCCAGCAGTGGACGTCTTCCGGCTGATTGGATGGATGGATGGAAGAATATACTTTTAAAACTGTTTAATTTAATAAAAGTGATTACAGAAAGTAATTCATCGGACTGTAACAATGTGTCTCGCGTTACTTTACTTACTGCCAGCCCGCCCCGGCGCAGTGACCTGCGCCCCGCGGCCGGCGCGCATTGATTGCAAGCTCATTTCTTCTGCGTCTTAACATTTTCCCCATTGTTATATATATTATATATTCTATATATTGTTATATATTCTAAGACATTTTTCCTGAATTAATAATAGATATGCCTATTAACATAATAGTTATGGAAACACGTATCTAATCACACAGTGTTCTGATCGCCAAGTGATGCTGAAGTGATGGGAACATCACCGCAGTTAAAAACAAAAGTTTCAATATGTATATTGCTTTATGAACTTATAAACGGATATTCCTTATCAGTCTGTTCTTAAATAATTGGAAAAAAGCGTTTAAGACATTAGTAAATATGGTTAGTAAATCTAACTAGCTACAGTAACCAGCTCTTCATATCACAGCATATCAAAAAAAATGGGAGCTACTTTAGTCCCTGCGTCAACGGTCGCCGGGGACCGGGACCAACCACCATCGAAACAAAGAAGATAATCTTCAACCGGATAAACATAATGATTTCATTTTCATTGAAACCATAACAGGTACCAACTAAAACACAAGATTAAAGTCACTTCAGCTAAATGCTAAACGGTTCCGTTATTTTATTATATTAAAATTGTCTCATTTATTTAGTATTGTATAAAATGAACTATATATATTCCAGCTTACCTTGTATATTTGCAGGTTGTCTACCTTGCAGGTGAGGGCGGCGTCGCGGCCCACCGCCACCGTCGCGTTGGTGCCCTCGCCCACGAACCGCGGCCGGGCAGCCTCTGCAACAACAACACGGATTGCGTCGCGTCCACACGCCCACCACGGCTGTCCAGCACAGGGATGCAGCTGTTGTGATGTACAGCGTCACCTTCACACTAGATACTATCCTTCTTACACTAGTATTGTTTAACTTCGTAAAATATTAAGGAATCCTTTAAATATTTTGTAAATTTAAAATCGAAGATGTTAAAATATTCCAAGCCGCGTGACGAGCCCCGGCAGCTCGGCACTGCGCGCGCTGGCGCGAGCTGGCGCGAGCTGGCGCGAGCTGGCGCGAGCTGGCGCGAGCTCAATGTTCTTGTCGAAAATGTGCTAATTTCATTTTCATATTACTTAAATGAAGCTGCCGAGGTGGATGTAGTACGTGGCTAAGCTCGATAACATCCGCGACAACATACGGACACCCGTATGTTGTCGCACACACATGCGAAGTGGTCTCGGTGTGTGCAAGTTGCAACCTGACCTGACCGGTAAAGTGCGGGAAAGTCGGCTGCTGCGGTGTGATCACATAAAAAGGATCATAATTATTGGACCAGAGCCATCAGTGCTGTGGTCGCAAGTACCGACTAGGTGTCCACGTTGTCGTGGACGGAGAGAAGTCTGAGCCCGTCCACACGAGCTATACGGCGGGGAAAAGAGGGACTGTACATGAATGGATACGATTTCCCGTCAGCGGGCGACCAGCTCGTGCAGTGGTGTAGTTAATGAAGCAACATTACAGTTAATTTATGTGTTTAACGTGAGTTATTTGCAAAGGAAAGTATCGCGTTTCGCTCTCTCGCAGGTAAATGAGGTGGAAGAGCAGAGTGCCGGGGCGGGCGGCGGGCGGCGGGCGGCGGGCTGCTGCTTATCAACGTTTCTGTATGAATAAGTTTCATTTATATTTATAGAAGCGAAGTTATACGAGTTCAGCCCTAAATTTAATTAAACACAAAACCGCGATTTCCGGAAGGACTCACGTAATTAATTAATTACCGTTCATTAAAACGGTGCAACGCCTGAACCGAACACTGATTGGACAAATTACACAACTGTTGTTACAAAAGCTTTAACTTATATTTAACTTACTACATTTTTATTTAAAATCTTATTTCTTCAAAACGACGTACATAGAGCTGGAGCTGGAGCTGGAGCTGAAGCTGGAGCCATCCGGGAACGCCCACGTTAATTCAAGACACCCGCACGGATGCAGAGCAATGTGCATGCTGATCTAACATCATATCACTATGTAAATATAACGAACAATGAAATACCTATCCCGTTGCTCCTGATACAGACCTTTGAGTAACTTTTGCAATGTTCATGTTGATTAATCTGCAAGCTCAATTTAAACAGACATCTTCCAGTTAGTGAAAGTCGTAATCCTGGCGGCGGCGGAGGTGTATATAATATATGTATGCGATGATGGCATTGTTTTAAATCATCTTAAAACTAAAGTGTTTATAAGCAATGGTGTACAATACTGCAACCTGTGAATAGCTGTGCTCATCTCTCGAGTACTACTCAGTTCGCTGGAGCAGCGGCTGCGCAGTACCGCGCCACCGCGCCACCGCGCCACCGCGCCACCGCGCCACCGCGCCACCGCGCCACCGCGCCACCGCGCCACCGCGCCACCGCGCCACCGCGCCACCGCGCCACCGCGCCACCGCGCCACCGCGCCACCGCGCCACCGCGCCACCGCGCCACCGCGCCACCGCGCCACCGCGCCACCGCGCCACCGCGCCACCGCGCCACCGCGCCACCGCGCCACCGCGCCACCGCGCCACCGCGCCACCGCGCCACCGCGCCACCGCGCCACCGCGCCACCGCGCCACCGCGCCACCGCGCCACCGCGCCACCGCGCCACCGCGCCACCGCGCCACCGCGCCACCGCGCCACCGCGCCACCGCGCCACCGCGCCACCGCGCCACCGCGCCACCGCGCCACCGCGCCACCGCGCCACCGCGCCACCGCGCCACCGCGCCACCGCGCCACCGCGCCACCGCGCCACCGCGCCACCGCGCCACCGCGCCACCGCGCCACCGCGCCACCGCGCCACCGCGCCACCGCGCCACCGCGCCACCGCGCCACCGCGCCACCGCGCCACCGCGCCACCGCGCCACCGCGCCACCGCGCCACCGCGCCACCGCGCCACCGCGCCACCGCGCCACCGCGCCACCGCGCCACCGCGCCACCGCGCCACCGCGCCACCGCGCCACCGCGCCACCGCGCCACCGCGCCACCGCGCCACCGCGCCACCGCGCCACCGCGCCACCGCGCCACCGCGCCACCGCGCCACCGCGCCACCGCGCCACCGCGCCACCGCGCCACCGCGCCACCGCGCCACCGCGCCACCGCGCCACCGCGCCACCGCGCCACCGCGCCACCGCGCCACCGCGCCACCGCGCCACCGCGCCACCGCGCCACCGCGCCACCGCGCCACCGCGCCACCGCGCCACCGCGCCACCGCGCCACCGCGCCACCGCGCCACCGCGCCACCGCGCCACCGCGCCACCGCGCCACCGCGCCACCGCGCCACCGCGCCACCGCGCCACCGCGCCACCGCGCCACCGCGCCACCGCGCCACCGCGCCACCGCGCCACCGCGCCACCGCGCCACCGCGCCACCGCGCCACCGCGCCACCGCGCCACCGCGCCACCGCGCCACCGCGCCACCGCGCCACCGCGCCACCGCGCCACCGCGCCACCGCGCCACCGCGCCACCGCGCCACCGCGCCACCGCGCCACCGCGCCACCGCGCCACCGCGCCACCGCGCCACCGCGCCACCGCTCTTGACAGGTGACGGATGGTCAGGATCATTGCGGAGATATATGTTCCGCCAGCGCAGGAACATTAACAAACGTTCCGTGCAGTAACTCCACCGAACGATTCACAAAATCAAATGTGAAAATTTTTCATCACAAAGTTTATACAAATGTAGGAGTTTTGTAAACAGTTTTTATTATTTAAAACTAATTAAAATGTCCTCAACATACAAAAACACAACTAAGAAAATATCTAACACCGTGTTAGAAACTTTAGGGCGAGCTCATAACCAGCGTGTTAATGATCCCACACACGCGCGCACACGCCGGCGCGCACACGCACGCGCACACGCGCACACGCGCACACACGCACACTGCGGCCCCGTGCATACTTAGTTATTCAACATTACATCAGTTCATGTAGTTACATCAGTTATAGTCATTTATCTTATTGCAGTAAAGAGGTATTGGTTTCCGGCCGTCAGTTTTTGCCGAGTTTAAATAATACTTAAGCGGAGTTGGAAGAGTAAGTGGGAGAAGCAGTACAGCGGCTATTACCATTAACTGCCCTCCTCCCACCACTTCAAAACTATAATGCAGTACGGTATTACAATACCGCGAACAAAGCTCGCCGCTGCTCGGGGGTCGCTCCGGAGAAAAACGGGCTTAAGAGCGCTTCAACAAACTCGGCACAATAGGAGATGTATGAAGGAATGCTCTAATAGCTCCAAGTTGAATGAAAAGGATTTGTAAAGTTAGATGATTAGACAGTAATGATCCTTAGAGCGACAAATATTGAGCGATCCATGTGTTTACTTGAAAGCACCAAAACCATTACCGCAGCCCCTCGACATGTGCTGCTACCCGGTTACAATACCATTACCGCAGCCCCTCGACATGTGCTGCTACCCGGTTACAATTCAATGCGGTCATGTGCTGTGAGTCTATCTAGAACTAGTTTCTTATCACTCTCGGACTCAAGTTGTCGCACGTTTGCATTTAAGTTTATCGCAAAACAAACTTTAATAGCTGCTCACTTCGATACACTTAGTGTGCCGCAGCTCGCCGAGCCTCCCCCGCTCCGCGTCGCGCACCTACCCGCGGACACACCTCCACTTAGTTAAGTTGTAATTACAGTTTCAGTTTGCAGTATACATTAACACGATATCTGTGATATATATTTGTTTGTAATTGAGTGCCGTTTGTATGTTTGAATAGGTTTGATTTAGGTTTGGAATTAGTTAAGAGGACGTTTACTATTTATGTTTAGTGTTAAGTGCTCTGCCTAGGTCTGCACTGGCGACTGCCTGCCGCCCGCCGCGCGCGTTACTCTGCATCGGTAATTACACATCACGATGTAATGTTTTTAACTCGCTAAACATGCACCCGCGGCGCGTTCATTACTTCAAGTCGCACGGAGCTCGTACGCGTGAACATCCAAATAGTAGATTGTAAGCGGTTAATGCAACTGTTTATATTGAGGAAGCACTTGGGAGTGCGTGCTGCGCAGAGTGTACCGGTCGGGGGGAAACGCAGCTAACGATTAACGTTTTCCGTGCATATGCAACGCTCTACATCAAATATTAACAATTACCCGTAATTTAATGTGATGAACTGACAAAGTTCCTTAGTCTATTAAACTCTAGTTCAATCGCAAGTTACGCGCAATAGTAAACAACGACAATATGTCGTTATACGTGTAAGGAAGTTTAAACATTTTTATTGTTCTAGCAGCACCTTACCGCTGGTAGGTCTCAGTTGTCGGAGATAGTCTGCGTGAGTACGACCGCAGCGCCTATTTCTGCCGACAAACAATACTGTGTTCCGGTTTGAAGGGTGCTGTAGCTAGTGTAAATACTGGGATACGTAACATAACGAGACTCACATCTTCTATCAGAGACGACGAGTACAATGAGGAGCAGAGCTTAGAGTGGGCGTATCACTTAGCATCAGGTGAATGTATCTCTTGTCTTGTCGCTTAATTACATATAAAAAATTGTAACAGCTGTGACGATGTTATTGATTTCGTAATCATTAGGAATCTAGTATTTGTTGAAAAATAAAATTACATCGAGTCTCCGTTATATTATATTATTGCCACAACGTGGTTGTGCTGCGCAAACGTCTCCAACGATATATTTCCATGAATAAAGTAACGAAGAGGGCCGCCGCTGCGTGCGCGCGGCCAAACAAAGCAATCCGGTGCGTGAGTGCCGGTGCACGCGCGCGCCGTGACAGACCCTTCGTAGGGGTCGTGGCCCGGGGGTCCGCGGCGCGCGCTGCCGACCCAGTGAACCGCAAGCGGCCTTTGAGACGCGATCCGCGCCGATTCCGCCAGGTGAGCCGAGCGCGATCCCGCGCCGCCGGCACCGCGCGCCCTCACCTTTACCCCACCCCGGCCGCCCACCATTTCCCCGAGGGCTTCGTGAATAACAATTTTATTCTTTGAAACTGTCTGCTCCGTTTGATATAAATTAGAGAACTTTCGTTTTTTTTTTCAAAGATTTAAGATGATCGTAAATTATGTCTGCGGCTGTTACTCACCCAACGACAAGAAGCGACGGGGAAGGGGAGAGGCCAGTCATGTAGTCATGGAGTCATGGAGTCGTGGGTGGAGTCATGCACACGTTACTGTACGTTTCTTTCTTTGTACACGCACAAACGTCGGCATGCGCTGAACTAGGCGTCTGACTATGATATTTACTAATGACATAACCATTTCCTGCAATACACAACTAACGCATTGCGCACACGCAAATATAGAAATCCAACAAAATAATAGTTTAGCAAATATCTCCCTTCCGCCTTTTTGTCTTTTGAATTTCGCGGCTATTTACAAAGCGCTACAGAGCTCGTATCTGGCAATACTATACATAATTTGAAAGGTCTTGACATAACCTACAAAACGACGCTATGCATAATTAGTTTGGATATTGCGTTCAACAGTTATAGACGTGTAAACATGGAGTTCACTAACGCCGAAATTCGCGCTATTTTAAAGTTTTCCTTCGTTAAAGGCAAATCCGCTAGAGAAACGTTCCGTGAGATTAATGGTGTTTTGGGGGATGGTACTCTATCACTTCGAACCGCGGAGGAATGGTTTCGACGATTCAGAGCCGGTGAAAACGACACCATGGATAAGCCAGCCGGCGGAAGACCTGTGACGACAAATACCGATCAAATCATGGACTACATCGAGTTAGACCGGCATGTGGCATCTCGTGACATCGCCCAGGAGATGGGAGTTAGTCACCAAACCATTTTAAACCATCCGCAGAAGGCTGGATACAAAAAAAAGCTTGATGTTTGGGTGCCGCATGATTTGACGAAAAAAACCTTCTGGACCGAATCAACGCCTGCGATATGCTGCTGAAACGGAACGAACTCGACCCATTCTTGAAGCGGATGGTGACTGGCGACCAAAAATGGATCACATACGACAATATCAAGCGAAAACGGTCGTGGTCGAAGGTCGGTGAATCGTCCCAAACAGTGGCCAAGCCGGGATTGACGGCCAGGAAGGTTTTGCTGTGTGTTTGGTGGGATTGGAAGGGAATCATCCACTATGAGCTGCTCCCATATGGCCAGACGCTTAATTCTACCATCTACTGCGAACAACTGGACCGCTTGAAGCAGGCGATCGACCAGAAGCGTCCAGAATTGGCCAACAGGAAGGGTGTAGTGTTCCACCAGGACAACGCCAGACCACACACTTCGTTGATGACTCGTCAGAAGCTACGGGAGCTCGGATGGGAGATTTTATCGCATCCACCATATAGCCCGGACATAGCGCCAAGTGATTACCACCTGTTCCTGTCCATGGTGAACGCCCTTGGTGGTGTAAAGTTGAACTCAAAAGAGGCTTGTGAAAAGTGGCTGTCCGAGTTCTTCGCAAATAAGGAGGGGGGGCTTCTACGAGGGAGGTATTATGAAGTTGCCGTCTAGATGGAAACAGATTATCGAACAAAACGGCGCATATTTGAACTAAATCCGATCACTGTAACACTTTTTATATAGCATGGAATAAAGAGCAAAAAAGCGGAAGGGAGATATTTGCCAAACTAATATATTAATAGACACAGCTGTTAATAACTATTCTGTTGTTGAATACTTTAGTGATGATGATGTTGGGAAATGACAGGCATCGACAGTGCAACAGTGTCCCCGGCCGGGCCGCGTTCAGCGATATACAACAATATGATATACAATACATATAAAACGCACCCCGGCGGGTGTCGCGCCGCGGCGCCCTCGGCTCCGAGGGGTTCCTTTTGCGAATGGTGTTGAGTGAATGCAGCTTATTGTAGTGAAGAAAACAATTTGAATTTGTCTTTGACACAGATCACGTAAGAAATTTTAATAAAACATCACTACATATGAATTTTCTCTCCTAATCTTAAATGATTTTGAACAAAAGTATTATCACGTTAGTTATATGAACAAAAATAAATATTCAAACAAAAAAGGAACTTTCAAATAAATTTCTCAAATCCAGCAACCCACGCTCGCTGAAGGGTCGCCGCGCTCGCCGCACTCGCCGCGTGTCACCCCGCATTCAATAAGGTTTTTCAGTCACGCGAGCCGGTGTTCACGCCGGCGACCCTTGCCGGCCCCACATTGTCCCGCTTGGGCCGGTCCGCCTCTATCCACCAATTTCTTTTATACAAACGACTGTATTTGGATTCCGGTCTTAATCCTAATACCATTCAAAGCGACCGCACCGCGACCGCACCGCGACCGCACCGCGACCGCTCCAATAACATTACTGTCTGTGTATTCTCGAAATGTCTTTTCTTACCAGTTCATATTAAAGTACGTGCGCATAAAGAGTCCTTTAGGAACCGAACACCGTGTAAGTGTAGAGGAGTATTCGATATCAAGAAATAAACGGTATTTACGTAACAATAAATGTGAAGTTTTGTACTCGCCTATTACCTGCCGACCGCGATAATATTGAGGTCGGAACGTTGTATTAGGGGGACCGGAAAGTAATGTCGTTTTCTTACGCTAAATACAAACATACATTTTTAACGAGTCTTTATTTTTAATCAATGATGTATTCCCCATCATTGTCAATAACCTTTTGCCATCTAGTGAGTAAATTTTCAATCCCTGATCGATAAAAATTAATTGGTTTTTCGGCAAAATATCTAGAGATGGCATTTTGGATATCATCCAAATTTGCAAATGTTTTGCCACTTAAAAAGTGTTGCAGCGCTCGGAATAAGTGGAAATCCGATGGTGCAACATCGGGCGAATATGGTGGATGAGGCAGCACCTCCCACCCCAATTCATTAATTTTTTCTAGAGTTCGCCTTGCGCAGTGCGGTCTTGCATTGTCATGTTGGAGAATGACGCCTTTTCGGTTGACAATCGCTGGCCACTTTTCAATTAAAGATTGATTGACTCGCTGCAATTGTTCGCTGTAGAGGTCTGCAGTAACAGTTTCTCCAGGTTTCAGTAATTCAAAATGAACAATGCCGCGAATACTCCACCAAACACACAAAAGCGCTTTTTTGGGGTGTAAACCTGGCTTAGCAGTACTCCGAGGGATTTCATTTGGAGAGAGCCACTGCCTTTTGCGTTTTGGGTTATCATACAGGACCCATTTCTCATCTCCTGTGATCAAGCGATCAAAAAACGCTTCTGTGTTGTGTCGTTGAAGCAATAAGTTGCATGTGATTGATCGGTTAGCCTTATTCTGTTCGGACAGATTATGCGGGACCCAAACACCTGCTCTGCTTACTTTTCCAATCTGCTTCAAATGTTCTTGGATGGTCGACCAAGGTTTGTTGAGACTGTTTGACAATTCCTCGATCGTCTGACACGGATTTGCTTCCACTTCCGCCCTTAACACGTCGTTGTCTAACGCTGATGGTCTTCCTGATCGATACGAGTCGGAAAGATCAAAATTACCCGATTTGAACTTGGAAAACCACCTTTGGCATTTACGAATGTCCAGTGCGTTTGGATAAACATCGCAAATGTTTTTGGTAGCAACTGTTGCGTTATTTCCCTTGCGAAACTCAAAGAGCATGCAATGCCGGATGTGTACCTCTTCTGGTATTTGGCTGGCAATTTTACCCAAAATTACAAAAAAAAATTGTAATTCAATTGTCTATAAGTAAAGAAATCACTATAACCTCACAATGTCTTTGGTACGCCTCTGAACAAAACAATGAGCTGACAAATGACAATCAAGTATTGGCATGCGCAGAAACGACATTACTTTCCGGTCCCCCTATTATTATATGTAGATAACGGGCGGGCAGTAAGCTTTCAGATGTGTGTGCGAGCCGCACTCTTGTGTCACTAGACGAGAGCAGGAGCCGGTGTAACGTTGACGGGCTAATAACCCAGTGCAGCACGGCGCCGCGTCAGCTTCAACGATAAAACGTTGAGGGCAGATGTGGCGGAAACGGAAGCGAGTACACCGGTGATCAGAGTCGCACTACGTCCGGCGCGGGGGACATGACGCTCCACAAACTATGAATACATAGTTATCGGAAATAAATACAATGAAATAGCTGCTGCTAGTTATTGGAAAAGTATTTCTTCACATGTAATTGTAAGACATATTCTCAGAAAATCAACAGAAACGTAACCGCCCGCCCCCTCGCCCCGCGGTAAACCCTTCCGAACGTAACATACTAAAAACTTTGAAACAGTAAGCCTTGCCTTTGTCAGGGTAAGAGGGTCCGTAGCCGTGGGCGGAGATTTCCGGTTTTTAAATCATCTTATTTTAATATTTCCTTACAAAAGTTCATACTAACGTAAATAATATTTCTCAATGTGTATTTATTCGTAGACAAGCTTACAGAGAATTGTAGTATTCATCAGGAACACCAGGATCCCCGAACCGATGCAGGTCGTTGATGACCAAATTTGCGTTCACTCGATCCAACTAAACACAATGAAATGGATAATATGCTCTGCGTTAGTGTTTATAAGGCACCCATACAAATAAAACCATTAATTTCTAACATTTACGGCGCGGTCTTGGTTCAGATGTTCACCGGGCACGGGGGATTCTCCGAGCACCTTCACAGGCTCAAGCTCAAGGAGAGTCTTGCGTGCCTCTGTGACCCGACGGTGGACCAGACCGTGGTGCACATCCTAACTTCCTGTCCCATGTATGGAAGGGAAAGGATGGAATGTGAAGTGAAGATCGAGAAGAAGATAGATAGTGGAGTCATCGCCTCTCTGACGAGTGAGAACGAAAGTCGTACCAGCTTCCTGGGGTATTGCAAAAAATTATAGTAGCTAAAGTTATAGAAAGTAATAAGAAATAAGATTTAGTAGATATAGATAGAAATTATTAAAAACTCTAAAATTAAAAATCGAAAATTAAAAATTAAAAAATTGCAAAACTCAAACAAAAACTGTAAGTATAGGAGAAAGTGAAAACCAGGAGAAGGAGAGAAATTATGCTACAAAAGGGATGATCTTTTCAGGGTTCCCCCCCCCCCCCGCCCTTCTCCAGAACGAGTGCGGGGAGTCTTCACTTCACACAGAGAGGAGGGATGAAAGAAAGAAATAGAATGGAGAATGAAAGTGTAGTATGAGGTATGAAAGTAGAGCAGAGTATGTAAGAGGAGAAGTACGAAAGGTAGGTGTGGCGCAATGAGATGAAAACGAAATGTTAGGTGAAGTAAAGCAAATTGGAAATGGAAAGAAAATGTAAAGCTAGAATAGAATAATGTAGACTAAAGATGGTAAATGTATAGAATAGATGGTATGTGCATAAAATTGGATAAATAAAGGCCCTGACCCACAACACGCAGGGGAACAATTTAAAAAAAAAACATTCACGGCGCTGCAGACCGGCAGACAGTGCCGGGTAGCTGCACTTCCTGTGTTACCGGAACACTGTTTGAGCATTAGTAGAACTGTTGTCGCAGTGGCGAGCCCGCGGCCGGCCCTCTCCCGTTATCCACTGGTGCTGCGCAGGCGTTGCGCTGCGCCCTCTTACTGACACTATCAATGCACTTCATTTTTATAAGTTTAAGGTAAAAGACGAAATTTAAATAGAAAAATACTTAATTTCCAAATATTAACTAGAGGAAGCACAAGTCTCAGAGAGAAAAACTAAATCGACATCAGTTCGGGCACGCGACAGAGCGTGTTGGACTTACGAGAAAACTCATTTTTACTTAACCGATCAGAAATCAAAAGTATCTCGAAGCTGAAAGCAATACCGCCCCGTAAATACGAGAGGGTATCAATTCGGGAGCTCCTCGAACTGAATGGCTGGGGGGGGGGGCCCAACTCAGCCGACCCGCCGTGGGCCCGGCTGAACCTATTTATATTAAATCGCCTTCGGTAGTATTTATACGTATGGTTTTCAGTAAGATGATAGTTTTGTTTTTACTTCTCAGATTTTTGAAAAAGTGGCCCCTGGAGGCTGACTGTTATCACCAATAGTCCCTTCGCTTCGTGACCGTTGGCAGTGTTACATGTAATTCTGAAATAAATTTACAATTACGTAAGTGATTCAGTGCCGCTACTTCGCAAGGTGTACGCGGGGGACCTGCTTGGCGTAATCTCATTTTTCCATTCATCGGAGCCGTCCCGGCCCGGCCCGTCCCGGCCCCGCCCGGCCCCGATTGAATATTCATTATTCAACAATCGCGCGGCACCCTCGACGCAACCGGCGCGTGAACAGCGGCGCACGCTGACGTGACGGCTGCCAGGCTGTCGGTTAGAAGAAGTATTGCTCTGTAGTCGCAAGCTATTAAGAATAGGACTAAGGTAAGCTCTGTCTATTGTAGAATGCGACTAAAAGGATCTTCGAGTTGTTCAGCTTCGAAGGTCAATGCTCTCATTACCCGCTAATGATCTCGTGCTTATCGCGCCGGAGCGCGGGTATCAGCATATAAACTTTTTCCTCGCCGAAGCATGATATCGTTTTAGAAGATTTCCCCCGCAAACAAATATATACAACAATGAAACCGTAACGTGCTATCGTTCTGACTACTTGTAAGCGATCAGTGTTATCTCTGCCCATGACACGACGTGACGTCTCGATCTCTGCCGACTGTGACGACGTTTGAAACCGGACGCTATATGTAAGTCAGAGTCAGAGTCTTTTCCTTGCTTTTAATTATTGTGAAAAGAGTGCCTGAGCTTGTGTTTCTTAGTAACGCAACAAAAAATTGAATAATCAGCTTTAAGTGAATGCAACTCGCAATGAAATAATGAAGATAAGTGATTATTAATTGTGATATTATAGATCCGAGGCGATCTCTAAAATTACTGAAGACATCATTAATCGATGAACCTTATAAACTAAGACTAAGATTTGAGAAATTGTTTCTTTAAAGTTGGAGATTGTTTCCTTGGTTACCCGTCTCGCCTGGTCACCGAAGCACCTTCTCCGTCTATCGAACCATTGAATATTCAACACTTAACTGCTCCAAACTTTCCAGAGCAGCTCTCATGTCTTATAAACCAGGTTAATTGTAACTTAGAAGTAAAATGATGTACCTCCTTTTCATAATGTAGTTTAGCATTGTTTATTTAATTGTTTATTTAAATGTTTCTACTCCTTCGGACATAAAACATATTAACTGTAGTATAAATGGCAGTAATACTTTGGTATCTACTACTATCTGGGGGTAGTGGTAGGGGTATGTAACACTGTGTAAGTACTTTGTGAAGGCAAGACAAAGAGGGATACTTTCAACCCACTTTACGTGACGATATATTCGAACTGCGCAAGGCCGAGTAGACTATCAGGTCACTTTTAGTTTGAAGAGATGTTCATCGTTCGACATGACGATAGTGATGATATTTGACCACAATTTCACCTCGTGCTATAGGACAATTAATCGATGGGTGGTAATGCTTACTAACCCACACAGGCGTAGGCTTTCACTATGAGATAGTGAATGAACAAACACACACAGCCCCGGAATCGACAAGGAATTTTTGCGCTACGAGGCAATTTGCGACAGTTCTCACATAAACCTATTGTCGGGTCGCGAATTGAGACCTTGGGTTTTCTTTCTATATATAGTGCGTAGGAATAGGTCCTCTCTGACCACTGTGCTTTATGTATAAAAAAATTGGGGAGCTTCTTGTTAGAAAATAATGAGATTTGAACTTAAAAAGTTTGTTATATTATATATAATATAATCACAGTTTAATCGAAATCAAAGAGGATTCATTTACGAACTCGCTTATTGCTGGCATTTCCGGAAATATGTTGTAATTGTCTAAGTACCTGTTTCGTCTCGCATTAGTCAGCGTGAAATATTTGGAATTGACCACAAACCTTCGTTAAACGGATAGCCATCATATAAAGTAAAAGGTACTTTTAAGCTAAAAGTTTTCGAATCTCGGCTTCTACCGATGACTTAATATTTAAGCTACGTACATTTGTGAACTTTAGTTACAACAGCGAGGTATAAACGGTGAAGGAAAACATCGTGAGGAAACCTGCACACTGATATCATCTTTGTGTGTGTGTGTTTCTGTGTGGTGGTCCCAATAAAGTGGCAACAGGCTCGCCCCCTGTTACATGGGACCTAATCTGACCACATCTGGCGAAAAGTGGGTGTTTATTCACCTCTGCCTACCCCTAATACTTTTAAGCTACCCATTCGACTCACCAGTGATGAGTATCTATGCGACCCTTACTGTTTACATTTCAAATCTGGGTTGAAGAGGAAATTCGTCAGCAGAAAGCGGAATATACATTACATAATGTAAAGTAACTGTTTAATACTCCGATAGTACTGATTGTGCAGGGGCACTGCGATTTAGCAATCTGTGGATATATAAATCTTCAAGTTAAACGAGATTATCTTTTTCCGTGAAACGAAAGCTCTTTAAGAAGTGATTTTTCTTGAAAATAGACTTATATATAATAAGTCTAGAGTAGACTTATATATAATATAGATAACAACTGTCTTGTGATGGTGTAACGGCCCATGTCTGTAAACCACTCCGCGTACACACACACAGACACAGACACACACACACACACACACACACACAGACACACATTCGTATCGCGCTGCAGCCGCTCCGCGCAGCATCATTGACCCGAGAATTTCAAAAATGTATGAGTGGGACCCTCCGCGGCCTGCCGGCTGCTATGCTACAATAGTATGGAACGGGTTACGTTTTGGTGATTTCACTGTTGAAATTAATAAATGTAAATTAATGATAAATGTTTCATGTGTTTGGGATTTTATCTTAATAATTACTAATGCTTCCCGTATGCACACATCGTCATCATCAGCCGATAAACGTGCATTGCTGGATGTGGGCCTGCCGCTGAGATCTCTACATCGATCGGTTAGACAATCTCATTGTGCGATTCGTGCCATTTCTCACCGCACTATCCCAATCGGATTGATAAAACCAGAGCCTGCTTTGTTCATTAGCAGGCTCCACCACCAACAGCTAAGGTTGGCTTGGGTTCCGTGAGCTGTTGTGCGGGAATCCTTACATAACCTATATAATATAACCTAACCCTTACATACCGTTTCAAATATATTAAGTTGAATTTCAAACTCTTATAAATTTATTTCAGCACTGTTGTTGTACCTGTTACAATATTTATCAAATAGAAAGAAGGAAAGAATTTTCTTTTTACTCGGTACATAACAATTTAACTTACACATATTTAATTACACACACCGAGATGGCATCCAGCTCAGCTATGCGCTGCAACTGAAGGCTGCAGCGCTGATTTTCAGTTGGTGCCAGTGACAACAAAACAAGAAAAAAAAAGTAAAAATATTTAAAAGACAATCTACACCGAGCGCGGACACGAGCCTGGATACAATTTAGAATCCGTGACAAAGACTTAGATATAAAAATACAATATATGATACTAAAAGTATATATAAATAATAATTCACAAACATAACGCAAAGTAGACTACACCTTTACATCAATCTTTTGTAGGCCGCGTGCACATTGTGCAACGTTCAATTGAAATGATTTAGCGGTAGGCAGGTCGCGCAGGGGTGGGTGGCGGCGGGCTGTTCCATGTGTTTGCAGACGCATACTTAAAGCTGCCCTGGAACGCAGCGGTTTTATGTTTGGACACTGCCAACACATTTTGGCGAACTCTGCTGGACCATATTAGCTTATCATATAAATGAAGAAGTATAACCGGAATAGAGTTCCTTCTGTGAGCAGGTGCTCCGAGAATTAAGAAAATCTTCTTCAAGTGGTATGGTATTAGCTCGGTACGAGGAGGTGCGACTCCTGCCTCCGTCAGCCGACAGCGGCGCGTGCGGCCCGGGCGCACAGCTAGCGCGAAAACAACGGACAACTTTTAAGATTTGGCGTAGTATCAGCAGCACTAATTTGGGCATTTTTTTTCTAAGAATATATCATTAGGCATTAACACGCGCCGCAAGGCCTGCACTTCGTTAGATACATTGTAACTATACCGCAGAGCGCTGCAAGCGGCCCGCGCGGCGCCGGCCGGGTCGGCGTCAGCGCTCCGACGCTTCCAGAGGCCACTTCCCCTTTTTTTCATGTGGATAGCTATACGGGATACTCTACTGCTGCGAATGCAACAGAACAGTAATATCGGATTCTACCGACTGCTACCGTCCGTTGTGTTCCTCGCAATGCTTTTGTTGGGAACTGCATGAATGCATGCGCACACAACTGCGGTGTCGCGAATTCGTATCCCAAATACAAGATACGTCCCCGTGATACTTAACGATATACTTAAGAGTACCAAATATGATTCACGCATTTGTTTACATAACTATGTATCGCAGTGTTATTTGTTATCATATATAAACAAATTTTAAACATGTTAATCTACCAATGTGAGTAGTCCCGGTTGCCAAGTAGAAACCTGTCTTCATTAAAAACCAGCGATTAACTTTTTTTCGCCCTTCAACCGGAAGGTCCAAGGGTCCGCAAGATCAAAGCAAATTTTACTCGAGGCAGCCCCTTAACGAATGGGTTATAAATGAATGTTAATATGAAGTAGTTTTGTTATGCATTACACTTGGCGCAATGCTAACGTTCATTTCAAAACCACTGCAAGCTGGTGTTGAATGGTTTGAACTGTATTACTGCTACCGCCAGCGCGTCAAGTGTGTCCTGATTGGATCTCTTCCCAATATCGTTCACCTTAAAAGTCAATTGATACAGTGCACTGTTCCCGAGCGAGCGTTTTAGCATTAATATTAGTCTTAGTCAAACAGATGATCCACCTGTGACGTAAGGACATTCACTATTCAAGAACACGGCTTAGCTTAGCCAGTGTGGTAGTGCTAGCCAAAGCCCATTACCATCAGTAACTGCTTCATGATCCAACACCAAGTACTAACAGATATAGTATCTGATAAAAGCATGTAAAATCTAATTTAATTGTAAGTTACCCGCAGAATTACATTTCTATTGTACTTGCGGCGATCGAACTATTCTACATGAGACGACGCACGTCACAGTCGCATGTATTGTTAGGACTCGTATTAAATACTGAATCTCACTTAGTTCAATGAGAAAAATAAATTTATTTCATTAAAGTTTAAATCTTTCCATATCGACTTCCAACTCTAAGGAATTAGCGTAATGTAACGCGATACGGCGCCTGTTAGTAACATCATCAACATCATCCTCATTATCAGCCGATGCACATCCACTACTGGACGTAGTAACATTGATATATTATATATAAATTAAATAAAAGTAAATTAAATTAATTATTATTACTAAAAACTTGTGAAATAGTTAAAGTTTTATCTACACAACTCACCGCCGCAGTCCGTCCGGTGGGAGAGCGCGGCGACCACCAGTAACAACAGCTTGAAGCGCTCGGAGCACATCACTAGGCGGCTGCAGCCCATTGTCACTTTACAACTAAGCCAAACATATCGATTGTCCTGGTGTCCGGCCTGGTGCTTCGGCGCCCAGCTGCAGCCGGCGGGTGGCGGTTCGCGTTCGCACGCTCGTACTCGCCGCCGACGGGCCGCCGCAAACCTCCGCGGCGTCCGCTCGCGCGCCGCTCGCTCGCAGCTTTGCAGGACGGCCGGCCTCCGCGCCGTCACCGCGCCGTCACCGCGCCAGCACCGCGCCAGCACCGCGCCGGCACTGCGCCTGCGCGCGGCCATTCTCCCGCTTAAGCCTTATTTACGCCACGCTCAGCACCCCCTCTGAGTTAAAACCACACGAACACCGAACTCAAACATTAGAAAGCGATTAAAAAATATATTAACCGATCTAGCACCCCGTCCCGCCCCGTCCCGCCCCGTCCGCGCGACGCGGGACCGGAAGCAGTAACGATACTTGCTATAGCAAGGAACTATCGCGGCGACGTCCTGTTTATACTTGTCAGCGAAAAGTCCGCGCCACTTGCCGCCTTAGCAACAGGATAATCAGAATAGTTTCACTAGCTTCAGCGTCATTTAAACCGGAATATATATTAGCTTACCACTGTCTCCGTGAACCGTTGACGAGGTCCGTAAAGAGAAGCTTTTACTGAAACTCCGCGCACTGAAATGTACAAGAAATATTCATTTTAAATGACGAAATGAAACAACGAATAAGGTCATGTTTAAGATGCATATCACCACATCATCACATCACCACATCATCACATCACCACATCATCACATCACCACATCATCACGTCACCACATCATCACGTCACCACATCACCACATTACGCTTTCCGTCAAAATTACAACTTTTTTATATTAACAAATTCTTTATTTAAGACAAAAAAATACTTTATTTCATGAAATAGCGTCAGAAGACACCGTCTCCGGTCACAATACGCATTACGCTGCATTTTTCTGAGTCATCATCACCAGCCGATGACACACGTCCACAGCTGGAATAAGCCCAAAGATACCCACATCCATCAGTTCAGTCACGATGGCCTCCTGTATCATATGGGGATGAATGGGGAAATACGGATTGGTGTAAGTCAGAGCCTCGTTTGTTGGTTAGCAGGATGCACCACGAGCAGGTGAGGTTGGCTTGGGTCAATTACACCCCACTTTTTGAGTAATAAAGACAAATCAGTACCGGCAGCGCGCGGGGCTGCAGGGGGTGCTCGACACATATGACGCATACGCGTGTAGTTGCACTGTTCCGGTGCGACGCGCCGCGGGGCCGCTGCGCTGCCGCAGCGACAGTTTCAGTGGATTTATTCCGAGGGATTTATTAACCATACATCACGTAGGAAATAACTGAAATTGATATTTCGTAATGTTGTGAGATTCTTTTAAAATAACGTTCCGCGTTGTAATGTTTACGTTTACGTTACAGCGTTGTGATCCAATTTCAAAAACTCTACGCTTGAACACAACTCTTTCATGATCATCACAATCATCACGATTTTTCAATACAGTTCATGATACTTAAATATACATACACGTACTGAGCACATACGTACACACTGAGCACAAGAACAGTTACAACCACTAACTCCCCACCCATTCATCCCTCGACCTCCACCGGCTTATACTATAAATAATGTCTACCCCGTATTAAGCTCGCAGGGAAGAAATTATTATGCAAAGTCATTTCAGTAAGAAGTTATCGCTGATGGGGAGCGGCGGGGGCGGCGGCGGGGCCGGGGCCGGGCCGGGGCAGGTGCTGCAGGGGTGAGAACTGGAGGTGTGATGTTTCTCAGAGTAACAAGCACATGTATTGACGACCTTAGTCCTGATATTTAAACTGTGAATACATTGATACAGTATTTAATTGTCCATTGCTAAAAATATAAAGTAATTTTATATACACACTTGTGTGGTGTGGTGCTGTTACTTATTACCTTAACTCCAGCAGCTGCAGCCCCCCGCAAACCGGAACAAAATATCGTTCGCGTACGACAGTATAACACAGCGACGGCACGCTACCCTCGCCTCGGGAGACGCCGTGTCATGCGATCCCAGGCGCGTGAGGGGGATGTTGCAATCCTGTTCTACTCGCACCGTGATGACGAGCAGTTCGTGTACAGCGATGCAGGTCGCGTTGGCGGCCCCCCGGCTACACTTTAATAACTGTTAGCGAGGTACGATTTTTAATTTTCATAAAAGGATATCTTTTAATAATTTACAATCAATCCATTATCCCGGTGCAATGTCCTTAAACATCCGCTGCGGAAGTCGCATTGTTCCGGTTTAGCGGCCCCGCTGTGCCACCGAGCCGCGCCGAGCGCGCCGACATTGCTAACGCGAAACGTTTCAGCGGAATTATTTACGTAAATTACTTACTTAAAGCAGAAAATGAAAATCTATATCGTATCATGCATAGATAATGCGATGTTACTGCTAGTACGTGGGGAAAATTCTGAGACGAGTTCCATTCCAACTGAATGAAGGAAGAAAACCCTGCGAAAAATCAAAAGTACTGTTGACAGCTTGGGCCACCAGCTGGAAGGTGCGAAGGTCGCGAGTAGCGTCATAATGACTCCTTGTGCAATTGTACAATATTCCTATATCACAGACTGTTAGAGACAGGAATTATTTAAAAAACGTCGATGTTACGAAACGAAACGATTACTCGCTGCTCCATGCAGGTGCTGAATGTAAGTAACCAGCACCTAGTTTGTCAATGTGTCTTCAACAAGATTATTTTGCTGCGTGCGCCTGTAGTGGCGTCACGGAGAGAGCATTGAAATGAAAAAAAAAACGCCGTGTTAGAGCTACATATTTTAACAGAGCAACTTACTAACTTACAAATAATAACGAGCCTACCTGTTAAATTCATATTTTATTTGAAAGGGGGGTCGTTTTGGAAATTAGTCAAAATCTATTCGCCAACTTCGAAACAGCAGACGCGAAAGTCCTCCTCAACGTGCGCGTGAACGCAACACAATTACGGGGGCGCGGCGCGCTCGCCCGAAATGTTTTGTTAACTTGACTTTCGCTTGCTTACTGTTTTAAAAACGGACAAATTCCACTTCGTTAAGCCTTTACAAAAGGAGCGACCTGACTCACCAGTTGAAACGGCATTGCTGCTGCTACACTGACTGCTCTATATACTAATTAACAAAACAGTCACAATTATTTCTTGTATTCTTTGGCTTCAAACGGATGCTGACACGTTTGAAGTACTTATACCTTCAATTGAAATAGCTTCTTTATGATATTGAAAATGCGTTACTAATTACTTGTGATTATTCAGACAATACGTAATTAATTGTGCTGCAATGGTATGTCAATGGTTTTTAACGTTTCCACTAAACGACGCAGCAAGCAAATGAACGATTCCGTACATTGTGGACACAACTCTGAAATATCATGAAAATTTAAATCCCAATATAGTTGAAAGAGGAATTTATTTTGCCTTTTATGCCGGAGTAGTTCGTGGACACACGGTTGTGCGAAACAGAGAGGTCCACGTCACCAAGAATATTTAAATGATATAGCGAAGTTAATAACTGAAGCTAGATCTCACAGGACTCCTTGCACGTGTACGCTTTGGTGTTGGGCGACAGGACTGCCGCGCGGGCAAAGAGTGTGGTGTTGCATTAATTAGAAGAATATCATAAAATGGAATATAGCACATATACAGTTAGAACAAGTTAAACACTTTTATCTCGGGATAGAAAAATAGACTCAATGAAATGACAGCATCAAAACTAGTTTAATGTGGCTTGTCCTTTGCAACGGAATAGAAAAGGAAATTAATTTTTTATCACTCATCCCCGTTTTTACATCAAAACAAAACACTCCACAAAAAGCTCCAAAAAAAAAATGTTTCACAGCGACCGCGCGAGGTCTTTTTCTACTCGCGCTTCCAAGTCTACGGCGCGCTGCGCAGAGCCTGCATTGCGCCGCACCCCGTCACCGTTGACATCAAAATGTAGAGTAACAAAGGATACCTCGCGACTGGTTGTAGCCGTGTCGACCGCCGCTTTACATTAAACATTCGCCACCCCAACACCCCCTTCATGTCTGTAGGAACCGGATATTGCCGGCGCGGAACGTAGTTACAAGCGTTTTCATTATATAAAAAAAAGCAACTATAAAATTGTTTACCTGTCTGTCGGTTCCGGGCAATTTCCGCAGCGGCTGGAGCGGCGCTATTGCAAGTTTTTGCTGATCTCCTCCAACGGGTTCCCGACTTGTCGTGGCGGTGGGGCTTAGTAACCGTGGCGTCTGCCCGTGGGGACGTCACAATGGTGAAGCTAAGCGGAACCCATCCGGTCGGCCCGCGGTGAAAGGCCGCTCCAGGTTCGAGCACCGGTTGGGATAACTGGAGCTCACCGGAGCGGCCGGGGGCCCAAAGACGGCTTTATGCTGACCCTGCGGCCGGTTGCAAGGGCGTTTTTGTACCGCCTTTGCAGCCGAGGTGAGGTTGCAGAGGACGTATCCTTCGCGACCGACCGGTGTCGCACCGGCGACGCGGCGGCGGTGGGGCCGCGGGGGAAGAGGAGAGCCGGTATTACGATGCGCCTCTCTCCCTATCCTCCGCGGCCGCTTACGGGTAGCGGCGGGTCCAACATCTGTCCGCCGCGGTGAGCGCGGAGAAGATATCTCCCGGGGCTCCCGTGGCCTCTGGGCGACGGGTTCGGAGAAATCCGTCGTCCGCATAAAGGAGGCTGAGGGGGGGCGCGCAGCGTCTTCCGGCGCGCCCTGCAGGGGGGGGGGGATTTATCCCTCCCTATCGAGGTGGGGCTGCGAAAGCGGCCAGCGCCGGTGAGGGTTACGAACGTAGGCACCAAGCCATACCCGTGACCATTGCCATATGGCAATGAGTCGGGAACATCGTGGGGGTTTTAGTCGGTGCAAGTCCGACATAACTCGTCCTTGCCCCCGCGAGGACGAGTATGTGTAGGCATTTCCCCCACGTAAAAAGTTTCAGCTGATGCAGCAGCAACAATTTGAGCATTAATAAATCTTGTTTAAATATACCAGCGCGTCAATGGAGATGCGCGGCAATGACATTGCTACGAACGCAAACGCCTACAATTTCCGGCACCGACCGCAGTAATTCCGACGTGTACTAGAATCACTTAACCCGGACCTATACATGTGAATACTGTGTCGTTTCGCAGAGAGTTATCTGTAATTTTTGAGGTCACAGTATGCAAAAACAAACAGATACAAGGTCCCGGGATCATTCTTTAAGGAACACCCGAGCAATGGTCGAACTTTCTTGTAACTCCCCCGAAACCCTTTTCAAGAAAATTTGTAAAAGTTTCCAAGAGTGGTATCGGTGTGGGTCTAAGATTTATTACTTTCTACGTTTATTACTTTCTACTTTTTATTAACACAAATTAGAACAAAACCATTCTTATAATTGCAAGATGATTTTAAAGATAACATTTTGTTCTGGAAGGATAATAAATACCAATCCACTGAAAACAGGATGTGTCAAAGTGGCAGGCACCGCGGCTGACGGAGAACGCATGCACCGCGCCGGACGCGAGGAGCACCACAGATTACAGAGGAAGGAAATATATTCAGCAAATGAGAATTTCTTAAAAAATTTACCTTCCAATTAAATTACATTACTCTCTGTTTGTCGGCTGCTCTGTATTTCATTATAATTAGAATCGAATTCTGAACGCGTGCACAACGTACGTACGCACGCACGCACGCACAGACACACAGGCGCACACGTGTACACGCACGCAATGCGTAATGCACGCTCATGCGCAATACCCACACGAACACTAGAGATGATTTCATTCTGCTCTTTATATTAGTTATGCAGTAATGTTAGTTGGCCTACTAATTTACTGATTAGTATCCCGAACCACTTCGCCGGCTGTGTCGGTAACTCTTTTACAGTTCAGGCGGGAGGACTGTGCGCCGGGCCTCGTCCGAGGATGTTGGGAGAGATCGCAGTAAGGAAGCTTTTAGAGGAATGGTGAAAGAATATTACCTGAGCACACGTGCTGCAGAAACAGCTCCAAGGACTAATGATGTATACGGCGCTGGCGCTGGTGTCGCAAAACAAAGCACGATTCATTTTGGTTTCAAGGTTTTCGTTCTAGAAATTTCGATCTTCAGAACCAACCCTCTGGACTGCCGGAGACCAAAGTGAACAATAAAAAGTAAAGGCTATTCTGGAAGCGGATCAATAACAAAGCACTTCAGATATAGCTGCAGGCTTCGAGGTAAGTGATAAAACTGTATTAATCCACTTGAAGCAAATCAGGAAAGTAAAGAAACTTGAACGATGGGTACCTCATGAATTGAGTGAATCGAACTTGCGAACACGCGTCGCGTCGCGTGCCGCGTCACTTCGCTCCACCGACACAATAATGAAGGGATTTTAAATCGAATCATTACTTGTGATGACAAATGGATACTGTACGATAATCGGAAGCGCTCGTCGCAATGGCAGAACTCTGGAGACCCAGACAAATCCTGCCCTAAACAAAAATTACTCAGAAAAAGTTATTTGTGAGTGTTTGCTGGACTATCGCCGATGTCGTCCACTACAGCCTCGTAAAATCTGGTCAAACGATTACGGCAGATTTCTATAGTCAACAACTGCAAGCCGTGAAGGAAGAACTGGCTGCTAAACAACCGTGATTGTCCAAATGCTCTAGGCCGCTGCTGCTTCACGACGCACGACAGCGCAACAACACGCACTGCACAACGAACAACCACTGAGTTAGATGAGCTACAATCAGAATGCCCGCGACATCCGCCGCACTCCCCGGACCCTGCCCCTATCAGATTACCATTTTTTCCAGTATTTGGACAACTTTTTACAAGGAAAAAAATTGGACTCCGTTGGGGCAGTCCAAACCACCTTCAAAGAGTTTATTGATTCTCACCATCATGTTTTTTTTCAGTAAAGGGATCAATGAACTAATAATGAGATATCAAAAGTGCATAGATAACAACGGTGCATACTTTGATTAATTAAATATATAAGATTGTCAAATATCTCCCTTCCGCTTTTTTGCTCTTTATTCAATGCTTTATAAAAAGTGTTACAGTGATCGGATTTAGTTCAAATATGCGCCGTTTTGTTCGATAATCTGTTTCCATCTAGACGGCAACTTCATAATACCTCCCTCGTAGAAGCCCCCCTCCTTATTTGCGAAGAACTCGGACAGCCACTTTTCACAAGCCTCTTTTGAGTTCAACTTTACACCACCAAGGGCGTTCACCATGGACAGGAACAGGTGGTAATCACTTGGCGCTATGTCCGGGCTATATGGTGGATGCGATAAAACCTCCCATCCGAGCTCCCGTAGCTTCTGACGAGTCATCAACGAAGTGTGTGATCTGGCGTTGTCCTGGTGGAACACTACATCCTTCCTGTTGGCCAATTCTGGACGCTTCTGGTCGATCGCCTGCTTCAAGCGGTCCAGTTGTTCGCAGTAGATGGTAGAATTAAGCGTCTGGCCATATGGGAGCAGCTCATAGTGGATGATTCCTTTCCAATCCCACCAAACACACAGCAAAACCTTCCTGGCCGTCAATCCCGGCTTGGCCACTGTTTGGGACGATTCACCGGCCTTCGACCACGACCGTTTTCGCTTGATATTGTCGTATGTGATCCATTTTTGGTCGACAGTCACCATCCGCTTCAAGAATGGGTCGAGTTCGTTCCGTTTCAGCAGCATATCGCAGGCGTTGATTCGGTCCAGAAGGTTTTTTTGCGTCAAATCATGCGGCACCCAAACATCAAGCTTTTTTTTGTATCCAGCCTTCTGCGGATGGCTTAAAATGGTTTGGTGACTAACTCCCATCTCCTGGGCGATGTCACGAGATGCCACATGCCGGTCTAACTCGATGTAGTCCATGATTTGATCGGTATTTGTCGCCACAGGTCTTCCGCCGGCTGGCTTATCCATGGTGTCGTTTTCACCGGCTCTGAATCGTCGAAACCATTCCTTCGCGGTTCGAAGTGATAGAGTACCATCCCCCAAAACACCATTAATCTCACGGAACGTTTCTCTAGCGGATTTGCTTTTAACGAAGGAAAACTTTAAAATAGCGCGAATTCCGGCGTTAGTGAACTCTATGTTTACACGTCTATAACTGTTGAACGCAATATCCAAACTAATTATGCATAGCGTCGTTTTGTAGGTTATGTCAAGACCTTTCAAATTATGTATAGTATTGCCAGATACGAGCTCTGTAGCGCTTTGTACATAGCCGCGAAATTCAAAAGACAAAAAGGCGGGAGATATTTGACGACCTATTATTTAAAAAAAAAAAAAATATTTTAATTCTACCAGTACAAAACGTAATTTCATATGTAAGGACCTTATATTTATATATGTACATATATTGATATACATGTATTCCAGTCGGTTCCCGCGACTGTCATCAGATCGACCTGTGCCCCAGCAGTGGGGATGTAAATAGGCTGTTATGGTATGTTTTATTTTAGTTTCAGTTCTCAAATTAAGCACGCCGAGCAATTGTTTCAAGCTCCTGGGATAATAGATCGAGACTTTGGTCAGGGACACGCGGCGTCAGCAGTCACCGAGCCCAGTGCAGCTCGCGCGGGCTGCGCGCGGTAGGAGCAGGACTTGCAACCGGTTCCAGTTGCTCCTCGCCACGCCTCCGCGGCTCGGTGACGTGTCACCCAGCCACCCCAGAGATTCCGATACAGGCGAAGGTAGTCGAGGAACGGGCCCGCGCCCGGCCTCGACGACCGAGTAGAATCGCCAGATAAAGCACAACAAGAACCAGACACACACAATACAGAATCATCCGCCAGATAGCTACATCCCGCGTAGCGCATTTTAGTTTCTAAAACCTCAGGCCGTGGATCCGGGTCCACGACCCAGTGTCAGATGAGCTGTAAGAGCCGCTGTGGCTTGCAGCCCGATCTACATCAAGAAAATAGCACCCAGGCACATCGCCGCAGCAATTGTACAGGCAGGGTGTCTGCGCGAGGCTTTTAATGAAGCGAAAAAAATAATCAAATTCTTACTTCTTCTTGACTACATGATAACAACGAAGCGCAGGTTTGTATATTTAAGCAGCACCAAGCACTTGTCGCCTCGGAGACGGGAGCTAATGGCTCACCGGCCTATTTACTTAAGTGCTACAGGCTGCCGACGACCCTTTGTTGGCTTTGCGACATCCGGGAATCAATGGCCATAGATAAATAAAAACCGGTTTGAATATTGTTTATCTGCAGCTATCGATGTTTGGCTGTAGGCATATCGCCATTGCTGACAGCCAATATTCAAATAAATACCACCAAATTGTATAGTAATAGAGTTTTTAAGCTTGAAAGTCTGGAAACGGAAAGCTAGCTATGACACTTATTAAGGAACTCCCTGTATGATAGTGAAGTGTAGTTAAATTATCGTTACCAACGCCACGTTTGTATAGACTACTGGCGTTATCGTGAGTCGTTCCGTCTGCTAGTCTCATCACTGCAACTTTTAAAAAATCCTGAATTTGATTAAGATGTATCTTATATAAAGAAAAAATATTTATTATATTATACTATCACTATTATTTCAACAAACTTTTACGCAGAAAATTGAGGCAATATCTCCGTTTCCTTTTAATATTACATCTAATAAGTATCAGACGTAGCACACGCTACAGAAACTACAGAGACTACAGGTGCCAGCTGTCACAGCACAAATTCTTTTATTTGTTGTCAACGGAAGGAGAGGGGGGCGAGGAGGGGTCGTTTATTGAGTATTTCATAAAATTCAATTAGGATCATTTCGCTAAAACCATACCGACTCCGGAGATATAATGCGGACGTCGAAAGTAATTGAACAGCGCGTTACTGGACGCTGTGCGGACCGTTCGAATGAATAGTTTGCGCCCACAGCGGCGCCAGCGGGCCACGGAGCCTGGTCACGGGGCCGGGTGCACTATGCAATCACTACTTATTAAACAATTATACTTATTACTTACATATGAATCAAAACGTGCGGTCTCCGTGACACTTGCGATAGGAAACGTTCAAGGCAACGCATGTACCGAATTAAATCGGTTTGCTGCTCCACTGCTACACCGATGCATACCGGAAGTAGAAACTTTTTTTTCTCGATTAAAAATTACATTTGAAAATAAATATTCATTAAACAGTAAATAGGTAACCGCTTCTGTACAATTTGCAGCTGTTTACCTTTTCGTGGTTTTCGTCCCATTATGCCGTTAAATGAGAAAACCAAAGCCGCCCCGGTAACAATGCCACTTTCTTTGTAATAAATCCTTGGCACAATTTCCCCTAATTTGCCGTCCACGTTTTGTGTTATTACACAAAGGTTTTTTCTAACCAAACCCGAGTAATTGTTGAAATTCGTAGAGGAATGCTCGTCCACCCCGAAAATATAAAAAAAAAAACAGTTACTGAAACATTGACGTAATATTTATAAATTACAACGCGGGGGTGGTGCGCGGGATCTCCACCGAAAGCTGCTTAATTCTTCTGAACATTTTCCGACGACCCTTAACATAAATTTTGCTGAATTACGAATACGATGACATATACTAATTTCAGATAATAACCTTTTTGATGATTTCCATAAATAATGTTTTTACGGCC
Organism: Troides aeacus; assembly: GCA_033220335.2. Taxonomy (NCBI): domain Eukaryota; kingdom Metazoa; phylum Arthropoda; class Insecta; order Lepidoptera; family Papilionidae; genus Troides; species Troides aeacus. The sequence continues at coordinate 308,618 of CM067277.1, read as the reverse complement.
TTAGATCATCAGTGGAACCATCGGTAACAGCGTAACTAACATACAGGAGGTATTTCTTATTAACTACTAAAAAACTGTACAAGCTTCCCACCGGAAGTGCGATGGTATGGGAGCATGTCAAAATGAGACCAGCTGAATACATTGGCAATAAAACACTCAGCTTCAAGATACCCGGTAAGCGGCGGAGGGGAAGGCCGACATTGAGATGGCTGAGTGTGGTGACAAAGGATACGATAAGCTGTGATCTCAAAGAAAGCGGTGTTCCAAATAAAGCGAAGCGGTTTGAAAGAAGTAAGAAAGCAGACCATGCCATCAGACGGAACTAATGCTAACAAAAAGTAAAGACGAAATAAAGAACGGAAGAACGAAGACGAAAGAACATCATGTCCGTGTGGAGTAACTCGAAGCTCAGATTGTATGAACCGAGTTGTGTCCGTCCGTCTGTATGTTATAATGATTTATTATTTTTTTGTTCCAAAAGCTCTGGGTCCGGATATAAAACATAAATCAGTTCGCGGGTAAGGTTGTGCAGTACGTAAGCTGAATTAAATTCAGCCGATGGCAGCCATTTACTTTGCGGACAGTAAAAAATACGGAGCTTCCCTTTGTTTAATTGCGTTAATAAATTTGATCGGAGAATCCGTGGAGCGGCAGCGGAGGAAGTGGGAATCAGGTAATAAATGTTAATGAGCAAATCTGTTGGATGTCCGCGAACGCAGCGGAGCCGGACGCGAGGGCGGGAAGGGGTGACATGTCTAATCACTAGTATTGCGGACGACCGTAGCCTTTGTTTCCACCATTACTGAAATAGTTTAGCAGTCTACTTAACGCTATCTGACGGAGAAGAGCAACCACCAGCAATATTTTTTCTACAGAACCCACTCCTGCAAGCTTTTTTGCTGTTAAGTGGTACGCAGCAGATTCCGACGCTCCGTGAAACTACTGGAACAATAATTTAAAATGTTGCACATTTGGTGATCCTAGTAAAGGCTCAACTGACGGCTCCCCGTCTAAACCTTACGAACTCGTTAGCCTTCCAGATAAACTTTAACACTTTTTGTTTAGTTCGGAACAGTTGTAGAAGGCCTCTCCACCAATGCGCACGCGCCGCGCCCGCCCGCCTGCCGGTGCGCAGGTAGCTGTGAGCAGCTGCAAACATTACCGCGCTAAATGCAACGTCACCGATGCCGAGTAGCAGCAGCTCCCCCGCAGCCCTCCGGCATCTCGGAATAGTTTTGTTATTGTTTTATTTAGACTAAGTTTATTATTTATTCAGTTAAATTTCTTTGTTAATTTGTTTCTCTTTATTGTGAAAACTGATCGGTAAGTTGTTTTTATTAGGGCACGCGTTGACGTGAAGGCTTCAATCCACCGTTCCCCAGTGCACGCTCTGCGCGAGTCGGAACACTTTTATTAATATAATTCATCAAATGGCTGAATGTTACTTTGGCGATGGTAATATCTGTACCGGACTTATTACGAGCAGTCTACATTCGGAGCTTTAAGTGGAAGCAATTTGGCAACTCGATGTATTGGCATCCCGTCACGACCCTGCGGGGGTTCACCGCCACCACCACCGCCACCGCCACCGCCGGCGTAGTGACCCCGCTGCCATTATTATTAAATATATAACATTATACTGCAGGCTTTATCCTGGTTCCAGTCGCTACTTCACGATGGGTGGACGCAGAGAAGACTCTTCTATTTAATTTCCGTCGCTAGAAGATTTGGAATTGTATGAAGCACTACTGTCGCGCGGTCGCGCGTGGCGCGGCACGCCCCGCGGCGCAGCGCGCAACACATGTCATATATAAGACAATTAATAGTTATTGCTGTACTTTTAGTTTCTGCTGATAACATTTTATTGATGATTTTTGTTGGTTTGTGGATTCCGTCTGAATAATAAAACGTTGAAAATGCAACAACGCAGTTAATGTACTCGGAAAGCTTTCCGATAAGTCTGTATACACCGAGCCGACGCGAATTAAACAAAACTGCGAATCTTGTTACAGCTTGTCATGTGCACACACGATTTGATACATTCCGTTACAGCACCGTTGCCGCCGGGCAGCGCGCGCTAAACGACTCAATCGTGTTTCTGATTTTTACAATTCTGTTTTTTTTTTTAAAAAAAAGTAGCTCGAATTACTTCTTATGTGTCGTCTCATAGTCAAAATAATTTTATGCACTGATTAAAAGCATGTCTCAGAACAAACAGACAAATACAAAATCTTACGAAGATTATTTTTTAAAGTACATTTTTATTATTAGTATACATAATATATATAAAGTATAAATATTCAGTCAGTATATCAGTGTAGTATACACGACTGTTGAATCGTTTTACCCTAATCAGCGACAGCAGCTGCAGCATCCGGAAGCGTCGGCCGCAGTCCGCGCCCGCGCGGATGATTTATTGCGCGGCTCCGCTCGCACCCGCGACGCACTTACTGCGGCGCGGTAAACAACACGCCGCACTTACTGCGACGCGGTAAGCAGTGCGCCGCACCGCGACGCACTTACTGCGGCGCGGTAAGTAGCACGCCGCACCGCGACGCACATACTGCGGCGCGGTAAGCAGCACGCCGCACCGCGACGCACATACTGCGGCGCGGTAAGCAGCACGCCGCACCGCGACGCACATTCTGCGGCGCGGTAAGCAGCACGCCGCACCGCGACGCACATTCTGCGGCGCGGTAAGCAGCACGCCGCACCGCGACGCACATACTGCGGCGCGGTAAGCAGCACGCCGCACCGCGACGCACATACTGCGGCGCGGTAAGCAGCACGCCGCACCGCGACGCACATACTGCGGCGCGGTAAGCAGCACGCCGCACTTACTGCGACGCGGTAAGCAGTGCGCCGCACCGCGACGCACTTACTGCGGCGCGGTAAGTAGCACGCCGCACCGCGACGCACATACTGCGGCGCGGTAAGCAGCACGCCGCACCGCGACGCACATACTGCGGCGCGGTAAGCAGCACGCCGCACCGCGACGCACATACTGCGGCGCGGTAAGCAGCACGCCGCACCGCGACGCACATACTGCGGCGCGGTAAGCAGCACGCCGCACCGCGACGCACATACTGCGGCGCGGTAAGCAGTGCGCCGCACCGCGACGCACTTACTGCGGCGCGGTAAGCAGCACGCCGCACCGCGACGCACATACTGCGGCGCGGTAAGCAGTGCGCCGCACCTCGACGCACTTACTGCGGCGCGGTAAGTAGCACGCCGCACCGCGACGCACATACTGCGGCGCGGTAAGCAGCACGCCGCACCGCGACGCACATACTGCGGCGCAGTAAGCAGCACGCCGCACCGCGACGCACATTCTGCGGCGCGGTAAGCAGCACGCCGCACCGCGACGCACATTCTGCGGCGCGGTAAGCAGCACGCCGCACCGCGACGCACATACTGCGGCGCGGTAAGCAGCACGCCGCACCGCGACGCACATACTGCGGCGCGGTAAGCAGCACGCCGCACTTACTGCGACGCGGTAAGCAGTGCGCCGCACCGCGACGCACTTACTGCGGCGCGGTAAACAACACGCCGCACTTACTGCGGCGCGGTAAGCAGCACGCCGCACCGCGACGCACATACTGCGGCGCGGTAAGCAGCACGCCGCACTTACTGCGACGCGGTAAGCAGTGCGCCGCACCGCGACGCACTTACTGCGGCGCGGTAAGTAGCACGCCGCACCGCGACGCACATACTGCGGCGCGGTAAGCAGCACGCCGCACCGCGACGCACATACTGCGGCGCGGTAAGCAGCACGCCGCACCGCGACGCACATACTGCGGCGCGGTAAGCAGCACGCCGCACCGCGACGCACATACTGCGGCGCGGTAAGCAGCACGCCGCACCGCGACGCACATACTGCGGCGCGGTAAGCAGCACGCCGCACCGCGACGCACATACTGCGGCGCGGTAAGCAGTGCGCCGCACCGCGACGCACTTACTGCGGCGCGGTAAGCAGCACGCCGCACCGCGACGCACATACTGCGGCGCGGTAAGCAGTGCGCCGCACCTCGACGCACTTACTGCGGCGCGGTAAGTAGCACGCCGCACCGCGACGCACATACTGCGGCGCGGTAAGCAGCACGCCGCACCGCGACGCACATACTGCGGCGCAGTAAGCAGCACGCCGCACCGCGACGCACATTCTGCGGCGCGGTAAGCAGCACGCCGCACCGCGACGCACATTCTGCGGCGCGGTAAGCAGCACGCCGCACCGCGACGCACATACTGCGGCGCGGTAAGCAGCACGCCGCACCGCGACGCACATACTGCGGCGCGGTAAGCAGCACGCCGCACTTACTGCGACGCGGTAAGCAGTGCGCCGCACCGCGACGCACTTACTGCGGCGCGGTAAGTAGCACGCCGCACCGCGACGCACATACTGCGGCGCGGTAAGCAGCACGCCGCACCGCGACGCACATACTGCGGCGCGGTAAGCAGCACGCCGCACCGCGACGCACATACTGCGGCGCGGTAAGCAGCACGCCGCACCGCGACGCACATACTGCGGCGCGGTAAGCAGCACGCCGCACCGCGACGCACATACTGCGGCGCGGTAAGCAGCACGCCGCACCGCGACGCACATACTGCGGCGCGGTAAGCAGTGCGCCGCACCGCGACGCACTTACTGCGGCGCGGTAAGCAGCACGCCGCACCGCGACGCACATACTGCGGCGCGGTAAGCAGTGCGCCGCACCGCGACGCACTTACTGCGGCGCGGTAAGTAGCACGCCGCACCGCGACGCACATACTGCGGCGCGGTAAGCAGCACGCCGCACCGCGACGCACATACTGCGACGCGGTAAGCAGCACGCCGCACCGCGACGCACATACTGCGGCGCGGTAAGCAGCACGCCGCACCGCGACGCACATACTGCGGCGCGGTAAGCAGTGCGCCGCACCGCGACGCACTTACTGCGGCGCGGTAAGCAGCACGCCGCACCGCCCGCGCTCGCGAACCTTTCTATAATTAACGTCGCGGCAGACCACTCTCATAAATACACAGAATATTTCCTGGACATATTCACACGAGAGGGAGCGCTCACTCTTTGAGCGCATTCCGCCCCCAGTGCAGTGCGCAGACACACGACACTGTTAAAGTTTGCAGTAACGAGGGGTGCAGCGAAAGGAAAAAAAGAATAAGCGTTTTTTTCGTTTTAGAATTTTCTCCTAACAAGGAGTCGTCTTCCAGTTGTTTTTCCATCTCGGAGCTCGCTGAAGTAGTTCGGTTCGGCAGTTTGTGTATGGAAATGTCGCCGAGACCGTTCGCAAGTGGAAACTGGGATATGTTTTAGGAAGATCTATGAAATGAGATGATTCGATCTGGTGTCCAATATTTCCTTGTCCAATATTAAATGTATGGTGCGTGTGGCAGCGAGCGGGCGCAGGGCGCGCGGTGCCACACACGACAGTCAATCTTCATTTTCAATGCCGGAATGCTCCCGCAGAGCCTGCTCCATTTTGTTCCGGTTAACGAGTGAAGCCTGCCGCTGTCGGACTGCAGCCGACAATGCCGTTCACTTCAAACAATTTGGTTGTTATTCCTTTTTGTGCAAAATGCAGTGAAGGGCCCGGTGCACTGACTCCTTACTATAGTTTCTTTCACAGTAGGGGATGTGGTTACTTGCGAACATTCTTAAACTGTACCAAATGCCGGAAGTTGCGCAGTAAAACATTTTATAAATACTTCTGCACCAAAGTAGTAAACGATGACGATTTATCAGCCACCCCCAGGCACAATGAGATTTTTGCCGTGAACGGCAAAGAACGGAGTTGCAGCAGAAAACAAAGAGAGGAAGAATAGATGGAGTAGAAGAATTTTGGATCGTGATAATTTTCTTCTACTCCATGTATCCTGCCCTGACCGTAGTGCCCGTGCTTCAGCTCTCTGCGACTCTTCCGTCGTGGTGAACGTTTCACCGTGCCTCGAGGTACTTGATAATATAAATACATATATATATATCTGTGTGTGTGTGTGTGTGTGTGTGTGTGTTCGTGTGTGTATGTGTATACTGCGGTGTATTCAAACTATTGGATATTATATTATATAATACAAAATTATATATAAATATAAAGTAAAACTGTTTTGAACAATGTGGAAACTAATTGGATGTTCAATTAAAGCGCTTCGTTAGATGTATGGCGGAAGGGTTGCAGGGTGGTGCGAGGTGGTGCGGTGGTGCGGGTGCAGGGTGGTGCGGGCGCGCGGTGACTGGTGCTGGTAACGCGTAAATATCGGATAACTGTCGCTGATTCAACACCAACGGCATACAATCCTGAACTCAAGCCGGTTTAGTAATTGTACGTTAGATGAAAGTTTGGTCCACGTGCATCGTGTTCAAATGTTTAAATTAGAAGTTATTTCAATTATTATTCTTCTCAGAATATACCATCGGTACTAAATTAAATTTTTAATCCTAAGAAAAAGAGAAAACCTATCATCTTATTTGTTTAAGAATATGTTGCATCTCTACGACATTTGTACAAAGTGCTCCCCGGGGGACGCAACACCGTCACCCAACAAACATATCTGCGTATCCGCTTACTTTCATGTAACAATATTTATCCTATAAACGTATCTTAGATCCCGTTCAGCAATAAATATACTCTGTATTGGAATGTTAGGAGCGCCCCTAGGGAGCGGGGCATGCTGCTCCCACTCGGTAATAGCGGCAGTAACAACTTCATGGCTGAACAGGTAAACGAGTGAACAAAATTTCACTTCATACATAAACATCGGACGATGTACCTGTGGGCTGGAAAACTTTCGTGAGCTTTACTCGTGGGGGTGAACAGGCCGAGGGGTCACCAGACGATAAGTGCCCACTCCGATTCATAATCATCATTTTAGCTTTCATGAATGCGTGCCGCTGGACGTGTGCGTCTGAAACCGAGCGCTGTCCTGAGTCCAGGCTGATTGAACGATTTAGTTTGGGGCGCGGAGCAGTATTAGACGCGGGGCCGGTGCGCGGCTCGCCGACCGAGCTGTATTCGAGCAGTAAACTTGTTCTCCGTGGGCAGCAGCTGATTGTACTCTTAAACTGTAACCATAACGAGTTACTTCCAAGAGCGTTGTAATTATTGTGCAGTGCTGTAGGTAGAGACGGGCTCTGCAAAGTGGAACCCGGCAGCGGCGAGCGGCGAGCGGCGAGCGGTGAGCGGCGAGCGGCGAGCGGCGAGCGGCGAGCGGCGAGTAACGTTTGTGGGGGTGGACATAGTTATATATCTTTAGGAATTAAACATTAAAATATATCTTAGTTAAAGCGTCTTTATGTTATTGCACGATAGTTGCTGCGGGGGAATATTATACACAGTGCTAATAGACAATAGCGGCGGCGGGCGGCGGGCGGCGGGCGGCGGGCGGCGAGCTCGCAGCGGCCACTGCATTATGCATGAAGCTCTTAATGTATTGGCACTGTGCCATTTAACTTAATGTTGCCTAGTCTGGGTTCTCGCAAAACAATTGCTGTGATTTTTTATTTCCGTCTTTTATACCCTTACCTTACGGAGAAGAAAAAATAATTCTCACCCAACCCCTGTGTAACTGCGGCAGGATTTTTGAACAAACGTCTAACCAAAAAATCAAATCTCGTTACGATAGTGTTGGACCGAAGTTTTTAATTTGTCTCATTCTTAAACTTAATTTATTTGCTTTAAGGTTAAATAATGCTAATGATTTCAAAGATGACGAGAATTCTGAAAATAACGAGAAATATTAAAACTAAGTTGCGTTTCCCGCCGAGCTTCACTCCTGCGCAAACTAAACAGTATGTATACTTCAATGAAAGCACAGTTTTAATACAAAATGAACAAAAATATCAAACTTCTTCTTTATCGGTTAAAATGTACTAAGTATAGAATACGTTATAGTTTAAGAGAATGCTCGGTGGGTGGTATGCGATTGTCAGGGGGCTGACAATGAGCATCGCCGCAATGTCGGCGAGTTGTTTACTTCCGCATTAACGTCTTGCCATGATACCGTTCGTAGTGGTTCATTTTTTGAAGACTCGTCGCCAGACTGCGCTGGAGTTCATTTATGTTATCAGTAAACTGTAAGGACAATCGACTTACTGATAAATTACAATCACGGACAGCGCCGCAGCAACGGCCACACAATGATACAGGCAAAGCTTTTTAAATGACTTCATTCGAACCGGAGCAGGATAGTAACCGACTAAGATTGACTTGCAGGATGAACTCTGACTTCCATCATAGCTCAGTTCATTCAGCACTGTGCAGGGCTGTGCACAACTCCAACCCCTTGATTGTCCAAACTATAAAAAGTAGCCTTTCGTTCATTCTCTTTTTATTGTCATTTAACCTTCTCTTCTCGTTAAGATATTATGTACATATCCATACATTTACTTATTTTATTTTATATTCCGTGTTCGTGGATTCCGGATTCGCGGCCCCGAGTCCAATGGAGATTTACAAGTCGTTCACTAAACATTTTTTTAGTTTTTCTATAACAACTGTTTATCTATTTAATTAACGTCATAGGAGCCGTAGTACTGCTGCGGCAGCGAATCTCAACAATATGTTTGTGTAGGTGTTGGCGGCTGCACTGCTGCAGTGGTCGCTACGATTGCCACCCACTGGCAAACGTGGCCGGTTGCGAACTTAATGCGAAATATCGCATTGAACTGCCGCAGATTCATGAATGTATATTTCTGGGGTTAACAAGCATCAGGCATATTTGTGGCATTCTTTTTATACCACGTGTTCCGCTGCCGGCTCAAAGTCGAATGTATAGTGAGGCAATATTCTGATCTGATCTGATCTAGAGATCAGATCAGACACCAGATCTGCGCACCGACACTCGCCACTAGAGTACCAAATGTCGGCTGGGGACACTGCAGCCTGTGTTATTACCGAGGCGACGCGAGGTGGCGTTTCGTGCGCGCGCCCCGCAGCGCCCTCACTAGCGCCTCTTTGTTCCGGCGAGTCACACACACGTGCCCAAACAGAATGTCCTGCTGTTTTTGGAATATTAAAAGATTCGAGTTCTGTCCGCCGTACCGATCGGACGTCCCATGCGTCCGCTGCCAGTGCGCGATATAGTTACGCCCGCTCAGTTCGACTCGCCCGTGCTCGTGCACGCCACAACGCCGCCCAGGCGGCCGCCATTTGCGCTTGCGCGCGCTTGTGCAAGTGCAGTGAAGTGAAGTTTAGATACCAGCACGCGAAAACTCTGCCGGAGCCTGGTTCCGGCACTGTAAGTAGCTTTTTCTTTAATCGCCTCAGAGGCGAGGTTATAGCATAGAGCCTGTCGCATTAGGCGACCGCTAGGCCCCCTGCTCGAATAGGTACACTAACCCCGCCGCACGGCGGGGCGGCTGCGCAACAAAATGGCGTCCGTGCAAATGGACGCCTTACTCACCCAATTTGCATGCTTTGCACGCAAACAGTTCCCTGAGGCCTGGGAACAATTCACCAACTCGGCCTCTACCCATCCCACGCGTTCCGTGAACTTTAACACGGACAGCCCGGCCTCTCCGGACCCGACCCCCGCGACTCGAGCGCCTAACAAGGCGAGGGCCGCCATGGTGGGGCCTTCCAAGCCCGAGCTGCCCGCCTCCTCCGAATCCGACTCGGAGAGCACCGCTAGCGGCAGCGACATGGAGGTGGACCGTCCACTCTCCAAGACCACCGACGAAGAAGGCTTCACCCTCTACGTCAAGAAGCGCAAACGCGCTTCTGCGGCCCTCCGAGTCAAACTCGGACCGCTCCTCGCCGACCAGCACGCCGGCAAAAAAGGCTGCTCCTCTCGCGCACACCCCAGCACTTCGGCCCCGCCCGAAAAACGCGGCCCGAAGCCGCCTCCCCCGATTGTCCTCCAGGACAAGACTAAATGGAACGATGTTTTCAGGTGGTTCGCGGACCACAAAATTGCATGCCCCAAAGCGCAGAACACCGCGCAGGGCAGCCGCATCAACCTAGCAACGGTTGACGACTTCCGGGCTGCCACCAGGCACCTGCGGAACGCCGGACTCGGCTTCCACACCTTCGCTCTCCCCGAGGAGAAGCACCTCCGCGTTGTCATACGCGGAATCCCAACGGAGATCGACATCTCTGCACTGCATACCGCTTGTTAGTCCAACCCTCGCCAAAATAGAAGTCTCGGCGTGTAAAATCTCCTTCACCGGTCATCAACCGATCGTTCTAGCGTCCGTCTATCTGTCCCCGACAAAAGAATTGCGGGAAACAGACATAAGAACCCTTCTCGACCTAGGCCCGGCTGTTATCCTCGCTGGCGATCTCAACAGCAGGCATAGCACCTGGGACCCGAACAAGTCAAACCGAAATGGTAAAATCCTCTCCAATCTCGCGGATAAGCTCAAGTTTAACATTGTAGCTCCGCAAACCCCGACGAGATACCCTACCATCGCGTCTCACAACCCATCCACATTAGACATTGCGTTGTTCAACAATTTCACCGTCCCGCTGCACTCGATCGAGACCATAGACGATCTCAGATCCGACCACCGCCCGGTTCTTATGAAGCTGGGCCGACCCGCTGGTGAGGTCCCTCTGACCAAAACCATCGTCAACTGGCGCAGCCTCGAGGTCAAACTCAAGGCCGCGAACCCCCAGCATCTAGACGGAACCCCCGATACGATCGACTCGCTCGGCGCTGCAAACCGAGCGATCGACTCGTTAACAAAGCACATCGCCGCAGCCGTCGAGGAAACGTCGAGAACGGTACCCGAGTCGGACTACCTGCTCGGGTCCTTCCCGGCGGATATTCGTCGGCTGATAAGAGCGAAAAACGCCACAATGAGACTCTACTCACGATACAGATCCGAGGAACTCAGGATAAAACTGCGCCGCCTTCAAAGGCAGGTAAAAGTGCGCATATCCGATCTCAGATCCGACAGATGGGACAACCTGCTTTGCAACTTGGAGCCCTCGAGCGCCAACTTTTGGCGTTTGGCTCGCAGTCTCAAAGCGGAGAACATGGCCCGCATGCCTCCCCTTGTAATGAGCGATGGTTCCTCCCTTGCGTCGGAGGATGCCAAAAAAGCGGATTGTCTCGCCGACAGTCTAGAGAGCGAATGCACTCCCTCTACCGCACCAGTGGACCCCGATCACCTTAAGTTGGTCGAGGACGAGGTGCGCCGTAGGGCAACTCTCCCACCAGAAGGTCCTCCACTAAAACCGGTCTCCCCCGGTGAGGTCGTTGACATCATAAAGAGGCTGAAAACCAGATCAGCCCCGGGACCCGACAACATCTCCAATAGAGTTGTGAAAGGTCTCCCGCCTCCCATCGTCGGTCTGCTAGTGGCCATATTCAACGCCCTGCTAGCCGACTGCTCCTTCCCAGACGCCTGGAAAGAGGCCGTAGTGATAGGTATTCCGAAGCCCGGAAAGCCGAGGAACCTACCCAACAGCTACCGTCCGATCAGCCTACTGAACACCTTGGGCAAACTGTACGAGCGCATCATCCTAGAGCGTCTGCGCCATTTCACCGCAGAGAACAACCTCCTCCCCGACGAACAGTTCGGTTTCAGGAGCAACCACTCTTGCGTTCACCAAGTGCACCGACTGACCGAGCACATGCTGGTCGGTCTGGAGCACAAATATACGATCGACACCTGCGCCGTCCTATTCGATGTCGCCAAGGCGTTCCACAAAGTCTGGCACGAAGGCTTGTTATACAAGCTTTACACTCACAAAGTGCCAGACCGTCTAGTCACCGTCATTCGAGACTTCCTCTCGAATCGTTCCTTCTGCTTTCGCGCCGAGTACGCTCTCTCCTCGCCCCGGCCGATTAAAGCCGGCGTCCCTCAAGGCTCTTGCCTCTCCCCGCTATTCTTCTCGCTCTACACGAGCGACATACCTAGAGACTCCTTTGTCAGGATGGCCCTTTTCGCGGACGACACCGCTCTTTATCACTCCGGCAGATATCCGGGTCTTATAACGATGCGCCTTCAGAACGCGACCACCCGCCTAGGCGAGTGGTTCCGGACGTGGCGAATCGACATAAACCCGGAGAAAAGTGAAGCCATTCACTTCACCCACCGAACGCCATCGACACTTGTCAAGATGGCGAAAAAACGCGGCCATGAACTCGGTCAAATCTCTCTCTTCGGCCAGTCCATCCCATGGAAGAAATCGGTCAAATACCTCAGCGTCACGCTCGACGCCAGACTCAATTTCATCGCCCACATCCGTGAGGCGAGAAAGAAAGCGGCCCACGTACTGGGCAAGCTATACCCCCTGCTGTGTGAGAAGAGTAAGCTCTCTCTCAGATACAAGCTTCACCTTTACAAGGTATGCGTAAGACCTATAATGTCTTACGCAAGCGTTGTCTTCGCCCATTCGTCCGAAGACCGTCTCAAACCTCTATAGACCCTCCAGAACCGTTTCACCCGCACCGCGACTGGTGCCGAAAGGTACTAGCGCAATGTGGACATCCACAGCGACCTTAAACTCCCAACGATCAAAGAGCACTTCAGAGAGTGCTCCGTGATCTACTTCGCCAAGGCGGCAACTCATCCCAATCCTCTGGTGGCCAGCGCGGCCAACTACGAGCTACCTCCGAATCCCAGAACGAAAAAGCGCAGACCGCGGCACGCGCTTATTCGGACATCCCAAGGGGTCCCGCAAACCACACACACGCCCGCAGTCACCGACAGCACCGACGTCACCACACACACTTCGGACACCACCAACACGCTCCGAATATCAGCATCACGCCGCCCTCGCTTCAGAACGCGGCGCCGCAGCTACTCACACACCGCGTACACTAAGTACACCCGCGATCGTGGGCGGTCCTCGCCGCCCAAGAGATTCCGATACAGGCGAAGGTAGTCGGGGAACGGGCCCGCGCCCGGCCTCGACGACCGAGTAGAATCGCCAGATAAAGCACAACAAAGAACCAGACACACACAATATACAAAATCATCCGCCAGATAGCTACATCCCGCGTAGCGCATTTTAGTTTCTAGAAACTCAGGCCGTGGATCCGGGTCCACGAGCCCAGTGTCAGATGAGCTGTAAGAGCCGCTGTAGCTTGCAGCCCTGTCTACATCAAGAATTAAGGCTTGCGTAATATTAAAAGTAGTTCGTACACGCGTGAGGCCATCTCCACAGACTGCCTATAACTTGTTAACAACAGACTTGATGCAGGTACAGTTACACGGTACCCCCGGGGTCCGCCTCTCTACTCACAAAAAGAATTGCACAGACTTCATTTGAAAATGTATAATTACAATATAGCCAAACACCATCACTTAATATTAATTTATTCGGGTGCCATATCCCCTTCTGTCATCGCACCGTGGTAAACCCTATTTATGCTGAGTAATTTAATGGCATGGCAAAACAAGTAGCACCGCGTGGTCACGAGCACTATATGCAATTTGACGGTGTGAAATATTATATTCTTTGTGGTTTCACTCTAACCAGAGTGAGAGTGGTTATCCCGTTCCGGCAGATCATGATGGATTCAATTTAACTGTACATTGGTTGAGGCCCTTTGAGCTTTCAGGGAACTGCCTCCCCGCTACGTATAAATAACTTCTATTTCTAAACGAATTGTATAAAACATGTTAGGTTACACCTGGTCGCGAGTGCATTTCATAGAATACTTTTACTACTTCGCAGAATATTTTCAAACGCGTATAGTCGAAGGAAGAACTTTGTAATGCGCTGCTGCTGCAGTCGCTGAACTACCAGTTTACACAATGGCGGAGTGTTAAACTAGGAGCAGGGGCTATAATTGAAACATAAATTGAACGAAAAACGTATATGGTTGTGAATTTTACTTAAATTCAGCACTGCCGTGTTGTGTTCTCTGTCTGAGTGAATACTGATTTATGTTCTCGTCAGATAATAATTACATTAGTTCTGTACTAGTAGTATTAACATTTACTGCTACCGCTACTGCTACTGCTAATGCTGCTGCTGCCGCTACTGCTACCGCTACTACAATGCACGTGTGCTCATACAACGTACACGGTGCGGTGCGGTTACATCAGTTAGTTCGTGACATTGTCCGTGCGTCGGCTGTTTGTTACTTTAATTAAATATATAAAAATAAAAAAGTAATGTTCGTGAAAGGTATACGTAATAAGCCGGATACCGGATGCTGTGCAGGCAATGCTCTATTTGTGACTACACGGCGGACGTTTGCGTGGCCAACCCGCCGCCCCTACGCACCGGCGCACCCCTGCGCACAGGCGCACCGGCGCACCCCCACCTCGCATCGTCGGACTTTTTTTTATTTACGTTTTATTTCAGCAAACCTTACAGACACTACAAATTAATTTCTAAGTAATGTTATTACCTATTTGCAAACAATGTCATTCCCCTTGGTTTTAACCTCTGGATCCCTCCCTGAGCGATGCCCGCACCGAGGATCTCAGGACACAAAACTTTCTGTAACATTTTTATTTTATTTGGCGGCACCTGTTACCTCACTAGTCCGTTGTTAACTGTTGTACTACATACGTACATATTTATTTGTTTATATATATTTCATATAGAATTTAGTTTAACTCTATTTCTAAGTGAGCTCGCTTTCTTCCGAACACCGGCCACCCCACAATCAGGTGTACGATCGTTTCCTCTTGTGAGGGCTCACAGAGACACGCCGGATTATTTTTGCACTCGAAGCGAAATGGCTCAATGGCAGCCGGAAGCAAGCGCTTGGTGACACTGGCTGTTCTACTTACTTTATAGCGCCGGTTCCATTCGTGCAACGTTTGACGAATGAAATCGGGCACAACTCGTATTTTGGCTTAATTTTTAATTTTTGCGCTGCCTCTTTAGCAAGATAATCAGCTCTTTCGTTAGCTGTTAAACCTGCGTGAGCTTTAACCCAAAACAGAGAAATCTCCTTGTTTTGGAGTTTACTAGCTTTAATATTTGTTCGCGACTATATAGGTGAGAGATGCGTTGATTCGTTGTTTACAACCGATTCCAGTGCTGATCGCGACTCACTGTTTATTCCGAAGCTCTGTTCTTTGCTTGTTTACAATTTAGTTATATTTATTGCGAAACATTTAACATTGAGCTCGCAACACTACACTAACGTAAAGCGGCTGTTAATTTACACTGCGTACAGCTGCACCGGTTATCATCGTTGAAAAGGCCTTCTGCAACACTCAAACTTCGGCGTCTTAAAAAGACCCTAAGGAGAAAATACGTGCGTTTGTCAATCCTTCTCAACTCTCAAAGTTCAGTAAAGCTATGAGTGAAAAAAGGAAAAAAAATATTTAGTAAGAGGTATGATATTTCACATGATACCATATAATATTATACATAACATAATGAGCGTAACGGGAACAGGAAAGGTCAGCGAACTTTGCCACA
This sequence comes from Troides aeacus, assembly GCA_033220335.2. Classification (NCBI taxonomy): domain Eukaryota; kingdom Metazoa; phylum Arthropoda; class Insecta; order Lepidoptera; family Papilionidae; genus Troides; species Troides aeacus. The sequence goes on along the minus strand of CM067277.1, from coordinate 293,282 downwards.
GCACGACGCACACACAGACATCTCTCTCCGAGTAGTGTTCGATTGTAAATAGGCAACAAAGTCTGTACACAAGTACTAATGACTGCTCGAATTCAAAAACTTTCTTGAAACTTCCGAAACACGAGTACTGTTATGTAAATGCCTGGAGACTTTTAAATTTATGAAGTGCGAACTCGTGAAGAGTAACAGGAAGAGGAGCCTGGGAGCTGCAGCGAGTTGCAGGACGTAGCCAGTTATTGCTGCGGAATGCGGACAAAAACTCGTGAAACTTTAAATTGAAATTGTTCCGAGCGCAAAAGTTTACGAATAACGTTTCACCAACTTTTGTTCCAGTCATCCATCAGAACGCTTCCTCGTATTTGTTGACGCTACAGCTATCACGTTTGTTTGCACGTCCGCCTGAGGAAACGGTTCAACCGTTCGTCACCGGCACGCAGCCGCCGCGCGACTCCTGTAATATAGGCACTTTAATTGTATGCATTTGTGCACCACGCAGCACCTTAATGTAACCTCTGTAACTCAAATATCATATAATCTCCATACATATATCCGGTACATATGTTGTCGCCGGCCAGCCAACTTGAACAGTTCACAAAACCCCTGTCCCGAAGAAACTAACAATCTAACACTCTAATTCCACATAACTATTATAGAAATCTACAAATCAATCTGCATTCAAATACAGACAAGTTTTTTTTTAATACAGAAAGTGAAGAGCTTTAGCTCTTCTCTTTATTTTCAGAAATATTTTCATGAACATGTCTTCTAGTTCATTTATAATCCATCTCGATATTTATAATTAATTAAGCTGTAAAAATCAAAGTCATTCGCCAAAGTCGAGCCGATGTGCTCAAGCCCATTCACACGCGCCGATAGCACAAATCAATCTGTGGCACTGGCCGTCGTCGCGCTGCCCATCGCACGCACGAGATGACGAGGGAGCGCCTGGTGCGGCGGACTGCTGGAAAAGATATTTATTATATTTTGTTCGCTTCACAGCGAGCTTATCATGTATGGCTGAGGGCGAGCAGGTCCCTGGGCGAGGCCGCGCAACAAACAAACCTGTTATAATTTAACCGAAACTCACCTCTGTGTGTGTTTGTGTGATTGATTCTATTCTATTTTCATTAGTTCTAATGATGGCTCCATCAGGAGCACTCCCAGCCCCTAGTTCTAGATATTACTTACAATGTTATTAAATGTTCTCTACTTCCGGCCGCGGGAACGTGTCACTTCCTATTGTAAAATCATTGCAAAATGTGCAAACATTGTATAAAACCCCTCTATGTAAATCGGCGTTGTTCGCCGGAAGTCGTTATTGACGACGTTTCCTTCGCATCGTAAAGCAGTTTATCGCAGCTTACAGAGCTGCTTTTTAAAGTTTCCGCGTATCCGCGTGTCCGCGTGTCCGCGTGTCCGCGTGTCCGCGTGTCCGCGTGTGCAGTATCTGTAGAGTAGAGGTCGAGTGCTCCGCGAGTCATTCAAATAACTTTGTATAGCAATACTTTAACAATTTGTGGTGTTGCCATGTTCCAAACGCTTTACTTATATATATATATATATATATTACCGCCACTCTACAAAAGATTTAATTCTGTTATCCATAAATTCTGTTTACTGCTGGTATGTCCCCTGCAGGTACCACCGCAGCGCCTATTGCAGCCGACAACAGTACTGTGTAAACATTATCTTACTAGCGTGTTGGCACAGCGCTGTAGCTAGTTAAATTACTGGGCTCAAGGCAAAGAGCACAATGTGTTGCAGTGTATGCCGTCCTAACCAGCGGTACCGTCCGGTAACGTCGAGCTCGTTTCTTAGTTTTATCGAAAAAATATATTTAAATTCTTAACTTTCCTTAAAGAAAGCAATAATTTTTATAAGATTTTAGTTCCAATTATACACTAATCGGAAACGATGACATCAGGTAGAGACGGAATTCTTAGCAGTCTACTAGCGATGCTGCGCACCTCTACTTGTTGTGATATATTAGACCGTTTTCATAAAACCTAAAATTTATTCGAAAAATAATTATATTATTTGTAATAATAACAAAATTCTAAATGTTTGATTTTGTAATTATTCATTTCAGTGCGAACTTTGAATTGTGTCGGGTTTTATTTATCGGCACAGCTATTAGTCAAAAAAGTATTCGAACTTTAATACTAAAAATCTCGCGCAAGAAGTTACAAACAGTTAGCAAAAATCAGTTCAACAACAAACGGCGTTCAGTTGAAAATTATACTCAACGAACTAATTAAATTATCAATTTGAGCATTACTCCAAGATACGTCAATATTCATGATGTAGATCGGGCTGCAAGCTACAGCTCATCTGACACTGGGCTCGTGGACCCGGATCCGCGGCCTGTAGTTTTAGAAACCAAATGTATTACGCGGGATGTAGCTATCTGGCGGATGATTCTGTTTATTGTGTGTGTCTGGTTCTTGTTGTACTTTACCTGGCGACTCTACTCGGTCGACGAGGCCGGGTATCGGAATCTCTGAGCGGCAAGGACCGCCCACGATCGCGGGTGTACTTGGTGTACGCGGTGTGTGAGTAGCTGCAGCGCCGAGTTCTGAAGCGAGGGCGGCGTGATGCTGAGATTCGGAGCGTGTTGGTAGTGTCGGAACTGTGTGTGGTGACGTCGGTGCTGTCGGTGACTGTGGGTGTGTGTGGGACCCCTTGAGATATCGGAATAAGCGCGTGCAGCGGTCTGCGCTTTTTCGTCCTGGGATTCGGAGGTACCGCGTAGTTGGCCTCGCTGACCACCAGAGGGTTGGGATGAGTTGCCGCCTTGGCGAAGTAGGTCACGGAGCACTCTCTGAAGTGCTCCTTGATCGTTCGGAGTTAAGGTCGCTGTGACCCGAGCAGGTAGTCCGACTCTAGCACCGTTCTCGACGAATCCTCGACGACTGTGGCGATGTGATTCGTTAACGAGTCGATCGCTCGGTTTGCAGCGCCGAGCGAGTCGATTGTATCGGGGATTCCGTCTAGGTGCTGTGGGTTCGCGGCCTTGAGTTTGATCTCGAGGCTGCGCCAGTTGACGATGGTTTTGGCCAGAGGGACCTCACCAGCGGGCCAGCCCTGCTTCATAAGAACCGGGCGGTGGTCGTATCTGAGATCTTTTATGGTCTTAATCGAATGCAGCGGGATGGTGACGTTATTGAACAACGCATTGTCTAGTGTGGATGGGCTGTGAGAAGTGACGCGAGGGTATCTCGTCGGGGTTTGCGGAGCCACAATGTTAAACTTAAGCTTATCCGCGAGTTTGGAGAGGATTTTACCATTGCAGTTTGACTTGTTCGAGTCCCAGGTGCTATACCTGCTGTTGAGATCGCCAGCGAGGATAACAGCGGGGCCTAGGTCGAGAAGGGATCTTACGTCTGTTTCCCGCAATTCTTTTGTCGGGGACAGATAGACGGATGCTAGGACGATCGGCTGATGACCGATGAAGGAGATTTTACACGCCGAGACTTCTATTTTGGCGAGGGTTGGACTAACTAGCGCTATGCAGTGCAAGGACCGCTTAAAGTAGATGAGTGTGCCGCCTCTTGGGGCGGTCAGCCTGTCGTGGCGGACGATGTGATAGTTCGCGATTTTCGGCTCGCGGTGGAACGGTTTGAGGAATGTTTCTTGAATGAGCATGACGTCGACGTCATGGTTCCTAAGAAACAGGCTTATTTCCTTCTTTCGAGAGCGGATGCCGTTCGCGTTGAAGTACGCGAAAGTCAGAGAGTGGGGTTTGATTCTGCCTAAGACCTTGTGTATCTCCATAACGTTCGGGGGAGATGCAACACCAAAGGTCTCGCACAGTATCCTGGGGGGTGGTTAGACGAGGGGCTCTTCGAGCGCGGCGAGAGTGTCGGCGTGCTTGATGCAGGCCCTTAGCCTGTCTTGCGAGTTTTTTGCGGCTCGCAATTTTTCTCCTAAGAGGAGAATGTCCCTTATGCTCACCTTTTGGATGTAGGTGATAAGGTTCTGGAGCTCCGAGGGCGGGGGTATTTAGCTGGGAGCAGCCTGGGGTTTCGGCGGCCCCGACTTAAGGGGGGCTTTAGGAGCCTCGGCGGCTTTGGGAGCCACGGCGGCTTTGAGAGCCTCAGCGGCTTTTGCCCTGGGGAGCGGTTTACTCCACGCCGACACTGCCGGCGGAACGGCCGGCTGCGCGGGCGGTGGCCTGGCGGAGGCAGATGGCTGCGGTGCAGCCTTTGTGGGGGCGGTGCTGCGCCGTTGGGCGGCCCCGAGTTGCCTGCGCGGGGCTTTGGTGCACCCGCGAAAATTCGCGGGGTGCCTCTCGGCTTTGCACAGGACGCAGCTCGGGGGATTTGTCGCTTCCGCGGTCCCCGGTCTCCCGGCACTCCTTCGTCCCGTGGTCCCCGGTGCATTCGACGCACCTCGGGCGGGCGAAGCAATTACTGGCCGAGTGGCCGTAGTACTGGTATCGGTGGCATTGGCCGATGATGCCTTTTTTGTGCGGGACCTCTACGCTCACGCTGTTGAGGTTGCACAGGCGGTCTATCTCGAAGATCTTTTTACCCTCCGGGGAGAGTTCGAGACTTGTAAGGATGAGAGGTAGTGCGGCCTTTGTTCGCATGCTGGTCATGCGCCGGGCTTTCAGCACGGGGAAGTTCTGCTTTTTAAGGTTGTCGATGACCTCTGAGATATCAATCTCCAAGGGGATTCCGCGTATGACGACGCGGAGTTGCTTCTCCTCGAGGAGAGCGAAAGTGTGGAAGCCGAGATCGGCGTTCCGTAAGTGCCTGGTGGCAGCCCGGAAGTCGTCAACCGTCGTTAGGTTGATCCTAATGCCCTGCGCGGTGTTCTGCGCTTTAGGGCAAGTGATTTTGTGGTCCGCGAACCACTTGGAAACATTGTTGCACTTGAATTTGTCCTGGAGGACAATCGGGGGAGGCGGCTTCGGGCCACGTTTCTCGGGCGGAGCCGAGATGCTTGAGGAGTGTGCGAGAGGCGCTGCCTTTTTTGCCGGCGTGCCCATCGGCGAGACGCGGTCCGAGTTTGACTCGGAGGGCCGTTTAGAAGCGCGTTTGCGCTTCTTGACGCCGAGGGTGAAGCCCTCATCGTCGGTGGTCTTGGTAGGTGGACGGTCTACCTCCATCTCACTGCCGCTTGTGGTCCCTTCCGAGTCAAAATCGGAAGAGACGGGCAGGTCGGGCTTGGAAGTTCCCGCCACGGGAGCCATCGGCTTGTTAGGCGCGTGGGTCGCGAGGGTCGGATCCGGAGAGGCCGGGCTGTCCGTGTCGAAGTTCACGGAGAGCGCGGAGAGGGTAGAGGCGGACTTTATGAATTTTTCCCAGGCTTCTGGGAACTATCTGCGTGCAAAGCACGCGAATTGTACGAGTAAGCCGTCCATTTGCATGGACGCCATTTTGTTGAGCAGCCGCCCCGCCGTGCGGCGGGGGGGTTGTGTACTTACTCGGGCAGGGGACCTAGCCGTCGCCTAGTGTGACAGGCCCTACACTATAACCTCGCCTCTGAGGCGACTAAAAATGCTACTTACAGTGCCGGAACCAAGCTCCGGTAGAGTTTTCGCGCACTGGTGTCACTTTACTTCACTGCACTGCACTGGCACGAGCCCTCGCGAGCGCAAACGGCGGCCGACTGAGCGGCGTTGTGACGCGCACGCGCACGGGCGAATCGGGCGTAACTGTATCGTGCACTGGTAGCGGACGCATGGGACGTCCCACGAACCCGAATGTGTCGAAGATACGTTCACAGTCAACAGAGCACTTATACTTATGCAGCTGGCCGCGCGCGGCGCGGGCGGGACCTGCTCGCAGGCAGGCACAACTTAAGGAAACGAAAGGCACGTACGCGCCCGAGCGACCGGTTATAATTTAACCTGCTGAAGAAGTAACGTTTGCGTTTACGGTTGTAACACAAATTGTCAGTGGATATAAGAGATGCACCGCGTCGGCTGCTGGAGCCGTTTGACTTCCCTTTAAACGTCTCCGAGTTTCTTACGTACGGTTCTTTACATAAGAAGATAGCAGTATGGTGCTGGTTAGAATGCATCTGATGCATCTCTCCGCACTCGCCGCATTGTTCGGGTGTATGTGTAAGGTAACGTCGGGTCTCGTTACTTCGGTAACTGCCCGCTAAGCCGATTGCACTCCATCCGAACAGAAGCTACGCCAATGGTCATTTGGTAACTTGATGTTATCTTTACAGCTACTGTTTTATCCAACATTTCGGTGCTGGTCGTAACCTCACTTGACGTGGTAAACAATTGGTTGTTGAGACACAAGAGTTTATGTGAAGAGGTCGTTATTTTACCGACAACTAATAAAATCTGGTACCGTTACTTAACAAAAACAATTACATGAACGGAACGTCGTATACACAATACACATATACATTTAAATAAAACATTCAAAAGTTTGTAGAGAAATCCCTTCAAATTTATGAATCCACTGAAATATTTCTGAAGTAATTTTCCTTAAGCTTCTAACACCTTTTAAGTTTCCGAATTTAATCAAGTCGGTAGCGGGAACAAGGTTTACTTAAACGTAACTCTAAACTCTATTATCGTAGCTCCGCCGGCCCACTCCCACCTAACGTTTGATTAAACTTGAATTCGCGCGCGGGGCAGAGAGAGACCAATACGTATATATACATTACATAACAACTACTTATGGGAGGGGAGTACCGCCGCCGCCGTCAACCAACGTAAAGAAGTTGGACAGTGTCTGAAACACCAGACGGACAAGCTGTGCGATGCGGTGCGATGCGATGCGATGCGGTGCGATGCGGTGTGATACATTGTTTATGTGTAACGAAAATACATTTTATATAATACAGAAACTCATCGGGTTTATTCTTTATATGATTATATATCGAAGGGGGCGCTTACCCTACCCTTAACCTTATCACCATACCACGCGCACCCTCTGCAATTTCGAGATACTTGCTTACGAAAATTGCATTCGGTATTTCTTATCGGCCTTATAAGTTTTGCAGCTACAACCCCTTCAAGCGAGGGTGGCTTCAACAAAATAGGTTATTACATATTGCGTATAAACCAACATATAGTGCCTACCGCCGCCACAAGTTGGATTCGCACTTGGCAACAGATAGATGTCTTAGTAGTCGGACTCTATCTTTACAAAAAGCACAATGTGTGTGCGTGCATGTGTGTGCGTGCATGTAATACTAATAATTTAATAATAATAATAATTTATTAGCAGTATTTACATATACACTGAGAAACCGCAGGTCTTGAACAAAGCTAAGCTTGTATCTCAAGACCCTGAATCGCAAGTTCACAACTATTTATAGGGGACTATTATAAGTATACAATTTAAAACTAAACAAAAATGGGTTTTCGCAAGGCAGAGTAAATAATCGCAATGGTTATAATTGATCAGCAGTTAAATGGTGATAATATACATAAAAAGGAGCAGCGATCGAACTGTTAATCTTGTTCTATATTATCAATACCTAAATTAAATTTGGTCAGTGTTTGGTGTGTGTTTTGTGTATGGTATGGTGTGCGTGTGCGCGTGTGTGAGCGCGTGTGTGTGCGCGTGTGTGCATGTGTTTGGATGTATTACACCTTATGATGCTATAGACGTTATCTGACAAGCGCTTTGGTTTCCTCGAAGTTCAGTTTGCTTAAATGAGTCTGTAGTGTTTTCATGCAGGTGTACAGGGATCTGTCTTTTATATCAATTTCTCTTTGGACATTGTTGTACACTTGGCTTTGTGCATACAATGGGCTCCTTTTGTATAATTCCGATTTGGCCATTTGCATGGGTAATCGAAATGTTCGTTTACCTGTTAAATCATTGTAATCTTGTCGGATTTTAATTGTCTTATGTACTTTTAGCGTAGCTTTTAGGATGTATAACCGGCGCACTCAAGACTTTGAAATCCTTGTATAAAGCGTCTGTTGAGTACCTGATCGGTTTTTTAAGCACCACCTTGATCAAAGCACGCTGAGATTTATCTACAGTTATAAATGTTGTTTTTCCAGCACAACCCCAGACACCAATGCAGTATTGGATTATCGACTGAATTAGGGCGAAGTAAACAATTCGCATGGTGTCCAGAGGAGCAGTTTCTGGTATCCTCCTAATTGTGTAAATAAGACTACGCACTCGAGGAGATAAATTTAGGACATGGCTGCTAAACGTAAGGTTTTCATCTAAGATCACGCCGAGATATTTTATTTGTTTTATTCGCGCAATTTCACTACAGCTGCAGTCGCGATAGGGGATGTCAACAGATGAGCAGTTATATATTTTTAAAGTGGTAGCGACTGGCGGAGCTGATCGGATTGATTTAGAGAAAGCTAAATAGGCTGTTTTTTGGACGTTTAATGTCAGAATGTTGTTATTTAATGCCCTGGCTACTTTATACATACCTTGTTCTGCAGTGATGAATAATTGGTCCCATGTTGAGTCATGGAAAACAATAGCAGTGTTATCAGCGTAGGCTACTATATCTGCGTTAGGAAGCTTTGCATCTACTATGTCGTTTACATATAAGTTAAATAGCGTAGGTCCAAGAATACTCCCCTGTGGAATCCCGTATTTCACCTCTATCTCGACGCTAGTATAATTACTTATTTTTATACACTGTTTTACTGTGCGTTAGACAGGTTTCAAACCACTGGAGTGCAATATTTCTTAAGCACGCGGCCTCTATTTTTTTTAAGAGTAAGCCGGTTGAGACAGTGTCAAAGGCTCTATACAGGTCAAGAAAGACACCCAAGCAGTGCTCACCTTTGTTTATGTATTCTGCAACCCGATTTACCAGAAACTAGACTGCATCTTAGGTTGACCTCCCACGGCGAAAACCAAGCTGCTGATTTGATATGATGTGGTATTTTTCCAAAAATCGCAAATTTTTGATATCACGCAAAGCAAAGCAATCGGTCTATAATTTTCTGGGTTGTTATTCAGACCATTTTTATATATTGGGGTAATTGATGCCGTCCTTCATATTTCCGGAAAAACTCCAGTTGTTATGCTTAGGTTAATAATGTGTAAAAGGAGAGAAAGAATGATGGAAAAGGTGTTTCTAAGCAGAGAAACTGTGATGACCTGGAGAGCTATCAATTTTGAGGCTAAGAATTACTTGCCTTAAATCAATCTCGTTTGTGGGGCTCATAATGAAAGTGTTAGGGTTTGATTTGGCACATTTATAACCTTTGACAATTAATTCCTGACTTACCCCCATCTTTCTTATAATTTGCTCTGCGTAAGTCTCGCCTACCGAAGCAAAATGCGTATTGCACAGATGTAAAGAGGCCGATGGGTTAGCCGTGTCCTTCATTAGGTTGATATTCCGGTTTACTGACGTCCTGTTGGCGTATAGCTCTTTCAACTTGTGCTATAACTTTCGTGGGTTATTTGTATTATCAATAATTTCCTTTCTATAGTATTCTAGTTTTAAATTTCGAAGCAATGTTTGGAAATAATTTCTGTATCGGATGTAAATTTGATGATTTTATTCATTCTCTGGGTCGGCATGTGTTTGTATTTAACTTTTTATGTTAAAATTACGACGAAACATATAACAAGTAAGTACGCGGCGGCTGTCAACTTGAACTGCCAATAAAATATTTAGACACGCGAAGCGTATGCGGCGCGGTGCGGTGCGGTGCGGCGCGGTGCGGCGGCCTTCTTATAAATTTCACTTCGCTAATAGAGTTAAACTTAACAGATAAAACATCAGATGAATACTAGGAACACAACCTCTTTTCTTAAGGAAAACAATTCAATCGTATGAAAACCAGTGGTGATAACATTTCGTTACTTCACGTAAGAGGATGGTATTAAGTAACGAGTCCGCCGGCGTTAATAACTAAGCATATTATCAATTAGCACTATACTCCTACAGCTGCGATTGTGCAGCGTTGCGCTGCAGGTACAGTTGCTTCTCCAAGTGAACTCCTGGGCCCGGCGGGAGCGCAGCGCGCCTCTAGATTCTCGATGTAGATCTATTTTACACTTCGTTTCAGTCTTACCTTATGACAAAGAAAATAGAAAACCTTTAAAGGTTTTCTATTAAAAGAAATTTAACCTTCTGTCGTTTATTTAAAAAATATCAAATTGTATTATTTTAGTGTGTTTTGATTGTAAAGTCTTGATTGATTTCCATGGCAACGCGCCTCGCTGCTACTTCTGAACTAACCACAACTATTTTTAAAAATGACTCGGGTACTTACTGATCTCATGCAAAAATTGCCATTTCTGAAGTTTCAGCACTTTGCATTATATCAAGCGTTCCAGGATTTGGGTCGGGTAATATAATCTAGGAATATTTATAATTACGTGTTCTTTTACATTCCATTTCCTACAAACTAATTGGTAATTGACTGTTATATCGGGAAACCTCTCAACCTTTCCACCAAATCGAATGTTACTACTTGTGGTCGAGAAAGAAATATTTGTTGCATACCCGTTTGAGCATTCACAACAATAGTTATCTTTTAGATGCTGGATAATCACCACAGGAATGAGCCGCCCGGTGCGTAACAACAACGCACTAAATGACTGCCTGTAGTACTTACAAAGTTGTTTAACACTTCCGCGGGCCACCCGCCCTGCGCTCACTGCGAACATCCGGCGCAGCTCTGCATATTTAACGCCCGTAAACGCAGTAACAAATATTTATGACGGGTGCCCCTTACAAACTTGGTGCCATGTGTCTCGTGCTCCGACTGCCGCGGAAACTGATAACGTCAAAAACTAAAAATGGCGCAGATAGCGCCGACGGCACAAATACGCGCATTGAATGGGAAACAACGTTACAATATAAGTTAAAATATTTTTTTTGGTGCGACGGAAGCTAAAGCTTGAAGTTTGTTTAAAAACAAAAATTCACAGAATGTCGCGGCACACGTTATTAAATAGCAACATACACCGGAAGTTATTAGCCCCGCCCGCCTCGCCGGCCGTAACACCCCGGCGACTTTGTGAAGGGGATTTTGTAAAATCCATTCTTAGCTGACAAATACCCGACAATACTCCTACGAAGTTTCAAGTGTCTAGGCCCTGCGGCCCCGGAGACATCGTGACCAGTCCCTGTGTAGGTACGACTCTCCTGTATACTAATAGATTTTAATATTTTTGCAATTTTGTTTTTATAGTTATCTTTACACATATACTTCTCATAAATTTTCCGGTGACCGCCGCAGCTTTCTAAATATTATATAGAAGGAACATGTAAATAATTCACAGAGGTGATGAATGAGACCTACAAAGGACACGCAGGTGCGGGCGGTGCGGGCGGTGCGGGCGGTGCGGGCGGCGCGGGCCGCTGCAACAGTTCGTCACTCGAAGAACCGAATGCACATACAGCGACAGCCGAGCTTTATGAGCTGAATGTATGCTGGAGGCGTCAACGATGGAAATACTAGTAGCACTTCCGGCGACGATTTATGTTCAGTTTACGTTAGTCAGCACCGACGAAACCGGCTTTGTTTCGATTAGCTGATATTTACGGACACTGAAAGTTCAGTTTTAAATTTATCTTTATTAATGAATAATCAACAATCTTGTAGTTACTACGAACTACACCCGGGACGCAGCCGCTACACCGTTTTCTTCATAAAGGCTTCGGTTCCACGACAACATGAGTAATACGAGGAGGGATCAAAAAGTAGTGAGAACGACATATACACTCGTTGGTAAGAAAAAAATGAATGCTGTCATAGCTCAGACATATATTTGTAATATTAATTAAAAAAATCTTCGATTCTGTTTTGTTTATTCTGTATGCAGTCGTTTGTTTGCTTCGCGTCGGAACGTGCTCTCGAAAATGGAGATAACGAAGTGCGAGCCGCTATAATGTATAGCTCGGTTTAAAAAAGTTAACGGCGCAAGAGATTCATTGCGATTAGAGAAGGCAACATTAGGAGAGTCTGCTCCGGCATATTCCGCTGTCACTGTCACTGTCACTGTCACGCCAGGTGAGCTGCTCAATTTCGAGTGGAGAGAACGGGGTCGGAAGACGAACATCGGATAAAATGGATGCCATTGTTGAAAAAGTGGAGCAAGATCGGCGTATCAGTAGTTACGGCGTAGCTGAAGAACTGGTAATTGACCACAAAACAGTTTTGGCGCATTTTAAAGAAACTGAACAACACAAAAAAGCTCGATATTTGGGTGTACTCGTTTGTGATTCTTTATTAGAACGCAATGAAACTGAACCATTTTTGAAGAAGCTGATAACTGGTGGTGAAAAGTGGATCACGTACGACAAGAAAGTGTGAAAACAGTCGTGGTCAAACTACCGGACCGGTCAGGCTTCTGCCGGTCAGACTGTGGCGAAACCCGGGTTAACTCGCAACAAGGTGATGCTGTGTGTGTGTGTGTGGTGGGATTGGAAGGATATTATTCATTATGAGCTGTTACCACCAGGCAGGACCGTCGATTTTGAACTCTACTGCGAACAACTGATGCGATTAAAGCTAAAAGTTGAGAGAAACCGGCCGGAATTATCAACAGAAGGGGTGTGGTGTTTCATCATGATAACGCTAGAGCTCACACATCTTTAGCCACTCAGCAAAAATGAAGAGTTTGTCTGGGAGTGGCAGGTGTCAATGCATCCGCCGTATAGTCTTCATCACCACCTTGCACCTTCAGATTTCCATCTGTTTCGGTCTCTTCAGAGTTCTTTAGGCAGCGTCAGGTTAACATCACTAGAGGACTGCCAAAACCACTAGTCGCGGTATTTTCATCAGAACTCCCCAAATGTCTATAGCAATGGGATCATGTCCCTACCCCTACCTACGAGATGGCAAAAAGTTATCAAACAAAATGGTACCTACATACTTTAGTTCAATATAAATAAACTATATTCAAATATGTTTTAAATTTTCTTAAAAAGAGTGAAGAAACTTTTTCCCCTACTTAATATTCACTTGTATGAGAACGCCCCCCATTTTGTACCTTTCAGGCTTAAAATTAGTGACATTGCTATGAAAGCTGTTTCAACTTATTTAAAAAAACAATAATAACTGTTTATTATTTTACCGCATGTCGCCGGAAACCTCTCAGATGCCTATTAATAATATAGATAGGAATTTCAAAGATTTTGTGCTGCTGCGTAAGGCTCCGATATGGTGCTGGTGCTGATCCCTGGCCTCGCGAGCACTTCGATTAATTATAAACATAAAAAAATTACAAAATTTAATGATTTATGTTGATTCCTTCCTTGTGCGGTCAAGGGTTGCTACCTCTGTAACCTGTACACTCTCGCTGTAACGGGAAATTAATATATAATGGGTTAGAGTTCTACTCTGCCTTTCTACTTTCCCTTGTTGTTACTCGCGACAGGGCAAAGGAATATTCGTTTAGTAACGACATAGCTTCTACTTACAGCTAAAATATTAGATTTAGTGTAACGAGCTAAACGATAGCGATGTCCTGGGGCACGTTCATACAGTTACGTTTATATCATTGGCAAAGTTTCGCCCACGGAAGGATTTCTACAATAAAACCTGCAAACACAACGAGGTTAAGCTTAGCGCTGAAAACCTTTCCGGATATTCTCCAACATTTTTTCTTTTTTAAAATTAATAAACGCGACCTTGCCTTCGCCCCCTCGCCCCCCCTCGCCGCCTCGCCCCCTCGCCGCCTCGCCCCCTCGCCGCCCGCCGCCACGTCCGCCGGCTCTCACCTGCATAAAAAGTTTTCATCTCAAAAGACCTTCGCATACACATTCATTACCAAATGTACTTCCGTTTGAAAGAGAATTACTTAATATTAACTTAATAGTTAATTTTGTTTTCATAACAACCGATACGTTTTCGTTTTTTATTTGGGAACTTAACAATGTATATTGTAAATGGCGTTGATTTCCTGATAACGAATAAACATATACACCTGTATTTGTCTATACGTCATCAAGAAATCAGAGCTATGTACAAAATGTTTAATGCTACCTCAGCCTGTACCCAGCATCACTCGACATCACGTGTGACACCGCACCGCACCGCACCGCACCGCACCGCACAGCACCGCACCGCGCCCACTACTCATTTCAACTGCAATAGGAAATAGTAATGCAAGTCTTATTCGTTACGTTTTTAACATTTTACTTCTTCTCCTTTGTTTCCCGGATTTCAATCCCGTCCGTAAGTCCGGCGCCGCACAGAATCAACAAAGCTGCGAACTCAAACGCTTTTGAAAGCCCTCACTTTTATCAAGAGTCGTAAATAAAAAGTTTGTCAGTGTCTGCTGCACGGACACTGGGAACAACGGAAACGCGTAGCAACTGTACTGCCGCACTAACATAACATAACCAACACGGAAATGAACAAACAAACAAATCATTTCGTTACAAGCATTGCCCCGTCCGCGCACAGGACACTTGCCGTTGCGAGTACAACATGAACACTTGCTGCTTAACAGAACTGCCACCGTAACCGTTGCGAGTACAACATGAACACTTGCTGCTTAACAGAACTGCCACCGTAACCGTTGCGAGTATAACATGAACACTTGCTGCTTAACAGAACTGCCACCGTAACCGTTGCGAGTATAACATGAACACTTGCTGCTTAACAGAACTGCCACCGTAACCGTTGCGAGTATAACATGAACACTTGCTGCTTAACAGAACTGCCACCGTAACCGTTGCGAGTATAACATGAACACTTGCTGCTTAACAGAACTGCCACCGTAACCGTTGCGAGTATAACATGAACACTTGCTGCTTAACAGAACTGCCACCGTAACCGTTGCGAGTATAACATGAACACTTGCTGCTTAACAGAACTGCCACCGTAACCGTTGCGAGTATAACATGAACACTTGCTGCTTAACAGAACTGCCACCGTAACCGTTGCGAGTATAACATGAACACTTGCTGCTTAACAGAACTGCCACCGTAACCGTTGCGAGTATAACATGAACACTTGCTGCTTAACAGAACTGCCACCGTAACCGTTGCGAGTATAACATGAACACTTGCTGCTTAACAGAACTGCCACCGTAACCGTTGCGAGTATAACATGAACACTTGCTGCTTAACAGAACTGCCACCGTAACCAGTTAAGACACGCGCGGAGGTTTAAACTCCTGTCGTTATGTCGCGGATAACTTGATACGATTACTTTATAATTAGTCAAATTGTTTTTGATCCGGGCGTGGTTGCGCCGCTCCTTGCCACCCGGGCATGCCTTCGTAACGAGTTCATCATCCTGCTGCTGTATACTTATTTATCACTTACAATAATAGGTGGACCGGAAAGTAATGTCGTTTCTGCGCATGCCAATACTTGATTGTCATTTGTCAGCTCATTGTTTTGTTCAGAGGCGTACCAAAGACATTGTGAGGTTATAGTGATTTCTTTACTTATAGACAATTGAATTACAATTTTTTTTTGTAATTTTAGGTAAAATGGCCAGCCAAATACCAGAAGAGGTACACATCCGGCATTGCATGCTCTTTGAGTTTCGCAAGGGAAATAACGCAACAGTTGCTACCAAAAACATTTGCGATGTTTATCCAAATGCACTGGACATTCGTAAATGCCAAAGGTGGTTTTCCAAGTTCAAATCGGGTAATTTTGATCTTTCCGACTCGTATCGATCAGGAAGACCATCAGCGTTAGACAACGACGTGTTAAGGGCGGAAGTGGAAGCAAATCCGTGTCAGACGATCGAGGAATTGTCAAACAGTCTCAACAAACCTTGGTCGACCATCCAAGAACATTTGAAGCAGATTGGAAAAGTAAGCAGAGCAGGTGTTTGGGTCCCGCATAATCTGTCCGAACAGAATAAGGCTAACCGATCAATCACATGCAACTTATTGCTTCAACGACACAACACAGAAGCGTTTTTTGATCGCTTGATCACAGGAGATGAGAAATGGGTCCTGTATGATAACCCAAAACGCAAAAGGCAGTGGCTCTCTCCAAATGAAATCCCTCGGAGTACTGCTAAGCCAGGTTTACACCCCAAAAAAGCGCTTTTGTGTGTTTGGTGGAGTATTCGCGGCATTGTTCATTTTGAATTACTGAAACCTGGAGAAACTGTTACTGCAGACCTCTACAGCGAACAATTGCAGCGAGTCAATCAATCTTTAATTGAAAAGTGGCCAGCGATTGTCAACCGAAAAGGCGTCATTCTCCAACATGACAATGCAAGACCGCACTGCGCAAGGCGAACTCTAGAAAAAATTAATGAATTGGGGTGGGAGGTGCTGCCTCATCCACCATATTCGCCCGATGTTGCACCATCGGATTTCCACTTATTCCGAGCGCTGCAACACTTTTTAAGTGGCAAAACATTTGCAAATTTGGATGATATCCAAAATGCCATCTCTAGATATTTTGCCGAAAAACCAATTAATTTTTATCGATCAGGGATTGAAAATTTACTCACTAGATGGCAAAAGGTTATTGACAATGATGGGGAATACATCATTGATTAAAAATAAAGACTCGTTAAAAATGTATGTGTTTGTATTTAGCGTAAGAAAACGACATTACTTTCCGGTCCCCCTAATATTACACGTACAACACCACAGACCTTAACATCGAGTGATCTGATAATAATTTTGAATATAATGGGAGTACGCCTCGCTGTCAATTCTGCGACTGCTTTATGCGTGGCAGCCGGGTACCGTGCCCGGCGACGAGCTGATGACCTCAGTGGCAGCTGGCTCAGCGGATTTTCTAGGACCGTCCCGCAATGCGAACTCTGTCTGGAAGCGCACATAGGATCTCTGCGTAATGTAGGAACCCTGAATAAAAAAAATAACTGAAAAGGAATATTTTTTAAAGGATGGACTCAATTGACTCGCTCCGCCATTTCACGTTATATACAAGTTTATTAATTAAATACAACCGTGGTCCGGTTTGTGCGATTTACAATACCATTTGAAGCTAAAGCAACGCTTGGGCTTTTGGGACATTAGAGAAGTTATTAAATTTAAGAAAAACGTCCAAGTGTTCTGCACTAACAAAATATTATATATAGTTAAGTTAAAAAATAAACAAACGGATCTAAGAATTCATCAATCACTGATCATCATCAGCAGATAGAAGTCCACAGCTGGACGTGCGCCTCCCGCAAAGATCCCCACATCGATTGGCCCTACGCTGCTCGCATCGTCGAGCACCAGGCGCTGTCGTTTGTAGGGGTTTATATGAAAGGATTTGAGCCATTTCCCATCGCACCGGTCCAATGCGGGTTGGTGGGTGCCAGAGCTTCGTTTGGTAATTAGGAGGGAGCCTCACGAGCAGACGAGGTGGGCTCGGATCCCATGAGTTGTTATGCGCCTTGCGATACCCCTTACATCCTCATGTAAGAATTAAAAAAGTTGTATTAAAACTAATTCTGCATAATTTTTACCAATCGCCCTCGATATTCTGCAGCAGTCCAGGACATTCTCATCAAATAAATGCGACGTCCTCCGTGCGATAGAAATCTATGCGGATGCAATTTGATATCTCCGCTCTGGTTGGTGCAACTGGTGCCGCATGTTCCAGCGCACAACTCTTTCTGCGACTCACCGCAGCAGCACTGCGTGTTCCAGTTATTTAATACAAACCTTTACGCCGGATAGGAACAAAGGTGAAGACTGGCGAAACCTTACAGCTGGAGCAGTGAGGTGGACGTGACATTTTAACTATTACGAACATCTCTCAGTTACAATGACCACGATAGTGTCATATTATTAAACAATGTATCGAAATGCTCCAGATCACTCTGCGCACTCCTGTTAGCGCTACCATCAGCCCCTGTTCAAGAAAGCTAGGTGATGTGAATGCTTTCAGGTCTCTTTCATAACCTGTTGTCTGTTGTCGGCTTTCCGCTGCGAGGCGGAACCCGCCCGGGCGACGGCGCGCCGCCGCGAGTGTTTGTCTGTCCTCTCGTTTTTCTCGTTTCTCTTAATTTAATAGCCGGCAGGGTGCCGTGGGGTACAAGGGCGGTGGTGTACTTGCAGTGTGGAGGGGAGGTCCGACAGTGCCGGCGCTGCGCCGCGCTGCGCTGCGTCGTGCGATGCCCGTTTGCGTTGTCCCCTAGGGAATAACTGGGCTCTCTGTAAACACAATTAACTCTTTCTGATTGGTATATTGCGATGTATAATACACTGTTTACATTCCATCTTCGTCAAGCGCTATCAACTTATGTAAAAGATAATTTTTATATATAAATACAAGCGGTGTCGCTGTTGCGAACGCTGTAACCAGAAGGCCTTTTTATCATTTACACAACTCGACTAATTTCCAAACTATTTGTTATGTCCCTGGCGTTGCTTTGTGATCACTGCTCCTCGCTATTGGCCTGATGGAAATCCTAATATCTAGTGTTTTTCAAATCTATATCACTCTCTCGCTATAATATAAATTCATGTTATGATCGAAATGGTGAAGATGTAGGAAACTTTTATTTGTAATGGTACCCCGGAGCATCTCTTTTATCTATCCGAGGCACACCTTCCTCGGAAACGTTTCTTAATTGCAGCTGTCTTTATCGTCCTCCTGGTAGCTGCCAATGGAACCCATGTTTTCGTGTGAATATTCTAAAAGTAAATGAATGAAGTGTAATTTCAATAACGCATTCCGCTGACAAGTAGTAAAGAACAAACTTAAAGATTATATCGATACCCTCACCATGACATAACCACGAAACAGCAACAGAGATTAAAGTTTTTTTTTTATACCGAACTCAAAATATAATTATCATCATAATCAGCCGTTAAACGTCCACTGCTGGATTTAGGCCAAAGATCTCCACATAGATCGATAATAATAATAAGTTGGCAAATATCTCCCTTCCGCCTTTTTGTCTTTTGAATTTTGCGGCTATGTACAAAGCGCTACAGAGCTCGTATCTGGCAATACTATACATAATTTGAAAGGTCTTGACATAACCTACAAAACGACGCTATGCATAATTACTTTGGATATTGCGTTCAACAGTTATAGACGTGTAAACATGCGAGTTCACTAACGCCGAATTTGCGCTATTTTAAAGTTTTCCTTCGTTAAAGGCAAATCCGCTAGAGAAACGTTCCGTGAGATTAATGGTGTTTTGGGGGATGGTACTCTATCACTTCGAACCGCGGAGGAATGGTTTCGACGATTCAGAGCCGGTGAAAACGACACCATGGATAAGCCAGCCGGCGGAAGACCTGTGACGACAAATACCGATCAAATCATGGACTACATCGAGTTAGACCAGCATGTGGCATCTCGTGACATCGCCCAGGAGATGGGAGTTAGTCACCAAACCATTTTAAACCATCTGCAGAAGGCGGGATACAAAAAAAAGCATGATGTTTGGGTGCCGCATGATTTGACGCAAAAAAACCTTCTGGACCGAATCAACGCCTGCGATATGCTGCTGAAACGGAACGAACTCGATCCATTCTTGAAGCGGATGGTGACTGGCGACGAAAAATGGATCACATACGACAATATCAAGCGAAAACGGTCGTGGTCGAAGGCCGGTGAATCGTCCCAAACAGTGGCCAAGCCGGGATTGACGGCCAGGAAGGTTTTGCTGTGTGTTTGGTGGGATTGGAAGGGAATCATCCACTATGAGCTGCTCCCATATGGCCAGACGCTTAATTCTACCATCTACTGCGAACAACTGGACCGCTTGAAGCAGGCGATCGACCAGAAGCGTCCAGAATTGGCCAACAGGAAAGGTGTAGTGTTCCACCAGGACAACGCCAGACCATACACTTCGTTGATGACTCGTCAGAAGCTACGGGAGCTCGGATGGGAGGTTTTATCGCATCCACCATATAGCCCGGACATAGCGCCAAGTGATTACCACCTGTTCCTGTCCATGGTGAACGCCCTTGGTGGTGTAAAGTTGAACTCAAAAGAGACTTGTGAAAAGTGGCTGTCCGAGTTCTTCGCAAATAAGGAGGGGGGCTTCTACGAGGGAGGTATTATGAAGTTGCCGTCTAGATGGAAACAGATTATCAAACAAAACGGCGCATATTTGAACTAAATCCGATCACTGTAACACTTTTTATAAAGCATTGAATAAAGAGCAAAAAAGCGGAAGGGAGATATTTGACAACCTTATAATAATGTTAGGTAATTCAGACAATTGAGTGACACTTGCACCACCACCACCACCACCATCTCCTATATATACAAGCTGCTGTGATGTATAAGTATAAGTATAATTTCTTTAATGATTGCAAAATACATTGCACTATGTATCTGCGCATGCGCACGCGGTGTCGGACGCGACGCGCGCGTGTTCTACAACAGGCAGGGGAACGACGTTTCCTACGATCACTGAGTTGAATTATTAGCAGATTTACAAAGTGTTGCGTTAAATCGGTTTGTACAAAACGCGTGTTACTGTTATGTTGTTTAGACGACGATAGCGTTTGAACACCTCGCGAAGCAGACCGACGACGATCTGTTGAAGGGCGCGGTAAACAGCTGGATGCATGCTGCGCGTGCCGATTCGTGTTTGTGGGGAGCCTGTGTCCAGCGGTGGGCATTTATCGGTTCCTGATAATGATAAATGTTTGGAGAAGTGTCTAGTTTTAAACCGTACACTCTGTGACATTTTCACAGTATGTGCAGTTTGTTGTGCGGGTAGGTCGTGCTAACAACTAATTTCAATAATAAACGTTTGTGAATTTCTGTGAAAAATTCAATAACAAAAGCTTTGTGGTCAATTACCAGTTCTTCAGCTACGCCGTAACTACTGATACGCCGATCTTGCTCCACTTTTTCAAAAATGGCATCCATTTTATCCGTAATATGGTGACCATGAGCGACATGCATCGGACATTAAAATTTCCGGATTGAAAACGTGTAAACCAAATTTGTGCTACTCTTACAGACACCGCACAATGCATACCGCACACCGCACACACCGCGCACACCGCGCACACCGCGCACACCGCGCACACCGCGCACACCGCGCACACCGCGCACACCGCGCACACCGCGCACACCGCGCACACCGCGCACACCGCGCACACCGCGCACACCGCGCACACCGCGCACACCGCGCACACCGCGCACACCGCGCACACCGCGCACACCGCGCACACCGCACACTGCACTAGCTCCATAAACAGCGCAACATTGTGTTCGCTTGCGTTGCATTTTTACCTTTTGTGTAGTAAACATTTTGATATGTATCGAAGCCGCTCCCCCCCCCCCCTCGCCCGCCCCGCATTAGATTCGCTCAGCTGTTGACTCGGTGTGAGAAACAAATGAAAATCACACATTTACCTAATTTGAATTTGGAATTGTGTTCTTTGAAATATAAACCTTCAACGTTACCAATAGCAATGCCGGACACGAACAGTATCGCAGCAAAGAGGCTTTATTTCAAGTGCATACATACTGTAACGCGAAAGCACGTTTCCCCGACCTAACATATGTATAACAATAAGCAGAAAACTTAAAATTTCACAAATGTATTCTATGTAGCGTTGTATTAGAAAAGTTTTGATAGTGAACATAGATCGAGGAGCCGTTGCGGTGCAGCGCGGCGCGGCGCGGCGCGGCCAGGCCAGCCTGGTCTTGATAACAACTGCTTTTGTAATTAAGAGGTACAAGTCGATTTATGCTGCTATTAATTACATTAAGAATAAAGCACAGTGTACTGATCCACGCACAATCGCGATTGTACTCATAGGAAATGTGGAGCAAAGATCAGAAAAGGATTTGTAATGAGAATTCAATTCAAAGTATCACCATTGTTGTGAAAGCAGTCGCGGTGAGGAGATTGGATTTGTGGCCAGACGGGGGCGCGTCGGGGTGAGAGCGGATCGGAGTGGAGCAGACCTTGAGCAAATAATTAAGAAATGTTCCTCATTGGTGGGAGCGGTACCCGGGCAACTCCGCCGACCAGACGTACTAGAACTATATCAAACGCACGTCCGCCAGGGTTTGACTCCCTTCAACGCAACGCAATGTTTTAATTACAATTAAGATACTTTCCTACAGGCAGGCTATTTGAAAATGTAACAACTTTCGATGACGACGCGGGGTGCAAGGGATCCCCACAACAATCACAACAACTCACGGGACCAAAGACAACCTCATCCGCTTGTGATGCTCCCAGCTAATCAACTAACGAGGCTCTGGCTCCCATCAACCCGCATCGTACCAGCGGGGTCGGAAACAGCAGAAAGCCCTCAATATTAACCCTTACAAACATCGGTCCCTGGTGCCCAGCGATGCAGACGGCGCAGACCCAATCAGTCTAGGGGAACTTAAGGCGAGGTCTATATCCAACAGTGGACGTCACTCGGTTGATGATGATAAATAACAACGCAACCTCTGCGGAGGAGAACAAAGGAGAAGCGCCACGGTAGTTAAATTCCAAACATCGTAGTAAAGTCCAGTGCAGAAGGAGGCCAGGTGCACAGGAACTTAAAGCACAGGAAAGTAAAACCCCGCTCCGGTCGGTGCTGCGCCGCACTTGCTCCCTGCCGACGGTGTGGTGTTTGCTGCTGACGGTGGTACCAACTGTACTTCAAAAATCATGTCGCGAATTGTAACCGCTCAGCGTCACCTGTCGCCAGTTACTATATACTAACTACAATATAATTAACCGCAATGTTTAACCTGAAAGTTGTTTGCGAGGGAGCGTGTTGTTAGATTTTTTATATGTTTAACTTATGTTTATTTATTTATTTATTTACTGATACACCAACAGCATAACATTATATACTATCTTACGTTCTAGGTATAGGTTACAATATTAAATATGTATGCCTGTTACAGGTGCACACAGCTTTGGCCACAGTTTGGAATTAAAAACATCAAAATGAGAAAATAAATTATAGTTTACGATTAATTAAAACATACAATTGAATTCTGAACAAATATCAACAAGCAAACATTCATGTTCATTTGCTTTATCTGATCCTCTCCGCCTACCGGTGTGCCTGTAGATCATTTGGCATGGAAGTTGGGAATATTTTCTTGAAGGTCACGTTTAAATTACAAGTATATACAACGTAAAAATGATTACATTGCTTACAATTGTATAACTGTAAGGCCGGTCGGTCGGTTCCGGCGCAAGCGACACTCACTCGTGGCTCGTTTCTGCACCGCTTCGTGCGCTAAACACGAGGCTGCGTTCAATAGAAAGGAATACCTCTGCGAACAAGAAACTCGGTAAAGGTAAATGTCAACCCCGACACGAAATTATCCCCATTATAAAATTCTATCGCGTAGCTGTTCCGATAATATATCGGGGGTGAACAGCCGCCGGGGGATAAGCCTCGTTTGCAATGAAACGTTAACCTTATTTTAGTATCAAAAGTAACGTGAAGGGAAACGAGCTGACTGTACCTGCGACTCCGCTGCGGAGGAGAAATAGTAATATATTTTTATTATGAAAAGTAAATATTACATATGTATTACCTGTTATTGCAGCATCACTGATCTGAATCTTAGGAAATCACCGAAGTTACAAAAGTAAGGTTAAGGCTGCAGTTCAACAAACAATAAATCTTCAAATAAACTAGAGTCCTGCATTATGTAATCCCCACCACCTGTCGCCACACGAGAGCCGCACACCAACTATTCGCTTCAAACAGATTCACTTCCTAGAGATGAAAGGTGACTCGATAAAGACTAGAAATGACTGAGCTAACGAGCCGCTGCACTCGGGGCGACCTCGCAACCGGGCTAATGTATTATAGTTCAGAAGAAGAATATCGTTTACCGGCAGTTGATGATCATACACGGCGCCTCGTTTGATGATATTAAGAAAAAGCTTTGCAGCGCAACGGCACTTCTGTAACAGGAAGCGCTGATTTTATACAAAATACACACAGCTCACTTCAGCTCCTTTCAAGCTGCACCGCTGGAGTTGTTACACGACCTGTATACTAGTTTTATTCAGTAGACGGAACTTAATTTGCGGAACAATGTCGCGCTTTTGGCTCATGTTTTCAGCAAGCACTTGAACAGGTGCGTTGACAGGGCCCGCAGCCCGCTAGCAGCCCGCTAGCAGCCCGCGCGCCCGCACCGCTCGCGGCGGGGGCCCCGGGCTGCGGCCGCTGTGCGGTTTCATTGTCTGTTGCTATTGTATACATTGCTTTTTTAATTCTGCTGATGACATCTTAAGTAAGTGATATCACACTGCAAGCTTGTTCTGTCTCACCCAGATCGCCCAAAAGCCTCATCGTGAGTATCTAAACTTTAATGATATAGTAGCTCGCTGGCCCAATAATTAGAGCGTGCGGCTTTCATTCCGAAGGTCGCGGGTTCGAATCTCGGCATGTACCGATGACTTTAATATTTAAGTTATGTACATTTATGAACTTTAATGTAAAATGGCGACAAGTCACTGGAACGACTTGTGATCCACGAATGCCTTAAACTTAAAAGAAGTCGCTCGTTAGACCTGTCCTATTGTGTGGAGCTGACTGTTGGGCCCCCCACCGTTTGGATGAAAGGAGATTACATGTGGCTGAGATGCGAATGTTAAGATGGATGTGCGGTGTGACGAGGATGGATAAAATTAAGAATGAGTATATTAGAGGAAGTCTGAAAGTTGCTCCTGTGACAGAGGAATTGAGGAGCAAGGGGTTAGCGTGGTGCGGAGTGTGCATGTTGTGCGGAGGGATGAAGAGCATATAACAAAGAGAGTAATGAGAATGAAAGTGGACGGTTATAAGTATAGAGGAAGACCTAAGAAAGTGTAGATGGATTGTGTGAAAGACGATATGTGCAAGAAATGTGTGAATTCGGATATGACGGCTGGTAGAGGGATATGGAAGAGAAGTACATGCTGCGCCGACCCCGCAGAGCTGGTGAAAGGGCAGGAGGAAGAAGACATTTCTGAAGTTTAGTTACAACAGCGAAATATAAACGGTGAAGGAAAACATCGCGAGGAAACCTGCACACATGAATTAAAATTTATTCTAAGGTGTGTGTGAAGTCACCAACCCGCATTGGGCCCGCGCGGTGACTATTTCCCAATCGCCTTCATATTGAGGGTGGGCCTGTGCCCCAGCAGTGGGCACTTATGGGTAAATTGGCTGTTATGAAATCATATAGTACTGTATTTTAATTTACAAACCTCATCGCAATACATCACAACCGATTCTGTCGTCGCGACCAAATGTTTCGTCCGCGCGGCGCCGCTTGCAGCGCACGCGCAGAGCACGCGCAGAGCACGGCCACGGGTCGGTACTCGACAGATATGTCACGTTGACTCTTACTACCGCTGTAATGCCTAGCGCCAGTAAACAATTTAACTCCTTTTAGAAAATGAGTTCAATAAAAAAAATTAACCTATTCGTAACATAATAGTTCAAAAGAAAATCATTGAAGCAAACAAACAACACGCACCAGCACAACACTGACCCTGGTAGAAGAATTTGTGAGTTTGTTGTGCTGAGAGATACTTAAGTACACGTGTTTGAATCTGCGACTGAAAACTGCACTACTCGGTAGCCGTTTCCGAAACGTCCGAGCTACCGGCGCACGTCGTAAATATTTATACCGAACGAAATGGAGTCTGTTTGGGTGCGGGACGAGTTCAAACCGGACCGGGCGCCGGTTAAAGCAACTGCTAACTGGAAAACTTTCTAACTGAACCTCAACATTTTGTGCGACGTGCAAAAGTATGAATAACAAAATATTTTTGACCAAAATTTCATTATATTGCTTTGCATGTTCAAAAAATATATTAGTTACTTGTGTCTTTTTATGATTAACGTCGAAAATAATGATTAAGCGTGCAACAAGTGCGCGTCGCTGCAACGCGCGGCCCCTGCCAGTGGGGATTTATCCGCATTGCATTATTAAACTGAAACTGAAATTTAGAGTACATCAGCTCGTACTGTAGAGAAAGAAAACGAGGTATTATATTAATTAAATGAACTAGCATACTTAAAACGATTTAGAGTAAAGTGACATGGGGGGGTGTGACTGAGCTGTACTCCTGCGCACAATAGGCGTTAGGTCGGAAGGAAACGCCGCGTATTTTATACTTAGGTAATAAAAACGGGTCGGAAGTTCCGCCGCGGGGCTGGGACGGCCCCGCAGCACTGCTCCCAGGGCCCCGCTATCTGCCGAGACCGGCCCGTGCATGTGTACGAGCTCCGGGAACAGTACCCGCCTTTTTTTTTTTTTTTTTTTTTTTTTTTTTTTTTTCTCGCGGGGGAAATCTTCTTAAAAGATACCTTGCTTCTGGGGGGAAGACAAGGTTATGTGGGGCTTGTACCCACTAAAACCCCCTCGGTGGTCTCCCTCAGTGCATTAGGAGGGGCTCCGGGATCTCCTACGGAACGCACCGGCGCCCCCCTGCACTCTCGATTAACATTCCACGGAAGGGCCAAAGCCCTACTAGACCTCACGCTTTGCTACGGCAAATACAAGACCACAATGTATTTGCCGTCCTCCTAAGGCTCGCTTATTAAGCTCTGAGGGCCCCCACCCTCAAAGCCTACGAAACCGAGGACCCTTTTAGTCGCCTTGTACGACAGGCAGAGAATACCTTAGTCCTATTCTTAATGGCCCGGCACTACAGGGCTGACGGGTTGGGGCGTCCGTTGCCAACGCCCCGACGTCCTCGTCTATGGACGGAGTCGGCCCTCTCCCGACTTCGCTCGGCGGACTCCTTCTGCATCATAACGATTTCACAGAAGGAAACCAACGCTATCCACCCATTTTTCTTTGCCAGTGCAGTTGATATCGCTACTGGCAAAGAAAGGTCATGCCCGATTTTGTGGATGAGAATTCTCCGTTCAGGCTCCCACGTAGGGCATTCTGCGAGCGTATGCTGAGCGGAATCCAGCTCTCCACCACAATGGTGGCA
Organism: Troides aeacus; assembly: GCA_033220335.2. Taxonomy (NCBI): domain Eukaryota; kingdom Metazoa; phylum Arthropoda; class Insecta; order Lepidoptera; family Papilionidae; genus Troides; species Troides aeacus. The sequence goes on along the minus strand of CM067277.1, from coordinate 266,527 downwards.
TTGCGTGGTTGGTTCACGTCCAATCCTATTCAGGTACTCACCAAAACACCCGTGTCCTGTGAGTACCTGAGTCAGCCTGAACGTGACATGCGCCACTCCGCCCGATCTAAGCCAGGCTTCGAGGTTCGGCAGAAATGCGCTTACTATACGCTGCCGTGAGTTCCGCGGCTCAGCTAGCCTCTCTCTCCACACCTCCAAAACGCGGCGGCGCTCTTGCCTGTGCACTTCCACCACATCCAGGGGTTCGGCTTCTTCTCGATGAGAACGTAGACGCGTATAAATCCGCGCGTCCCTTTCCGCCAGAATGTCCAGAGGTGGGAACCGGGCCAGGATAGTGGCCGCCTCAAACGATATCGTCCGATATCCCCGTGCGATACGAATGGCTATCTTCCGTTGCAGACTGTTGACTTTAGCCCGGCAACGTCGGCTGCCCGTCAACCGATCTGACCAAACCGGAGCGCCATAGAGAGCCATCGATCGCACAACACCCGAATAGAGGCGGCGGACTCCTTCTCCGGGACCTCCAAGATTGGGCAGTAGTCTATGCAGAGCACCTACTACCTTCTCAACCCTAGGGATCAGGCGGTTGAAGTGTTCCTCGAATCTCCATCGACTGTCTAGAGTGAGACCGAGATATTTCATTACCGATCCCACCTCAACAGGCACGTCACCTACGCGAACCGAAAAGCTGGGAGGTTCCCTTGTTTTAGGGAGCTTGTGAAACCATATCGCCTCGGACTTATGAGGCGTTATCCGGAGACCCAGCTCTTGGATTTTGTCCACAACGCAAGCTACTCCAATTTCGGCAAGTCGGATGGTGTCCTCGAAACTGTCTCCATTTGCCAATACTAATGTGTCATCCGCGTAACATACAACACATACTCCAGCGGGGAGATCGACTCTAAGGACTGCGTCATATGCAATGTTCCATAATAGAGGGCCCAATACAGAACCCTGTGGAACTCCGCAATTTACCTCTCTCCTATGTAATATGGCATCCCGACCCACATATTGGACGCATCTGTCTTTTAAGTAGGACCCGACAATGCGCTGTAAGTAGGGAGGCATGCGATGGTACGCCAGAGCTTCCCATATTACTCCCCATGGTAGTGAGTTAAAGGCGTTCACTACATCAAGGCTAACTGCCAATGCCACACCGCCTTGATCCACTGTTCGTTGCGACTGTTCCCGAATGCGAAGAATCGCATCCATGGTTGAGCGCGCTCTTCGGAAACCAAACTGGCCATCCGACAGATCGGGGCCTTCTTGGTGGAGATGCAGATTGATGCGATCGGCAATTATTCTTTCGAACAATTTACCGGCCTCATCCAACAGGCATATGGGTCGGTATGCAGAAGGAGTGTCCGCGGTCCTACCATCTTTCTTTAACAGCACCATCCGTGCTTCCTTCCAGCCCTGAGGGAATAGGCCAGCACTGAAGCAGCAGGTAAACAGGTTCCTCAGTCTATCTCCTAGTCCGGCGGCTATTGCTAGTACCCACGCGCGTCCGGGAATTCCGTCAGGACCTGGTGCAGTATTCCGGGCTTTGAGACGCTTAATGGCTCGTTCTAACTCTTCGTTGGTCACACCCCATTCGTCGGACCAGACGAGCTGATTCAACGACTCTGTAGAAGGTGGTACTGGGCATTGTTGACTCCTTGGGAAGAGAGTGTCCATCACTGTTTCCATAAATAAAGGATCCAAGGTCTCTGTTAGTGGAGGAATCCAAGGTCTGAGTTTGCCCAATACCATCTTGTATGGGCGTCCCCACGGATCCCTCTCCAGTTCCTCGAGCAGTTCGTTCCAAGCCCGAGATCTAGCTGATTTAATAGCCAGTTGGAGCGATTTAGTAGCGTCTCTGTACATCCTGTAGGCACGAGTCGTTTCGTCCACTGTGGCTCGTCGTCTCCTTCGGGTTCTTGTGTACTGACGTCGAGCGCGCAAGCAAACCTCGCGCAGTTGCGCTATAGCTGGCGACCACCAGTAAACCGCCTTCGACTTAATAAGCTTTGTTCGGGGCATTGAGACATCACAAATGTATGTCATCGATTCCCGAAACCAAGTCGCTCCACTTACAGGATCGGACAACATTCCTTCGGCTATGCTTTCTGGCCAGGCCATGACGATGGCTGCTGCTTCGAGCATATCTGCATCGAGTCTCTTGAGGGACCACCGCCGCGGTAGGCTGCTGCTGTGGTTGCGAGCAGCATGTTGTGAGGAGCCAAGCGTTAAATTAATCAAAATATAGCGGTGATCAGAAAGCGTGACCGCTTCCTCCGCTACTCTCCAGCCTGTCACCATGCGCAAAGCAGAAGAGTTTGCCCATGATAGATCAACGATCGACTCTCCCTGCCATCGCACACAGGTGCTGACGGATCCATGGTTTAGGAGCCGAAGGTCAAGCCCAGCCGCCCACACTTGCAAAGTCTCCCCCCTAGTGCTATTCCGAGAGGATCCCCACACTTTGGAGTGTGCATTGAAATCACCTAGAACAAGGACCGGACGTGGCTGACATCTGCGAATGCATTTGGCTACAGAGTCCAAGTACACTTCGTAGGCGGCGCGTGTGCAGTTGGGAGAGACATAGCAGCCCACAACTGCAAGAGGCCCCCATTCGACAGCAACAAAACCTTGCCCGCTAAAAATTGTAGAACAGTGTCGGTCCCCTGTATTCCCATTCCAATAGATAGCGACCTTGCCATCTTCGCTACCAAACCAGCGAGGATGGTCTGGTACTCGGTAAGGTTCGGCCGTTACGGTCAAAGCTACCGACCACTCCGCGAGGTGTTGCAGTAGCAGGTCCTGCGCCCCGCGGCAGTGATTCAGGTTAGCTTGGAGTATCTTTATCCTTCGATCGAAGGTGATACTTCCATGTGCTCCTCTGCACTTTGGGGTGGCTCAGGAGCAGGAGCCTGCTTTCTCCCTGTTCCTGTTCTCCTCCGCTTAGGTGCACATGCCTTAGCCCCCAGTCGGTGATTAGCTGGGCGTCCGAGATCCACGCACAGTGGACATTTTAGCACTCCAGTAGTACATTGACTAGCCCTATGGCCTGGCTCACTGCAAGCGTAGCACTGCGTGCTACGATCCTTTTCATTAGGGCATCTATTACGAACGTGCCCCAATTCCAGACATCGGTAACACTGCAAGGGTCGTTTCGCTAGAACCTCAACCCTTGCTAATGTCCACCCTACGCGGACACGTTTTGCTATCGCCAGCTTTCTTACTGTGCTTATAGGACAACGTACCCAGGCAGATCCCATTCGCAGAGGAGATCGGCGAATATCGCCCACTTTAACATCAGCGAGTGAACAGCCTCCTGCTTCCGCAACTGCCTCTGCGACTTCCGCTGTAGTGACGGACTCGTCCAAATCCATCACTCTTATTTCGCCTCTTTTGGAGGGTCGCGCTATGTATACATCGGTATCGGCCAGCGCTTCTTTCATTTTTCCCGCCAGCATATCAGCTTTCGATGCACAGTCAGGGCCAGTCACCTCCAATATTAGTGCCCCCGTTACTGCTCTCCTTGGTCGAACGGTTTCAATACCGCAGTCTGCCAACTTAACCTTCTGTTTTACCGCGGTCATGACCGCGGCGTACGAAAGTTCTCCATTCGCTGGTACGGTGACTGTAATGGCTGCTGCACGAGGAAGTCTACCCGGTTTTACCTTTTCGGTAGGTTTTGGAGTCACCTTTACAGCCTTCCTGACTGATGGAAGAACCTGTTTTGCCGTCAGTCTCCTAGCTTTACGGCTCACTACAGCCGACCAGGTATCCGCTGCTGACCTGAGCTCCGCGGCAATTGGCTCAGAAGCCAGAACAGGTGCACGCGGTATCAAAGATTGATCAGCGTCAGCCGCTACTGGCGCCCGACCACTTGGGAGTCTCGGATTGTTCGACAACCTTTGCCTTAGAGCTCTGTCAGGAAAAATTCTGGTCTCAAAGGCAGCAAGCTTTTCATCTACAAGACAACCTATTTGCAGCATGAGGCCTTCTTCTCCTCTCCTGGTAACGCCTTCTTTACCTAATGTACGCAGAGCAGACGCAGGCTTTGCCTTCCCAGACTCCGTCGAGCCAATCGTCTGCTTCCGGAGTAGCTTCATTTCTTCAGTGAGCTTATCCAACTTGGTTGCAAGATCCTTTACGAGTGATCGAAGCTCTCCATTCTCCTTTTCAAGTCTTACAACTTTATGGATGCTTGCTGCTCTCCGTGTAAGTTCTCCTGCCGCCGCTTTTAGGTTGCGAACTCCCAATCTCAAATGACGGACGTAATCGCCTTTGAGATTACGGGAACGCTCTGCAACATTCCCTATTTCTTGAAGGTGTTGATCAATGAGCTCTTCCAGTTTGATATCCGCATAAGATTGCATTTCCAGGGCCAAGTTATCAACCTCTGGGAGATTAGTATTCGTCCCAGTTTTAGTTGGCGGTGGAGCACCTTCGCTCTCTTCGCTTGCAGAGGCAGTAACCGCTTGGTACTTAGCAGCGACCTCCATGCATTTGGCTTTAGATCTTCTCTTCCGTGCGTTGCTTGAGACCTCGGAAGCTACCGAAGTTAACGACATATGTGAGCCGTCTGACTCGCACGCATCGCTGTCCCCTGCCGTATTTTTTTGTCGGTCTAAGCGTATAGCGCGTCTTCGCCGCCCACTTGGCCGACCCTTTTGTTGCCCCGCAACATCTCCCTCTTTCCTAATTTTATCCCCTGGTGGTAGAGGAACCGCCCACGGTTCAGATACATCACCAACTTGGGTTAAGTTTTCTTCCCCACGTGTTATGCAATCGTCCAGGCAAGGCCCGGAGTTTGACTTTCCCTCAGCTTCTCCATTTTTGGTATTTAATTGGTTCATTTCTGTTCCCACGAAACTGGCATGAAATATTCATTTGCTCGGGCAGAGCATCCTTACCCGAACAAGCCTACATACACCCAGGGGTCGGCAGGTACCTGGGGTGGATAGCAGTAGCGGTTGACAACCCCTCAACCATGCATCACCTCGCGCTGCTTCCGCCGCTTGTGATTAGGGTATTTTTTTATAGAGGTTTTCTCCTCTTGGCCCGGCCAGTTAAGGCAAGACCCCCGTTCCCGATAGGAGCCGCGAGACGTGACCACGACACTCCAACCGGGGTTACGGGTTCCACGCGCGTTTCCGCGATGTGGCCGACGGTGGCAACAAAACAAAATTAAATCGCCCGCGCGGAGTCAGAGTCAATGAACACCGCGCCCGTCCTTGCCTCTCCAATATGCCTTCTGCTGATCAGAGGGACACCCGGAGAGACGCCTTCTCGGCAGATTATTCGCTACCAGTCCGCAACCATGAAGGCCGCGGACTGGCCCCAGGGTGCACCACGAGGAGGTTATCTGCCATAGCACCCCAACAGTACCCGCCTACACTTATATAAGTACTACGGACAGTTTCAATATTTCAGCTCTAAAATATTTGTCATGAAACTATAACTTGTATACCTGGTATCATCAATCTACTCAGTACACGGTTGGGATGATAAGTTCTTTAAATGTAAGCTCTTGGAGCCCGATGTCCGACCACTCACATCCGGTTCGTCGAACCAGTGTCCGTCCACAATACCCTCCTCGCGATTCCAGTGCCAACAGGGTATTATTTCTAAGTAATCTCCTCTGGAATTTTTTTTTCCAAAATGATGTATTACTATATTTCATTCAAAAAGCCTAAAATAGATAAAATTAGTACATACTGTAACGTGCTCCGGTGCCGGTGCCGGACGCGGACCCGGTTTACATGTAAGAACCCGTGTCAGTGAATTCTCGAAAAGTTCGCAGCGCGTATCTCCGAGGGATTTCGATACGTCGATAAAACTCCTCCAGTGTTCCCCCGGCGCACCCGGCACCCCCGACGCTCCAACCCCTTTCTTATCTCCACTACTCAAGTTGGAATTGTTTGCTTCTCACAAAACCTGGTCACATTTTGTCACGGGACGCACCGACCGGTCTTAACTTGATCAGAATACGAAAACTGGTGCGAGTACATACACTCCACCTCCAGGGACACCTGCACTGATGCTTACTGAATAAATATACACAGAAATGTGAATGATCATTTCTATATCAATATATTTATTGGTGGAGAGAAGATTAAATGGCGGTGAGCCTTTCCTATTGAAACAGTCACAGTGCGCGCGCGCGCACTGTGCGCCCCCGCGGCAGCGCGTGCGAGCTCGCCGCCGCGATGTCCTCGGCCCCGCGGTCGGGTAAAGTCAGCACTTTCAACTTATTATTCAAAAAAAAATAAATAACTCAGAGATTACATTGTAAATAAAAAAAATGCCGCTTGCTGCCAGCGGTACGTACGGGACGGCGGTACGGCGGCGCTTTGGTCTTCGCAATGTGATCATGTGCCAACAAGTGCGATGGTCTTCGTGACTACTTCAGAACGAGACAATTCTATGTAGATAAACTTGTTCACAGGACATTTTACAAGAACGTTGCGGAAGATATATATTTATGTGTTTACTTATTGTTCTTGTCACAAAAAGACAAGCTCCATGAAGAGGGCGAGTTTCGCTTAAACAATGTAACTTGCTATTAAAACTGATCATTAAACTGAATCGTAATTTGTTCGTATTCATGAAGTTTTCATTTTGTTCTATGTCCAATTATCCTGAAAAATAAAAATACGGCTTTCATAATCAGGTTCCGGTGAAAATGTCCTATAAATCGGTCTCCGATGCTTTATACAGTTACTTGGGAAAACGGAAATTCTAAATATGTTTTTTTTAATTAAGTATCCTATTCATATAAAGACATTAGTAACACTTTCAACATCTATTGCACTGAAGAATAAATGAAAATATCTGAAATCCTTCTACTATGGAGGCATACCGACACAAACGCCCCATTTGTTGGTAAGGGTTAAAACATCCCTTAATAACCCCCCATTGTCCTCTGATTCGGCTGGAGAACAATGAAGAGTGAAATAACATTTAATATTCTCATAAAATAAATTAAGCGAAGTTTGTTCGAGGCCGGAAGTTCGCGATTCATTTTCAGGTCACTACAATTAAAATGTTAATTGCTAATTAGACGTCAGGACGCGGGAGGTCCACCTCGCCCCAGTCCCGGTCCCGGTCCGGGTCCCGGTCCCTGCGCCGCCGCCTGCTAATTGAAACTCTTTATGAAGTGGAGTTATTTTTGTCGCGGTCACTCAGTATCCAGTTTTCCTGGAATTTTACGTAAATGACAATATTTTAAGTATTCCTTTGTAGTAATTCAGATTAAAAAAAAAGCAGTTAAATGGTAGCAGGTGCACGTGCGCGTGCGCGTGCGCGTGCGCGTGCGCGTGCGCGTGCGCGTGCGCGTGCGCGCGCCGGTGCCGTTGCGTCGCGACAGCGTACCGCCGCGTGATGTGACCCAGTGTTCGCGCCGGGCCGGTGCCTGCGCGCGGTCACCGTCATACATAAACAGCTTATTCCTTTAGGAAGGAAATCAACCGACAAATAAGTTCCGTACATCCGGCAACAGTACTGAAACAGCACAACGTTTTGATTCATGTACATTTTAGTGATTTGTCAAACAAAATCTATTTCAATTCGAAGTTTCTTGCCCGAGACCCGCCCCGGGGAAAATAGCTCACTCGGGGCCGAACGATGTGTACCCGCTGTATGACTACTCGTTACCCGTCAGCAGCAGCGGAAGCGACGTCAGCACCCGAGCAAATGTTCAGTCCGTTTTAGTTGATATTAATATTATGTATTTATCCGCCGCGGCGCTGCCGGCACACGCGACACCACCGCGCGTGGATACCGACTGTCTCCAGCTTACTTTTAATGAGACAAATGCGCGGCGGCGGACCGCCGCACGCGACCACCGCCACCTTCACAGCGATCACAGTAACCATAGTAACCATGTGAGCCACCTGTGAAACTGAAACAGAATAATATCATGCAGCGGAGTGGAGCGGGCAGAGCGGGACGCGTGCGGCGTGGCGGGACAGGGTGGTAAGTAAACCGTTGAAGCTATTCACATGTAGACTATGCGGTCCATTTAAATATTCATTCAGTATTACATCACAAAATAAAGCAGCACTTATACCCTACCTGCTGGTGCACGGGTTCAGGACGCAGCTTCCTGGATCGCAGCTTGGAATCCTTCATTCAACATTCGCAGGAGAGTGACGCGCCGCATCAACAGACACATCGCGTTCAGTGCGTTTAAAAACCAAAACAACCACCTATTATTAATGTTTACCCTTACAAATACACGAAAATAAGGTTCTGAACAGCAACGGTTTTAACATAAGGCTTTAAAGAAAATTTATAACTTTAGTTAAATAAAGTTTTTAACTTGCCGACATAGAAAATATAACCTGCCAAGGAAACTGAACAAATTTTACACTTAAGCTTTTGCTTGCTCATTGCAATGTTTTGAAAAACTTTGATTAATCACATTAAAGGTTAGCTTTGCACACCAGCCGGCTGTGTTTGTCGCTGCAATTACAATGCAATCAACTGATGTGATTGCATTTCGGGCCCCCTGGCCGCTCCGCTGCGCCGCGCGCGGCCCAGGCGCGCTCCTCTACCTATTATATGATAACTGATATTTATTCTAACTTAAAACCCATTAACGTAAATAATCGTATAATTTATGACAGCGTTCATTTTTATTAACAGCAGTAAATTCGAGCAATGAAAATCGTAAGTATACCAAAAAATTTCATTTGTGTTTCGGCCGTGGCCAGGCTCTACGGCGGGCCCCATGCCAGTTACCACGGTAGACTACTTTACAATATATGACAGGTCTGTTTCCACGGCGGCTTGGTACGGCAGCAGCTTGTGTCAGTAATATAAATTTATATTTGAATCCCATTACATGTATGCGTGTGCACGTGTCTGTGTGCGTTTTGTTTGCACGTGCACTTAACTGGAGTGTAATTAGTGAGTAGAGCCGCGCGCATGCAGCCGGATGCGACTTCAAAATACATTCCCTTATACCGCTAGTGCGCACGATCCTTCGAGTGCTGCACGCGGCACCCGGCACCCAGCACTCAGCCCCCAGCCCCCAGCACTCACCCGCTGCCATATGCAAGGCTGAGTAATTGGCTACTAAATCACTACGCTAACGCAGTTTTTAAATATAAATAAAAATTAACTTCACGTGGGGGTACCGAGCGACGGGCGCACCGCTGTTTAGCTTTGGTGTTTACAAACACCAAAAAAACAGTGACCTCAAGAGTTACAGCGTACGCGTAACGCTGTAGCGATGCACAGCTCAACTTGAAATGTAGCTACGACGGCTACGAGAGCGTGGCGCCGACGTCACAGAAGCGGCTACGCCGTAGAGCGCGTCGCTACGTGCGCAGCGAGCGCGCGCGCTTGCCCGGAATAAGATTGACTTAATGGCCGTCTCCAGTGCGCGTGCCCACTGGAAGCACTCCTCCCCCGCACCCCACGCAACGTATTATTATTTTAAGTCAGGACATATTCAAACTTTGGCGAACGCTCGTCGCCTCTCGGTGGTGCTAATTCTATAACAGAGGTACAAAATGAAAGACGCAGTTACCTTGCGGCAAGCGACCTTTATTCTCAAATATATGTATTTATTAATAATACCACAAAAAGTACAAGCACAGATTCTCATGCACCAAACCAAACCGCTCGGCGCCTCTACACATATGCAGTGGCAACTTATTATTCAATATAACTTTCAGGTAAACGACTACACACCGTCTGGCGCCTTCCAGCCGCAGAACAGCGGTGCAGGCTCAACTTATATCATATCAAGTGCAATCTCAATATCTAGTTTAAATATATGTCAACGAGAAGTCTCTTAAATTTAATAACATATTGGTAACGCACGATGTGACATTCAGACAAATTCAACGCAGTGCTCGTGGGCGAATCATGCGATGGTTACTGTTCTGCGCATCTAGTCCCTTTGTCAAAACATGCCAAAACCTTAGTAACTCTTGTACGGAAGATCTCAATACCAAGTGTGATACCTTTTACGTGGTTGCGATGCACCTTGAGTCCCGGATTGCGAAAAGAACGCCACGGAGCCGCCGGGGTTCGATTCCCAGGATTGTCTTCAGTACAATGTGCACTTTGACAATGTTTGCAATGACCAGCGAAACATTGATTTCTTATTTAGAAGTGGACGGTCTTTAACATATTGAACGTGATATTTTGTTTAGCTCATTAACCTCGTAGTCATATACAGAGACCGTCAAGATTAAATCATAACTCAATAACGATCGAAGCAGTCTAAATGCGTCACTGGACGAAGAAAAACTGATGATACTGTGTTCAACTTAAAAATAAATGCAGCCATACTAGAACAGAGTACATAATCTTAAACCAAGCGCATTCTCTACCATAAGTTCATTCAGTCAAGATAACTACTATGTGCCAAGAAGATTTTATACCAGTTTGGCTGCCGTAATAGTCATAGATATATGTAAAGCAGATTTATAAAAACATTATATAATATATTACACCAGCGTCCGTACCCCACGCTCGCCGCAGTCATTACACAAAGCAGGTGTCGCGCCGGTGTGTGCCCGCCGGCGGTCGTTATCAGCCAATAATCTGTTCACCTCGAGATGTCGCAACCCTCGCGTACCCTCGGAGCAAACTTTAAGTGGCATTACCGCTTGGATCAACCGCCGCCCGCTACTTAGCGCTACCTTTAAGAACTAACTCTCTTCTTACTTTATTGACTACTTTTGTCTGTATAACTGAAACATTAATACTAAAATGGAACAACTACGAATTCATTATTTCTATACTAATACAATAGAGCAGACTCTACACTGGAAGTGGTCGACGAATATATTTACCTGGGACAAATAGTTCAGCTTGGTAAGTCCAAATTCCAGAATGAGATCAATTGACGACTCCATTTCGGCTGGGCAGCGTTCGGGCGGCTACGCAGCATATTCTAGTCACAACTACCGCGGTGTCTAAAGACAAAGGTCTTTAATTCGTGCGCGTTGCCAGTGATGAGTTATGGCAGAGAGGCGGGGCCGCGTGAAAAGGCTTCAAGTTGCACAGAGAGCAATGGAAAGGACTATGCTCGGGGTTTCCCTGCGTGATCGAATCAGATATGAGGAGATCCGCAGGAGAACTAAGGTCACCGACTTAGCCCAAAAGATTGCTAGCCTCAAGTAAAGATGGACAGGACACATCGCTTGAAGGACTAACAACCGATGGGGTACTAAGATCCTCGAATAGCGACCGCGTACCGAAAGACGTAGTGTTAGCAAGTCCCGTACCAGGTGATCCGAAGATTTGGTGAAGGTTGCGGGAAGCAGCTGGATGCGGGCAGCGCAGGATCGATCGATGTGGAGATCTTTTGAGGAGGCCTATGTGTGGATGCAATGGACGGTCTCTAGGTTGATAATGATGACGATACCAATACTATATTTTTTTGCGTTCTTGTTTCCCGGCGCGGCGAAACTCTATCAATAATTTAATTTTTCTTAAAATTGGTGAAATTTTGTAGCGCTGTAGCGCTGAACTATGATGAGATAAGCTCACTTCGAGCAACAAATTATGTAAGAAAAGTACATGAATTTAATTCTTATTAAAAATTGATTTCATCGTTAACATTCGTTAGAACCAGTAAAGGTAAATATATCGTAGTCTCCCTCCGATGGGTTCCCGCCTTGTCGTGGCGGAGGGGCTTAGTAATCGTGGGGCCCAACACGGTTAAGCAAAGCGAAACCCACTCGGTCGGCCCGCGGCGAAGGGCCGGTCGAAGCGGCCGCTCCAGGTTCGAGCACCGGTGGGGATAACTGGAGCTCACCGAAGCGACCGGGGGCGGCTTTATGCTGCCCCTTGCGGGCAGCTGCAAGGGCGGTTTTATACCGCCTCTGCAGCCGAGGTGGGGTTGCGAAAGAAGTATCCTCCGCGACCAACCGGTGTCGCACCAGCGATGCGGCGGCGGTTGGGCCGCGGGCGAAGAGAAGAGTCGGTATTACGATGCGCCGCTCTCCTTATCCTCCGCGGCCGCTAACGGGTAGCGGCGGGCCCAAAATCGATATCTCTCGGGGCTCCCGTGGTCTCTGGGCGACGGGTTCGGGGGAATGTTCCGGCGCGTCATGCAGGGGGGGTTTAACCCTCCCTACCGAGGTGGGGCTGCGCAAGCGGCCAGCGCCGGTGAGGGTCGCGGACGGAGGCACCAAGCAGTACCCGTGATCCTAGCCATATGGCGACGAGTCGAGAACATCGTGGGGGTTTTAGTCGGTGCAAGTCCGACATAAGCCGTCCTTGCCCCCGCGAGGACGAGTATACGTAGGCATTTCCCCCACGTAAAAGTAAAAAAAAAATATATTGTGGTCAATAAGTTACATGTTATATTATTAAGTTGTGTTTAAATTAAGACTCGATCGAACTATTCAGCCCTACAGCCGAACCACCCCTCAATTAGTTCCACCGGGGCGCGACCGGCAGCTCGCGACTCGATAGCACTTCAACCACTTCCAGGCGCGACTAGTTTTTTTATTTGATTCATCATTGCTTAATTAAAGTTGATAATCAATAAAAGTACACACATTTTTATAAAAAAAAATTGGGAGAAATATGTCTCTACACAATTTATTGACAACAGCATAAAGATGACCGCGCCTGCAAAGAATTATGTACTTTTTTATTTCGCGAGGGAAATCTTATAAGGTACCTTACTTCTGGGGCGAAGACAAGATTATGTGGGGCTTCTACCCACTAAAACCCCCTCGGCGGTCTCCCTTAGTGCATTAAGAGAGGCTCCGGGATCTCCTATGGAACGCACCGGGGCCCCCCTGCACTCAGGCTAAAACATTCCACGGAAGGGCTAAGCCCTACTTAACACCTACGCTGTGCTACAGCAAATACAAAACCACAATGTATTTTCCGTCCTCCTTAGGCTCGCTTATTAAGCTCCGAGGGCCCCCACCCTCAAAGCCTACGAAACCGAGGACCCTTTTAGTCGCCTTGTACAACAGGCAGAGAATACCTTAGTCCTATTCTTAATGGCCCGAGACTACAAAGCTGACTGGTTGGGGCGTCCGTTTTCATCGCCCCGACGTGCTCGTCTATGGACGGAGTCGGCCCTCTGCCGACTTCGTTCGGCGGACTCCTTCTGCATCATGACGGTTTCACAAAAGGAAACCAACGCTATCCACCCATTTTTCTTTGCCAGTGCGGTTGATATCACTACTGGCAAAGAAATGCCATGCCCGATTTTCCGTTCACACTCGCACATAGGGCATTCTGCGAGCGTATGCTGACCGGAATCCAGCTCTCCACTACAGTGGTGGCACTGCGTAGTTGGTTCGCGTCCAATCCTATTCAGGTACTCACCAAAACACCCGTGTCCAGTGAGTACCTTTTTTTTTTTTTTTTTATATCGGTGGTGGAAATGCTGTTACCGCATACCCAGCGTCCTTTTCAGGGGGGGACGCCGGGTTATGTGAAGCTCGGGGCCACTGAGATGTTGTGCGTGACCCCCATACCCACTAAAACCACCACCGCTTGTCCCGCCATACACATACTGGAGACGCCCGGGTTTCAGTCAAGCAACTCTCCAGGCGCCTCCGCGTATAATAAAACTCCTCCTGGTGGGTGCCCGCGCGGAGCAAAGGCACCCACCTGCCGTCCCGTACCGGCCCCGCGCGGGATCGGCACGTTGGGGCCCCCCGACCCCACAGACGACCGCGCGCGCCCAAGACGGAGCGCACGCCCGGCCGCCGCCCTCCCGTGAAGGAATTGGGCGGCGGCCTCCTCCCTCCAGACTCCCCCCTCCCACTTCGACGAGGGAGGGGGGACAAAAACCAAGACTCCCCCGGGGGACGCACCCCCAGGGGAAACACGACAAAAGGCCCAAAGGGCCACGCCTAACGGCCCGAAGGCCCCCTCACACCGTGTCCGGCTAGGGGCCCGTCGCTCACGGCGGGAGGAAGCGGACGGCGTGGTTCTGCCGCCGCGCTCTCCCGCCGGCCCGCCGCCGCCTGCAAGGTGCGGCAGCGGCGTCGGCCTCTCTCGTGCGCTCGGCGGCCTCCTTCTGACGCATCACTGCGCCGCAGAAGGAGGCTACCGCCTTCCAAGACCTCTCGCTGCTCAACATACGATCGATTACAGTCGGCAGCGAGAGGTCACTGCCGACTTGCACGACGAGGGAGTGGCGTTGCGGCCCCCATGCCGGGCACTCCGCCAGAGTGTGGTGCGCCGTGTCGTAGATGCCAAGGCGCATCGCCCGCGAGAAGCGTACCCGCCGTCCAGGACACCGTACGGTACGCCCGACAGGCTCGGACCGCCAGGATACGTTGGGCCCTCTTCAACACGGGCCCGTTCCTGGCGGTCTCGCACCTATCCGCCCATACGGGCGCACCGTACAGTGCCATACTCCGCAGGATGCCAGAGTATAGGCGCCGACACAAATGACCCGGCCCCCCGACATTGGGCAGCAATCTGCCCAGCGCAACGGCGGTGGCGGGGAGCTTCGGGAAAAACCGTTCGAAGTGCTCCCCGAAGCTCCATCGCCCGTCCAGAGTGAGCCCTAAATACTTGAGGGCCCCCCGCACTGGGACCCTCTCGCCCCGGACGGGAGTGATCGCGCCCCGGGGTGGACCCCTGCGGGGTCCGTGGAAGAGGAGGGCCTCCGTCTTCGTGACGGAGACCCTCAGACCCAGCTGCTCGATCCGGTCCACCACCAGCGACGTGCTACTGGCGGCCAGACGAGCAGCCTCGTCGTAACTCCTCCCCCGGGCCGAGACGAGGGTGTCGTCCGCGTAGCATAGTACCCTCGTCCCGGGGAGGACCGGCTGCCGCAGCAGCCAGTCGTACGCGAGGTTCCACAGCAAGGGGCCCAAGACCGACCCCTGTGGAACCCCGCTCTCCACGCGCCGCCGATATAATTCGCCGCTGCCATCAACCCAGACGATCGTCCTGTCCTTGAGGTACGCCCCCAACAGCCGGACCATGTAGGGGGGGAGCCGGAAAAACTCCAGCGCCCCCCTGATCGTCGCGAATGGCAGGCTGTTGAAGGCGTTCTCGATATCTAAGGACACCCCCAGGACCACCTCGCCGTCACCGAAGGCCTTCAGACAGATGCCCTTCAGGTCGTGTCCAGTGAGTACCTGGGTCAGCCTGCAGGTGACATGCGCCACTCCGCCCGATCTAAGCCAGGCTTCGAGGTTTAGCAGAAAAGCGCTTTCTATACGCTGACGTGAGCTCCGCGGCTCAGCAAGCCTCTCTCTTCACACTCCCAAAGCGCGGCGGCGCTCATGCCTGTGCACTTCCACAACATCCAGGGGTTCGGCTTTTTCCCGACGAGAACGTAGACGCGTATAAATCCGTGCGTCTATTTCCGCCAGAATGTCCAGAGGTGAGAACCGGGCTAGGATAATCGCCACCTCAAAAGATATCGTTAGATATCCTCGTGCGATATGAATGGCTATCTTTCGCTGCAGGCTGTTAACTTTAACCCGGCAACGTCGGCTGCCCATCAACCGATCTGACCAAACCGGAGCGCCATAGAGAGCCATCGATCGCACAACACCCGAATAGAGGCGGCGGACTCCTTCCCCGGAACTTCTAAGATTGGGCAGCAGTCTATGCAGAGCACCTACTACCTTCTCAACCCTAGGGTTCAGGCAGTTGAAGTGTTCCTCGAACCTCCATCGTCTGTCTTGAGTGAGACCGAGATATTTCATTACCGATCCCACCTCAACAGGTACGTCACCTACGCGAACCGAAAAGTTGGGAGGTTCCCTTGTTTTAGGGAGCTTGTGAAACCATATCGCCTCGGACTTATGAGGCGCTATCCGGAGACCCAGCTCTTGGATTTTGTCCACAACTCAGGCCTCTCCAAGTTCGGCATGTCGGATGGTGTCCTCGAAATTGTCTCCATTGGCCAATACTAATGTGTCATCCGCATAACATACAACACATACTCCAGCGGGGAGATCGACTCTAAGGACGGCGTCATATGCAATGTTCCATAATAGAGGGCCCAATACAGAACCATGTGGAACTCCGCAATTTACCTCTCTCCTATGAAGTACGGTATCCCGACTCACATATTGGACGCATCTGTCTTTTAAGTAGGCTCCAACAATGCGCTGTAAGTAGGGAGGCATGCGATGGTACATCAGAGCTTCCCATATTACTCCCCATGGTAGTGAGTTAAAGGCGTTCGCTACATCAAAGATAACTGCCAATGCACACCGCCTTAATCTACTGTTCGTTGCGACTGTTCCCGAATGCGGAGGATCGCATCCATGGTTGAGCGCGCTCTTCGGAAACCAAACTGGCCATCCGACAGATCGGGGCCTTCTTGGTGGAGATGCAAGTTGATGCGATCGGCAACAATTCTTTAGAACAATATATCGGTCTCATCCAACAGGCATATGGGTCGGAATGCAGAAGGAATGTCTGCGGTCCTACCATTTTTTTTTAACAGCACCATCCGTGCTTCCTTCCAGCCCTGAGGGAATAGGCCAGCACTGAAGTAGCAGGTAAACAGGTCCCTCAGTCTATCTCGTAGTCCGGCGGCTATTGCTAGTACCCATGCGCGTCCGAGAATTTCGTCAGGACCTGGTGCAGTATTTCGGGCTTAGAGACGCTTAATGTCTCGTCCCAACTTTTCATTGATTACACCCATTCGTCGGACCAGATAAGCTGATCCGATGACTCCGTAAAAGGTGGTGCTGGGCATTGTTGACTCCTTGGGAAGAGAGTGTCCATCACTGTTTCTATAAATAAAGGATCCAAAGTCTCAATTAATGGAGGAATCCAAAGTCTGCGTTTGCCCAATACCATCTCGTATGGGCGTCCCCACGGATTCCAAGACCGAGATCTAGCAGATTTAATAGCCAGTTGGAGCGATTTAGTAGCGTCTCTGTACATCCTGTAGGCACGAGTCGTTTCGTCCACTGTGGCTCGTCCAAATCCATCACTCTTATTTCGCCCGTTTTCGAGGGTCGCGCTATGTATATGATACATCGGTATCGGCCAGCGCTTCTTTCATTTTTTCCGTCAGCATATCAGCCTTCGATGCACAGTCAAGGCCAGACACCTCCAATATTAGTGCCCCCGTTACTGCACTCCTCGGTGGACATACATACATACATATATTATATATCACGCCTCATTCCCAGTGGGGTAAGCAGAGACCACCTCTCTCCACCTGCTACGATCCTGGCACACCTCTCTCGGTTGAACGGTGTCTATACTGCAGTCTGCCAATTTAACCTTCTGTTTTACCGCGGTCATGACTGTAGCATACGAAAGTTCTCCATTCGCTGGTACGGTGACTGTAATGGCCGCCGCACGAGTAAGTCTACCCGGTTTACCTTTTCGGTAGATTTTCGAGTCACCTTTAGAGCCTTCCTGACTGCTGGAAGAACCTGTTTTGCCGCCACTCTCCTAGCTTTGCGGCTCACTACAGCCGACCAAGTATCCGCTGCTGACCTGAGCTCCGCGGCAATCAGCTCAGAAGCCAGAACAGGTGCACGCGGTATCAAAAATTGATCAGCGTCAACCGCTATTGGCGCCTGATCACTTAGGAGTCTCGGATTATTCAACAACGTTTGCCTTAGAGCTCCGTCAGGAAAAATCCTGGTCTCAAAGGCAGCAAGCTTTTCATCTACAAGACAACCTATTTGCAGCATGAGGCCTTCCTCTCTTCTCGTGGTAACGCCTTCCTTCCTTAATGTACGCAGAGTAGACGTAGGTTTTGTCTTCCCAGACTCCGTCGAGCCAATTGTCTGCTTCCGGAGTAGCTTCATTTCGTCAGTGAGCTTGTCCAACTTGGTTGCAAGATCGTTTACGAGTGGTCAAAGCTCTAAATTCTCATTTTCAAGCCTTACAACTTTATGAATGCTTACTGCTCTTCGTTTAAGTTCTTTTGCCGCCGCTTTTAGGTTGCGAACTCCTAATCTCAAGTGACGGCCGTAATCACGTTTGAGATTACGGGAACGCTCTGCAAGATTCCCTATTTCCTGAAGGTGTTGATCAATGAGCTCTTCCAGTTGGATATCCGCATAAGACTGCAATTCCAGGGCCTAGTTATCAACCTCTGGGAGATTAGTATTCGTCCCAATTTTAGTTGATGGTGCAGCACCTTCGCTCTCTTCGCCTGCAGAGGTAGTAACCGCTTGGTACTTAGCGGAGACCTCCATGCATTGGGCTTTAGATCTTCTCTTCCGGGCGTCGCTTGAGACCTCGGAAGCTACCGAAGTTAACCACATATGTGAGCCGTCTGACTCGCATGCATCGCTGTCCTCTGTGAAATTTTTTTGTGGGTCTAAGCGTATAGCGCGTCTTCGTCGGGCACTTGGCCGACCCTTTACTTGCCCCGGAACAACTCCCTCTTTCCTAATTTTGTCCCCTGGTGGTAGAGGAATTACCCACGCTTCAGATACATCACCAACTTGGGTTAAGTTTTTTTCTCCACGTGTTACGCAATCGTCCAGGCAAAGCCCAGGGTATGACTTTCTCTCAGCTTCTCCATTTTTTGTGTTTAATTTGTTCATTTCTGTTCTAACAAAACTGGCATGAAATATTCATTTGCTCGGGCAGAGCGTCCTTACCCGAACAAGCCTACATACGCCCAGGGGTCAGCAAGTACCTTTATTTTTTTATTAACGTGTGTAACAAAATGCTAACGGAACGCACACCCCTAAACCAATAATGGGCCGGTACTGGGGTAGTGTCGGACTCCAACCAACTGAAAAGCTTCACACGGTATTCCGCTCTCTTCCACATGCTCGAGAAGTCGCGGGATAACGTATTTCAGTTCCTCTGCGACCCTCGATCGGCGCCCGAATGAACAGGTCCACCCCGGGGAGGGATATGATGTGAAGCAGCACTACTCCCGACAAGATCCCTACGTGGTGACGCGTCAGAATACGAGACGCATCACTATATGCACTCCGGGAACCCTCTCCAAGGAGGGCGCCGGCTCGATGGCCCTTGTCGGTCGCGGCGCCAGGTTCCTGCCGAGGAGCCATTCGAGAGGGCAATGTCCAGAGACACCGCCAACACCACCTCTCCGCGAGTCACCGCCGCGTCCGACAGGGCTCGCATCCGCGCTATCGCGTCTACGATGCACCTGCCCCGGCGTAATCCGAACTGGTGTTCACTCAGATCCGGTCCGACTTCCTCCATGTGTCGAATGAGGCGAGCCGCGATAACGCGCTCGAAGAGCTTGCTCACCTCGTCCAACAACACGATCGGCCGATACGACGACGGTGAGTAGGCCGGTTTCCCGGCCTTCCGAAGCAGGACCAGTTTCCCCGCCTTCCATAGGCGTAGAAACCGACCCTGCTTCAGCAACGCCGTGAACAGCGTCCGCGTCCAGGGCTCTAGGGGACCCATAACTAGAGCCCACACGCGGCCGGGTCCAGGAGCGGTGTCCTTGACACGCATCCTTTGAACGGCAGCCGACAGTTCCCCTACGCTGACACCCGGGACGTAGTCCGGGTCGAAGGAGTATTCTCCCTCCCCCTTCGCGCCGCGGGACCGAGTCGCTGTCGGTGGCGACCCTTGGTCGGCCCGGCGTAGGAACAGTGTGCGAACGGTCCGATCGACAAGCTCCGGTGGGAGGCTACGAGTCAATGGGGGTCGTCAAGGGCGCAGCTTTTGCCGCACCCTCTTATACGGCTTCCCGAAAGGTTCGCCGTCCAATGACTCGAGCATCTCACGTTCGGACGCCTTCTTCGCCTCGGAGATCGCCGCCACGTTGCGTCCTGTGCGCCGCATACAGCTGCTCCTCCTCGGCCGTATCTCGCCTCCGTCGACGTCTGCACCTGTGGTAGGTACGTCGGCTCGCCACGCACGCGCTACAATTCCGCGCGAGGTCCGCCGTCCACCAGTACGCACGGCGCCTTCCTAGGCAGGGAGCGGCGAACCCACTGCATAGACGCGTCGCACACATGCTACACGAGCCTCTCCGCTTCCCGCTCTACGTCGACCACCACCTCCTCCACGGAGAGGCCCGCCGACTTAGCCCGGCCCTTGCGGACCCAGGCCTCGACTAGTGCCGTATCCTCGAGCCGGTCTCGGTCGAAGCGCTTCAGCGCCCACGGAGGGCCGTCCCCGATCAGGGGACGACAAGGATCGCCCGGAGTCGCCAAGGTCGCAGACACACTGTATCGGACATACAAATGATCCGACAGAGTCTCCACGCCCTCGAGCACCTTCCAATCCCCGATACGGCGGGCCACGGCGACCGCCGTTTTTCCGCACGCACGTGTTCGCCGTCCCCCGATTGAGCACGACCAAACCCGCTCCGATCGCAAACTCCTCGAGCGCCGCACCGCGCGCGCTCATCGCCGGGCATCCCCACGCCTCCGACTTGGCGTTAAAGTCTCCGACGAGGAGAATGCGACCCGACCCTAGCCGGCCGATGAGAGCACCAATCTCGTCGAGAAGCCGCTCGAACTCCGCCAAGCAACGATTCGGCGAGAAATATGCTCCCACGACCAGCACGTCCCCCACCCGCCCGGCGACGTAACCCCGACCGCGCTCCACCAGCTCTAGGTCGGGGGAGCCGTTAAAGGCCACTGTGCCTATGGCCACCGCTCCGTCTAGGTCCCCCGCCCAGCTCTCCCACGGCGGGACGTAGTACGGCTCGGCTGGTACAGAAGGTCCTGAGTTCTGGCGCAGTGGTTGATGTTCGCCTGGAGTAAGTTCAGATCCATCGTCACTCGACGGACATCTGAATCTACTCGCGCGGCTTCTTCACTCGCGCCAAGCGCCTGCGGTCGAATGACCCTCGGGCCCCTACCTCCGCGCTTGCCGCCCTTCGTCGCCCCACCGACGACGCGCGCTCTATCGCCGGCGCCACCGCCGGACTTACGGTGCGGCAGATCTCCTCGGCCGACGTAGTCGCCGGTACGAGGATCAGAGGGACACCCGGAGATACGCCTTCTTGGCAGATTATTCGCTGCCAGTCTGCAACCATGAAGGCCGCTGACTGGCCCCAGGGTGAACGACGAGGAGGTTATCTGCCATAGATTATAGGAGATGTTGAGGTATATCTCCTAAACAAACGCGGAGGATATTCATCTAATGGTAAATTATATATACGCTCACAGTAATGTGGCACTAGTTAGGAGCATATACACTACACCCCACTGCGCTCATCACCTGAAATATAAGACATTCAGTCACGTTACTTCTCCACTAGCGACAAACTTCACCGCCTACAAAACTATCCAACATTCAACAGTCTGACGGCAGACATGTGTAGGTGCGGTAGTGGATGGACTACCGGCCACCACCTGGACGGTGTCCAGCAGTAGATACCTATAAAAGAAGATAAATGTTTAGTACAGAAAGTACTAATACTGACATATGAAGTGATAACGAAGACAATATAACGCGTGGCTCGTGTTTATACAATGTTTCAGTTTTAGATGCTCGCTCGCGAGGCTCTACGTGGCACTGGTCACACTTGTTCTGTGACTCCCACGGTCGCAAACACACACGGGGACATCCGCAGGACTGTTAACATAAAAACCTTCAGCAGTTTAAAAAACTACGTGTGGAGCCACTTGACACTACAATCAATCGACGCGTACCACCCCACGGATGAGTTGGCTCTTCATCAATAATCCCTCCAAGCGACTGATGATTAATTGGCTCTAATGTACTGGAACAGTATTGCTTCCAGTGACCTATAAATCAAATGTCGCGCACGTGAACTTAACGGACGGTTAAGCCAAGCTGTCGTAACAAGCTCAAAGTGTACGAGTTTTGTCGCATGTTCGAGAGCAAGCAGCAGCAAGTGTTACGGCGCGGCCGGCACTGACTTTATCGTGTTGTCTACTGGTAACAAAAACCTCCAATCGGCGACCGGATCGCTTAGGGGTTGTGCACGCGAATACTACCAAAACTTATTAATTCCAAAATATTCTAACACAGCAGCTTTTCTAATCGGACATCAGTCTACATATTTACATCTGATATCATTTTGAATTTATCATTTAAATTACGGCGACGTTGTTTATGGACCTCGTCTTCTTTCTAGGACACGCCGAATAATTCAACGAGTGCAAAATGCTTGCTATCGATTCTGTTTCGACGTTCCAGCTCGTAGTCATATCTCTCCACATCTTTATAAATCGTCCATGCTTAACATGGAATCGCGTGGGCAATTACACTTAGCTTCTCTTTTATTCGGAATCTTAAAATATAAGACACCAGAATATCTATATTCTAAAATAAAGTTTTCTCCTCACCAAGACAGATTAAACGCAAGAAGTGCGCGTACCCATCTCTCCTATTATAAGCATAAAACTGTATCATTTGCGAGCAGTTTTCGACATCAGGCCACCAAGTGTTGGAATAATATACCTCCGCCTGTGAGGCAATGTAACTCTGTTTTCAGTTTTAAAAAAATTTTAAACAATTTTTATTAGAAAATCAAAACAAAAACATTTGATAGTGGCTTATAATTCAAATCTGTAGTTAGCACTGTTGACTGTGTCATTAGCAACGTATTTATTTATTTATTCACATGAATCTATTGCAATTACAATTATAAAGATCTATGGTTACCAATAGGAGCCACATGTCTCCATCGCGATCGCGCCGCGGCCGGTAGCTGAAAATCAGTATTCCATCTCCAGCAGGTGAATAATCCACTGAGCTACAGCCTTTTGTACCAATGTAGCACACACGCACACACGCACACACGCGCAGGCACACTCTCATGTCTATACTATTCTGTGTGTTGATGTAGTTCATGCTGTTGATAACAAAATTTCTTGTTTGTATATATGTGTGTTACATTTTATGGTTACAATAAATAATTTATCTATCTATCTATCTATCTTTTGTATTCCGTGTTTGTAACCTGGCATGTCTGTACTGCACACCATTTTACTGAACGGGTGCATAACGATTGATTTCATCTGAACACAGCATTACACTTGTTTGTCGTTTTACTTGTGCGATATGTGATATTAGTTTATTATTTACACAACGTGTAACGTGTGCCGGCGGCGCGGGCGCGTGGGATGCGGCGCGCCTCGCCCAGCCCAGCAATGGTCCAGCGCTGCTCCGCGGCGGCGCGGGCGCGTGGGATGCGGCGCGCCTCGCCCAGCCCAGCAATGGTCCAGCGCTGCTCCGCGGCGGCGCGGGCGCGTGGGATGCGGCGCGCCTCGCCCAGCCCAGCAATTGTCCAGCGCTGCTCCGCGGCGGCGCGGGCGCGTGGGATGCGGCGCGCCTCGCCCAGCCCAGCAATTGTCCAGCGCTGCTCCGCGGCGGCGCGGGCGCGTGGGATGCGGCGCGCCTCGCCCAGCCCAGCAATTGTCCAGCGCTGCTCCGCGGCGGCGCGGGCGCGTGGGATGCGGCGCGCCTCGCCCAGCCCAGCAATTGTCCAGCGCTGCTCCGCGGCGGCGCGGGCGCGTGGGATGCGGCGCGCCTCGCCCAGCCCAGCAATTGTCCAGCGCTGCTCCGCGGCGGCGCGGGCGCGTGGGATGCGGCGCGCCTCGCCCAGCCCAGCAATTGTCCAGCGCTGCTCCGCGGCGGCGCGGGCGCGTGGGATGCGGCGCGCCTCGCCCAGCCCAGCAATTGTCCAGCGCTGCTCCGCGGCGGCGCGGGCGCGTGGGATGCGGCGCGCCTCGCCCAGCCCAGCAATTGTCCAGCGCTGCTCCCCGGCGGCGCTCCGCCACCAACTGCGAATATTGAAGTAGCATGTGAGCCATCGGAAAACTATATCAGGCAATAACTTTTGCAGAAGGAGGGGGCTGCCGGCCGCGCGACCCCCCGCTGCTTGTAATATTGTTAAATTATACCTTTGCGATATTTCAGTTGGACAGTCACAGCGGCGCAGGGGTCGCGTTGCATTTTAAGTCATCCCTCAGTCGTAACGTCCCGCGCGTACGCAAATAAAATGGGACGCGATGACATCTAAAATATTTTCAGTATCGGGATGGACAGATAATGAAACATCCCTTACGTCGCCGACTAATCTTATTGTAATTATTCATTAAAATTAAAAAATTGATTACGTATCCGTCAGGAACAATAAGAACTCATTTTGTGACAGGATCTTATCTCTAAAGTTCGCCCTTACAATTGAACTTGTTGTCAATAACTTAACTCAATACTTAAATCACAAATTCATTGGCAAGGCTGGTCCACAGTGACTCCCCGCGGACGCTTCCGGTTTAAAGCAAATACGGTGGTGGTCGCCGGCACTGGGAAGTGATGTTGCACTGTCTGAACTTATTTGTGTATTTGTTAATGTGTACATCGTTATTGTGTGTACTTTGATCATGTATTGGGTCATAAAATGCAATAACAATATTTAAAACTTTTGATAACTTAAAGGTAGCTCGCTGGCCGAATGGTTAGAGCGTGCGGCCTTCATTCCGACGGTCGCGGGTCGAACCTCGCCGTGTACCGATGACTTAATGTTTAAGTTATGTACATTTGTGAACAGCGAGACAACAACGGTGAAAGAGAACATCGCGAGCAAACCCGCGCACTGAATACATCTTTGTGTGTGTGGTGGCCCCATAAAGTGGCAACAGGCTCGCCCCCTGTTACATGGGATCTAATCTGACTACATCTGGCGAAATGTGGGTATTTCTTCACCTCTGCCTACCCCTACTGGGAAATAGGCGCGATAATATAAAAAAAAATACCTTAAAGAGATTAACGCGCTCATAGACAAGTCTCAATCAACGCTGGACAGGCGCGTGCGTTCTGATCGCTG
This sequence comes from Troides aeacus, assembly GCA_033220335.2. Lineage (NCBI taxonomy): Eukaryota > Metazoa > Arthropoda > Insecta > Lepidoptera > Papilionidae > Troides > Troides aeacus. Next base: position 241,848 of record CM067277.1, on the reverse strand, counting down.
AATTCAATATAAGCAGTTATAGTTTACCGGATGTAGCTCTTTGTTGCTGGAGATCGTCTAGGTAGGCGTCTACGGCAGCCAATATACATTACTATGTTCCGGTTTGAAAGGCTGTAACAAGTAAAATTACTTGAATAAGTAGACATAAGATGTTGTCTCAAGGCGGCGAGCGTAACGGGGAGCTGTATGTATTATCCTACCTAGCGCCACGTTGTTATGAGCAGGCGTATCGTTTACCATCAGGTGACCGTCCCGCTCACTCGTCGCTTCAAAATTTTTCTTCAAAATCAAAATGAAAAACAAAAAAACGTGGCGACACACTGAACGTAATTCGGAAAAGCTTTGCAAAAGTCTTCGCTCTTGCCGGAAACGAAGCTGGTGAACAGCGGGCACACCAAGTCGAGTTTCCGTTACCAAGTGCCACAAGGAAATAACTACTTTATTTACTACTTATACCTACTATATCATATATTCAAGTATAAATATTAGTATTACAATTTTATACGATATTTATCACCCGCTGCTCCCCCCGCCCTTACAATAAACGTTTACTACACTCGTGTACGTGCGCGGTGCGACGCGGGGGCCCGCGCGGCGGATCGCTTCAATTACAAATTGTATCCAACGTAACCTTGTTCAACTTTACTCGGGAGGATTGGGTCGGAGTTGCACCGACCGCAACCCCCGCGCGAGTCCACCCCCGCCGCTTGCGGGGCCGCAGTTGAAAACCTTTATTTTATAAAGATGTCACCAATTTTCATTTACGTTGGAGATATTTGATGCTACGTTAATGTTCAAAATTTCCTCGAATGACGGCGCGCTGCTGGCAGTGAATAGAGAAGTTAATTGACGTCTCAAGGACCAGCCAACCCCCGCCAACCCTCGCCAACCCCCGCTCTCCGCATTGCTTTGTGCAGAGATAATTAATTTTCCCCGCGGCTCGGAATTGAATTGAGGACGCCGACGTCTTTGTATTTTTATGTGTCAAAAGAGATGTGTATCATATACTGGAGGTTGTCGCGTTTGGTACGCGGTATAGGTATAACTAGTGGAGGTCCCTCTAGCGGGCGTCTGCCGCTGGACGGTAACAAGCAATCGGACCGGCAATGGATATACCTCTGGTACAGGATACGTTGTGGAGTATAACTGTGGAGTTAGAGACATTACAGCGTTAGTCGGGCGGTCGCATCGTCTCATGCGAACGTTTTGTTGTAGATGTGATTAATAATATATTTATATGTGGCGATGACGAAATGAATAAATGGAAGAATGTGATAAATTTATTTTCTCTTTAAGTATGAGATACAAGGCGAGGGTGGGTCAGCCGGCCGCGATTCAGTCGAAGCACACCAGGAGTCGCGCGAGGAGCGCTTCGATCGTATTACGCTTGACAAAGGGCGGATAGATCGCTTAGACAGGGGCGGCACACCCTTTGCGCTTCCGCTCGCAGTCCGCAACAAATTGATAACAATTAACATTTAATATTAGTATAAGACAACATTTATAAATACAAAAAAGAATATAATTGTAAAATTTTAGTCGTAAACGTGAGCACAGGGCTAAGGGTTCATCCAGCGAGGGGTGGCTGGGCGCCGCCCCCGCGTCGCGCTGACCCTCTCATCCGACCTGATGACCTCCTCACGTAGGATTTGGGCCGAACTCTGAAGACAGCTCGGGTCTTGTTACACCGTTTATTAAAAGTGGACGTGACGCATTTTATTTTCTTTGATTGTATGAAGCGACGGGACGAGAGGGACGTGCACCTGACAGTGAGCGATGCGCGCGTCCGGGACGCCGCGGCGTTAGTTAGAATTGTATACACTGCGCTTGTCGCTCTGAGACACAACGTGTTCGAACTCATTAATACAACAATTTCAATAGCTAAACCTTCAAACCGGAACAAAGTAATGTTTGCACAGTTTTGTTTGGCGGCAAACTTAAATTGTGACGTAAGCGTGCGAGAAACTTGTTTCAAAGTGAAGCCATCGCTACGGCGCAGCTACGGGCAGGGGAGAGAGGAGGAGAGTGGAGGAGAGAGGAGGAGAGAGGGCGAGCGGGTGTGCCGCTTGTCGTTGACTATTGTTGATTTGGATTTATTTTGCCATTATAATTTTTTATAAAAAACATTCAACTCTTCCTCCTTATTCACTTAACACGGAAAAAAAATAATTTAGACAACAAAAAAAATATGTACATGTACATGAATATGTGTATGTGTATGTGTATGTGTATGTGTATGTGTATGTGTATGTGTATGTATATGTATATAGTCCGTCAGTAACGCCAGCAGGGTTGTCGACGACCAGTCACGTGGAGCGACTAACTTAACTTGACACACGCGACTAACTTGACGGCGCGGCCGGCCGCGCTGCGCCCCACCGCCTTAAGCTCTAAGCAATAAGGGTGGAAATGAATATATTGAAGCTAAAGAAATTAAATGTATTTAAGACTTTTGGTTTTTAATTATATATTTCTTCTGCTTTCAAAAAAATATATACTTTATTAAGTACACTGACTACGTAACCTTTGGGGACTGCCGAGCGCTTTTGACTTATTGTTGACCCCCTGGAGATTTTCAGCTCTTGAGTGGCATAATTAGAACCGGAAGTAGTTACATTTCATGTGGCAGTGTTTGCTTCATGATAGGTTTGCGCGTTGATCACAGGGTTCATATACGATTTGTAAAATAAAATGTAGTGTTTATAAGCTCGACTAGCGCCACGTTGTTACATACAGGCGTATGACTTACCATCAGACGAACCGCTTTCCTGGATAGAAGGACGGTGGCCACTTTCCTCGACAAATTACTAATATTCTATATTTATATATTATATTGTTATCCGAAATACATAAGTTATTAACAAACTGCCAGGAAGCGTTAAAGGAAAAAGTAATAAAAGGTAATTGGCTTATTTCTTAAAATAGAACATAACTTATAATAAATAGATATTGTCAAATAATACATACATATGCATATACAAGTGTACACGTGCGACTGTAAGGTCGCTGTGAGCGCCCGCGGCGCCGGACGCGCGCCGCACAACGCACCTGCTACGCGGTAACAGTAAGGATAAGGCGCCCACTCGAGCGGTGACGGCTCGCCGGCGGTCGGCGCTGCTGGTGACGTGGTCACCTTTATACATATTAAATTAAATAATTAAATAAAAAAATAAAACTTTAAAATAAACCAAACAATTTTATATGATTTTCTTGTTGTACTGAGTATTCCGTGTTGTGCGAGGGAAAATAACTTAAAAACTGGTAGCGGTAGCGGTAGCGGTAGCGGTAGCACTTAGCGCGGCGGTAGCAGTGAACAGCCGCAGCGGCTATAGCTGCGGACATTTTGTTAATGTATCGAACATTTCCTTCAGCACGATTACAACAATTAATGTCGGACTTCCCGCAGGACAATACGTCTGCGAATATTTCAAAGGGAGATATTTTCAAAGAAATCTTTTTCTTCACATTAAAAGCGTTGTTCCCCCGCGGGCCGCCGCGGGCCCCCGCGAGCCGCCGCGGCCGCCGCGGCCGCCGCGGGCCCCCGCGTTACTTTGTTGTTGCGTTCGATTCGAACAACAGCGCTCCGACACAAGCGATACAATATTTTAGGAAACCATTATCGGGCCTAAAGCCAGCGGACGTAAAATTTCCTTCCGAATAAAAATACGGCTCAATGAATTTCGCTCGCAGCTTCCGGCCGAATTTAGGGAACGGCCGCGCCCACGCCCACGCCCACGCCCACGCCTACGCCCACGCCCACGCCCACGCCCAGCCTGCCCTGTCCCGTCCGCGCTAACTTTTAACTTACGCGGATCCTTTCCTTAGGGCGTCAAATGAATATTCATTATACTATAATAATTAAATGTATGTGCTCTGTGAACTATGTACGATCGACGTGGAGATCTTTGGGAGAGGCCTATGTCCAGGAGTGGACGTCTCTAGGCCGATGACGATGACGATGAAGCCGAACTATTACATACATACATGTACATATACATATATATCGCGCCTCGTTTCCCAGTGGGGTAGGCAAAGCTACCTCTCTCCACTTGCTCCGATCCTGGCACACCTCTCTCGCCTTCTCCACTTTCTTAAGCGTGTTCATGCGCGCGCGTCGGCTGCGAGCACTCGCGACCCGGCCTTTCTTTTGCACATCTCCGATTTGATCGGAACATGTCCGCCCAGCTCGGCCTGCACCGATTTGTCCAATCATTCTCACTTTGTATACCTCTTTCGTTAATCTTCTTTCATCCATTCTTTCTACTTTTCAACCGAACTTTCCATCGATACATTAACATCCACAGAACTCGGTGACCCACCTCGCAGTGGAGTAGAGGACGAGCCCGCAGCGACGAGGTGCGGTGGCCGATACTATCAATAAACAGACTGCCCAAATGTAACTTAATTAAAGTTCTTCGAGAAACTAAGGAATTATACTGCTCTGTCAAGTACAGCCATTGCGCAGCTCTGTTCTGTAAGCACTGCACACTAACACTGCACTAAATAAATGATGCTTGTTGCCCGTTGCTCCTACTGCTACTGCTCCTGCTACTGCTACTGCTACTGCTCCTGCTCCTGCTACTGCTCCTGCTACTGCTACTGCTACTGCTCCTGCTACTGCTACTGCTCCTGCTACTGCTACTGCTACTGCTACTGCTCCTGCTACTGCTACTGCTACTGCTCCTGCTACTGCTACTGCTACTGCTACTGCTCGGCGACATGTTACAATAGTCATTAAACGTGACAGGACTGCATGAAGTCGAGACACCGGCGGCGCCGGGGCCGCGCGACTGCTGTAGGGGGACATTACACTGAAGCCATGGTAGCTTACGGAGGCGCGGGTTCGATTCTGTCCGAGCTAGGCTTCCGATGAAAGAACACAAAAATAGGTAACGGAGCTTTCGAAAACAGGGAACATCCGCCAACAGTGTTAACATTTGCAGGGTTCAGGACTCGCTTATTAATTATAACACTGAAAGTCTTTTACTTCGCTGACACAACATCTAACAGCAAGGACATCACCTCGCTGTGAACTCCTGGCGGCGGCCGGGACCTGCTCGCGAAGGAAACCGATGTTTACGGCTCAAACAATCGGTGCAATGTCCCGCGCGCGCGCTCTGTGCGTGCGTGTGCGAGTGCGTGCGTGCGTGTGCGTGTGCGAGTGCGTGCGAGTGCTTGTGCGAGTGCGTGCGAGTGCGTGCGTGTGTGCGTGCGTGCGAGTGCTTGTGCGAGTGCGTGCGTGCGTGTGTGCGTGCATGCGAGTGCTTGTGCGAGTGCGTGCGTGCGTGTGCGTGTGCGCGTGCGTGTGCGAGTGCGTGCGTGCGTGCGTGCGAGTGCTTGTGCGAGTGCGTGCGAGTGCATGCGTGCGTGCGTGTGTGCGTGCGTGCGAGTGCTTGTGCGAGTGAGTGCGTGCGTGTGTGCGTGCGTGCGAGTGCTTGTGCGAATGCGTGCGTGCGTGTGCGTGTGCGAGTGCGTGCGAGTGCTTGTGCGAGTGCGTGCGAGTGCGTGCGTGTGTGCGTGCGTGCGAGTGCTTGTGCGAGTGCATGCGTGCGTGTGTGCGTGCATGCGAGTGCTTGTGCGAGTGCGTGCGTGCGTGTGCGTGTGCGTGTGCGCGTGCGTGTGCGAGTGCGTGCGTGCGTGCGTGCGAGTGCTTGTGCGAGTGCGTGCGAGTGCATGCGTGCGTGCGTGTGTGCGTGCGTGCGAGTGCTTGTGCGAGTGAGTGCGTGCGTGTGTGCGTGCGTGCGAGTGCTTGTGCGAATGCGTGCGTGCGTGTGCGTGTGTGAGTGCGTGTGCGAGTGCGTGCGTGTGTGCGTGCGTGCGAGTGCGTGCGTGTGCGTGTGCGTGTGCGCGTGCGTGTGCGAGTGCTTGTGCGAGTGCGTGCGTGCGTGTGTACGTGCGTGTGCGAGTGCGAGTGCGTGCGTGCGTGTGTGCGTGCGTGCGTGCGTGTTTCAGATTAAAACCAAGTGTTGTTATATTTGGCAAAAAAAAATTAAACATCATCACTCAATATCTTTCGTTTCACTAAACATCTTAATATTTTAATAACATTGGACTCGCTGGAATTTTTTATGAGGCAGAAGAATTTCTGAAAGTTACAACAACTTGTTCACTCGTAGCGCGGGCGCGGGCGCGGGCGCGGGCGCGGGCGCGAGGGCGGGGGCAAGTCAAACGGGCCCCTTGCTTCGGTCCAATTAAAATGGTAATTGCTTATTAAACTCAACGCTGGAGCGACGTTCACTCGCATTCATTGACTTCGGTGTCGTCGCAAGCGAACAGTTTTTGGGATCAAGGAAAACCCTTACGGATGAAGTGTGATCATTTTTGTTGAACAATTTATACAAGCGAGAGAGGTGTGCCAGGGTCGTAGCGAGTGGAGACAGCTGGTCTACCTGCCCTGCCTACTGGGAACGAGGAATGATATATGTGTGTGTGTGTGTACGTATGTAATTTATACAGGATGCTGAATTCTTAATACAAGAAAGAAGCGCTTGTTACGAGAATGTTTACTGATGGTATGTCTGTCGCCGGGGACCGTAAGTACCACTGCAGTGCCTACTGCAGCCGACAAACAGCGCTGTGCAAATACTATTGTGTTCCGAATTGAAGGACGCCGTAGCTAGTGTTAATTACTAGCGTAACGAGATCAACAATCCATGTCTCAGGTAAAGAGCACAATGTGGTGCTATAATGTGTATTAACATGTTAACTAGGCCACGCTGTTATGAGCAAGCGTAACACGTACCATCAGGTGAAGGTCCCGCTCGCCTCGGCGCTTCGTAACATTTAAAAAAAAGATTGCACAGCACTTGCGTCGTTATTGTAATCATTTCACTATCAGCACTGTTAGCAAACTCACTCCGCGTGAGGGGCGCAGCGCCGTGCCCGGCGTAAGCGCTGGCCCCCGCTCGCGCTCACTATAACTGTCCATTCTTCTTCTTCGTGTCTCTTTATCGGTACAACAGCGTTAACAATACCACAATTCAAATTCTCTGAGCATACTTGTCAAGGAAGCTGACTCTGTAATGGCACATAGAAAGACACAAAAAAACGAAAAGATAGTAGATAGGTGATAAGAAAGAAAGCAATGCGCCGCGATGCAGCGGCCAGCGCAGTGCCACCGCCACCGCCACCGCCACCGCCACATGCGCTGACGTTCACACTATTGTGATTGCTAGAGATAACGGCATATTATTTACAATTTGTGTAATTTATACCCACACAATACACTTATTTGTTCACAACTAAACAGCCGTTTGAGACACACAACGGTATCGCGAAACTTGTGCCATCTCACAAACTGCTTCATTAAATGGATGTCGACAACAAATCCAGGAGAATTATTAAGTTAAGGTAGACAACAGCCCATCGGATTTATTTGACGTTCAAGCCGCTTACCTCCAAATTATCTTCGAGATTTGCCCTGTAATCCTCTTGTTCGGATTTATTCAGATAAAATACAGGTCGTTCTTAACGGAACAGATTAATTTGATTGTTTGGACTTTTGGATTAATCGCGAAGAAGTTTGCAACGTATCGATTGATTTATTTAGCGGCAAATGTCAGTTTTTATCACAACAATAAGTCTTTTTTATAACTGTAAATTATTTTTATTCTGGCAAAAGGTTACCTTAACCTTAACCTGGCACAACGGTCCTATAATATAATGTGTTTTAATAAACAATCAGTGAACGCAGGTTGGCTCGCCCTCGTCATTCCGCTACAGCGCTACAGCACGGTAACGCCTGCACACCAGCGCTTGGCGGCGGGTGACGTCTATACTGCACTCTACAGTCTTAGGTCTTCCGATGCATACGCGAATAACCCTTCACATAATATTGAAAAAAAAACAGCGTTCCTTCCGAATTAATGAAACAAATTGCAAAATAACAGTATGTGACATTGAACGTGATCAGTTTATGTGAGCGCCCGCTGAAAAATCAAAGTAAATGATTATTCCATAGGGCCGCGCGGGGCCGGCGCTACGCGGCTCGCCGCCTACGTAGCGCTACGTGATCTCGTAGCCGGCGTAGCGCGCTGCGACGCGCCGGCCGCTACGTGACTACTTAATATCAGTCATTGTTTCCGTAAGCTGGAAGTTTGCAGTCGCCTAAGCGAATTCTGCAAATGATTAATATATTCGGTCGATGTTATATATTATAAATTCAGTAATTTATCGTATTACGTAATAGCAGATCAATGGCTCCCAAGAGAATATGGTTTTGTATATTTATCGTAACGAGCCGGACGTTCACGCAGTAGTGCAGTAGACGTGCAACTGCGCGCGTCGCTTAGAGCTTTACGCTGTGCTCCCACTGCCCCACTACCCCACTCCCCCACCCCCTCACCACCACTTCAGCGAAACAATCGGATCCGGACGATGTCCAGTAATCTTTGTTCCTATGTGGATCTCTTCATTCCTGATTCGATCTCATGCAGGAACGTCGATTACAGCCCTCTCTATAAGTGCTCGTGCAACTTTCAGCTTTTTACTAGATCTGACGTAACAGAACAAGCATCAGTACCTAATTAGTATGTTTATAAAACATCAGTGAAAGGGACAAAACGTAATCTATGAGACTGTTTCGCTCTAACATAATAATGAGTTTTCGGAACGTAGCTGCCGCTTTGTAATGGCTTCGGGTCCTCCTCTAATTCACATATTGATTACGCGTAATTACTAGTAACTTGTTTAGTGTTACGGGAGGTTTACGCATATTGATCGCAAATAACCTTTTAATGTTAAGATATGTATAAGGTCCATACAAATAGTAAAGTACATACGATATTTATTTTTTCAGTAAGTAAAGCCGGTTGATGGGGCGCTGAGGCGGCTCGCAGGTGCGACCGGGCAGCGGCCTCGTGTTCTGGCCTCCTCACTGATGTGAACCAATTTCGATATAAACGTAAAGCAAATTGTGCTACAAGCGCCGTCCAATTCGCTACATGACCGCTGAGGGGCGACGACAGGGCGGCGTTGGTGGGGGTGGGAGTGCGTAGGCCGCTGGCCGACATAACTCCCATGAGCGCGCGGGGCGGGCCGGCGGCGGGCGCGCAGCTGGTGGCACACGATGTAACAGTGTTACACCTATTGTTAACTACAATTGGAGATATAAAAACAAACTCCCGATGTTGTGTTTGTGATCGCCAAGATAATGAATGACCGACAGTTTCCGAGCGGTTAGTCCGGCCGATTGTTTAGTACAAAAAAGCTGCTAAACACAACAGTGACGGAGCAGTTCCGTGAGCCGCATCAAGCCGGAGCCGCGCGCCGGGGGACCGCTCCCAGCGCTTGCGGCCAGTAGGAGGGTTGAATAGGGTGTGTCTGCAGTTGCAGGGTCGATTGCAGGGTGCGTGTCGGGATAACTTATCAATGTATTAAAGTAAGCGCCGATTCGCTGCGGCGCGGTGAATGCCGCGACCGGCTCGCCGCTGGCTGCGTACAGGGCTTACTCTATCTAAATAAATATACATTTGGCTGAAATAAATATATTTTTGAAAGGCGACGGGAGCTGGCCACGATTTTAGAGAGGGAGATTCGAACCCCCCAACAGTCCGCAGTCTGTGCAACTTCCTGAGTTATCCGAGTATTTGCTTCGATATATTTAGTTGGTTGCAGAGCTGGTTGTCTTCAAATACAATACAATACAATACTGACGCGTGTCACTGACTTATTGCAATGTTTATTTTAAACTTCGAGGTACAAATGTAGCTTCTGATGATTTACACAGTACTACACTCTATTCTGATTGTAATTACTTTTAACTGAAATATGTGCGCGGGCGCAGGTCGCGACAATGAAACTATACGTTCTTAACGTTCGGCCGATTCACATCGAAGTGTGCGCGTGCGCGTGCGCGTGCGCGTGCGCGTGCGCGTGCGCGTGCTCGCGGTGTGGGTGGTGGGCGCGCTTCCTGGCGCACCGGGGGCCGGGCCGGAGTAGCTCCGCGCGGGGACATTTCTCTGCCTACCTGACTGCCTGACTGACTGGACAATCGTAGGTGCATAACCCCATTGAATAAGGATGTCGGTGATCTGAATTTATATTTCAAATGGTAGGGTAATAGTAACGCCTGTAACATTGCATACATTACATATGTGAATTTGCGTGAACATAACGTGTATGCGTAACACCAGTCGCTATGTTTGCTTCGCGTATATGTTCTTTATTTATTAAACTTTTTGAACGATGCACGATTTACGCACAATAATATACTGACAAGTAAACAAATAGATAAATATAACAATTAAATTTTCATCTTCAGAAATGTAGGTTAAGGTTTTTCTGACATCTGAATAAGTCAGTGACTATCTTGCGAGGGCGCTGGGGTGCGCGGCGCGCCGGGCCCCGCCGCCCGGCCCTCCACCGATAAGCTCGGGGTCAACATCAGTGATAACATATTTTGTATGCTATTCCTTCGCATAGCAGAGACAAGTCTTCGATCAATAATATGAGATAGGTTTTCCAATTAATAGATTATCCCTGTGCAGCTACATCCGTTGCGGTGCGCCGGCTAAAGCGCATTTGTGACCCTTCGTCGCGTTTATTTTATTATTTCGTTACTTCGGCTTGATTTTACCGACTGCTGCGAAGCTGTTACTGCGACAGAATAAGATAAATAAATAAATACGATGAAAGGATCGTTATAAAGCTAGAAATAGACCTAAGAAAGTGTGGATGGATTGTGTGAAAAACGATATGTGCAAGAAGAGTGTGAATTCGGATATGACGGCTGATAGAGGTATATGGAAGAGAAGTACATGCTGTGCCGACCCCACATAGCTGGGGAAAGGGCAGGAGGAAGAAGAAGAAATAAATACGAAGAAATCCGTAAGCATTAAGTAGACTAATTTAATATTTTGTGTATAATGACCCCTAAACCCGACCATCCGCCGGCGCGCCCCGCACGCGCCCCGCTCGCGCCCCGCTCGCGCCCCGCTCGCGCCCCGCTCGCGCCCCGCTCGCGCCCCGCTCGCGCCCCGCTCGCGCCCCGCTCGCGCCGTACCGTTGCCACGCCGCCGGCCGACTCGTTACCACAATAGCCGGTGCGCACGTGCACAGTGCATGCACGAGACAACAGCAGGCGTTTGTAAAACAATCATTAACGTTTAGATTTAGAAATGCTCATTAAAATGTCGGCATTGAGGGTAAGTAACTCATTACTGAAGCGTCTCCCTGCCGAGGGCTCTGCAGATCACAAGAGTGTAACATTGAAGAGTCTCGGAGAAAAATTAGGTGAGGGTGATGTCTTCGTTCATAAATAAAACATTAATGCGAAGGCTGCCCCAGCGTAACGGAGATAGCATCGCCCCCTTTGCGTAAGTAACATAAGTTAAGTACGTTTTGATAACATACCTCACTATTAATTAGTATAAAATGAGCGGTGCGACCTCAAGCGGGTGCTCACACACAACACACAACACGTCGTCAACGTCCGAGTCGCCCAGTTCCGGAGCCGCTGGTGCGGGCACGTGTTGTGTCCTCGCGAACAACGAGCTGTTTACGGTGTTTGGGTATAATACAAATAAATAAGGTTGTACGTAACAGTGCGCGTGCGGTGTAATCATGCGGAACTCATTTCGCGGTGATTCCGCACCTTTTCGGAGGGCCCCTCTGCGCGGTGTGCTGGTGTCCGTCCACAACACGGCGCCGAGTGTACAATCATTGGTGCACTCCTAACAGCAACCAGTTACGTTAACTTGCACTGAACTGTACCTGCACTGCAGATAAACATTGATCTGGCTTGTACATTTCCTCGCAATATAGCGGTAGAATACTGACGGTAGATCTCTGTTGCCGAAGACCACCTGGGTAGGCACTGCAGCTGGCCGACAGTTATAAGCAAACATTACTGTGTTCCAGTTTCAAGGACGTTGAAGCCAGTGAAACAACTGGGGTAACAAGACAGTACAACTCTTGTCTGAAGGCGACGAGCACTCCGTTTTGGAGTGTATATCATCCTAACTAGCGCCAGGTTGTTATAGGCGGGCGTATCACTTACCATCACGTGAACATTCCGCTCCTTTCGTAGCGTCATTGAATAAAAAATTGTGGGCATCGAAAACTGAAATCCGTATGTCGTTTAATACTTGTAAAGCGAGGCGCTAAGACGAGCGGGATGCTCGCTTCAACGCGATGCGCATGCGCACGACGACGCGATATCAGATGTGCCGTAGATTACATATGTAGAATACATCATGTTTACAAAGTTGAAAAGTAATAAATCTTACTCACGGAACCCGCGGCGGGGGCGCCGGCCGCTGAGTGATTGACGTAGCGGGGATGTCGGGGCCGGAAGTTGCCGGGTGGAGCTGGGCAGACATAAGTATTACATCCCGATACAGCCGATACACGAACGTGCGAAATAATTTATTGTTAAGCTCGCGAAGCTCTCGACTATGAGTTCGTTACAATATTGTTTGTGCGGTGTTGGATAAACATTTCCATCGCTGCAGTATCCTTACCGGCGACCAACTCCGGTCCACCTTGTAGCCGCTGAAAATGACCGTACTGACGGAACATAATGTATATGTCTAATAGAGATATCGTACATGTTATTTAAATATTCGATCCAGCAGCTCGCGTTGTCACGTGCCGCCAGGCGGCAATCCTGTTCATCCTGCATAGAAATATGTAGTACTTTAATATATAAATGGCGAGCGCGCGCCACCGTCACTCCCCTATTTAAATTTAATTTACAAAGCTGTTGTGTAAACGCGTCGCAGCACTCTGCACCCGCGCAGCAACCGCACAGAGGGTGCAGGGTGCAGTGGGTGTTACCAAACACACGTCGTCGTCTTCAGGGATGGCATGCTCATAGGGCACCCCCTGTTTTTTTAATCAACTATAATACTCATTAACTTTACCATAGCCTCTCCCCCGAACCCCCCACCTTTGCAAAAAACCATGTACAATGCCACCTGAAGCCACTCCGTCCGACGCAAGTTTCCCACTTCCGGTCTGATATCTGATGGAATCATTAGGGACCGTTGTTTCTCTTAGTCACACCGCCCCCGCTTTGGCGTCATTCTGAAAACATTGATACTTCGTTTTTTATTGATACTTCTCCCTTAAATTATATATCCTTTTAATAAAAAACAGATTTTTGTTATTATTTTAGTTTGAGGGTTCAGTAAAAGGCTTGGATATTTAATAATTGAAATATTGAATGAACGAAGCACCAGAGCACGACACTGCTGACGCCGCTCTGTATAAAACGTTAACTGTTGAAAGCTCGTTTCCTTCCGGCCACCTGCCCGCGTCCGACGGCACGCTTACCGGCCCGTGGTTTCTAGATTCGGGCTCAGTGTACCGGAACACCGTTAGATGGAGCGGAAGCACATTTATGAGTGCACACCGCCTCCCGACAGGAGGTCACTAATCTGACAACTTAGTTGGTACTTATTTAAATTATATTTAGCTACGGTAACGGCGCGCACCGCGGCGCGGTGTCGTGGTGTTCCGGCGCTAGTCAAATATTATGTCACCATGTTCACCCCCGGTGGCTGTAGATTATTTTAACAACATAAGGGTGTACTTTTCACTGTTGTATTTGTTTTTGTTTAATTAGAAGCTTTTTATCAATTACGGATAATTAAGTACGGACCCCCGAGAAGTATTGTCGTCGCGGCATTACCTGTGCCCGTTTACCAACTGCACAATTACGCGAGTCGGTGCAGGAGGTGCAGGAGGTGCAGGAGGTGCAGGAGGTGCAGGAGGTGCAGGTCGCCGATTTGTTTCGGCAACGAATAGTTAAACTGCGATCGTTACTATTTCCGCCTTGGAGTAGGTTTCATTAATACTAATTGTAATTTACATATTAATTAATTAGTATCAAATTACTGTTTATTGTTTTTTTTTTATCAATCCTCCGCCTGCCGGACGCTCGTGCGGCGACATTACCGCCGGCGGGGGTGGAGCGGAGCGGAGAGCGGAGAGAGAGCGGCGCGGCGCGTGGCGGGGCGGGGCGGGACGGGGCGGGTGTCGTGGATAAATAAATAAAACAACCATCTTCATTTCCGTAATCATTTATAAGAGAATAAATTAATGAGTGAAATGTCACCAGCGAACGGACTCGTTACAAATTACACACAGTTTATGTATGTATGTATGTATGTACGTGTGTATGTATGTGTGATAACGCGTACGGGCGGCAACACAGCGCCGATATTAGAATAACACTTTTTGTAACGGCTACCGACTACAAAATAAACATTTTCGATGTATTTGTTACACGAGTAAAAAAATATCAAATTTACAAATACAAGAGGCGGTCTACTTTTAAGCTTAAAGAGGGGCGCGGCAGCCACGTGTCCCTCCGATATTAACTTAATTTTAATAATAATCAATATATATATATATATATATATGAATATAATAAACTATTCCATTACTTCCGGCGACAGGGCGAGGCTGTGCAACAATGTCATATATAATCAACAATAACTATATATTGTTAATATTTGTATTAATATTGTGAATTGTGTCGCTGTGCGGCGATAGGGGGCGCGACGCATGCCGCCCCGCGGCGGTGCCTGCGCGCGCGCAGCCGCCGCGGGGCGGCATGCGGCTCGCGAGGGTTGAGCCGCTTTCCTGTAGAGATGTAGTAAATAAAATATTTTTGCTAATATATCACAATAAATGCTAACTCCAGTCCGTCCGTCACAAATTATTGAGTATTAGTTCTACAATAAAGCGAAGGCTACACCGGCCGACCTGACGCCGCGACCGCCGCGACCGCCGCGCTCGTGTGTATGGGGAGCCTTTTTGGTATTCTATAATATATATGAATGAATATGTGTGTGAAAAGTTTTAACGAACACGTACTAACCAGTGTTATCTCAGATCAATTACGAGAATATCTAATCTCTAGTCAGCGCGATTTCGCGTACGGCAATGGGTGAATAGCATTAAAAACATTCGGTTATAACGCGCGGCCGACTGCCGGCGCTAAAGCTTGTAGTGTAGTGCGTGTAGCGTGTTGCGTGTAGCGTGTTGTGTTACACGCGTCTGCAATGCGCACGCCACGGCACAGCACTACAGTACGCTACTGATGCTGGCGATTTAAAGCAAATTATGCTTATGATATTCTCGTCGGAGCGCCAATTTCTTAATGCAAAGCACCCATTGAGTGCCCCAGGCCAAGAGTAACCAGCCAACGCCGGACAGCGGACACCGGACACCGGACACGCGGCGAGACCGTGCGTCACGACAACACCAGTGTAATACAAAAGTACAAATGAAGCTATTCGGTGGCAGACTACAGTTCAACGCGGTGAAATTTTCCAAAAACATACAATTACAGGTATATCTAAAAACCAAACATCACTCCAACTCACGTGCAGTTGCTAAAAACTGTAAACCATAACATACGACACAGAAACACTATAATTACATTATAATCATAACATATTTCTTTATTTTTACATATTCTTTACACATCCTAAATTGATATTTATCACATGATTTCATTACGCAAACATCGCTATATCCGGGCGAGGCGCCCGGTCAAATCCATCTGCCAACCGGTGCACAGGCGGCCCGGCGAGCGGACTGCCCGGCGCACCACCACCACCACCACCACCCACCACTAACAACCGCCCCTCAACAAACAATTAATTAGATAACATACAATAATTTAGTGACTCCATAACGATGACTAAACAACTCGCACGACGCGCCGCCAGCTCACATTCAGCGCGCACTCACTGCGCAGTAGGTGCGCAGTAGGTGCGCAGTCGGTGCGCAGTCGGTGCGCAGTAGGTGCGCAGTCGCTTTCCTCTTGTCCGGTGCACCCCCGGACCGCAAACGCTTTACTATGTATAACAACACGCCCGCAATCAAATCGCAACCCCTGGGACCTCTCCCTCTGACTACAGGCTTCTTTTTAAAAATATATCATTTTAATTTTTTTCAACCGTTACTGGCGTCATTGTCCCGCCGGGCGGCGCGCCACCCCGCGCGGCGACCGGGAACAGCGTGCTATCTTATTAAATATCTTTATATAAAAATTGAAGTAACGAGTTAAGCAGTAAGTAAAGATTGCGTTCAGCGCGCGACACGACACGTCAATCCACCGAATCAGTATCTATACAATATCAGTAGTAAAAACGCTTGTTACTTTAATATCTTTAAATTATAGTTAAGTTATGTATTCACTGAATCCTTGCTTTCATCAGTTGTACCAAAAATTCTATTGAAACTTTTCTTCTTTTTCAATCATAGTAACAATTTCGCGACGCCATTGAATACTATCGCGCCGGAGCATACGACCGAAATCAGTATGTGTATGTGTATGCGACTTGACAATGGAAACGTATCGGCTAATTTGATGAATAGAAAGATGTTCGCTCCGGTTGTCCAGCGTTTGTGGTGTATCGCGCTGAGGCCGCGGCGGCGGCGCATTGCGCGTGTGTGCGCGCACGTGCACGTGCTACCGCTACACGTCGAGGGGCGCGCGGTGCGGGTGCGCCGGAGCCGGGGCGGGCGGGTGCGCAGGCGCCGGCGCGAGCCGCTCTAGGGGCTCGAGGTCGGCGCGCGGCGGGCGGGGCGCACGCGGCAGCCGCAGCGGCACCGGCAGCAGCTCCGGCATCACGCTGTGGTGCGTCACCAGCGCGGACAGCGAGCCGAACTCCTTGGTGAAGCCCTGCCGAGCGCACGCAACTGTGCTCCGTTAAATGGACACGGTGTGGGTTAATGCAGCGAGGGCCAACATCCCACGTGTCCGCTCCGTCGCGCCCGCGCGCCGTCACGTCGTCACGTCGTGGTGTTATAAAAGGAAAACCAAGTAGCAGGTTATCGATTATTACTTTTTTTTTATTAATTGCAGACCGCGTGTACCTTGATCTTGTATCCCTTGGAGGTGCGCAGTATGAGGTAGTGCGCGATGCCGTTGTGCGCGAAGTCCCGCGGCACGCGCAGCGACAGCGCCAGGCACCCGTGCTGCGTGGTCGACGCGCGCACCAGGAACGCGCCCACCGCCTGCGCGCCCAGCACTTCCAGCGCGATCTGCGGACGCACAGTGCACTAGTAAACTAATGGGTCACCACACCTACTGTACTCATGTACAGTTTACTCATGTATATATATATAAATTTACATTGTACCTATACTGGCCCGTCGTACCTGTGGTGCGAAATTTACCTCGCGGGGGATGCCCTGCTGGAACCAGGGCGCATGGCGCAGCTCGGGCTCGGGGCGGGATGGGGCGGCGCCGCCGGCGGGTGCCGTGCCGCACGAAGACGCGCCGGACGACGAGGACGCGCCGCCGCTGCCGGTCGCCGGACTGCAACGCAACACATGTGTATTGAACTACGCGCTACATCGCACCGATACCGCACCGACACGGCACCGACACCGCACCGACACCGCACCGACACCGACACACCGACGACCCACCGCTACTAGCGAGGCTATGTTTTTGAGAAAAGACAAAATAAATAAAAATTGTACAAATAAAGTACGACACATAAACGTGTGGTACCTGTGGGCATTGTTGTTGCATTTCCTAAAGTCGAAGTCTGCGCGGGCGTGGGCGTGGGTGTGAGCGTGCGCAAGAGCAGGGCCAGGGCCGAGTGCGGGTGCGGGCGGGTCGCGGGCGGTGGCAGCGCCGCGCGCGCGCGCCTCCGCCTCCGTCGCCTCGTTTATGTAGCCGCCGTTGAGGCCAGGCGGCACGTTGATGGGGCTGAAAGACGACGGGCAGTGCCTTACACCTAACAGATCAGTCGTCTGCACATTAATCATCATCAGCCGATATAACGTGCACAGCTGGACATAGGCTTCCCCCAAAGATCTCCACGTAGTTCGGTCTCGCATTGTGCGCATTCAGTGGGTCCCCGCGACACACACACACACACACACCAAACGACACTATGTACTCCGCTGCTCGCGTCGCGGCGTTCGGCCGAGCGACGCGCCCCCGCACAGGAACGCTAACAGCGATATTTACTGTACACCGTATGCGGTTTGTCGCTTTGCGCATGCGCCGCTGCGTGTTTGTGCCCTGCAGTCGCTGCAGCTCGGCTGCATTCTCCCACAAGGAATTACATACTTTATTTCCGATAAACGCTATCGCTGCGTCGGAAACATCTTGTGTCAAGTGTGTATTGATTGATGCTGTGCTCGAATTCTTTTCCACTGGATGTGTACTCACGTTGTGGGGGTGTCGGTGACTAGAGGGGTCGAGTCGTCGTCGGAGGGGTGCAACAAAGTGAGGCCGCGCGCGAGGCGGCGCATGAGCGGCGGCCGCTCGCCCAGACGCTCGCCGAGCCGCTCGCCAAGCCTCCGATAGCAGCTCAGCTCGGTGGGCGACGACTCCTCCGAACTGCTCGGGCTCGCCTCCTGCGTCGCCTCCGAGCCACCCATCACCTCGCATTGCGCCGATGACCTGCGACACATTGCAACGTCCCTGGCTACACATTCGCAGAACAGATTCCCTTTACCAGCTTGTGGGGATGTTGTGCGTGTCTGCCTAACGAACGCATTCTATTCTTTTACTTACTTCCGTCGCCGTCACAAATTTCAATACAAGTGTTTACACACATGCTGACCCGAATGCTTTTAACTACTTGCAGGGGCAATCTGTACGTAGACAATGACCGCTGCCGGAGACCGTGTAGGCGGGGGAGTCGGTGCGCACACAAAGCTGTCTCCGTCGCTGTGGCTGGTAAGATTATTGGCACAACCAGTGTTACAAGTGTGTCTTGAAGCAACGAGCACAATCTGGTGCCGTGTGCATCATCCCACCAGACGTCTACGCCGAATAAGAAAATTTAAAACGCGGTGTAGCGTACCTGTCCAGGCAATGGGGGTAGTGGTGGGCGAGGCCCGGCAGCGTGTCCGGCGCGCGCGCGCAGCTCCCGCCGCTCAACTCCTTGCTCTGTAACCGCACAACAGTATCCGGTGAGTGCGCGCCGCACGGCCCCGCACGGCACCGCGTGGCACCGCGTGGCACCGCGTGGCACCGCGTGGCACCGCACGGCATCGAACGACACCGCAAGAGCCCGCAAGCCAACGAATACCGATTGCATTAAAATTAAATTAAGTATTAAGTAAACAAAGTACTAATATTAGTATAATAAAAAGTCTCCTTTACTAGAGTCCGAGAGATTGTTTCCGAGATAACAAGATCGACAGATACGGGTGCGGTGCCGGCGGGCGCGGTGCCGGCGGGCGCGGTGCCGGCGGGCGCGGTGCCGGCGGGCGCGGTGCCGGCGGGCGCGGTGCCGGCGGGCGCGGTGTTGGCGGGCGCGGTGCCGGCGGGCGCGGTGCGCGCTCGCACAGACGTTAATGCACGCACAGCAAATGCGATAATACTTATTGTATGTAGATTCGCCGCAGTACTTTTGGAAATTTATTGTTTTACGAAATGTATAGAAAGCTTCTTTATTAATGAAACCGTGTCTCGTTCAAATTAACTTAAAAACAAGTTAACCGTGTAGCTGTTTATAAAGTTTTTTCGCTGTTGCGTTTTTAAAACATTGTTGTTTGGTTATTACAGTACGGTGCGCGCGGCGGCGCGGCGGCGTGCCGAGGTGGTGACGTGGCGCTGCCCGCCCTCCCTCGAACCGGCCCAAACTTGTTCTCTGTACACAGGGTGCGATCACATAGACAGTACATTTGTAAAGACACAAAGTCATCGGTGAACAAACACCAATTAACAAAACGGAGGCTCAATTCATTGTTCATTACAACATGTCATACGTGCCTTTTTTTTCCAAATACCAAAGTACGACACACCCGGCTCGATGGAACACCCTCGCACAACCCTTACTAGGTGCACCGGTATGAAGTAAGCTTCAAAATACAAATGTCTCGATAGGGAACATTTGTTTTGAACGAGCCTTTATTTATTTTTTGTTTGTTTGCTGTGACATCTGTGAAACATATTTAGTCTACATCAAGTCATTGAACAGACAACATCATATTTTTTCATCGTGTTAAAAATGTCGAATTTTGTACCAGAAAGTGATGATTCGCAGAAAGCATTAATTTTTTGTTTTCATTTGAAGAAAAGTACTGCAGAGTCGCATCGAATGCTTGTCGAGGCATAAGGTGATCATGCTCTATCAGAAGCAACATGCAAAAGATGGTTTCAACGGTTCAGAAATAATGATTTTGATGTGAGAAATGAAGAACGTGGAAGACCACCAAAAAAGTTTGAAGACGCCGAATTGCAAACGATATTGGATGGAGATGACACTTTGAATCAAAAGCAAATGGCAGGAATGTTAAATGTTGCACAACAACACAACAAACAATTTCTGACCGTTTACAAGCTATGGGAAAGATCCAAAAGTGTGGAAAATGGGTGCCACGTGAATTGAATGAAAGACAGATGGAAAACCGAGAAAACACTTGTGAAATTTTGCTTCAAAGACACGAAAGAAAATCGGTTTTGCATCGGATTATTACTGGCGATGAAAAATGGATTTATTTTAAGAATCCCAAACGGAAAAAGTCATGGGTTAATCCGGGACAACCATCAACCATCAACATCGACTGCAAAACCAGATCGATTCGGCAAGAAGACAATGCTGTGCGTTTGGTGGGATCAGAAAGGTGTGTGGTGTGGTGTACCACGAGCTCCTAAAATCTGGTGAAACCGTTAATACTGATCGCTACCGACAACAAATGATCAATTTGAACCATGCATTGATCGAGAAACGACCAGAATGGGCCAGAAGATACGGCAAGGTCATTTTGCTCTATGACAATGCACCTGCAAACAAAGCAAAACCGGTTCAGGATACAATTAAAACACTTAGCTGGGAGCTGCTACCTGCTACCCCACCCGCCGTATTCACCAGACTTGGCTCCTTCCGACTACCATTCGTTTTCATCGATGGGACACGCATTGGCTGAGCAGCACTTTGGTTCCTACGACGAGGTCCAAAATTGGGTGTCTGGTTGGTTTGCTTTAAAAGACGAACAATTTTATTGGCGCGGTATCCACAAATTGTGGTGGTCCAGAAAGGTGGTCACAATGTGTAGAAAACAATGGTCAATACTTTGAATGAAATGTTTTTTACTTTCCCATCAATAATTAGTGTTTTATTTTCACAAAAAAACGCTCATTTCATACCGGTACTAAGTATTATACATCGGACGTGCCGACTAGTCTCGCCGACGGGGCTGTCTGCATCTCTAATTGCAAGTGACATACGACCTGCAGGTTCTGTACCTGCATACTTCGGAACTGGCGTCGTTGCCCGTTTAGGATCCTGTCTACATCTCATAATGATTTATATTATATTTGTACAAACAACAGTTAACACGTTCTATGCCGAGAAAAAAAATCGTAGTTTCCTGTCCGGGCCGTGTCGGTCAGTGATGGTTGACATATAGACTTTCAGTTCAAGCCGCGTCAGTATGTGATGTGTAAGTTATTAGTCAGTAAAGCATATAAGCAAAAAAAAAAACAATTTAGTAATTTTATACAGACTTAAAATTTTAATAGGCCTAAAGGGAAACTTCACCGACGGTCGGCACTGACCGCGTTGGCAGAGAACGCGTTAAATATTACATATCATGTCATCTTAAGTAAATAACATAACAAATATAGATATTTACATAGTAAATATCGTAGGCATTAGGATTTTAAACAAAATGTAAGGATTATACGTTATTTTAAGTCTCCCGGTGGTCGCGACCTACGGACGGCCGGGTGGTTGTATCGTCTTTACTGATGTTTCAAGATTTCCTGGGATCCGCACAAGTAACGGGACCACTCGTCAACACGTAGAGGAAAGGTTTCGTTTTGCTTGGAAAAAAGCAACACCAGACCCCCAGTTATCAAATGGGTGATACGTAAGGTCATGCCTCCGTGAAGGTTAAGGAAGTTTATGATAGTTCTGTTGTTGAGACTCTCGAAGCGACGCTGCCGAGGTCCGTGCCGCGTGCTGTCCTAATGCGAATAGATATTAGCATCATTGCGGCGGGGACATGGTCGTAAAATTTGAAACAATGGAAGATGCGTTTTAGAGGTAAAAACAAACAGTTCATTACTCCGTTGCAATTACAAGTGGAGCGTGGAGCGTGGAGCGGGCCCCCGCCGAGCTGGCAGCGCGCGGGGACAAAGGAAGTGGGGCGCACTCGACGCGCCGCCGCACCGCCGCACCGCTCTGCATGTAGAACATTCTAGATGGACCTTTGTCACACATACCTTCACGGAAACAAGGGAGCCTGTAGTAGCATCGTGCCAGTTACTAGTTGCTGCGTAAAAGTGCTACCGGCCCTGGCCGCCACTGCGGATATAAAGTCCGCAGCGCTCCCTCTAATGACAAGACCTCACGGAACCTGAACGCAGGATGTTTTTCCGCAATCATACATACGTTGTCCTAATGAAATTCAGTGTATGAATCGCATAACGCTGATTTACTGGCAATACTTTGCGCGTTCTTAGCTCAAAATATATCTCTGTGACCGCTCGTACAACCGTCAGAGGGAAGCCAACTATATATAAAGTCTCAATGTTTGTTTGTGTGTGGGTGAGCAAACGTTTGGGCCAATACAATAGTGAGAGCCAAGCGGGAGCGGGCCGCGCCACCTCGCCACCTCGAGCTTGCCAGCGGCCGCAGCGCTCCCACCGGCCACGTCGGCGGCAGCTTTACGCGTGCACACGCGCCTGTCGGGACAGATCTAGATTCATGATGTTGATCGGGCTGCAAGCCATAGCGACTCTTACAGCTCATCTGACACCGGGCTCGTGGACCCGGATCCACGGCCTGCGGTTTTAGAAAAACCAAGTGTGCTATGTGGAGTGTAGCCATCCGGCGGCGGATTTTTTCTCCTTGTGTTTGGTTCTTGTGGTTTTTTCCTGGCGATTCTACTCGGTCGTTGAGGCCGGGCGCGGAACCGTTCCCCGACTACCTTCGCCTGTATCGAAATCTCTGGGCGGTGAAGACCGCCCACGAACGCGGGTGTACTTGGTGTACGCGGAATGTGCGTAGCTGTGGCGCCGCGTTCTGAAGTGAGGGCGGCGTTATTTTGAGATTCGAAGCGTGTTAGTAGTGTCCGAAGTGTGTGCGGTGACGTCGGTGCTGTCGGTGACTGTGGGTGTGTGTGTGGTGTGCGGGACCCCTTGGGATGTTGAAATAAGCGCGTGCCGCGGTCTGCGCTTTTTCATCTTGGGATTCGGAGATGTCGCGTAGTTGGTCGCGCTGGCCACCAGAGGGTTAGGGTGAATTGCGGCCTTGGCGAAGTAGGGTTCGGAGCGCTCTCTGAAGTGCTCGTGATCGTTGAGAGTTTAAGGTCGCTGTCGATGTCCACATTGCGCTGGTACCATTCGGCACCGGTCGCGGTGCGGGTGAAACGGTTCTGGAGAACCTGCAGGGGTCTGAGGCGTTCTTCAGACGAATGGGCGAAGACTACGCTGGCGTAAGACATTATAGGTCTTACGCATACCTTGTAGAGGTGAAGCTTGTGCCTGAGAGAGCTTGCTCTTCTTACACAGCAGGGGGTATAGCTTGCCCAGTACTCGGGCCGCTTTGTTTCTCGCCTCGCGAATGTGAGCGACGAAATTGAGTCTGGGGTCGAGTGTGAGTTCCCCCATGGGATAGACTGGCCGAAGAGGGAGATCTGGCCGAGTTTTTGGCCGCGTTTGTTCGCCTTCTTGAGAAGAGTAGATGGCTTACGGTGGGTGAAGTGAATGGTTTCGCTTTTTTCCGGGTTTACGTCGATTCGCCACTACCGGAACCACTCGCCTAGCGGGTGGTCGCGTTCTGTAGCCGATTCGTTATAATACCCAGAGTTCTGCCGGAGTGATATAGAGCGATGTCGTCCGCGAAAAGGGCCATCTTAACGAAGGGGTCTATGGGTATGTCGCTCGTGTAGAGCGATAAGAGTTGCGGGGAGAGGCAAGAGCCTTGAGGGACGCTGACTTTGATCGGCCGGGGCGAAGAGAGAGCGTGCTCGGCGCAAAAACGGAAGGAGTGGTTCGAGAGGTAGTCTCAAATGACGGTGACGAGTCGGTCTGGCACTTTGTGAGTGTAGAGCTTGTATATCAAGCCTTTGTGCCAGACTTTATCGAACGCCTTCGCGACGTCGAATAGGACGGCGCAGATGTCGATTTGTCGCTAGTGCTCAAAACTGGCCAAAATATGCTCGGTCAGTCTGTGCACTTGATGGACGCAAGAGTGGTTACTCCTGAACTGTTCGTCTGTCGGGACAGATCGCGGTGTTCGCCCGCTGAATATAGAACTGCGCACATCTACTGCCTGCCTGCAGGGAAACTAAGTAATGTGAAGGCGTAGTGTATATGCTACAAGTAACCACGGATTTATTTAAAAATTTACTTAAATTCACGCAGTTTTATTTTAATTGACACAAAAAACAAAATTGCGAAAAAAAATACACTTCCCAGCGCCTTCGGACTTGCATATGTTTTTTTTAATCTTCGGCATTACTTGCCGCGTGGGAAACGGCTCGTCTCGTATTGTCTTACACTGGCTCACATTCCCCAACAACAGATTTACAGTGGGTGCAAATAAACAGAATGGAAATAAAGCAACCATCCCGGACCCTCGGATTACAGCGCTCGCGAAGCTCCAACGCGCCTCACACACCCACACCCCTCCGACTAAACCGTCTCGGATATGAAGGCGGGCAGTTTATCGTTCCGTCCAATATCATTTATCGGCGGCCGCCTGCCCCGGCCTGTGCCCGAGCACTGCCAAGGACATGTCCGGGCAAGGCCGGCGGGCAAAGAAAATTTCTTATCAGTAAGAGCATTAGCATTAACATTGCGGAGCAACTTGGGCGTGGGCGTGGATTGAGAGCTCGCGGTCCGACGTTACATTCCACCAAGGTGCACCGGGGGGGCGGGCGCGTCGGACGAATTATATTCCTACAATGTACTGAAACGAATGGCTTATACAGTTGTTCATGGCCGCCCCGCTCGTTTAGCGGATACGGAACCAACGTTGGAGGCTAGGAATTGCGTGACGTAATGCTCAAGGTCAAGCGGGATCTGCCAATTTATATACGAAAACTTGTCTGAATTTTATTACTTTGTTTTATCTCGGCCATCCGGACACCCGGCCATCGCTCGCCGGACAGGTTGCCTATCGGCGTCTAAACGCGAACATTCCGCGATTCCTTCTTTATTATTCTGTTATTCGGTTTAACCGCTGGCTAAACCTCCCAAAATATGTTTAACACGAGTTTCAGCATGTCTCAGAAGACATCACTCCCGAACTGAGACAAAGATTTCGATCGAGTGATTTTCATTTGTGGGCCGGGAGGGAGTCGGGCCCGTACTGCCCCGGCGATTTCTGAAATGATAATCCTAGTTTCACAATGCGATGGGAATATTGCATAATTTATTACAATTTTGTTACGAGACCGTTCACTCGGAGACATGTTTGATTTCAATACTCAAATCACTATGGTTCCACACAAACTGTGCCCGCGCAGTGTGCATATTTGCTGCAATATACGTTGGAGTGTTCTCCGCGCTTCCGCTTGACGCGTCGGAGCTGTGTCCCACTTTAAACAGCTGCTGGTAAATCATGCCTCTCGGGAGGCACTTTGCTTCCCAAAGCGACTATTTCTGCTGTCCCGCACGTTGTTGTTGGGTTGTTGCTGGGATACGGAAACACAGAAAGACGTATATTAAATGAGTACTTCCGTCGCGCCGTGCACGTAGTGACCACCAGCTCCTGTTCATTTCCACACAGATATAAAAGAAAACATTACAATGAAATTGTATGCCCTCACAGAACACAAAAGGCTGGTCCTACTTAAACACAAGGCGCGTTTATAGACTTTCAGTCGTTTGACACTCCCAGCTGCGAGCTGGCTCTGCACCGAGTGGTTCATTCGAGACTTACGAGTGCGCCGCGTTGCGGCGGGACACGAGCGCACCTGTTAAACCTGTCACACGCCTCCTTTTGGTCAGGGGCAAGACCAAATGAGCAGAATACGCAGTACATGTTAATAAAGCCTCCGTGCCTGTGCGTGTATAGGGCAGGGGTGGCGGTGGGTGACCGGGGGTGGGTGCGGTCGGTACCGGGGCGCGTCACGCCGGCGGCGCGCCCGCGCGCTTTATGGCCCTCCCGACCTCTTTACAGTCGGCACGCAAATTTTTCAGCTTTACGTGAATCGCTCTGTTTGATTAATATTCCGTTCGCAAGGAGCGGTAGCGGACAAATTATTTATATAATACCAAAACATAGACAGGAGTACACATGACTAGTTAACACTAATGCGTTGACATCAACATACATCAAACTAGTTCGCGTGCGTGTGCTTGTTTGCTACGTTTCATCAGCACAGCGCCTTTTGTTACTTGAACGACGTCCTTGTCACTTATTTCTTCTTCTTACATCTTTTATGAGCTGCGTCAGCAAACAATCAAAGCTTAACGTTTCTAAATGCCCATAATTTCACAGTTGTTCTCTCCAAGGTGCTGCTTACCGAAATTCAGTCTGCTGCTTAGATCGCAAATAAAATGTTATTAGAATAACATTTATCGATAAGAGATAGACATCCATTTCGAGATGAATGAAGATCAACAGTTTGATTGTCCATACCGGATATAAGCTCTCCAAATTATCTATTTTACACATCGCGTCGAACTGCAACTGATTACTTGTACAAAGTATATACTAACTTAGAATTCACTGCAAAGCTCCGACCCTCACTTATAGCAACTTGTCATTTACGGAGGTGCAACGGCATCTATTTGCAGAGCACACGACCATTACTCGGGACAGCTATTTCGCGGATCCTGTCCAACGCTGGGCTGTCATAAAAACCAAAGCAATGTAGTATGCAGACTGTATATGAGTTCCGGTAGGCGCGGCCTGCTCACCAGTCGCACAGTTACCGGGGGGCTGGAGGGGAGTGGGTCCATACGACGCGTATTGGAATTGCTTCACCTCACCGCGGCTTTTTACGCGCTTCCTCATTCCCGAACGTGCGAATGGTGCGCGTTTACATTTACAAATGTAGTGTGTTGCTTGGTGATTACTTGTGAAGTCTTGTGATATTTATAATTTCTTGTAATATTATGAACATATCAAAAGTATGAGACGAAGAGCCAACTTTCGCTGCGAACCGGTTCGTTGCAGGCACCCCGCGGACGGCGCGCGGGGCTTCCGGTCTCTCCGTTTATTAAGCGCAAAATACCGGCTCGGACCCGGTAAGACGATGTTGAACTCGCTCACCAAATACTATTAACCCCTTAAATTCAAATTGTGATTTAAACAATCAAACACCCTTAGCCGCGCTCTGCTCGTGTTGGCTCGACACTCGACAAACAGTTTTTTGTAGCTGTCGATGCACCCGGAGCCACAAACGAGCACATCAAACGGTCCATTGGAGCACCGTCCATCGGCCCGTGTACTCGGCTCCGGATGGTAAACTGCACCAGACGCCAGTGAAACCGGCGGAAGTTGCGCGCCGTGGCGCTCCCGCCGGTGGGTTTCCGCAGGACGCGGGGCTGGTTGTAATACTTTGCACTCAAAGCCTTTAAACGCTTATGCGAATACACTGTGCATGCGGTCTCGCAGACGGCGGCGGTGTCTCGTGCACAAATTACCGACGGCTTGGCAGAGGGCGGCGGCGCCGTGCAGCAGCAGCAGCCCCGGCGTGCTGCACGGCGCTGGGCTGCAACGGCTGCTTGTTTACGAGCCTCCACTATATCGTGTGGACATCCGAAGCGAACAACTCGGATTAGGTAGTTAAACGTAGATTTATGGAGCAATCACAGGAAGGCAGTGATTATCGTTTATAAGGGTTGTCAAATATCTCCCTTCCGCCTTTTTGTCTTTTGAATTTCGCGGCTATGTACAAAGCGCTACAGAGCTCGTATCTGGCAATACTACACATAATTTGAAAGGTCTTGACATAACCTACAAAACGACGCTATGCATAATTAGTTTGGATATTGCGTTCAACAGTTATAGACGTGTAAACATGTGAGATCACTAACGCCGAAATTCGCGCTATTTTAAAGTTTTCCTTCGTTAAAGGCAAATCCGCTAGAGAAACGTTCCGTGAGATTAATGGTGTTTTGGGGGATGGTACTCTATCACTTCGAACCGCGGAGGAATGGTTTCGACGATTCAGAGCCGGTGAAAACGACACCATGGATAAGCCAGCCGGCGGAAGACCTGTGACGACAAATACCGATCAAATCATGGACTACATCGAGTTAGACCAGCATGTGGCATCTCGTGACATCGCCCAGGAGATGGGAGTTAGTCACCAAACCATTTTAAACCATCCGCAGAAGGCTGGATACAAAAAAAAGCTTGATGTTTGGGTGCCGCATGATTTGACGCAAAAAAACCTTCTGGACCGAATCAACGCCTGCGATATGCTGCTGAAACGGAACGAACTCGACCCATTCTTGAAGCGGATGGTGACTGGCGACCAAATAATGGATCACATACGACAATATCAAGCGAAAACGGTCGTGGTCGAAGGCCGGTGAATCGTCCCAAACAGTGGCCAAGCCGGGATTGACGGCCAGGAAGGTTTTGCTGTGTGTTTGGTGGGATTGGAAGGGAATCATCCACTATGAGCTGCTCCCATATGTCCAGACGCTTAATTCTACCATCTACTGCGAACAACTGGACCGCTTGAAGCAGGCGATCGACCAGAAGCGTCCAGAATTGGCCAACAGGAAGGGTGTAGTGTTCCACCAGGACAACGCCAGACCACACACTTCGTTGATGACTCGTCAGAAGCTACGGGAGCTCGGATGGGAGGTTTTATCGCATCCACCATATAGCCCGGACATAGCGCCAAGTGATTACCACCTGTTCCTGTCCATGGTGAACGCCCTTGGTGGTGTAAAGTTGAACTCAAAAGAGGCTTGTGAAAAGTGGCTGTCCGAGTTCTTCGCAAATAAGGAGGGGGGCTTCTACGAGGGAGGTATTATGAAGTTGCCGTCTAGATGGAAACAGATTATCGAACAAAACGGCGCATATTTGAACTAAATCCGATCACTGTAACACTTTTTATAAAGCATTGAATAAAGAGCAAAAAAGCGGAAGGGAGATATTTGACAACCTTATATTACTGCATAAACCCCTTCACCCACGCTACAAAGTGTCATTTTCAGTAGCTATGTAGGTCCGCTTGTGCTTATATGTTTCATGATTTCTTAAGTCTCCACGGGACGCAGTCGGGGGAGAACGTTGTATCATCATCATCATCGTCATCAGCAAATAGACGTCCACTGCTGATCTGCTGCTCCCCCAAAGATCTCCACATACAGTCAGCATGGCTTTTGGTACCGCGGGGCACTAGACGCGTATAGTATAATATGTGGGTGTTCATTTAGGGGGATTTCGATCATTTCCCAACACGCTGGCCCAATGCGGGTTGGCGGGAGCCAGCGCCTTGTTTATTAACTAGCAGGTTGCACCACGAGCAGGTGATATTGGTTTGGGTTAGTACAGTTAAACAAAAGAAAAATGAATTGCTATTGCACATGCTCACATATCGCGTATGGACAACTACAAGTATCCCCGGCAACTCCCAACAGAACATAGCATCTCCTCGGGACTGCGCCTTC
This sequence comes from Troides aeacus, assembly GCA_033220335.2. NCBI lineage: Eukaryota > Metazoa > Arthropoda > Insecta > Lepidoptera > Papilionidae > Troides > Troides aeacus. The sequence continues at coordinate 212,324 of CM067277.1, read as the reverse complement.
CCCGGCGCATCAGATACAAACGTCATTAATTTCATAAATAGAAGAGGTGGTCAGGGCCGTGGACTGGGCGGCCTGCGCCTGGCTGCGAAGCAAGCCCGTGCACTCAGGCCGCGGACGGGGCGGCCTGCGCCTGGCTGCGAAGCAAGCCCGTGCACTCAGGCCGCGGACGGGGCGGCCTGCGCCTGGCTGCGAAACAAGCCCGTGCACTCACACTCACTCGCACTCACCCAGAGCGGGGCGGAGGGCTGCAACTGCGACGCAAACGCCATTTGGAACGCATCTCCCACCAGCGCGTTCAGCTCCTCCGCCTGAAAGTGATCAAAACAATACATTGATTACAGAATTATACTTGAACAAGAAATTTATTCAAAACAAATAGAATACTTCTTTGATGATCACCTACTACTAACGAAATTGGTTCATTTGACGGGTTGATCGTCTCGCTGCGAGCAGTGACCACGTCAGTTGGAATGCAGCTCTTCTAAGCTGGAAGCCATAAATGTGTAATACTCGTTTGTGCGTTAGCAAGAGCTCTAAACTCTGAACATAAGTAAACGGAATGCGCTACAAACGTTTGAGCGGATACTCGACCGAAAGTGATGCAATTATATATCATACACGTAGTGCCGGCGGCCGGAGCGCGAGCAGCGCTGGTGCTCCGCGGACGGCTGGGAGCCTGTTGCGTTAGAGCTAGTAGGTGGCGAGGAAGTCTCCTCACAAAGTTAATTAAATCAAAGTCGTTACGCCCGCGCGCGAGCCGCGGACCGCACCGCACTACCGGTTGCCGGCTCACGGCTCCCAACTCCCGGCTCCTGGCCCGGGGGTTGGGCACGGCGGAATGCGTCCATCGCAGGTTTAATTCCGGCGGCGCACATTCAATTGTTACGTGACGCGGCCGTTACGTCGCCGCCGGAGGGAGCCGGTTCCGTGCTAACGCCACACGCCTCCGGCCACCCATCCCTCGCCCTTCGCCGTCCGCCTCCCACATTAGGATTAATTAAGACTGACTTATTTCCAGTGGCACCCTTAAATGGTCTGCGGCAAGCAAAAGCTGCGCACCCGACGCCCCCGACGCGCCCGGTGCTCGCACAGGAGAGACCAGGTGACCGATGGTGACGGCGATCTTCTTTTGACCTCACATATTTTTTCGTCCTTCTAGATAAAGAAGTTAACGTAAATAGACGGAACTGTATTTCTATTGTCCTGTACTTTTCAGAGACTATTCAATCATTTCATTATGAGATTATGACTGCTCTGCAAAATAACAGTTCTGTTTAAGTGACCACCTGTAACCTGCACCATGCACCAGCTAAAATTAGCCAATGATCGGAACTGTCTCACTGCACAACTGTGTGGTAGCGGCGCTCGAATCCTTTCGTGTGTAACGTCCAAACGTAATGGCCTTCTGGGTTATTGCTTCCCGTTACAAGCCTGTTGGATGAGTTTCATTTCACTTACCGGCGGCAGGTCTCTGTCGTCACAGGCCGTCTAGGTAAGTACCGCCGCAGCGCCTAATGCAGTCGACAAACAGTGGTATGCAAACGTGTTACGGTTTGAAGGGCGTTGTAGTAGCGTAATTACTGGGGTAACGAGACTGAACATCTTAAGTCACAGGCGACAAGCGCCATGTGATACAGTGTAGACTAATCCTGACTAGCGCTACCATACTTACCATGAGGTGAACGTTGCGCTCGTCACGTCGGTTCACTGAATAAAAAATATATATCTCCACGACGCTCACGTCCACCGCCAGGATGGAAATGCTGCTTTATCTAAAACATAGCAATGTTTGTCATCCCCCTCTCTAATCCCTGGGCTTATGCACTCAATTGTTCACATGTATTGAATTATTGACTTTGTGAACGACCAAAAAAGTCGGAGTTTTTCTAATGTCTGAGAAAATGAAAATCTTTTTACAAAGATCACCGAGCTACGAATGGACGGTACAAATCATTTACCGCACAGTGACTAACTCGGAAACAAAAGTGCAGGAGCAACGGCACCAGCAATGCAGGCGTGTTCACAGTTCAGGTCGCAGCAGGAGTATACGATAGATTCGTAACGAAAGAACACCCTTATGGGGGCAATAACTCTACGTATTCTACCACTACACACCACTACTACTACACGAGGATACACCGCAAGACTCGAGTTGGAGGCAACTGTTGCTCTTCGACGATTGAATCCACGAGACCCGGTTCGACCGCGCTCGTCCCGGCTCCGCGCTGCGTACTCACTGGACACGGACGACACGGACGACACGGAGCGCCGGCGGTGTAACAACTAAAAATCTCTTTTGCAACCCATCGTGCGGATTTATTCAATATTCAATTGCTTTATACGGAAATATATTTTAAGGTAGTGGGGTCTACCTGGACGTTCTCCGACAAGAACTGGCTACGAGCAACATTGGGGCTGTTCTGTCGCACGACCGAGTTATTTCATTCAAGTTGGAGATCTGGAACTGAAACCAGAATAATATCTGCAAGGGCAAACCATCATTTGATAACACGCGCGAGCACCCGCGCCATGCGGACAGGCAGAGCGCACGTGCGAGCCCACGTTAAGTTTGAACATTTCAAGTAACTCCAGTGTGGCCTACCCTCTGCAGTCCTCCGGAGCCTGCCGCAGTAACCGGTTCGCAAATCCGGCCGCCGCCGCGCATGCGCATGCGCCGGCCCGTAGCACTGCTCCAATATTACTTACATCCTCATTTCTAAAGAGACTCGCCGCAAGGGCAAGTTGACGTTGTATAGTTGTTTATATCATTTGTTATTAAAAACATTAATTTTAATTGTAATGTCAAAATGTGTATGAACACTCGCAGTCGGGCAGTCGGGCAGCCGGGCAGCTGGGCAGCCGGGCAGCCGGGCAGCCGGGTTTTTGTTTTAGCCAGAGTGCAGAGCGGCACCGGTACGTTCCGTAGGGGATCCCGGAGCCCCTCCTAATGCACTGAAGGAGACCACTGAGAGGGTTTTAGTGGGTAGAAGCCCCACGTAACCTTATCTTCTCCCCAGAAGCAAGATATCTTTTAAGAAAATTTACCCCGAGAGAGAGAGAAAAAAAAAAGAAAAAAAAAGGCGGACAGGCGGGCTGCAACCCTGCGTGATGTAGTGATTAACGTCCTGGCTGGGGGATGTGGTTTGTTCGCTTTGAAGCCTGCACGAAGGCCTGTGCAGCGCGCCGCGGTCGACGCGGGCGGTGTCGGTACGGGCCATCCTTTCAATTACATTTTACCGGAACCTCGGGCCGGGCGGCGCGCGGAGTGGACCGGAGCGAAGGGCTTTCGATTCAAAACAATACAAAAATAACGGGAGTGCAGCCGCTAGCTGGCTGCGTCGCTGTAGACATTGTAAATTTAGTGCCGATGCACGGAGCCTGCAACAACGCGCTCTTTGTGTACGACGTTATATTGTAGCAACGGAAACTGGGCATTGAACATCTCAATGAAATCAATACAAATGTAATTGTTTTAAACAAATAGTTTCCCGTTTATGCGGCGGAAGTGTTAACATATGGACATTGTTATCGTTTCATTGAGGAGCCGTGTGCGCGCGGGCGCAGCCGCCCCGCCGCTGCGCCGCAGCCGCCCGACCCCGCTCGACTCTGATCGACCCGGCGCGGCCCCGCACGGCCCTGCTCTACTGGCCGCTAGCTTAACGAGGGTGATCGATTATATAAACAAAACATTTATTAGAAAACACCGTTATTTTGAATCGAACAACGCAACACTCCCGACACCGACTTAGAAATCTCTGAGAGCACTGAAACATTAACTTCTTAAACATTTATCTTGGGATACACAGGACAACCATAGGACACTATAGTGTCGTGCGCGCGGCGCGCCCGTGTCGCGTGCAAACCGCGGTCGCGCCGCGCGCACCGCGCACCGCACGCACCGCGCTGCGACCGCGTTACGGACAGTATACCGACAATGCTACCGGCGCACCCGCCAGACCCGCGGCGACCAGCAACTAACAAGTTCGGCGCACCAACTGTCCAACTGTCCAACTGTCCAACTGTCAGCTTTAACGTTTTACTGATACGATATCATTTGACGCAACAGGCGGCGCCGCGCACCGCGAGCGGGCACTAGCTTGTCCTGCACTTGATATCGCACGAGTGAACATGGCCCATGTTTATTCTACTTGGACAAAATTAATACAATTTATGTATAATAAGCGGCGTTGAGAAGAGACATAATGACCACTCGGACTGCGGTCGAATTCACCAACGGGTAGTTGCAGTGAAGCAGCAGCACCACCACCACCACCACCACCACCACCACCCCCACACCTCACGCAAAGCATCAAGTTCGCGAGTTAATAAACGCCAGTTGTATTGATAATTAACACGCCCCCCGCTGGGCTCGCCGGCGGCGGGGGGCGGCACTCTCCCTCTCCTTTTCCGTCCCCGTCACCACCGCGTTCTTTAAGGTTTTACGAGATGTTTACATCAAACATGTAAACAAATGGGCGTCTGCAGCTCGTAGTATCAATTAATGAGTGCGCCCGGTGGCGGGTCCCGGCCGGACGCCGGACGCCGGACGGATGTATACAACGCAATAAAAACTATTTTTACGCGGGTCGCGCTTTGATCCCGGTTCGAGACTGGCCGCTTTATTGATACCTTCCTTCCACTTACAATAAACTAAGATATTTCCGGCGCGTGCGTTTGCTTGGTGTCCCCGCGGCGGCCCCGCGGCGGCCCCGGGGCGGCACCCGCGCACGACTCGTTTCGAAAGTCACCGTTCAATTTTACCAGAACGAGTAAAACAAATCTGAGCGCCTCACCTGATCTCAATTATTTTTGATTTAAAATGCTCGTCACCGTCACCCCACGCGACGGACGTCGTCCCCCGCCGCACGACCCGCCCCCGCCCCGCCCCGCCGCACGCACATTGACACACGGTAACATTTCGGAAACATCTGATTCTACACATCCGCGGTTGTCAGCCGAAAGCGGCAAATGAGCAAGCCCCGAGCGGCATCTCGTTCACGGTAACGGAACGCGTAGATACGACGAGGCAGATATAAGCGGCCACATTCCGTTGGGGGCCGATTGACTAATTAAACCCATTAGCCAAGCTGCACTCGCTCGTCGCACTCCGTCCGCTGCACCGCTGCACCGCTGCACCGCTGCACCGCTGCACTCGCACACTCCGGGTAATCACTGGCCCCCATTAAATACTTATGTCGCATCACGTTCAGCATCAGGCGCGGCTTCTAACACTTTACTCTCCGCGAAAGTGTTTTTAAAAGTAAAAAATAGTTTTATTTGACTTATGGGGTACGCGCCTTTCGTATTCACGGACTTTGGGGACGGTACCAGCCCTGGAATCGACGCTAATGTTTGTGAAACCAGTAAAGGGTACGCACTGTACAGTTCAATAGAAAATTTATAAAAGTATGTAATTTTCGTTATAGCTGCTGAACGAGCCGAGTAAATGTGTTTGTTAGTATTCAGCAGCGTTGCAGCGTTGCAGCGTTGCAGCGGCGGCGCGCTGCGGCGGGAGTGGCCGCGCCGAGCGGGTTGCGTTTGAAACGTTTTAAGAGAGCTTTTAGCGGTTCACTAGCTGGTAGGTGGAGTGGAGAGACTCCTCACTCACAGCCAGCTCAGCGGCCGGGGGAGAGGCCCGAGTGCGGCGCGCCGCTGCACTTTGCGCTCGATCCGCACTTTGGAACAAAGGGGGACGGGCTCCAAGCGGCGCGACGAGCGGCTCGGCGAACGGGAACTACGCGCAGATGAAATGGATCTGCTTAGGATCAAATTAGACGTCTGGAGATATTCGATATTTGACGGTATGCGTGCTACTTAAAAGTCTATAAATAATTAAAAGGTACAGAATTATAATGATATACACATAAATCCATCATCCCTCATATGTTACGACTGTTACCGTGGCGCAGCGGCTAATCGGCGGGCGGCTAAAGGGCGGCTAAAGGGCGGCTGAAAGTCCTTCGTTCGACACCGAAGCCGCGCACGGTACGGCGTTTGGCGGTGAAAGGGTTCCCGCGAGCGTGCCAGCGCGCTGTCACGGCCGCGCGCTGTCACGGCCGCGCGCGGGAAGCGATGCGCGCACCAGTTTAAGTAAGTGGAGCTATAAACAATGACACGGACTAAGTTGTACACGGGATAATGTTGTGTTGGATTAATTATTTAAGTCAGAAGTTGGTTACTTTGGTTGGGTCACATTAAATCTTTTTTTCTCTCAATAGGTTGTGTGCAAGGCCGCGGGCGCACCCGGTGGGGGATGCGACACCTCGCTGTGTACAGTGCGTTCGTTAAAATATTTGAAATTAATTAAAAAAAGAAAAGAGTTTCATAATGTATACGATCATAACATAGTTGCGCAATAGTGACGTAAAATTAATAATTTAATTGAATTCGTGCCGTGCACGATCAGGCGGCGTCCGACCGGTTATCGGAATACATTACGCAGCACTCCGCAGCATCCCGCAGCACTCCGCAGCATCCCGCAGCATCCCGCAGCATCCCGCAGCACCACCCCGCGCACAGTCCGGCGCAAATTGAAAAAAATTATGTTTACCTAAACTATTTGTCAACTATCATACAGTACTAGTAGATTTGTTCTTTTAAAAATAATCATTTGAAACGCTTCTATAAACTAAAGCCTTAGCAATAGATTTTAATTACCTTATACCTACTTTTTATAATTAATATACCTAGGACATTACTAAATAATTAATTGATCTGATTCGATCCATCATACATTATAGCAACACCATAATCATCTAGCAAATCCGATTATTTAATAAGCAGTTTGTACGACAACAGCGCGCGGTACACAACAACCGAAGGCGCGCAATTAAATATCAATTAATATATTGCATTGGCTCTAACTAACTCACACATCACATAAAAAATTAAGAATAGAAAAAATAGTCTCTGATTACGTCAGAGGTACACGGAATAGTGTAGTAACTACACTACACTACTCAGGAAAAAAAAAGCTTTAGCAAATGAATACTTCATTTGAATCTACGAAACTAACTGTGTGCGCGGGGCGGACGCGCGCACCGCTGCACCGCTGCGCCGCTGCACCGCCGCACCGCCGCACCGCCCTGGCGCGCTCGGACTATTTCTTACTTTGAATAATAATAAAAAAATCACGTTTTGTTATTCCATTGTAAGATTAGTAGCTCGCTGGCCTAATGGATAGAGCGTGCGGCTTTCATTCCGAAGGTCGCGGGTTCGAACCTCGGCATGTACCGATGACTTAATTAAGTTATGTACATTTCTAAACTTTAGTTACAGCAGCGAGATACAAACGGTGAAGGAAAACATCGCGAGGTAACCCGCATACTAAAATCATCTTTGTGTGTGTGCGTGCGGTGGCCCCAATAATGTGGCAATAGGCTCGCCCCCTCTTTATTCACCTCTGCCTACTCCTACTGGGAAAAAGGCGAGATAATATAAAAAAAAAAAATTGTGAGATTACAACTCAAAACAACTGAATCAGATAGTTCTTTCAAACGATGCAGACTGATCCTGTGCGGTAACCATCTATTATCATTTATGGGACGGTGCCCCGGATACAGGACTATTAACAAAAATTAATCTACATGTTAGATAGCAAACGGTCACAGGTCGTGCTAACGAAAACGGAAGTAATGCTCATGCAGTGGAGGATGGGCAATTTCAGAGTATTTAAAATTGGGTAAGTTGTATTTGTAATTTGTATTTTGGTGACTTGTTGAGTTGCTCCCGGCGGGCGGCCGAGCGCCGTGCCCGCGGGCCGGGCGGGCCGCGCGGGCGGGCTCATACTTGTAGTGAAGGTAACGTTGTCAGTTGCACTGCAGTTAAACGGATCTAAAAAAAGGAGAAAGTACGAACAAAACGATTTTGCATTTTCATTAAAATGCCGTGCGCTTGCGCCGCTCGCACACACGCGCACGCACACACGCGCAGTCTCTGCGTGCACACGGCCTGCGTCGAGCGGGCGCGGCGCGGCGCGGCGCTGTTGCCCGTCTCGCTCGCGCCGGCCGGGCCTGCGCCGGTGCATGGACCCGGCCCCGCTGTAGCAACCCACACGGTTGCTACGGATAAGTGATTAGTGGCTCTGCCGTAAGGTTGCACCGTTCTCGTTTTCGCATCTCCAACTGACGCCGATGCCTTCAAAGAAATCATATGCTGAGTGTGCAACATTGTGTGTGCGTGTCTTTATTCTTGGGAAGTCAAAAAGTATAACAAAATTAATATATACTTATGTAACAATGATAATAAAGGGTTATCGGTTTACCGGATCCAGCGGCCTCTTGTTACAGTTGCTTAAGAATAACAGTGAAATGTTTTAGGAAGATCGCAATACAGCAGCAGCAGCTTGTCTGCTGGACAGCAGCAGTAACCGCGCGCGAGGTACATAAACATGGTGTAGTGGTTAAATGAGCGTTTTGAAATTTAGGGAAAATTTTATTGTTAATTATTAAGAACTGAAGAAATATCAGTAAAGCAGAAAAATAATAGCAACCTTCATTTCATTAAGCGGTATCCAGGCGTTGCAGGCGTTGCAGGACATATTCGCAAGCGCTGCAAGGACTGTTACAGGAAATTGTCAGAACGCGTGGAACCGTTCAGCCGCAGAAGAGCCAAGTGCGTTAGGACCAGTCGGCATGGTGTACACAATGCTCCGGAGAAATTTACTAAAACAAATAGTTCAGTTCTACTAATATATGTCAATAAATTTTTCTGTTACAATAATCACCTTTTCATTAGATTGATACCGGTGTGCACCGCCGGTGTGCACCGCCGGTGGTTCATTCCGTCGTGAACGTGTTAAGTGACACGTGATGGAGTACTTAGATGGAACCGAAGTAAAGCGCACAGAATTATGTGCATATATATATATATTTGTGAAGCGACATCGGAAAGCGCGCATCGGCTGCGACCGCGCCACTGATCGTAACTACAAATATTTTTATAAATATTGATCAGTCGGAACGGTCCTTTTTGCTACCCTATAATGACCTTACACTTGACCTTAATGTCAAGTATTTTAAGTGGAAACTAGCCTCGCTGGATGTCCGCCTGGAACCCTGGCACCGAATTGTAGAAGTATATCATACGTATACTCGTACAATTCGGTGCCTGTGCTCCCCCACCACGGATATATTATATTTTGATCGTTACTATAAATCGGAAGAAACTCTTATTTCATTATTATTTTCGCACTTAATAAGACGTAATTTGTAACGCAACTTTTGAAAACTTTAGTACATTTCGAACTAAGCTGTTGCAAGTAATTAGAAGGATATACACCGATAACACGACCAGGTAAGTGATCGGCATGCGTCCTGCTGCGGAATTCACACATCCGCAGCAGCGGCGGCCCGGCTGAGGGCCGCACTCGTGTAGTACTGACAAAAGGAGGGTAATTAAAGGACACCAGGTAGGCACTGATGATTGAACAAAAAACCACCCGACAAACAAAGCCAACTTGGTGTTGTTGTATTGAAAGACAACAGAAATTAATAAATGGTAATCTTTAAAGAGAGTACTTTACCTCAACAGAACATTATACAGACATTGTATTAAATAATACAAATGTCCTCCACGTATCACAGGATTCAGTAAATGGAAAACCGCGAGCAGAGCTTTGTGCCGCCCGCGGCCGGAGCTTGAACTTACGTACCGGGGAAAGCTCCCTCGATCCGTTGAGTGGGCTCGGCGGCCAGCGCCGCGCCTTACTGCACTGGCAATTACTTCTCCAACTTTATGCACCAAGAATATTAATAAATCACCACAAGCACCGCACAGTTGCACACCGCACACCCGGCACAGGCTGCACACACACACTACCGCGCGCACCGGCGGCGCACGAGCGACTGGACGCGCCGGAGGAACCCGTTCCGAGTGCCGCCGGCGCAGCGCCCGCGCGCCCCCTTTGCCTCGCCTCTCCGCACTCCGCACGTCGCACGCGGCACGCGGCGCACGGCACGGGCGGCGGCGGGAGCGGGCGCGGCGGCGGGCGCACCTGCGCCGCGTGTTGCGCACTTTTTATTTTTGCTTTTGTGAGGCGACGAACTTTCCGCGCGCACCGGTCGGTTGATGACCCCCGCGCGCGCGCCATTTAACGCGAACCTCCGCGGCGGCCTCGCGAACATTTACATTCAATAACTATCGCATACCAAACGCACGCGCCCCGCGCCCCGCGCCCCGGGCCGCACTCTACCGTCACACCCCGCCCCGGCCCAGCCTAGCCAAGCGCTCAACACAAGTATTCATATTCGATTACACTAAAAGACAACGGAATGAGAAGAGAAAAGAAGAAAACACCGTATGGGACTAGAGGCGCGGGCAACTGGTTCACCGGGGCCGAGCGCTCAGCGAGCAGCGCGGGCGCCGCGCCGGCGGGGGCGGCCGCGGGGCGCGCTGCACGCGGAATGCGGGCCCGCCCGCGCGCGCGCGCGCATTCCGCGGGGTGAGCGCGCGGGCGGCGCACGCGGTGCGCGACGCACTCGTCGGTGGCGAGGCATAATGTTGTACTCCTCATGTCAGCAGCGCAACGATCACCTCACCAAGAGTTGTGGGCCACCCCCGGGGTATGTCACAAACGGTAAACTTTACTTAACTATATTATTTTTGTTAGAATAAGATTGTTTATTATTTAGAGATATAATATTTTTTACAGGTAGACCTAACAAGGTCAGCTATAACACATTGCCAGATTGTTCAGGGTGCGGAGGGATTTCCCGGTGCGACCCCGTGTTGCGGTCCGGTACGCGGACGCCACTCGAGGACATCACTGCCCCAGCGGCCGTCGGTCCTTCGAGCAATGTGCCCTGCCCGCTGCTACATAAGTCTAGCAATTTTTTGGGCTATGTCGGTGACCTTAGTTCTTCTGCGGATCTCCGCACACCGAAGACATTGCGGTGCCTGAGACAAAAAGATGCTGCGTAGCTTCCCAAACGCTGCCCACTCGAGTTGGATTCGTCGATTGACCTTTTTCTGGAAGTTGGACTTACCTAGCTGGACTGTTTGTCTCAGGTAAACGTATTCGTCGGCAACCTCCAAAGTAGAGCCCTCGACCATTATTGGCGTGGGTACAATATGGGCATTAGACATAATTTTTATCTTCTCCATATACATTTTAGGACCCGTGCGGCGAGACATCACAAATGTCTACGAGCATTTTGCCAAGGTCTTCCATGGCCTCAGCCGTAACCAATATGTCATCAGCGAAACGAAGGTGGGACATGTACTCGTCGTTTATGTTGATGTACCCTCTCCAGTGCAAAAGCTTGAAGATGTCTTCCAGAGAGACAGACGGGCTGCAGCGAACAGCTTTGGCGACAGAACATCACGCTGTCTGACACCTCGCTGCAAGTGGATACGTCTCGAGCGCTAGTCTTGGAGGCGGACTGACATAGTGGTGCGCTGAAACGACTGTAGCACAGTTCATGTTTTGATAAAATCGAAGGCTTTTTCTTAGTCCACAAACTGAAAGCTACTAATGGGGAACAATTAATTAACAGAAGTCAGAATGCATCACCTGATGTGCCTCTGCGGCGGGCGGCGCCATGTGATCACTGCGAGTGGCGCCGTGATGTGGCGAGCAGAACAAACAATGTTCCAGCGCAACATTCTGCTCGTGTTATCGCCTTGACGTTTAAATACTACTGCGTGGAATAAAACATGCACCGTTAAAGCAGTTGTTCACTCCGCTCTAAATACTCTAAAGATATTTTAATACTTCAAAGTTGTGTCAGCGAGCCACACTAAATGGCAAGCTATTCAGGTGCCCGCCGGTGCCCGCCGGTGCCCGCCGGTGCCCGCCCTGACAAGAGTGCGGGTTGCCATCGATCGCGACAAGCTCTCTGCTACAGAACGAGGTCCGAGCACGCGACCACACCTCGCCTACTCAATGTTCGCACGACAAAGCGCGCTGGTTAATGTATTGACAAAACACCGGTCTACGCGCGGCTCACCTGCAGCGCAGCAGTCCCGGACGCAGACACCTGTTGATACCAACTTTGTGGGCCCCCACTCCCCTCTATAATTATTCTCGGTGACTCTCGGTTACGCTTATATTATTTATAGCATTTCTTTGATTTCGGATCGGCCGCGCCGCGGTACTTTCAGCGCTAAATTACTCTTCCTTTCTCCTCCTTTTTTACAGCAGCTCCACGGCTGTACCACCAATGAATCAATTTAAAAGTTGTTCACACGGCCACGCGGCGTTCTAACGTCTGGTCCAGCCCTAATCTCTTAATCTCGTAAAGCCGCTTGGCCGCTGCGCGCCTGCCTTGGTGCATTGGATGCAGCGGAGATTGCCCCACTGCAGACGCGTCCGCTGCGACTTGTGTCACAGCAACGGGTGCCCCGAGTGCAGCTTCAGATGATCCGAGGTTCCAACTCCGCACCCGACTGACCCGCTGACAACCTGCCTGCGGGAGCGCTCCTCACACTCGAACACACAAACCGGATGCGCTGAACAGCAACCACGGGGTTTGGGATTTTGCCTTTTGTTTAATCTGCATTGAGACAGAAAGTAACGTCTGCCGTAAGTTTAAGAATCCCGCCCCGCGAAGCGCAACATTTGTTCAAAGCATTTGTTATTGACATGGCAGTAGTAGCTGCCCGCGCAAATTGTATCTTCGTTGGAAGTGAAACACTTACTGCATTACTCCTCCGAGGACAAGAGAGGGCCGGCACTTACGGAAGTTTACGCGCAGCAGTTGCGAGTGCAGCGCGGGTGCAGCGCGGGTGCAGCGCGGGTGCAGCGCGGGTGTAGCTTACACAGAGTCCGGGACACCGGAATCAGCATTTCGTTCTTATTAAACAGAAATTCTTTTTTTTTATTGTAGGTAATTTTCTCTCTGATGTAATAATTCGGAGACTTAGTTTACAATTACCTTTATTTACAATTAGTCGTGAATGTCCATTTCATTAATTCGCACCCTGCTGCCGATATTTCTGTAGTGCTTTAGAAATTCCTTTGAATTAGTAACGTTTTCTATAAATTTTAAAAAATTTTTTAAGACATTAATATAAATAAATATATATCTATATAAGTACTTGTTCAGTATAGGGTAGCATAAACAATATTTTATTTGGAACGCGCACCGGCGGGTATCTAGAGATGCCCTCTCGATAGTGCGAGAGGAGTTAGGAGGCCGACCGGACACGCAGCGGTCGCTGAGCGCCCGCGCCCGCGCCCGCGCCCGCGCCCGCGCCCGCGCCCGCGCCCGCGCCCGCGCCCGCGCCCGCGCCCGCGCCCGCGCCCGCGCCCGGTGCCGCGGTAATTAGTGTTCACCGCGCACTGTGCACGCTATACGCAACACGGGGGCGCGCCGCCCCAGCCGCGATCACCTCCGACTGCACCGATTAAAACGAGACGTGACAGCTGCTCCTCCACGAGCAGGCAATGTCGCGTACCCCGCATCACTCCCACACCGCCCCCACGTCGCCCCCACGTCGCCCCACGTCGCCCCCACATCGCCCGATCCAATCGTTGTAACGTTTTCACACACTTTTTATGTGAGAGGAGAAAATTGAATTGTTTACACGGACCGTACCTCATGTGTTAGTTCATTCGACTAAGCGATGAGAACAACAGATCGGACACCGAAACGTGACTGATGCGCCAGCCCACAATTATACGACCATAATTAAGACAATAATTTGTCCACATGTACCACACGAACAATACTAGACTTCCGGACGCAACACAGCTACGTGCACGCGCGCGCACTGCGTTAATGACGGAAGCCGACGCTGCATCGGTATACGAACAAACAGCTGATAGCAAGCTTTTGAAGCGTCTGGAATATAACCGACCGGACAAGCTCCACACCCACACCTACTTCATGCAAGGCGATCACTGCAATCCTATTTTCTTTAACACCCCCACCCCTTTCCATATTGTAATTTGAAAATGAACACGAAAAAATATGTAAAATGGCGCAAAATTGAAACAAGTTTTTAAAATAATACACTCGTTCCAAATTCAAAATAATTGAAAAGTTGAAAGAAAAATAAAAGTTTCAATGTTTATGGCCAGACATAAGTATGTATCGTAAGGCAAGCTGTCCGAGCTGGGCACATAGCGTGTAGGTGCGTGCGTGTGTGCGTGTGTGCGTGTGTGCGTGTGGTGGTATACAGTAGAATGTTTGTGTGTATGAGAGTGTTCACCTGTTCGGGCGTGTCCGTCTCGAAGGCGTGGCAGTAGTGCGCGGGCGGGTCGCGCCGCGGCTCGCGCGCGACGAACGCGAACAGCGCGCGCGCCGGCTCACACGTCGCGTGCGAGATGCGGCGCAGCGCGTGCGACGCGCGCACCGCCTGCGCGGGCGCGGACGGCGATACGAAACATACATTCATTACAATGACTACAAAGTGTGCTTACATCTAGGCTGTGTGGGGACATGCGTGTGCACCTGCACCGCGGACGCCCGCCCCGCGCGCACCGCTCCTGGTTCGGTGCCCGGGTGAGGGTTTCGGGGCATTGTCGCTCTGGCTGCGACGAACGTCAAGGTCCAAGTAAAGTGTTATTATAATAATTTATTAAGAAACAAAGTTGAAGTAGTAAAGGCCCCCAAAAGTAATTCTAGGTCAAATTACAGTCCCTGTTCATGTAACCACTGGCTGTGGAATGTTCCGAGCTCGAGCCCATCACCTTCCAGACCTGGGCTGATGCTGTGCCCGCCGCTTCCCGAGACTAACCCGACCCGAGGACATTTCAAACAGAAATGAACTCGCCCGCGGCAAAAGCCGAGCTGGGGCCGCGCAGGCACCGCACGCGCCGGATCATCTTCGCCCGTCTCCTCGGCAGCTATTTGTTGTCTTTGGTCCATTTTATCGTCAAATATTCAATGGATACTCGTAACAATCCGCCGAGTCAGCCTGAGCGCGCTGCGATGTTGTAAAACATTGTCTACTCTCCTACTGTAATCAAATATTAGAAAATTGTGAATGGGTGCGTCTGACACTGACCTGGTTGTCGGGGTCGCATATCTTCACGCCGGTGACTGCAACCACCACCAGCACCGGTACTGCACACCCGCTCTCCTGCTGACACCACACAAAATTGATCTTTACGTCGTACAGTTCACGAACAGCTACCGGCGCAACGCGTCCATACAATCAGCGTACTTCTGGTGTTGTCAGGTTTTATCAAAATAATACAGACACAGGTTTTAGAACCGCGGTGTCACTAAACACCAGAACAAAGATATCTTAAACGTCACCAGTTTTTTAGCGTCTATGTGCCCCCATTATCTGTAACAAATTGTAAAACTTTATGTTCTTTTACGTGTACGCTACTTTAAATGAAATGAACGCGACCAAACAATATACTATACTAGCACACAACGGTGCAATCAGCACCAGCGCGATGTCCCTGCACAGGAGCGGCGCTCCCGCAGATATTACGCTTTTTTAATCCGCCGGAAGCAGCCGAGCGAGTCGCGGAGACCAGACAGGTAGTAATAAATTAGGGTTCAGACAAAGGGAGTCGCGCTGGAGTCCCGCCTGGTGACGCGACGCGCCCCGCCCGTGTTCAATCATCCCACCGCCGGGCTGTCGATGTGCGGATGTGCGGATGTGCTACCGACTCCGCGCCGGACACCGGCCGCCGCACTCCCCTAATGAGTCTGCGGCACGGGGGTGCGGGCGAGCGAGGCGTTCCTTTTGTTTCCGGGTCCCCGGCGGCATGCATTCAACTTTCAGACTTCACCGTTGTGCTCTCGAGTGCGCGTGCCGGTCGCGCGCCGGTCGCGTGCCGGTCGCGTGCCGGTCGCGTGCCGGTCGCGTATGGAAGGTGATCTCGGGCACGGATACTCCTGCGAAACGTCGACGGGCCGTGGATTTAACCGATGGCCTGCGTCCGTTTGCGAAATAACTACCGCGTCCGATTGAAGTTCCTTTGGCCGGCCAAACGACTAGTGAATAATAAAACATCAGAGAAGAGAGTAATTCTTACGTCTAAATGTTTCACACGCTGCGTCCGTTCAGAATCACCTGAAACGTTACGTACCAAACCATTATGCTAATTTGAATTTGAATGCTAATATGAAACTATTGACACAAGTATTTCAATTTAAAGCAAACTCTTGTTTCTTTCGAAATAATTAGTGTGCAGTAATGAGCAGTTAGTGAGCGTTAGCGACTCCTAGAAAATTATAAAGAAATATAATAATTCATTGGACGGAGATCCGGAATATTTTTTGGTGTTATAAAGCACAACAGTGGGCCCTCTATTGCAGGACGGGCACGGAGGGCCCGGAGGCCCGCAACGCCTCTCATTACACGTTTTAATTAAAAAGCCGAGATCTATCCGCATCCGGCGCCCTGCTCCTGCCCAAAACCGTAGCGCCTTACCGACACCAAGCAACCCCTTTAATTCATTTCCGGTTATGCCTCCGATGCACACCATACCTTAGGATGTTAAAACAAGGAGCGGTGCGATGTGAACCGTACTCGCTGGCAGTCTGAGCGCGGACGAGCTGATGAAAAGTGAGCCGCGAGCCAACTTATGCAACTTAGGCGAAACCGCGCCCCGCGACCGCTGCTCCTCCATTCATGCCCTTCCGGTGTTGCGCAGAGCGACAAGTCAGATATTTTTAACCCAGGGTGCAAAAAAGGAGTTCTACTTGTAAATGATTTTTATCTCAGCGAAAATTGTTTTAAAAAATACATGTTTAGTTTTGCAAAAATACAAATTATTTGTTGAAACAGCGGGCCCGCCCGCGGCGCTCCGCGAGCCCCCGCGCCGTGCGACTGAAACATCCGCACTGACCACTCCAAAGCATCACTGAGAGCAGCACCGAGAGTAGTACCGAGAGCAGCAGAGCAGAGACTGCTCGTACACGCAACCAGTTCATGCGTACGCTTGTGGGAGGAGCAGGGACTGGTGAGAAATAATTCGCCGCGTCCCGGGCCTCTCGACAGTTGATGTTAGTCGCATCTTGCACCCGTCAATTCCAGGGATACAGGGATGGTTTACCCGTTAATAATAAATCCGGGTTTCGGGCTCAACAATCCCCGAACCGGAAGGAGGGACCGCGCGCGTGTTGCCGCGGTACGCCGGGGAGAGTCGGAAGCTGGAGGGTGGGAAGAATCGCTTCACGACGTCGTATACAATCCGTTTTCTACAATTCCGGTTGAATTATAAATGAACATTCAATTGTACGCGCGCTTGATGTTTCCGTTCGCTGACAACCGCGCCGGGCCGCAGGGGATGATGGGTTCCGATAATATTTCATTTTATTTGTCTCGTATAGGTCGCGGCGAGCTGGCGGCGAGCTGGCGGCGGGCTGGCGGCGACCGAGCGCGTGAAACAATACCAAACAAAGCCATTTCGTAATGGCTCGATTTGGTATTCACCCAAATGTCAGTGCCTTATGTGCAGAGCATGCAAACGAAGGTTTTGTCTTCAGTCGAATTAAATAGTAATTTAGGTGCAGGTGCGCGCTGCTCCCGCGGCGGGCGCGGTGACGCGGCTGAGCGCGGGTGAGCGCGGCTGAGCGCGGATGAGCGCGGCTGAGCGCGGGTGAGCGCGGCTGAGCGCGGGTGAGCGCGGCTGAGCGCGGGTGAGCGCGGCTGAGCGCGGGTGAGCGCGGCTGAGCGCGGGTGAGCGCGGCTGAGCGCGGATGAGCGCGGCTGAGCGCGGGTGAGCGCGGCTGAGCGCGGGTGAGCGCGGCTGAGCGCGGGTGAGCGCGGCTGAGCGCGGGTGAGCGCGGCTGAGCGCGAGTGAGCGCGGCTGAGCGCGGGTGAGCGCGGGTGAGCGCGGGTGAGCGCGGGAGAGCGCGGGTGAGCGCGGGTCGGATCTGCGGGTCACTGTACGGTGCGCCCGTATGGGTGGATAGGTGCGAGACCGCCAGGAACGGGCCCATGTTGAAGAGGGCCCAACGTATCCTGGCGGTCCGAGCCTGTCGGGCGTACCGTACGGTGTCCTGGACAGCGGGTACGCTTCTCGCGGGCGATGCGCCTTGGCATCTACAGGCGCAGTCGCTCGCGGAAGTGTACCTCTTCCTGCGGGATGCCGGAGAGCGTCGGCCGGACCCGGCCACGGTCCGCCGGATCAGGCGCGTTGCCCATGACGCCCTGATCCGGCGGTGGGAGACGGAGTTAGGTAACCCTGCCGCCGGCCGGGACACGGTGGAGGCCATCAGGCCCCACCTGTCCCGGTGGATGAGCCGGCGGTACGGGGCCTTGACGTTCCACCTGGTGCAGGTGCTGACAGGCCATGGATGTTTCGGCAAGTACCTGCACCAGGTGGCTCGTAGAGAGATGACGCAGGAATGCGTCGAGTGTGGTGCGCGGATTGACACAGCGCACCACACTCTGGCGGAGTGCCCGGCATGGGGGCCGCAACGCCACGCCCTCGTCGCGCAAGTCGGCAGTGACCTCTCGCTGCCGACTGTAATCGATCGTATGTTGAGCAGCGAGAGGTCTTGGAGGGCGGTGGCCTCCTTCTGCGGCGCAGTGATGCGTCAGAAGGAGGCCGCCGAGCGCACGAGGGAGGCCGACGCCGCTGCCGCACCTTGCAGGCGGCGGCGGGCCGGCGGGAGAGCGCGGCGGCAGAACCACGCCGTCCGCTTCCTCCCGCCGTGAGCGATAGGCCCCTAGCTGGGCACGGTGTGAGGGGGCGTTCGGGCCGTTGGGCGTGGCCCTTTGGGCCTTTTGTCGTGTTTCCCCTGGGGGTGCGTCCCCCGGGGGAGTCTTGGTTTTTGTCCCCCCCTCCCACTTCGACGAGGGGGGGGAGTCTGGAGGGAGGAGGCCGCCGCCCAATTCCTTCACGGGAGGGCGGCGGCCGGGCATGCGCTCCGTCGTGGGCGCGCGCGGTCATCTGTGGGGTCGGGGGGCCCCAACGTGCCGGTCCCGCGAGGGGCCGGTACGGGACGGCAGGTGGGTGCCTTTGCTCCCCGCGGGCACCCACCAAGAGAAGTTTTATACGCGGAGGCGCCCGGAGAGTTGCTTGGCTGAAACCCGGGCGTCTCCAGTATGCGTATTGCGGGACAAGCGGTGGTGGTTTTAGTGGGTATGGGGGTCACGCACAACATCTCAGTGGCCCCGAGCCCCACATAACCCGGCGTCCCCCCCCTTGAAAAGGACGCTGGGTATGCGGTAACAGCATTTCCACCACCGATATCAAAAAAAAAAAAAAAAAAAAAAAAAAAGGGTGAGCGCGGGTGAGCGCGACTCGCCTGCAGCCATCACTCCTCGAGCCGCCCTTCTCGATTAAACATTCAGAGGGTCGCGAGCGAGCCCTCGATGCGCTCAGCGCGCACCACCTCGCCAACTTTATCATTATCATAAACAAAAATAATTTACTAAAAGCTTTTAGGCTTTATTAAGGAGGGTATGCGCCAGCGCGCTCTGCTACGGACTCAAAACATACTATTAAGGTGTGCGCCCCGCTGTAACCAACACTCGCCCCCGCCCCCTGCCCGCCCTTCTCTGCCTCTCGGTCCCTCGGCGCGACCCCGCCCAGCGCTAGAGGGACTCCACGCTCCTCAACTTCGCCAGATAATGAGCCTCGTAAATGTCGAGTGGCGCAGCACCAGCAGAGTAATGCGACACTTATGAATAGTGCCGGAGGGTGCGGGGTGCGCCGCGTCCGCTCACACCTGTGTAGAGTAGTCAGTGCGTTCACGTTAATTCGGCGAGCAAACGGAAGTTCCGTTTACCACCGCACGTAGCACCAGGTTTGACACTATCTTGAGATGTAAAAACAGGCGCGTCCGCCCACTGTACTCCGGCTCCAGCCGCTGACAGCGCGACCGCTGCTGCGGCAGGTTCACAGTACGCAGATAGTAAGCGCCGGTCAGGCAGGTACGAAACATCTGACACAACTTAGCTAGGAATACGACCAGGAACCAATGTTACGTGTGCCTATTGCGCCACGGACACAATTAACGTGTTAAATATTACTACGTTGAACCATAAACAATGCGCGTGCACAATTGTAAATCGCTCGTCTCCAGCACCTCGCAGCAAACATCCGGCGGAAGTGCCCAGAAGCAATAGCAGTTTAAATGTTTGTACTTATAAGAACCGTAATTCGTTTCATTTAAATCGTCGTTCTTTGTAATTGTGTATTATTCTTGTGTGTCGACGGTAGCAGAGCGACGCAACCGCGTGGAGTCCGGTACTGTTTGAACACATCAATACCGGGTTAATTAAAAGTTGTTACAATATTTCTCCAACGTCATTAAATCGTAGGTGCAGAAGTCGAGCATGAAGCCGAGGTGGTCTTGTTTAGCAGTCACTCAATACAACACGGCAAGGCAAAAGGCCCCGCCTGCAACTACCTGCCGGCGTCGAGCAACAATTACTTAATGTCGTGTGTTCGCGCGCGCGGACCCGCACCGAGCCGATGCTGCGTTTCCGGGTTTGCGAATATGGTCGGCGTCGGATCCGACGTGTGTACACACCGTGTTGAACTGAACCAATAACCTTGAGAATAAATAAAAAGAACTAAACCAATGAATTACTGATAAATTAATTGAGACGATCAAATCGCCAGCGGAGCACCGCGCGCGCGAGCGCCTCGGCCGCGACCGGCGCACGGGCCGGCGGCAATGGGCTGTTGAGTTGAATGCAAGAAATGTGCTTAAACAACAATACAACATCGATCCCGAGCAAGTGAACAAAGTGCAAACGATCGATATGCGTTGGTAAATCCATGACAGAACTCTACCGGGGACTGACGCGTCTTTCACCGTTGCGTTGCTCCCGCACAAGAAACCGGAACAAACTTCAAAAACCATCCCGTGATTACCTAAAAATGAAACTAAAAAACTAATATATACACGTTATCCTAATTACTGTAACAATTTATTAAGAAAAGCTTAACAGAAACTGACAAATTGGATGAATAATAACGAATTGCTGTGGAAATCTATAAAAAATATTACGCACCCTAATAAAATTACAAGAACTTTTATGCATCAAGTCGACTCCGCAGCTGATGTCAGCTAACTTTACAAGTGTTTACTTCGCCACTGTCGGTGATGAACTTGCACTGAATATTCGTTCAACAACTGCCGACTGTCGTATGAAGAGTTACCTTAACATCTACCTGTACAAAGTCAGTCATTCGTTTTGTTGCACGCAGACATTAGCGAAGTAAATATAATAGTGTTATCACTAATCTAAAAATGGACGGTGCGCCAGGATTAGACATTTCAACTCGTTACGTAAAATTTGTAAAACTAGAAATGACTCCGGTTCTGACACATTTAGCTAATCTATGTTTTAGGACTGGCACTTTTCCTGTTGCGCTAAAACAATCTATTATCACACCTGTTTATAAAGGTGGAGATAGAGACGATATAAGCAATTACAGGCCTATTTCAGTTTTACCAGCTCTCTCAAAGATCATAGAAATATTATTGAACTCTAGATTACTCAGCTATTTAACTAAATTTGATATTTTATCGACGCCCCAATTTGGTTCTCGACGCGGATTATCTACAGAAGATGCTATTACATCTCTGACAACCTCATTAATAGAACATCTTGATGAAGGAGATAAATGTTTAACAGTATTTATTTTCCGTCGACATCCTTATGCAAATACTTGAGAAAATTGCTATTAGAGGCAAAGAACTTAATATCTTCAAAGTTTACATTTATGGTTGTAGCCAACGAGTTGAGCTGGGTTCAGGTAACAGTGACGACATCGGAATATTCTGTGGGGTACCTCAGGGTAGTGTACTTGGTTCCACCCTATTTTTAATATACATAAATGACCTGTGCAACATGAGTATTCCTCATGCTAAAATTTATTCGTACGCCGACGATACCTCTGTTGTCTTCACAGGATCAAACTGGATCGAGGTTAAATTAAGAGCTGAGGAAGGTTTAGTCCTGATTGATGTTTGGATAAAAAAGTATTTTATTAACCTTAAATACGACTAAAACAAATTACATATGTTTTAGTATATATCACATTTCCCAACCAGTTGATTATAATATAAAATTCATAAATGTTCCGATGTCGCAAAAGAGCCCTGTAACTGTCCAATCATAAATAAAGTTAGTCAAACAAAATACTTAGGTATTCGACTCGATCAAAGATTGTCGCGGTATCCCCACGTAGAACAGGTTGCAGCGAGGATTCCAACATTTATTTGGATGTTTAAACATTTGAGACGTAGTGCTCCGAGAAATACCACAAATACTTGTTCAACAAATAATTTATTAAAGTACATATACATTTCTCTGGTACAGCCCATCATTGTATTATATATTGTTTACCAGCATGAGGAGGTGCCAATAAAACGCACTTTATCACAGTGGAAAGAGCTCAAAGAGCCCTTCTTAAGGTTATGTATTTTAAAAATCGGAAGTACTCCACAGAAGGCTTCTATGAGCTTGCTGATGTACTATCTGTTCGTAAACTATATATATTAAATTCCACTTTAAAACTCAAGAAAACCGTAGCATATGACGTCAACATAACGAGAGGAGAAAGAATTATACAGTAATAAACCCACTCCATCGATAAAAACTACTTTTGCAAGCATCCAGTATAATATGAGATCAGTATGTATGTACCATGTGTACGCGCTTGTCGTCTGAAGAGTAAGATGTCGAGTCTCGTTATCCCACCACTCCCCGGGGTATGTAATATTTTATAACGAAAGCAAGCAGATGCGATGTGTATTCGCAAGGCCAGTAGGTCAATGCTGCTGGAAAGAACTTGGTCATCGACGGTTCGAACCGCTCCCCGTTTTATGCGGTCAAACGGGGGAAACTGGTAGTGAGGTGCGCCCGCCCAAAGGGGTGAACAGTATTCCATGTGAGGCTGAACTTGCGCCTTGTAAAGAAGCAAGCGGCGTTCGGAAGAAAAATATTGTCCCGCTCTACAGAGCACACGCCGATTTTTAGCTGTCATTTTGGCTTTATGTTCTTGATGACTGTGGAATTGGACGCTGCTGGATGTGTTAACGCCAAAGATCCCAATACTTGAGGAAGCCGTAAGTGTTGTATTTTCAAAATAATAGTAATCGTCAAACGGGTTCTTTTTGGTGATAAATGCGAAACCTTGAATTTTTCTGGAGTTATAATGAACTAAGTTTAGTCGTTCCCAATAAGAAACTTTGTTTAACATAGTCTCGACTTTCGACACAAGCTGACTACGACACTTCTCAACGCTTTCCCTGGACATGTTGGCATGACTAGTGCATAAGGTATCCAAAGTGTTATCATTTGCATAACAACGCATATAACTACTAATTTGCAACATGTGATTGATATGCAGAATAAACAATGTAGGCGACAATATACTTACAGTCGTGTGGTGGTACACCAGCATTCACAAGTTTGGGATCCGAGCATG
This sequence comes from Troides aeacus, assembly GCA_033220335.2. NCBI lineage: Eukaryota > Metazoa > Arthropoda > Insecta > Lepidoptera > Papilionidae > Troides > Troides aeacus. The sequence continues at coordinate 189,016 of CM067277.1, read as the reverse complement.
CTCTGTCAACAACATAGCATGGTTGCTACGGTTCTCGAGAAAACTTGTGATTCCTTTGCATAATCTAACGGGAAACCAAAGAATGGCAGCTTGCAGAGTAATGCTTTGTGTCAAACTCAATCGCAGGCCCTCGCAATGTTCAGACTAGCCGTTAAAGCTTCTTTTCTACTCTTAACCACTTGCGCCCACAGATGGGTAAGGAAACCCCGGAGATCACCAACCGAAGGACCCTTTCGGATTCCATACTAGAAGTCACTGCTCAGCTGATAGAGACTTGAGTAGCTGGCGGTTTACCAAGGTTTCCGTAATATTGGAGAATAGAGAGATGATATCTATAGGTTTATAGTTAGAAGGATCTGGGCGGTCGCCTTTTTTCAAGATTGGGTGCACTAACACCGACTTCTAAGAGCATGGGACAATGCCTAAAGAGTACAGGTGCAGAGAAAAGCGCAATAAGACCGATGCCAACTTTGGTGCCCTTCTTTGTACATCTTAAGCTACAGAGACCTACTACCAGTATATATAAATAAAACGCTACCGCACAGTGGGCTGCGGGGGGTGTGTGAGTGTGTGCGCCAACACTGAACGGTTCCCAGCGCGGCGCTGAACCGGTTCCGGCCGGTCGCTGGGCACTTGGCGGACCAGAAGCGGCGCCGCGCTGTACAATTCTTGTTTTAAATATTTATTGCGGGAATATACGGAAATCAAATATGTAATTCCGCAGCACGCCTGTCCACGTGTCCACGTGACCACGTGTCCACGTGACCACGTGACGGCGGCCGCTGACGCGAACTCTTCGCACTGATCTTCTCGATCACTTGGCGCGAACAGTTGCGGGTTTGTATTGTAGATTGTTGCGCGGAGCCGCGGATCCGGTTCGTTGCATTATTGTTTCGTTTTGTGGCAGAAAAAAATTGTTTCGATTGGAGAACAATGTGTTGAGTACATAGATAATAACTTGTGATCGGCTAGCCACTTGATTGCCGGGGGCCCGGTGGTGGAGGCCGTGGGGGCCGTGGGGGCGACGGCTCCGTGTGCCCTTTGTGTTGCATCCGCGTGCATTGTTTGTGTGCCGCCGCGCGCCCGTGCGCCGCGTCGCCGGGCGCGACAACTCTCCCCGTGTTTCAATTCAAATGTCCTTATAAAAGATCGATCACGATGTTGACGTAAAGATGTATTATTTGTCATATGTATATCTTGGAAATATCGTTTTCAACAAGCACCAGCGCATAAGCAGCTAAGCGTTCCTAGATTTCGTTTTAAGTGGTCGCTTCACTCTGCATTAACCGGGAGGTCTGTTCTAATAAACAAATATGTAATTTCATGAACAGTGTTAGCAGCTTAATACTTCGTTGGTCCTCTTTCACGGAAACTATTTTGTTTATTTTTGCCGTGAAGCAGGTCGCACGGTTGCGATGTGTTTGCGGTGTGATCGCGACGCGGTTGCGACGCGAGCCAGTACCGCGCGTTTCCACAAACAAATTAAATAGTTATGGAGTGCCCGAACTGAATAGGTTATTATAGAATGAGCTAACATTTATTATAATCTGAATGTCGTGTGGCGTTACGACGATGGTAGTGGAAAGTAGATGGGGCAGCGCGTCCGTCCGCAATATCCGGGCTGACGTACGCGGACGGCATGGACGCAGCGTTAATGTTACGACGACAGATTTACAATATACAAATGGCACTTAGCCTGGTGGGTTCCAAAAAACCTACCATAGATCAAACTCCACAAAATATGACGCCGGACTGCCACGGGACACCCCCGTGGTGCTGCCAACGGTTGAGCGGTTCCACTCGCGCGGGAACTGCCCACGCGTCGCTATTTCGTTGTTATTTGTTACCAATTTGTATTTGAAGCGGCAGCTTTGACGTCTACTCTCTACCTAATTATATCCGGGCCCGAGTTCGCTCGTAGAGCTCTGCGCCATCCTCTTTACCGTCAATTGTTTTCTTTACTAATTTAAAATCTCCAGTATTGCTGTAATTTCCGTTCGCCTTCCATCGTTATATTCAAACGATATAGATAATTATTTAACCACCACCCCGCCCGCGGTGCAGTGCAGTAAAGGCGATGCGGTCTGCAGTTAAGCAATTCGACTTATTCTCGATTCCTTAAATGACCGATGGTACAGGATTTGGCAGGGTGTACCATCTCTCTAAACTTACTCCATTAGAAATTACCTTTTAAACATATGGTATTATTTAGAGCTGTCTCTGAACAGTTCACTTTAATGAACGATAGAAATAAACGTTCGTTGTACAAGTTTACTGCACCGGAGTAATAAAAAGGTTTACCATAATTTACTCTCTCTAGCAGTCGGAAGGAACGTCTCTCCGTCTGTCTCACACGGTACTTATAAATCTTAATTGTTGGGAACTTCGAAACGTTACAAACATAACGTAGTTAAGTTTCAAACTTTGCTACAGTGCTGTATCTTGCAATGGAAGGCTTAATTACTCCGAGACCAGGGGGTGGCTCCCGGCGCCGGTGGCGCGTCCTGATGGGAAACTTGCGCAATAACCGGCAAACACACCGGCCGCTTCAAACTTAACAAAGTGACAGCCGCCTCGTCACCAGCACCAGTTCAGCAAGGCCGTGCCGGGGAGCCGGCGACCGGAAGCTCTAGTGGAGGCTGTAATTCATGCACATAAAATGTTGCTGCCGCTCACACTGCATTGGAGCGTGTAAAGTTACCGATTGTTTTGTCACAACTTGGTTTTCCGATGTATCATATAAGTTTGCAATCATTTTGAGAGAGCTGGTCTCTGCCTACCCCACAGGGAACGAGGCGTGATATATATGTGTGTATGTATGTATGTATGTATGTTGCAATTATTTTCATTTATTTCGAAATAATTTGACTGTGAAGCGACACCAAGTTCGCAGTGAAAGGTTCCGGAAACGGTCACTGAGGAACATCGTCAATGGAAATGGTTTTTATTCCGAGAACAGAATTGTTTGGTGAGTTAATACGGTAAACGGTACACTGCATACATTGGTCACTCGATGTCGCGTGTCGCTGGCCACTCCGAAAACACTTGTTACGCCTCAAAATGAATTTAACGCGATAAAACATTCGGTCCATGAGTTATTGCGAGTTGAGCGGGGATGGAGTTCGATTCCCATTCAAGGGCAAAGCCCGTCCCGCGCCGCGGTTTACAATTGCTTTAATGAGCTTAAGCGTGGGCGGAGCGATCCCAGCGGTGAGCTGCGTGAGGGAGCTCCTTCAGCTGCTACATGTGAGCACAACGACAATGATAAATAAATGCTGTACGACGGTATCGACCGATGCCGGCAAGCTTAGGCATCAGCTATGAGTTATTGTACAAAAAATATTACACGAATATTTAGGTAGCACGAATCTTTACACAAAATATGTTTCCCATAGTTTGCCGGACGACCGGAAATACTGTCGCAAGGACTGGTGTCGCGAAATGTTAGAAAAATTCAACGGAGGTGACTCAAATGCTGTTTTTGACATGACACGTGATACGTAACAATAGATATGTCTATAAATGTGGACACTTCACTTCGCGTGCGCACGCGCACCCGGCACGGCGCGCGCGACGCGCTGCCGAGTTACAAAACTCAAGTACGATAAACTTTTATAATTTAGCAGCTTTCTATTTGACTTATTTACATTGAAACCTTTTTAAGAGAATGAAAAATATCGATAAAAAAGAGAATCTAAAGAGAAAAAATTGCTTCGTAAAGAATAGAAATTTTGAATAAATTGTTCTCAGACACCACGTCGAGACTCTTTCAGTGCATTTTATTAAGTTATATTTTAAGTAAATAAGAATCTTGTTTAGCCATTGGTAGCGCCGCTGAATGAATAATGTGAACGTTAAGTGTAACAAATTGCACGTAAAATATGTTTTAGAAAAGTAACATTCACTCGTTGGTAGCGCGCGGGACAAGTGCGAGTAAACTTCTTGTTGTAATCATTCACTTCAGCCGAGTGACCTTCCAGCGTGAACTGTCTCTCGGATCCAGAACAACCGGGGACTTGGAGACAACTACTCGTACTACTCGTAAATGTTTAGCTGAAGACTTCGCGCTGTTTCAAATAATATTGAGATGCTGGAAGAGAGTCCTGCGTGTCATATTAATTTGTAATTATTTTTCTACTTACTTTTTGTTACAGCAGGTTAGTATTCAAGAAGTTACGAAAGATGTCAAGTCGAGTGCAACTTTAGTTCTTGCGAAGTTATGGACGTCGGTGCGAGCGGCGCGGAGCGGCGAGCGCGAACGCGAGCGCGGCGCGCGGTGCGACGTGTGCTCGGCGCGCGCTCGGGCCGCGCACTGCCGCCGCGACGCCGCCCCGCCGACGCGACGCGCCCGCCGCCGACCCTAAGCTTCCAGAAGCACCACCAGTTCGCCGGCGTGGGGCCGCAGGCTCACCGCGGGGCCACACCACCGGCCCGCTAACGTGACTCCGTTCCGATTGGAACCACACCGCAACCACTGAATATTTACGTCTGAGGGTGACGAGCGCGCACGTGCATGCACCGGCCGGTTTATAATAACGTTAATAATAACCAATATTTTGAGAATAAATCGTTACATCGGACTGGCCAGGAGTCCACCGGCAGCGGGTCTGCGGCGCGTCTCCCGCGCACCGCGGTGTCGCCACTCTGCCTCGAGGCAAGCGTAAACCCAAGCCCGTGCCTTCAAACCCTGCACGAAGCTCGTCAAGTTAACGAGCCGATCTAAACATATTATTCACGAACAAATTCGCTTGAGCTGCGCCGCACGTACGGGCGCAGCTGGAACGCGACATCGCTCACGCGCCAATATTCTGATTTCACTTGACTGACTCGAGCTAGACCCTTGACTTGATGACAGAACAAGAAGTCCTACAAGCTGCGGCCTGCCAGCGAGCGGCGTCGGGCGTGCCCGTGTCCCGATGTCGTCAGAACATTACTCCAAACGTTAAAATATTGTTTTTGCAAATGTGTTGTCCTGAGATTTTGTTTAATGGCCGTAGTTATTAAATAAATATATTCTGTTGCACGGGCTACGTGACCACGTAACGGCGGCGGCACCTCTCCGTAGACACATTCACAAGTAATTTCAAACAGACATAAAAACCTGGCCCCGAGGTGCCCCGAGGTGCCGCGCGGCGCTCCGCCCCACCAGCCCCGGCGGCGGCGCGTGGCGCGTGCTGCGCGCGGGCTGCGCGCGGGCTGCGCGCGGGCTGCGCGCGGGCTGCGCGCGGGCTGCGTGCGGGCTGCGGGGACGAGGAGGCAACGGGCCCCCTGATGAACATTCAGTTGTAGCTACTAAAAAAATTGAAGCGAAGACAGAGGTTCTTTTTATTTACTTTTACAACATTTTATATTTTTAGAAGAACTTTTTATCTTTTAATTACTTAAATGTTCGTTTATACTGAGTAGAGAAACCTACGGGAGTGCGGAACTGCGGGACCGCGGGACTGAGGGACTGAGGGACTGCGGGACCGCGGGACCGCGGGACTCAGCACTGCAACATGTGTCTTATAATAGGTGGACCAGAAAGTAATGTCGTTTCTGCGCATGCCAATACTTGATTGTCATTTGTCAGCTCATTGTTTTGTTCAGAGGCGTACCAAAGACATTGTGAGGTTATAGTGATTTCTTTACTTATAGACAATTGAATTACAATTTTTTTTTGTAATTTTGGGTAAAATGGCCAGCCAAATACCAGAAGAGGTACACATCCGGCATTGCATGCTCTTTGAGTTTCGCAAGGGAAATAACGCAACAGTTGCTACCAAAAACATTTGCGATGTTTATCCAAATGCACTGGACATTCGTAAATGCCAAAGGTGGTTTTCCAAGTTCAAATCGGGTAATTTTGATCTTTCCGACTCGTATCGATCAGGAAGACCATCAGCGTTAGACAACGACGTGTTAAGGGCGGAAGTGGAAGCAAATCCGTGTCAGACGATCGAGGAATTGTCAAACAGTCTCAACAAACCTTGGTCGACCATCCAAGAACATTTGAAGCAGATTGGAAAAGTAAGCAGAGCAGGTGTTTGGGTCCCGCATAATCTGTCCGAACAGAATAAGGCTAACCGATCAATCACATGCAACTTATTGCTCGGAATAAGTGGAAATCCGATGGTGCAACATCGGGCGAATATGGTGGATGAGGCAGCACCTCCCACCCCAATTCATTAATTTTTTCTAGAGTTCGCCTTGCGCAGTGCGGTCTTGCATTGTCATGTTGGAGAATGACGCCTTTTCGGTTGACAATCGCTGGCCACTTTGCAACAATGCAAGACAATGCAAGACCGCACTGCGCAAGGCGAACTCTAGAAAAAATTAATGAATTGGGGTGGGAGGTGCTGCCTCATCCACCATATTCGCCCGATGTTGCACCATCGGATTTCCACTTATTCCGAGCGCTGCAACACTTTTTAAGTGGCAAAACATTTGCAAATTTGGATGATATCCAAAATGCCATCTCTAGATATTTTGCCGAAAAACCAATTAATTTTTATCGATCAGGGATTGAAAATTTACTCACTAGATGGCAAAAGGTTATTGACAATGATGGGGAATACATCATTGATTAAAAATAAAGACTCGTTAAAAATGTATGTGTTTGTATTTAGCGTAAGAAAACGACATTACTTTCCGGTAGACCTAATATATCGTATAAATATTTCCAAGTCGAATTGAAACTATAATCATGAGGCTGCTGGCTGCTGTCTTCCGCTGGTCCCACCAGACTGGCCCAGTACTAAGCACACAAATCAACATATCTGGTAATAGGTCTTTGTGGCCGGAGACCTAGACGGTTTCCTATATATTGTATATCTAGACGATACCGCCGCAGCTCCTATTTCCGCCGCCGAACAGTGGTGCGCAAACATTTCTAAGTTTTGGTGTGAAGAGCGCTGGAACTAGTGAAATTACTGTGGTAACGAGATGTAATGTCTCATGTTCCAAGGCGACGAGCACAATGTGGTGCTGTGTGGAGCGTGCCAACTAATGCCGCGTTGTTATGAGCGGGCGCATCACATCACCATTAGATGGCTCTTTTCTTCGCTGCTTCATTTAGCGACGCGGCGGCTGCGCTCGGCTGCAGTCGGCTGCAGTCGGCTGCACTCGACTGCGGGGCTCCTCAACGAGAACAGCATCATGTTACTGGAGAGTTGAACTGAGATTTTAACATAATCGAAATACTAATTACCCTAAATTAATCGTGAAAACTGAATTTCTTTTGAGTGAAGAGTGATCTAAAAACAAGCTCCTCCATAAACTTTCAGTACATACCCTTTTCTATTACTTTTTGTTCTTTACTTTAAATAACCTTCGCTTAATTAAGTTCCGCTTAATGAGACGGTTGCAGCATCGGCGAGCTGGCTCCGCAAAAATTACGAGATTTAAAGCTCCGGGCAAATCTCGCCAACTATCTGACTCGGTCATCTCCAGAGTTTTAAGTAATACATGTAAACGGTCCCCGGAGTCGTCATTAAATTACTCGACAGGGGCGGATTAAACCCTACCCCTTTGCCCCTCTTTCCCTCCCCACACTCTCCGCAACTTAGTTAACTAACTTGGTGCCGTCTTCTTTACACGTACGACATTTGTTTTAATTGTATCGGTACGCGCACCTGGGGGAGGGGGGGCTCGCACCAGCCCGCGTATAAACAAGTAATAAATATATACTATCATATACTATGTTGAACCAGGTGCGCAAAGAGGTGTGCGCCGAGGCGCTTGCTGCCTGCAGCTTGTGCAGCAGGAACCTTCGTGAACCGACCTTTACATTAAAAGGATTGTAAAATTCAAAAAGTTTCTACGTCGTCCTTTATTGAAATGACCACACAAAAAGTCGTCGTCCTTTATTGAAATGACCACACAGAAAGTCGTCGACCTCCCGATGCAGTGGGGTTGTTAATTTTGTTCACAACTTTGACAGCTTCATCGGAGTCAGGGTCTGCAGTTCCGGTATGCGCGAGCTGAGTATCCGGTGAGCTAAATAAAAAGCAGAAGCCGTATGTAAAATTGCATTGAGCGTGGGCGCGAGTGGGCGCGAGTGGGCGCGAGTGGGCGCAAAGTTTCATAAAAGTAAACAATCGCGTCGCACATTTGCATTTCCAGCCACGCAATAATACGTACACACATTTATTGTTAAACAAACATACAGCTCGTCACCCGCCGGCCGCCCGACGCCCGACGCCCCCGACGCCCCCGACCAGCGACCAACCTACCCCCCACAAAGTATTATTTAATTAAATTTTTCATATCACAGAAAGAGAATCTTTCATCTCGACTTATGAACGCTTAGAAAATCCAGCGAGCGGCGGAAAGTGGCGATTTAAAATACGAACCGGATGGAGATCTGGTCTCGGACTCTAATATCCGTTTACAGGATATCCAGTGCAGGTTTCACCCTCTAGAAACTCGACTATTTCATTTTGAATGCTGATTCCTGCCGGCATAGCACGCTACACCGCTACCACCGCCTCCGACCTCCGACCTCCGACCTCCGACCCACACGCTGGAGCGGCGCACTAATATTTACACGGACGTAAACAACCTTTCGACGGCGGCACCACATCCGCGCCCGCTGCTGGGTTGGTTTCTTTTGACCCTGTACTGCAACTTCACTACTCTAATTCCTGTTAAGGGCTATGCGCAAGTGCACAACGAACGAACGTCACAGATAACACGAGTTATTTTGTACATATTTATTATACTTTTACTCCACGACGGGCGGACGCTAAACCGTTCTACCGTTGTACCGATGACTTTAATATTTAAGTTATGTACATCTGTGAACTTTAGTTACAGCAGCGAGGTACAAACGGTGAAGGGAAACACCGTGAGGAAACCCGCACACTGAAATCATCTTTGTGTGTGTGTAGTAACCAATAAATCCCAATAAAGTGGCAACATGCTTCCCCCCTGTTACATGGGACCTGATCTGACCACATCTGGCGAAAACTGGGCGTTTGTTCGCCTCTGCCTACCCCTACTGGGAAAAAGGCGTGATAATATAAATAAAATGTATGGTTTAAAAAAATTATACGATTAGGTCAATGAGCACCACATCAAATCTTAATTCTTTCCATTTGTCTCTTAGGCTGTTGGCGAAGTGGACGTGGCGGTCACGTGGAGCTGAAACGAGCCTACGACAGGTTATCCATATAAGCATTAGTCGGCGTGCGGCAAAGGAATACTAAGAGAGAAAGATCAGAAGTGGCAACTCTTTTACTAGTAACGATTGAAAAAAACAATTTGAACATTAATAACAAGCAGGAAAGTGATGGAGGGTGAAGTTAGTGCCGAGCAGGGGGTTGGTGAGGGGTTGCGGAACGCAATCGAGAACTCGTAACAATGAACGCGAATTTCAATTTTTGCAGACGAAATGAACCGCGTCGCGACAAAGGAAAGTGAAATGCAAAAGAAAGTGAAAATGTCTGCTTCCAATTCCACAGCCTGCAGGCTTCATTGTAATCGAGCGCGTAGAATAGAAAAGCACAAAAGCTCTCCCGCCGCTGCTTCTGCGCACGCGGCCGGGCCCGCGAGCTGCTGCTCCTGCCTGTAGTTGGCTGATTAAAAGAGTAAGGCACAGTAACCGCAGCGCAGCGTTTTGATTTCTCGTCGACAGGCACCACGTTGCACGAACTTCCGGCCGCGTCGACAACTCGGACCAAACCTTACACTGATTATGGAGAGTAAATTCTTTGATTACAGTTCGAACCGGTCCACAGCGAGGGTTCAGAGACTGCGAGTGCACTCGCGGGTACATCCCGGAGTAATAGTGCTCCTTTAAACTTGTTCCCGATTTTATTTCTCTCTATATCTCACCCCCGCCCTCCCACGCCACGCAGCCCATATCGCCCCCGCTGCTTCCACATGATTATGTATCGTTGTTGTATGCAGAACAAACCACACTAATGGTCTTACATGCAAAATGTGACTAACTCAATACTGTGTTTATCTATAAGAAGGTACCGCTTCGTCTCAAGCGCACCCGACGCCAAGTGACCGCGCGCTCGCGGGGGACGCTCCGCAACTTTTAGAGACCGCTGCAGATTTACATTATGAGAATAGTAACTAGCCAGGCGAGTGGATATGTTTTTAATGTGAATGAATATGTGTTTTTTTATAGTTTTCTATATATATACGAAGAACGAAGAACATCATATTCTGCAGATGCAGTTGACAGGTGACAGCACAAAACGATCCCAAACGGAGACTTGGGCGCTATCTCCTTCCGCTTCGTGTACTGCGGTGATTGATGGCTGATGGATACACTTGTAAAAACATTAACATTTATGTTCCTTCTTAAACTTATTTTCGTCAATGCCTCTAGCAACTAGTGCTGTAATCATTATTTATATAAATAAATATCATGTACTTGGGGCACCTACAGACACTAAAGTGAACACCAATTTAAATCACCATCTCCGTCGTGTCACATCTAACATTGGGAAGCAGATACTTCTTCATCAATAAGCGGGAAGGTTACGTAGATTGGAGAAAACCTTTAAACAATTCGAATTGTTCATAGAGAAATGTCTATGGCGTAGTACACCGCTACGAGCGCAGTACTTCGCTACGGGCGTAGTGCTCCACTACGGGCGTAGTGCTCTGCTACGGACGTAGGACTTCGTTGGAGCGCGTGTTCCGCGCGAAGCGATGCTGCGTGGACATAGCAGTGTGGCGATCGTCCTCCCCCACCCGTTAGCTCGGCTTGAGTACTTGTCGTCCCTTCGAATAAGGTTAAACAGTCAGGGGAGTCCTAGTTCCCCCACACGTGAATAACTTGAAGTGCTTACAGCCCTTGAAACATGACTAGAAAAGGAAATTAATGTCCTCGTTTACATTTATGAAACGCAGTGCATAATTAAAAAATGTTACCACAACTTTTCTCCTGCTTTATTTACTATCTGCAGGAGAGGTTACCGCTGTGCAGACATGTGTAATGTCAATTAAAATCAACTTCAATGTTTTATTTGACACGCACGCGGCGGGTCGGGACGGGTCGCGGCGGGTCAGAGCGGGGACACTTTTTCCGATACATAAAGTAACGTACTAAGAATACCTTTCAAAAATGTGAAAGCTAAGCCCGTACGAACATTCTTCGAACAACAAAATGAGATAAGCAAAGCGGCGCAGCCATTCCGCCGATAGCACTAGCGCCGCGAGGCGTGTGCCCGCTCCGCTTGGCGGCGAGCGGGCGCGATGAGATGGGGGCTGGGGGCTGGGGGCTGGGGGCTTAGCGCTCCCCCGGGAAATAGGCCGATCAAGGAGCCCGAACGCAAACGCTTCTTGAGAATCTCTAACGTACGGCACTATTCATGACGACGCAATGTGCACCCCGGACAGAGATTGTGTGTAATGCTCGGGTCAAATGAAGGGCATGTACTTTTTTCTGATTAAGTTAGCGCCATTACTTGTGTTTACAACTGCGACAGCTTCGTTTGACTCGGGGCCCGCAAGCCCAGCGTCCACGACCTAAGTATAAAACCAAATAAATAAGTTAAAAGTAAAACGAAAAAAATAAAACCGACGCACAACATGCACAGTTACAACAGTAAAATATTCACGGATTGTTTTGGTGGACGAGTGCGACGTGTGGCCTTGGCAAAACGATAAATAGCGCTATCTTGCATGAACTGTGCCACGGGGAGGAGTTTGAGGTCACTGTGCTGTTCTTCCTCTGAGGTTTGAGCTTAGAGGCTTTTCACGGCGTTCGTACGGCGAGCAGGCTGGCTGGCTGGCTGGCTGGCTGGCTGGCTGGCTGGCTGGCTGGCTTTGCAGCACAGAGGCAAGTTCTCATTTGTACATTTCACAGGCGAAGCGGAGATGAGAGATCAAAATAAAATTAGCTGCGAGCCGGCTAGGCGGCCGTACCCGGATCGCATTTTACGATTTTTTCGAGCACACGAAGTACACGACGCGCCCTACACCAACGCGACACTGGCGCGACTCCGGCGTGACACCAGCGTGACACCGACGCGACACCAGCGTGACACCAGCGTGACACCAGCGCGACAGCAGCGCGACAGCAGCGCGACACCAGCGCGACACCAGCACGATACCGGCGCGATGTACCAACAGCCCGGGGGCGGGGGCGGTGGCGGGGGCGGTCTGGTCCGGGCGGATGTTGCTCCACAAGCAGTACGTTACCCGGACCATGAGGCATTTTGTAATTAAAAAAAGAGGGAAACGAAAAAGTCTTCGTCGTATTTGCTTTATTTGTATGATGTAGAATTTGGTAAAGCAAAATAACATAAAAATATATATATATATATATATATATATCATCAACTCCACTCATGACTGAGGCATTTCTTTTACGAGTCGTTATATATATATTTGCTCTGCGTGTAGTGCGTGTAGTGCGTGTAGTGCGTGTAAACCAGCGAATAAGTGGTTATGTATTATGTAAATGCAAATCCGATTACTATTAAGAGTTATGCGGCCGCGCATCCCGCCGACTACACATTTATGAGACCCACACTTTCAAACGGCCTGCGCCGTTGCAGTGTGGGCGGCGTGCGTGGCGCGCGCAGCGTGCGTAGAGTGCGCGGCGTGCGCAAAGTGCGCGGCGTGCGCAGCGTGCGCGGCGTGCGTGGCGTGCGCTGCCATGGGTACGGGGGATGGCTTTTTCTTTAATGAAATAATTGACGTTCTAACATTCTAACCAGCGGGCCGTTGGTAAGGGCCTATCGCTTACCATCAGGTGCATTGTCCGGTTCCGGTGGGCGGATCAGTTGTACTATTGTATGAAATAGAGGTATAGTAGGGGTTACCTTAAGGAGGAGCAGCCGCCGCGCCAAGCCGCGCGCGCGCGCCGCGTGCCCGCAGCTCGCCGCCGGGAACGAGCCCAGGTACTGCGCGCGCGCACAAACAGACACGCATTAGTACATACACACACACCACGTGCACACCTACCCGCCTACCCACTCAGTAGCACTGAAGTACAGAGGGCGGGGACTTTATGGAGTCGTGTTATCCAAATAAGGAAGCGGGAGAGAGCCCGCCTCGGTAACCGGGCACTGCGCGCGGCGCCCGGCGCTTTGCAAACACGATATATAGTTTAGATACAGTAAAACATATTTACAATAAATGCTCCATGAAATTGGTGTAAAATGAAATATGAAGGGGTGGCGATACCGCGCAGCCGCCCTTGTTGGCAGACTGAATAACATGGCAACGCCATGGCGTCGCGCGTTACGTTACTGTAACGTTATAACGTTATAACGTACAAACGATGGCAATCATCAATGTTTTCTCAATATTATTTTTATACTTACTGGTGCTCAAACTGGAACACGGTTATATTTACAAAGTGGAGATGAGCGTGGTACAAGCCGTCAGTACATTACAACCAGTGATTAAAGTTAGCGCTGCGGCGGTAGCAACGAGACACATCGCTGCGCGCGCGCCGCCTCCCGCTGCGTGCAACGTTCACCGCACTGCGCACCGCACTGCGCACCGCACTGCGCACCGCACTGCGCGCGTCAGCGGTGTTTGATTTGTACAAACGAATATATAACAATACGGACTGTGTAACTAACTTCGGCAGCCAGCCTCCGCTCCGGACCGCGCTCGGTCCGATTAACAGCCTCTTGGAAATAGTTGCGTACTGTGTTAAAAGTGTTTTTTTAAAGGATCCACGGAGCGCCATTTTTAGAGAGCGCTGAGCTCAAGTTTCCGCTTCAGGATGTGACGTGGTGTGCCGGCCCGGGGGCCGGTGGCCGGGGTCAGGGAGTCGCCGGTACAGTGCCCGCTACTGTGTTGCATGCGTCCAGTCTACACGCCGGGGCTGCGGGGCTTAGCAACGCGGTACCCTTCCGCCGCACCGATGACATACAAGGTAACCGCAGACGCAGCTCCGGTTGCACACCCATCCCCAGCCCCAGTCCCAGCTAACGACGCATCGGCGGCCGGATTAGCCCGCCGTGCCCGCCGCGCCCACCGCGCCCACCGCGCCCACTGACGCGATATAGTTAACGAACCCGCGCAAACTAAGCATTATTGTATTGTAAATATGTGTACAGTGTATATATATATATATATATATATATATATATGTATGTATGTATACTTATACATATTTGTACGTATTTGGTTGCCACATTAGTTGAACATCAGCGGCATCGCCATCATCAGTTCCACCGGCTGATGCGCTCGCGCAGCATCGCTCGCTGCTGACTGTACGTACGTAGATGTTGTTGTAGTTTTGATGAGTTATTGCGAAAACATTATTTGTTGTATTATGATCACATAATGTCAATATTCAATCGTTTGGTTTTACGTCGTGCGGGGGCGGGCGCGGGCGGGCGCGGGCGGGCGCGCGCTTGCTAGCCGCTCGGCAAGTCCGCCCTTGCTGGAGGGGTTGAGGGTTGGGGGTCGGTCGACGCACGTAAAAAGTTTAATAATTTATTTCATAAAAAAATGTTAAAGCTATAAATGGGAACTTTTAATATGGCCGTGTTAACAAACGTTTGTATCCCCGCCGTGACGCCGCGCGGGGGCCTGCCGCGGGGGCCTGCCGCGGGGGTGTGTTTGTGTAAAGAACACTTCCAACGAACGGGGATCATCAACATTGAGAACATATGAGTCGGATGCTCGTCAGCCACTCCGTCGCCGTGGCGATGCTCATCGCTTCAATTTGGGCAGTACCGAAGTCCTACGAGCCTGTACATGGAGCAGTTTTATAAAGTTTTCTTTAGTTTACCGGGTTTTGTTTTCTAGTAATCTTATAAATATCTGTACGACTCTGAACCGGAACTGTCAATTGATAATAAGAAATACTTTTCTTTTGATAGTATTGCCGTATACAAGGAGTGTAGGAAGTGATGAGAAGGTCCACATTTGTAAGGTGCATTGGTGAAGTGCCACCTATGGGGGGTTTGCAAACCGGCCGGGGCGGAGGCTCCGCGCCCCCGTACCTTTGCCTAGGTAGAGCACCGCCTTCGCACTAGATGGCAGTGTTAAGATTTACAAAGAAACGTTTGTTTTGCAAATAGAAGGGTGAGACAGGTGACCTCACAATATATTATTTAGAGCAATCATGTCCAATCATACAAAATTACATTATTAAGAAGCAATTTTTTACAATTATGTGTGAGCGAGATGAATTTATCAACGAAATAACAGTTAACACGAACTAATTAATACTTCTTTGCATGATGGTGGAATTTCCGCCATGACATTGAAAGTCCAAAAATCATAAAATAGAACAAGTTCACTTTAAATTGATCGCGTCTCGATAACTTCTTAATGTCCACCCACAGCATAAATACAAAACATAGCTGTGAATAGTATAAGCAAGTGTCGCCGGCTGTTTGTTGTTGTTGTGTTGTTGTTGCGTTTATTGCAATATGATATCGTTTTTAATTACTTTTTATGTTATATAATATATTATTTAAGTTTCAATTGTTAAAAATGTGAAAACGAGTGGAAAAAAAGTTTGTAACACATGTTTCTGTTATTTTTATAGCGATTTCTGAAACGCCCAGACGAGAAGGAAATCAAAGGTTATTTGACACAGTTCGAAGACGGCTGGCTATCAGAAGCAACTCTTGACACTGATCCTCCTCTTGTTCAGGAGGAGGAAAATGATCAGCAATCTAATTATTTGCTCAGTTATCCCATTGACAAAAGATAGTTGATATGGAAAAAAAGAAACATGGTATATGTTACGGACAAAACTACTTTGTTGGCTAATGCTGCTTCTCCTGATGAGATAAATCAACTAGAAAGCCCATACCAGTGTTCAACCCATTTTATGACAAAGCGTTTTGTCAATAGATTAGTGGGACAAACAAACAAACCTATATATAATACAAGGCGACTCGGCTCATCTACATCTTTTACTGAATCTGACATGAACAAGTTCTTTGGCATCTTGTTATACATGTCAATGTCAATCACTAGGTCATACTGGCCCCTATGTTTGGGTTTGAACCAATTGCTTCAACATTGAAATTGAAAAAATGAAGTTATTGTTACATTTCAATAATAATGTTCTTCATAAACCTGTAGGACACCCTGAACATGACAGACTATAAATTTTTTTTCACTTACTGGATGTTGCAGTAATAAATGTGAGGGTAATTTATAGAGAAAACGCCATAGGAAGAAAACACAATAGCAAAAGTCTGGGTATAATTAGCCAATTCAGAAATGAATTAGCCTTTGTTCTTTGTAATAAAGGAACCAATAAAAACACAAGTTGATTTGAAATCAAAAAGAAATATGACTTCCTGAGTTCCTGCACCTCCAAAAGATTTTTTGGCAAATATCTCCCTTCCGCCTTTTTGTCTTTTGAATTTCGCGGCTATGTACAAAGCGCTACAGAGCTCGTATCTGGCAATACTATACATAATTTGAAAGGTCTTGACATAACCTACAAAACGACGCTATGCATAATTAGTTTGGATATTGGGTTCAACAGTTATAGACGTGTAAACATGCGAGTTCACTAACGCCGAATTTGCGCTATTTTAAAGTTTTCCTTCGTTAAAGGCAAATCCGCTAGAGAAACGTTCCGTGAGATTAATGGTGTTTTGGGGGATGGTACTCTATCACTTCGAACCGCGGAGGAATGGTTTCGACGATTCAGAGCCGGTGAAAAAGACACCATGGATAAGCCAGCCGGCGGAAGACCTGTGACGACAAATACCGATCAAATCATGGACTACATCGAGTTAGACCGGCATGTGGCATCTCGTGACATCGCCCAGGAGATGGGAGTTAGTCACCAAACCATTTTAAACCATCTGCAGAAGGCTGGATACAAAAAAAAGCTTGATGTTTGGGTGCCGCATGATTTGACGCAAAAAAACCTTCTGGACCGAATCAACGCCTGCGATATGCTGCTGAAACGGAACGAACTCGACCCATTCTTGAAGCGGATGGTGACTGGCGACCAAAAATGGATCACATACGACAATATCAAGCGAAAACGGTCGTGGTCGAAGGCCGGTGAATCGTCCCAAACAGTGGCCAAGCCGGGATTGACGGCCAGGAAGGTTTTGCTGTGTGTTTGGTGGGATTGGAAGGGAATCATCCACTATGAGCTGCTCCCATATGGCCAGACGCTTAATTCTACCATCTACTGCGAACAACTGGACCGCTTGAAGCAGGCGATCGACCAGAAGCGTCCAGAATTGGCCAACAGGAAGGGTGTAGTGTTCCACCAGGACAACGCCAGACCACACACTTCGTTGATGACTCGTCAGAAGCTACGGAAACTCGGATGGGAGGTTTTATCGCATCCACCATATAGCCCGGACATAGCGCCAAGTGATTACCACCTGTTCCTGTCCATGGTGAACGCCCTTGGTGGTGTAAAGTTGAACTCAAAAGAGGCTTGTGAAAAGTGGCTGTCCGAGTTCTTCGCAAATAAGGAGGGGGGCTTCTACGAGGGAGGTATTATGAAGTTGCCGTCTAGATGGAAACAGATTATCGAACAAAACGGCGCATATTTGAACTAAATCCGATCACTGTAACACTTTTTATAAAGCATTGAATAAAGAGCAAAAAAGCGGAAGGGAGATATTTGCCAAACTAATAAAAACAGAAGGTGCTGAACATTGGCCAACAACGGGTGGGGGTCACTTTGGTGCAAATATACTAAATATAACGGGTATTCTACGACTTGTTGTAGTGAATGTGGAGTCAATTTGTGTTTAAATAAAAATAATAATTGTTTTGTTAATTATCATAAAGAATAAAAAAGTATCCAATGATATCCTCTTTTATTTCTATTTAGCACTAAACTAATGACCTAACTTTTCATGATGATCTATTTCGGAAATTTCGATCACATTGTTTTTGACTAAATTCATACTATAAATATATATTGAGATTTTTTAACCATTTTTCCTATAATTTTGAACATGAATTATCTTACCTCGATTTATTTCACCAATAAAGAGAAAATCATGCGAAGAAGGGTCAAGGAGTGACGTATCGAAGATAATTATCTTGTAAGATTTGTATTTTTCTGGTTAAAATACTAGGTGCTTCTGGTTTTAACAACAGCTTATCGAATGGATGTTAGCGAGATAGATTAATCAACCACAACCAAACAACAGACAACACGATCTTATTAACAATTCGCTTTTGAAAGAGGATTTCTTCTAATGAAACGATCTACTACAAATTTTGGTTTATTTCAAATAAATACTAGGTGTCTCGTTTTAGCCTATGACAATATTATACAAAAGACAAAGACAAGAATAGTTGTTTAAATTTTGATTGCCTGTTCGGTTATTTCAAGTTGTGTTACTGTTAGTGATCGGTTCGTGTTACTGAATAATGAAAATATTGATTGTTGATAGTGATTGAATGTAACGAGATCGCAAGAACAACTGTTATCTGTTATTTTCGAATACTTGTGATTTATATATGTTATGATAAATATGTCTCAACCCTATTACAAACTGATTAACCGAGTATTACTTATTGTAAAGTTGTTCAAAAACTGTGTTACATTGTAGTACACCTTCTAGCGTTAGCAAATAAACAATCAAATGTATTTATGGTGAGGGCGGTAGTGGGTTGTAATGATCTATATTACAAATAACAATACAGTACGCGGTCTACAATCACTCGACAACTTAGTTACACAGGACGTTATACAAAGATATATCGGAACAGCGGTAATCCGTGTCGTGTTGATCCGTCGCAAACGCCGACGTGAATGCTCCAGCGCGCCGGGCGCACGACATTGGTCGGCGGCCGCTGTACCGGCGCAGGCGCAGGCGGCGGCGGCGGGCGGTTTGCGCGCGAAAGTTTGAACTACGGTACAGTTTCTACGGTAGTAGATCCAAGTCTGCAGTTCGCTGTAGCACGTAGATGGGCAGGATCGACCGGTGAAACACTACCCTCTCACAGAAAATCTGCGTGAAGTGGGGGCCTCCTAGAGGCCACCGCGTTTCGACTGGTGAGTGAGTCCCGGCGCCCTTATCCCTCTACCTCGGGGCCCAAATAGCAACTGGCACTTTCATTATACTACACGTACCGCAACAGATTTTCTAGGGACTGTTGCATTGCGTGTGGGAATGTGTATCAGTTGGCCCCTTCCTGTCTTTTTATTCCCTGTCCCACAATTCCTCACCCTCGGTGACCTTCCTCCTTCCCTTTCCTCCCCCACCCCTTATGCTCTTACTGTGATGGCGACGAGTGATACAAATAAAATACCCCAGAAGGGTACCAGTCTCTTAGAGACTGGAGAATCCCTCTCTGAGTGAGAGCGAGAGATGTTATCCTTTCGCTCTCGCTCAGGCTGCCCATCGTATTCTGGGGGGCACATCAAGCGTCGTTTATCGCAGCTGCTGGGTGTAAACTGAGCTCAATCACGAGGAAGTCCTCCTCCACTTTAGTAGTGGATTTAACATCAGGGGACTTCACTCGAACTTAAATGCCGTCCACCACCATCTCGAGACGGAAAGGCCAGATTTGCTTTTCCTGACGGAGACGCAGATTTCCTCCCCGACGGACACTTCATATCTAAAGTGCCCGGCCTTTAGCCTGGAGCACTTTTTTGTGCCACGCGCCGGCGTGTGTGTGTACGTTAGGGAGGGAATTTGTTACCGTAGGCTCAGCTGTCTTGAAGGCAGAGACCTGTCGATCCTTTGGGTGCGCGTCGATTGTGTGGATCACATTCGAGTCTACGCGTGCCTTTACAGGTCTCATAGCGGAAATTCGGAAATTGACCGGCTCTTCGAGCACCTGCTGTTGTCCACTGACAGAATACTTGAGCAGATTCCTACCGCAGAAATTGTGGTTTTGGGCCACTTTAATGCCCACCACTCTGACTGGCTTGGGTCAACACGTACTGACCATGCGGGAAGGTCTGCTCACGATTTTGCCATTGCCAATGGTCTGACGCAGATGGTACCTTCATCTCGGGTCATCGGACCATTGCCTAATTCGGAGCGTGGTGCCTCTCACCGTTTCGGGAGAAGCGGAGAGAGCGGGAATGCTACGAAGCTTGGGCTAGGGCAAAGGCCGCTAAGGATGTAAACACTGACTCACTCAAGAAGAAGTACAACTCTGCTTCCAGGTTCTTTAAGAGGCAAATTGCATTGGCAAAGTCGAATTACGTTGGGAAAATTGGCGAGAGACTAGCACGGCTGCCATCTGGCTCTCGTGCGTTCTGGTCTCTCGCCAAGGCTGTCCAGGGTAATTTCTGTCGGTCGACACTTCCACCTTTGCGCGGAAAGGATGGTTCATTGGCCTATTCCGCAAGGGAGAAAGCCGATCTTTTTGGCTCTATCTTTGCGGAAAACTCGACTCTTGACGACAGGGGGAACACTCCTCCTACCATCCCGAGGTGTGAAACCACAATGGCGGACGTCCGCTTCACACAGTGTGCTGTGCGGAAAGCACTATTCTCCCTGGATATCAACAAGTCGTGTGGGCCCGATGGAGTATCTCCTATTGTGCTGAAGGTGTGTGCTCCAGAGCTGGCATTGGTTTTAACGCGCTTATTCAAACACTTATGTCCTCGGCGTTGTTCCACATTCATGGAAGACGGCACCCGATCCCTAAAAAAGGCAACCGCTCAGATCCGTCCAACTACAGGCCTATCGCTATCACCTCCTTACTCTCCAAAATTATGGAATCCATAATCAACCGCCAGCTCATGGGTTACCTGGAAGAGCACCAGCTGATCAGCGACCGCCAATATGGCTTCCGCAAAGGCCGATCAGCTGGTGATCTTCTGGCTTTACTAACTCACCGTTGGGCGCAGGCGGTCGAAAGTAGGGGTGAGGCACTAGGCGTTAGTTTGGACATAGCGAAAGCCTTCGATCGGGTTTGGCATAAAGCCTTACTATTGAAGCTTCCTTCCTATGGGCTTCCTGAGAGACTTTGTAGGTGGATCGGCAGTTTCCTTGCGAAACGGAGAGTTAAAGTCGTCGTAGACGGCTCATGCTCGGACCCCCCGACCGTAAATGCTGGTGTTCCCCAAGGCTGCGTGTTATCCTCGACATTGTTTATTCTGCATATCAATGATTTGTTGCATACCAGTGGCGTTCATTGCTATGCGGATGACAGTACCGTGGATGCACTGTATTTCGGCCGCAGCAATATCTCTCGGGATCACGTCGATGAGTGTAGGAATAAACTTGTGTCTGAAATCGAATCATCCCTTATAAGGATTTCCGATTGGGGGGGACTAAATCTAGTCCAGTTTAACCCTTCTAAGACTTAAGTTTGCGCGTTCACCGCTAAAAAAGCCCCTTTTGTCGCATCGCCACTCTTCGGAAACACTCACCTTTGTGCCAAGCCGAACATTGGCATTCTGGGCGTCGACATTTCGAGTGTTGTCCAGTTTGGCGGTCATTTGGAGAGCAAGGCTAAAAAGGCCTCCAAAAAACTCGGAGTACTCAACAGGGCCAAACAGTACTTCAAGCCGGCTCACCGCCTTAAACTGTATAAGGCACAGGTGCGGCCTCACATGGAGTTTTGTTGCCACCTTTGGGCCGGGGCTCCGGGTTATCAGCTATCTCCATTTGACCGAATCCAACGTAGGGCAACTCGTATTGTCGACGATCCTAAACTTGCCGATCGGCTAGATCCTTTGGCACTGCGTAGAGATCTATCTTCCCTATGCATACTTTACAGAATTTACAATGGGGAGTGTTCTGAGGAGTTGTTCGATTTAATAGAAGCCGCTGATTTTCGCAACCGATCGTCGCGCCGGAACTATCATCCGCACCATCTGGATGGTTGGCGTTCCACTACAATGCGTTTTAAAAACAGTTTTCTGCCACGCACAGTAAATCTTTGGAATTCGTTGCCATCAGCGGTCTTCCCCAACAACTGCGACATTGGGTTATTCAAGAAAAGAGCATATTCTTACCTGAAGGATAGGCAACGCACTGGCATCGCTGGTGACAGGTGTGCAGGTCTCGGCTGCAGCTTATCCGTTAATTTACGCAACCGAGTTATAAAGTCTGTTACGTTAATTGACTCTAAAGAGGTCGCTTGAAAAAATTCTCCCGGTAAACGTAAGGGCTCGACATATACCTAATTCAGCAGAAGAACTCTGCAAATCTTCCTTAAAAGAACTTCTTATTCCTAATAATACAAAAGGTGCACATCCTGCTTTCCTGTCCCTTATTCGGGGCAGAAAGGATGAAATTAGAAATAGAGATAGGAATTGAAACTGAAACTCTGATGAGTGAGGACGAAAGTCACCAAATATTTTTAAAATTTTGTAAAAAAGTGGTGGGAGATATTATACTAAGGAACAAAATATAAAAGAGAATAAAAATAAATTAAAACATTAATAAATTTCAAACTGAAAAAAAAAAAATAAGAATAAATAAAATTAAAGAAAATCAAAGAAAAAAAGTAAGAAGAGCAAACAAATGGATGCCTTTATTTCAGCTCAACAAATTGTTCCGGACATGACGAGGCGACAGTGTCTTCACTCTGCGAGAGGTATGGAAGAAGGAATGGAATGGAGAATGAAAGAAAAGAGGAGGAGAAACAAAGGAAAGAAAGATAAGTTTTGAGCGGAAGATGGAAGTATGAAAGGTGAGAGAGTAGGGAAAATATTGTGATAAGAATAAAAATAGATAGTAAGTGAACTGTACTAAAGGCCCTGACCCGCCATACGCAGGGGAATGATGGTAAAAAAAAAAAAAAAAAAAAGTACAAAAGGCAATGCGTCTACCCAATTAACATCAGCATGGCACATGATCGCGGCTTTGAGCTGTCGATGGAATCTTTCCACCAGAACGTTGCACGCTGGATGATATGCGGTTGTACGGCGATGTTTGAAACCTATAATTTTTCCAAGGTATTGGAAAAGTGAAGATTCGAATTGCCGTCCGTGGTCCGTCGCGACATCAGTAGGACATCCAAATCTGGATATCTACGATATCAATGTCTTACCTATAATTTTCGCAGTAATATCCGTCATAGGTATAATTTTCGACCACCGCGTGACACGATCCACGACAGTGAGACAGTACTTGTACACATGCGATAGTGGTAAGGGGCCTATTATGTCCACGTGAATAAATGCAAAGAGAGATGAGAGATGACACATGGCGATGCACCTTTGCGTGTTGACAAGCCAAGCAATTCCGAGCCCACTTTCTACAGTCTTTGCGCATTCCAGTCCAAACGAAGCGTTCAACAACGAGCTTAGTGGTTGCTTTAATACCAGGGTGGCTGAAACTGTGTATGCTGTCAAATACCTTGCCTTCGTAACGGTTTCGTGACGAAAGGTCTTGGCTGTGAAGTGCTTGTGTCACAATGAAGTTCGGAAGTGCTGCTGTCAATTTCTCTAGGCGAAGAGAAGTTTCCTTACCTAATAAATGTACTAGCTAAGTATCAGTACGTTGAGATTCTGCAAGTAATTCCAAGTCTATTGGTGTCTGCAATTCATCAACACGAGACAAAGTATCAGCAACTACATTATGTTTGCCTGAAATATGTCGTATATCAATCGTAATCTGAGAAATAAAATCAAGATGTAGATACTGACAAGGCGAGCAGGCTTGTGGTCAGTGAACACTACGAAATATCGCACTTCTAGCATGTACCGAAAGTGTTTTATATTAGGGGGACCGGAAAGTAATGTCGTTTTCTTACGCTAAATACAAACATACATTTTTAACGAGTCTTTATTTTTAATCAATGATGTATTCCCCATCATTGTCAATAACCTTTTGCCATCTAGTGAGTAAATTTTCAATCCCTGATCGATAAAAATTAATTGGTTTTTCGGCAAAATATCTAGAGATGGCATTTTGGATATCATCCAAATTTGCAAATGTTTTGCCACTTAAAAAGTGTTGCAGCGCTCGGAATAAGTGGAAATCCGATGGTGCAACATCGGGCGAATATGGTGGATGAGGCAGCACCTCCCACCCCAATTCATTAATTTTTTCTAGAGTTCGCCTTGCGCAGTGCGGTCTTGCATTGTCATGTTGGAGAATGACGCCTTTTCGGTTGACAATCGCTGGCCACTTTTCAATTAAAGATTGATTGACTCGCTGCAATTGTTCGCTGTAGAGGTCTGCAGTAACAGTTTCTCCAGGTTTCAGTAATTCAAAATGAACAATGCCGCGAATACTCCACCAAACACACAAAAGCGCTTTTTTGGGGTGTAAACCTGGCTTAGCAGTACTCCGAGGGATTTCATTTGGAGAGAGCCACTGCCTTTTGCGTTTTGGGTTATCATACAGGACCCATTTCTCATCTCCTGTGATCAAGCGATCAAAAAACGCTTCTGTGTTGTGTCGTTGAAGCAATAAGTTGCATGTGATTGATCGGTTAGCCTTATTCTGTTCGGACAGATTATGCGGGACCCAAACACCTGCTCTGCTTACTTTTCCAATCTGCTTCAAATGTTCTTGGATGGTCGACCAAGGTTTGTTGAGACTGTTTGACAATTCCTCGATCGTCTGACACGGATTTGCTTCCACTTCCGCCCTTAACACGTCGTTGTCTAACGCTGATGGTCTTCCTGATCGATACGAGTCGGAAAGATCAAAATTACCCGATTTGAACTTGGAAAACCACCTTTGGCATTTACGAATGTCCAGTGCATTTGGATAAACATCGCAAATGTTTTTGGTAGCAACTGTTGCGTTATTTCCCTTGCGAAACTCAAAGAGCATGCAATGCCGGATGTGTACCTCTTCTGGTATTTGGCTGGCCATTTTACCCAAAATTACAAAAAAAAATTGTAATTCAATTGTCTATAAGTAAAGAAATCACTATAACCTCACAATGTCTTTGGTACGCCTCTGAACAAAACAATGAGCTGACAAAATGACATTACTTTCCGGTCCCCCTATTAATAGGTTAGCAAATATCTCCCTTCCGCCTTTTTGTCTTTTGAATTTCGCGGCTATGTACAAAGCGCTACAGAGCTCGTATCTGGCAATACTATACATAATTTAAAAGGTCTTGACATAATCTACAAAACGACGCTATGCATAATTAGTTTGGATATTGGGTTCAACAGTTATAGACGTGTAAACATGCGAGTTCACTAACGCCGAATTTGCGCTATTTTAAAGTTTTCCTTCGTTAAAGGCAAATCCGCTAGAGAAACGTTCCGTGAGATTAATGGTGTTTTGGGGGATGGTACTCTATCACTTCGAACCGCGGAGGAATGGTTTCGACGATTCAGAGCCGCTGAAAACGACACCATGGATAAGCCAGCCGGCGGAAGACCTGTGACGACAAATACCGATCAAATCATGGACTACATCGAGTTAGACCGGTATGTGGCATCTCGTGACATCGCCCAGGAGATGGGAGTTAGTCACCAAACCATTTTAAACCATCGGCAGAAGGCTGGATACAAAAAAAAGCTTGATGTTTGGGTGCCGCATGATTTGACGCAAAAAAACCTTCTGGACCGAATCAACGCCTGCGATATGCTGCTGAAACGGAACGAACTCGACCCATTCTTGAAGCGGATGGTGACTGGCGACGAAAAATGGATCACATACGACAATATCAAGCGAAAACGGTCGTGGTCGAAGGCCGGTGAATCGTCCCAAACAGTGGCCAAGCCGGGATTGACGGCCAGGAAGGTTTTGCTGTGTGTTTGGTGGGATTGGAAGGGAATCATCCACTATGAGCTGCTCCCATATGGCCAGACGCTTAATTCTACCATCTACTGCGAACAACTGGACCGCTTGAAGCAGGCGATCGACCAGAAGCGTCCAGAATTGGCCAACAGGAAGGGTGTAGTGTTCCACCAGGACAACGCCAGACCACACACTTTGTTGATGACTCGTCAGAAGCTACGGGAGCTCAGATGGGAGGTTTTATCGCATCCACCATATAGCCCGGACATAGCGCCAAGTGATTACCACCTGTTCCTGTCCATGGTGAACGCCCTTGGTGGTGTAAAGTTGAACTCAAAAGAGGCTTGTGAAAAGTGGCTGTCCGAGTTCTTCGCAAATAAGGAGGGGGGCTTCTACGAGGGAGGTATTATGAAGTTGCCGTCTAGATGGAAACAGATTATCGAACAAAACGGCGCATATTTGAACTAAATCCGATCACTGTAACACTTTTTATAAAGCATTGACGAAAGAGCAAAAAAGCGGAAGGGAGATATTTGGCAACCTTATACTTTCATAAATTGCTAATAATTTGTGATCGTACGGAAAGTATTTTTTTTGAGCAGAACTAATACTTTTAGAATAAAAAGCTAGTGGTTGCCATTGGCCATCCTTCAGCTGCTGAAGAACTGCACCCATACCCCAATCAGATGCGTCTGTTACCAGTGCAAGTTGGGCATTGCAGTCAGGGTGAGCAAGTAATGCAGCTGTAGAGAAGCTATTTTTGCATTGCTGAAAAACAGCTAAAGCATCACCACAAAGATTTATTGGGTATGAAGCTTTCACAGAACCCAAAAGCAGTGTATTTAGTGGTGCCTGTATTTTAGCGGCGAGGGGAATAAATTGCCCATAAAAATTAATTATCCCTAAGAAACGCCGGAGTTGCCTAACCGTCGTTGGTATAGGGAAGGCGTTTATATCCTGAACCTTAGAATCCAAAGGTTTCGTGCCAGCTGCTGAAATATGATATCCTAAAAAATGTATCTCGTTCACACCATACATGCACTTTGATGTGTTAACTAAGGCACCGTATTTTTTCATGCGTTCGAAAAGGTGTCGCAGATGTTCCTCGTGTTCAGGCTCGCTGCAGGAATAAACAAGGAAATCATCAAGATAAGCATAACAAAAGTCTAAACCTCTAATCATTTCATCTACAAACTTTTGGAATGTTTGTCCTGCGTTCCTTAGCCCTGGAGTCATGTAAGGAAACTCAAACAAACCAAAAGGTGTAGTGATAGCCGTTTTCTTGATATCACTTTCGTAGACGGGGATTTGATAGTACGCCTTCTCTAAGTCTATTTTGCTGAAAATAGTACAACCGGCAATATTATGCGCAAAATTTTGGATATGCCTAATAGGATAGCTGTCTGGAATGGTTGGGAAATTTAACATTCTATAATCACCGCAAGGGCGCCACCCACTTCCTTTCTTTGATACCAGGTGCAACGGAGATGCCCAAGAACTGTTGGAAGGGCGGGCAATTCCATTGTTTAACATGAGCTGGAACTCCTGTTTAGCGATTTTAAGCTTATCAGGAGCCAGTCTTCGAGGATTGCAAGATACAGTTTGTCCAGGTGTGGTGTCAATATGGTGTACAGTATTGTGATGTGATTTCATTTGTGTGCCTGACGGTCGTGTCATGTCAGGAAACTCATCCAATATACGGTGAAATTTAGTATCATCAGTCGTGATCTTTACAAAACTTATACTACACTTAGCGATAATAGCTGGTGAAGATAAAGATGTCAGATTATCCATCGGGCGATGATTTTTACAATCTACAATTAGATTATAGTGACAAAAAATCTACACCAATAATTGGTTTTGTAACATCAGCTACAGTAAACCTCCATACAAAATTACGTCTTAATCCAAAATTACAGAACCATTCGCTGCACACAACTGATATTGTGTCTTAGCTCGTCGTTCACGTAGCGCAGACCGAGGGTAGACAGAAAGGTCCGAGGGTAGACAGAAAGGAGTCTTCAAGTTGCTATCCCAGATGAAGAGGCGACCTGAACGAGGAGGTCAGTCGTCTGTCGCCATTAACGAGCGCCCGTGGAGTTTTCCTTCTTCTGGAAGTCGCACGGCATAACGCACTTGTCAGCGTTGTTACCAAATTTCGAGTGGTACCGACAAATTGAAAACCGTTTGTAGCTCGAATTTGAGTCTGATCTTCGGCGGGACAACGTTCGATGTCTACGCTGTGATCTTAGCCGTCTTCTATTGCTAGAGGAACATGAACTGCGAGTGTGCTGATCAAGCTTCACGGCGAGTCTTTCCACCATCTTCTTAAGTTCTGCGATTTCTGCATGATTGGCAGACGCGTGGTGTGAAGACAATGTCGCGGCTGCGACAACGGAATCGCACGAGGTCAGCTCATGAATGCGATCTGCCAGATCTGCAAGCTGTTCTATAGAGTGAGTTGGTAGCAACGTCAGCACAGTTTGGATGCTGGTAGGAAGGCGATTAACCCATAAAGATTTAATAAAATCTTCGGGTGCTGTAGATCCGGCAAGATCTTGAAGATGCCGCAAGAATTGTGACGGTGTTCTATCATCTAATTCCTCGTGAGTGAGTAATTGCTTCACCTTCCTCTCGTGCGATGCTGACAACCTTTTAATTTGTTCCGTTTTTATTTTCAAATAATGATTATCAATGGGCGGTTGTAAAATTATATTTTTTACCGTCTTGGCATAAAAAATGTCTAATTTGTTAATGACATTATTAAATTTTATTTGATCATCGGTAATGTCGAAGGACTGAAACTGAGCTTCTAACAAAGCAAACCAAATTTCGGGATCCTCGGGTGAAAATTGCGGGACTTTTATATTATATTTACGGAAGTCCGCGCACGCACACACGCGCACGACTACGTACACATGGAGCGGCCGATGCAAGTGTGAAAGTCTCTAGAGATGAGTTAGAGTTCAATTCGATTATCCACACGAGACGCACGTCCGATTGAGCTCCAGCCAGCTCTCGTTCGCTGCTACCGTCAGATATCCTACATATATGCATATATATATAACGCCTCGTTCCCAGTGGGGTAGGCAGAGACCACCTCTCTCCACCTGCTACGATCCTGGCACACCTCTCTCGCTTCCTCCACTTTCATAAGCGTCTTCATGCACGCTCGTCTGTTGCGTGTGCTTTTGATATCCTAACCGTCCTTAATAAACAACAACCTAACAGTTGCGTCCGAATTCACCGAAGGAATTCGTGTATCTTGTGCGTAATTGTTGTTGCTACCGCACCGCATCGTTCGTTTACGCGGGCTACGAGCCGCTCGTCGGCACCCGCGCGCGCCGCGCCGAGGCGCGTCCTATTGCGTCAACCTAACCGTCACCTGTTAACCGTTAGGGTACGCGTCCGCGTCCCTACGCGTTGTTTACCGCGAAAATAATTGCCGCGCTTTTAGACATCATTTCGTTCGCGTTCCACGTATTTAATCATTGTGTTTTCTTCAAAGTGATGCTCAGCCGGGAATTCCCCTGCTAGGAGTGTGCTGTACACAGATGCGTACCTTTCTCTCATTTAAATCTTGTAAGTTTTAACTTGCGCAAGCAACAGCAGGACTTGCCCGTGTAATACACTGATCCTCTGCTCCCCACCACGTGGTGGGGACCTAAGTGAATTACGATGGCTGAGTCCATAGGGGCTTAGTTCATCGAATTTTGTAAGATTGCTTATCCCGAGTTATGGGACAAATTCGAGGCCCATCAGGCCTCACTGAGGGCGAAGATGGCTGCATCAGACAGCCCAGCGTCCCCTTCGTCCGCATCCTGCGCGTCACCAAAGTCTCGAGCGGGTACCCCTAAGGGGTTCGCCGAGTCATCCACCGCTGCTTGCTCCCGCGACTCATCGCCGTGCAGCACGGAACCCATGTCCGACGGTGAGGGCACCATCTCCGACATGGAGGTGCACCAAGCCCTCAACCCTCCACTATCAGACGACGAAGGATTCGTCGTCTATTCGGGTAAGCGCAAGCGTACCTCAGCCCGCAACTCCCCGACTAGCGAATCGCCCTCTGCCACTCCGGCGAGGAAAACAATTCGCGCTTCGCGTCCCGCGCCCACTGCGAAAGCGGCGGAGCGCGAAGTTCCCAGGGCCAAGCTGCCCCCTCCCCCCCACTGTTATCCTCTAGGATAAAGCCGCCTGGAAAGATCTGTTCAAGTGGTTCTTGGACAACAAGACCTCGTGCCCCAAGGCACAAAACACTGCGCAGGGCATCCGCCTGCGCTTAACGTCAACCGACGACTTTCGTCGCGCGACAAAATATATGTGGGAGCTGAATCTCAGCTTCCACACCTACGCTCTTGAGGAGGATAAACTTCTCAGGGTCGTCATCTGGGACAAACCCCTAGAGACGACAGTCACCGAGGTCATCGAGGACCTAAAAAGCCAAGGCCTCCCCGTGATAGACGCACGGCGGATGTCAAGTCAACGGACTTGAAATGAGATCCCACTAATATTGGCTACTCTTCCGCTCACTCCTGAGGGGAAGAAAATCAACAATATTAATAAATTATGTGGCCTCACTAATATCACATTCGAGCCACCACATAAGCGCGGCATCGTTGGCCAATGCTACAGATGCCAGTTATATGGCCACTCTGTCAGAAACTGCTTCGCCCGACCACGATGCGTCAAATGCACTGGAGACCACGGCACTAAGGAGTGCACGCGCACACCCAAGCCCCGGACCCGTCAAGCTGCTCCTTGTATAAGTCCGAGGGCCACCCGGCGAATTACCGCGGGTGTTCCAAAGCCCCGCGTACGAGTGCAGTAGCACCCGCCAAACCCAAAATACCGATCGCAAGTATTCGGGGTTCGCGCCCTCTCCCCTTTCACACCGCAGGATCACCGAAGGTTGACGATCGTCAACCCGCTCCGATCCCTGCGGTATCGGCTTGGGCAAAACCCTAGCCGATGACCCAACGCTCACAGGCCCCCATTGCATGCATCATCCCTCCCCTACCCGTTGCTAGCAGGCCTCCACCGCCGAGCAACTTTGTCGAGCCCAGGTGCTCCATGCCCGGGGCGCAGCAGATATCGCGGTCCTTTTGAAGTACATGGGACGCTTCACATTGAAAGACCTGTTTAGTTACACGGAGAAGCTCCTTGCCGCGAAAGGGCAAAAAGAAAGGCTCCGAGTCGTATTCGAACATTACGACTTGATAGCCGCTCTCGAGGCGGATATCTAATGACACCTCTCGCACTTGGACACCGTCGTCCGAGTCCCTGTACACACCTTTGGGATCAGCACGGAGCTCCCCAAAGTATTAGGCAAAATCAAACCTGGCTTGTTGACCTTTGCGACTTTTAACGCGAACGGCGTTCGACACCAGAAGGAAGAAATCAGCGCATTTCTCCGACACAACGACGTCGACGTTATCCTAATTCAGGAAACATTCCTGAAACCATCTCACCATGACCCTAAAATTGCTATCACCTCGTTAGGAACGGCAGGTTATCCGCTATGTACGGCGGCACCCTGATTTATTACAAGAGATGACTTCACTGTGTCCCTCTTGAATGCCCTCACATGAAAACTATTGAAGTCGGTGTGTAAAATTGGTCTCACTGGCCACCAACCCCTTGTTCTCGTCTCTGGCTACCTTTCACCATCCAAAAAGGTAGAAATCGAAGACATAAGGGCCCTTCTCGATCTCGGTCCATCTGTTGTGCTTGCTGGCGATTTCAACAGTAGGCACAGCGGCTGGGACCCTCTCGGCCAAAATCCAAATGGTCGTATACTCTCAAATTTAGCGGAAAACCTCAACTTTGATATCATCGCCCCTTCTTCGCCGACGAGAATCCCTCAGCGGCAAAATCAAAGGCCTTCTGTCCTGGACATAGCGCTACTGAAAAATGTAACTCTCCATATCCGTTCGGTCGAGGTCATACATGACCTCAGATCTGATCATCTTCCGGTCCTTTTCAAGCTGGGCCAGCGCGCCGGTGAGGTTCCTCTGATCAAAACCATCGTTGACTGGCGTAAACTTGAGATCAAACTTAAGTCTACGGAATACCAGCACCTCGACGAGATACCGAAAACGATCGAAATTCAGGCGGTCGATTCACTTTCCAAGCATATCTCATCAGCCGTCGAAGAGTCCACGATGACGATACTCGAATTGGAACCTCAATTCGGGGCTCTTCCTCAGTACATTCGACGCCTGATCAGGCTAAAAAACGTCGCCTTGAGACTGTACGACAGATACCGCTCCGAGGTGAATAGAGTTTAATGCACGCCGCCTTCAGAGGGCCGTAAAAGAGCGCGTCAGAGAACACAGAGCCGACAGATGGGATTCATTACTCAGCGACCTCGAGCCTTCCAAGGACGCTTTCTGGCGTCTAGCTCGGGGTCTCAATTTAGAGAACCCTGGACTCATGCCAACCCTAGTCAGAGACGTCGACGCGTCGTCGTTGGCCTCCGAGGACGATGAAGGCCGAATGCTTAGCCGACAGTCTGGAAAACCAGTGCACACCTTCATCTTCTTCAGCCGACCCCACTCACCTAAAACTGGTGGAGGACGAGATCGCACGCAGATCCTCCATCCCTACGATAGGTCCACCCCTAACTCCGATCTCAGAAGACGAGGTCGTAATCACCATCAGAGGACTAAAAGCCAAATCCGCTCCGGGCCTTGATGACATCTCGAACGGAGTACTCAAGTCCCTCTCCGCTCATATGATCTGTTTGCTCACGACCATCTTCAACGTGCTTGTCTCCAGCTGCTCCTTTTCAGACGCCTGGAAAGAGTCCGCAGTTGTGGGAATTCCTAAGCAAAACAAGCCTAGAAACATTCCCTCCAACTACAGACCGATAAACCTCGTCTGTAACATAGGTAAGGTTTATGAGCGTCTAATCCTTTCGCATCTCTCCGACTTCGTGTCGGAGAACAAACTTCTGCCTGACGAACAGTTCGGGTTCAGAAGAGACCACTCCTGCGTCCACCAAGTACACAGATTGGTGGAGTACGTACTCAAAGGTTTCACGCGCAAAAGACCGCATGACACCATAGCCCTATTCTTTGATGTACCTAAGGCGTTCGATAAAGTTTGGCACGATGGCTTGATTTACAAGTATGTACGCACTCTAGGTGCCGGACAGGCTCGTCACCATCATCAGAGCCTTCTTATCGAACCGCACCTTTCGCTACCGAGCGGGAAGCGCTCACTCCACTTCTCGTCAC
This sequence comes from Troides aeacus, assembly GCA_033220335.2. Lineage (NCBI taxonomy): Eukaryota > Metazoa > Arthropoda > Insecta > Lepidoptera > Papilionidae > Troides > Troides aeacus. The sequence goes on along the minus strand of CM067277.1, from coordinate 156,234 downwards.
ATCAGAGCGGGTGTTCCGCAGGGCTCCTGCTTCTCCCCTATCCTCTTCACGCTGTACACCAGCGACGTCACTAGAGATCTCGGGGTGAACCTGCCTCTATTCGCAGACGACACTGCGCTCTACCTTTCGGGCCCGATCTTGCCGCGGTTGAATAATCGGCTCCAGTCCGCAACCAAAACCTAGACGATTGGTTCAGGAAGTGTAGAATCGCCGTCAACTCGGAGAAGAGCGAAGCCCTACATTTCTCAAGGAGAAGGAAATCTCGAATCACCAGCGCGCTTTGCGCTCCACTCCCAAGCTAATATATATCTTCGACCGACCTGTCCCTAGGAGAGACTCGGTCAAATACCTCGGGGTTAACCTGGACCGAAGGCTAAATTTCAACAGCCACATTCGCAGAGTGAGGAACAAGGCTGCCTTTGTAATGGGCAGACTTCATTCTTTGCTCTGTAAATCTAGCACATTAGCCCTAAAACACAAGGTGCACTTGTACAAGGCCTGCATAAGACCTATTATGACTTATGCGTTGTATTTGCGCACTCTTCCCTTACCACCCGTAAACCCATACAGGTCATCCAAAACCGCTTTACCCGGAAGGCCACGGGTGCGGAATGGTACCAAAGGAATATAGACCTGCACAGCGACCTCAAACTTCCTTCGGTTGCACAATTTATGCAAGATCTATCACTTTGCCAAGACCACACACTACTCGAACCCACTAATAGGGCAAACGGTGAACTACGTCCCGATCTTCGATGCCACCAGTAAGAATCGACGTCCTCGGAACGTGCTTCCGCTCCCTACCGATGCAGAGGGTCGACCCGACAGGCACGATACTCCCTCCAACGACACAAACACGCATAACACGTCACCCAATTGTAAAGACACTAATCACGAATTCACCACATTTCGGACGCGCCGCTTCCGCCGCTGGTTGCGGCGCCCGTCAGGCTCGCACACCGCGCACACAAGTCACACCCGGCTGACCGAGTGGTCCTCACCGCCCTCGTCTCGCGTCACAGGCGAAGGTGATCGGAGGACGGGCCCGAGCCCCCCTCCGGTGACCTCATAGTCATTGCCGCCATCTGACGCGCACCGTGCGCGTCTTAAATTCATGTATATATTTATATATGTATATATTTAACTACACCCCTTTCTCTTCCCTCATCGCACTATCCAACTCTTCAACCTTTCCACATCTAATATCTTCTCAACTATCTCCTCCTCCTCATACATACTACTTTATCTACATATATATGTTTATATTTAATTTTTATGTTTAGTTTCCAGCTTATATTTTTCTTGTTCAGTTCTTTTTCGGTTTTTCATATTTTGTGTTCATTTATTGTTTTGGTTTAATTTTAAGTTACTCATTTTTGGTTGCTTTTCTTCTTTTTCTTTTTATTATTATTTTAGCTCGCGGATGCCGCACACGCGACCGCACACACGGCCGCACACACGGCCAGAGCTTCGATGGATTTGTTGCGAGAAAATCTCCCTCAAAGACTGATTAGTCGCTTTGGGGACGTCCCGTGGCCACCGAGGTCACCCGACCTAACTCCAATGGATTATTTTTGTGGGGCTACCTCAAAGAGAGAGTTTACGCCAACAATCCGCGAACTGTTGTGGACTTAAAAGAAAATATTCGGCGAGAAATCAGCGCAATTGAACCAAGTTTACTGCTGCGCGTGGCACGGAATACGAGGCTCCGTTTCGAATAGTGTGTGTGTGTGTGTGTGCAACAGGATGGAAGACATTTGAATGACATTATCTTTAAAAAATGAACTCCGCATTTGTACTCTTCTTTTAATACTTTTAGTAAAATTATATGTCAAACATATTATTTTTTATTAAAATTTGAAATCATAAATCTGACACCAAACACCCTGTACAATATAATAAAGTAAGAGTGTGAAGATGTTAAAAAATTAAATTTATAAAGTATACGGATTCGAAACCGTGTAAAATGGTGCATGGCAAAATTAACATATAACATTAAGTTGGTGGAGAAGGCAGGATACCAGTCGGGTGTAGTTGGCGGTTATTTAAGTAACTACTTGATTATACTCCGGTTCGCGAAGAGTGTTAGATAGCACTTCGGTGATACCAAAATACTCAGAACCTTGCCTTAGTGGCTTGCCACTATGATACGTCGTGTTTAATTATATTTGTTTATTCCAAAGTCAACTCCAACTGTGTCGATGCATTATGAGGTAGCGGAAGCGGACGTGAGCTACTGCCTCGATGCTTATCAAACATTGATATTGCGTCTTGTCGTAGCGGGACGGTTGCACCGTTACTGAACTGATGCGTCTTACAGATCCGGTAGGCTGAGGACTTTTGCAAGATATTGATGTCTGCTGTGATGTCTTGTGCGTCTTTCATGATGATGTGCGCCGATGATAGTCGATTGTATGTCTATCGCAGTTCAGTGACACGACGTCTTCAACGATCACGGGATTAAATGTCACTTTTGAAGGTTACGCCTTGCGTTATGGTTTGACACTTTATCTTATTAGATTTTTCCAAGTCGGGTCCCTTGATGACGGGGCTGCAGACTGTCTGCCCTCCCTATTTTATAGAATTTGAAAATAAAGGCCTCAATAGCTCCCCATCTTTTAAGATATGTGGCTAGGTGTCGGTAGGCGAGACAAACTTGATCAAAACAACATTTTACTCAACGACAAAGACTCATAATAAAAATAATATTTATTGGTTATATCCACTACAGTGGTTAGCAGAGTTATGCATTTACTTCATGAACGGTGATAGCTAGTGGGAGTACAATCTCTCAAGGCTGCGAAGTAATCGCTTTGCCATTCTATGAGGTGAGCAATGAGCTCTCGAATGCACTCCGCGGATTGCGATCCGTGCTGACTACGTAGTTGGTGGTGAAGTCAATTCCAACACTTTACAATGTGTCTGCAAGTGCACCTGACTAGTGAAGGTGGCAATGGCAAATCAAAAAAGGCTCGTACAAAGGAATAACCTTTGGGTCAGGGTACCCTTTATATCTATTATGTGTCCTGGAATGTGCGCTGACCATACACTGTATATCTGGTTACAGTTGTATCTTGTGAGATGCTTACTCACTTCGGGGGGGGGGGGGGCTGTATTTGGTTGGCGCTCGCCGCATACGGCGGGGTCTGTTTACTGGAGCCGTATGCCATCCCCAAATTTTTTTTAATACGTGAGGAAGCGAACTTAAACACTTTGTGTCGGGGTCTTAAGAATTAATAAATATTGTAAACCCGTAACAAGATGTGAAGACCTTTACAAGCGTGAAGGGATTGTAAATAAGGAAATAAACCACACTAACGGCATCAAACTACCTTAATATTTTTTTTTTTTTTTTATATTATCACGCCTTTTTCCCAGTAGGGTTAGGCAAAGATGAATAAACACCCACATTTCGCCAGATGTGGTCAGATTAGGTCCCATGTAACAGGGGGCGAGCCTGTTGCCATTTTATTGGGGCCACCACACACACACACACACAAAAATGATTTCAGTGTGCGGGTTTCCTCACGATGTTTTCCTTCACCGTTTGTATCTCGCTGTTGTAACTAAAGTTCACAACTATTCATCCTTCTATATAAACCTAAAAGAACTAAATATTACTACAAACACCACGTAGAACAAGCTCCTAATCGAGACGATCACAAATTAATATAAATCATTAATGACCAAAACATAAACATTAATCATACCACAAAGAATAGTTTGCATCATCCTGGTCCAGTAAAGTATGATTTCCTGAGTACTTAATATTGTTTTAAAAATATTTAAAACTTATTATATTTTGAAAAATTGATAAAAGTTTTAACTCGGATCAACGTCCGGAGTATGTCCGGTATTTCCGAACCAATATGACATGGAGGGCTTCGAGGGAAGAGCATTCCATAAGGGTCGCCACTGCTGCCGTGAGCCCTCTATTATTGCGACTGTCCATAGGCGTCAGTGATCACTTTCCACCAGGTGAACTGTTCGTTCGTTTCCTTCCTGTGATAGGAAAAAAGAGTCTCGGTATACCAGTTCGCCGCTCTCCCTTCCCTCCGGGACCGCTGAGGAAGAGGAGTGTCGGTAATGCGTTTCGCCACTTTCCCTATCGTTCGCGGCCGTTTAACAGTTGGTGGCGGAACCTAAGACTAGATCCGCCGCAGGGTCGGGACAGTTTTTTCTTTTGGCTTCCATGGGATCTGGATGACGGATTTGGAGGGATCCGATTGACCAGATCAGAGGTATTCGATTAAATTGCGTTGTTAATAGTTGAAGTTTATCCTCGATATTTCACAATACCCTTGTTGACAACTCATAAGCTGGTAGTGTACATTAGCCAACCCCTAATCGCAACGACAAGTGATAAAATACATCACAAGGAATTGCACAATTCCTTTACATTTGTACACACACACCCACACACGCACACACATATATATATATATATAAATATATTTTTATAACAGTTTTAATAGTTGAAATTTCTAAGTATTTACATTTATACCATAATAAGGTTGTACAGGTACAATGTTTCCTACGTTGTACCTGTACAACCTTTTATGGTATAAATTCTTCCTTCCCGGAGGAGCAGTCCGCGGGGGTTCACTGTTCGCCCGGCGCTGGAGCCGGGCACCTGACCGGTGCACCCGGCCGAGCCCCGCGCGGCGCGCGCTCCCTCTAATGAAAAAGTCTGATAGTAATTCTGGTGAAATATTGCGGGACCCTTCTCATGGACCCCAATTCGTTTTGAAGTCAATTACGTCGAGTCAAATTACAAATGGAGGGCAATTCTAGGAAATTCTCAACGATTCCGGAGTTTCTACAGTATTACGCCAACCCGCGTCGTCCCACAGCAGTCCCGTAGCCGTCCCGCAGCCAATCCGCAGCAGTCCCGCAGCTGTCTCGCATCGTCCCGCACGCGTACTTAGCGAACTACAGGGTGTCTGGTGGCAGATTTATGTTTTCAAATTTAAATAAAAAATATATGTTTGACATATAATTTTACTAAAAGTATTAAAGGATAGAGTACAAATGCGGATTTCATTTTTTAAAGATAATGTCATCCAAATGTCTTCCATCCTGTTGCACACACACACACACTGTTCGAAACGGAGCCTCGTATTCCGTGCCACACGCTGCAGTAAACTTGGTTCAATTGCGCTGATTTCTCGCCGAATATCTTCTTTTAAGTTCACAACAGTTCGCGGATTGTTGGCGTAAACTCTCTCTTTGAGGTAGCCCCACAAAAAAAAATCCATTGGAGTTAGGTCGGGTGACCTCGGTGGCCACGGGATGTCCCCAAAGCGACTAATCAGTTTTTGAGGGAGATTTTCTCGCAACAAATCCATCGAAGCTCTGGCCGTGTGTGCGGTCGCACCTGTACCGCATCCTGTTGAAACCACGTGTGTGATGAGAATGATGAATGAGCTCGCAGGTTCGGCAAACAGAAATTCGAAATCATGAGCCGATAATTCTCACCATTGACATTCGTCGCTTGGCCCCGTGCATTTTCAAAAAGAAATGGTCCGATTATCCCATTCGTGGATAAAGCGCACCAAACAGTTACCCTTGGGCAATGTAATGGTTTTTGGTGCTTCAGTCGAGGATTGCGAGTTCTTAGAGCCCAGTAACGGCAATTTTGCTTGTTTACGTGTCCGTTTAAATGAAAATGAGCCTCGTCGCTCCAAAAAATGGAATTCACAGTGCGAAAACGCTCCAACATGGTTTCACAAAAAAATTTGCGTGACGCAAAGTCATTTTTTTTCAATTCTTGAATTATTTGAATTTTAAAAGGATGAAACTTCATATCTTTTTTCAAAATTTCATGCACGCATGCTCTTGGAAGTCCCAGTGAAGCTGCCCTTTTCCGTATCGAAAGTCGTGCATTTTCACGTAAACTGCGTTCAACCAGTTCAATGTTTTCGGGGTTCCTTGACGATCGACTAGGTCCTGGCCGTGGTGTGTTCATAGCCGAAGCAGTTGCGCGGAACCTCTCCACCCACGAACGAATTAAATTCACACTCGGCCCATCGCCTATCCGTCGAATATTGAAATGTGAACAAAACTGTCGGCGAGCGAGTACGTAAGAATCGTTACTCTTGAAAAATGCTTCAATAGCGAACGCGCGATGCTCACCCGACCACTGCACCACTGCACCACTGCACCACTGCACCACTGCGACATCGTGACTAAGAAATCCGCACGATCGGTGATTCTAGTGACACCACCTTCCCCCCGCACTGTTTATAACTTATTGAGATATTCGTTTTTTAAAATATAAATCTGCCGCCAGACACCCTTTATTTGTCAGAGCGTAAATCTGCTCTAAAGTAATCGATTTCTCGATTATATTTCAGTTACGAATCCAAATTGATTAATTAATCAATTGAACAATATAAATTAAGCAACGGCGATTACAATTATTATTAGGTCCGTACGTATGAAATGAGTGTTTTTATAAAGTAATTTTTTTTGTAAAATATATTAAATCAAAGTATGCACCATTGTTATCTAAACACTTTTGCCATCTCATAGGTAGTTCATTGATCCCTTTACTAAAAAAAACCATGGAGGTGAGAATCAATAAACTCTTTGAAGGCGGTTTGGACTGCTGCAGGTATCTATTGTTAGCAACTCCAACTATGAAGGAAGAACTAGCTGCTAAACAACCGAGATTGATGAATCGCTCTAGGCCACTGCTGCTTCACGACAACGCAACATCACACATTGCACAACGTTAGATGAGCTACAATTGGAATGTCTACGACATCCACCGTACTTTACGGTCCGGGGGTCCGAACATGAGCCGTCTACGACGACTTTAACTCTCCGTTTCGCAAGGAAACTGCCGATCCACCTACAAAGTCTCTCAGGAAGCCCATAGGAAGGAAGCTTCAATAGTAAGGCTTTATGCCAAACCCGATCGAAGGCTTTCGCTATGTCCAAACTAACGCCTAGTGCCTCACCCCTACTTTCGACCGCCTGCGCCCAACGGTGAGTTAGTAAAGCCAGAAGATCACCAGCTGATCGGCCTTTGCGGAAGCCATATTGGCGGTCGCTGATCAGCTGGTGCTCTTCCAGGTAACCCATGAGCTGGCGGTTGATTATGGATTCCATAATTTTGGAGAGTAAGGAGGTGATAGCGATAGGCCTGTAGTTGGACTGATCTGAGCGGTCGCCTTTTTTAGGGATCGGGTGTATTAGAGCCGTCTTCCATGAATGTGGGACAACGCCGAGGACATAAGTGTTTGAATAAGCGCGTTAAAACCAATGCCAGCTCTGGAGCACACACCTTCAGCACAATAGGAGATACTCCATCGGGCCCACACGACTTGTTGACATCCAGGGAGAATAGTGCTTTCCGCACAGCACACTGTGTAAAACGGACGTCCGCCATTGTGGTTTCACACCTCGGGATGGTAGGAGGAGTGTTCCCCCTGTCGTCAAGAGTCGAGTTTTCCGCAAAGATAGAGCCAAAAAGATCGGCTTTCTCCCTTGCGGAATAGGCCAATGAACCATCCTCCACGCGCAAAGGTGGAAGTGTCGACCGACAAAAATTACCCTGGACAGCCTTGGCGAGAGATCAGAACGCACGAGAGCCAGATGGCAGCCGTGCTAGTCTCTCGCCAATTCTCCCAACGTAATTCGACTTTGCCAATGCAATTTGCCTCTTAAAGAACCTGGAAGCAGAGTTGTACTTCTTCTTGATTGAGTCAGAGTTTACATCCTTAGCGGCCTTTGCCCTAGCCCAAGCTTGGTAGCATTCCCGCTTGCGACGATGTGCGTCACGGCAGGACCCACCAAACCAGGGCCGAGATCTACCACCGACGGGCACCGCTGAGCTAAGATCAAACAATTCCGTGCCCTGCAGCATGACGCCGGCAACCGAATCACCGCAGGTGCTAGGATCCTGGACGAGACGGTGAGAGGCACCACGCTCCGAATTAGGCAATGGTCCGATGACCCGAGAGGAGCATCGACACATACCCGAATGGGTTCGGGGCGAGAGGTCAGCAGAAGGTCCAATAAGGAAGGGCGAATGGTCTTCCACATCCGGCACACGTGTGGGAGAAGGTACCATCTGCGTCAGACCATTGGCAATGGCAAAATCGTGAGCAGACTTTACCGCATGGTCAGTACGTGTTGACCCAAGCCAGTCAGAGTGGTGGGCATTAAAGTCGCCCAAAACCACAATTTCTGCGGTAGGAATCTGCTCAAGTATTCTGTCAGTGAACACCTGTAGGTGCTCGAAGAGCCGGTCAATTTCCGAATTTCCGGTATGAGACCTGTAAAGGCACGCGTAGACGCGAATGTGATCCTCACAATCGACGCGCACCCAAAGGATCGACAGGTCTCTGCCTTCAAGACAGCTGAGCCTACGGTAACAAATTTCCTCCCTGACGTACACACACACGCCGGCACAAAAAAGTGCTCCAGACTAAAGGCCGCGCACTTTAGATATGAAGTGTCCGTCGGGGAGGAAATCTGCGTCTCCGTCAGGAAAAGTAAATCTGGCCTTTTCGTCTCGAGATGGTGATGGACGGCATATTTAATGATCTGAGCTTTGAATTGCTTACCCACCCACACCCACCGTATTCTCCAGAGTTAGCCCCCAGGAACATTTTCCTGTTCAAGATAATGCTTCCTGGAAAGAATCTAATGATAAAGTAATCGCTGAAACTGAGGACCGTTTTGAAGAGAAAGAGAAATCGTACTATAAAAGTGGTATCGAAAAGTTGGAAAATCGCTAAACTCGTATCGACCTCCACTCATCACACGAAAGCAACTACGTTTAATATCATTCATACTCAGACCGTGCTCTTGGTCGGACCTGCGTTAGTGTTTTTTAAATATTAAAATTTGCCGATTATAGAAACTAAATCTCTGTGAATCTGAGAAGTAAGGTCGTCCATTGTAAATGTACTATAGTGCGCACCAGTAATACTTATACGTTATATCCACGGCCCCTTCACTCCTCGGGTAAAAAAGACAGATGTTATTTTTCGTCTCGCTCGCATTAATAATATTACAAACTGTGTTGTCTACCCTCTTTTTTTTCGTGTACTTTAAATTATAGATAAACTCGAACATAAGTTGCGAAGGTTGTTCACCTCAAAAGAAAGTGGGATTTTATCCTAATTCTTCGATCGTGCAGTGCGATATATCGGATAAACGTGTCACGCTTAGAAAGAAGAAAACTCAAGATTCCGATATGTGTGTCCCAACTGTGTTCAAGGATGAACTAATAATAACTCTTGATAGTTTCCGACAGGAACTGTGTGATTCTCTAACTGAGTTTCAGCAACATCTAACTTCCTCATTTGAAACTAATTTAACTAAACACAGTGAAAATATTCAGTAGCTCGCTGGCCTAATGGTTAGAGCGTGCGGCTTTAATTCCGAAGGTCGCGGGTTCGAACCTCGGCATGTACCGATGACTTAATATTTAAGTTATGTACATTGGTGAACTTTAGTTACAACAGCGAGATACAAACGGTGAAGGAAAACATGGTGAGGAAACCCGCACACTGACATCATGTGTGTGTGTACGTGTGGTGGCCCCAATAAAGTGACAGTAGGCTCGCCCCCTGTTACATGGGACCTTTTTTTTTTTTTTTGATATCGGTGGTGGAAATGCTGTTACCGCATACCCAACGTCCTTTTCAAGGGGGGGAGACGCCGGGTTATGTGGGGCTCGGGGCCACTGAGATGTTGTGCGTGACCCCCATACCCACTAAAACCACCACCGCTTGTCCTGCCATACGCATACTGGAGACGCCCGGGTTTCAGTCAAGCAACTCTCCGGGCGCCTCCGCGTATGAAACTCCTCCTGGTGGGTGCCCGCGGGGAGTAAAGGCACCCACCTGCCGTCCCGTACCGGCCCCTCGCGGGACCGGCACGTTGGGGCCCCCCGACCCCACAGACGACCGCGCGCGCCTACGACGGAGCGCATGCCCGGCCGCCGCCCTCCCGTGAAGGAATTGGGCGGCGGCGTCCTCCCTCCAGACTCCCCCCCCACTTCGACGAGGGAGGGGGGACAAAAACCAAGACTCCCCCGGGGGACGCACCCACAGGGGAAACACGACAAAAGGCCCAATGGGCCACGCCCAACGGCCCGAACGCCCCCTCACACCGTGCCCGGCTAGGGGCCCATCGCTCACGGCGGGAGGAAGCGGACGGCGTGGTTCTGCCGCCGCGCTCTCCCGCCGGCCCGCCGCCGCCTGCAAGGTGCGGCAGCGGCGTCGGCCTCCCTCGTGCGCTCGGCGGCCTCCTTCTGACGCATCACTGCGCCGCAGAAGGAGGCTACCGCCCTCCAAGACCTCTCGCTGCTCAACATACGATCGATTACAGTCGGCAGCGAGAGGTCACTGCCGACTTGCGCGACGAGGGAGTGGCGTTGCGGCCCCCATGCCGGGCACTCCGCCAGAGTGTGGTGCGCCGTGTCAATCGGCGCACCACACTCGACGCATTCCTGCGTCATCTCTCTACGAGCCACCTGGTGCAGGTACTTGCCGAAACATCCATGGCCTGTCAGCACCTGCACCAGGTGGAACGTCAAGGCCCCGTACCGCCGGCTCATCCACCGGGACAGGTGGGGCCTGATGGCCTCCACCGTGTCCCGGCCGGCGGCAGGGTTACCTAACTCCGTCTCCCACCGCCGGATCAGGGCGTCATGGGCAACGCGCCTGATCCGGCGGACCGTGGCCGGGTCCGGCCGACGCTCTCCGGCATCCCGCAGGAAGAGGTACACTTCCGCGAGCGACTGCGCCTGTAGATGCCAAGGCGCATCGCCCGCGAGAAGCGTACCCGCCGTCCAGGACACCGTACGGTACGCCCGACAGGCTCGGTTCGCCAGGATACGTTGGGCCCTCTTCAACACGGGCCCGTTCCTGGCGGTCTCGCACCTATCCACCCATACGGGCGCTCCGTACAGTGCCATACTCCGCAGGATGCCAGAGTATAGGTGCCGACACAAATGACCCGGCCCCCCGACATTGGGCAGCAATCTGCCCAGCGCAGCGGCGGTGGCGGTGAGCTTCGGGAGAAGCCGTTCGAAGTGCTCCCCGAAGCTCCATCGCCCGTCCAGAGTGAGCCCTAAATATTATACTTGAGGGCTCCCCGCACTGGGACCCTCTCGCCCCGGACGGGGATGATTGCGCCCCGGGGTGGACCCCTGCGGGGTCCGTGGAAGAGGAGGGCCTCCGTCTTCGTGACGGAGACCCTCAGACCCAGCTGCTCGATCCGGTCCACCACCAGCGACGTGCTAGTGGCGGCCTCGTCGTAACTCCTCCCCCGGGCCGAGACGAGGGTGTCGTCCGCGTAGCATAGTACCCTCGTCCCGGGGAGGACCGGCTGCCGCAGCAGCCAGTCATGCGCGAGGTTCCACAGCAAGGGGCCCAAGACCGACCCCTGTGGAACCCCGCTCTCCACGCGCCGCCGATGTAATTCGCCGCTGCCATCAACCCAGACGATCGTCCTGTCCTTGAGGTACGCCGCCAACAGCCCGACCATGTAGGGGGGGAGCCGGAAAAACTCCAGCGCCCCCCTGATCGTCGCGAATGGCAGGCTGTTGAAGGCGTTCTCGATATCTAAGGACACCCCCAGGACCACCTCGCCGTCACCGAAGGCCTCCAGACAGAGGCCCTTCAGGTCGAGCAGGGCGTCCAACGTGGATCGTGGAACGTGGCGCGTACTGAGGCCGCGAGCCGAGTGTTGGTCAACGACCATCTCACCCCGCACAACAAGGTGCTGCAGCGGCACCGGCGCGCGCGCGAGCTCGCCGCTCAGCACGCCTACAAATACATGCGGATAAATGAATGCCAGATATTTTTACGGAAAAATGATACCTCTGTGCGCCGAGTTGAGGGTCTCCGGGCTCGACGACTCGACCACGAGCGAAGGTGTAGCTGCAGCGGTGGCGCGAGCGGGCGGTTGCTCGATCGACCAGGTTCGGTCGGGCAACACCTCAGTCGGCGCCTCCGGCCTCGGGACGGCGTGGATACGCTGTCCCGTGGGAGGGGCGCGTAAAGTCGTCGACGGTGGAAGACTTTTGATAGGGTGGGTGTCGGCTCGAGTAACGTTACTCAAAAACCGACCCAAGCGTTGCTTCAAGTGCCTCGAAGATGGGCACTTGAGAGCAAACTGTAAGTCCGACTCTGACCGCAGCGACGAGTACTTCCGCTGCGGTCAGACCGGCCACGTAGCGGCCGATTGTACCGCCTGGCCGCATTGCAACCGTTGCAGTTCGGCGGGGAAAGCGGACGGCCATAGGTGCAGCGGACAGGCGTACTCCACCAAGATGGTGCCGCCCCGTCGTCGCGGAGGACGAATCGATCCTCCCGGTCACCGCGGACCAGTCGGAGAGGGACTGTGGAGTCCTTAATTTCCACCGGGCGTGGATGTGTCACGAGGCGCTCTTGTGCTCCGGGACCCGTCCACGTCCGAGTAGGCACGGAAGTGGACGAGGCGTGCCACGATCCGTCGTCCCACACCTCGGCCGCCAGCTCTCACCAGAGAGCCATGTAGGACCGCGCTCGTGGCGGTACTAGGGAGTGGCCGGTCGCTTGCCGGTTTTGGTCGCAAGCGATAGGTCACTAGCGGCGGTATCTCGATTTCGCGACTCTATTGCGTCGCGGGAACGGGAAACCGCTCAAACTAGACTGCGGTTGCCGTGGGGTGAGACGGGTAGTCGCGTGATGATGGTTCACCGCCACCGGGCGAGACTCGAGCGCACTACCTACGACCGCCTCATCCGGCAGAGGAACCTGGCGTCGCGACCGACACGGGCCGTCGATCCGGCACCCCCCTTGGAAAGGGTTCCCGAGATGGCTTCGACGGTGCATCTCTGTTCAGATGCGGCGTCACGTCATATGTATGTTCCTCAGCTTTCCAGGCTTCGGAATACGTATCACTACGGCCTCTTTCCAGGCGTATGAGAAGGTACAGTCTCTCTGGGAATGAATAGTGCTAGCAAGGCGGTTTTTTTTTTTTTTTTTTTTTTTTTTATTTTTATCTTTGCGTCATTCCCCTGCGTATGGCGGGTCAGGGCCTTTTATTTCTTGTCACTTAACATCTTTTAATTTGTTACATTTTTCCTCTTTCCCTTCTTTCATTCTTTCATCTTTCACTCAAAACTTATCTTTCTTCCTGTTTTGTTCTCCACCTCTTTTCTTTCGCTCTCCATTCCATTCCTTCTTCCATACCTCTCGCAAGATGTGTGTGGATTTTGGTCGCCGCGTCATTTTCATGCCAATAGCCTGTAATAAAGTCCTTCCTTTTTATTTTACATTTTTTCAACATCTGTTTTAATTTTGCTATTTTTATTGTTATTTTCTATTTACAATTTAATTTATTTTACAAATTTTTAATTTCTAAATTTTTGGCTATTACAATTTTAACTTATATTTATTCTTAGTACCTTTTGGACTACTGCTTTGCAGTAGTCCAAGAACTTATGGCGACTTTCGTCCTCACTCATCAGAGAGGCAACCGCTCCTATATCTAATTTTCTCTTTGTCCTAATTTCAAAATCCACCCTCTCCCGCCCGAATAAGGGACAGGAGAGCAGGATGTGCGCCACGGTCTGGTCCACCTCCGGATCACAGGGGCACGCGGGACTCTCCTTGAGTTTGAACCTGTGGAGGTACTCGGAGAATCCCCCGTGCCCGGTGAACATCTGGGCCAAGACCGTGTCGAGCTCGATCTGGCGAATTACGCGATACGCTGACTTGACGCTCGGGAAAAACATCCTCGTTGTTGAAGCCGTCGTACCTTGCACATACCTCCTGTTCCATTCGTCGAGCGTCTCCAGCCTTAGCTGACGCTTGACGAATGAAACGGGGCAATCCTCGTATTCAGGTCTTCTTTTGCTCTTCAGGGCCGCTTCCTTGGCCAGTTGGTCCGCCCTTTCATTCCCCTCCAGCCCCACATGCGCCTTCACCCAATACAACCTTACATTCGTCCCTTTCTCACGAGCTTTCGTTATATTCTCTTTTACTGCGATCGCCAGGGGATGGAGGGTGTCAGGTTTTGCGACGGTCTCCAGGGCGGACCTCGAATCGCTGAATACGGCGCACGAATGCGCCGACCCGCTGGCCGCGTACCCTGTCGCTTTCGCTAAAGCCAGCAGCTAGCAAGGCGGTGAAGATGGCCACTAGCACAGGCCAATTATCAAACTTGGGAGACTTTTCAGAACTCTATTGGGAATATTGTCGGAGCCCGAGGTTGATTTGGCTTTCACCCTATTAATGATGTCAATGAACTCACTGGAGAAGATAGGTTTGGGGGAGGACCTTCCGGTGGGAGAGTTGCTCACCTCGTGGCGAACCTCGTCCTCGACCAATTTGAGGTGAGCGGAGTCCACTGGTGTGGTTGAGGGAGTACACTGACTCTCTAGGCTGTGGACAAGACAAACGGCTTTTTGAAGCTGAAATCGGGCTAAAACCATTGCTGATTACGAGGGGAGGCATACGTGCTGTGTTTTCTGTTTTGAGACTACGGGCCAGACGCCAAAATGGGGCGTTCAAAGCCTGCAAGTCGCAAAGCAGGTTGTCCCATCTGTCGGATCTAAGTTCGGATTAGAACTACACAGGCTGGTAATGCTGTTAAAGCCAGAGTTCGTCGAAACCCCATTAGGAAGCAAATTATAAATCTTATCGCGAATAATGGAGATTCCTGCTAGGACCCTGTCGCGTATCGCGTATTACAAAAACAAGGCCTGAAACTCGGTCACGGTCGATGTACAGGACATGCACGTGACTTAAATCAATGTTTACAATTAAAGATGGACGCAGTGGATCGATCAAAACGCCTGTCGCGATACAACAGGCAGGTGTAAGGCACAGAAATATCCTTTCTACCGATGAAAACATTTTCAAGATTTACGAACACTATATTACAATAAGCAAAATGACAAAATGATAAAATGATACGCTGATAGTTCTAAAGAAGCTGCTCAAGTGGTCGGAAAGGTACAACGTGGTCGTGGTCGCGGTCATCATCCTGCGTCAGTGATGATTTGATGGAGCGTGTCTTATCAAGGAGTCACAAAGCTACATTTATGTGAAAAATGAGTGAAACCTTCAGGCAAAATGTATCAAGCTGCAGTCTTGGATCATGTTGTAAAACCTCTCAGCAATACACTTTTTAAAAATATACCATAGACTTTCCAGCAGGACTCTGCCCTTTGCACACTGGTCACAAGGGACGAACTACCCCAGCCTGGCTTGGAACCGACGTTCCGGACTTTATAAGAGCTGAAGACTGGCCCTCGTCCAGTCCAGACCTCAATCCTTTAACCTTCAAATTATGGTCAGCTTTAGAGGACATGGCCTGCTGCTGCTCTAAACGATATTGAGTTCATGGTAACATTGCGTTTCTTAAACTTCAAAAATCTATGAAGCAGTGGCGCCCGTGGAAATTTCTCTTGCAGTGCTTAACTCTTTAAGGACAGTTGCACCCCCGCCCCACTCATTGTTCTCATTATACTACACTACGGACCCAGGGCCTTCGCTTTTTGTCCCCCACTCTAGTCAAGTGCAGTCAAAAATACCTTTACAGAAGTTATAAATGAGTAAATTGAGTAAATATAAATAAATTTTTTGTAAGATGATTTGAAAATTATGGCCTTTTATTATATCACCTATTGATCAGTAAAGTAGACTACACACTTGGAAAAAAAACATTCCTTTCTACGTCGTGTTAATAATGTTACCATCCGCAAACAGTTAAATCCATAGATTTGTGGCCAGACAGAAAATAATTTGACAGTAACAATAACAAAACTAATACGAGTTATGTTATTAAAGTGTAACAATAAACACGACGTCATAATCCGAAGCGCGCAGTCCGCGCCGCTGCCCCCGGTGCACGCCCCCACGCCCTCACGCCTCCACGGCCGCTTCCTCGCCGCTCCGCTAATCTCGCTAAAGCCGCGCACGTAGCCCCCCGTTACGTAGGGGGCGCGTCGCGGGATTACCGCAACGTGTAATAGAGTGGCGCCACTTGCACGCGAACTTCCTGAAGAAAACCAAATTTTAATGAAAAATCTGAGGGCCTTAGGGAAATATAACGAGCAGGCTGTGTTGACGCTCCCGCGGCACAGCTTCTGTGCGTCCGGTTTAAGTTCATTTGACGGCGGGATGCGGGCCGGGTGTGAGCGGGGAGTGCTCGCAGGAGCAGTTCGTTGCGTCGCAGTGTGATCTGTGCGCGGGCGAGGGGCAAGCGGTGTCGCGCGGTGTCGCGCGGTGTCGCGCGGTGTTGCGTGTGCTGCCGCTAGCGCACCCGCTTTATTGAGTGAGCTCTCTGGTGGGCGCGGCCACCGCTTGTTTTCAAAATACCTACTAATACTAGTAATATAATGATTATGTATATCCGTATATTCCATACATACCAGAGTGCAAGTGGACGTACGCGCCTAAAAAACGACTAAATATTAGCGCTAGACATCTGACGAACAATCAGACGTCAAACAAAATGTTAATATTGTACGAGGAGACCGCTGACGGTGCCTGACTGATGCGAGCAACCGGAACCTCAAAGTTACATTAACCGGGCGGAACAAACACGGAGGTAGCCAAGTCGCGGTACAGCTTAACGAGTATTAACTACGCTTGCGGGGTCCGGAGGGGACGGCGGATACGGGTCAGGCGCACGCGACCCCCAATCTAATACAAAGGGGCGCGAGGGCCGCTCGCTGGTATAGGAACACTTCTGAAATGAATCACCCCGCGGAGGCCGCGCGACGGCCCCGCTGCGGCGCCGGCGCCGGCGCACCCCTTGCAATGATAGCTGTAAATTCCTGTAAACCCTTAACTGCCGCTTCGCCAATTTTGTCAACAATGCGTTGGGATCAGTGTAAATATTATAATAATATATAAAGCATGCAAACAACAAATGGGTCAAGAAACTGAGTAGATGATATTTCACCAGACCGCCGTGTGCGCCCCCTCGCACCCGGCGCACCCAGCGCACCCGGCGCACGCCCTCTGCGACTGCATGTGACACCCGTTCAAACTTTTTGTACGACTGATTCGATGCGCAAAAAGTTTCTTGTTCCAGCCTACGTCTGTTCCAGCCCACGTCTGTTCCAGCCCACGTCTGTTCCAGCCCACGTCTGTTCCAGCCCACGTCTGTTCCAGCCCACGTCTGTTCCAGCCCACAAACAAACTTTTTGATCCGTCCGTGCAGCATAGTGTGAGTGCTGCGCAACCCTAGCCTTCCATGTAATATTTCACTTAACCTGTAATACGTCCGAATTACATGGCAACACTGCTTGGAAGTGTACGCGCGAGAAAACGAACTACTTAATTAATTTGACAAAATCAACGTTTTCAAATAAAACTCAGTGAATTTTTAATGAGATGAGTACACGAGTGATGGAACTAAAGTGATTAGTTCTGTTTGAATCGCGTACAAAGCGAGGCCGTGATGCGATCTCCATAAGTAATGGATCCCACCCCGCGCCGGGCGGCGGGCGGCGGGCGGCGGGCGGCGGGCGGCGGGCGGCGAGCTTGCGATCCACCGCCGCCGACACCCGCCGCCGACACCCGCCGCCGGCCGCTCCGGTGACGACTGCATTTAATGTTAATTAAGTCTCGAACAATGCACTGGAGCGCAGCGCGAGCGCGCGCGCGCCTTCCGAGCTCCGCACCGGCAGCTGACGCCGCGCGCGCTGCTGTGACACCGCCACCACCCGCAACCACCCGCCACCGTCAATGCAACACAGTTTTTTTTTTTTTTTTTTTCAACAAAGCGACGGAACGATCGGGAGCTTCACTTGATAGAAAGTGATACGCCTTCCCATAACAACATGGCGCTAGTTGGGATGGTATACACTGCATCACATTGCGCTCGTCGCCTTGAGATATAACATGTTAAGTCCCGTTATCCCAGTAATTACACTAGTTGGGGTGGTGGACCGGTTGTTCCCGGGGGCTCACGCGTCATTCCAGCCCCCGGTTATGTCCACCACCGCCCCCGCGGCGGCCACAGAGGAGCGCCCTCCTCTGACGGAAGAGGAGCTGGACGTGGCCCTGGATCGTCTCCGGGGTCGACGTACGGCTCCGGGGCCCGACGGGGTCCCATCGAGGGCTCTCTGGGTGGCCGCCAGTCACCTGCGCGAGGAGCTCCGGGGACTGTACGACGCCTGCATTCGGCGCGTGCAGTTCCCGGAGCACTGGAAGACGGGCAGGCTTTGCCTGCTGCGGAAGGGGGACCGTGACCCCGACTCCCCTTCCGCGTACAGACCGATCGTCCTTCTGGACGAGGCGGGTAAGGTCTTCGAGAAGATCTTGGCCGGCCGTCTCGTTCGGCACCTCGCGGAGGTGGGACCGGGCCTCCATGAGGCCCAGTACGGATTTCGGGAAAGACAATCCACGTTGGACGCCCTGCTCGACCTGAAGGGCCTCTGTCTGGAGGCCTTTGGTGACGACGAGGTGGTCCTGGGGGTGTCCTTAGATATCGAGAACGCCTTCAACAGCCTGCCATTCGCGTCGATCAGGGGGGCGCTGGAGTTTTTCCGGCTCCCCCCTACATGGTCGGGCTGTTGGGGGCGTACCTCCGGGACAGGACGATCGTCTGGGTTGATAGCAGCGGCGAATTACATCGGCGGCGCGTGGAGAGCGGGGTTCCACAGGGGTCGGTCTTGGGCCCCTTGCTGTGGAACCTCGCGTACGACTGGCTGCTGCGGCAGCCGGTCCTCCCCGGGACGAGGGTACTATGCTACGCGGACGACACCCTCGTCTCGGCCCGGGGGAGGAGTTACGACGAGGCCGCCACTAGCACGTCGCTGGTGGTGGACCGTATCGAGCAGCTGGGTCTGAGTGTCTCCGTCACGAAGACGGAGGCCCTCCTCTTCCACGGACCCCGCAGGGGTCCACCCCGGGACGCGATCATCCCCGTCCGGGGCGAGAGGGTCCCAGTGCGGGGGGCCCTCAAGTATTTATGGCTCACTCTGGACGGGCGATGGAGCTTCGGGGAGCACTTCGAACGGCTTTTCCCGAAGCTCACCGCCACCGCCGCTGCGCTGGACAGATTGCTGCCCAATGTCGGGGGGCCGGGTCATTTGTGTCGGCGCCTATACTCTGGCATCCTGCGGAGTATGGCACTGTACGGTGCGCCCGTATGGGTGGATAGGTGCGAGACCGCCAGGAACGGGCCCGTGTTGAAGAGGGCCCAACGTATCCTGGCGGTCCGAGCCTGTCGGGCGTACCGTACGGTGTCCTGGACGGCGGGTACGCTTCTCGCGGGCGATGCGCTTTGGCATCTACAGGCGCAGTCGCTCGCGGAAGTGTACCTCTTCCTGCGGGATGCCGGAGAGCGTCGGCCGGACCCGGCCACGGTCCGCCGGATCAGGCGCGTTGCCCATGACGCCCTGATCCGGCGGTGGGAGACGGAGTTAGGTAACCCTGCCGCCGACCGGGACACGGTGGATGCCATCAGGCCCCACCTGTCCCGGTGGATGAGCCGGCGGTACGGGGCCTTGACGTTCCACCTGGTGCAGGTGCTGACAGGCCATGGATGTTTCGGCAAGTACCTGCACCAGGTGGCTCGTAGAGAGATGACGCAAGAATGCGTCGAGTGTGGTGCGCCGATAGACACGGCGCACCACACTCTGGCGGAGTGCCCGGCATGGGGGCCGCAACGCCACTCCCTCGTCGTGCAAGTCGGCAGTGACCTCTCGCTGCCGACTGTAATCGATCGTATGTTGAGCAGCGAGAGGTCTTGGAAGGCGGTGGCCTCCTTCTGCGGCGCAGTGATGCGTCAGAAGGAGGCCGCCGAGCGCACGAGGGAGGCCGACGCCGCTGCCGTACCTTGCAGGCGGCGGCGGGCCGGCGGGAGAGCGCGGCGGCAGAACCACGCCGTCCGCTTCCTCCCGCCGTGAGCGACGGGCCCTTAGCCGGGCACGGTGTGAGGGGGCCTTCGGGACGTTAGGCGTGGCCCTTTGGGCCTTTTGTCGTGTTTCCCCTGGGGGTGCGTCCCCCGGGGGAGCCTTGGTTTTTTGTCCCCCCTCCCTCGTCGAAGTGGGGGGGGGAGTCTGGAGGGAGGAGGCCGCCGCCCAATTCCTTCACGGGAGGGCGGCGGCCGGGCGTGCGCTCCGTCTTGGGCGCGCGCGGTCGTCTGTGGAGTCGGGGGGCCCCAACGTGCCGGTCCGCGAGGGGCCGGTACGGGACGGCAGGTGGGTGCCTTTGCTCCCCGCGGGCACCCACCAGGAGGAGTTTCATACGCGGAGGCGCCCGGAGAGTTGCTTGACTGAAACCCGGGCGTCTCCAGTATGCATATGGCGGGACAAGCGGTGGTGGTTTTAGTGGGTATGGGGGTCACGCACAACACCTCAGTGGCCCCGAGCCCCACATATCCCGGCGTCCCCCCCCTGAAAAGGACGCTGGGTATGCGGTAACAGCATTTTCACCACCGATATCAAAAAAAAAAAAAAAAGTAATTACACTAGTTGCGACTCGCTTTAAACCGGAATATAGTAAAGTATGCACAGTACCGTCTGTCGACTGCAATAAGCGCTGCGGTGGTACCTATCTAGACGGTTTCCGGTAACAGAGACCCTCAGCGGTCAACTAGTACAAGTAGGTAGTTTACTAACATCTTCTTGTATTGTTAAAGACGACGAAGCAGTAAAGAGAGCTTGTTCTCTAGACTCCCACGGCCCCTGGACGACGAGAAGTAGAAAGGCGCAACGCAAGTTCCAGCACCTTTCTAGGACCTCTTATAAAGCTAGAGAGAAATAAGTTTCTGGTGAGGTTTTAGTCGGTGCAAGTTCGACATAACCTTTATTACCGCAGCGGGTGCGGGTGCGGGTGCGGGGTCGCATTCACCCCACGTAAAACAAATAAATAATAGGTGTTGCTCCGCCGTATGTACCCGTCACGTCACGTCTCGCCTCGCACACGGTACCACACCCCTGCCCCACCTCACACCACCCCACCAACACTTTAAACAAAATGACAACAATGCGAAGCAGACATCTTCATACATTACAATATGGCATTGGCCCGTGCGAGTCATTCGGAGACGTGGTGGTGGGCGCGGGGCGGCGCACGAAACGTCTCTTAAAATGGGGGAGGCGTGTGACAGGGGTCGTGTGCGGCGAACACGCACACGCACGTACGCACGCACGCCGCGCAGCGAGCGCGTCGCCGTCGCGGCGGAGCACCGTCGCCATCCCCGCGCTGAATCAATAGTCGCCGATGAGATGTGTTATGTCGCGTCGCGTCGCGCTCCTGCAGCGAGCGAGATCAAGTTGCAGTCGTGCAGTGCACCGCACTCGCGGGCACGAGTTCACGTTGCGCTTCATCTGTCGGTCGTCTCCGTTGCTGGCAGAATGAAGGTATCTACTAAACTACACTAAACACCGCGTTCGGTTGGCGACGTGGGGAGGAGCAGCAGCCGCGCGGCTCGCTCCGGTGCGCTCCGGTGCGCTCCGGTGCGCGCGCTTAACGCAGCTGTGTATTGTTGGGAATCCGTTGTGTAATGTATAGGGAACACTGCTGCTATTTCAAAAGCAAGCGGGAGACTTGTCTACGCAACGGGACAACAACGCGGCTGTGACTGCGTACCCGGGCCAAACGTTAAACGTCAGGAAACGCGCACATCTACACACACACGCACTCACACGCACTCACACGCACCCGCACACATACACATACACACACACACACACGCACACCAGAGACCCGATATTGTCAGTTTTTATTTATTTAAATATGTTTATAATTATTTCATTTTGTTTGTTTTTTCCTATAGTTTACTTAAATGTCACTATGTAAGCCACCGTTATAAATTTGGCGCCTAAAAACCCGAGAAGTTCGGAGTGGCGGAGCACCAGCGCCGGTAGGAGCTACCGCACCGGTCTACATCGACTAAGCCGCCTTCTTTTGCATTTTTTACAAATTGTTCAAAAATTAAAAAAAAAACTATGTGTTGATAACGTAACGCAATGAATTGATTTATCCCTATTTATTTATTATTTAAAGACTGCGAACAGGTCGCAAATACACATGCATTAACACAGCGCACCGTGCGACGTGCGACGTGCGACGTGCGCGCACAGCACCACCTCCGCATTAAAGTACACGAGGGCCACGTGGCCCCGCCGGTGCCTACGTGCGGGCCCACTTGTTCACGGGCCCGCCGAACTCAAATTCCCGTGTGGCGGTGAGCGCGCCCGCGGAATTTAATAAAGCGCTTTGAAAGGCCATGCCCCCATCCCCCGCACTCCCGCCATCGCTGCCCCAAAGCGGCCGAAACCTGCGGATAATGTAAATATATAAAGCAATAAAATTAAAGTTTAGTTTTATTTAACAATGCGCGATTGCAGCGCGATTGCGGCGCGGGTCCGGCGCGGGTCCGGCGCGATTGCGGCGCGGCAGAGCGCGCGTCTCCGCCGGCCGGCCGGACTGTTCGGTCGGTCGCCTCAAACGTTGCGTTTGTTCTCTATTTTCCTAATCACACACTTACGGTGAAAATAACTTTCTGAATGCGGCCGACACACCGAATACGCGGACGTGTAGATATCAAACGGAACCAACATTCCCTGACTGCATGCCCTACGATCGCGCTGTGCCGGCTGGTGCCCAGGTCTCCGACATATTGAGCCACGTAGGCAAGAGCCGGGCACAATGCCCGCGCCCCACCACTCCTTGCCGAGCAGCGTGGATGTTCACAACGCTTCTTGTCGGTTGCGAGGGATATACTCATATATATATATATATGAGTATATCCTATAGGTTGTCAAATATCTCCCTTCCGCCTTTTTGTCTTTTGAATTTCGCGGCTATGTACAAAGCGCTACAGAGCTCGTATCTGGCAATACTATACATAATTTGAAAGGTCTTGACATAACCTACAAAACGACGCTATGCATAATTAGTTTGGATATTGCGTTCAACAGTTATAGACGTGTAAACATGGAGTTCACTAACGCCGAAATTCGCGCTATTTTAAAGTTTTCCTTCGTTAAAGGCAAATCCGCTAGAGAAACGTTCCGTGAGATTAATGGTGTTTTGGGGGATGGTAATCTATCACTTCGAACCGCGGAGGAATGGTTTCGACGATTCAGAGCCGGTGAAAACGACACCATGGATAAGCCAGCCGGCGGAACACCTGTGACGACAAATACCGATCAAATCATGGACTACATCGAGTTAGACCAGCATGTGGCATCTCGTGACATCGCCCAGGAGATGGGAGTTAGTCACCAAACCATTTTAAACCATCTGCAGAAGGCTGGATACAAAAAAAAGCTTGATGTTTGGGTGCCGCTTGATTTGACGCAAAAAAACCTTCTGGACCGAATCAACGCCTGCGATATGCTGCTGAAACGGAACGAACTCGACCCATTCTTGAAGCGGATGGTGACTGGCGACCAAAAATGGATCACATACGACAATATCAAGCAAAAACGGTCGTGGTCGAAGGCCGGTGAATCGTCCCAAACAGTGGCCAAGCCGGGATTGACGGCCAGGAAGGTTTTGCTGTGTGTTTGGTGGGATTGGAAGGGAATCATCCACTATGAGCTGCTCCCATATGGCCAGACGCTTAATTCTACCATCTACTGCGAACAACTGGACCGCTTGAAGCAGGCGATCGACCAGAAGCGTCCAGAATTGGCCAACAGGAAAGGTGTAGTGTTCCACCAGGACAACGCCAGACCACACACTTCGTTGATGACTCGTCAGAAGCTACGGGAGCTCGGATGGGAGGTTTTATCGCATCCACCATATAGCCCGGACATAGCGCCAAGTGATTACCACCTGTTCCTGTCCATGGTGAACGCCCTTGGTGGTGTAAAGTTGAACTCAAAAGAGGCTTGTGAAAAGTGACTGTCCGAGTTCTTCGGAAATAAGGAGGGGGGCTTCTACGAGGGAGGTATTATGAAGTTGCCGTCTAGATGGAAACAGATTATCGAACAAAACGGCGCATATTTGAACTAAATCCGATCACTGTAACACTTTTTATAAAGCATTGAATAAAGAGCAAAAAAGCGGAAGGGAGATATTTGACAACCTTAGATATATCATGCCTCGTTCCCAGTGGGACAGGCAGAGACCACCTCTCTCCACTTGCTGGAGGTTGCGCTGGGCAAGTGCGAGGCCTTGTGCTTCCACGGCGCCCGGAATGGGCCTCCGCCGGGAGCGGAGCTGATAGTCGGTGGGACTTCCATCGCCGTCGGTACTTCGATGAAGTACTTGGGACTCGTCCTCGACGGCCGATGGAGGTTCGACGAGCACTTTCGGCAGCTGGGCCCGAAGCTCATTCGAGCGGCCGGGTCCCTGAGCCGCCTCCTACCCAATCTGGGCGGGCCGAGCGTCGGATGCCGGCGACTCTACACGGGGGTGGTGCGCTCTATGGCACTATACGGTGCGCCCATATGGGCGCAACACCTGTCGACCCGTGGCGTGACGCTGCTGCGCTCGCCGCAGCGCGTCATGGCCATACGGATCGTACGAGGTTACCGTACCATCTCTTTCGAGGCGGCGTGCGTCCTCGCCGGGACACCGCCGTGGGAACTCGAAGTGGAGTCGCTGGCGCGCCTCTACTGGCGGCGGAAGAGGGCCCTCGAGCGGGAGGGCTCGTTTCCGTCGCCCGACGAGGTGGAGAAGTGGCGCCGAAAGGCGCGTCGGGAGATGCTTTGGGGATGGGAGCGGCGACTCCTCGAACCGTCGTATGGTCGCCTCACCGTTGAGGCCGTCCGGCCGGTCATCGGTGACTGGCTGGGCCGGGACTTCGGAGTCCTCAGTTTCTGCCTGGTGCAGGTACTCACGGAGCACGGTTGCTTCGGGAGCTATCTGCACCGGCGGAACTGCACGAGTAGGACGGACGAGGCGTGCGACGAGTGTGGCCACCTGGTGGACACTTCGTCCCACACCTTGGCCGATTGCCCGCGATGGGGAGGAGACAGGGCCGCGCTCGTAGCGGCGATAGGGAGTGACCTCTCGCTACCGTCCGTGGTCCGGACCATGGTCAGTGGCGAGGCGTCATGGATTGCGGTATCCCGATTCTGCGACTCTGTTTTGACGCAGAAGCGGGAGACCGAACGTATCCGAGAGCGGGCGCCGAGGAGACAGGACGCGGTCGGAGCGCGATGACAGCTCACCGCCGCAAGGCGGGACCGAGCGCACGACCGCCGAATGGCTTCTCGGCAGGAACCTGGCGCCGCGACCGACAAGGGCCGTCGGGCCGGTGCCCCCCTTGGAGAGGGTTCCTGGGGTGGATATGGTGATGCGTCTCGTATTCCGACGCGTCGCCACGTAGGGTTTTTTTAACAGGAGGGGTGCTTCACACCCCTCCTCGAGGTGGGCCCGGTCATTCGGGCGCCGTTCGGGGGGTCGTGGATGAACTGCAATACTTTATCCCGCGACCCCACGAACACGTGGATGAGAGTGGAATACCGTGTGAAGCTTTTTAGTCGGTTGGAGTCCGACACTACCACCGTCGCCGGCCCAATTTGGCGACGGGGTGTGCATTTCCGTTAGCATTTTGTTACACACGTAAATAAAAAAAAAAAAAAAACCTCTCTCCACTTGCTACGATCCTGGCACACCTCTCTCGCTTCCTCCACTTTCATAAGCGTCTTCACATGTATCATTCGAGCATGTGCTCGTCGGTTGCGACTGCTTTTAATCCGGCCTTTCTTTAGGACATCTCCGATTTGATCGGAATATGTCCGTCTCGGTCGACCTGCACCGATTTTTCCAATCATTCTTACCTTGTATATTTCTTTTGTTAATCTTCTTTCATCCATTCTTTCGACATGGCCGAACCATCTAAGTATCCCTTTCTCTATCCTTGTCACTACATCTTCAACCACGCCGCACCGCTTCCTTATCACACTGTTCCTCACTTTGTCCATCCGTTTCACTCCAGTTATACTTCTCAGGCTTCTCATCTCCACAGCATTAATCTTACTTTCATGTTTCTTCTGCCATACCCAACATTCACTACCATACATCAGTATGGGGACCAACACGCCTCTATGCACAGCCAGTCGTGCTCTTTGTAATACGTTCCGGTTATTCATAAAGTTATGAAGTGCCCCATTGACTTGATTCCCTTTTAGAACTCTTTTTTCAATATCACCATCACGCCGTCTCTCGTAAACTGTGAACCCAGATACACAAATTCTTTCACTTCTTCCAATTTTTGTCCCTCAATTATAATGTCACAGTTTGTCATACATTATTCTCTTTCAAAAACCATCTTGCTTACATTCACTTTCATTCCTTAGCTTGTTAAAGCACCATGCACCATATCAACCATTGCTTGTAACTAGCTCTCCGATGATGATAATAAAACTTGATCATCAGCGTATAGGAGGCACTTGACCGTCAACTGACTCATTCTTAGTCCATACTCATTATCTTTCAAATATTTTAAGCAATTGTCTAAAAATAGGTTAAACAGCCACGGCGAGGCCACACATCCCTGTCTAACACCCTTCTGGATGCTAAACCAGTCTGAGTAAGCTTCGTTTATCCTGACACAAGCACTAGAACCCTCATAAATTGATTTCAATGCGCGTATCAGCGTGCTGTTTACCCCATAAGCAGACAATATGGACCACAATTCATTCCTCACCACTCTGTCATAGGCTTTTTCCAAATCTACGAAAGCGAAATAGACCTTTTGGCTATGTGCCAATAATTTTTCGGTTATGCTACGTAAGGAAAAGACCTGGTCCATGCATCCCATTCCACTTGTAAATCCTGCTTGTACATCCCAAATTTTCTCTTCAGTTTCATTCATCACCCTTTTAATCAATATCTTTGCATACAGTTTGCCGACGACGTCCAGTAAGCTAATGCCACGATAGTTTTTGCAGTCTTGCTGTGACCCTTTTCCTTTATATACTGGAACGATTACGGCTTTGCACCAGTCATCTGGCACTTTGCCGCTCCTCCAACAAAGGTTGAATAGGCAGTACAGCTGACTAGCTACCACGCCCTGTCCAGCTCTCAGCATCTCGACCGTAATCCTATCATATCCTGCAGCCCTACCCAACTTCATACTATTCATTGCATCTATAATCTCTTTCATACTAATATTACTTTCATCCC
Source organism: Troides aeacus (assembly GCA_033220335.2). Lineage (NCBI taxonomy): Eukaryota > Metazoa > Arthropoda > Insecta > Lepidoptera > Papilionidae > Troides > Troides aeacus. The sequence continues at coordinate 129,166 of CM067277.1, read as the reverse complement.
CACACCCAGTTTCACCCCTACCGGGGTTTGGCACATGCATATCCTCTTTCTCGAATAAACTTTCAAAATATTCCTTCCACTTCTTTAGGATACATTCTTCACCTGCCACAAAGCTTCTATCCTGGTTCCTGATTTTGCCATGTGAGCCTGTATTATTAGCTCTGGCTATTCTTATGGACTTCCAGAAGAACTTAATGTTCGTCCGGAAGTCATCAGATAACCTTCTTTCAAATTCATCTCTATCATTCATTTTCTTTCTTTCCACCACTTCCTTTGTTACGGTCTTACGTCTTTTATACTCATTCTTCGCTTTTTGTACATCCTCTATCGTTGTCTTGTCCATTCTATGATTGGCTTTTGCTGCCAACCAATCCTGCCATACACTCTTCAACATACTTCCTTTTCTTCTCTTACTCACACCACATACATCAATGGCCGCATTCACAACTCCATCCTTGATCGACTTCCATAACTCTTCAACCTCACACATTCCTTCTAATCTGTCAAACTTACCAATCAATTTACTCTTATACTTCTCTCTCATTTCATCATCTTGCAAAACCTCGACTTTCACTCTTTCTAGTACACTAATGGATTCCCGAACATGATGCCGCCATCGCCTAACGATCCCCCTTGTTCGGCACAACACCAGGAAGTGATCAGTGTCGATGGCAGTGCCACGGTACACCCTGGTGTCTAGCACTTTCTTTCTCAATCTCTTATCGACCATTAAAAAATCAATCATACTTTCCTGGTACACAAGAAAAGAATGAATCTTTTCTTGTGTACCTGTGGATCTTTTTGTGGTCAAACATTGTATTTGTTACCACAAGATTCCACTCCAAGCAGACCTCAAGCAGACTATTTCTTTTTCATTCACTCTTTCATCACCGAATTTCCCTAACACAGTTTCATATCCATCACGCTGCACTCCAACCCATCCATTAAAATCTCCAAGCATTACAATTCTTTCATTACGCTTACATTCATTCAGAATACTCGCACACTACTAATGTTAAATGGTTAAAGAATTAACTAATTTAGGTGAAAATGTTTAAGTAAACGAATGTTAGTGGTGAAGTTGAAGCAGAGTTGTAGTTGCGGTGCGACCGGTGCCTGCCGCCGCACGCGCACGCGCACGCGCACCCTCACACACACCCACCGACTGCTGTTTACAATATAGATGTAATCGTGGAGCTCCGGTGTTCCGGTTCCTGTAACTGGTGCATTGGCTAACAGCCAGCGTTTCACTCTGCCCCACCTATCATCACGTTCACGGCTGTAGACAGTTTCCCCCAATTAATATAAAGTTTGTTCTACATTTGTTAATTTAGTTTATTTAAAACTAAAACAAAAATTCATGTTTCAGCTCCAGAAAAATTTTAATTCTGGGACACAAGGCACCAAGGAGGCGGTGTGAAGGGCTGTGAAGAGGTGTGAAGTGGCCGCGCCGCGTTGCAGCCACGAAATATTATATTGAAATAAATTTAAAATGAAGGAACAAATAGTAAATTGCTGTTTGTTATTTGCTTTATTTCAAAATATGCTTTGCCGGCGGGCAGACGGCAAATAACTATACAGCTCGAACGTATAATTAAAACCCACGAAACTAAATGCCGCCCGCCGCTTGCCGCCGCGGAAATCTCAAAGCTGCCTCTTATATCCGTACAAATAACTTCGCGCGCGTACGTTGACATTTAAATGGTTAACCGCAAAGTGTACATCCGGTGCCCCCCCGAACACTACACTTGAATGCAACTGGACGCCTGTTGCTCTGCGCGCCCCGGCGGTGTGCTGGGGTTGCCTGGTCGCGTGCTTCACGGACTGGACTCCTGGCTGCTCGGTTCGTTAACCGTCCTATTCAGAAAGCAAATGGGGAGCCGGCAGTGCGCGCGCTCCGGAACTGGTCGCGGTCCAGCTCCGTGACCAATGTACCAGGGAGGCCGCGCGGGGTCACCGCCCCCTGCCGGTTTCCGGTCCCCGGTTTGTGTCTTGTAAGCCACTATTCCGGTTCTACATAATCCAGTGAGGCTTGTCTAGATGTCATTAAGGTGTTAGTTAAACCTACCAGTTCGGGTTTGAAGGCGGCGAGCGCGTGCGGTGCCCCGCTGCCAGCTTTCGAATAATTTAATTAAGGATGCACGTTTGTATGAGCGTGTGTGCACGTGAGTGTGCGCGTGTGTGTACGTGTGTGCATGTGTATGATATATGTGCGTATATGCGTGGGTGCGCGCGCGCGTCGCCGCGGTGAGATCTTTGGCGGAAAAACTGATTTCAGTAATTTTATTGTATTTTGTTTAAAGCACTACGATCGAGACATCTTACTTTTATTATTTATTAAAAGGGCACAACAAACAGCTACATCAAATATATTTTTTCCCTTTGAACATCCTCCAGCATCGCAACGATAGGTGTGAACAATATGAATATGGTTTAAGAGTCTGAAGTCATCATCATCATCATCAGCCGATAGATATCCACAGCTGGGCATAGGCCTTCCCCAAACGTCCCCGCGTCGATCGAAGCCACGTTACTCGTATCCAGTGGTTCCCCGTGATTCTCACCAGATTGTCGGTCCACATTGTGGGAGACCTCCCAACACCACGTCTACCGGTACGGTCCTTCGAGCAATGTGCCCTACTCACTGCCACTTAAGTCTAGCAATCTTTTGAGCGGTCAAATCGACGACCGCGCAGAGAAACTCCGAGTATAGCCCTCTCTATTGCCCCGTGGGTAACTTTGAGCCTTTCTATAAGGCCGATAGTGAGGATCCAGGTCACGGTTCCGTATGTCAACACTGGCAAAACGCACGAGTTAAAGACTGGCCTTCAGATATTGCGGTATCTGAAATGAAAAGATGCTGTGTAGCTTCCCGAACGCTGCCCACTTGAGTTGGATTCGTCGATTGACTTCTTTCTGGAAGTTGGACTTACCTAAGTGGACTGTTTGTCTCAGGTAAACAAAATCGTCGACAACTTCTAGTGTAGAGCCCTTGACCGTTATAGTCATATATACAATATGGGCATTGAACATAATGTTTGTCTTCTCCATATTTATTTTAAGACCCACGCGGCGGGACGCTCTACAGAGGTCATGGAGCATTTTGTCAATGTCTTCCATGGTCTCAGCTATGACCACGATGTCATAAGCAAATCGAAGATGGGTCACGTACTCGCCGTTTCGATGTCTGTCATGAAAAGCCTCACCACACCCCCGCGCCATGATTTTGGCGTTCCCCCTCGAGTATGATGACGTTAAATAGTCTCTGAAGGGCCATCAGCACTGGTCTTCCTCCTGCCTTCAGAAGCTCTGTCGTATCACCTGGCGCCTTGTTGTTCTTCAGCTGCTCGAGCGCCATACTAATCTCACCCAAGCTTCTCGAGATTGTAATAATTTTAATATTGTTGAATGATGTTAACAATGTTGCCAAATAAGCAAATGCAAACACAATTTACTTTTGTTACATGATCACCTGCGGAAGTAGAGTGTTTCAAGGTTCGCAACGTCCACGGTGCAGTGTTCAAATGCCAAACGGTCTAAAAGGCTGCTGGTTCTGTCTTTAGAGGCATTGGATTTTTTCTAAAACAATATTTCTCAATAAATTGCGTTTGATGCATTCCACGTAACAAACGCGCTATATATTTGTATCAGTTATTGTCTAAAACGATAGTTAACCAAGAAGTTCTTTAATTCGTTCGTTTCGCTGAAAAATATATAAACGCTTTGGTCCACTTAAAAGGTCGTGCAATTTTGAATAATGTTTGTCAATATCCGGGTGTTATAAAAGAAAAATGAGGTGAGATATTGTTCGGTAAATAAAAAGTGATTTAAAGATTCAATGCCGACTTTATCTAATTTTAACAACGCATAATCATCTATATAATCAATAGAGCAGCAGAGTGTGATTAATTAGTGCTAACATCTGGTGCCGAAACCTGGGAACAAAGGTGAATCGAACGTAAGACTGTGCAATGTGGTAAGAAAACTGGGACTTATAAAATCGTGCGAAAAGAAAAGACAGAAAAGTTTGTGTGATTCCGGACTAAAAAGATTTATGGTGATTGAGAACTTTAACAATCTATTAAAATGGATAAGTTACTACTGGGACAAGAGGATAATTCTGAGCATTTAATGGAGGTTTACTCTAACTACAAAAAGACTAGTAAAGATCGGTTGAAAACTTCATATATAGAATCAAGGCTTGAAATCTTAGAGAAACTAATGGAAGCTTTCACCAAAACACACTTCGACATCGTTGAAAGTATCAAAAGAGATGAGAAGTTGAAACTATCCTACTTCACTGAGGATATACACAGTAAATTCGAATGAAAGATGACTTGCAAGAGTATGCCGCAAAAACGTCTACAGCAACAGTGTCTAACTCTTTAGTTCCATCAAGCACGAAGGTTAAATTGCCACAGATTCAGTTGCCAAAATTGTCCGGATCGTACGATGAGTGGCAGACTTTCTACAATATGTTTACTTCGCTGATCAGTAGAAGTTCAGTGCAAAAATTACACTCCCTCAAAAGTAGTCTTACTGGTAAGCCAGAAACTGCTAAAAAATTTCTCAACTACCGACACCAATTATGAAGAGGCGTTCAATCAATTAAACCGCGGATACAACAATAAGACATACAATTGCAACGAAATCATGAAACGTTTATTCTCTCAACGAAACCTAAGTGACAGCTCAATCAATCAAATAACTTCTCGATGTCACAGCATCTTCTCTCAAATCTCTAGAGAACCTTGACATCAACATAGAGTCATAGGACGTTATCATCAACTACATGGTGGTGTCTCGACTCGACTCAGAATCTCGTAAGCTGTAGAAGGTGCAAATCAATGAAATAGACTCGGAGAGGTTGCCAGCTTGGGACGAGCTAGTGAAATTTCTAGTGACAAGATTTCGCACATTTGAGATGATCAGCGGTAGTAACAAAACAGCATTAAAGCTCCAGAAAGGCTATCAAGCTATCTCTAAAGCAAAAGCATTTTATTCAATCACGTTAGAGGACAACAAATCAACAAACGTTAGCTGCACGATGTGTAATTGTCCACACTTACTGTATCAATGCAAGCAGTTTGGAAACCAGTCTCCTAAAGAGTGATCCGAGTTTATACAATCAAAGAGGCTGTGCTTCAACTGTTTTGCACCTAACCATTCTGTAAAAGAATGTCGCGCGACAGCTTGTTGCCGTCGCTGTGGTAGAAGACATCGTACACTGCTGCATTTTGAGAGAATCGAGAAACAATCAGAGAATAAATCCGGTACCTCTTTATCAACTGTAGAAGCAAGTGCACCTACAGAAAATGTGGTAGCTCATTTGGTTACAGAGAAGAATTACAGAGAGACGCTCTTGGCTACAGCTGTAGTTAGGGCACGATCAACAAATGGCTACTTACAAATTATTCGAGTTTTGATTGATCCATGTTCAGAGGCATTATTCATCACGGAGGCTACTGCACAGTTACTAGGCTTAAACAGAATCTCTATCAATGGCTTAGTATCTGGAATAGGAGACAGTCCAGCAAGATCAAAGACAATGGTGTCATTAAATGTGGAGTCTATTCATCATTCAAAGTATTCCATACAACTCGATGCTTACGTATTGAGAAAGCTGACATCATTTCTTCCTACGTGTCAAACAACCATCTCTGACTGGCTGGAAATTAAAAGTGTGCCACTGGCTGATCCAAGTTACGGGTCACCAGCTAAGATCGACTTAATACTAGGAGTTAGAAGTCTACGAAGAGATCATATTAGAAGACCTTATGAAACACCCAGACCCATAGCACAAGAGACAAGGTTTGGGTGGATTCTTTTAGGTCGAGTGAGACAAGATTCATCATCACGCAACACTTCAGTCATTGGCTTTCACATAAGAACGAGAGAAGACGATTTACTCAAGCAAATTTGGGATTTGGGAAGAGAGCCAGACGCTATTTATAAGAAATTCACTAGAGAAGAACTAAAGTGTGAAGAACTATTTGAATCTACGACTACAAGAGATAACAAAGGTCGCTATGTAGTTCACCTACCATTCAAAGATTCAATACCAAATTGTGTTGAAGGAAAGTCGAAGGACATAGCTACGAGAAGGTACCTAGAAAGAAAAATGGAAAAATCTCAATAATTGAAAGAAGAGTATACAAATGTGATAGATGATTATAAAACCCAGAATCACATGACTCGAATCATAGACGAGAAAAAAATCAACAATGAAACGGTCGTGTACCTCCCCCATCATGCCGTCGTACGTGAAGATAACCAAACCACTAAAGTTCGCATAGTATTCGACGCCTGTTGCAAAGAAATAAACAACGTCTCATTGAATGATTGTCTATTGGTCAGCCCCAAGCTGTAGCATGACTTGCGTCATATTTTAATGAGGTGGAGACGTCATCCCTTTTGTATTATAATGGCTGATCTGGTACAGATGTACCAACAAGTTCGCGTACGAGGCAAGGATTCGAACTTTCAGATAATTTTATGGAGGCCAAATAACACCGGCCCTATAGAACTTTACAAACTTTCGAGACTTACATTTGGAACTGCCTGCGCTCCATATTTAGCTGTGAAAGCTTTGCAGCAGTTGGCAAAGGACAAAGAAGCTAAGTACCCAACTGCAGCTAAAATCACTACATGATTACTATGTGGATGATCTTTTAACAGGAAGTGAAGCAGAAAGAGAGGCAGTAGAGATTTATGAGGAAATGAACAGTTTATTGAGATTAGGTGGATTCCGTTCACAAAAGTGGTGCAGCAATAGCAGTGTGCTAATGAATCGTGTTGAAGAGGAGAGCAAGAGATCAAATCCATCGAAGACGTTTAAAATAAACAATGTAATCAAGGTGTTGGGTATTTGTTGGAAGAGTAACACCAATAATTTCGAATAAAATTTGCAGTTACCAAAGATAAATGACAAGCTAACAAAGCGTAAAATTCTTTTTCAAATTGCCAGACTATATGATCCCATGGGCTGGATCGCGCCAGTCATTGGTTCAGCCAAAATCTTCATTCAAACATTGTGGAAATCGAAATTGGAATGGGACGACGAGGTAACAGCGGAACTTTACAGGGAGAGGCGTTCATTTAGAGATAGCCTTTGTGGTGTTCAAAGTCTCTGTATACCACGATGGCTATGCTACCGCAAGGAAGATGATATAGAACTCCACGCATTCGCATACAGCTCTCAATCTGCTTATGCCGGCGTTGTTTATCTCAAGGTGATATATGAAACCGGAAAGATCATATCACCCTAATTACGGCAAAAACAAATGTTAAGCCTGTAAAGAAAGAGATTAGCATTCCAAGACTTGAATTATGCGCTGTCTTGCAACCAAACTATTATTTGAAGTTTCTCAAGTGATATCAATCCCCAAGGAGAAACTGCACGCGTGGTAGGACTCCACTATGGTGTTAGCCTGGATAAGAGCAGAGCCAACAAGATGGAACACCTTCGTGAGCAACAAAGTTTCAGAGATACACACAATGTTGGATCCCAACCACTGGCGCCATATAGGTACACATGAAAATCCAGCCGACTGCGCATCTAGAGGAGTAAAGGACGACGACATAAATGGTCTATCACTTTGGTGGCATGGCGCCAAAATCTTGCATCATGGCTTCATGGATGAAATTAGTGAGGAGAGTTATACCAGTACTGAAGAGCAAAGATCGATCAAGACCTTAATTGCTGCTGTAATGAACAAACATGAGATATGGGAGAGATTTTCAAACCTTAATAGAATGTTAAGAGTTGTGGCATATTTCAGATTTATCAAGTATAAAACAAAGTATTCTAAAGTCAAATCTGTGAGAGAATTGGAATAGATATTAAGATTTATCATTAAAGAAACGCAGTCAAATTACTTTCAGCAAGAATTACAGCACTTAATGTCTCAAGGACATGTGAATGAGAAGAGTACGCTGCACACTCTTTGTCCTATCTTTGATGACAATGGGATCCTAAGAGTTGGTGGTAGAATCAAAGAGTCTGAGGCAAGTTTAGATACGAAACATCCTGTCATTATACCTAGTGATAGTCATCTGACTAAATTATTAATATCTGATGCTCGTCACAAGACCTAGCACGGAGGACCACAGATAATGCTAAACTATCTTTGTTCTAAATATTGGGTGATAAAAGCTCGAGAACGAGTAAAGAAATACTATAGAGGGTGCATCAAGTGTCTGAGATTTTCGAGTCAAAATAACAACCTGTTTATGGGTCAGCTACCCAAGGTCAGATTACAACCTTCTAGACCTTTCAAAGCTTCCGGTTTTGATTTCACTGGATTCATAAATTTTAGATTGTCCCCAGGAAGAGGTTCAAAAGGGTACAAGGGATACATCTGCATCTTCGTCTGCATGGCTACAAGAGCTGTTCATATCGAGGCAGTATCAGACCTAACAGCAAGAGGGTTCATAGCTGCATTTCATAGATTCGTATCTCGGAGAGGCCAGTGTCAGAACTTATACAGTGACAACGGAACCAATTTTGTGGGTGCTGACAAGGAGTTGAAAATAATGTTCGACAGAGCTAAATCGACTTTACCAATAGAAATTGCCAAAATCTTAGCTAATGATGGAACCAACTGGCATTTTATTCCCCAGCACGCTCTCAATTTTGAAGGACTGTGGGAGGCCGCAATAGGATCTACGAAAACACATTTAAAGAGAGTTATCGGCGATTCAACCCTAACATTTGAGGATCTCACAACGGTTCTAAATTAAATTGAGGCGTGCCTAAATTCACAACCCTTATCATACTTTATTCCCCTACCATTGACGCCCGGCCATTTCTTGGTTGGAGTGCAGTTAGTGGCTGTCCCTGATGAAGATTATTCTAACGCACATGTAACTGGTTTGTCGAGATAGAAAATTACACAGAAAATGGTGAATGACTTTTGGCGAAAGTGGTCAGATGAATACTTGGTCAGTTTGAACCAGTATTACAAATGGTTTATCAAGAAGACAGAACCAGACATAGATGATATTGTAATTATCAGAGAGCACAAACTTCCACCAACAAAATGGTTGTTTGGCAGAGTGGTTCAGAAACATCCTGGCCATGACGGTGTAACTAGAGTTCTCAGTGTTAAAACCAAGACTGGTATAATTAAGCGTCCGACCAATAACATCTTTATTCTGCCTAAGGCTTAACTGGACTGGGGATGACGGGGTTAGCACCTGCCGTGGTCTGCGCTTATTAGTCTTGGGATTCGGCTCGTACTTGACCGCTTTGGCCACCAGAGGGTTGAGGTATGATGATGCCTTTGCGAAGTAGGTTTCAGAGCACTCTCTGAAGTACTCCGTTATGGTTGGAAGTTCGAGGTCGCTGTGGAGGTCTACATTGCGCTGATACCATTTGGCACCGATGGCGATTCGTGTGAACTGGTTTCGGAGAACCTGCAGAGGTTTGCGGCGTACTTCGGTCGTATGGGCGAAGACTACGCTAGCAGAAGACATTATAGGTTTTACGCATACCTTGTAGAGATGAAGTTTGTGTCTGAGAGAGAGCTTGCTCTTCTTGCACATCAGGGGATAAAGCTTACCTAGTTCTTGGACCGCTTTGTTCCTCACTGTGCAAATATGGGCGATGAAATTGAGCATGGCGTGGAGTGTGACGTCGAGATATTTGATCAAATCCCTCCATGGGATCGACTAGCTAAAGAGGGAGATCGTGCCGAGTTTGGGTCGCGGTAGATCGCTTTCTTGTCAAGGGTCACGGGTGTTCGGTGGGTGAAATAAATGGCTTCACTTTTTTCCGGGTTTACGTCCATTCGCCACTTCCGGAACCACTCGCCTAGACTACAATTTTTAATTAACTTGATATAATACTGGGAGCTCTGCCGGAGTGGTAGAGAGCGGTGTCCGCGAATTGAGCGAGACTGATGTTGAGGTCTTTGGGCATCTCTTTGGGCATGCTCGTGTAGAGCGAGAAAAGTAGCGGGAAGGGACAAGAGCCTCGAGGGACGCTGGCTTTAATCGACCGGATCAAGGAGATAGCTTGCTCGGTGCGGAAGCGAAAGGATCGGTTCAAGAGGTAGGCTCGAATGATGATAACTCGGTCTGACACTTTGTGAGTGTGGAGCTCATTGTATATCAAGCCTTCGTGCCAGACTGTCAAACGCTTTCGCGACGTCGAATGGGACGGCGCAGGTGTAGATCGGTCGCATATGCGCGAAGCCGGCCAAGATATGTCCAGTCAGCCTGTGGACTTGTTGGACGCAAAAGTGGCTAACTCCTCAACCCGAAATATTCGTAGGTGAGGAGTTTGTTCTCTGCGGTGAAATACCGCATACGCTCTAGAATGAATCGCTCGTAGACTTTGCCCAAGGTGTTCAGTAGGCTGGTTGGACAATAGTAGTTGGTTAGAAGCGGCCCTGAAGAGCAAAAGAAGACCGGAGTACGAGGATTGCCCCGTTTCCTTCGTCAAGCGTCAGCTAAGGCTGAGGACGCTTGACGATTGGAACAGGAGGTACGTGCAAGGTACAAAGGCTTCAACAACGAGGATATTTTTCCCAGAAGTCAGGTCGGCATATCGCGTGCTTCGCCAGCTCGAGCTCGACACGATCTTGGTCCAGATGTTCACTGTGCACGGGGGACTCTTCGAGTACCTTCACAGGTTTAAGCTCAAGGAGAGTCCCGCGTTCCTTTGTGACCGGGAGGTGGACCAGACCGTGGTGCACATCCTCGCTTCCTTTCCCTTACACGGGAAAGAGCGGGCAGACTGTGAGATGATTCTAGGTAAGAGGATAGATGTTGGAACCTTCGCCTCTTTGATGGGTGAAGACGAAAGTCGCAGAGTATTCCTGGATTATTGCACAGGAGTTGTGGAGAAAACGATTGGGAGGAATTAAGTATAAAAAAACAAAGAGTAAAAGAGAAATAAAATAAAAATAGAATGTACAAAATAAAACAGTAAATTATAAATAAGAAAAACTAATTAAAAATAAAATATTGAACTGCAAAACATGGTAAAGTGAGCCTGATGAACAAGAAGAGATGCATATGAACGAATGATTGTTTCAGGCTTCCCCTGATTACCCTCTAATCTGTCTAGAAACGTCTCGGAGGCGACGGAGAGTATTCGCTCGGAAGGAGAGAAGGCATGAAAGAAGAAAAGAGTATGTAGAGTGCAAGATAAGTATGGAATGATAGAGGAAGCATGAAAGAGGATAATTAATTAATTAGAGGAATAAGTATAAAAATGTAAATAAATAGAAAAGAAAGAAATAGGAATAAGGTAACAAATCTAAAGAAAAGATGGTAAATGATAAAAAATTATAAATAAAGGCCCTGACCAGCCATACGTAGGGGTGAACGATGAAAAAAATATAACAGCTGATACGTCTCCACCGGAAGTGCTTACTTGAAAAACACGGCCAGCTACTTGCTCATGTTATTTAATAAATAATTTACTACAGTTATTGTTGTGATATGTGACAGCGGCGTCCCCGGCAGCAGCAGTGCTTCCTTAGCGTATGGTAACAGTCGCGGCCGCGGGCAGGTGCGCCGCGCGCGGCCGCGGCAGCCAGTGTCTTCGGTTTAAAGCCGAGATCGAATTTTATATGCCAACCCATCAAAACCATTCGTAGAGTTATCACATTAAGAGATGATTCCCCCGATAACGCGTGACGGGCCGGATATTAAGCGTGTTATCGCGTCGCGGCACCGCTCGTTAGGTGACGTGCGAGCGGCTCCAGGAAATGGATTTTTAAATTTATGAACCGTTTACGCGCAAATGGAAACACTAAAGAAGTTTGTTCGTTAGCTATCTACGGCGGTGGGCAGGGGTCGAGTGGAGCGATGGGGTGGAGGATTGGGGGTCAGCTTCCCGTTGCTTAAGAGTGATTGTATTTTAATCAATTATCTGTAACGGAAATATATAAACAGACCCGCGCACGATGCTGCGTCGCCACATTTCTTCCGTTAGAGCTACTTGAGCAATTTCTCATATGATGTGAAGTGACAGGGAGGAGACGGTGCGACGTGCTTGCGCTGCACGGTGCAACGTGCTCGCGCTGCACGGTGCGACGTGCTCGCGCTGCACGGGGCAGGCGGGCTGGCGGCGGGGGCTGCGGGAGAGTATCAGCACGTCCGCGTCACACGGCGCGCGGTTGGTTACTCTCCGACAGATGTGAGGAAGCCTTATAATGTTATTAATAAATATTTACTCAAGGTCACGTCTGGGTACCAACGCAGCTCCTTATCCGCCGCCGAGCAATAGGTTCTAAAACTATTGTCTTCCGGTGCGAATGGCGCTGATAGTGAAATTACTCTGTCACGAGATCTAGCATCTTACGTCTCGAGATACCGAGCACGATGTGGCGCTGTATATACTTTCCTGTCTGGCGTCGCGTTGTCATGAGTGTCGCTTCTTATCTTTTCGCTTCTCATTCTTCACTAGTTATCAGGTGAACGTCTCGTTCGATAAAAATTTAAAAAGATTGCCTCTCCGTTGCCGGTGAGAGCGTTCACTAAAATGAAGCCATTTTTTTTATATAGATTTATGTCAATTTGAAATTATCTTGATTTCCACCACGTGTAAGATGCACAGAGCGACCGCGTTACTGCCGAGCTAAACGGTATCACACAAAATAAGAAACCACCCCCGCCGGAAGGGTGGGTGCCCTTTGTGTTTTTGTAATCTGTTTAATGCTACGCACCCTGCCACGGATAAGGGCTCGACGAATCGAAAGTACTTATAGTCACTACCATTAATTAAAAGCACGAGTACGTGAAAACTCCATCGAATACACCCCCTACATATTGTTAGCGGCGTTGCAATGAGTATTTAGTGTTATTGTTAAAAAAGCTGATCAAAACACTACAAAATACCAAATCAGTCCATTAACTAACTGGCGAACGTTTATTTGTGTAGATATGCAAGTTATATCCAGCTCATAAACCACGCACTAATATAAGAAACTGAACTGAAAACCGACGGTGCAGTGCAACCTAGCTACGTAATAGTTTTTCATAAAATTCTTGCAAGCACTAACATTGTGTTTTAGATATAATGATGATAATGATAAGCATTCTATTTTATCATAATGTGCACTGACTATCCACAGCAAGTATAATAGTACAAGGATCAGGAACGGAAAGCAATAACGTTAACATTTGTTACCCCTGGAGTCCTGGCGGAACGCACAAAGCTCACCGAACAGGAGAGTGTAAGACACTTCCTGAAACTGACTGCGGCGGCGCGCGGCCGGCCGGGCGCGCTGCTGCAGCTCCCACTGGGGTTAAAGCGTGGTGCGCGGAAATGAAATATTGTTAAAAGAATTAAGACGAAAGAATTGATCTCATTCAAATTAATTCTACATTCATTTTGTAAAAGACAACATTATAAATGTAATACAAGTGTTTTGCCGAAACCTAGGTTTATTAGGTGTGCCGGTATGAAATGAGCGTTATTTGTGAAAATAAAACACTAATTATTAATGGGAAAGTAAAAAACATTTCATTCAAAGTATTGGCCATTGTTTCCTACACATTGTGACCACCTTTCTACACAATTTGTGGATACCGCGCCAATAAAATTGTTCGTCTTTTAAAGCAAACCAACCAGACACCCAATTTTCGACCTCCTCGTAGGAACCAAAGTGCTGCTCAGCCAATGCGTGTCCCATCGATGAAAACAAATGGTAGTCGGAAGGAGCCAAGTCTGATGAATACGACGGGTGGGGTAGCAGGTAGCAGGTAGCAGCTCCCAGCCAAGTGTTTTGATTGTATCCTGAACCGGTTTTGCTTTGTGTGCAGGTGCATTGTCATGGAGCAAAATTACCTTGCCGTGTCTTCTGGCCCATTCTGGTCGTTTCTCGATCAATGCATGGTTCAAATTGATCATTTGTTGTCGGTAGCGATCAGCGATCAGTATTAACGGTTTCACCAGGTGGGAGTTTAGGAGCCCGTGGTACACCACCAGTAGTTCGCTGGCCTAATGATTAGAGCGTGCGGCTTTCATTCCGAAGGTCGCGGGTTCAAACCTCGGCATGTACCAACGACTTAATATTTAAGTTATGTACATTTGTGAACTTTAGTTACAACAGCGAGATACAAAAACGGTGAAGGAAAGCATCGTGAGGAAACCCGCTCACTGACATCATCTTTGTGTGTGTGTGTGTGGTGGTCCCAATAAAGTGGCAACAGGCTCGCCCCCAGTTACATGGGACCTAATCTGACCACATCTGGCGAAACGTGGGTGGTTAATCACCTCTGCCTACTCCTACTGGGAAAAATGCGTGACAATTTAAAAAAAAAAAAAAAAAAAAAAGTACACCACACCACACGCCTTTCTGATCCCACCAAACGCACAGCATTGTCTTCTTGTCGAATCGATCTGGTTTTGCAGTCGATGTTGATGGTTGATGGTTGTCCCGGATTAACGCACGATTTTTTCCGTTTAGGATTCTTAAAATAAATCCATTTTTCATCGCCACTAACAATCCGATGCAAAACCGATTTTCTTTCGTGTCTTTGAAGCAAAATTTCACAAGTGTTTTCTCGGTTTTCCATCTGTCTTTCATTCATTTCACGTGGCAGCCATTTTCCACACTTTTGGGTCTTTCCCATAGCTTGTAAACGGTCAGAAATTGTTTGTTGTGTTGTTGTGCAACATTTAACATTTCTGCCATTTGCTTTTGATTCAAAGTGTCATCTCCATCCAATATCGTTTGCAATTCGGCGTCGTCAAACATTTTTGGTGGTCTTCCACGTTCTTCATTTCTCACATCAAAATCATTATTTCTGAACCGTTGAAACCATCTTTTGCATATTGCTTCTGATAGAGCATGATCACCTTATGCCTCGACAAGTATTCGATGCGACTCTGCAGCACTTTTCTTCAAATGAGAACAAAAAATTAATGCTTTCCGCGAATCATCACTTTCTGGTACAAAATTCAACTTTTTTAACACGATGAAAAAATATGATGTTGTCTGTTCAATGACTTGATGTAGACTAAATGTTTCACAGATGTCACAGCAAACAAACAAAAAAACAATAAAGGCTCGTTCAAAACAAATGTTCCCTATCGAGACATTTCTATTTTGACGTTACTTCATACCGGTACACCTGATAGTTCGAACTCATGCAAGTTATCCGCGGACGAGGGTTCGCGTATCGCGGCCGCGCGCTCTCCGACACACGCGCCCGCGATCTCTCGCGCCCAGGACCTCGCTCAATTTTCTTCGAGAGCTCAACCACCGAAACAATCTTTATAACAGTTATTTCGCGGTTAACGGAGCTATTGTTAACAATGTAGGCCGGGACGACGTCGGGATCCGCTGTGGCCACGCATTCCGACCTTAACTGTTACAGTTTTGTGAACGGAATGAGGCACGCACTCACGCATGCACGCACGCACGCATGCACGCACGCACGCACACTAAGAACAATTAACAGCAACCCGTGTGGTGTAATCGTAACGTCGACGCTATGGACGAACCAACGAGTCGGCCCGGTCGGTGCGTCGGTCCGGTCGCACTTTATTTACAAGACCACGGAACGAAGTTGATTCATATAATTAAATATTTTTTTATTTAGTTTACATAAATAGATACGTTGCAGTATATACAAACGAGCGCGGGCTCGTCGCGCCGCGGACAGAACTATTACCGCTATGCGGCGCGGGCGCGCTGCTTTTAGTTTAAGAAATAACTGAAAGTCAACAAAAACATTCGGACCATTGTTTCAAAACTTTCACAAAAATAAAAAGCTCTTTGCCAACAACTAAGCGCGGCGTCGCGGAATGTCCGCCGCGCACACGCCGCACGCGAGCCGCACGCGAGCCGCACGCGAGCCGCACGCACGCCGCACACTAACGCAGCACCGTAACGCGTGTGGTGTAATCGTAACGTCGACCCTGTGGACGAACCAACGAGACCAGCTCGGATGAAAAAAACATAGATGAAAACATATAACACAAAGTTATACTTAATGGGAAATTAACATACAGTGTGTATTGACATCCGGTGGCGTATCGGGCGCCCTGCAACCGATTCTCACCCACTTATCACTTTGCGGTGTCATCACCATCATCAGCCGATAGACGTCCACAGCTGGACGTAGGCCTCCCCCAAAGATCTCCACTAAAACGCCGCGCACAAATAGTTTCCAGGGTTCCCAAATTAGTCGGGGCCCGTGTTCTGGAAAACCCCGGTAAACTATTGCTGTACGATACTATATTACTATATTAAGTGAATTTTGTGTGGATAATCGTGTGAGGGTGCGAACATATAGACGTAAATAAAACATTTGTCTTTTCATAATTCAAGAATCCATTTAACTGATCCGCTGCAGTTCACTGTAATAATGTCTACAAGAAGCGTCACTACTGGAGAAGAAATAATTTTATTTGAAACACAAGCAGAGACACTGCTGGAGCGGAAGTGCGGCGCGGGGCCGGAAGAGGGGACGGTGTCCGGCGTTATAACTTCACTCAACACCAACATTTTATTAACCTTTTAAACCCCTTTATTGTAATCGTTTTAGACTTTTAATTGATCAAGAGGGAAGCTTTGGCAGACAGTCAAAGTTTGTAAAGCAGCCTGAGCGGGGGACATCCGGAACAGGAATAACTTTTTAATAATCCTCAAAGCGACGACAGAGTGGACACTCCATGATAGCGTTTTTTTATTAATTTTAATAAAATATATGTTCCTACTGAAATTAGACAAAAAATACAAGAAAAACGAAAATTGCGCCGTATCTGGCAAAATTCACATCACCCTCAAGACAAAACCGCCCTAAACCGTGCTATAAAGGAGCTTAAATGACTCTTACAAGATTCTGCCAATGAAACCGCATGAGCACACATAAACCAGTTAGTTGTCTTCGTCAGGTAAAGATAGATAGATAGATAGATAAATTATTTATTGTAGCCATAAAATGTAACACACACATATACAAACAAGAAATTTTGTTATCAACAGCATGAACTACATCAACACACAGAATAGTATAGACATGAGAGTGTGCCTGCGCGTGTGTGCGTGTGTGCTACATTGGTACAAAAGGCTGTAGCTCAGTGGATTATTCACCTGCTGGAGGTGGAACACTGATTTTCAGCTACCGGCCGCGGCGCGATCGCGATGGAGACATGTTGCTCCTATTGGTAACCATAGATCTTTATAATTGTAATTGCAATAGATTCATGTAAATAAATAAATAAATGCGTTGCTAATGACACAGTCAACAGTGCTAACTACAGATTTGAATTATAAGCCACTATCAAATGTTTTTGTTTTGATTTTCTAATAAAAATTGTTTAAAATATTTTTTAAAACTGAAAACAGAGTTACATTGCCTCACAGGCGGAGGTATATTGTTCCAACACTTGGTGGCCTGATGTCGAAAACTGCTCGCAAATGATACAGTTTTATGCTTATAATAGGAGAGATAGGTGTACGCACGCGCACTTCTTGCGTTTAATCTGTCTTGGTGAGGAGAAAACTTTATTTTAGAATATAGATATTCTGGTGTCTTATATTTTAAGATCCCGAATAAAAGAGAAGCTAAGTGTAATTGCCTGCGCGATTCCATGTTAAGCATGGACGATTTATAAAGATGTGGAGAGATATGACTACGAGCTGGAACGTCGAAACAGAATCGATATCAAGCATTTTGCACTCGTTGAATTATTCGGCGTGTCCTAGAAAGAAGACGAGGTCCATAAACAACGTCGCCGTAATTTAATTTTGAGAGAATTAAGGATTCGGATAAGTGAATACGAGTTTTAATGCAAAGGAGATGACGGATTTTATACAAGACTTTTAAACGATAAAAACAATTTCTGGCCACATTATTAACGTGTTTTTCAAAACGTAAATAACCATCAAAGGTGATGCCTAGATTCCTGGCTTCATCTGTAAAGCCTATTTCTTTTCCCTCGATTACAATTTTAATATTTTTAGCTAAAATTGTGTTACGATGAAGTTTGTTTCCAAGAACCATAGATATCGATTTTAATGCGTGACCATTTAGCAATACGATCGAGGTCTTCATTCATTTTAAGAACAGCATTACCGATAGCTGATGGTTTTGCCGATATGTAAAGTTGGACGTCATCAGCATAGCAATGAAATTCACAATTATGGATAACTTTTGCAAGATCTGCAGCGTATAAAATAAAAAGTAGGGGACCAAGAATTGAGCCTTGAGGAACTCTTCGTTCAACTATCCTTGGATTAGAGAATGCGATAGAGCCATCGCTTCTAGTCAATTGTACCGCTTGCGATCGTCCCGACAAATAACTATTAAACCAACTCAAAGTATTATGGTCCAGCCCATAATAAGCCAATGTAGATAAAAGTAACGATATATCAAGACTGTCAAAAGCCCTGGAAAAATCTAATAACGTTAAAATAGTGCCTTCGCCAAGGTCTTGGTTAGCAAGGATATTGTCAGTAACGTCAAGCAAAGCAGTAATTGTACCTCGGCCTTTACGGAATCCTGATTGGTACAAAGGTAAAATATTATTTTTTTCAATGTATTTAGTAAGTTGAATATGCACTGCCTTTTCCAGTAATTTTGACAAAAATGGTAAAAAACTAATGGGACGTAGATCTTTGAGATGTTTAGAATTTTCTGTTTTAGGTAGTGGTGTCACAATTGCCTCCTTCCATCGACTAGGAACAGTAAAAGTAGACAATGAAAAATGTATAATATGTGTAATGACATCTAATGTACGAGGAAGCGTCAAAAGAATCATATCTCGGCTTATTCCGTCCTTTCCTAGTGAATTAGATTTTATAGATTTAATATAAGAAGCAATATCAAATTCAGAAATGCATTGAAACTTAAAAGTGTTGTTACAGAATCGATGGAATTCGTAGTGCGTCATTGCTGAAATAGGGATATTGCTTGTAGAAGGAATATTTAAGAAATAATTATTAATATCGTTTGGGTTATCAAAACAGTTTGGCAGGTGATTGCTTTTAGTGGGATCAGTTAATATTTTATCTTTGAGATTCCTCCAAAAAATGTTGCCATTGTTAACTTGCGAGTTTATGTGTTCATTAAAGTAGGCACGCTTTTCGTTATAGATACTGTTCACCACTATTTTTTTCAAGTTTTTGTAATATTTTCTGTGGACCTCTAAACCAGTTTTCCGATATCTTTTGTAAGCTTTGTTACGTAAATCTATCATCAGTCGGCATGTGTCTGTTATCCAGGGAATCTTACGATTTGTAATTTTGATTTTTTGGATTGGGGCGTGTAGATCAAAGAGGAATGAGAGAAAATTATTAAATCTTTCAACCATCAAATCAACATTTTTTAGCAAAGTAACAGATTCCCAGTCAATGAGATTTAAATCTTTTTTAAAATTATCAAAATTTATTCTGTTAATTGCTCTGCAGTTGACATGTTTTGGGCGGACTTTTAGTTTTTTAATAAAGAAAGTCACGCTAACCAGTAACCAGTGCATGACCAATAGAAGAAGTGATATTTGAAACTGAAATATCTCTGATTATTGCATTAGTACATACCAAATCGATTAGGGTTTCAGTTTCAGCTGTGAAATGAGTAACCTCAGTTACGACTTGTTTGAGATTCATAGTATGTAAAAATTGGTTCACTTTTATAGTATTTTTATTAGTAATATCTAGCATGTTAACGTTGAAGTCACCCATTAATACAATATAATCATAATTGGGAGAAGAGGTGATAGCTTCCGTGAGCTCGTCAATAAACAAGTCGACATTTATCCACTGAGGTCTGTATGCAGTACCAATAACAATACGGAGTCCATTTATACGCGTATGAAACCACATTTGCTCAATATTTTCGTTTGTTTGGTTGACTAGACGAATATTTATACCGTGTTTAACATAAAATGCTAATCCACCACCTCGACCTGCACGCATGGCCAGCGGACGTGGTAGGCTATGCATTCTATAACCCGGAACAGTCGGTGCACATTTGTGCTGTCCTGGTCTTAACCATCCAAATCCAATCCAATCAGCCGGAAGACGTCCACTGCTGGACAAAGGCCTCCCCCAAAGATTTTCACTTAGACCGGTCCTGGGCCACCCGCATCCAATGGTTGCCAGCGACCTTGACCAGGTCGTCGGTCCACCTTGTGGGGGGTCTGCCTACGCTACGTCTTCCGGTACGTGGCCGCCACTCGAGAACCTTTCTGCCCCAACGGCCGTCGGTTCTGCGAGCTATGTGCCCTGCCCATTGCCACTTTGCGACGGCGACCCTTCGAGCTATGTCGGTGACCTTGGTTCTCCTGCGGATCTCCTCATTTCTGATTCGATCTCGCAGGGAAACTCCGAGCATAGCTCGCTCCATCGCCCTCTCGGCAATCTTAAGCTTGCGGACAATGCCCACAGTAAGCGGCCACGTCTCTGCTCCGTATGTCATCGCTGGCAACACACACTGGTCAAAGACTTTTGTCTTGAGACACTGCGGTATATTGGACGAGAAGATATGTCTTAACTTCCCGAATGCTGCCCATCCGAGTTGGATTCGACGAGAGATCTCTTTCTTGAAGTTGGACCTACCTAGTTGGATTGTATGTCCGAGGTAGACATATCTGTCAACAACTTCAAGTGTAGAGCTTCCAACTGTTACTGTAGTGGGTACAATATGGACATTTGCCATGATTTTGGTCTTGTCCATATTCATTTTAAGACCCACTCGTTGTGAAACTCTACAAAGATCATCGAGCATTGTGTTAAGGTCCTCCATGGTCTCAGCCAAAACCACGATATCGTCGGCAAATCTAAGGTGCGTGATGTACTCGCCGTTGATATTGATGCCATATCCTCCCCAATCCAGAAGCTTGAAGACATCTTCCAATGCAGCGGTGAACAGTTTCGGAGATATGATGTCTCCCTGTCTTACTCCACGCTGCAATCGGATCGGTTTCGAGCTCTGGTCTTCGAGGCGGACTGACATGGTGGCGTTCTCGTACAAGCACCTTAGAACATCGACGTACCGGTGGTCTATTTGGCACCGTTGGAGGGCCTGCAACACGGCCCATATCTCAATCGAATCGAAGGCTTTCTCATACACTCATAAACGCTAAGCATAGGGGCTGGTTATACTCATGGGACTTCTGTATAACCTGCCGCAGCGTATGAATGTGGTCTATGGTGCTGTAACCTTTACGGAATCCAGCTTGTTCGGGAGGCTGGAAGTCGTCGAGCCTGATTTTTTGATTGATCACTGAGACATCCTTGAATATCTGCCTCTTCGTCGACATGATGAAGTCTATCTCATTTTTAGTGGCTCCATCAGGACTAATCCACGTCCACTTACGGCTGGCCCGCTTCTTGAAGAAGGAGTTCATTATATAGAGGCCCTCCTTCTCCATGAAGTCGGCGAGCATTTGGCCTCATGGATTTCTCTGTCCATATCTAAATTGCCCCACTTTCAGTTCTCCACTACTTCGCTGCCCTAGTTTTGCATTAAAGTCTCCCATGACAACGGTGTACTGAGTTTTGGAACTGTGTATGGCTTTAGAAATATCCTCATACACAGTTACTACCTCGTCATCAGAATGTGCCGTAGTCGGTGCGTATACCTGTATGACCTTCAGCGAGTAACGCTTGGTAACTCTGAGTATCAGGTACGCTACCCTTGCTGACACACTAACGATGTCGACAACGCTATTCACAAGAGACTTGCGGACGATAAACCCGACGCCACCCTGGGACTGCTGGTCGCCCTCCCGGAAATAGAGCAGGTTGCCTGATTTAAGAGTTATCGTGTCCTCCCCCTCTCTTCGGACTTCGGATAACCCTACTATATCCCATCTTAACCTGCTCAATTCCTCCTCCAGCTCAATTATCTTCTCGTCGGTCCGCAGTGTACGCGTGTTGAGTGTTGCCAGGGCCAGATGTCGTTGGGTTTGGTAGCCTGGCCGCTTCCGGAGATTCTTCGCACCCCTTGCCCCGCCGTTACCGTGACCGCTACCGTAGCCAGGAATAGCGGGGCCGCCGGGGACTAGGGGCCGGTTTTTATTTTGGGATCTCATCTTAGGGGGGAATTGCCATAATCGCCACGCTTGGCAGGCGGCTTGGCGATCGCAGTTACGGAGGCCCTATCGTGAAACGCTGCTGCCCGTCCCAAGTCCGAGATTTCCCTCCGCTTCCTTGGATGGATATACCGCCATCATTCGGTTGACTGATTGCATTTGATGAAGTGTAAATGTACTCAATAGTCATATACACTTCAGCAAATGGGCGGTGGGGTCGTCACTTACCGACGCCGAAAACGACGCTTTCCTGAACAAGTGTCTGTTAACACGCGTGAGTCTTTCATTGACGTAGAATCGTCGTGGAGGTCCTGGCAGCCCGGTACCTTCGGTAGTTGTACCGCGGCGGACACGAGCGACACGCAACAACTGGTCTCGAATGGAGCGACGTGCGAAGCGGATCACCAAGAGGCGAGGATTGGCTTTAGTGCTAGAGGCTGACTGTAATGAGTCGAGCAAAGGTCCTACTCGTCTACAGCTCACTAGATCTTCCTCTCTTAGTGTTACACCAAGTTTTTTACCCAATGTGAGAGTAATGTGTATAGGGTTTTCAACTTTTTCTTCCGGAATGCAAGATATCTCAATATCATTCGATAACAGGTCTTGGTCCCTATCATTCAACTCATTTTTTAATTGTTGAATAGAATCTACTACGGCGGCGTCAATGGATCTCGATAAGGAGAATTCAGTAAATTTAGTCTCTAGAGAGTCCACGCGCACTGACATTTCTGTTATAGAACCTTCGCAATTATCCATCCTCAATTTCAGACTGTTAATAGTTTCGTTCAACAGACTTAATTGCCGTCGTGTAGCTGACATTTCATCTCTAAATTCTCGCATTTCCGTAACAAGGAGATGGATATCAGAGAGTTGAAATGATTCCGATGGCCTCACACTGGCATCCGGTTTGTGAGGTGGAGATGTGTCTTCACTGTGTACCGGCGGGCTTACCAGTGCTGCTCCACGTCGGATTGTCACCCCCGCGGCGGGGTGGACCGGTGTGTTCGCGTTATCGTTTTTTGGCTGCCTGTTGACGCAGGTCGCACATTTCCATGTTATCTCTTCTCAGCTGTCATTAAATTCTTAAACCTTTGCTCAGGTACATTGGCACACGTGAGGTCATAATTTTGTTTGCACGTAGAACAGGTCAGTAATGGCTTGTTCTCAATAATTTTTAAACATCCGGCACAAAAAAAACTTTTTGTTGACATATTTATTTATTTTAATAAATATGTTACTTGCAATCGCACTATGAACACGGCACAAATGATAAGTTTACCGCAAGCGACAACTACCGCCTTGGCTGCGCCGACGGACGCGGGCACTGTGCGGGTATATGAATAAACGTTATACAGTTTCGGTCAAAACTTCACAATAATGGCACAAATTTACAAACTTTTACGTATATAATAATTGTAATATATAAAATAACTAATTGTGAAGATCTATTATAGAATTGGGGGCAAGGGACACTTTTTTAACAATTATTTAACGGAGCGAAAAAATACGCTTGTTACTACTCGGCCGACCGCGTCGGTAGTCTAAAGGAGAGCAGTTCTTGTGGAAAGCCACTAAACACGGTAAAAAACCTCAAAAATCTTTTCCTCCGCTCAGAAGAGGGTCATCTTGGGCCAGAACGAACGAAGAAAAACCAGATGCGTTTGCTAGACATCTTGCGTTAGTGTTTCAACCAAACGAAGCCACAGATACGAGCGCTGAAACTGAAATTGATAAGATACTAAATCAAGACTTACAACTATGCCTTCCTTTAAAACCATTCCCCCAAGGAATTACTTAGAGAAATTAGTAATATGGACATAAAGAAAGCCCCGGGATTTGACTTAATCACGCCTAAAATCCTCAAAGAACTTCCAACAAAATGTTTGGCGATGTTAGCAAGTGTCTTTAACGCTACGCTTAGAATAGGCTACATTCCGGCTCTTTGGAAGATCTCACAGATCATCATGATCCACAAACATGGTAAACCAGTACACGAAACAGCATCATATCACCCAATTAGCTTACTACCAGTCCTCTCGAAACTTTGGGAAAAAGTTTTTCTATCAAGACTGAAGCGATTAATCCAGGAAGCAGATATTATACCTGATCACCAATTCGGGTTTCGTCAACGACACTCTACGACCCAACAAATGCATCGTGTTTATAACACTATCAGACAAAGCTTTGAAGGGAAAGAATACTGCTCTGCGCATTCTTGGATGTACAACAGGCTTTTGATAGAGTGTGGCATAAAGGCTTACTATCAAAAATTAAGACTCATTTACCTCATGTGGTGTTCCCTATTCTGCAGTCCTACCTAAGTGAGCGTTTCTTTCTAGTTAAAGAAGGAGATGCAAGATCAGCTCTCCATCAATGTCTTGCAGGCGTTCCACAGGGTTCATCAGCCCTGGGCCCCATATTGTATAACATTTTCACATGTGACCTCCCACAGTCGCCCAATGTTACTGTAACCTTTCCCCCCTTCTCTTATATATAATAAGTTTTAAATATTTTAAAACTATATTTAGTACTCAGATAATCATATTTTGCGTGACCAGGATGATGCGCACTATTCTTTGTGGTATGATTAATGTTTATGTTTTGGTCATTAATGATTTATATTAATTTGTGATCGTCTCGATTAGGAGCTTGTTCTACGTTGTGTTTGTAGTAATATTTAGTTCTTTTAGGTTTATATAGAAGGATGAATAGTTGTTAAGACAGTATGATGCCGTTTGTGTGGTTTATTTCCTTATTTACAATCCCTTCACACTTGTAAAGGTCTTCACATCTTGTTACGGGTTTACAATATTTATTAATTCTTAAGACCCCGACACAAGTGTATAAATTCGCATCCTCACATAAAAAAAAATGTGGGGATGGCATACGGCTCCAGAAAACAGACCCCGCCGTATGCGGTGAGCGCCAACCAAATACTGCGCCCGCCCCCCCCCCCCCCCCGAAACAGGAAGAATTTAATTGGCCTCGGACCGCAGTCCACAGCAAGGTTTACTGGCGAACCAGTAGAAGAGCACTCGGCTCATTGTTAGTGCGTAAGCACAAACTGTGATCAAATTGCGCATGGCAATGTGAGTAGGCATCTCACAAGATACAACCGTAACCAGATATACAGTGTATGTCAGCGCACATTCCAGGACACATAATAGATATAAAGGGTACTCTGACCCAAAGATTAGTCCTTTGTACGAGCCACCACCTTCACTAGTCAGGTGCACTTGCAGACACATTGTAAAGTGTTGGAATTGACTTCACCACCAACTACGTAGTCAGCACGGATCGCAATCCGCGGAGTGCATTCGAGAGCTCATTGCTCACCTCATAAAATAGCAAAGCGATTACATTGCAGCCTTGAGAGATTGTACTCCCACCAGCTATCACCATTCATGAAGTAAATGCATAACTCCACCAACTACTGTAGTGGATACAGCCAATAAATATCATTTTTATTATGAGCCATCGGGCATAGAGTCTTTGTAGTTGAGTAAAATGTTGTTTTGATCAAGTTTGTCTCGCCCACTGACAACTTGCCACATATTTTAAAAGATGGGGAGCTATTGAGGCCTTTATTTGCAATTTCCATAAAATAGGGAGGGCAGACAGTCTGCAGCCCCGTCATCAAGGGACCCGACTTGGAAAAATCTAATAAGATAAAGTGTCAAACCATAACGCAAGGCGCAACCTTCAAAAATGACATTTAACCCAGAAGTCGTCGAAGACGTCGTATCACCGAACTGTGACAGACATTCAATCAACTATCATCGGCGCACATCATCATGAAAGACGCACAAGACATCACAGCAGACATCAATATCTTGCAAAAGTCCTCAGCATACCGGATCTGTAAGACGCATCAGTTCAATAACGATGCAAACGTCCCGCTACGACAAGACGCAATATCAATGTTTGATAAGCATCGAGGCAGTAGCTCACGTCCGCTTCCGCTACCTCATAGTGCATCGACACAGTTGGAGTTGACTTTGGAATAAACAAATATTATTAAACACGACGTACCATAGTGGCAAGCCACTAAGACGCCGGATACCCACGTATCATAGAGCCGAAGCTCTAAGACATGGTTCTGAGAATTTCGATATCACCGAAGTGTCACCTAACACTCTTCCCGAACCAGAGTATAATCAAGTAGTTACTCAAATAACCACCAACTACACCCGGCTGGTATCTCAACTCCTTCACCAACATGATGTTATATGTTAATTTTGTCATGCACCACTTTACGCGGTTTCAAATCCATATACTTTATAAATTCTATTTGAACTATTCAATACTTGATATATTTGTTTAGAATCATTAATTTTATTTTTATAATTTAATGTATCTCGTTACATTACCTTGGCGTCATTTGCTGATCATACAGCTTTCCTCTCCTGCAATCGTGGCCCAAGTGTTGCTTCTTCACAGCTGCAGACACAGTTAAATGCTACTGCTAAGTGATTCAAAAAATGGCGTGTAAAGGCAAGTGCCTCCAAATCTCAACATATAACATTTGCCTTCCGAAAAGGCGACTGTCCACTTGTCACATTGGGTGAGGATGTACTGCCGCAGTCTGATCGTATAAAATACCTTGGATTCCATCTGGATCGCCAAATGACATGGAAGGAACATATCAGAAACAGAAGGGATCCTATCAACCACCGTTTCCGCAACCTACTCTGGCTGTTGGGCAGGCAGTCCGCACTTTCTCTGCACAATAAGACTATGATCTACAAATCAATGCTCAAGCCCATGTGGTTGTATGGCATAGAAATCTGGTCCACAGCAAGCAAGACACACATTCAATGCATTCAGCGAGTTCAAAATAACGTCTTACGCACAATTTGTGATGCGCCTTGGTTGATAAAAAACAATGAACTGCATGAATATCTGCAAATGCCAACTGTCACTGAAGAAATTCAGAATTACAAAAAAAAGCACAAAGAACGTCTGCTTGACCATTCTAACCCGCTGGCCAACAATCTCCTTATACAAGGTGCAATCAAAAGATTGAAACGAGCTGACGTGCTTGACGATGTGTAGACATTGTGGTGTTGACTGCAATGCTCTAAAAGCTCCGTAATAAACTGATCAAATCTGATTAAAGTCTTTCGGCTGATGGCAGATACAAGTGGAAAAAAAATATATATGTAGGTTTACGGATTTTATCGCGCTCACTAGATCGTTTCACCGCGACTCCTCCTCGCTTCTGTATAGTAATTGCTTTAACTTTAAGTAAGGTTTGTCTCGAAATGCCAGACCAATGAATTATATATGTATCACATACCTGCAGGCGCACTCCGGCGGCGAATCACGTCAACGACACAATCCGGTGAGATCGGACTCGTAGTTACATTTTGTCTATTTAGTTCATTAATCTATTTCCTTACCACATTCATCTGCATCACGTGATGCAAAGGAGGCGGGAGGAAGGTTGTGCGGGGAACAGTTACTGACAGAAAAATTGTGAACCGTGTAAAGTTTTTCTCAAAATAAGTGAAGATTTGCACATACGTATATGCATTTATAATAAAGGGAAACACTCCCCTAGCCTTACAGAATATGTTAAAGATAACAGAGTCGACAAATGCTGTCTTGGGTAAAAAAAGAGCATAAAAATCTATCAAAATCAAAACAAACGTTTATTAATATACAGTAAAAGCTGTTTATTCGCGGGCTACGTGTTCCGTACATATGACGCGAATGCAGACACCGCGAGTGCGTACTTTTTTATTAGTGCATTTGACGGCATTTACAAAGGATATTGAGTTTGACACCTATTGGAATCATTTTATTAATATTGTTAGCACTAAATAATCACACCCTGCTGCTCTATTGGTTATATAGATAATTATGTGTTGTTGAAATTAGATAAAGCCGGCACTGAATCATTAAATCACTTTTTATGTACCGAACAATATCTCACCTCATTTTTCCTTCACAACACTCTGACATTGACAAACATTACGCACAGCCGCACGACCCTGCAAGTGGACCGAAGCGGTTATGTGTGTTTCAGCAAAACGAACGACTAAAGAACTTCGTGGTTAACTATCGTTTTAGACAAATATAATATGTATGTACTTACTACATCCGTGAATAAGGAAATTTCTAGCCGCGTATGAAGGAATTAGGTCGCATTTTTTATATTTACTTCATCTAAATGATTTTTATATTTGCTTCCTGCAGTTTTTGGGAAATAGTATGGGATCGTTCCCTTTTTCGCTTCCGGGCGTGGATGTAAATTTTTATTTATATTTTTAAAATTAGTATTATATCAATAGATTTATTATTATTTTTGAAATAGTAAGTTATTTTACTTTTATCTGTTTCATAGACATTAAGTTTGTTACTACGATTAGAGCAGGAGGTATGATTGAGCAATATTTCTTTATTAAATGTCAAATATGTTTACGATAAGCTTCATGGTCCCGGTGGTAAGTAACTTTTTTGGTAATTTCGTTTTTATACTGATATAGATTAATACAATTCTTTGGCAATGTTACATAACAAAAGTATTACATTTGTTTTTTGTTAAATGTTGTATTTCACGATTTAACGCGTTTACATGCAAGTACCGATTAAAATGTACCCGCAGAACATATATTTTGACTGAATTTAATTTATTTTAAGCTATTGATAAATGTTTTAAAATTTCTTATCGGTTTTTATCATTAGAGCCTACCGCTAGGACAACTCTGTCATTTTCTAACAATTTATTTCGCAACGATTCGCGTGCACGTAAAATACCCTCTGCTAATGCATTCGGTTTTACAAACGATCAAATATTATAGATGTAATTCCAGTTTCCGCGTCGACTCTTGACTAACATTTGTGAAGGATTAGGCGCTGGCTGGTCTCCTAAAATATAAACACTGTTCGGTTTCTTCAATTGGCTACATTTTGTGTCATTACCCACTCTAGTATTATGCGCAAAGCTAGTTTTGGTGTTTCGATTGTTATTGTCTCTGTCTTTTAATACAGTAGTTGGATTAGTTTCGGAATGTTTTGACATTTCAATTATATCTCTTTCATATGCATCTTTTTTACTTTCACTATAATTTTTTTTAAGATTACAGTTTTCTACTTTTAAATCATTTATTTCTTCGCGGACACTGTATCATTCCTCTTTTAATTAGTGAATCTCATTCAACAATCCATCGATATCGGCACGGAGCGCCGCGCACGGTCGTTCCGTGGAACAGCTTCACGTAAAGGACACATTAATGTTCTTTATTAAAGCAGTAACATTAGGTTTATTTTTCCTTATCGTAATATTATATATGCCGGTGAAGAATCTTGATGCATACAGATATTTTGTGCATAAGTATCTAGCTTTTGCTTTTCTTGAATTAGTTCTCTAGTGTTAGTTTTACCTTGCTTACTATGTAAACATTTTATACATTTCCATTGTTCTCTTCGGTTATTGTTCATTGTTATAAATCTTTTAAAGCTTACGTTCACACAGTCTATTTTAAAATGTGTTTGTACATGGCAACATATCAAAAACTGTTTATTACATTTTTGCATTGTATTTTCAACGTTTCCATTATGTATATAATTTTCGTGGGTTTTTAAATTTGTTTTAGCGCCCTTTACTTAAAAGAGGGTAACAACCTCAGTAACAATCTTGCGATGTCGGTAAACACAAATAAATTTTTAATGTAGTTATTGTTTCTTGCAAAGAGTAAGCACTCAATTACGTATGTTGCTAATATAATTTTCTATCAAAGTACGTGCCTATATATATTATGAGATTTTAGTATCGTAACTAACAAACACTGCAGGCCACAACCATCAATTAGTTCACATGTTCACTTTTCTTCAGACACTATAAAATTTCCCGCTAGAAAGTCACCATTTTAGGAAGATAATACTTCTACTAATAGATCAATCACTTAAGAGAAGTATTCTTTTATAATTAATGCAATAAAATCACATCTACTATTTTAAAACAAAATATTTCGAGGAGACTTGGTAAACGGGACCTACCGTCCGACCGCTTCCATCGGCGAATAGTGAAAACGCGAATGAGCTTTTATTGTAGTTAGCTTCCGAAAGAGCCACCGGGAGACCTGAACCACCGTGTCAAGTGTCCGGCAAACTTTACAAATTGTTGAGCTAAAAGAACCGATTACATAGAATCCAAGCGTTACAGATTAATGTCATAAAATCCCGCTACGAGCGGCCTGCTACGCCGCGGCCATAACGGTCAGCTCGCTACGCCGCGGTAGTATCAGTCTGTATGCTACGATCGACCTGCTACGCCGTGCTAGTAAGTCTGTGGGCTACGAGCAGCATGCCACATCGTGTTAATAACCATTTGCCAGCTGAGAGCAGCCTGCTACGCCGGTTACGATTCCAAAACTGTTTCTTTACTTTTTGTACATAAACACGCAAAGATTCCTTAATATAAATACTTTTTAATTGCTCTAGATGAAACAATAATAACAACCAGCCCTTGTAACGTTCTAATGCCGGTGAACAATGTTTACAACAACAATTGTTCGTCCCTAAGTAAACGTACAGTTCCTCACGTTATCCAATAACAAAAAGGAAAAATTAAAAATAGTTATTTACCTAAGCAAAGTTTCATCAAGGAAGAAAACCTACTTTACTGCAATATTCACAGGCAATTATTAAAAAGTAGGAATAACCGAAACAATTAAAGAGTATTTAGACATGATGGTGAACAGGTCTCATGCTTTGTTGCTGCGGCGCCGATATTGTGTGGAGCTTTTGCAAAGAATCGACAACGATAAATTTGTAGTAAAGGAAATCTGTAGGCAGCTAACATGATAAATAACATAAATCAATGAACGAATGTTATGGCGGTATTTAACCGCTGTGTGCTGAACAATGCTACGAAGGCAGCCACGTGGAGCCGGGGACAGCGAAGGCACCAAGCCGTACCCGTGACCTTTGCCACCAGGCGACGAGTCGGGAACATCGTGGGGGTTTTAGTCGGTGCAAGTCCGACATAACCCGTCCTCGCCCCCGCCAGGACGAGTATGCGTAGGCATTTCCCCTACGTAAAACTAAAAAAAAAACACTTCTAGAATTTCGTTTAACATTTTTTTGTTTCATATAAATACATCGAAGTATAAAGGTTCCCGCACAACGACTCACGGGACCCAACCTGACCACACTTGCTAATGGTGCACCCTGCTAATCAACACACGAGTCTCTAACTCCACCCAACCTGCATTGGGACAAACGACAGACTAGTGTGTGGGGAATTCTGCGGGAGGCCTGTGTCCACCTGTGGACGTTTAATGCCAATGATGATGATGATAAATACTTCAGTTTTTATGAACTAATGACACCAAAAAGTAAATAGGCGAAATGAAGATTGCGCCTAATACTTTAAGGTCGTCGGCACACAGATGGTATGTGTAATATATAACCAAAATCGCCAGCCAATTAAAGAAGTGGAGGCACGCGGGAACGTGTCGTCATCCAGTGCAGCCAGTGCGGCCAGTGCAGCCAGTGCGGCCAGTGCAGCCAGTGCGGCGGCGCGGTCTGGCGAGCGTTGCGTTGCGCCGCGCTCCGCTTACGTACACACTTGTGACCTAATTTTCATACACCCGCGTCCCCCACGAGGGGCCGGGAGTAGGTGCTTAAATTCATCTACGCTGATGTGAACTGTTAGTCTGCCCGTGAGCACTGCTCACTTCCCGCACAATGCATTTAGTCCCACGCAGTGCAATCAATAATTAGTGGGGAGTTAACGTGCACGTAGGGCCGAATGGAGGCTCTCCCGCGATGCGGACCTACAGCCTTTGGGCACTGCGGCGGTGCGAGGCGGCACGTGCACGGTTTCTTTAGTTCCCACACAATGCATTAACTAAAATATGTTAATAATTTTTAACCAAACTGCATTGTTTACACAATATAGCTGTTTGCATAACTTAGTTCGCTCAGAAGTTTATTTTATAGTTAGTAACACAAAAGTGAGTTCCGCTGAACTGGAGCACCCCAATGAACTGTTTATCGCAGAACTAAGTTAAGGACTCACGAGCTGCTGAAGTTGGGAGCGGCGGCATTCCCACGAGCCGGCTCAGGTTTAGCGTAGCGGCTGCTTTACGCCGCCCCCTACCCATTCCCTCCACCCCTGCACCCCTTCACGTAGTCTCTGATTTCGATTCGTATAAGTTTATTAGTTTACAGACGTAGCAACACTCGCGCGGCGACGGCGAAGCCGGTGCGACAGGTGCAGCCGGTGCGGCCAGCTCGCCCGCCCGCTTCACAGCGCGACAAACAAGTCATAATGATTATAAAACGACGATATGTAGTGAGAGGTGAAAGCGGCACTCAACTTGTGCACGGGAAATAGAGACAGCTCGCTGTTCCCCTGTGAACACCAAGCACCGAGCACCGAGCAGCGAGCACCGAGCAGCGAGCACCGAGCACCGAGCACCGAGCAGCGAATCTGTATGATATGACGTTATTCAAAATCTTGTCAGAATCATAATGTTTTTATTTCATAACCGGATGGAGATGTATTGCCGGCACTTTGCAGGACGGAATCGCGCGGAGAGGTTCGCCAGGTAATCCGGCGCAGAGGGATATCCGGAATATGCTTCCAAGGATATTATTTTGAATCAGCAAATTTATTTTTACATGTCAAAAAAAATACACTTTTCGAAGTGCAGTCGTGCGTCGGCGGGCCCGCTGGCCGGGCGGGGCCTAGGGGGCCGGGGCCGCTCCAGTGGGACAGAACAGTTTTGGTTAGTTTTCTTCGACATTTCTTGCGGATTTAATTATAGAACTGGTTCCGCACACAAAGGGCCCGAAGCAGTTAGTAGCATTACTCCAGGGTCGAAATATTCAATCATAACAATTCATCAACAAATTTTTTAGGTGGACATGTTAGTATGCCGACCTGAGCTAGGGGGAGGACGTCTGTGGTGGATGTTCTTGCACATTGAAGCTCTGCGCGCCCAGTGGCAACTGTGGTATATATATTCTCATCTCGCCGGCAGGGGCTGCCGTTGTACGGTATTGTAAAAATGTAGTATATGTAAAAAAAGGTTTGGTGCCCCCGCCCGTCCCGCCCGTCCCGCCACGCACGCGCCGCTCCGCCGGACGCGGCGCGCACCCTCCTGTGGGAAATTAAAAACGAAAACCGGTCGCCCGGCCCGCCGCACCGCTGCCACCCCCCGCCCGCCCACTTAAAGGATATTTTTCCGACGTAGACTCCAATTGTCTCCATGATGGCGTGGACTTCGACTTCAACCGCTGACAGGGGATCGCTACGGGACTAGTTGGAGGAAAATAAAATATAAGTGCCTTCGTTTCGATTTTTTATATGTACTCAACGGGGAGGTTGCACCGGGGCACACTCCTTGTCCCACCGACTGACGTCGGAGTGTCCTGCACCATACCTTCACTCGTCTGTTCGATGGCCCCTTATCTCGCTGTTTATATTCTGCCATCAACCCACAAATTTGACTGAACGGTAGCCAAGCAAGTGCCGTGTGACGCTGCCGCCGCTACAGCGGCGAGTGGCGAGCGGCGGCGCAGCGTGTGTATGCATAAGTTAAATATAAAAATTAAAACAGATTTTGTAATTTGTAGGAGATTTTTAACATCCTCTATAAGATTATCCTCGCCTGCTTGGATCTGAAGGCTGAGCGCGTTACATTATCTCAATTCTATGTCAAATGTTATCGCGAACTCGATTGTAGCGTAAAATAGTGAGGACATTACTCAGCGCGGGCACTTATCTGCAGCACATTCACTTAACCGCCGGAAGCAGAACCTCACCCAACCCCCGCCTACCCTCTGCCATATCCCGTACATTTCGACTTTAAAGTATTTACGCATACTATGTGTTGTATATATTTCATAAAGGAACCTTATAAGAAATAAATACATTTTGTAGTAAATAAAAATTGGATCCGAATCTAGTGAAAAAAACCACAGGAAACGCCGGAAACGGAAATTATTACAAATAAATGTTGCATTCACCGCATCCATAAATCAAATGAATACGGGCGCATTGACAACCAGTTGTAAGTAGTGCACACCCTGACTCCCCAACCCAAACCTATCTACATAATAATCTAGCTAGTTACCCAGAGGTCCGCACATCGTCGCCATTTCAACCGAGGTTTACTAAGTCGGTAAGTTTAATTTCAAGTACAGCTCGTGTGCGTACGTGGAGTACGCGTGCAGTACGCGTGCAGTACGCGTGCAATACTCGTGCAGTGCGCGTGGATTCGTAGCGCGACGACAGCTCGGGGCTGTGCGCAGCAATCCACCGCACTGTGCCGGGCGCATACTCAATTTCCGCGGCTATTGCTCCTCGACAGCGTGAGGTAGCGAAAAGAAACATTAAGCTTCATAGGCGAGCTGATGGAAGCCGTCGCAGAGAAATTAACGTTTAGATGATCGGGGACAAGCACACAAGCACATCAGTGCTGTTCTGTGCCGATGCCCGCCGCACAACCGAGTCACCGTGCACGGTCATTCCCGACCCATATCTCGCATCACACAGGCAAGTGAACCATTTCCTTAACCCGTGTATTAGAGCGAGTCAACCCACGGTACTCCATGTATATACACACACTGATTTACTCGATTCTGTGATAACGATTGACCGGAAGCAAGGCGCGGCAGCGGAACCGCCACCCCCGCGTGCCGGCGGCGCGGGTCCGTTAACGCAACACACTATCCCTCACCAGCGAATTCATTATCAGCTCCTACCCCTACCCCTGCGACTAGAGACTAGCGACGTACGCAAAGGCCAGGGTGCCGGAAGAGATGCTCGACAGCTGGCAGGACCGGTAGTAGAAGTAGAAGAAGGGTAGGGAGCTATATCGATCTTTCCCGTGCGTGAGGGGCGGCTCGAGGCAACTTGTAAAAATCAAGTCAAAGTCAAGTCTCGCAACTGTTGACCGGGCACGGTTGCTTTGAAAACGTCTGTGTGCGAGGATAGCGCGTGCTATTGCACCCCGGCCGAGGTGGAGGACGTGCACCACGTACTGTGGGAATGCCCACTATATGAAGAGGCAAGGCGCGAGATGATGGATGGGATGCAGCGATCAAGCGTAGGTCCGGTTTTCTACCCGGACTTGGTGAGTTCGCGGGAGAACTTTAGACGGCTAAGAGATTATGACAAGACCAGTCGCAAATTTTCTTTTTTTTTTCAAATCAACGCAACCATAAAGTCGGTACTGCTACGGTGGAGCGTCGACGAGCTGTGTTCGTGACGTTTGCGCGCCCCAGAAAGGGGAGAGGACGCAAGGGACAACAAGAAAAGAGAGAAAAAACAACCCGAAAAACCCCGACGATTCGGCCCATATAGCAAGCCCCTACCCCTACGTATCGAGCAGTCCTCCGGGCCGGTGCTGCTGCCGAATGCACTTTGCTACTGCTGTAAACCCATACGTCAAAATTGTTATAATGATTTTCAAAAATCAGAAAGTGTAAATCTGCAAACTTCTTTTCATTTCAATAAATTTCCAAAATAACAAGGTCTTATAAAATTTATCCTATTGCTCCGAGTTCGAACCCGGCGCACTCGGATGTATTTAGCAGCAAAGTGTAACCACTTGGACTCATTGGGTCGATTGAGTCCTGTGTGTCCGCCGCCCGGGTGCGCCGCCCGGGTGCGCCGCCCGGGTGCGCCGCCCGGGTGCGCCGCCCCGCCGCGCGGGCACCGCCGCGTGCATTCACTCGGAGAGGCCCCGCGCGGCGGCGCGAGCCCTGCGCGGGGCAGGCTGCCATACATGCATGGGATGTACAAGTGCTATGGTGTGGTAACTCATTTGAAAACATTAGTAAGTGTTAAAAAGGGATAGAGGCAAAGACAAAAAGTGTTGTGCGCATAGCTCGCAATATTTCAAAACATCTGCAATAAAATTATAAAAAAGCTAACAGTTATCAAATGTCTGAACCGAGTCGTTTTGAAACAGTCAAAAGACACTCTCCAACGATTAAGCCAAATGTAGGAAAACTGCCGGTTGTCGGAGCTGGTCCTGAACGGTCGACTCGCGACGCTGGTCCCAGGAGATACAAGAAAGGTTCCCCGGGCGCTTTAGTAGCTACAGCGGATGCAGCCGTCTGTCCGCACAAAACAAATGTGCATTTAGCGCTTTATAAGATATTCTTATGAAAGCTGCAATGTTACGTCGTAACTAATTACAGTAACAGCGGGCGCGGCGCGGGCGCGGCGCGGGCGCGGCGCGGGCGCGGTGCGGGCGCGGCACCGGCGGCGGCTCGCAGCTGGCCGGGTGCGGGCGCATCGGAGCGCTGCAGAATTTTAAGCGATCTATCATTAAATAATTGAATTGTTAAT
The DNA here is from genome assembly GCA_033220335.2 of Troides aeacus. Lineage (NCBI taxonomy): Eukaryota > Metazoa > Arthropoda > Insecta > Lepidoptera > Papilionidae > Troides > Troides aeacus. The sequence goes on along the minus strand of CM067277.1, from coordinate 92,843 downwards.
AGGTAAAGCTGACAATCCTTGGAAGCAGCGCAAGGATTGCCATACCTCTTCTCCTCCCATAACCTACCGCCACCGCTCGCTCGCTGCACTCAAAGCGAGCGTGACAGGCGCAACAGGCGCGGGCCTCGCTTTACAGAGAGTAAAAATTAAAATGCGTATGCGATGCGTGATGCAGCCGGTTCAGCCAGTTCAGCCGGTTCAGCCGGTTCAGCCGGTGCAGCCGGGACACCCCCGCCGGCTGCGACGGCGGCCCGCACGATACCGACATTGCAAACAACGAAGATACCAGTCGGCGAGTCGCTCGACTCGACACGACCGGCGCGTGTCGTGTCGTGTCGTGTCGTGTCGTGTACTCTGCCCCCGCGCACCCCTGCACCCACGCATCACGATCTCATTTTCATAATAGATTCGGCAGAGGACGTATTTGTAAACGGACCGGAAGTGACGGTCGAACGCCGGCGGGCGCATCGTGCAGGTAACGACGCAGACTGACAATAGTTCTTTCCATTTTAAAGAAAAGTACCGCCGTCACTCACCCCCACCGATAAGAACCTGTTGTGATGTTGCACCGCGCGCCCTCGCAGCGGAGTGCCTCCCCCGGAGGTGCAAGCGTGCGCGCAAACATTACGAACCTTTTATTGTATTTGTATATTCGCGCGAGGCACCGCCGGCGGGCGGAGTGCGCGCGCGCGGGCTGCGTGCGGGCTGCGCGCGAGCGGGCCCTGCGGCTTGCTTTGTCTACAACAGGACCTTCAACGAAATCCGAGAAAAATATGACAACAGGCAGCAGCACGTTCACACTTAGCAACGTGCTTGCGCAGTGGCCCTCGCACCCGCCCGCGGCGCCTACCCGCGGCGCCTACCCGCGGCGCCTACCCGCGGCGCCTACCCGCAGCGCCTACCCGCGGCGCCTGCCCGCGGCGCCTACCCCACAAATACTTAAACATTTAAAATGTAAATAGAGAACAAATAATTTTATGCTAGATTTGAAAACACGTTTACATACAAGAAACAAGTTTTGTCAAGGAAACGAGAGCACAACGCGGGAAGTCGGAAACTCGCTCGTCAGCAGGAGCGCGGGGGCCGGCCGGCGCGGCCTCGGCACCGGATATCCGACCTGCGAATGATAATCCTAAGTAAATGGATCGTGGGAAACAACGAAACTTAATAAAATATCGCGTTCACAAAACAATATAACTCAGTACAGTGGTGTCCCCTATGACGAGGTACTCTTATATTGCATCTTCATGTAACGCGTTTTCAATTCCCCGTACAACGCGGGCATTCCCCCGTACAACGCGGGCCTGTCCCACACTATAACTCTGTACTGGAAAATTTGTAACGATTTGTTAGTAGTTAATTGAAAGTCACTATTTGTTTTTATTCTTATGCGTGTTTTTTCATTTTAAACGTACATATTTCGCTCATAATATATATTTTTTTAATATTCACTTTGAACCTCCTCAAGCGAGAAAAGTTAAACGTGAATAATTGTTTTTAAAGTGTTATAGAGGGTCGTAAAAACGCGTTATACCGGTATACTCCTACAACGCGGAACCAATCTTCCGTGTTATAAGGGTGGGTTGCAGTATCGCAGTGGTTCAGCGTGTGCTGTTTAACTTAATAATCTGAACTTGTTTTGCAACAAATGGCTACGTAACATATAACAACGGCGCGCTATCGATTTAAATAAATCGCATAAGAGATCAACAATATTTGTGCGGGGTGATCGCGGGGTGATCGCGGGGTGATCGCGGGTGATCGCGGGTGGTCGCGGGTGGTCGCGGGATGGTCGCGAAGTGGTCGGAAGCTGATCGCGGGGTGGTCGCGAGGTGATAGTGGGGCAGCGACAGGGGCAGTGTTGATTTTTTGATATATCGTATTGACAACAATTGCGAAGTCAACAACGCGAAGGTGTCCCTGCGGCCTGGCTGATCAGTATTTTTCGAGGTAGTTTGGTATTTCAAAATACCCCAGTTTTTCTCGATGGAGTTTAGCTCGGGATAATATGGCCACCAGGCAACCTTAATATTTTCAAGTGTTTATTTCTTACTATTTCATCGATTTTGAATGTTGTAAATGGTTATTCTGCGCGAAGATTCATCAAAATGGATACATTTTTTGTCAGCAATTTTCGCATGTCACTCGTAAAGGAATTGGATGTAAGTATAACTGCGCTGTTTACCGGGATTTGTTATGCTGACAGTACTTCGTGGGTTTTAGAGTAGCGACAAAAAAACACATGTGACAGGAACGACAGTTCGCTCGCGACTGTCCGCTCTGCCGCGCGCGCAGTGACGCACTAACGAACGCACACAAACTCGACACAACATTCTTGATGTAGATCGGGCTGCAAGCTACAGCTCATCTGACACTGGGCTCGTGGACCCGGATCCGCGGCCTGTAGTTTTAGAAACCAAATGTATTACGCGGGATGTAGCTATCTGGCGGATGATTCTGTTTATTGTGTGTGTCTGGTTCTTGTTGTACTTTACCTGGCGACTCTACTCGGTTGTCGAGGCCGGGCGCGGGTCCGTTCTCCGACTACCTTCGCCTGTATTGGAATCTCTGGGCGGCGAGGACCAGCCACGATCGCGGGTGTATTTGGTGTACGCGGTGTGTGAGTAGCTGCGGCGCCGCGTTCTGAAGCGAAGACAGCGTGATGCTGAGATTCGGAGCGTGTTGGTAGTGTCCGAACTGTGTGTGGTAACGTCGGTGCTGTCGGTGACTGTGGGCGTGTGTGTGGTTTGCGGGACCCCTTGGGTTGTCGGAATAAGCGCAAGCCGCGGTCTGCGCTTTTTCGCTCTGGGATTCGGAGGTAGCGCGTAGTTGGCCGCGCTTGCCACCAGAGGGTTGGGATGGGTTGCCGCCTTGGCGAAGTAGGTCACGGAGCACTCTCTGAAGTGCTCCTTGATCGTTGGGAGTTTAAGGTCGCTGTGGATGTCCACATTGCGGCGTTGCGCGCACTGCTGCCACGACCCTCGGCGGCCCGTCAGCGTGAGTTCTCGTGGACTGATGTCACTGATGTGTCCTGATCACTTGGACTAGATTAACACCAAACCCATTTGCCAATTATTGGTCTTAAGTAACTGCCGCTTGTGATGCCTTTAAATAATTGTCACTGGTGGTACATTCCACCGCAGCGCCTATTTCTGCCGCCAAATATTACTGTGTAATGGTTTGAAAGGCGCTGTAGCTAGTGGAATTACTAGGGAAACAAAATTTAACATGCAATAGTTCGCAATGTGGTGGTGTGTACGCGGCCGCACGACGCGCCACACGGTTACGGGCTGGCGTATCACTTACTATCAGGTGAACGTCCCGTTCGTCGCGTCGCTTCGATGAATTATAAAAAAATAATATTCAGTCCGCGCGGCACCTTCACCGGCTCCGTCACCAACAGTGTGACAAGTACCGCGGCGGGTGGGCGGCGGCCGGCTGGTCCGGACCGAACCCCGTCTTGACCTGACCGCTGCGACGATTGAAGGGTTGTGGGAGATAGGGAGGGTGAGTGGTGGCACACGGTGGGAGGGCGCGCGGCCGGACCGACTTTGGTTTAGTGGTTTTCTTCCAGGGACAGTAGTTCCTGGCTATGTGTTTCTTCAGGTAGTGCGTTACTTGTAAATGTTCGGTTCAGTAGGAACAGCCCCGTAACATGAGTCACTTGGCGTTTGAATCGTGCAGGTTTGATCATTTCCTCCTACTTTTTTTTCCCCCGGGCGGGGTGCTAGGTGCGGGGTGCGAGTGACAGCGGAGCGAAGCGCCCGCCGCCGCTGAATATTTATGACCAGCTGCATGGTAATGAGCTCGTCGCAATCTTGTCTCCGCGTTGTTAGATAATTAATCATTTTGTTTTGACACGTTTGACATTACAGTGATAGATTAATTATTAATAATAATATAATTAAGTAGATGATGGTGTTAATGGTGATATTTTTGAATAACCAGTTAATATGAAATTCAAACTTATATTGCAGGCAGGCGACGCGTCCATCGAGAGGACGGGCCGAGCTGAAGGTGGGTCCCAAAAATTCGGGACTGTACAGCGGGTGGGGCCGGACGGCAGCGACATTACTCAGTCGTTAGGTGTCGGCAATAAGCACGTGCACGCACTGTGTGAATGTGTGTATATGGCATAAGTTACCAGTAATATGTACCTTGGCTGGGCGGACCGCGCATCGCTGGGCGCCGGGTGCTGCTGCCGGTGCCGTTGCTGCTGCCGGTGCCGTTGCTGCTGCCGGTGCCGTTGCTGCTGCCGGTGCCGGTGCTGCTGCCGGTGTCGGTGCCGGCGTGCGGCAGCGCCGGGTGGGCTCATCTGCAACCATAACACACGTCACCACCACGACTTCTGCCGGCAAGAACTACTACTGCGTTACTGCGTTACTGCGTTACTGCGTTACTGCGTTACTGCGTTACTGCGTTACTGCGTTACTGCGTTACTGCGTTACTGCGTTACTGCGTTACTGCGTTACTGCGTTACTGCGTTACTGCGTTACTGCGTTACTGCGTTACTGCGTTACTGCGTTACTGCGTTACTGCGTTACTGCGTTACTGCGTTACTGCGTTACTGCGTTACTGCGTTACTGCGTTACTGCGTTACTGCGTTACTGCGTTACTGCGTTACTGCGTTACTGCGTTACTGCGTTACTGCGTTACTGCGTTACTGCGTTACTGCGTTACTGCGTTACTGCGTTACTGCGTTACTGCGTTACTGCGTTACTGCGTTACTGCGTTACTGCGTTACTGCGTTACTGCGTTACTGCGTTACTGCGTTACTGCGTTACTGCGTTACTGCGTTACTGCGTTACTGCGTTACTGCGTTACTGCGTTACTGCGTTACTGCGTTACTGCGTTACTGCGTTACTGCGTTACTGCGTTACTGCGTTACTGCGTTACTGCGTTACTGCGTTACTGCGTTACTGCGTTACTGCGTTACTGCGTTACTGCGTTACTGCGTTACTGCGTTACTGCGTTACTGCGTTACTGCGTTACTGCGTTACTGCGTTACTGCGTTACTGCGTTACTGCGTTACTGCGTTACTGCGTTACTGCGTTACTGCGTTACTGCGTTACTGCGTTACTGCGTTACTGCGTTACTGCGTTACTGCGTTACTGCGTTACTGCGTTACTGCGTTACTGCGTTACTGCGTTACTGCGTTACTGCGTTACTGCGTTACTGCGTTACTGCGTTACTGCGTTACTGCGTTACTGCGTTACTGCGTTACTGCGTTACTGCGTTACTGCGTTACTGCGTTACTGCGTTACTGCGTTACTGCGTTACTGCGTTACTGCGTTACTGCGTTACTGCGTTACTGCGTTACTGCGTTACTGCGTTACTGCGTTACTGCGTTACTGCGTTACTGCGTTACTGCGTTACTGCGTTACTGCGTTACTGCGTTACTGCGTTACTGCGTTACTGCGTTACTGCGTTACTGCGTTACTGCGTTACTGCGTTACTGCGTTACTGCGTTACTGCGTTACTGCGTTACTGCGTTACTGCGTTACTGCGTTACTGCGTTACTGCGTTACTGCGTTACTGCGTTACTGCGTTACTGCGTTACTGCGTTACTGCGTTACTGCGTTACTGCGTTACTGCGTTACTGCGTTACTGCGTTACTGCGTTACTGCGTTACTGCGTTACTGCGTTACTGCGTTACTGCGTTACTGCGTTACTGCGTTACTGCGTTACTGCGTTACTGCGTTACTGCGTTACTGCGTTACTGCGTTACTGCGTTACTGCGTTACTGCGTTACTGCGTTACTGCGTTACTGCGTTACTGCGTTACTGCGTTACTGCGTTACTGCGTTACTGCGTTACTGCGTTACTGCGTTACTGCGTTACTGCGTTACTGCGTTACTGCGTTACTGCGTTACTGCGTTACTGCGTTACTGCGTTACTGCGTTACTGCGTTACTGCGTTACTGCGTTACTGCGTTACTGCGTTACTGCGTTACTGCGTTACTGCGTTACTGCGTTACTGCGTTACTGCGTTACTGCGTTACTGCGTTACTGCGTTACTGCGTTACTGCGTTACTGCGTTACTGCGTTACTGCGTTACTGCGTTACTGCGTTACTGCGTTACTGCGTTACTGCGTTACTGCGTTACTGCGTTACTGCGTTACTGCGTTACTGCGTTACTGCGTTACTGCGTTACTGCGTTACTGCGTTACTGCGTTACTGCGTTACTGCGTTACTGCGTTACTGCGTTACTGCGTTACTGCGTTACTGCGTTACTGCGTTACTGCGTTACTGCGTTACTGCGTTACTGCGTTACTGCGTTACTGCGTTACTGCGTTACTGCGTTACTGCGTTACTGCGTTACTGCGTTACTGCGTTACTGCGTTACTGCGTTACTGCGTTACTGCGTTACTGCGTTACTGCGTTACTGCGTTACTGCGTTACTGCGTTACTGCGTTACTGCGTTACTGCGTTACTGCGTTACTGCGTTACTGCGTTACTGCGTTACTGCGTTACTGCGTTACTGCGTTACTGCGTTACTGCGTTACTGCGTTACTGCGTTACTGCGTTACTGCGTTACTGCGTTACTGCGTTACTGCGTTACTGCGTTACTGCGTTATTGCGTTACTGCGTTACTGCGTTACTGCGTTACATATCGGAGCGGTGCGGCCGACGTTGGACGCGGCTTACGTTATAGACCGCGGGTTCGAATCCACGAGTTGTTATCCAAACTTTTTGACATTACATTTTTTTTTTAATTTTTATGACCTTGTATAGTTTAGTTACTCTTTTATTTTACGATTTTTTTTCTCATTTCAAATGTTTACAAAAAATATTTCTTGTGCTGGATGCATGTGCAAGCATATATAGGGACACCCTTTAGAATAGCTCGTAACTGTTTATCAATATTTTGTGCTGGAGGCTTGGACTTGATGACAATCCTATTTGGAACATACATAATTTCTCTGGAATCAGTAATAATACTGAAAACTCAAATTCTTTGCAAATCACATTAATTTTTTGAATAACCAAGACTGCTGGCTGCCTAAAACATATTTGTTAATGTGTAAACCTTATAAACTAGGTAGAAAGAGCTTATATTATGAACATTTATTGTATGCCCAGGGCTTTTTTGACTGTTGTGTATACACTCTATTTACATCTAGTGTACTGGAATATTTACTTCTTAATTTCTGCATTAAACTTTGAAACCGCTACACACTCAGTTGATTCACTGTGTTGTGATCCACTCCATATGATATTCCCTTACTTCTTAATAATAGGTAGCACAAGAGTAGCACACCGAGAATGACTCGTGATGTAATACTCTACCACATGTGGACTTACAACCTTCTTCACTTACCTTTATAATGCAAAAAACAGGCTTATAAAACTTTGGGACAGCACCTAGTTTTAGGTTATAAAGGGGGTCTGGCGGCAGATTTATATTTTAAAAAACGAATATCTCAATAAGTTATAAACAGTGTGGGGGTGCAGTGAAGGTGGTGTCATTAGAATCACCGATCGTGCGGATTTCTTAGTCACGATGTCGCAGTGGTGCAGTGGTGCAGTGGTGCAGTGGTGCAGTGGTCGGGTGAGCATCGCGCTTTCGCTATTGAAACATTTTTCAAGAGTAACGATTCTTACGTACTCGCTCGCCGACAGTTTTGTTCACATTTCAATATTCGACGGATAGGCGATGGGCCGAGTGTGAATTTAATTCGTTCGTGGGTGGAGAGATTCCGCGCAACTGCTTCGGCTATGAACACACCACGGCCAGGACCTAGTCGATCGTCAAGGACCCCCGAAAACATTGAACTGGTTGAACGCAGTTTACGTGAAAATGCACGACTTTCGATACGGAAAAGGGCAGCTTCACTGGGACTTCCAAGAGCATGCGTGCATGAAATTTTGAAAAAAGATATGAAGTTTCATCCTTTTAAAATTCAAATAATTCAAGAATTGAAAAAAAATGACTTTGCGTCACGCAAATTTTTTTGTGAAACCATGTTGGAGCGTTTTCGCACTGTGAATTCCATTTTTTGGAGCGACGAGGCTCATTTTCATTTAAACGGATACGTAAACAAGCAAAATTGCCGTTACTGGGCTCTAAGAACTCGCAATCCTCGACTGAAGCACCAAAAACCATTACATTGCCCAAGGGTAACTGTTTGGTGCGCTTTATCCACGAATGGGATAATCGGACCATTTCTTTTTGAAAATGCACGGGGCCAAGCGACGAATGTCAATGGTGAGAATTATCGGCTCATGATTTCGAATTTCTTTTTGCCGAACCTGCGAGCTCATTCATCATTCTCATCACACACGTGGGTTCAACAGGATGGTGCGACCGCACGCACACACGGCCAGAGCTTCGATGGATTTGTTGCGAGAAAATCTCCCTCAAAAACTGATTAGTCGCTTTGGGGACATCCCGTGCCCACCGAGGTCACCCGACCTAACTCCAATGGATTGTTTTTTGTGGGGCTACCTCAAAGAGAGAGTTTACGTCAACAATCCGCGAACTGTTGTGGATTTAAAAGAAAATATTCGGCGAGAAATCAGCGCAATTGAACCAAGTTTACTGCTGCGCGTGGCACGGAATACGAGGCTCCGTTTCGAACAGTGTGTGTGTGTGTGTGTGCAACAGGATGGAAGACATTTGGATGACATTATCTTTAAAAAATGAAATCCGCATTTGTACAATCTTCGCAATCAAAAATCGCAATCCTTTAATATTAGGGGGACCGGAAAGTAATGTCGTTTCTGCGCATGCCAATACTTGATTGTCATTTGTCAGCTCATTGTTTTGTTCAGAGGCGTACCAAAGACATTGTGAGGTTATAGTGATTTCTTTACTTATAGACAATTGAATTACAATTTTTTTTTGTAATTTTGGGTAAAATGGCCAGCCAAATACCAGAAGAGGTACACATCCGGCATTGCATGCTCTTTGAGTTTCGCAAGGGAAATAACGCAACAGTTGCTACCAAAAACATTTGCGATGTTTATCCAAACGCACTGGACATTCGTAAATGCCAAAGGTGGTTTTCCAAGTTCAAATCGGGTAATTTTGATCTTTCCGACTCGTATCGATCAGGAAGACCATCAGCGTTAGACAACGACGTGTTAAGGGCGGAAGTGGAAGCAAATCCGTGTCAGACGATCGAGGAATTGTCAAACAGTCTCAACAAACCTTGGTCGACCATCCAAGAACATTTGAAGCAGATTGGAAAAGTAAGCAGAGCAGGTGTTTGGGTCCCGCATAATCTGTCCGAACAGAATAAGGCTAACCGATCAATCACATGCAACTTATTGCTTCAACGACACAACACAGAAGCGTTTTTTGATCGCTTGATCACAGGAGATGAGAAATGGGTCCTGTATGATAACCCAAAACGCAAAAGGCAGTGGCTCTCTCCAAATGAAATCCCTCGGAGTACTGCTAAGCCAGGTTTACACCCCAAAAAAGCGCTTTTGTGTGTTTGGTGGAGTATTCGCGGCATTGTTCATTTTGAATTACTGAAACCTGGAGAAACTGTTACTGCAGACCTCTACAGCGAACAATTGCAGCGAGTCAATCAATCTTTAATTGAAAAGTGGCCAGCGATTGTCAACCGAAAAGGCGTCATTCTCCAACATGACAATGCAAGACCGCACTGCGCAAGGCGAACTCTAGAAAAAATTAATGAATTGGGGTGGGAGGTGCTGCCTCATCCACCATATTCGCCCGATGTTGCACCATCGGATTTCCACTTATTCCGAGCAATAAGTTGCATGTGATTGATCGGTTAGCCTTATTCTGTTCGGACAGATTATGCGGGACCCAAACACCTGCTCTGCTTACTTTTCCAATCTGCTTCAAATGTTCTTGGATGGTCGACCAAGGTTTGTTGAGACTGTTTGACAATTCCTCGATCGTCTGACACGGATTTGCTTCCACTTCCGCCCTTAACACGTCGTTGTCTAACGCTGATGGTCTTCCTGATCGATACGAGTCGGAAAGATCAAAATTACCCGATTTGAACTTGGAAAACCACCTTTGGCATTTACGAATGTCCAGTGCATTTGGATAAACATCGCAAATGTTTTTGGTAGCAACTGTTGCGTTATTTCCCTTGCGAAACTCAAAGAGCATGCAATGCCGGATGTGTACCTCTTCTGGTATTTGGCTGGCCATTTTACCCAAAATTACAAAAAAAAATTGTAATTCAATTGTCTATAAGTAAAGAAATCACTATAACCTCACAATGTCTTTGGTACGCCTCTGAACAAAACAATGAGCTGACAAATGACAATCAAGTATTGGCATGCGCAGAAACGACATTACTTTCCGGTCCCCCTATTAGTTAGAGTTTCACATATTCTGCTTAAAAGCGTGCAAATGCTATAACAAGTGCCTGATGTTACAGTTATCTATTACAATTGTATAGACATAGCATGTTTCGCACATGCTGCTGCAATGCCAACATTTTAACTTTTATAAAACTTATTATTTTTATTCTTCATTTATATTTTAATACATTTTTGAAATAAGCCAGGTATATAATTAGTTTTTGAAATTTCTCCCCGTTAGATCTACAACGTGCTTCGGAAGTCTATTAAATATTGCCACCGCCGTACAGTGCCACAGTTACATTAGCGTTACAGACAGTACACACAGTAGCATTACTGCTGCAGAGCTACATCCGCTGTTTTGGTATGCAGATTTTATTTGGACATCTAGAAATTTTGGTGACAATTTCGCTTTTTTTGTTAAAATACATTTGAGAGTTTTTAAATACAAACATGGACAAGTCAAATATATATCGGCACGGAAATGGAAGTATATTGTATTTTTTAAATAACGGTTTCCAACTATCTAAGCGGTTGGCACCACATATGGTTCTGATGGATTTTTTTTGGGCACGAAAAACATGAATAGAATTGACAGAATTTCCCCATATGATTATACCATAATTGATTATGGAAGCTACGTATCCGTGATGTGCTGCCGTGGCTGCATCTATAGACACCGTTTTTGTTATATTTCCGAGCGTATATACAAATTTTTCCATTTTTACACATAAACTATGCACGTGCTCGTATCGTTCGAATCGTCTCACAATCAGGCTCGACGACTTCCAGCCTCCCGAACAAGCTGGATTCCGTAAAGGCTACAGCACCATAGACCACATTCATATGCTGCGGCAGGTTATACAGAAGTCCCATGAGTATAACCAGCCCCTATGCTTAGCGTTTGTAGACTATGAGAAAGCCTTCGATTCGATTGAGATATGGGCCGTGTTGCAGGCCCTCCAACGGTGCCAAATAGACCACCGGTACGCCGATGTTCTAAGGTGCTTGTACGAGAACGCCACCATGTCAGTTCGCCTCGAAGACCAGAGCTCGAAACCGATGCGATTGCAGCGTGGAGTAAGACAGGGAGACATCATATCTCCGAAACTGTTCACCGCTGCATTGGAAGATGTCTTCAAGCTTCTGGATTGGAGAGGATATGGCATCAATATCAACGGCGAGTACATCACGCACCTTAGATTTGCCGACGATATCGTGGTTTTGGCTGAGACCATGGAGGACATCAACACAATGCTCGATGATCTCTGTAGAGTTTCACAACGAGTGGGTCTTAAAATGAATATGGACAAGACCAAAATCATGGCAAATGTCCATATTGTACCCACTACAGTAACAGTTGGAAGCTCTACACTTGAAGTTGTTGACAGATATGTCTACCTCGGACATAATATACAAACCAACTAGGTAGGTCCAACTTCAAGAAAGAGATCTCTCGTCGAATCCAACTCGGATGGGCAGCATTCGGGAAGCTAAGACATATCTTCTCGTCCAATATACCGCAGTGTCTCAAGACAAAAGTCTTTGACCAGTGTGTGTTGCCAGCGATGACACACGGAGCAGAGACGTGGCCGCTTACTGTGGACCTTGTCCGCAAGCTTAAGATTGCCGAGAGGGCGATGGAGCGAGCTATGCTCGGAGTTTCCCTGCGAGATCGAATCAGAAATGAGGAGATCCGCAGGAGAACCAAGATCACCGACATAGCTCGAAGGGTCGCCGTCGCAAAGTGGCAATGGGCAGGGCACATAGCTCGCAGAACCGACGGCCGTTGGGGCAGAAAGGTTCTCGAGTGGCGGCCACGTACCGGAAGACGTAGCGTGGGCAGACCCCCCACAAGGTGGACCGACGACCTGGTCAAGGTCGCTGGCAACCATTGAATGCGGGTGGCCCAGGACCGGTCTGAGTGGAAATCTTTAGGGGAGGCCTTTGTCCAGCAGTGGACGTCTTCCGGCTGATTGGATTGGATAGTTTACAAATTTCTTAATATTTTCATTACCATAATCTCTATTCTTTTCTAGTACATACGGTATCTGTCTGTTACTTGGCTGCTTGGCTTTTATATTAAAGGAGATGGTTTGTCCGGTTTCATGGTCAGAAAGAGCCAAACAATGAATGTTGCTATCAACTTCAGTGTCCACTATGTTACTGCAAATAAGATCAATGCACGAGTTTTTCCGAGTTGGCCGTATTATATGATTTTGAAAATTATAGTTGGCTAACATAATAAGGAGTTCTCTCGATGTTGTGCTAGACTTTGCCATATATCACATAAGGAATTTCTAAAATGTTGCCTTTGCCTTGAAACAAATGACCTACCATGTACAAACGTATCAGAAAACGGTTTTATAATACGATGACAAAGGAGCTAAAAATGGTTGGTTAATATAACGCGAGATCGCTAGGCACACATACATGGCATATGCAACTACAGAGATGTACTAGTATAATACAAGAACGTACGCGGCCTGCGTACTGAGACACCATTCTATGCACAACTGTGTTGCCATGATTTTGATGTTTTAAGTTTAGTATAAACTTGGCTTAATAGTAATATATTCTCAAAGGAATTATTTTCCAATAGATATGCAGTTTATCGAAGAGATCGCGCATGCACAAAAAAAGCAATGGGGGGGGGGGATTTGATCGCAGTCAGCAATAATTTAAAATCATTACGAATGACTTCATGGGAAAGTTCTTGTGAAGACTTGTGGGTGACTATTGAAATACCCTCAAATCGTACTTATAAAAACTTGCCATCTGTGCAATATATTTACCTCCTCCCGTTCAGAAGATCAACCTACAACATTTTCTTAATAAGTGTACACTTAATTATGAAAATAATCCACATTCATTAATTATTGGTGACTTTAACTTAAGTATTATTGATTGGAATTTGATAAAAAACCATAATAGTCATTATAGTGTTCCGGGTATTAGTTCGCTGCTAATAGACTTCATACATCTTCAAAGTATATTGCAAGAAAATAATGTACTTTATACTTTAGATCGTATTCTGGATTTAGTATTATCTTATGTTCCGTGCAATGTGACAAAATCCTTTAATGCTGTTAGTGTAATTGACAAACTTCATCCGCCATTAGAAATGATAATTTCTCTACGTACTACTACAGCATATCTTTCATTTTCTCCCAATTGTAATAGATATAATTTTTATAGAGCCGATTATACACTAATTAATGAATATCTGCGGGATGTCGACTGGATAACTTTGTTTCAGGGTATTACTGATGTGGATGTTATGCTAAATATTATTTATACATAACTACGTGATTGCATTCATAAATTTGTACCTTATACAATGAAACGAAATAACAGGCGTCATCCGGCATGGTTCAGTCGCAATTGAATGCGTAGCCTAAGAGAAAAGAATAATTTGAGATTGAGATACAACTTGTATAAAAACCCTATAGATGAACTTGCCTTAAGGAAAGTAAGCCACCGTTGCAAGCTCTTAGCAGCTGAAGATTATAAACGGTACATGGGCCATATCGAGCATGGTGTCATAAGGAACCCAAAGTTGTTCTGGTCCTTTGTCAATAACAAGTGGGGCAATAATGGGTCGTATCCTAATCCAATGACTGATGGTATATCATGTGAGACGGATGGTGCTGCGATATGTAATATGTTTGCTAATAGTTTTTCCAAGGTTTAACAAAGCTCTATTCCTGCCTCCCATGTTGATGTGGGCAATTATTGGCAAGGCCTGGCGCACCTGAACGCTTATAGTCACTGTTTTATTGCACCTGTCTTTACTGAAGAAAGTGTGTTCAATGTGCTGAAAACTTTAAGACCGTCAAAAGGTCGCTGGACCTGACAATATACCGCCTATTTTTGTAGCATCGTATAGTTCGACCTTGACCTTGCCGCTCACTTTTATATTTAACAATTCTTTGTCATCCAGTCGCTTTCCAAAGGAATAGAAACTGGCAAAAGTCATTCCGATCCATAAAACAGATGATACTTCTAATGTAAATAATTATAGACCCATTACAATTTTGTCCACTTTCGCCAAAGTTTTTGAGATTTTACTCTGTACTTTAATTCAAAATCATTTATTTACAATTGTTTTTAACTTCTTGTCAACACGGTTTTGTAGCTTGAAGATCTACGTGCACAAATCTGGTAGCATTTACTAAAACTCTTATTGATGCAATCGATAAAAATAAGCAAGTTGATGTTATTTACCCTGATTTTAGTGAAGCCTTTGACTCAGTGCCACATGATATATTGCTTTCAAAACTCTGTTCTTATGAGTTCACTAGTTCACTGCGCAGGTGGTTTAAATAGTATTTGGATAAACGTATCTTTTCAGTAGTCGTTAATGGTTTTGAGTCCCTTCCCTGTGAAATTACCTCAGGTGTACATCAAGGATCCGATCTTGGTCCCATCTTATTTAACATTTTTATCAACGATTTTGCAAATTGCTTTCAATTCTCGTCACTTTTTATGTATGCAGACTACTTAAAGTTTAGTAGAACTATTGATTCCAAAAATGACTGTCTGCTCTTACAACAGGACTTAAACAGGCTCATACAGTGGTGTGAACACAATCGCATGCTCCTAAATACTAAAAAATGTTAGGATGTTGGATTTGCAACAAAATTTAACGTTTTTACATATCAGTATAGAATTAAAGAACACATCGTTCAGGAACTGGAGCCAATTAAAGATTTAGAAGTCACCTTGACAAAAAGATGATTTTTGTTGCTCATGTGGACAATATTATCAAAAAATCTTCAAGGATGCTCGGGTTCTTATTAAGAAATATTAAACAATTTAAAAACTTGTCTAGTAAAAAATCTTATACAATGGTCTTGTGAGGAGTATTCTTGGATATTGTTGAACAGTTTGGCGCCCGAAGCTGAAGCGAATTCAAAAAAGGTTTCTCTGGCACCTTGCTAGAAGCATCGGCAGACCAGATCGAAGATTGTCATATACTGATAGACTTGACTACTTTAAGATAATATCTTTAGACACTCGTAGAGATATTTTGGACTTACTATTCTTGTTTAAATTGTTTAATAATAAAATTGGCTGCTCCTCACTTCTGTCCAGTTTCAATGTAAGGGTACCTATTAGAATTCCTAGGTATAAGATTACTCCTTTATCGCCGCCGCTGCGGAGACCTGTGCTTGGTGGCAACTCTCCAGTTTTTAGGCTTTGCAAGCTATTGAACTGCTGTAGTAAACTTGTCGACATCCATGCGGACTCATTGCATACATTGCGCAAAGTGTTGCATTCCTGCAAACCTGGCACTTCTACTGCTTTGTGACTGTGGGTTATGTCGGATTCACACCGACTAAAACCACCACGATGTTCCCGACTCGTCTCCTGGTGGCAAGGGTCACGGGTACGGCTTGGTTCCTGCGTACACGATCCCCACCGGCGCTGGCTGCTTGCGTAACCCCACCTCGGTAGGGAGGGATAAACCCTCCCTGCAGGGCGCGCCGGAACATGCAGCGCGCCTCTCCTTCCTTCGGCCTCCTGTGTGCGGACGACGGATTCCCCCGAACCCGCCGCCCGGAGGCCACGGAAGCCCCGGGAGATATCCTCTCAGGGCTCCCCGTGGCGGACAGATGTTGGGCCCGCCGCTACCCGTTAGCGGCCGTGGAAGATAGGGAGAACTGCGCATCGTAATACCGACACTCCTCTTCCCCCGCTGCCCCACCGCCGCCGGATCGCCGGTGCGACACCGGTTGGTCGCGGAGGATACATCCTCCGCAACCCCACCTCGGCTGCAGAGGTGGTCCTCTGCAGCCGAGGTGGGAGGTTTATACCGATAAAACCGCCCTTGCAGTTATCCCAACCGGTGCTCGAACCTGGAGCGGCCGGCCCTTCGCCGCAGGCCGACCGAGTGGGTTCCGCTTAGGTTCACCGTGTTGGGCCCCACGGTTAATAAGCCCTTCCGCCACGACAAGGCGGGAATCCGTTGGAGAAGACTTGTTATTTATTCTAACCTATCTTAGCCGTCGTCGAAATTATGGAGCCGCCTCACAGCAGCGGGAGTGATGCACGTGGACCTACAGCGGGTCCGGGTGGAGGATTAGTCCTCGCTGGTTCAGTGCACTCGCTGCTTGGGCTACGGCCACAGCAAGCGGATGTGCACCGAACGTTAGGATCGGTTCGGTCGATCGGTCGATCGATCGGACCCACTGCGGTGGACCGCACTTAAGGGGCGAGTGCCCGGAATGGCAAGCCGGGAATAGCCCGGGCGTCGGTAGCGTATTGCTAACGGCGCTCCGGGGGCCGACCGCAATATCCGGACTGGGCGACGCCAGTATCGCGCTGTGCAGTTAAACCTGCAAAGGTCCGAGCTTGCCAAAGCCGAGCTGATATGCGAAGCGCCGAAGAGAGGGTGGGCGTTCGCGATGGTCCAGGAGCCGTACATCGGCGCGATTGGCGAGATGCGGCACTACCCAGGGATAAGGATAGTACAATGTGTGAGCCGAGGCGACGGGGAAGTCGTCAAGGCCGCCATTGTACTGTTCGACGATACCATCGATATCACCCAATGTCCCGACCTCACGTCTGGCAACGTTTTCGTCGCCAGACTGAGAACCGGGGCTTGGGAGATAGGGGTGGTATCCGTCTACCTGGAGCCAAACAAGCCCATCGAACCATACCTGGACCGGATTGGCTCGGTCGTGGGAAGGTTGAGGACTGCCAACGTGGTACTGGGCGGTGACGTCAACGCCCATAACACCTGGTGGGGCAGCCAGTCCGGAGACCAGCGAGGCACTGATGCTGCAGCCGTGCTCGACCAACTGGAGCTGCACGTGCTGAACCGGGGGTCTGAGCCTACGTTTGACACCTATCGGGGCGGAAAGCGGTATTCCAGTTGCGTCGATATTACTGCTGGCTCGACCTCTCTGCTCGATCGAGTGGAGGGCTGGCGAGTCGCGGACGGAGTATCTTCGTCGGACCACAGGGCGATCCTGTTCGAGTTGAATCTCGTGAGGTCCGTCGGTACGGAAATCAGGTGTTCAACACGAAAGTACATTACCCACAGAGCAGACTGGGACGAGATCAAATGAACTTTCGCCCAGCTGCTCTCAGACCGTTGTTTGACGCCAGCCGAGGTGACCGAGGCCACCATTAAGGGGACGTAGGACAGCATCATCGGGCGGTATGTGGAAACCGTGGCGGACACCTGCGATTCGGTCCTGCCGGCCTCCGGGAGGAAAAGGACAGAATTGCCTTGGTGGTCCGAACAGCTCTCTCTCCTCAAGGCAGACGCCTTGAGGAAGAAGAGACGGATCCCGAACGCGCGGCCGGCCCGTAAGGAGATGGTCTTGCGCGAGTATATCGACGCGAAGGAGGCTTACTGCCTCGAGGTGAAGCATGCTCAGACTTCTAGCTGGAAGCGGTTCTGCGAGAGGCAGGAGCGCGAGACCATGTGGGAGGGCATCTATCGCGTGATGTGTCGCACGGAGGTTAGGCGTGAAGATGTCCCCCTCGTCCAAGGAGGGAAGGTGCTGGTCGCAGCGGGATCGCCTAGGTTGCTTGCGGAGGTTTTCTTCCCGGGGGATGACCCCGGGGAGGACAATGCGGACGACTGTACTGTAAGAGCCCAGTCCGATGATATCAACGAGGGGGGACATGGTGATCCATGCGAACCCGCACCGACGCACCTACCGCTAAAACATTTAATTTTTGGTAAAGGTTGAACATTACCTTGGAAAAAGGTTGAACAATATGCACTAAACTTACAAAAGATTGATGTAAAGCTGCAATCTACATTGCGTTGGGTTTTTGTAATTTTTTCTTTTTTTCGTGTTGTTATGGCTCCCCGCTTATATTTATGTATGTATTTTATTACATTTATTGTATTGTTATATCTAAGTCTTTGTAATGGATTTTAAATTTTATCCTTTCTCAGTGTTAATTTTCTTTCTGTGTTGTTCTTTCGTTCGTTGTCTGATGTTCTTTAAAGTATTTTACTTTTTCTTGTCGGTACTGGCACCAACTGAAAGTCAGCGCTGCAGCTTTGAGTCGCAGCACATAGCTTAGGTGTATGCCTTTTCGGTGTGTGTAAATTTAATGTGTGTATGTTAAATTGTTATGTGTCGAATAAAAGTTTTTCTTTCTTTCTTTCACCGCCATTTATCATGAACAGGAGTTCATAAAATTGTTATAGATTTGCTTTTGATCTTTTTTTTTTATGGAGATGTTCTCGCCGCAGTTTTTATAACCATAGCGGCTTTATCGGACTCAGGGCTCGCGGATCCGGCATCCGCGAGCTTTTGATCTCTCTTCAGATAAATATTCTTTAAATTCCCACGCCACTTTCGCAAAGATTTCCTCTAAAATAAAAAATATCATTACAACTACAAGAACGAAGTTGAATGAAGTCGAAGAGAAGTAAATAATGACATAATGTTGTTTGTTATGGAGTACCAGCATACTGACCGCGCGCGGGCGCCGGAGGGTCCGGGGTGAGCGCACGGCGCGGCGCAGGCAGTGCCAGCAGCTGCCGGTACAACTCCAGCTCGTGGTAGGGCTCCGGCGAAGCAGGCGGCGCGGCGCGGGCGGCGCCCAGCTCCGCCGTTAGGCCGTTCAGTACGAGCCGCGCCCGCATCCCGCCGCCGCGCCAGCATCACCGCCGCGCGCCGCCCGGCAAGCACGCGCACACGGACTCACACACGCACGCGCACACGGACTCACACACGCACGCGCACACGGACTCACACACGCACACGCACACCACACTGACACTTCACACTCTTGCTAATACGTATGTCTCGTCGTGATCGATTTACATAAATGGTCTAGCTCACACAGAGCTCTGGGTATACCATACATGAGAGTTCATGTGCACGAATTCAGGTCCCACGGCGCGGTCTACGTCTGGTGTGGGTACGAGGGTACGAGGTTCCGGAGATGTTTTAAATTCTTTACTGATTACAGATTACAGGTTTCGTTGCTTAAGATAACACCGGTGAGTAACACCACAGCGTGTGTCGAGCAGTATGCCCACAGAAGAGCGTCAACATCACGGCCTCCCGGTCGGAAGACCTTTGCCTTCTTTGCAGATCTCTTTTAGTTATGCATTTATGCAACTCGCGTGCCAAACGGAAGGAGCATATTCATCTTCCTTTTAAAGAACACGAATGTTTAGCGGCAGTTCAGGCAGGCACGGCAGATGGCAGATTTAATGACGTAAATGATGATTATACCGAAGACATTATGCTTTATTATTAACACCGGTACACTACACTAGGCATTTAATAGGGTAATAGACTTTAGCGTAGCCACCGCGCGCGATACCGCCTGCTCCCGCTTACAGCGCGACGTACTACAGTCAAAGTTTACGTGAAGTTGCGCCGAGACGGCCCGACCGACAACACACACAGCGTGCGCGGCGCTCGGCGCGCGGCGACCGACTGGCGCGCGCCGCGCACCCCGCACCGCCCGCGCGCCGCGCCACACGTTAAACCTTACTTGATATTAAACATTAGTAATAAATCGAAATTGTTACATTAAAAAAAAGTATTAAGATTTTAACCATAACAAATATTTAATTTGTCTTCAACTGTTAACAATAATTGGATGTCTGTCAGGTTACCGTTGCCTTTCTCGTTACCGGACCCGCACGCAGTGGTGCGCGCGCGCGCGCGCCTTTTTGTGTGCGTGGTGTAATTCAGTAAGCTAGTTGAATGTTAAGTATATTCTCTTTTAATAATTATCAAGAATCTTTTGCAGCTCATCTGAGATTGGCTCGCGGTCCCAGGGGTTCACGGCCTAATGTTTAGTTCTGACAAAATTAATGCTTCTTGTTTGGTAGCTCCTGAAACCGCACATTGCAGCGCAACAGAACGCTAAATACAATACGGTAAGTTCACCAGCCCCATGCTAGTGAAACGGTGTGCGGGGAACTAAAAACCATCACATTTGAAAGAATCTGTGCCGTACAGCCGTACAAACGGGTGGGGAGCCAGCGGCACGGCGCACACGCACACGTGCAGCCTACGTGTGTGGTGCGTAGTCACCGCTCGCTGTGCAGCCGCCGCTTGCAGGACTTCGTGTTCTGTTGTCTAACTCCATCAAGTTGGAACTAGGCGCGAGTGCGATATCCCGTTGCAGCCGCACCCCGTACGTGCAGCGCAGCTCACTTCCTGTCGCGATAACCCCCCCAATCCGCGAGCTTTTTGACCTCCCCTCGTAACATACAGATCGTTAATTTTGAAGATAGTGTAAGTTCATTTGATCATGTATCGAGATATTTAAAGGGATACATGTAAGAAAATTTAAAAATATACGTAAATTTTACTATTATTCATCAATGTTTAATTTGATAATATAGATTTGAGTTTAGCGAATTACATTCCATTACACACACATATATATAAGGGCAGTAAATGGACATGGATATGATGGATACACTACTTTCAAAACTAGACAACTATAAAAATCGTTTAATTTCAATTTTTAAAAATTAAATATCACCTAAAATACTACTTCATTTTAATTCAATTTTATTTATAAATACGCCTCGCAAGACAAAATTATATTTTAGACACGCTAATTACATCGTCAAAATTACA
The DNA here is from genome assembly GCA_033220335.2 of Troides aeacus. Taxonomy (NCBI): domain Eukaryota; kingdom Metazoa; phylum Arthropoda; class Insecta; order Lepidoptera; family Papilionidae; genus Troides; species Troides aeacus. Next base: position 71,966 of record CM067277.1, on the reverse strand, counting down.
AGATACTGATAGTATTTACTTATGATCTGCATGTGGCAGTGTTTCGAAATGGGCATGACGCCATGGAGGTGTGGTGTAAATATCTGGTTCATGTCTCGAATTCACTCATCGAGCGATGGAGGGAGCTATGCTTGGCATTATTTCCCTAAAAGACGATGGAATTCGCCGGAGAACTAAAGTTGTCGAGGTCGTTCTCAAAATCTAATCAAGCTGAAGTTGCAGTGGGCCGGCTGTCTGTCGCGTCAGTGACGGCCGATGGGGGGAGGAAAGTCCTGGAGTGGAGGTAGCGTACGGGAAGCAGAAGTGTAGAACGCCCTCCTTCCAGATGGATCGACGACAACATCGGGCGATCGGAAGTGGGTGGATGCGAGAAGCTGACGATCGCATTCGGTGGAAGACATTGGGGAAAGGCCTAAATCCAGCAATGGATAATCAAAGGACGATGATGATGATGCGATATCTCACTTTTATCAAAAACGGAATTACACCACTTTCAAAATAAACGGTCCATATAAACTTATAAGCTAATTTTACGAAAATGTAGAGTTGATTTTTTTGTCTAATATTCAATTTGATGAGCTCTTAATGAAATGAAAACATTTTAGTTCATATTTATTAACTTAAAAACTGGTTTACATCACAAATACAAATCTGAGCACTACGGCGCTGCTACGGCACGACTACAGCGCAGCTACAGCGCGGCGCAACGCGGCGGGGTGCAGCAGCGCGGCCGCGGCTGCGAGCGCGCACGCGCACAGCAGCAGCGCGGGCGCGCGTGCCCACGCGGCACCGCACCCCCAGCCCCACGCCCAGCCGCGCGCGCCCAGCAACTCGCGGTCGCCGCACGCGCCGCACGCCGCGCACCGGCCGCTGCGCGTGCCTGCACCCGCGCCTCGCGACCAGCCCGCGCGCGCTTTACCGCCACGCTCCGCCGCCTGCGCACGCGCACGCGCAGTGCAACACGTTACTTTTTATATGTAATGACAGTACCAACGTGCACTTGTTATTACAGATGTGAGGTTTGATTTGATGACTTTGTTCTTATCGATAAGAACAAGCAGCTCGTGGAAAACTGTAGATGATCTATTATGTAAACCACTTGTTTAGTTTCCGTTCGGACACCACACCGCTCCTGCGAGCGCTGACCACCAACCCGAAGAGCCGAGGCGTCCGGTACCTCCGAGCACGTTCCCCGCAATCACACTGCACTGCGACTCCTCGTGAACGCGCGGTGTGCTTTTGTAAGTGCACGGTCTTTATCTAAAAACCTACTTGTTTGTGCACTGCAACCTCTTCACTATTTTACTTGCGTTGCGTTGCGTTGCGTTGCGTTGCGTTGCGTTGGGTTGCGTTTGTTGCGTTGCGTGGCGTTGCGTTGCGTTGCGTTGCGTGGCGTTGCGTTGCGTTGCGTTGCGTTGCGTTGCGTTGCGTTGCGTGGCGTTGCGTTGCGTTGCGTTGCGTTGCGTGGCGTTGCGTGGCGTTGCGTGGCGTTGCGTTGCGTTGCGTTGCGTTGCGTTGCGTTGCGTGGCGTTGCGTTGCGTTGCGTTGCGTGGCGTTGCGTGGCGTTGCGTTGCGTTGCGTTGCGTGGCGTTGCGTGGCGTTGCGTTGCGTTGCGTTGCGTTGCGTTGCGTGGCGTTGCGTTGCGTTGCGTTGCGTTGCGTTGCGTTGCGTTGCGTTGCGTTGCGTTGCGTTGCGTTGCGTTGCGTTGCGTTGCGTTGCGTTGCGTTGCGTTGCGTTGCGTTGCGTTGCGTTGCGTTGCGTTGCGTTGCGTTGCGTTGCGTTGCGTTGCGTTGCGTTGCGTTGCGTTGCGTTGCGTTGCGTTTGTTGCGTTGCGTGGCGTTGCGTGGCGTTGCGTGGCGTGGCGTTGCGTGGCGTGGCGTTGCGTGGCGTGGCGTTGCGTTGCGTCGCGTGGCGTCGCGTGGTGTCGCGTGGCGTCGCGTGGCGTCGCGTGGCGTCGCGTGGCGTCGCGTGGCGTTGCGTGGCGTGGCGTGGCGTGGCGTTGCGTGGCGTTGCGTTGCGTGGCGTTGCGTTGCGTTGCGTTGCGTTGCGTTGCGTTGCGTTGCGTGGCGTTGCGTGGCGTGGCGTTGCGTTGCGTTGCGTTGCGTTGCGTTGCGTTGCGTTGCGTTGCGTTGCGTTGCGTTGCGTTGCGTTGCGTTGCGTTGCGTTGCGTTGCGTTGCGTTGCGTTGCGTTGCGTTGCGTTGCGTTTGTTGCGTTGCGTGGCGTTGCGTGGCGTTGCGTGGCGTTGCGTGGCGTGGCGTTGCGTGGCGTTGCGTGGCGTGGCGTTGCGTGGCGTGGCGTCGCGTGGCGTCGCGTGGCGTCGCGTGGCGTCGCGTGGCGTCGCGTGGCGTCGCGTGGCGTCGCGTGGCGTCGCGTGGCGTCGCGTGGCGTCGCGTGGCGTCGCGTGGCGTCGCGTGGCGTCGCGTGGCGTCGCGTGGCGTCGCGTGGCGTCGCGTGGCGTCGCGTGGCGTCGCGTGGCGTCGCGTGGCGTGGCGTGGCGTGGTGTGGTGTGGTGTGGAGCGATACTCGAATGAACCGACCGAACTGGACTGATGTTGCTCTTTAAACACTACATCTTGTACCCTAAGGTCTAGTTCTGGCGTTTTTTCTCTGCTAATGATTTATAGAACGCTGCTGCTGGATAAGATAACTGAATATAACATCTTATGTCTCGAGACAAAAAGCGTTGGGTATTGGTATAAACGTTATTACTAACATCGGTCTATTAAAAGCGGGCGTATCACTTACCATCGTGAGGATGTCCACCATCCGTCCCAATGCTTCCAAAACGTCGGATGAAATCCCACACACCCCCATGAAATGTTCGTAAGGCCAGCCGGTACAAGTGTGCGGAAATCGGTTTCGTTAAAGGTCTATTTAGTGGGGGGAAGTGGTTAGAGCGACGGGCGAGATGAGCGATGAGAAGACGAGGGTACGCAAACCGACCTGCGCGGCGAGGGCCAGCAGTCGGAGCGCGCCGTCCACGTGCCGCCAGTGGCGCAGGTGCCAGAACGCGTACGCGAGCGCCTCGCTGTCGCCGCGCCGCACCACATGCTCCGGCGGCAGAGCCAGCGCGCGCAGCTCCAGCAGGTACGCCGGCACGTGCGGGTTGAACTCGATGGCGCGCCGCATCGCCTGCGACCGAACGCCAGCCCTCTCACCGAGCTACCCAGCTACCGAGCTAGCGAGCTACCCAGCTATCGAGCTAGCGAGCTACCCAGCTACCGAACTACCGAGCTACCGAGCTCCGGGCCGCGTCGCATTGCGTCCGTCGCTCGGGCTCATTTCTTATTTATTTATTATACTTAAAATATATTACTGTTGTGGGATTGCGCTACAATAAATAAATGGGAATGTGAAATGTGGCTTCCAAGAACGACTTCTTCCACACGGTCACATTGCAAGCCTAATAAATAATTATAACGTCTATTGTAAGCACAGAGAGATCTTAAAGAACTCCTACCTAAGTCCATTTCTCACTCACCGGTGCAGCGGAAGTCAGGCACATGGTGTTTGGTCTTTCAGATTGATGTTTAAAATTTATCGAAAACATTCACAAAGTTCTCAAAATTAACTTGGAGAAAGCTTTTGAAAGAGCGGGTTTCCAGCGGTTATTCCTACGCATGTTTAAGTCGAGAGGCACCACCAGGACCAAGTGGATAACCGTGAAACGCGAACCGAAAAATCTGACGATGAACTCGAACCTCGAGCGCAGCCAGCTCAGCGGCAGCGCGCGCAGGCGGCGCGGCGGTGGCGGCAGCGCGCGCCCGCAGCAGCGCGCTCGTGTACACCGTGGTGGCGGATCGCGACGCGCTGCACTCCTCGTACCGCGCCACGACACCCTGCGGCCGTAACACTGCTGCGGTAGTACAGTAAATAGACATCCTATTACCTTACCTACGCGATTCTAGCACGCATTAACCTGCACATCAACATAAGCGCGCTGCTCGAGAAGCACCTCAATGAGATTCTCGTGTGTGGCGAGCGGCGCGAGCGCGGGTGGGGCGTCGCGCGCCAGCTCGCGAAACATGCGCGCGGCGTCGCGCAGTCGGCCCAGCCGCCGCGCGCACATCGCGGCGCGCCGCTTCACGTGCGCGAGTACGGCGGCGCAGCGGCGCGCGCGCACCCCGCTCGACGCGCCCGCCGGCATGCAGCGCGCGCGCCACGCAGCCTCGCCAGCACGCCACGCGCGCCGCAGCACACGCTCCGCCTGCATCACGCACGCCCACATACTTGTAGCTCGGCACAATATGAATGAAGTGAAGGCGCAGTAGCGCACGTACCTCCTGCACGGTGGGCGCATCCTCTTCGGCCAGCAGCAGCAGAGCCGCGGCGCAGTCGGCGCGCTCAGCCAGAGCCGCGCGCGCCGCCGCCACGCGCGCCGCCGGGGAGCGGGAACGCCAGGCGCGCGCCATGTGCGCCTCCGCCGCCTCGGCCGCTTCGTCAGCGCTCTCGCCGTCCGCGTCGCCGTCGTTATCAGTTTCTCCGTCCCCGTTGCCTGCGCACGCAGATAACAACTGCTCTTTCTTATATTATATTACGTTTACTTATTTGGAATTATTAATTAGTTTGAGCTATTTACTTCACAGGAATATGCAACTAGGTTGAAGCTCACCAAACCAGGCCTGATGCTCCTGCGCCGAAAGGTTCATGTCGTAGTAGGTAAGCGGCGCCCGGCGCGCTGCGCTCCACAGTCGCGCGTATTCCGCCCCGCGCAACAACGACATGGGGTTCCGCCACACCTTGCACTCGGGGCCCGTGCCGCCGGCCGCGGCCGCGCTACCCCCCGCCTCGCTCGCCGCAACAGCTCCGCCTCCTAACCATGGACTCAAATGCGCTAATGACACCTGAAAGTGCAAGTAATGTAATGGTTATTCAATGCACTGCCTTTGTGGGCCAGTAACTATTCTTCTTTTTTGGTTTACTTGGGGGGGAAATGGCCTCGCATGCCTGCTCTTGCAAGGACAAAGACTTGCTATGTCAGCGAGCTACCCAGCTACCAAGTTGCACAGACTAAATTCCCCCATGATGTTTCACTGTTGTGGTTTTACAGCAGGGCCACGGAATGCTTTTGCACACTTCCGCAACCCAATATGGACCCAATTGATCCCTCATTTCCACATCAGTGAGGGCACTGTAGCTAGTTAATTTATTGAGGTAACAGGATTGAACATCTGATGTTCCAGGAGACAAGCACAATGTCGTGCAATGTATACCACCCAACTAGCACCACATTGTTATGGGCAGATGTGTCTTTTATCATCAGATTTACATTCCCATCTTCTCATTGCTACATTATATTATATTATAGGCCAAACTGAAGTTTTGCCTGGCAAGAGTTAATGTGGAAGTATACAAAAGCTTTCTCATAGTTTTGAACAAGGGCTTTTAACAGAACACTGCAGTGTTTTTACCAAAAGAGTTGGAGTGTAACTCTTCTGTAGCTCCTACACACAAGGAGTAAAATATCTCTATAATTAAGAGATCCCTTTCAGTTTTTTATTTTACACAACAGCTATATTTTTATTATAAAAAAATATAAACTGCAGGTTAAAATCCACCCTATTAGATTAATAATTATATATTTTGTTTTTACTGAATTTAGTTGGCACTTATTAATCTACATTAATCTTTATGTCTAGTTATTCTAAAGTATTGGAACATGTTCTGCGTGGTCATGGCTGGTCATTACCAATTTGATTGTTGCTTAATATCATGTGAAATTGGGTGCAAAGGTTATACATTGACAATAAAAAGATCTTGGTCATGCGCAATGTCTCTCAATACCATAGTATAATTATTTTTGCAACATGAATCATCGGCACATCTCAACTACATAAATTCTTTGTTTACAGGATTTCTGTTATCCATGTTTCTTTCTTTTAGAGTCAAATATTATAACCTAAATTTGATATCCTTACATTCACTTATCACCAGACGATAGCCTATTTCATCAATGTGTTAAAGCTATTAGCTTTCGACAATCAAATAATTCATCAAATCGAAAACCAAGTTGTAAATGTATTCTACAAAACTTGTATTAAAGAAACACACCAAGTTACCTGTTCTATAAAGGAAGTACCGTATTTACGGAAATACCACCACTCAAAAATTAGAATAAGTCCAGATATGAGGGAAGATGTACCGGTTAGCGCTACATAAAATTTAGGAGTAAGTGCTCCTACGAATGTTGAGGAATCCCACATTATGTCGCTCGTAACCACTTCATTGCATAACTAAGTGGAATCTTAGCAATAATAATGAACAAAGGTCGTGTTTAAGCATATTTTACTTAAATTCATGCAAAAATTGTAAACAATGCTCTGAATATGACATTGACAACCAATCCATGCGCGGAGCGCACTGCAGAATAGATATCACCGCGCCGGGCTTTCTCAACATAGGTAAAGCAAAACTGTACGCAAATTCTTTCTCTACTTTATATACGTAATCCTGTAAAATAGTGTAACGAAGTCAGGATTTAAAAACAATTAAAACGTCTGTTTAGCTAAGAATTTAATTTTTTTTTACGGCCATATGGGTGAATTAGAAACGGCCAAAAACACTTATCTTAAAACCTTACAGGGGCGGCAGTCTGTCTCGAAGATTTTGTAATGAAATATACTCGTATATATTGAAATACATTTGTACTTTATTTACAATGTGTAGCTGTTTATGTTTTCTTTTTTTCTTCTATTTAATTAAGAGATAATAACATATTTATTACAACTCAAATAAGCAATGACTACCAAATAAATATCTATCCGCAAAATCGATTATGTATTAAATTTGCGTTTGACAAGCCGTCAAGTCAAATGACGTTCGCTTCCAATATTCGTGAAGTAATTTACGTAACCAAGTAGTTGGCGAAAAATTATCATCAAATTAAGGATTTCGTGGGTCTTTTGCTGAACTTGTCGTTACAACATTTTAAAATCCAGAATGATTGGACGTTTGGGAAGAAAACACGCAGAAATCGCCGCCTCGTTCCTGCCATCAGCAATGACTTTCGGAGGAACTGCGTTTGTGGGCCTTCTTTACGTAACTGATTGGAAAGTGTTCGTGAGTTACATTCCCTTCTATAGCGGCAAATTCAAAGAAGAAAAGTCCGAATAAGCTTATAAATTATTTATATATATTTAAATAATGTTATAATTATAAGTTGTAGCGCATAATGATGATTTTATTTCATTAACCTCTACGTACACCGTCACGAATATTTAACATACTTTTAGTAAAAATGGTTGAAGGTGTTTATCAGTTTATGGATATATTTTTTATTGTCATGATTCATCAAGGCAGCAATGACATTCCAATAAACATTAAATTAAATAAATAAAATATAAATTGACATTAAATATATAAAAAAACATTGACAGCAATACCAATATAATAACCAAATAGTTATGGATTATTATTCATCACATTAAATATGAGTAAGCCTAAATGTTTCCTAAATAAATAATAAGATGTCATTTAGTATCTATAAATACCAAACATAGACTTAAATTTAACATAACATTAATTTTCAGAGCTATGTAGCTAAATTGCTAAGGAAAGGCTGATCAAACCAGTTCATTTACGTGGTTCTGTTGCTTTAGTACAGATATGTCTAGTCAGATAATTATGAATTTGCTGGTTTCTAAACATAGCAGTTTCATGATCCAGTATTGAATAACATATTTATATCATAAGATTTCTGTCTTTGTATACTTCGCATGGTCACGTATATATAAATTAATAAATCTTTTAAATTATATTCAATGAAAGCATGACAAAGAAAATTAGGTTTTTGCTCTTTGCAGAATAGCTTGTAACTGTTTATCAATATTTTGTGCTGGAGGCTTGGACATGATGACAATCCTATTTGGAACATACATAATTTCTCTGGAATCAGTAATAATACTGAAAACTCAAATTCTTTGCAAATCACATTAATTTTTTGAATAACCAAGACTGCTGGCTGCCTAAAACATATTTGTTAATGTGTAAACCTTATAAACTAGGTAGAAAGAGCTTATATTATGAACATTTATTGTATGCCCAGGGCTTTTTTGACTGTTGTGTATACACTCTATTTACATCTAGTGTACTGGAATATTTACTTCTTAATTTCTGCATTAAACTTTGAAACCGCTACACACTCAGTTGATTCACTGTGTTGTGATCCACTCCATATGATATTCCCTTACTTCTTAATAATAGGTAGCACAAGAGTAGCACACCGAGAATGACTCGTGATGTAATACTCTACCACATGTGGACTTACAACCTTCTTCACTTACCTTTATAATGCAAAAAACAGGCTTATAAAACTTTGGGACAGCACCTAGTTTTAGGTTATAAAGGGGGTCTGGCGGCAGATTTATATTTTAAAAAACGAATATCTCAATAAGTTATAAACAGTGTGGGGGTGCAGTGAAGGTGGTGTCATTAGAATCACCGATCGTGCGGATTTCTTAGTCACGATGTCGCAGTGGTGCAGTGGTGCAGTGGTGCAGTGGTGCAGTGGTCGGGTGAGCATCGCGCTTTCGCTATTGAAACATTTTTCAAGAGTAACGATTCTTACGTACTCGCTCGCCGACAGTTTTGTTCACATTTCAATATTCGACGGATAGGCGATGGGCCGAGTGTGAATTTAATTCGTTCGTGGGTGGAGAGATTCCGCGCAACTGCTTCGGCTATGAACACACCACGGCCAGGACCTAGTCGATCGTCAAGGACCCCCGAAAACATTGAACTGGTTGAACGCAGTTTACGTGAAAATGCACGACTTTCGATACGGAAAAGGGCAGCTTCACTGGGACTTCCAAGAGCATGCGTGCATGAAATTTTGAAAAAAGATATGAAGTTTCATCCTTTTAAAATTCAAATAATTCAAGAATTGAAAAAAAATGACTTTGCGTCACGCAAATTTTTTTGTGAAACCATGTTGGAGCGTTTTCGCACTGTGAATTCCATTTTTTGGAGCGACGAGGCTCATTTTCATTTAAACGGATACGTAAACAAGCAAAATTGCCGTTACTGGGCTCTAAGAACTCGCAATCCTCGACTGAAGCACCAAAAACCATTACATTGCCCAAGGGTAACTGTTTGGTGCGCTTTATCCACGAATGGGATAATCGGACCATTTCTTTTTGAAAATGTACGGTGCCAAGCGACGAATGTCAATGGTGAGAATTATCGGCTCATGATTTCTAATTTCTTTTTGCCGAACCTGCGAGCTCATTCATCATTCTCATCACACACGTGGTTTCAACAGGATGGTGCGACCGCACGCACACACGGCCAGAGCTTCGATGGATTTGTTGCGAGAAAATCTCCCTCAAAAACTGATTAGTCGCTTTGGGGACATCCCGTGCCCACCGAGGTCACCCGACCTAACTCCAATGGATTGTTTTTTGTGGGGCTACCTCAAAGAGAGAGTTTACGCCAACAATCCGCGAACTGTTGTGGACTTAAAAGAAAATATTTGGCGAGAAATCAGCGCAATTGTACCAAGTTTACTGCAGCGTGTGGCACGGAATACGAGGCTTCGTTTCGAACAGTGTGTGTGTGTGTGCAACAGGATGGAAGACATTTGGATGACATTATCTTTAAAAAATGAAATCCGCATTTGTACTCTATCCTTTAATACTTTTAGTAAAATTATATGTAAAACATATATTTTTTATTTAAATTTGAAAACATAAATCTGCCACCAGACACCCTGTAGCTTCCAATTAGATTTTATTTTTATTCATTGAAATAAGTGAAACATTCTCATGCTGGTAAGTGATACACCTGCCCTTTACAGCATTAGCTGAAGTAATATGTTGTCTTGTTATCCCAGTATTTCCACCTACAACACCATCAAAACCAGAAAACAAAAATGTTTGCTGTTATAGTTTGGTGGCAGAAAACTGTGGTGGTACCTACTTAGACAGCATCAGGCAAGACACCTACAACCAGTGAATATAATGTAGTTATATATAAAAAAAAAAAAAATGTTTTCTTAGGCATTAGGAGATTCATTCTGTCTCTGTAGTAAGTAGCTCGCTGGCCTAATGGTTAGAGCGTGCGGCTTTCATTCTGAAGGTCGCGGGTTCAAACCTCGGCATGTACCGATGACTTAATATTTAAGTTATGTACATTTGTAAACTTTAGTTACAACAGCGAGATACAAAAACGGTGAAGGAAAACATCGTGAGGAAACCCGCACACTGATATCATCTTTGTGTGTGTGTGTGTGGTGGTCCCAATAAAGTGGCAACAGGCTCGCCCCCTGTTACATGGGATCTAATCTGACCACATCTGGCGAAATGTGGGTAGTTTATTCACCTCTGCCTACCCCTACTGGGAAAAAGGCGTGACTATATAAAAAAAAAAAAAAAAAAAAAAAAAATTCTGTCTCTCATGACACAATAATGATCAGTAGTTCTGCAGATCAGCAAGCCTGTCCCGCTATCTGTGAGGTGTCAATGTCAATGGAACTGAAACTCATTTGTTGTTTACATAATTTTATTATTATTTGTGTTATAGGTTATGCCTAGTTTAGATTAACTGAGTACTGACCGCAAGCTGGCTATGTCAGATACAAGGAAATATATTGAAAGATTTATACAACACAACAACTTTATTGGTTTTTTTAACATGCGACTTACTACATATCGAACAAACTAAACTATATTTGTCTTGTGCGGGGGCGGAGGCGCACGGAGCCCCCACCCTCTCGATTAGCCCCGTCTGCCGGCGACGGAGCTTCAATAGTTTTCAACGTGAAGCAAATGTTCATGTAGAGACTAAATATTGACGCGACTGGGATACCTCCCTGCTGGAATGTACTGCGGGATCTGTTCGCGCCCGGAGTCGAGCTCGGCTTACGTACAATGTTAAGAATAACAAATCCTGAATAAAATTATTTGAAAAATAAGTGGCAATTGTAATCTCGGTAATTTTAAGAGATGATGGTGGTTTCTTTCAACTATATAGGCCACATTGTTCCCATCTCATTTTTTGTGGTTTTCTTACAACATACTAAACGAGAAGTAGACCGAGTGCGAGGCGCGCCGCGGTTCCTGCGGCGGCGCTCACTCGTGCGCAATCTCTTTACTATTTCTATTTGTATATAACAAAAACTTCGTGAACAGAACATACACAAAATTTACTAAACTACTTCATTATTAAATATATTTATTTTTGAAGGGACGGCTAGAAGTCGTTAAGAAATCTATTAGGCCTAAAATTAGGCTCATTTTGATCTAAATAATCTAGCTGACCAAAAACTAAACGGGGATTGCATTTTTAAAGTCAAACCGTCAGTTTAAAGTAAATCGCCAGTTCCTTAACAGTCTAAAGGGAAGTACGGATGCCGCTATCGTCTGCGCCGCGCGCACGCTGCTGCGTGGGGCTCGCGCGGCGGGCGGCGGGCGACGGGCGGCGGCCGGCGCGCGCAGCGTCGGGGCTCTAGAAGCGTAGCTCGTTGTCGCCGCTGCCACCCGCGTCCTCGTCATCGGCCGGTCCGGGCGCCTCGTCTTCCGCGTCCAGCACTGTTCCAGCGTCGCCTGCCTCATCAGACGCAACGATATCATCGCCACTTTCAGCATACCGTTCATCTGTCCGTTTGAAAATCGCTATAAAATCTGCGAATATAGTACATCTGTAGTGTACATGTACTGTAGTAGGCTGGCCTAATGGTTAGAGCGTGCGGCTTTCCGAAGGTCGCCGGTTCGAATCTCGGCATGTACCGATGACTTAATATTGAAGTTATGTACATCTGTGGAATTTAGTTACAACAGCGAAATACAAACGGTGAAGGAAAACATCGTGAGGAAACCCGCACACTGAAATCATCTTTGTGTGGTGGCCCCAATAAAGTGGCAACAGGCTCACCCCTTGTTACATGGGACCTAATCTGACCACATCTGTTCAAAAGTGGGTGTTTATTCACTTCTGGCTACCCCTACTGGGAAAAAAGCGTGATAATATATAAAAAAAATAGTGTGTGTGTGCTTACGAACCGGGGCAAGCGGGCTGTCCTTTGGTGCGAGAGGCGGGGCGCTCCACACCGTGCGCATCCACGCACCAGCACACGCCGAGCGCAGCATGACACTGCCGCGGCAGGTAGAATCCGCGTGCGTCGCATGCCGGTACGTACGCGCCTGCGTTGGGCACCATGCCGCACGTTGTTATGCAATGTTAGGCAGGTGTTGTGTGTTGCGTATACGGCACGGTACATACCAGGGCTGGGGTTGGGGTGCGCACGCGCGAGCGCCGAGCAGGGCCGGGCGGCGCGGCGCAGGCAGCCGCACCAGGCGGCGCGCGTCAGCCCGCGCCCGGCTCCGGCGGCGGCGCGGCCGACGCGTGCGCACGACGCCAGGAACGGCCGCAGGCAGCGCTCGCGTTCATCGTGTCCTGCGTTTGTGTAACACAAGCGCATATTTTATAATGTCGATCAGTGTTGACCGTATTATTATCATCACAGTAATTTTCTTCAATTCTAAGTTTGTTTTTCATTATAAGAAAAATTTTATTACGATCATTCAAGACAATCATAATCAAAATGCATCTAAATCTTGACATGGAGAATGTTTATCTCGTCTCATTACGATTTAAAACTGTAGCATTGTGTACGTAACTGGCACGGGATCATTTCTTTGAAATAATGAAAAGGAATTAATTTCTTTAAGAAAATGGAACGACACTGCAACAAAAGTGGAGGCGGCGGCGCACGCGCGCGTACTCACGCAGCGCGTAGAGGTCGTCGCGCGCCAGCACGCCGTCGCGAGCCGCGTCCAGGTGCGCGAACATCCAGCGCACTTCCGGCTTGCAGTCGCGCGGGAACCCTGCGGCAGGCCGAATCGATCAGTGAGCGGCGCACGCGCACCAGGCGAGGGCGACTTTAGAGAGAGACACGTACCGCGCGCTGGCGGCGGGCTGCCTCCCGCCTCTTCCATCAGCACGGAGAACCAGTCAAGCAGCCGGTCCGCCATTTTGTCCAGCTCGCAGCCTTCGGCTCCCGCACCTGCGCCGCCGCCACGCGATCACAGTAAAACACAGTTTTAAATGATAGTAAACATCTTTCATTAGTAATAAATATACACGTGTGCAGCGTGCAGGACGTGCATGGCGTGCAGTTTTCGGGAGGGATATGCAAACTGTACCCGAACACTCCGTGCTTTTACACCGTTATATCTTAGAGCATGACTCGAGACAATGAGACAGATACCAAGAATATACGATTACAATGAAATTGGTATTTAATAACGAGATATACTTTTGTTTTTATAAAATCAACCACAATGACAAAATTTTAACGGAAGGGTAAATAGAGTAAAATAATATATACGATATACAAAGTAAATCGTCGATAGGTGTGGAGACGTGTGGAGACCTGCCTGCCAGCCAGCCAGCCAGCCAGCCTGCCAGCCAGCCAGCCAGCCAGCCAGCCAGCCAGCCAGCCATAGTTAATGTAACACATTTTATTAAAATAACGTTTTTTGTGACTCCTTTTTAATTTATTTAAAACAATCACCAGCACAGATTTCACAGCAGACAGCCATAATTAACAGTAATTTAAGTTTTTTTTTTTATATCACGCCTTTTTCCCAGTAGGGGTAGGTAGAGGTGTGTAAACACCCACTTTTCGCCAGATGTTGTCAGATTAGGTGCCATGTAACTGGAGGTGAGCCTGTTGCCACTTTATTGGGGCCACCATACACACACACACACATAAAAATGATTTCAGTGTGCGGGTTTCCTCGCGATGTTTCCCTTCACCGTTTGTACCTCGCTGTTGTAACTAAAGTTCACAAATGTACATAACTTAAATATTAAGTCATTGGTACATGCCGAGGTTCGAACCCGCGACCTTCGGAATGAAAGCCGCACGCTCTAACCATTAGGCCAGCGAGCTATATTACAGTAATTATTTAGATAATTATAATTCAGTCTCGTAATCTCAAAATGGCATCTTACAACGGAAAATGGCAACTATTCTTTAAATTTCGTAATTTACAAAATATTATATACAGGTAAAATAACTAGGCTCGTTAACAAACAAGATGTGTGCTATTTCCACAGCTCTACAGTCCGGACGGTTTATAAGAGGCACGCACTACTTGCATGCCTGCCTGCACACGCACACAATCAAATAATTTCTTCGTAAGATGTACTCGCAACAATCCGCGTTACAAAATGAATCGTGAATAAGCTCAGATAGTTGCAGTCAAATGGATTCGCAGTACATTTAGATATTATTGTATTTTTATGTATAATAGTAGCTCGCTGGCCTAATGGTTAGAGCGTGCGGCTTTCATTCTGAAGGTCGCGGGTTCGAATCTCGGCACGTACCAATGACTTTAATATTTAAGTTATGTACCAGTTATGGGCCAGCGTGGTGACTATGGCCCAATCGCCCTCATATTGAGGGTAGGCCTGTGCCCCAACAGTGGGGACGTAAATGGGCTGTTATTACTTACTACTACTATTACTGTATTTTTATGAAAATGTTGCATGAGCACATTTCAGGAGCTCGAGTAAGCAAATTTTATTTGGCAGCTTGGAGCGCGCGTCCCCTGCGCGTGCGCTACTTACTCACACACGCGCTAAACAATTTATTATATATATAGTATATCTATTGCGCTCGTAGACAAGAAACGTTTACTTGCCTGTCGTTAATTTTAAAATATTATTTATGATTATGTTATAAAAAAGCTTTTGAATAACAAATTTGCAGTGCACTGTAGTGCAGGTGAAGTACGGTGGCGGGACGAACCTTTAGCGAGGCGGTGCTGGGGCGCGCCGCGCCGCCCGCCCGCGCCCGCGCCGCGCTGCCGCATGCACAAATACACAAACACACCAGCACGTCAGCATGTCAGCATGTCAGCACGTCAGCAAAGGCACTGCGCTAGTGCGTAATTCAATATCTTAATAAGTTTCAACACCTGAAAACATTTTGTGTTTTATGATGACACAGGTACCAGATGACTGCTTGAGCGTCCCGAGGCGAGCACTACGCGCTTTCAATAAAACTCTATTTAACCTCTTGACGCTCTAGACAAAGAATTTAGGAGGTGTATAAGCGACTCAATAAAAACATAAATAAATAAACTTGCTATGTTTTCACCTTTTAAATTTGCCAAATTTTTAGCAACTTACTTTAAGGTACACGGTCGGATAAACTCGGTCGGATACTAAACTAGTTAAAATCTTAAAGAAGGAAACTTATATGAGAAGAGGATGGGGAAAGGTAAACTACAGGAGCGGGTTGATGTAATATTAATCTCAGCAGAGAAACTAGATTTGTTAGAATTAGATTTGTTTTTTACAACTTCATCGGAGTCAGAGCTCGCGGATCCGGAATCCGTGAAATAATCGACTAGAAAAAAAAACCTTCGAAATTCCATACGCGACTCAATTGTACTCACTTGTATTGGTTACAGTATCAGGTACCCGTGTTAACTGCGGCGACGCGAGCTGCACCGGATCGCGCGTACAGCTCGCGTGAATGTCGTGCATTTGTCGCGTCGCTCAACAAGACGGGTGTGTGTGTATATGTGTGAGCATGTGTCTATATGTGTGTGCGTGTGTGTGGGTCGCGCTTCATCGAGGAGCAGAGCGTCTCCTGAGCTGGTGGTCGATATCCACATGGTGAGGTACATTCCGCGATAAGCGCATCAGCGAGTGTCAAGGAGCTCTGCCCGCGCGAGGACTCTTTATTGTCAGTCAATGAATACAGAGGCCCCGCACGGGTGGGAGAGGAGCGCGTCTTATATTGGCGAGTGAGGTCAACCTTTATATTTATATGCCTTTTTGGGGCTACCATTAACGTTGCGCTAGAGCATGCTTCAGTACATCGGACTCACGTCACGGTAGAGGCGCGGTGGTGCGAGTGCGGCCGCTGGTGCTGGTGCGCCGCGGCGGGGGCCCGCTGGCCGGCACGGGCAGAACCCACGGCAGGCGAGCCGCACGGCCACGCGCCGCACGCAGTTGTGTAGGTCCAGCCGGCACAGCGACGAGTACGTGCGGTTGTCCGAGCCGCACACGAACTGCGCGCCCCCACTCCCACTCCCACCTCCACTGCCGCAACCCACACACCTGCAGGTGCACATAGAGCATATCAAAAACTAATGCTTCTTTTAATTAAAACCTAACAAAGATTCACGGAAATCATACTTAAACATTAACAAGTGCAGCCACGCGACGCGCAGTACGTCTACTTGAATGCAAGCGATGCACCCCCGTTACCACGCGGGGCAAGCCGAAGGCCGGGCGTGGCGTATCGTTGCCGCACTTATTTTGCTACCATTCGACAGGAGATACATTATTATATCAGAGAAATGTCCAGGTTTTTTCTTCTTAAAGCACTGGAGGCGATGGTACATATGTGTATGTATGTGTGCGTACTTGTGTTGGTAAAGACAAATTACGGGTTAGCAAATACCAACCGCTCCGGCGGACGGTCGAAGGCGCGGTCCAGCTGTTGGGCATCGTCGCGGTCGGCGTTGCCGTCCGCCTCCGCGCCGGCCTCGTTCTGGTCGCCGCCACCGCCGCCACCGCCGCCGCCGGGCAGCCGGTCCGGCGCGCGCGTCTCGTAGAACACGTCGTCGTCGGCGTCACCGTGCTCGCGACGCGCCGCCACTATCGTGTCGCTGACGAACACACACAACCATGTAACAAGAGCCCGGCGACCTACACCTAAATACGTACCTCTTTTGGTATCAGAATCCATGTTGCCATAACAGTAATTTATTTTATTGACATAATAATACTCCTCTACGAGACTCCTGAAGTTTGAAGCTCACCCTCTCCGGAGCACCTCTTTCTTGGTGGCACATTGGGCAGTGAAAGCATCGCGCAGGAGACAGACCTCCCGTTTCTTGCAAACCAGCTCACGGCACAGCGGGTCTGCAAGAAGTCGGTCGTTAGTTTAGTCAGCGGGGCGGCGGCGAGGCGGCGCAGCGCGAGCTGGTGTGCTTACTTTGTGGGTCGTAGAGGAAGCGGCGCGGCCGGCGCGCGCGCAGCCCCAGCGCCTCCTGCAACAGCGGGCCGTTTTTTTGCAACCTTAGAGCTTCGGTTTTGTTCCAACAGTTGCAAAAAAAATTTAATCCTGTGTTTTCAAAAACATAACAAATCGAACGGAAAAGTTGCACATAGTTTATTAATTCTTTGTTTTATATCCTTCAATACGTTTACGATGTAGAAGCAAAGCCGCGGCCCGGCCCGACCTCGGCGCACTTCTAGATTCCATCCAATAAAATAATCTCTTTGCATATCGTAACCCTGCTGGCAAACAATTCCTTTTCTTGCGGGTGCAATCATTTACGTCATACGTACATAAGGGCATGTGCGGGAAGTGATAACCGATTCGTTTTTTGACGTTTCACGTCTTTACTTTGCCACACAAATTTAAAAATCGTCACGAAAATTTTTAATCTTTCGAATCGAAAAACACGTCGCAGAGCGCGCAGCAACCGGATGAGGTGGATCTCCTTCATGGTATAAACCCGGTACAACAGAAGTGATGTTCACGGCAACGAGTGGTAACCTGGTCTGGTGTAAATCGTGCTTTGTACTCGATTTATTTAACGTACACAGTTAATCTCACCGCGTTGCGAACTTTGCACGCAAGCTGCCTTTTCATTACGATTTTTTTCTTTACGAGTGAAAAGAATGAGTGTAAAACAATGCCTTGGGGCTTTAGGTCCGTCTACTTACACGTGGATCGTCAACTAAAAATTACTCGTGTATATACTGTTCGGTTTAAAGAGCCATTCTTTGGCCATGCCATTGCCAATCCCTTCCTACATGCAATGCAGGTAACATTGTATGTAAGGAATAGGAAGAAAGAAATTTTGGTGCGCGTATATATCACCATAGTTTTAATAATCCAGAGACCTGATAGAATTACAATAAGCACCGACGCATAAGGTTCTGATAATTGTCCAAAGTGCCTAAGGCCCGTGCGAGGGCTGCGCGTTGTAGTGGAATGAGAGGTACAGTGCCGCTGCAACCAATAGCGCTACAGCCTTTCAATGCGGAGCGCGCCGCATGCACGAGGCTCACCGGTGCCTCGTCGAACTCGAAGTCCGTGTCGGCGCGACGCTCGGGCGCCGCCAGCGCCACCACGGCGGTCGCCACCGCCGCCCACAGCACGCCGCGCATACCGCAGCCGCCCGCACGGACACAGGACACTGACGCACACGAGCAGACTGAGCCACGGACGCGGCGCCACTGCCACTGCCGCCGCGCCACCTCCGCCCGCACACCGCACCGCCGCGCGCCGCACCCGCTCCCCCGGGCGCGGCGCGGTGCGAGACCGGGAGTCGCCTGGTATTGTTTGCGACGAACATTTTCTGTAAAGTTATTGCACGACACAATTCTCACGTCGGCACACGCTCTCCCTCTGTTTTTATTTATTACAATAATATTGTCCTGTACCAGGAACCATCAGAACTTTATTTCAATTACCTTATCGTATCCTCGTCTTTGCAGTCAAATATTTACTAACGTAATTTCTAGTAAAACATAATCGACGAATAGGGATGGCTTTAAATATTAAAATGAATGACTTAAGGATAACGTCCATAGGAAACGTATTTTATATCCTCAAAAATAAATGTGTAAGAGAGTGCGACCTTTTATATAATATGTCGACATAGTGCTGCTGCTGCAGTGGCCGGGAGCCCCGGGCTGCACGACGGCTCCGCGCGCCCAGCAGTCGGCGCAGCGCAGGCACGTGGCGCTGCCACTTCAGCACACAGACCTTTCAATTGCAACAATATTCGCATTGCAGTGCGGAGCTCTGTCATTCGGGAGTCGGGCGAGCTGCTGTAGCATACAGTTGAAAGCTTCTTTGTACTCGTAATATGTAGTGGCGCGGCCGGAGCGGTGCGCATGAATCGGTGTGCACTTCCGGGTCGTGCCATTAGATGCCGGGGCGGACGCGGCGCTCCGCTGGCCGACCTTCCCCCTCGGCGGGCGCCGCGGGATCGATAACCCTCGCCCTCCCCCGGAACCCGCATCCACACGTCCCCACTAACCCCTCCCTACTTACCTTGAAAGGAGGCGATGAAGCCAAGATATACTACGTTTTGGTAGAAGGAATTGGAATTTGTTAACTAACGTGGTATGACAAAACGTTATATCGTTAACTTCCTTTTGGAGTGGCCCCCGCACCTTCGCCCGCAACCCCGCGACTGCGCTTACATTTGTTTTGTTTCTGCCTGCCGTACAAGTCTTCGTGTTTGCGAGTCTTAAGGCTAGGAGCCTTCATCGCCCTGTGCCCTAGTGCCGGGCTATTAAGAATAGGACTAAATTAAAGGCTGCCTAGAAGAAGGCGATTAAAAGAATTTTCGGATACGAAGGATTTGAAATTATGTCTTTTATTACCCACAAAGCGAGCCCGAAGTGGATGACAAAGACGAGGTGGTTTCGTCCATGTCGTAACATAGCGAAGGTGCCGGGAAGAGTTCCGATTTTCTTTGCATCGTACTTAGGCACCGATGCGTTCCGCAGCAGGTCCTGTGGCGTCCCGCAACGCACCGAGATTATTTATATTATATTATATTATTTAGTAAGTACTAATCCCACATAACCTTGTCTTCTCCGTCGATAGTCAGATATCCGATGAAGATTCACCGCCGTCCTCTGATAAAAGCTTCTAAACGCGTAAAAAGCGTTTATTCTTCCAACAATTTCCACGTGTAAACGTTTAAATGTTTTATGTTTATGCATTTTTTATCCAACTAAGAACTGATTAGATGAAAGTGAATACGAAGCGCCATGTGCTCGTTGTGTAGGGACTAGTTATTTATTTATTTGATTGTTTGTCTATAGGTGGCCGTGCTTCTTGTCTTGTTAGTTACTTACTATTTCAGCTTTATTTTCGTATTGTTAATTTTACAGAAGGAAAAAGCAAACCGCAGCTTGCAGATAATGCAAATGCAGCATAGTGGAGCATTTTTCTACCCAAAGTTGAAAACAAACTACTTTCTGCTGTACCAGGATAGGTTGGAGCTTTCGCCGCCTTCAGAGGACAAAGGTAACTGGATGACCTCCGGCCCTCGTTCCCCTTTCTAACAGAGTTCCCACGACCTCTCCAAATTCTGAAGAGGATCATCTAGAGGGTTTTAAATGGAAAAACATTGCCACATAACTTTGACTCGCCCCAAAATTTGGATATATCATCGAAGGTATGCAAAGTGATACGGGTGCAGCGTTGGTACACTACGGAGCGAAGTGTGCAATCAGTGTCAAGGCCGGAGACTAAGAAAGGAAACACAAGTTCTGATGATGACCTCCCGCTGTTTAATGTTGATCCTTAGGCTACACTTACACGTTATGCTTATACATACAGACACGGTCGCTTTGTACCTTATTTACAAAATACCTCGGCGTGCCACCTGCCCCCCACCCCCCGCTCTACCGGCTATAGCTGAAGCATTTCAATGAGTTCTAAGAAAAGTTTCAATCACCTCGCGACCCTCTACACACTGAAGACTAATATTGATTTACATTGAAATATTTAACTGGACCCCTAAATAATATTAATTTCAATTTCTGCGAAGAGCTAGCAAGAAATATTGCGACGCGCCCACGCCGGCGCCGGCGCCGCCTCTTGGCGCGCGGGACTCTTGGGCGAGCCGCCTCACAGGTTGGAGATGTAATGCCACTTGTCCACTGCAACGTAAACAGAAATTGCATCAACACTTGTTGGATATCGCGTCGCTGCGCGTAGGTGCGCGTACCGGCACGCGCATACGTACCGGTGTGGGGCGGCGGCTGCGGCGCGCCCAGCGGCGGCGCAGCGGCGAGCGCGGCGGCCGCTTGCTCGCGCGCCACGCGGTGCGCGCTGCCCTCCACGCTCACGTTGCTCCTGCGGTTAGCGCGCTCAACTTTATGCACAGAACAAGTAACATAGACGCGCATGCACGCTCGCTCGCACGCCCACACACACACACACACATCTCTATATTGTTTAAGCTCATTATATTAGCGCAATCTTTACTCATTAAGTTTCGTTGCAAATTAATATTGCAATTATTATTTTTTACGATACTTATACATATAATTACATACGAAACGAGAAAAATAATCTCCCTCGTTATAACAATAAACGGAGCAGGCACTACACCAGTCCCTACCTATGAGTCGCCCACTTGGTTTGGTCCACTCTGCACCGCATGCCGGCGACTCTACACGGCAGTGGTGCGCTCTATGGCGTTATACGGTGCGCCCATATGGGCGCAACACCTGTCGGCCCGCGGCCTGACGTTGTTGCGCTCGCCGCAGCGCGTCATGGCCATACGGGTCGTACGTGGTTACCGTACCATCTCCTTCGAGGCGGCGTGCGTCCTCGCCGGGACGCCGCCGTGGGAACTCGAAGCGGAGTCACTGGCGCGCCTCTACTGGCGGCAGAAGAGGGCCCTCGAGCGGGAGGGTTCGCTTCTGTCGCCAGACGAGGTAGAGTGGTGGCGCCGAAAGTCACATCGAGAGGTGCTTCGGAGATGGGAGCGGCGACTCCTTGAACAGTCGTATGGTCGCCTCACCGTTAAGGCCGTCCGGCCGGTCATCGGTGACTGGCTGGACCGAGACTTCGGAGTTCTCAGTTTCCGCTCGGTGCAGATACTCTCGAGGCACGGTTGCTTCGGGAGGTATCTGTACCAGCGGAACAGTAGAGGTAGGACGGACGAGGCGTGCGACGAGTGTGGCCACCCGGTGGACACATCATCCCTCACTTTGGCCAATTGCCCGCGTGGGGGAGGGGGGGTAGAGCCGCGTTCGTAGCGGCGATAGAGAGTGACCTCTCGCTACCGTCCGTAGTCCGGACCATGGTCGAAAGCGAGACGTTATTGATTGCGGTATCCCGATTCTGCGACTCTGTTATGATGCAGAAACGGGAGACCGAACGTAATCGCGAGCGGGCGCCGAGGGGACAGGACGCGGTCGGAGCGTCATGACAGCTCACCGCCGCAAGGCGGGGCCGAGCGCACGACCGCAGAATGGCTCCTTGGCATAGGAACCTGGCGCCGCGACCGATAAGGGCCGTCGGGCCGGCGCCCCTCTCGGAAAGGGTTCCTGAGGCGTATATGGTGGCGCGTCTCGTATTGCGATGCGTCGACACAGGGATTTTTATCGGGAGGGGTGCTTTACACCCCTCCCCAAGGTGGGCCCCGTCATTCGGGCGCCGTTCGGGGGGTCGCGGAGGAACCGAAATACGTTATCCCGCGACCCCTCGAGCACGTAGAAGAGAGTGGAATACGGTGTGAAGCTTTTTAGTCGGTTGGAGTGCGACACTACCATCGACGCCGGTCCATTTGTGCGACGGGGTGCGCGCTCCGTTAGCATTTTGTTACACACGTTAATAAAAAAAAAACAAAAACTGCACCGCACTGCACTGCGACTTGCCTCAAGCGGCATGACTTCAGGTTCCAAGTGATTTCTGTGACGACAACGTCTCACAAACCGCAACACATTAACGTATGCACACACATACACTCTACTGTTATGTTTTATTATATATACCAGGTGTACCGGTATGAAATGAGCGTCAAAATACAAATGTCTCGATAGGGAACATTTGTTTTGAACGAGCCTTTATTTTTTTTTTGTTTGTTTGCTATGACACCTGTGAAACATATTTAGTCTACATCAAGTCATTGAACAGACAACATCATATTTTTTCATCGTGTTAAAAATGTCGAATTTTGTACCAGAAAGTGATGATACGCGAAAAGCATTAATTTTTTGTTTTCATTTGAAGAAAAGTGCTGCAAAGTCGCATCGAATGCTTGTCGAGGCATATGGTGATCATTCTCTATCAGAACTAACATGCAAAAGATGGTTTCAACGGTTCTGAAATAATGATTTTGAAGTGAGAAATGAAGAACGTGGAAGACCACCAAAAAAGTTTGAAGACGCCGAATTGCAAACGATATTGGAGGGAGATGACACTTTGAATCAAAAGCAAATGGCAGAAATGTTAAATGTTGCACAACAAAAAATTTCTGACCGTTTAAAAGCTATGGGAAAGATCCAAAAGTATGGAAATGGGTTCCACATGAAATGAATGAAAGACACACACTTTCTCTTTGACAGAACACTTGTGAAATTTTGCTTCAAAGACACGAATGAAAATCGGTTTTGCATCGGATTATTACTGGCGATGAAAAATGGATTTATTTTAAGAATCCTAAACGGAAAAAATCATGGGTTAATCCGGGACAACCATCAACCATCAACATCGACTGTAAAACCAGATCGATTCGGCAAGAAGACAATGCTGTGCGTTTGGTGGGATCAGAAAGGTGTGGTGTACCACGAGCTCCTAAAACCTGGTGAAACCGTTAATACTGATCGCTACCGACAACAAATGATCAATTTGAACCATGCATTGATCGAGAAACGACCAGAATGGGCCAGAAGACACGGCAAGGTAATTTTGCCCCATGACAATGCACCTGCACACAAAGCAAAACCGGTTCAGGATACAATCAAAACACTTGGCTGGGAGCTGCTACCTGCTACCTGCTACCCCACCCGCCGTATTCACCAGACTTGGCTCTTTCCGACTACCATTTGTTTTCATTGATGGGACACGCATTGGCTGAGCAGCACTTTGGTTCCTACGAGGAGGTCGAAAATTGGGTGTCTGGTTGGTTTGCTTTAAAAGACGAACAATTTTTTTGGCGTGGTATCCACAAATCGCCAGAAAGGTGGTCAAAATGTGTAGAAAACAATGGCCAATACTTTGAATGAATGTTTTTTACTTTCCCATTAATAATTAGTCTTTTATTTTCACAAAAAAAACGCTATTTCATACCGGTACACCTAAGTATATTAGATTGGGGAAAAAGTTTCCTCGCATTTTTTAAGAAAATTTAAAACATATTTTAATATAGTTTATTTATATTTAACTAAAGTATGTAGGTAACATTTTGTTTGATAACTTTTTTCCATCTTGTAGGTAGGGGGTAGGGACATGATCCCATTGCTATAGACATTTTGGGAGTTCTGATTCAAATACCGCGACAAGTGGTTTTGGCAGTCCTCTCGTGATATTAACCTGACACTGCCTAAAGAATTCTGAAGAGATCGAAACAGATGGAAATCTGTAGGTGCAAGGTGGTTGTCAGGACTATACGGCGGATGCATTGACACCACCCACTCCCAGCCAAACTCTCTTAATTTTTGCTGAGTGTCTAAAGATGTGTGAGCTCTAGCGTTATCATGATGAAAAACCACACCCCTTCTCTTGATTAATTCCGGCCGGTTTCTTTCAACTTTTAGCTTTAATCTCATCAGTTGTTCGCAGTAGAGTTCAGAATCGATGCTCCTGCCTGGTGGTAACAGCTCATAATGAATAATGCCCTTCCAATTCCACCACACACACACAGCATCACCTTGTTGCGAGTTAACCTGGGTTTCGTAATAGTCTGTGAAGCCAGACCGGCCTTTGACCACGACCTTTTTCACACTTTCTTGTCGTACGTGATCCATTTTTCACCACCAGTTATCAGCTTCTTCAAAACTGATTCGGTTTCATTGCGTCGTAATAATCACAAACGAGTACACGGTTCATTATTAGGTTTCTTTCAATGAGCTCGTGAGGTACCTAAATTTCGAGCTTTTTCGTGTACCCAGTTTTTTTTCAAATGCGCCAAAACTGTTTTGTGGTCAATTCCCAGTTTTCAGCTACGCCGTAACTACTGATATGCTGATCTTGCTCCACTTTTTCAAAAATTACATCCATTTTATTCGTAATAGGGCGACCAGGGCAACGTACATCTTTGACATCAAAATTTCCGGATTGAAAACGCTTAAACCAAATTTGTGCTATTCTCACAGACATTGCAAACTGCACACTGCACACTGCATACTGCACTAGCTCCATAAACATTGCAACATTTTGTTCGCGGCTTGCGGTGCAGTTTTACCTTTTATGTAGTAAAATTTTAAAATGTATCGGATTTCTTCATTAGATTCACTCACCTTGACTCAGTGCGAGAAACAAATGAAAATCACACATTTTCCTAATTTGAATTTGGAATTCTGTTCTTTAAAATGTACACTCAATGATAACAAAACCAGCAGCAGATACAAATAGCCAAGGGAAATTTTATTACAAGTTCATATATACTATAACGCGAATAGACTTCCCCAACCTATTATATATAGATATAGGATGCCTAATATTATATATATATATATATAACGAAGAGAGGTTGATAAGATGCGAGAGTTCTTCATCTTCCCGATCTTCATTCTCTGTCGATTAAACAATACTCGATTGGTTTGTAATACAACAACTGATTACTAAGCGACAAAGTTGGACGGTCAGCTTTACTGGTGTTTACCGTCGTGTGTCCCCCGAAAAAGTGTCCGCTCCCGCACCGCGTTCCTCTTTTTATCCTTCCTCCAAATGACATTGATATTTACAAAATTATCTAGTGTTACCCACTACTATATTCAAATACCCCCAAATCGAATAAGATTCCACTTCAATGTTACCCATTACTATATCGGAATACCCGCAATCGATTAAAATGTGATGTTTTATCCTCCAATCTCCAACATATATATATATATATATATATAGAGAGTTTAAATTTTATCATTAGTAGCCTCATTACATAGTCGATCTGCCACTTTGAAAAGAATTCTGCATTTCAACCGTTTTCGTACATTGCATGATGAACGTCGCACTGGTGGTTGGTCAACTGTTGTGGGATACCGTCTAAGTAGGTACCACCGTTTTAGATTGATTCAGATGCTCACTGGATACGGATGATTCGGTGAGTACCTAAACAGGATCGAACGCGAACTGACCACGCATTGCCAACACTATGACGGGGACCAGGATTCCGCGCAGCATACGCTCGCTGAACGCCCTGCATGGGAGTCCGAGCATCAAATCACACATGATTTTTCGGTGCTAGTAGCAAGCAATAGTGCGTAAACATTACTACGTTTCGTATTGAAGGGCGCTGTAGTAAGTGAAATTACTGTGGTAATGAGACCTAACATCTTATGTGTGAAGATGACGTGCAGTGCAGCACGACGCGCTGCAGTGTGTGTCAGGTCGAGTGGCGGGCGGGCTCGGCACCTCCTCGGTTCTTTGTCGTACACAAACAAGCGAGTGTCATAGGAGAACGCGTTTCACTGTGTTCGCCTCACCGTCACTTGAAATCATTTTAAGTGGTTAACTTGCAATTGTTAGCTTAATTGATAGCTTGCAAAAAACGTTACAGTACAATTAATGTTTACTTGCAAATATCCGTAGCCTCCGCCTCACCGTTGACCAGAGCCCGCCAGAATTCGTGGACCTGTCAAAACAGAATAAGAATTAACGAAAGGATTTAAGGTGGTGCGGGTGGTGACGCGAGTGGTTTTGTGGAAGGTGGTGTGGGGCGTGGTATTGCGGGCGATGTGGGGCGTGGTGCGGCGAGTGGCGGGAGCGGGGACCAGCGCGGTGAGCGGACTGACCTCGTCGACGACGCGGTGCGCGAACGCAGCGTCCTTCGCCTCGCCGTCGAACGCGAATTGGTTGACGGGTTTGCCGTCGGGCACCTTATACAGGCGGAACCACTCCACGGTAGCACGCAGCAGGCCCGGGCACGCGGCCTCCACGTCCGCTACGTCGTTGAGCCGCTCCGCGTCCGGATCGCGCGCGTCCACCGCTATCAGCTTCCAGTCTGTCTCGCCCTCATCGATGAGTGCCAGCGCGCCCAGAATTTTGACCGTGAGCACGTCGCCGCGCGCCGCCACGCGGGACCCGATCTCGATCACGTCGATGGGGTCGTTGTCCCCGCGCGAGCCCGTGTCCGCATCCACATGCCGCGGGTCCTCCCACGTCTGCGGCAGCGCGCCGTAGTTCCAGATGTAGCCATGGTGCGGGAACACGTTGCTAACGTAGCGCAGCGCGCCTTTCTTCACGTCTTGCTTGATGGGATTGAGCGTCTCGCCGAGACTGATTTCCATCTTAGCGTTGGTCCAGCGCGGCACCTCCACCACCATGTGTGCCAGGCGGCGCGCGCGGTCAGCCCACAGCGGGATGTCATGCAGCGGCGACACCGGGCCGCTCTCGTCCCCTGCGGACGACACACACACACAAGTACAGCCCTTGTACGGAACCATTCGCAGTGGCGCACACAGCCTTAATAATAAGCGACTGGTTCTATACGTCCAAGTGGCGCCGTCCACTACGGCATCACTCGGACCTAGCATGGATGGTGAAATAAGTGTTCGTGGGAAAATTCTGACGTTACCCATTCAAAAACATATCCCCAGTCGGTTGTTGCAGCTCCCACCGGATACATTCAACAATATTATTGGCACTGCGACTGACTCGGCATTGTGCTGCTGGCTGTGAAAGTTCAGCGTCGCTGGACACATCCAATGTGAAAGCAAAGCTCGGCAGGTCCGCTCCCGCGTCTAACTTTCAACAATCCCTCTATTTACAATGAATTTATCCTATTTTTAATTTCTATAATATATGTATTGTTCAGATTCCTATCTGATTTATACTAAAAAAAAAATATTAAAATATTCATTAAAATAATTTCACCAATAATCAGTTCAAAATTACTATTGTGTTGTTGCAGGCAGTGTAATGGAACTTAACATGTAAGCTGATAAGTTCAGTATGGTCCCCTCCAACGGGTTCCCGCCTCGTCGTGGCGGAGGGGCTTAGTAACCGTGGGGCCCAACACGGTGAAGCTAAGCGGAACCCACCCGGTCGGCCCGCGGCGAAGGGCCAGCCGAAGCGGCCGCTCCGAGCTCGAGTTAGGATAACTGGAGCTCATCGGAACGGCCGGGTGCCCGGGAGCGGCTTTCTGCTGCCTCCTGCGGCCGGTTGCAAGGGCGGTTTTATACCGCCTCTGCAGCCGAGGTGGGGTTGCGGAGGACGTATCCTCTGCGACCAACCGGTGTCGCACCGTCGATGCGGCGGCGGTGGGGCCGCGGGGGAAGAGGAGTGTCGGTATTACGATGCGCCGCTCTCCCTATCCTCCGCGGCCGCTAACGGGTAGCGGCGGGCCTAACATCTGTCCGCCGCTGGCAGCCTGGAGAGGATATCTTCCGGGGCTCCCATGGCCTCTGGACGAAGGGTTCGGGGGAATCCGTCGTCCACATAATGGAGGCCGAGGTGGGGGCGCGCAGCATGTTCCGGCGCGCCCTGCGGAGGGGGTTTATCCCCCAGTGAGGGTCGCGGACAATGCAAGTCCGACATAACCCGTCCTTGTCCCCGTGAGGACGAGTATGCGTAGGCATTTCCCCCACGTAAAACAAAAAAAAAATAAAAAAAAGTTAAGTATGGTGCAGGGTTGAGCATCTTAACTAGAGCCACATTATTTAATATACGTAGCTATAGACGTAATTTCGATGAGTTTTTAGTTGCTCTAAAGCGATTGGACTCTGATGTTGATGTTATAATGTTAACAGAATGTTGGTTATTTGATGGTCTAATTATAGAATCGTTAAATAGATACACAGTGCATCAATCTTCATCGCAAATAAATAAAAACGGTGGCATTATAGTAAGCTATATATAATAAGCTATAAATATATAATAAGCATCAAAGTCATAGTGGAAGAGCAATATTGCGACTCAAACATGTTCACTTTATGAAGCAGGTAGGTTTAGGTATTGATAATATAGAACAAGATTAACAGTTCGATCGCTGCTCCTTTTTATGTATATTATCACCATTTAACTGCTGATCAATTATAACCATTGCGATTATTTACTCTGCCTTGCGAAAACCCATTTTTGTTTAGTTTTAAATTGTATACTTATAATAGTCCCCTATAAATAGTTGTGAACTTGCGATTCAGGGTCTTGAGATACAAGCTTAGCTTTGTTCAAGACCTGCGGTTTCTCAGTGTATATGTAAATACTGCTAATAAATTATTATTATGACCAGACAAATTGTTTAGTATCAGGTGAGTAGCAACAATCTGTCCAGTGCTCGCTCATCTAGTCCCTTCATTGAATAAAAATGATTAAGAAGAACAACAATGATGCTAAATCGAAAAGAGAAGAACTATTATTTAAGTTTAAAGGAGAAGTAGTCCCTGCACAGAAATTATCAACATTTTATTTCTTTTTTAAAATGTAGTGTAAGTGGAGTTCTTCATGTGATTTCTTTCCAAGGGCCTGATATGCACCCAGGAGAACAGAGTGAGCCAGTTCTGACTTACTACAAAAAAAATTATAAAAAAAAGTGACACATTTTTAATGGTAAGTATGATTTAATTAAACACAGGAAATATTTGCTTATCAAATCCTAATTGGATTTCAAGATAACAATAGCCTTTGTTCATTATCATAAATACAGATAATGAAAAATTTCCACAATTAGATAAATGTTATAATCCTGAAATAGAGATGTGTTGTGTTGCCTGTTTTCTCAAATCTATGTATAGATGTGTGATTATGTCTGTTAGTACTCTGACAGGAGTTTTAGAACAAAATTTGTATATTTTTGCCATTGCCATTCTTTAGATTGGGATATGAAAAAAATATTATAATTTCTTATTTGAAATTTGTCAAATTATTCATAAGTATTATTTCATGCAAGAGCAACAATGAGTGTTTCATTGAGTATTGTATGAAGTACAAATGCAAACAAACTAATTACACTCTGCATGTAGAAACTTGACAAGCCTGCCTCTTTAGTTTGAGTGTCCTGGGGCTCAATAAATATTTATGCAAGCACATAAGTGGAGTGTGGCAGTGGCCTTGCTCATGAAATAATACAATAACAGTCTATATTATAAACTGGAAACAGAACAAGAAAATTTATAGATAACTAAAGATAAGAATGTTATCTATCTTGATATAGTATTTTTAAGGGAATACATTTTTGTTCTTTATATATAAGTTAAAGGGATCACAATTGACATCAAAAACTTTTAAATATGTAGAAACATTTATAAGCTTTTAAAACTATTTCAGGGACATTAATGCCGCAGTTTATGCTATATAATGAGCAGCACACAATCTGTACTATTACACAGCACAAGCATATAATCAATAAAAACAGATATTAAAGTTGTCAGATGCATACTGTATTGACACTGATTACATTTATACATGTCAGTTCAGTTGTAATAAATCATAGCTTTTTGCAAGTTTACCAGAAATTGTGTGTGCTTTTTCACAAAACCTTTTGTTTTAATTATTTATATCTTCACATTAGAAACTTACGTTTATTTAATGCTGAATATTTATATTTTTAAGGCAATAAAAAACTAAAATGAAAGTTGTATTCGATTCTAAAAGTAAGTCTCCTTGTTGTAAATGTCAAAATAATAACCTTCATATTAATGTTCGAAGGTTAGTTTTATGAATATAGTATGTGCACAGATAAGGAAGTGTAAGGTCACAGGTCGGATTAATCAATTGGTGCGTACTGCCTAGCCCGCGTGTAGGCACGGAAGCACAAGGCAAAGTCAGCACCTGTGATCTAGTATACCGAACGGGGCAATGAATGTAAACTTACTGAAGTAAACCCGGTAGTCGGGCGAGTACGGAGATCCTCTCTCTTCAGCAATAAACATCTTGAGGCGTGATCCCTGTGTACAAGTAACGGGTGCACTGGCTAAATTGCGACTGCAGCTGACGCCGACTATGTCGAGCTGCTTCGCTGCCGACACGCACGATCTGATCGCGACGCGTGTTAGTGACATTTTTAAAATGTTCACGTAATTATGACGGTCCCCATAGTGTTGCCATTATTAATTGAATTTAAAAAGATAGGTTTAATTTATCAAAAAATTATACTTTTTGTATATGCAAGAGAAAAATTACAGTAAGTATTATAGATATTGTTCTTATACTAACTTGATATTAAATAATCAGATCTAATTTCTGAATAATATAGAAAACAAGCAATAAAAATTACATTTCTCTATTTAATACATAATAATTGTATTAAATATTTTTTAAAAATCATAAAATATTCTAGATCTTAAAGCATTACCAGGTTTATTAAATCAGATATTAGCTTCTAAGCACGAGTAATAGATGGCAAGCAGATCATTTGGTTATTAAATATGATAAGACATACTCATGAGACGCCAAACCTACCAATTTTGACAATGGAAACAACCGTTGCTAAATAAAATAAAATGTTAAGACTAATGTTCACAAACAATAGACCAATGTCTTCACATCCTGATTGTAAATTTTCCTAGTTTAATTGAAATTTATGCTGTAGTAGTGGGTATGGAAAGAAGCGGCACTTTAAGCAATTGAAGAAGTGTCACTAATGATGTAGCCTAGGTATAAATAATAACTCGAGTGTTTTAAGGATAATTAAAAAAGGTATTAATTATAAAATAGTATTACATTACATGGATATACTCGAGAAGCATTAAATCTTTTTGTCGTCTTGTAAAGGATAGAATTATGTTATAAAATTAATGTTTAGACAAAAAGTATTGAAAGATAAATATCTAAATCTATCTTGTATCTAGCTTTTCGAGATTTGACAACACTTAATAGTAAAGGGGATGCCCTACTGTAGCGTTACGCGTGTTCGTTCACTGGACGGATCGCTCCAAACTAGTACAATCTTACAAATATACTAGTTCGGTCTTTTAGTACACTAGTATAGACGTAGCTCGCTGGCCTAATGGTTAGAGCGTGCGGCTTTCATTCCGAAGGTCGCTGGTTCGAATCTCGTCATGTACCAATGACTTAATATTTAAGTTATGTACATATGTAAACTTTAGATATAACAGCGAATTACAAACGGTGAAGGAATTTTTTTTTCGAGTATATCTCGAAATACTAGGTGCATACTAGTGCAAACGTTTTAACAATAGTCTATCAAATGGGTGTGAGCGAGATAGATTAATCAACCAAATAACAGATAACACTATCTAAGAATTTGCTTTTCAAAGAGGATTACTTTTTATGAAATGTCTTACTATAATTTTGGTTTATTTCAAATAAATACTAGTTGTGTCTTGTTTTATTGTTATTTGTTTAGCTTATGACAATATTATCAAAAAGACAAAGATAAGAATAGTTGTTTCATTTTTTATTGTCTGTTCTGTTATTTCAAGCAATGTTAGTGACCAGTTGTTATCGAATACCAAAATGTCGATTGTTGATAGTGGTTGAATAACTTGAATATGGTGAATTATAAATGAAATGTTTTAACAGATATAATGACATCTCAAGAACAACTATTACCTGTTATCTTCGAATACTTGTGATTTATATACGTTATGATAAATACGCGTCACTCCTATTTCATAGTACATGTACTACACAAGCCTACCCTACCCTACCGACATGAGCAGTACTTGCAGTTCATTCGTTGCTCTGCGCATCGCGGTGGCCTGGTGGCGACGCCGTGAAGTACAGCACCTTCTACTCGTTTAGATTCTCATCAGCCTACCTCATTCTGCAAGTGATTTCGCGTTTAATGTATATTCTTAGTATGTTCCTCGATGTTAATTGTAATTGTTATATTTATTGTTGTTTCATAGTTATATGTATTGTTTGTAAACACGCAACACGCGTAAACAGTGGCTCCGGATACCGTGCATGGAGCCGCATCATCGTTTTGTTAAGGGTCAGTCCGTATTAAATTTTTTTTTAAATTTCGAACATTGTACACAGATTTGCGTCGTTTGTTGACGAGCAATTAAAGAGCAAATATGTTTCACTGACTAGTTTAATTATTATAAAGGT
Organism: Troides aeacus; assembly: GCA_033220335.2. Lineage (NCBI taxonomy): Eukaryota > Metazoa > Arthropoda > Insecta > Lepidoptera > Papilionidae > Troides > Troides aeacus. Next base: position 39,279 of record CM067277.1, on the reverse strand, counting down.
TAGTAACATTGTCATACTAATGTTAGTAATTACAATAATGTTTCTATATTCCGCCTGTGCGTGAGAAACGTGAGAGTTGAGTACAGAGTGTGCCTAGGATCAACCGAGTGTTTATGCATAGAGCGTGATGGCAAAAGGTTGCCATCCTGAAAATACATAAATTACAAAATATATAAATTACTATACTATTACAATATGGTTGTAGACAGGTTGAAACTTTAAGTGTAAAGAACAAGGCACAAATAAATAAAATAGACGGAGCGCTTCACACTTTTATTTATATAAATATAGATCTAGCAAAATTAAATTGGTCCGAGTTCTCTCAAGGTTAGTTAGGACCGGATTGGCTTACGAACCGTTGACAACACTATGCTAGGCTCCAGGGCCTTTACGTTATCTGTTACCCTTACAATTCATACATAAAACAATTCCCCTTTATGATAAAACTTACATATTTTTTGTATGTTTTCGAAACTAGTCAATGGGCAAACAGGGCCCAGCTTGTTTCAGTTCCACTTTAGAATCTATATTGTTATTTTGCTTTAGATCTGTTTTATTTGTTTTAAATAACTTTTGGAAAACTTGTTCCCATTACAAATGAAAAACATGATCATAACCAACGTTAACAAAAGAAATTTACCTTATAGGAATAACAACATGTTTTAAGACATTTAGGTTTGGAAATTGTATCTTTTAATTATTGCAATATTTGATCAGAAACAGATTTAAAATATTATAGGTCATTTTAATTTACATCATGCAATTTGGTTAATGAAATATTTACTTTACTGAAATGTCTCACAGTTGCTTACATTAATTATATAAAATTCTGAAATTATTGAAGGTATATAAATTTTCTGATAATTCTGAGATTCGTTTTAAATTCTTATGTAATGCTATATATCTAAGTGGAATATTAAGTACACCTGTACCAGAAATGACAATTTCTAATGATTTGTTTTCACATTCAATTGACAATTTTGTACGATTTGATTGAACAAATGTCGATTTATGACCACTTAGTTTAAGTCAGATGTCCATGTCCCTAAAAAGATACGTAATAGGACCAGATTCTGGTAGAGAATATGATGCTTTTGTGATTATCTCAATTTCACAATTTTGGAGTGTTTAATACTGAGAGGTCATATGATATTTCACAAGGATAAATTTTGGTATGTATTTTTTTAGTCATCTACAGTTTTCTGGTAATTCTTCTGTAGGAGGAATCAACTCAAAGGATTTAAGTTTCTTATTGATGTGACAAGGAGAGGAAGGTTAATTGTTATATATACTATATTCTAATATATAAATAAAAGTATATTAATTATCAACAATAGTATATTATTAAATGAATAGTGTATTAAATAATAAATAAGCAATATTAATCAAGGTATGAATTTTATTTAAATCTAGGTTCACAGGGAAATCTATATATTTTAGAATTGCGTTAAGATGATTTATGATATTGTAACCTTTATTCCTTTCTCTTAAATATAATAAGTTTTAAATATTTTAAAACAATATTTAGTACTCAGATAATCATATTTTGCGTGACCAGGATGATACATACTATTCTTTGTAGTATGATTAATGTTTATGTTTTGGCCATTAATTGTTTATATTAATTTGTGATCGTCTCGATTAGGAGCTTGTTCTACGTTGTGTTTACAGTAATATTTAGTTCTTTTTGGTTTATATAGATGGATGAATATTTGTTAAGATAGTCTGATGCCGTTTGTGTGGTTTATTTCCTTATTTACAATCCCTTCACATCTTGTTACGGGTTTAAAATATTTATTAATTCTTAAGATCCCGACACAAGTGTATAAGTTCGCATCCTCACATTTAAAAAAAAAAAAAAATGTGGGAATGGCATACGGCTCCAGTAAAAAGACCACGCCGTATGCGGTGAGCGCCAACCAAATACTGCCCCCCCCCCCCCCGCAACAGGGAGAGTTTAATTGGCCTCGGACCGCAGTTCACAACAAGCTGGCGAACCAGTAAAAGAGCACTCGGCTCATTGTTAGTGCGTAAGCACAAACTGTGATCAAATTGCGCATGGCAATGTGAGTAGGCATCTCACAAGATACAACCGTAACCAGATATACAGTGTATAGTCAGCGCACATTCCAGGACACATAATAGATATAAAGGGTACTCTGACCCAAAGATTAGTCCTTTGTACGAGCCACCACCTTCACTAGCCAGGTGCACTTGCAGACACATTGTAAAGTGTTGGAATTGACTTCACCACCAACTACGTAGCACGGATCGCAATCCGCGGAGTGCATATTGCTCACCTCATAAAATAGCAAAGCGATTACATCGCAGCCTTGAGAGATTGTACTCCCACCAGCTATCACCGTTCATGAAGTAAATGCATAACTCCACCAACCACTGTTGTGGATATAGCTAATAAATAATATTTTTATTATGAGTCATAGGCATAGTCTTTATCGTTGAATAAAATGCTGTTTTGATCAAGTTTGTCTCGCCCACCGATAACTCGCCACATATCTTAAAAGATAGCACTCATCGCTGCGGTCCGAGTCGGACTTACACTGCGCCCGCACGTGCCCCTTTTCGAGGCACCGGAAGCAGCGTTGCGGTCTGCTCGCGAGCAGTGTGACTTGCGCAGACACCCAGCCAATCAGGAGTCTGCCGCCGTCCACCACCCGCCGAGCCGCAAGCACAGGACAGCATAGCCATGCCGTCCCGAGGCCGGAGGCGCCGAACGAGACGCTGCTCGACCGAACCTGGTCGGCCGGACAGCCCCCCGCTCGCGCCACCGCGGCGACTACGTCGGCGCTGGTGACCGAGTCATCCAGTCCGGAGATCTTCAGCTCGGCGCACTTCACCGGCCTCGAGATCCGCGCGACATCCTCGCCGAGAGACTCGCGGAGCCTCTTGGCGACGGTATCGGCTTTCTCGCCGTTTTCAAGACCGGGCACTTAAAATATTCGTGCTCCGGTCGCAGCCGTCTTGCAGCGCATCCCGAGAATGGTCAGAGGCCGGTCAGGTCGATCCGCTCCCGTTCCTGGGCAATCACTTCGGCGTACGTGACGCCCTTCGCGACCGCCTCAGGCGCAAGAGTAACCACGAACGCCGCGGACCGTGGGGCCCGCAGCTTTCGCGGCCGGATCTTCCTGACGGCTTTGCGCTTCGCGCTCCGCCGCTGTTGCTGCTGCTGCTGCGGTTTCGACTGCGACTGCTGTCGCTGCATCTGCCGCTGCTGCAGCTTCGGCGGCAGCTCCTTTGCCCGTCGCAGCTTTCGCGCAACGACGGTCCACCCTTCCTCCAATGGAGGTGGGGCGGGCGCGAGCACGAACTTGCCTGCGGACTTCGGGAGCTTTCTCGCCGCCTTCTACGGCCCCCCTTTCCCTTTAGCCACGGGGGCTTTGGGGGCGGGGTTCGCGGATGCCACAGCCGCTTTCGGCGATGGGCCGGCATTCTTGGCGGCTGATGCAGCTTGCCTCGCCGCAGCTAGCGGTGGCCGGACAAGCTTCTCCGGGAGAAGCCTGTCCTCCAGTGATGACAGGCAGGCCGACACCATCGTCCTCATCTGTACCATTACGGTGCGGCATTTCTCCTCTACCGACGTAATCGCCGGTAGGAGGTGATCGGCACCCGTTTCTTTGCCGCCGCTTTTACTGCCGCGTCTCGTCCGTCACTGTGCGAGTAAGGTAGGTAGGTAGGTAGGTAGGTAGGTAGGTAGGTAGGTAGGTAGGTAGGTAGGTAGGTAGGTAGGTAGGCAGGTAGGTAGGCAGGTAGGTAGGTAGGTAGGCAGGTAGGTAGGTAGGTAGGTAGGTAGGCAGGTAGGTAGGTAGGTAGGTAGGTAGGTAGGTAGGTAGGTAGGTAGGTAGGTAGGTAGGTAGGTAGGTAGGTAGGTAGGTAGGTAGGTAGGTAGGTAGGTAGGTAGGTAGGTAGGTAGGTAGGTAGGTAGGTAGGTAGGTAGGTAGGTAGGTAGGTAGGTAGGTAGGTAGGTAGGTAGGTAGGTAGGTAGGTAGGTAGGTAGGTAGGTAGGTAGGTAGGTAGGTAGGTAGGTAGGTAGGTAGGTAGGTAGGTAGGTAGGTAGGTAGGTAGGTAGGTAGGTAGGTAGGTAGGTAGGTAGGTAGGTAGGTAGGTAGGTAGGTAGGTAGGTAGGTAGGTAGGTAGGTAGGTAGGTAGGTAGGTAGGTAGGTAGGTAGGTAGGTAGGTAGGTAGGTAGGTAGGTAGGTAGGTAGGTAGGTAGGTAGGTAGGTAGGTAGGTAGGTAGGTAGGTAGGTAGGTAGGTAGGTAGGTAGGTAGGTAGGTAGGTAGGTAGGTAGGTAGGTAGGTAGGTAGGTAGGTAGGTAGGTAGGTAGGTAGGTAGGTAGGTTAGGTTAGGTTAGGTTAGGTTAGGTTAGGTTAGGTTAGGTTAGGTTAGGTTAGGTTAGGTTAGGTTAGGTTAGGTTAGGTTAGGTTAGGTTAGGTTAGGTTCTCTGGACGGGCGATGGAGCTTCGGGGAGCACTTCGAACGGCTTCTCCCGAAGCTCACCGCCACCGCCGCTGCGCTGGGCAGATTGCTGCCCAATGTCGGGGGGCCGGGTCATTTGTGTCGGCGCCTATACTCTGGCATCCTGCGGAGTATGGCACTGTACGGAGCGCCCGTATGGGTGGATAGGTGCGAGACCGCCAGGAACGGGCCCGTGTTGAAGAGGGCCCAACGTATCCTGGCGAACCGAGCCTGTCGGGCGTACCGTACGGTGTCCTGGACGGCGGGTACGCTTCTCGCGGGCGATGCGCCTTGGCATCTACAGGCGCAGTCGCTCGCGGAAGTGTACCTCTTCCTGCGGGATGCCGGAGAGCGTCGGCCGGACCCGGCCACGGTCCGCCGGATCAGGCGCGTTGCCCATAACGCCCTGATCCGGCGGTGGGAGACGGAGTTAGGTAACCCTGCCGCCGGCCGGGACACGGTGGAGGCCATCAGGCCCCACCTGTCCCGGTGGATGAGCCGGCGGTACGGGGCCTTGACGTTCCACCTGGTGCAGGTGCTGACAGGCCATGGATGTTTCGGCAAGTACTTGCACCAGGTGGCTCGTAGAGAGATGACGCAGGAATGCGTCGAGTGTGGTGCGCCGATTGACACGGCGCACCACACTCTGGCGGAGTGCCCGGCATGGGAGCCGCAACGCCACTCCCTCGTCGCGCAAGTCGGCAGTGACCTCTCGCTGCCGACTGTAATCGATCGTATGTTGAGCAGCGAGAGGTCTTGGAGGGCGGTGGCCTCCTTCTGCGGCGCAGTGATGCGTCAGAAGGAGGCCGCCGAGCGCACGAGGGAGGCCGACGCCGCTGCCGCACCTTGCAGGCGGCGGCGGGCCGGCGGGAGAGCGCGGCGGCAGAACCACGCCGTCCGCTTCCTCCCGCCGTGAGCGATGGGCCCCTAGCCGGGCACGGTGTGAGGGGGCGTTCGGGCCGTTGGTCGTGGCCCTTTGGGCCTTTTGTCGTGTTTCCCCTGGGGGTGCGTCCCCCGGGGGAGTCTTGGTTTTTGTCCCCCCCCTCCCACTTCGACGAGGGGGGGGAGTCTGGAGGGAGGAGGCCGCCGCCCAATTCCTTCACGGGAGGGCGGCGGCCGGGCATGCGCTCCGTCGTGGGCGCGCGCGGTCGTCTGTGGGGTCGGGGGGCCCCAACGTGCCGGTCCCGCGAGGGGCCGGTACGGGACGGCAGGTGGGTGCCTTTGCTCCCCGCGGGCACCCACCAAGAGGAGTTTTATACGCGGAGGCGCCCGGAGAGTTGCTTGGCTGAAACCCGGGCGTCTCCAGTATGCGTGTGGCGGGACAAGCGGTGGTGGTTTTAGTGGGTATGGGGGTCACGCACAACATCTCAGTGGCCCCGAGCCCCACATAACCCGGCGTCCCCCCCCTTGAAAAGGACGCTGGGTATGCGTTAACAGCATTTCCACCACCGATATCAAAAAAAAAAAAAAAAAAAAAAAAAAAGGTTAGGTTAGGTTAGGTTAGGTTCCCCCTCCCACTTCGACGAGGGGGGGGAGTCTGGAGGGAGGAGGCCGCCGCCCAATTCCTTCACGGGAGGGCGGCGGCCGGGCATGCGCTCCGTCGTGGGCGCGCGCGGTCGTCTGTGGGGTCGGGGGGCCCCAACGTGCCGGTCCCGCGAGGGGCCGGTACGGGACGGCAGGTGGGTGCCTTTGCTCCCCGCGGGTACCCACCAAGAGGAGTTTTATACGCGGAGGCGCCCGGAGAGTTGCTTGGCTGAAACCCGGGCGTCTCCAGTATGCGTGTGGCGGGACAAGCGGTGGTGGTTTTAGTGGGTATTGGGGTCACGCACAACATCTCAGTGGCCCCGAGCCCCACATAACCCGGCGTCCCCCCCCTCGAAAAGGACGCTGGGTATGCGTTAACAGCATTTCCACCACCGATATCAAAAAAAAAAAAAAAAAAAAAAAAAAAAAAAAAGGTTAGGTTAGGTTAGGTTAGGTTAGGTTAGGTTTTTTTTTTTTTTTTTTTTTTTTTTTTTTTTTTTTTTTTTTTTTTTTTTTTTACAATCGTTCCCCTGCGTATGGTGGGTCAGGGCCTTTTATTTCTTATCACTTGACATCACTTTTATTTTGTTACACTTTTCCTCTTTCCCTTCTTTCATTCTTTCATCTTTCACTCTAAACTTATCTTTCTTCCTGTTTTGTTCTCCGCCTCGTTTCTTTCGCTCTCCATTCCATTTCCTTCTTGCATACCTCTCGCTAAGTGAAGACACCGTCGCCTCGTCGTGTCTGGAACAATTTTATTTCTGTTCTTTTCCCCTTCTTTCCTTTTTATTCATATGTCTTTGGCATAACTATTCTATTACAATATTTTCCATATATATTACTTTACATTTAATTTTGATTTATTTTTATTTTTATTTACTACTTGTTCCTATTTATTACCGTTTGTACAACCTTTTTGCTGTATTCTATGAATATTCGGCGACTTTCGTCCTCACTCATCAGAGAGGCAACCGCTCCTATGTCTAATTTCCTTTTTATCCGAATTTCACAATCTACCCTCTCCCGCCCAAATAAGGGACAGGAGAGCAGGATGTGCGCCACGGTCTGGTCCACCTCCGGGTCACAGGGGCACGCGGGACTCTCCTTGAGTTTGAACCTGTGGAGGTACTCGGAGAATCCCCCGTGCCCGGTGAACATCTGGACCAAGACCGTGTCGAGCTCGATCTGGCGAGTCACGCGATACGCTGACTTGACGCTCGGGAAGAACATCCTCGTTGTTGAAGCCGTCGTACCTTGCACATACCTCCTGTTCCATTCGTCAAGCGTCTCCAGCCTTAGCTGACGCTTGACGAATGAAACGGGGCAATCCTCGTACTCAGGTCTTCTTTTGCTCTTCAGGGCCGCTTCCTTGGCCAGGTGGTCCGCCCTTTCGTTCCCCTCCAACCCCACATGCGCCTTCACCCAATACAACCTTATATTCGTCCCTTTCTCACGCGCTTTCATAATATTCTCTTTCGCTGCGATCGCCAGGGGATGGAGGGTATCAGGTTTTGCGATCGTCTCCAGGGCGGACCTCGAGTCGCTGAGTACGGCGCACGAATGCGCCGACCCGCTGGCCGCGTACCCTGTCGCTTTCGCCAAAGCCAGCAGCTCTGCCTGGTATACGGTGCAGAAGTTGCCCAACTTGAGTTTTTTGTTTGAAACCTCTGCGGCGTCCCGCAGAACGCAGAACGCCGCACCCACCTTGTCGTCGATGCGGCTGCCGTCGGTGTAGATCACCGAGTCGGCAGCCGAGGTGGCAAGTTGGACTTCCTCCGCACTTTCGCCCAGACAGGAGAATTCCACACCAAGCTGCACAGACGGGTGTGGGAGTCTCAAGTAGCTGACCGGAACCTCCAGCTCTCGGTCACCCAGTACTTGCCGGGTGTGGCCGCGCTTTACCTCAAATAAAGTGGCTGCTTCTTGGACCCGAAGGTCCAGAGGAAGCAGCCCGGCAAGTACTAGGGCCGAATGCAACGACGCGGTTCGGTGAGTTCGCGCAATTTTCTGCGCGAAGCCACGCTGAACCGCATCGAGCTGCCTTCGGACCAGCAGCTTCTTAGCCGCCGGCGCCCACGCACTCGCTGCATACAAAATGATCGGCTCCAACACCGCCAGATACATCGTTCTGATCACCTCCGAGTTCAACCCCCATGATACTTTCGCGGCCCTGCACAATTGACGATAGAGGCCTTGGGCCTTGCTGCTCACGTTCTTCACGTGCGTGTTGAACGTGAGCCTATCGTCAATTGTCAGGCCGAGTATCCGAACTTCACGAGTTCGACAAAGGGGCTCTCCGCCCATATTCAATATTGGGTTGTCGTACTTGAGTTTGTTGGTGAGCACCATCACATTGGTTTTGTGTGGTGCAAACCTCAACTTGTTTCGGACCCCCCAATCGTGAATATCGGCGAGCACCGCATTTGCCTTCCTCGTGATGTCCCCGGTCTCTTGCCCGGAGAAGATCAGCACGACGTCATCTGCGAACGCCTGGCAGTGTGTTCCGCTCTTGACCACCATCTCCAGGAGTGGATTTAGGAGGAGGGTCCAGAATGTTGGGCCGCCCACGGATCCCTGCACGCACCCCTTGGTGGTATCCCTGGCACACTCCGCCCCCGCGTACCTGACGGACACCTTGCGATCGCTAAAATAGCTATCGACAAGGCGCCGCAGGTCGACGGGGCAGCGAGTCTCGGCCAGTCTGCACCGTATAGCAGGCCACCAGGCGTTGTCGAAGGCTCCCTCTATGTCCAATGATACCAGCACAACGATCTCCTTCTCCTTCAAGCGAGAGCGTATGTGCTGGATCAGGTCATACAGGGAGTCTTCGGTACACCTTTGCGGCATGAAGCCGTATTGGTGGCTACTGATATACGGTGCAGTGTACCACCGTATCCTCCGGACCATCATCTTTTCTAGGACCTTGCCCATGACGGGCAAGAGTCCGATGGGCCGGTAGGATTTAGGGTGCGTGTAATCGTCCTTACCGGGCTTCCGCAACACCACAACCGCTGCCTCCTTCCATCTCGTGGGGAAGTGGGCAAGAGCGAGACACCGGTTGGAGAGCGCGAGGAACAGTCCGGCATCCACGGCGATGGCCGCCCGGCAGATGTCAGCAGTGAATCCGTCGAAGCCAGGTGCCTTTTTCGCATTGAAGGTTGACACGGACCATCGGAGCTCCTCCATCGTGAAGGGGGGTTCACATGGATCACCATGTCCCCCCTCGTTGACTTCATCGGACTGGGCTCTTACAGTACAGTGGTCCGCATTGTCCTCCCCGGGGTCATCTCCCGGGAAGAAAACCTCCGCAAGCAACCTGGCCGATCCCACTGCGTCCAGCACCTTCCCTCCCTGGACGAGGGGGACGTCTTCACGCCTTACCTCCGTGCGACGCATCACACGATAGATGCCGTCCCACATGGTCTCGCGCTCCTGCCGCTCGCAGAACCGCTTCCAGCTGGAGGTCTGAGCACGCCTCACCTCGAGGCGGTAAGCCTCCTTTGCGTCGAAATACTCGCGCAAGACCATCTCCTTACGGGCCGGCCGCGCGTTCGGGATCCGTCTCTTCTTCCTCAATGCGTCTGCCTTGAGGAGAGAGAGCTGTTCGGACCACCAGGGCAATTCTGTCCTCTTCCTCCCGGAGGCCTTCGGCAGGACCGAATCGCAGGTGTCCCCCACGGTTTCCACATACCGCCCGACGATGCCGTCCAACGCCCCCTTATCGGTGACCTCGGTCACCTCGGCTGGCGTCAGACAGCGGTCTGAGAGCAGCTGGGCGAAGGTTCGTTTGAACTCGTCCCAGTCTGCTCTATGGGTAGTGTACTTCCGTGTTGAACACCTGATGTCCGTACCGACGGACCTCACGAGATTCAACTCGAACAGGATCGCCCTGTGGTCCGACGAAGATACTCCGTCCGCGACTCGCCAACCCTCCACTCGATCGAGCAGAGAGGTCGAGCAAGCAGTAATATCGACGCAACTGGAGTACCGCTTTCCGCCCCGATAGGTGTCAAACGTTGGCTCAGACCCCCGGTTCAGCACGTGCAACTCCAGTTGGTCGAGCACGGCTGCAACATCAGTGCCTCGCTGGTCTCCGGACTGGCTGCCCCACCAGGTGTTATGGGCGTTGACGTCACCGCCCAGTACCACGTTGGCAGTCCCCAACCTTCCCACGACCGAGCCGATCCGGTCCAGGTATGGTTCGATGGGCTTGTTTGGCTCCAGGTAGACGGATACCACCCCTATCTCCCAAGCCCCGGTTCTCAGTCTGGCGACAGAAATGTTGCCAGAGGTGAGGTCAGGACATTGGGTGATATCGATGGTATCGTCGAACAGTACAATGGCGGCCTTGACGACCTCCCCGTCACCTCGGCTCACGCATTGTACTATCCTTGTCCCTGGGTAGTGCCGCATCTCGCCAATCGCGCCGATATACGGCTCCTGGACCATTGCGAACGCCCACCCTCTCTTCGGCGCTTCGCATATCAGCTCGGCTGTGGCAAGCTCGGACCTTTGCAGGTTTAACTGCACAGCGCGATACTGGCGTCGCCCAGTCCGGATATTGCGGTCGGCCCCCGGGGCGCCGTTAGCAATACGCTACCGACGCCCGGGCTATGGCGTCCCACCTTCTCCGGACCGGGCATTCGGCGTCGAACGCCCCGTGGTCCCACCGGTCCGCCTTCGCCTTCCGGCAGTTCCGGCAGGCGGGAGGTTTCCCGGCTTGCCATTCCGGGCACTCGCCCCTTAGGTGCGGTCCGCTGCAGTGGGTGCACCGATCTTCACGTTCGGTGCACATCCGCTTGCTGTGGCCGTAGCCCAAGCAGCGAGTGCACTGAACCAGCGGGGACTGATCCTCCACCCGGACCCGCTGGAGGTCCACGTGCATCACTCCCGCTGCTGTGAGGCGGCTCCATAGTTTTGGCGACACGCGCAAGACCACATGGGTCATCAGCGCGTTTCGCGCCCTCCGCCTGAAGCGAACCTCGGCGCGCAGGTCACGCTCGGGGATGCCGCCCAGCAGATGGCCGTTCTGGGACTTAAGGGCCTTTATAATGTCCGTGTCTTTATTGTAGGCCATGACATCCCTCAGCATGACCAACGGGTCGCGGCTCTGCACCTCTTCCATCTTCAGGCCCTTACCTGCCTTTGTCAGCCGCTCGCGCACCTTCGCCAGCTCGCCCTCCGTGCCACATCCTATAATTATTCTCCCGTCCCTTACTCGCCTGACCCTGTCGATCCGGAGGCCCTCCTCCTTTGCATTGAGGGCCTCCCGGATTTTCCCCAATACCTGCTCCCCGGTCGCGGCCACCTCCGACGAGACCGCCACCGAGTGCACCACCTCGCTCCCCGGTGGGGGCCTTTTTGCCGGGGCAGCCGCTACTGCTGCCGCCGCCGCATACGTGCCCCGCTGCCGGGCACCCTCCTCCTCCCATGACTTGAGCGACTCCTTGAGTTTAGCAATCTCCTGACTGCTGCTCTCAAGAAGCCGCCCGTGGTCTTCCAACCTTTTGAGGAGGAGGTCGGCTTTCCCCTGGTCCAGCGAGGGGGGGGCGGGGTCCTCTTGGCGACCCCCAGGCCCTCGCCCCTCCTCCGCCTTCCTCAGGGGTTCCGGGACAGGGGACTTCACTTGTCTCCTGTCCGCCACGGCCTCCTTGACCAATTGGTACAGCCTCTCCACTGCTGCGGTCACCCCTATCTTAATTTCTGACTTTAGGTTGCGCGAGCCCGCCAGGTGGAGCTTGGCTTTGGTCAGGCAGGCCCGCGCCTCCACAACGCGGTCGGCGGGCGCCGATTTCCCCTCCCTTGAGGGGCCCGCGGCGCCCGCCCCCGCCGGTGACCGCTCCTGCACCAGCTTTGGTCCCTGGTCTTGCAGGGCACGTGCCTTTGGCTTTGTCGTGGGAGCGGCTGCTCGGGGAGAGGTCTTCCTCTTCCCTTCGACCTTCTCCCACTCCCCTACACTCCTACGGACGCTGCCCCCTCTAGGGGCGTCCGCTATGGGCGACGTACTTCTCCTCATGGTATCTCCTGCCTCACTAGGCAGGGTCACGTCGCCCGCGTCCGACTTCCTCGGGGGAGTGCGGATCATGTCGAAGGGGGAGGGACGCAAGGGGAACTCGTCCTTTATCTAAAAAATTAATCCTAATGCAATAGGGCACTTGTCACAATTTCAAACTTATAAACTAAGGCAATAGGGCCAATGTCAACTTATTATAACTTAAACTAATTGCAATAGCAACAAAATTTTAGCCTAAGTTCGCGGGTCAAAAAACCACGCGATCTATCTTACAACTATGACTAGATTGATAGGCGCCTGCTGCGATCCAACAGCAATGTTGCAGAAAATATTATGCGCCTGATGGATTGTAGCGGCAACTTACAGTTTTCTTATTTTGCTAACTTATTTCTACTAGGATGCCGTCGCACGCTTCCCGCGTTTATGCGAGCCTGGTACTTCGCCGCGCTCAGCGAAGTTGGCTCACCCGGCCAAGTTCGTGCCGGCTATTGCGCTTTATGTGATACTAGGTATCGTCGCCTTGTCTTATTTTATTATAATTTTTTGGCGAAATAATTATTTCGCCAACTGTTATTTTAGTGACGATACCTAGTATCTCCGGGAGACGCCGCAAAAATACCTATTCCCGGGGCCAAGATTACCAGCCGCTTCGGAACAGTCGCTGTTTCCCCTGAGTTTTTGCTCCACCGTATTAGGTTTTATTGTTTATTCAAGGGGATAACAGGTATTATAACAGCCACCGCCCCGAGTACGGCCGGCACGGAAAACCACGTTAACCGCCGCTATTTGCGGTCCGTGGCCTCCCTTGTTTTTGCTGTAGCTCCCCCTGGAGGAGGGCTAGCGCCTTCGGGCAAGCACAGGTGGATAGCGGGTGGATTTCTCCACCAGGTGTAATTTTAAAAGAGATTTTTTAATAATTTGGAAGAGTTTATAATTTAATTTAAATTTTGAATTTTGAGTTTTTCAACTGTTTTTATTTATATCCCAATAGTTTTCCAAAATTTCTCAAATATTTTTTATTATTTAATAAAAGGGGGAAATTTTCTTCTAAAGGCAATTTTTTGCTACTCACCTGTAGCTATCCTATGCCCCCCAGGGGTGCTTCCCGGCCCCGCGCAGCGTCTCCCGATTTTTTATTTTTATTTCCTAATTTTCCTAGTTATGCCCCCCTCTTGTGGGGTGTCGTTGGATAGGTCTTCTTCTGCCGGATCCAACAAGCCCCAAAAAGTGGGGGGTCGTCGCTTTAGATTTTTTTTTTTTGCTAGGCGGCTCCGAAGATAGGGGTTGGTCGGTCCTTTTCACCCCCTCGCTGCTCCTTCCTCAGGGGTCAGATCCTGGACCCCGAGGTGTCGGCGATCTCGCCTCGTTCTCCGCTTTCCGGTGGTATGTTTTCCAAACTTCTAGGACTCCCGGATTAATTACCACGTGCCACGTGGTTTTTTCTTTTTTCTTAATATCTCCGCAACCCCTTATCCAAAAATTCTGGATTTTTTTTTTTTTTTTTTTTTTGGGGGTTGACAGAGGCAGCAGGGAGGCACTTATTGCCACCAAAAAAAAAGATAGGGGTCGCCGATCTTATTTTGGCAGCGGTCACGCTCGAAGTTCTTAACCTCACTTTTTCGCACTTTTTGGTCTATAACTCCCGAGATTTTTGTCCGGTCACTTCAATTTTTATATCACCGCAATCCACTTGATGAGACGAATCGAATGATATATCGCACTTCGTATTTCGCGACAAAAATTTTCAAAATGAATTTACGCGATTGGCGCGCAAGGGGATACTTCGGATATTGCTGCGAAAACTTGCTATAGGCACGGAGCGGGCTCGCGCAACGTCCGAGCGCTACAGCTGTCGTCGCGCTACTGGGTTGGGTTAGGTTAGGTTAGGTTAGGTTAGGTTAGGTTAGGTTGTCCCCCCCCTCCCACTTCGACGAGGGGGGGGAGTCTGGAGGGAGGAGGCCGCCGCCCAATTCCTTCACGGGAGGGCGGCGGCCGGGCATGCGCTCCGTCGTGGGCGCGCGCGGTCGTCTGTGGGGTCGGGGGGCCCCAACGTGCCGGTCCCGCGAGGGGCCGGTACGGGACGGCAGGTGGGTGCCTTTGCTCCCCGCGGGCACCCACCAAGAGGAGTTTTATACGCGGAGGCGCCCGGAGAGTTGCTTGGCTGAAACCCGGGCGTCTCCAGTATGCGTGTGGCGGGACAAGCGGTGGTGGTTTTAGTGGGTATGGGGGTCACGCACAACATCTCAGTGGCCCCGAGCCCCACATAACCCGGCGTCCCCCCCCTTGAAAAGGACGCTGGGTATGCGTTAACAGCATTTCCACCACCGATATCAAAAAAAAAAAAAAAAAAGGTTAGGTTAGGTTAGGTTAGGTTCCCCCCCAAGGGGTTTCCGCCTTGTCGTGGCGGGGGGGCTCAGTAGCCGTGGCTTCGATGCCTCTTGGTGAAGCTAAGTGGAACCCACCCGGCCAGCACCTTGTGTGGGGCTGGCCCGAGTCCTAGCTCCGGGCTTGAGCTCCTGGGTATAGTGAGCTCACCTAGGATGCGTACGGGAGAAGGAAGACGCGGTGCAGTGCATCGCGCTTACAAAAGTGGGGACCTCACCCCGACAGAAGGAAAAAAGGTGACGAGTCGCGTATGGTACGTCATAAAACAAAAATCAACGCAATATGAATGCGGATGAAGTAACAAATCTCCGGGAGGGTCTGGCTAGCCAGGAATCCCTCTCTGTGCGCGAGTCGGAAAGCTCTTTGCATACTGACACGCGTACAGGCTGCCCCACTGTATACGGAGGGGGCAAACATTCGCAAGTGGATCAAAATCAATCGACTTTGGCTTCGTATAAGGACTCTGAGATGCATTCGGATGTGGATGGAGTAGGCTTAGAATCAGACAGTGATTCTAGCCGACGACTTGTGATTACCACGGCGAGATTGACCCGTTCACAGAAACGGAAGAACGACGAGTCAAACTTGGCTTGCAAGTCTGCGTCAAAAATTTCTTCAGCTTCAAGAGGTAGAAGCGTTACTCCTCCGGCAGGCCGATGGGCTGGACTGGCTATGACCAGGAAAGCAATAAAGGATGCCGAGCGAGAGGAAGAAATAAACAGAGCGGAACGGGAAGTAGCTGAGATGTCGGAGAAAAACCGGAGCAATAAGACCTCATGTCTTGAGAGACTTGCGCCACTGGAAATTGAAGACGCCTCGGCCCTCGAACTGAACCAGGTGGTGATGGACAACGTGGCAACCATATTTAAGGTAGCCGCGTCGTCGAAAAACTTAAAGGGCACCTTTGTACATGCCCTAAAAGAGTCAGCGTCGGCGATCAAAGAGGCAGTCGCAGTATTAAGCGCTAGATCGGTGACGAAGGAGACGAAAAAGCTACAGGCAGAAAATGCCAGGCTTAGGGAGGACCTGACTGACCTAAGGGAGGAAATAACACTGATCAGGACGGAGTTAGCGGAGGCAAGGAAAAACACCTACATGTCATCCTACCCAGCTGCTCCCACACCCAACCGAGATGTAAATACCTCCCTCTTGGAAACCTTTTCGCGTACCATTATGGAGCAAGTTGGCCAAATGGTGAACGAAAAGCTAGAAGCCCTAGAGGGAAGGTTGGTGGCAAAACCGAGCGTACGCCTGCCACCTGCTCCGGATGGAGGTGACCCGTCGAAGCCTCCTGGGAAGGGGGAGAACGGGAAGGAGGCGACCAGTAAAGGAACGGGACCGAATAATCCGCAAGTCTCGGAGAAGGAACCGAAAAGAGGGAAAGCTAAAAGAAGGAAGAAGGCACAAGGAGCGTTGCAGAGCGTATCTGTTGCTGTTGCTGATACAAACGACGCACAAAGGCAAAAACCGAAGCCGAACCCAACAACCACAGAGGGGGAGTGGGTACAAGTGGTTAAAAAGCGTCCAAAGAAAACGGTAGCTCAATCGAGACCAACCGCGAGTAAGCTACGGCTCCCGCGCTCTGCAGCGGTCTCAATCACTCTTCGGGGCGGTGCTGAGGAGAGAGGAGTTACCTACAAAAAGGTACTGGAGGAAGCCAAAGAAAAGATTGACATCTCTTCCCTCGGTCTTCCCGGTCTCTGGTTTAGAAGAGCCAAATCCGGTGCGAGGATCCTAGAGGTCCCTGGAGTGAACAGTGGAGAGAAAGCAGATATGCTTGCCTCAAAACTGAAGGACTTTCTAGGGGACGACAACGTCCACATAGGCAGGCCTACTAAGTGCTCGGAAATGCGCATCTCCGGGCTAGACGATTCCGTCACGACAGACGAAGTTGTGACGGCCATCGCGAAAGTAGGCGAGTGCTCTAAAGAATCGGTGAAATGCGGCGACATAAGACCTGACCACACAGGTCTAGGCACAGCCTGGGTGCGGTGCCCGATACCCGCTGCCAAAAAGGTGGCTACGAGCGGAAGGCTATTGGTGGGCTGGGTGGCCGCTCAAGTGAAGCTTCTGGCACCTAGGGTGCTCCGCTGCTACCGGTGCCTGGAGGTTGGACACGTTAGAGGACAGTGTACCGCCGAAGTGGATCGCAGCGGAATATGCTACCGTTGCAGCCAGTCGGGTCATAGAGCGGGGCAATGTACCGCTGCACCGCATTGTGTACTGTGCTCCGACCGTAAAAGACCAGCTGAGCATGGAGTCGGCAGCGGAGCATGTGTAGCTCGCGCTGCCAAACAAAGCAAGAGGAAGGGGCATGACATGAATAAATCTGTCCCGCAGGTGACTCTACCCATTGCCAGGGCCGAGGTGGAACCTAAACGTAAGAAATAACAATGGCCTCACGATCCATACGATTTCTACAGGGTAATATCAATCACTGTGCCAGAGCTCAGGACCTACTAGTCCAGAGCCTGGCGGAGCGATCGATACACATTGGGATTATCGCGGAACCCTACTCCATACCTCCTAAGGAGAACTGGGTTGGCGATGTAGACAAGAAGGTGCTCTTAGTCACACAGACTGCTGCTGGCTCCCCGCCTTTTGAGCAAGTAGCAAAGGGTCAGGGATGCGTGGCCGCAACTGTGGATGGCCTGTCAGTGGTTGGCGTCTATTTTTCGCCCAACCGAAGCCTGGCCGACTTTGAGCGATTCCTTCAACGCGTCGGGGACATCGTTAACCAATGTCGACCAAATCCGGTGCTGATCGCGGGGGACTTCAATGCCAAATCGGTGGCTTGGGGATCTCCAGCGACTGATGCACGGGGGGAGGTGCTAGAGGAGTGGGTCGTAGCGACGGGACTGGTAATCCTAAACCAGGGGTCGGTCAGCACCTGCGTACGTGCACAGGGTGAGTCGATAGTGGACGTGACGTTCGCAAGTCCCACGGTGGCTCATCGAGTAAACGGGTGGCAGGTGCTGGACAGTGTGGAAACTCTGTCGGACCACCGGTACATCCAATTTGGCATGGAGGCGCCTTCCTTGCCAGCCGCAGATACCCTCAATCGGTCTCCATCTGGGTCGGGACCGAGGTGGGCGATTAAAAAGCTGGACAAGGAACTCCTACGGGAGGCAGCAATTGTGCAGGCATGGTTTCATGACACAAAGAGTCCTGCAGAAGTGAGCGAGGAAGCAGAACGGCTCCATGAGGCCATGACAAACGTCTGTGACGCTGCCATGCCTCGGGCCGGGGCTTTCAAGGCCGGAAGGCAGGTGTACTGGTGGTCTGACCGGTTAACGCAACTCCGGCAGGCATGCGTCGTGGCCAGGCGCCGCTACCTTCGAAGCCGAAGAAGAGCTCATCGAGAGGAAAGGCAAGAGGCCAGTCTCTACGATGACTATAGACATAAACAAAAAGAGCTTCAGGTGGCGATAAGCAAGGCCAAGCCGAAAGCGTGGAATGAAATGCTGGAGAAACTAGATAAAGACCCATGGGGAAGGCCCTATAGATTAGTTCGATCCAAACTTCGTCCCTGGACCCCACCACTGACTCAGACCCTACAGCCTCTACTCTGTGAAAGCATCGTAGAGGCTCTATTTCCGGAAAGAGACGAATACCTACCACCAAGCATGGTACCGCCGGAGATAACAGTCGAAGGCAGTTCTGGTAGGTCAGAAGCCGTATCGGAGCCCGAGCTCAAAGCGGCGGAGCTACGGATGCGAGCCAAGAAGGTTGCTCCAGGGCCAGACGGCATACCAGGAACTGTTTGGTGCCCTGCTCTCGAGGCACTAGGGCCATGGATCAGGACGCTCTTTAGTGCGTGCCTCGAGCAGGGCCGATATCCAAACAGCTGGAAAACCGGTAGGCTAGTGCTGCTGAAGAAAGAGGGTCGTCCAGCGGACTCGCCATCTGCATATCGCCCCATCGTCGTGCTGAACGAGGTGAATAAGCTGTTCGAGCGGATAATTGCTGAGCGGCTTACTAAGCACCTGACGGAGGAAGGGCCAGATCTTAGCGGGTGTCAATACGGCTTTCGCAAGCTAAGGTCAACGATCGATGCCATAATGAGAGTCAAAGCGCTGACAGCGGACGCAATATCTCAGGGCGATGTTGTGGTGGCGGTGTCCCTGGACATCAAAAACGCCTTTAACACCCTACCCTGGAGCTGCATAAAGGAAGCCCTCCGTTACCATGCCGTACCTCGCTATCTGCGACAGATTGTGGCGGCATACCTATCGGACAGGGCGGTGACGTATCCCACCAAGACAGGTTGGTGTAGAAGGACGGTGTCGTGTGGGGTTCCACAGGGGTCGGTTCTTGGACCCCTCCTGTGGAACATAGGATACGATTGGGTGTTGCGAGGAGCAAACCCGGAGGGAGTAGAGGTCGTCTGCTATGCGGACGATACGCTCGTAACAGCGCGAGCTGGGACGCATAGGCAGGCGATCCTCCTGGCAACGGCAGGTGTAGCACACACCGTCCAGAGGATACGGCGGCTGGGACTTGAAGTCTCTGTGGAGAAGTCGGAAGCTATATGTTTCCACGGACCTAGGAACGCACCGCCCACAGGACTGGAGATGGTGGTGGGTGGAGTTTCCATCGGTATCGAGAAGACCTTGCGCTACCTGGGTCTAGTCCTCGATAGCCGGTGGAACTTTAAGGAACATTTCAGTGGCCTGGCTCCGAGACTCATTCGAGCGGCGGGCGCGTTAGGTAAGCTCTTGCCCAACATTGGAGGACCTAGAGCTCAGTGCCGCCGCCTCTATACGGGAGTCGTCAAGTCGATGGCCCTCTATGGAGCTCCTATCTGGGTGGACGCTCTGAACGCCCATAACAAAACCCTCCTACGCAGACCGCAACGGGTTATGGCGGTGAGAGTCATAAGGGGCTATCATACGATCTCCTTCGAGGCGGCCTGTGTCCTGGCGGGAACGCCGCCATGGGATTTGGAGGCGGAGTCTCTGGCGCAGAGATATGAAGTTGCAATGGGATTACGCAACGTACCGGGATGGCAGTCATCAGAAG
Source organism: Troides aeacus (assembly GCA_033220335.2). Lineage (NCBI taxonomy): Eukaryota > Metazoa > Arthropoda > Insecta > Lepidoptera > Papilionidae > Troides > Troides aeacus. Next base: position 19,861 of record CM067277.1, on the reverse strand, counting down.
GGTGGAGAACACTTCTGGATGAGCACCTGGTGAGAAGCAACCGGGTGCTCATTGAGAAGTGGAAGAAAAGACTTCAGCAACCGACTGCTGGCCACCAAATAATAGAAGCGGTGCTACCGGTACTGGACCAGTGGCTGACAAGGAGACATGGAGCTCTCACGTTCCGACTCGTGCAGATGCTGTCGGGGCATGGCTGCTTCGGAAGGTACCTGTGCAGGGTGGCGGGCAGAGAGCCCACGATGGGGTGTCATCATTGCGAAAGTGCCGAGGACACGGCCAGGCACACACTTGAAGAGTGTCCGCGGTGGAGCGAGCAGCGAAGTCACCTCGCTGCCGTAATGGGGAATGACCTGTCACTGCCAGCCGTAGTGGAAGCTATGGTAAGTAATAACGTGGCATGGGGCAAAATGGTCTACTTCTGCGAGGAGGTGATGACGCAAAAAGAAGCGATGGAAAGGGTTAGGGAAGACGACCCGTCGTCGCTACCTATCCGCCGGAAGAAAACCGGTCGCAGGCGGCTCGCTCACGATCGCCGCCTTCCTCCTTAACGAGGGCTACGGGTGGTGTCGGTGGAGAGATCGCCACCACCCGGTAACAAGTGACCTTCGAGGTGTAATGCATGCAAAAGCATAGCACACAAGATTGGGATTAAGGTTCTAGGTGGAGTCTGCACCAGGCGGACAGACGCCGGTGGAATCACGGTAGAGTGCGCAAGCGACCCCGTGGCTCTTGCCAAATAAGGCGCAGAGTACGTACGTCGATGGTTTTTTAGTGGGTATTAAGGCAATCAGCCAACGAGTCCCACATACCCGCCTGGTAACCACAGGCGGGATGCGTAAATGCATTTTTCCATCAGAAAAAAAAAAAAAAAAAAAAAAAAAGGTTAGGTTAGGTTAGGTTAGGTTAGGTTAGGTTAGGTTAGGTTAGGTTAGGTTAGGTTAGGTTAGGTTAGGTTAGGTTAGGTTAGGTTGTACTTGCGTGATGTGTATGGGATGAATGTTAGATCGCGTGTGAATCTTACTGTGAGACGTATGTGTGGTTGTATCATGGTGATGGATGATGTGCACTTATATCGTGGGGATGGACGACATGTATTTGTAGCGTGGTGATGGATGATAGGTATCTGTATCGTGGTGATGGATGATGCGTAATCCCGTGCTTGACCCCGGCCAAGGGATGAATGGTTGGACGGGGGTGCCAACCGTTAGGGGTCAACAGTGTCGTAGTGGAGATGGGTTTTGCTCAACCCAAATGAGCAAACATAAATAATGGAACAAAGCAGTAAAGAAAATGGTCCCCGGGTGGGTCCCCTTCGGGGGGAATCCCACACTTCTGTCGCTCACGCTTCAGGAGTCTGCCCTTCGTACTACGGGGTGGGCACTAACTGCTCCGAGGGCGAGCATTCTACTCGCTCTCGCTCATCGAGACATCATCAAAACCAAGAGGAGATACAGGACGATACCTATCCAAAAGAGAGAAGGGAAACCCGCGCCAAGCGCGGAAGGGGCAGGCCACCGACTACTGGTGAGTATGTGGGGCTTGCCCAAGCCAAACGTGATTATGCCGCTGCCGAACGGGAAGCGCAGGAGGCTGAAGCAGACAAGGAAGTGGCGGCCCTGGCGCGTCGCATTATAAGACCGCGCGAGGCCACGATCTCAGAGTCGTCACTTCCTTCGTCGCTGGACGACAACTCGGACTCGGAGTCGACAATGAGCGCTCTTAAGGAAACGATTGCCTCGAGCTTGGCCACAATCGCCGGAGTGGCCAAGAGCTCAAAAAACCTAAAGGGAACAGCAATCAAGGCGTTGAAAGAGGCATCCGCCGCGATAAGCGAGGCGACAGCGATGCTTCTTCGGAGGAATACATCCGAAGAGACAAAGCTGCTAGAGGCAGAAAACGCGCGCCTGTCCAAAGACCTAGAACAGATCAAAAGAGAGATCGCCGAGTTGAGACGGGAGATGGCCAGCGCAAACTCGCAGGCTATCCCTGCACCCGCGGCAGCAGTAGACTTTGAAGAGCTACTGCAGCGAGCCGTCCGCGAGGCTGTGACGCAATCGAGCGCCCGGATGGACGCTCGGTTAGAGAGCCTCGAGGCCCGTCTTCTCCGTGAGTCGCGTCCTCGCCCATCGATGTCAGCTGGTAGAAGGCGGGATGATGCGACATCACAGCGGGAGCCACACGCTCAGCCACAACCGGCCCAACTACCAGAGCATGGACAAAGTGAAGTGACGACATTGATGCCACCGGCTAATCCAGCCCCGAGGAGAAGAGGTCAAAAACACAGACCGAATGTCGCTGCTAAAGAGGCGGGCGACCCGGCATCGAAACGCCCTCTTACGGAAAAGAGAGCGCCTACCAATCATGGAGAATGGACAGTGGTTGGGCCTGGAGGAAGAAAATCCAAGGGAAAGACGACAAAAGATACAAGGAGGCAGCGATACAAACTGCGTGCCCCAAAAACAGCCGCTGTAGTAATCTCGCTGCAGCCCGGCGCTGAAGAAAAGGGAAAGACATATGCTGGTGTCCTCGCTGATGCAAAGCAAAAAATGAAATTGACTGCTCTCGAGATATCGGCGGTCCGTTTTAGATCGGCGGTAACGGGGGCTCGAATCCTTGAAGTTACTGGTGCGGACAGTCAAGTAAAGGCCGACGCGCTGGCGAATAAACTCAGGGAGGTTCTCGGGGAGCAAGATGTACGCATCTCTCGTCCACAAAAGTGCGCGGGGCTGCGTATCAGTGGTCTTGATGACTCGGCAACAGCGGACGAGATCGCTAGTGCTGTCTCCACAGTTGCCCTGTGCCCACCGGAGTCTATCAAGGTAGGTGACATCCGCCGAGACAGAAGAGGTCTCGGCACCGCCTGGGTGAGATGCCCCGTTGAGGGTGCGCACAAGGTTGCGACCGGTAAGAGGCTACTGGTTGGATGGACACTGGCGAATGTCACACTGCTGCCCGCTCGACCAATGCTGTGCTTCCGGTGTCAAGAGACAGGCCACGCTCGTGCCAAGTGCACCTGCGAGACAGACCGCAGCGAGCTGTGTTTCCGCTGCGGCCAGGCTGGCCACAAATCCGCGCAATGTGCAGGGAAACCTCACTGCGCGGTCTGTGCCGCACGTGGAAAACCGGCTGAACACCGTGTGGGCAGTGATGCCTGTCACAAGTCCAGCCGGAAGAAGAAGGTGGGTGCCCCCAGGGGCAATACATCCCAGAAGCCTCCACCACCCAACTCGGTGGTCATAGCTCCTGCGGCCGAGACGGACACCAATACGGCCTCTCCGTAATGGCTCCACTACGTATGTTGCAGGTCAACTTGAACCACTGCGCCCAGGCACAGGATCTGCTGATCCAGTCCATGGCGCAGTGGTCGATCGATGTTGCTGTGGTAGCGGAGCCTTTTCGTGTGCCATCCGGCAATAACTGGATGGGTGACGCGGGGTCCTCAACCGCCCTGGTCTTGGGCCCTGGAGTGTCGACAAGTCGCACCATCAAGTGCCAAGACTTCGTCGCCTCCATCGTTGGCGGTCTCATGGTGGTAGGTGTCTATTTCTCTCCTAATAGATCCCTAACCGAATTCGAGACGTTCCTTGTGAGACTGGGCGCCTTCCTTGGTGGGGTCTCACAACCTGTGCTCGTCGCCGGGGACTTCAACGCGAAGTCCACGCTATGGGGCTCCCCGTCGACGGATGCTAGGGGTGACGTTCTGCAGGACTGGATGGTGGAGTCCGGGATGGCGATGCTCAACCGCGGCAGCGTCGACACATGCGTGAGGCAGCGAGGCGGGTCCATCGTGGACCTCACTCTCGCGAGCCCCACCGTTGCGCGCAGAATAGTGGGCTGGCGGGTCCTCGAGGAAGTGGAGACGTTATCGGACCACCGATATATTCGCTTCAACGTCTCTGCGGAATCGCCAAGGAGCCCGCCGAGCTCGGCTCGGGCTCGGTGCGGCCCCAGATGGGCCTTGAGTAAAATGGATAGAGAAATGCTGAAAGAGGCAGCGATTGTCCAGTCATGGGTTCCGCTTCGCTCCGGGACGGATGTGGACAGCCTGGCGGATTGGTTAGGTCAGACCATGACCCAGGTGTGCGACGCATCCATGCCGAGAGTGGGCCCTCCTGCGCCTCGACGTCGCTCCTATTGGTGGCGCCCCGAGCTGCAGTTGCTGCGAGAGGCGTGCATCTCGGCGCGTCGCCAGTACACAAGGCTACGCAGGAGGAAAACGGGTGTCCTCAATGAGGCTCAGGACGCTGCCTACGATGCCTACCGTTCCGCTCGTCGAGCTCTGCGGGATGGCATTCGACAGGCAAAGACCGAGGCCTGGAAGGAATTTATCGCGTCCCTTGAGCGTGACCCGTGGGGTAGGCCCTACAAATGGGTGCGGAATAAGCTCCGCCCGGCCGCCTTGCCGCTCACGACAAGTCTCGGACCAGAGTTGAGAGAGTGCGTGGTCTCTTCTCTGTTTCCGCTAAGAGGAAAGTGGACCCCACCAGCTATGGTGTCACCCGTAGCTGCCAGTGGGTCGGACGAGGAAGTGCCGCCAGTGTCGCCGGAAGAGCTGGGTGTGGCGGTGCACAAAATGTCTCTCAAAGATAGTGCCCCGGGTCTCGATGGAATACCGGGTCGTGCTTGGGTGCTATCTTTGAGAGAATCGGATGAACACCTACTCCATGTGTTCTCAGAGTGCCTGAGGCAGGGTCGTTTCCCGACTAGGTGGAAGACAGGGAAACTTGTACTGTTGAGAAAGGAGGGCCGGCCGGAAGACCAACCTTCGGCCTATCGCCCTATAGTCCTGCTCGACGAGGTAGGCAAGCTTCTCGAGCGTGTGATCGTTGCTCGTCTGGCACGGCACATGGCAGACGTGGGTCCGAGCCTGAGCGACCACCAGTTTGGGTTTCGTCCGGGGCGGTCTACGATCGGTGCGATCGGGCAAGTCCGGGCGGTAGTAGAGAAGGAGGTGTCCCGGGGTGGAGTCGTTGTTGCGGTGTCACTCGACATATCCAACGCATTCAACTCTCTGCCCTGGGAAACAATACGCGAGGGGCTAAGGTATCATGCCGTGCCACGGTACCTGCAGAGGGTAGTAGCTGACTACCTCTCGGCGCGCGCGGTCAGCTACCCGACGCAGGAGGGGTGGCGCACGAGGGAGGTCGTGTGTGGTGTTCCGCAGGGGTCTGCTTTAGGGCCCCTCCTGTGGAACATCGGATACGACTGGGTTCTTCGTGGCGCCAATCTCCGTGGAGTGCACCTCATCTGCTACGCGGATGATACCTTGGTCGTTGCCTGCGCACAGTCGCACCGACAGGCTGGAATCCTGGCAACCGCAGCGGTAGCACAGGTCGTCCGGCGCATACGAGCTCTGGGACTGGAGGTAGCCCTGGCAAAGTCAGAGGCGCTTACTTTCCACGGTCCTAGAAATGCTCCGCCGCCGGACATGTCCATAGAAGTGGGAGGGACAAGGATCAAGGTCGGGTCGACGCTGTCGTACCTTGGCCTGATCCTCGACAGCAAATGGACTTTCAGACAGCACTTCACCTGGCTGTTTGAAAGGGTGAAGAAGTCCGCTGCGAGTCTCGCTTGGCTGCTGCCAAATATGGGTGGGCCGTCGCTAGCATGCCGGCACCTGTACTTGGGGGTGATTCGCTCGATGGTCATGTACGGAGCACCTGTGTGGGTGGAAGATTTATCCACTCACAACCGACTCGTGTTGGGCAGGTTGCAACGTATAATGGCCATCAGAGTCGTTCGTGGGTACCGTACGGTCTCCAGGGACGCGGCGTGCGCTCTCGCGGGCAGCATCCCTTGGGACCTAGAGGCTAGAGCTCTGGCCGACGTGCACAGACGCTGTGCGCGTGTACGCGAGGAGGGGTCAAGACCGGCACCAGAAGAAGTGCGCCGGTGGAGACGGATCGAGAGGGACAACGCCCTTCGCTCATGGGCAGTGCGACTTGAAAATCCACAAGTGAGCATAGAGCTGCTCACAGCTATGCAGCCGGTGCTGCAGGAGTGGGTTGAGCGGTCTGGCGGTGCGCTCACGTTCCGCCTCACACAGCTGTTGACGGGACACGGATGTTTCGGCCGATACCTGTGTGAGGTGTTGAGCGTCGAATCGACCCCGGCCTGCCACCACTGTGGCTCCGACCGGGACACAGGGCAACACACGCTGGAGGAATGCACGGCGTGGGCAGAAGAGCGTCAAGCGCTATCTGCTACTTTAGGAGTAGACCTTTCGCTGCCGACTCTCATAAGATCGATGGTCGGCAGCGAAGATAAGTGGAACGCGGCCGCCTCCTTTGCTGAAGGCGTAATGCGTCGAAAAGAAGAAGCGGAACGTATGAGGGAGGCCGAGGCCTCACCCACAACAAGAGCTCCAAGGGGCAGGCAACGCTATCAGCCGCCCTAGCAAAGGGTCGCAGGACGACGACTCTGGGACTGTCGTCGTCCGCGAATTGCGTCCCGAGCGGCCAGACGTGCCGCGTGTTCCGGCATGTCTCGATGTAGTTAAAGGGGATCCCGATATCAAATCCTCCCCGAAGAGAGCCTAACACACAGGGCAACCGCTGGTAGAGTCACGGAGGTATGCTAACGCGTTCCCGTGGCTCTATTTCAAGCGGCAAGCAGAGCGCCGCTGGGGTTTAGTGGGTATGGGGCACCGCTTCACGGTCCCGAGTCCCACATAATCATCGGCTTCTTCGAGGCCGGTGATATGCGTAACTGCATTCCCCAGCGAAAACAAAAAAAAAAAAAGGTTAGGTTAGGTTAGGTTAGGTTAGGTTAGGTTAGGTTAGGTTAGGTTAGGTTAGGTTAGGTTAGGTTAGGTTAGGTTAGGTTAGGTTAGGTTAGGTTAGGTTAGGTTAGGTTAGGTTAGGTTAGGTTAGGTTAGGTTAGGTTAGGTTAGGTTAGGTTAGGTTAGGTTAGGTTAGGTTAGGTTAGGTTAGGTTAGGTTAGGTTAGGTTAGGTTAGGTTAGGTTAGGTTAGGTTAGGTTAGGTTAGGTTAGGTTAGGTTAGGTTAGGTTAGGTTAGGTTAGGTTAGGTTAGGTTAGGTTAGGTTAGGTTAGGTTAGGTTAGGTTAGGTTAGGTTAGGTTAGGTTAGGTTAGGTTAGGTTAGGTTAGGTTAGGTTAGGTTAGGTTAGGTTAGGTTAGGTTAGGTTAGGTTAGGTTAGGTTAGGTTAGGTTAGGTTAGGTTAGGTTAGGTTAGGTTAGGTTAGGTTAGGTTAGGTTAGGTTAGGTTAGGTTAGGTTAGGTTAGGTTAGGTTAGGTTAGGTTAGGTTAGGTTAGGTTAGGTTAGGTTAGGTTAGGTTAGGTTAGGTTAGGTTAGGTTAGGTTAGGTTAGGTTAGGTTAGGTTAGGTTAGGTTAGGTTAGGTTTTTTTTTTTTTTTTTTTTTCTTTTTTTTTTTTTTTTTACTTCATTCCCCTGCGTATGGCGGGTCAGGGCCTTTATTTGCATTTTTGTTTTACTTTTCACTTATCATCACTATTTCCTTATAACTAGTTTTCTCGTTCCTTTCTCTCACACTTCTATCTTTCATACCCTTCTTATCTTTCTTCCTGTTTTGCTCTCCACCTCGTTTCTTTCGCTCTCCATCCCATTTCCTTCTTTCATACCTCTCGCAAGATGTGTAAGGATTTCAGTCGCCGCGTCGATTCTTCTGCAGCTTTGCATTCCAATTTTTTTCTGCTGTGAAGAAAGTCATTTCCTTTTTTTTTGCGTGTTTTCTTTACCATTTTATTTATTACATCTTACTTATTTATCAATTTTTATACATTTTCCTAATTTTAATATTTTTACATTGAGTTTGTTTTTAGTGTCTTTTGAACTACTGCTTTGCAGTAGTCCAAGAAATTTTGGCGACTTTCGTCCTCACTCATCAGAGAGGCAACCGCTCCTATATCTAATTTTCTTTTTGTCCTGATTTCAAATTCAACCCTCTCCCGCCCGAATAAGGGACAGGAGAGCAGGATGTGCGCCACGGTCTGGTCCACCTCCGGGTCACAGGGGCACGCGGGACTCTCCTTGAGTTTGAACCTGTGGAGGTACCCGGAGAATCCCCCGTGCCCGGTGAACATCTGGACCAAGACCGTGTCGAGCTCGATCTGGCGAGTCACGCGATACGCTGACTTGACGTTCGGGAAGAACATCCTCGTTGTTGAAGCCGTCGTACCTTGCACATACCTCCTGTTCCATTCGTCGAGTGTCCCCAGCCTTAGCTGACGCTTGACGAATGAAACGGGGCAATCCTCGTACTCAGGTCTTCTTTTACTCTTCAGGGCCGCTTCCTTGGCCAGGTGGTCCGCCCTTTCGTTTCCCTCCAACCCCACATGCGCCTTCACCCAATACAACCTTATATTCGTCCCTTTCTCACGTGCTTTCATAATATTCTCTTTCGCTGCGATCGCCAGGGGATGGAGGGTATCAGGTTTTGCGATCGTCTCCAGGGCGGACCTCGAGTCGCTGAGTACGGCGCACGAATGCGCCGACCCGCTGGCCGCGTACCCTGTCGCTTTCGCCAAAGCCAGCAGCTCTGCCTGGTATACGGTGCAGAAGTTGCCCAACTTGAGTTTTTTGTTCGAAACCTCTGCGGCGTCCCGCAGAACGCAGAACGCCGCACCCACCTTGTCGTCGATGCGGCTGCCGTCGGTGTAGATCACCGAGTCGGCAGCCGAGGTGGCAAGTTGGACTTCTTCCGCACTTTCGCCCAGACAGGAGAATTCCACACCAAGCTGCACAGACGGGTGTGGGAGTCTCAAGTAGCTGACCGGAACCTCCAGCTCTCGGTCACCCAGTACTTGCCGGGTGTGGCCGCGCTTTACCTCAAATAAAGTGGCCGCTTCTTGGACCCGAAGGTCTAGAGGAAGCAGCCCGGCAAGTACTAGGGCCGAATGCAACGACGCGGTTCGGTGAGTTCGCGCAATTTTCTGCGCGAAGCCACGCTGAACCGCATCGAGCTGCCTTCGGACCAGCAGCTTCTTAGCCGCCGGCGCCCATGCACTCGCTGCATACAAAATGATCGACTCCAACACCGCCAGATACATCGTTCTGATCACCTCGGTTAGGTTAGGTTAGGTTAGGTTAGGTTAGGTTAGGTTAGGTTAGGTTAGGTTAGGTTAGGTTAGGTTAGGTTAGGTTAGGTTAGGTTAGGTTAGGTTAGGTTAGGTTAGGTTTTTTTTTTTTTTTTTTTTTTTTTTTTTTTTTTTTTTTTTTTACAATCGTTCCCCTGCGTATGGCGGGTCAGGGCCTTTTATTTCTTATCACTTGACATCACTTTTATTTTGTTACACTTTTCCTCTTTCCCTTCTTTCATTCTTTCATCTTTCACTCTAAACTTATCTTTCTTCCTGTTTTGTTCTCCGCCTCGTTTCTTTCGCTCTCCATTCCATTTCCTTCTTGCATACCTCTCGCTAAGTGAAGACACCGTCGCCTCGTCGTGTCTGGAACAATTTTATTTCTGTTCTTTTCCCCTTCTTTCCTTTTTATTCATATGTCTTTGGCATAACTATTCTATTACAATATTTTCCATATATATTACTTTACATTTAATTTTGATTTATTTTTATTTTTTTTATTTACTACTTGTTCCTATTTATTACCGTTTGTACAACCTTTTTGCTGTATTCTATGAATATTCGGCGACTTTCGTCCTCACTCATCAGAGAGGCAACCGCTCCTATGTCTAATTTCCTTTTTATCCGAATTTCACAATCTACCCTCTCCCGCCCAAATAAGGGACAGGAGAGCAGGATGTGCGCCACGGTCTGGTCCACCTCCGGGTCACAGGGGCACGCGGGACTCTCCTTGAGTTTGAACCTGTGGAGGTACTCGGAGAATCCCCCGTGCCCGGTGAACATCTGGACCAAGACCGTGTCGAGCTCGATCTGGCGAGTCACGCGATACGCTGACTTGACGCTCGGGAAGAACATCCTCGTTGTTGAAGCCGTCGTACCTTGCACATACCTCCTGTTCCATTCGTCAAGCGTCTCCAGCCTTAGCTGACGCTTGACGAATGAAACGGGGCAATCCTCGTACTCAGGTCTTCTCTTGCTCTTCAGGGCCGCTTCCTTGGCCAGTTGGTCCGCCCTTTCGTTCCCCTCCAACCCCACATGCGCCTTCACCCAATACAACCTTACGTTCGTCCCTTTCTCACGCGCTTTCATTATATTCTCTTTTACTGCGATCGCCAGGGGATGGAGGGTGTCAGGTTTGGCGACAGTCTCCAGGACGGACCTCGAATCGCTGAGTACGGCGCACGAATGCGCCGATCCGCTGGCCGCGTACCCTGTCGCTTTCGCCAAAGCCAGCAGCTCTGCCTGGTATACGGTGCAGAAGTTGCCCAACTTGAGTTTTTTGTTGGTAACCTCTGCGGCGTCCCGCAGAACGCAGAACGCCGCACCCACCTTGTCGTCGATGCGGCTGCCGTCGGTGTAGATCACCGAGTCGGCAGCCGAGGTGGCAAGTTGGACTTCTTCCGCACCTTCGCCCAGACAGGAGAATTCCACACCAAGCTGCACAGACGGGTGTGGGAGTCTCAAGTAGCTGACCGGAACCTCCAGCTCTCGGTCACCCAGTACTTGCCGGGTGTGGCCGCGGTTAGGTTAGGTTAGGTTAGGTTAGGTTAGGTTAGGTTAGGTTAGGTTAGGTTAGGTTAGGTTAGGTTAGGTTAGGTTAGGTTAGGTTAGGTTAGGTTAGGTTAGGTTAGGTTAGGTTAGGTTAGGTTAGGTTAGGTTAGGTTAGGTTAGGTTAGGTTAGGTTAGGTTAGGTTAGGTTAGGTTAGGTTAGGTTAGGTTAGGTTAGGTTAGGTTAGGTTAGGTTAGGTTAGGTTAGGTTAGGTTAGGTTAGGTTAGGTTAGGTTAGGTTAGGTTAGGTTAGGTTAGGTTAGGTTAGGTTAGGTTAGGTTAGGTTAGGTTAGGTTAGGTTAGGTTAGGTTAGGTTAGGTTAGGTTAGGTTAGGTTAGGTTAGGTTAGGTTAGGTTAGGTTAGGTTAGGTTAGGTTAGGTTAGGTTAGGTTAGGTTAGGTTAGGTTAGGTTAGGTTAGGTTAGGTTAGGTTAGGTTAGGTTAGGTTAGGTTAGGTTAGGTTAGGTTAGGTTAGGTTAGGTTAGGTTAGGTTAGGTTAGGTTAGGTTAGGTTAGGTTAGGTTAGGTTAGGTTAGGTTAGGTTAGGTTAGGTTAGGTTAGGTTAGGTTAGGTTAGGTTAGGTTAGGTTAGGTTAGGTTAGGTTAGGTTAGGTTAGGTTAGGTTAGGTTAGGTTAGGTTAGGTTAGGTTAGGTTAGGTTAGGTTAGGTTAGGTTAGGTTAGGTTAGGTTAGGTTAGGTTAGGTTAGGTTAGGTTAGGTTAGGTTAGGTTAGGTTAGGTTAGGTTAGGTTAGGTTAGGTTAGGTTAGGTTAGGTTAGGTTAGGTTAGGTTAGGTTAGGTTAGGTTAGGTTAGGTTAGGTTAGGTTAGGTTAGGTTAGGTTAGGTTAGGTTAGGTTAGGTTAGGTTAGGTTAGGTTAGGTTAGGTTAGGTTAGGTTAGGTTAGGTTAGGTTAGGTTAGGTTAGGTTAGGTTAGGTTAGGTTAGGTTAGGTTAGGTTAGGTTAGGTTAGGTTAGGTTAGGTTAGGTTAGGTTAGGTTAGGTTAGGTTAGGTTAGGTTAGGTTAGGTTAGGTTAGGTTAGGTTAGGTTAGGTTAGGTTAGGTTAGGTTAGGTTAGGTTAGGTTAGGTTAGGTTAGGTTAGGTTAGGTTAGGTTAGGTTAGGTTAGGTTAGGTTAGGTTAGGTTAGGTTAGGTTAGGTTAGGTTAGGTTAGGTTAGGTTAGGTTAGGTTAGGTTAGGTTAGGTTAGGTTAGGTTAGGTTAGGTTAGGTTAGGTTAGGTTAGGTTAGGTTAGGTTAGGTTAGGTTAGGTTAGGTTAGGTTAGGTTAGGTTAGGTTAGGTTAGGTTAGGTTAGGTTAGGTTAGGTTAGGTTAGGTTAGGTTAGGTTAGGTTAGGTTAGGTTAGGTTAGGTTAGGTTAGGTTAGGTTAGGTTAGGTTAGGTTAGGTTAGGTTAGGTTAGGTTAGGTTAGGTTAGGTTAGGTTAGGTTAGGTTAGGTTAGGTTAGGTTAGGTTAGGTTAGGTTAGGTTAGGTTAGGTTAGGTTAGGTTAGGTTAGGTTAGGTTAGGTTAGGTTAGGTTAGGTTAGGTTAGGTTAGGTTAGGTTAGGTTAGGTTAGGTTAGGTTAGGTTAGGTTAGGTTAGGTTAGGTTAGGTTAGGTTAGGTTAGGTTAGGTTAGGTTAGGTTAGGTTAGGTTAGGTTAGGTTAGGTTAGGTTAGGTTAGGTTAGGTTAGGTTAGGTTAGGTTAGGTTAGGTTAGGTTAGGTTAGGTTAGGTTAGGTTAGGTTAGGTTAGGTTAGGTTAGGTTAGGTTAGGTTAGGTTAGGTTAGGTTAGGTTAGGTTAGGTTAGGTTAGGTTAGGTTAGGTTAGGTTAGGTTAGGTTAGGTTAGGTTAGGTTAGGTTAGGTTAGGTTAGGTTAGGTTAGGTTAGGTTAGGTTAGGTTAGGTTAGGTTAGGTTAGGTTAGGTTAGGTTAGGTTAGGTTAGGTTAGGTTAGGTTAGGTTAGGTTAGGTTAGGTTAGGTTAGGTTAGGTTAGGTTAGGTTAGGTTAGGTTAGGTTAGGTTAGGTTAGGTTAGGTTAGGTTAGGTTAGGTTAGGTTAGGTTAGGTTAGGTTAGGTTAGGTTAGGTTAGGTTAGGTTAGGTTAGGTTAGGTTAGGTTAGGTTAGGTTAGGTTAGGTTAGGTTAGGTTAGGTTAGGTTAGGTTAGGTTAGGTTAGGTTAGGTTAGGTTAGGTTAGGTTAGGTTAGGTTAGGTTAGGTTAGGTTAGGTTAGGTTAGGTTAGGTTAGGTTAGGTTAGGTTAGGTTAGGTTAGGTTAGGTTAGGTTAGGTTAGGTTAGGTTAGGTTAGGTTAGGTTAGGTTAGGTTAGGTTAGGTTAGGTTAGGTTAGGTTAGGTTAGGTTAGGTTAGGTTAGGTTAGGTTAGGTTAGGTTAGGTTAGGTTAGGTTAGGTTAGGTTAGGTTAGGTTAGGTTAGGTTAGGTTAGGTTAGGTTAGGTTAGGTTAGGTTAGGTTAGGTTAGGTTAGGTTAGGTTAGGTTAGGTTAGGTTAGGTTAGGTTAGGTTAGGTTAGGTTAGGTTAGGTTAGGTTAGGTTAGGTTAGGTTAGGTTAGGTTAGGTTAGGTTAGGTTAGGTTAGGTTAGGTTAGGTTAGGTTAGGTTAGGTTAGGTTAGGTTAGGTTAGGTTAGGTTAGGTTAGGTTAGGTTAGGTTAGGTTAGGTTAGGTTAGGTTAGGTTAGGTTAGGTTAGGTTAGGTTAGGTTAGGTTAGGTTAGGTTAGGTTAGGTTAGGTTAGGTTAGGTTAGGTTAGGTTAGGTTAGGTTAGGTTAGGTTAGGTTAGGTTAGGTTAGGTTAGGTTAGGTTAGGTTAGGTTAGGTTAGGTTAGGTTAGGTTAGGTTAGGTTAGGTTAGGTTAGGTTAGGTTAGGTTAGGTTAGGTTAGGTTAGGTTAGGTTAGGTTAGGTTAGGTTAGGTTAGGTTAGGTTAGGTTAGGTTAGGTTAGGTTAGGTTAGGTTAGGTTAGGTTAGGTTAGGTTAGGTTAGGTTAGGTTAGGTTAGGTTAGGTTAGGTTAGGTTAGGTTAGGTTAGGTTAGGTTAGGTTAGGTTAGGTTAGGTTAGGTTAGGTTAGGTTAGGTTAGGTTAGGTTAGGTTAGGTTAGGTTAGGTTAGGTTAGGTTAGGTTAGGTTAGGTTAGGTTAGGTTAGGTTAGGTTAGGTTAGGTTAGGTTAGGTTAGGTTAGGTTAGGTTAGGTTAGGTTAGGTTAGGTTAGGTTAGGTTAGGTTAGGTTAGGTTAGGTTAGGTTAGGTTAGGTTAGGTTAGGTTAGGTTAGGTTAGGTTAGGTTAGGTTAGGTTAGGTTAGGTTAGGTTAGGTTAGGTTAGGTTAGGTTAGGTTAGGTTAGGTTAGGTTAGGTTAGGTTAGGTTAGGTTAGGTTAGGTTAGGTTAGGTTAGGTTAGGTTAGGTTAGGTTAGGTTAGGTTAGGTTAGGTTAGGTTAGGTTAGGTTAGGTTAGGTTAGGTTAGGTTAGGTTAGGTTAGGTTAGGTTAGGTTAGGTTAGGTTAGGTTAGGTTAGGTTAGGTTAGGTTAGGTTAGGTTAGGTTAGGTTAGGTTAGGTTAGGTTAGGTTAGGTTAGGTTAGGTTAGGTTAGGTTAGGTTAGGTTAGGTTAGGTTAGGTTAGGTTAGGTTAGGTTAGGTTAGGTTAGGTTAGGTTAGGTTAGGTTAGGTTAGGTTAGGTTAGGTTAGGTTAGGTTAGGTTAGGTTAGGTTAGGTTAGGTTAGGTTAGGTTAGGTTAGGTTAGGTTAGGTTAGGTTAGGTTAGGTTAGGTTAGGTTAGGTTAGGTTAGGTTAGGTTAGGTTAGGTTAGGTTAGGTTAGGTTAGGTTAGGTTAGGTTAGGTTAGGTTAGGTTAGGTTAGGTTAGGTTAGGTTAGGTTAGGTTAGGTTAGGTTAGGTTAGGTTAGGTTAGGTTAGGTTAGGTTAGGTTAGGTTAGGTTAGGTTAGGTTAGGTTAGGTTAGGTTAGGTTAGGTTAGGTTAGGTTAGGTTAGGTTAGGTTAGGTTAGGTTAGGTTAGGTTAGGTTAGGTTAGGTTAGGTTAGGTTAGGTTAGGTTAGGTTAGGTTAGGTTAGGTTAGGTTAGGTTAGGTTAGGTTAGGTTAGGTTAGGTTAGGTTAGGTTAGGTTAGGTTAGGTTAGGTTAGGTTAGGTTAGGTTAGGTTAGGTTAGGTTAGGTTAGGTTAGGTTAGGTTAGGTTAGGTTAGGTTAGGTTAGGTTAGGTTAGGTTAGGTTAGGTTAGGTTAGGTTAGGTTAGGTTAGGTTAGGTTAGGTTAGGTTAGGTTAGGTTAGGTTAGGTTAGGTTAGGTTAGGTTAGGTTAGGTTAGGTTAGGTTAGGTTAGGTTAGGTTAGGTTAGGTTAGGTTAGGTTAGGTTAGGTTAGGTTAGGTTAGGTTAGGTTAGGTTAGGTTAGGTTAGGTTAGGTTAGGTTAGGTTAGGTTAGGTTAGGTTAGGTTAGGTTAGGTTAGGTTAGGTTAGGTTAGGTTAGGTTAGGTTAGGTTAGGTTAGGTTAGGTTAGGTTAGGTTAGGTTAGGTTAGGTTAGGTTAGGTTAGGTTAGGTTAGGTTAGGTTAGGTTAGGTTAGGTTAGGTTAGGTTAGGTTAGGTTAGGTTAGGTTAGGTTAGGTTAGGTTAGGTTAGGTTAGGTTAGGTTAGGTTAGGTTAGGTTAGGTTAGGTTAGGTTAGGTTAGGTTAGGTTAGGTTAGGTTAGGTTAGGTTAGGTTAGGTTAGGTTAGGTTAGGTTAGGTTAGGTTAGGTTAGGTTAGGTTAGGTTAGGTTAGGTTAGGTTAGGTTAGGTTAGGTTAGGTTAGGTTAGGTTAGGTTAGGTTAGGTTAGGTTAGGTTAGGTTAGGTTAGGTTAGGTTAGGTTAGGTTAGGTTAGGTTAGGTTAGGTTAGGTTAGGTTAGGTTAGGTTAGGTTAGGTTAGGTTAGGTTAGGTTAGGTTAGGTTAGGTTAGGTTAGGTTAGGTTAGGTTAGGTTAGGTTAGGTTAGGTTAGGTTAGGTTAGGTTAGGTTAGGTTAGGTTAGGTTAGGTTAGGTTAGGTTAGGTTAGGTTAGGTTAGGTTAGGTTAGGTTAGGTTAGGTTAGGTTAGGTTAGGTTAGGTTAGGTTAGGTTAGGTTAGGTTAGGTTAGGTTAGGTTAGGTTAGGTTAGGTTAGGTTAGGTTAGGTTAGGTTAGGTTAGGTTAGGTTAGGTTAGGTTAGGTTAGGTTAGGTTAGGTTAGGTTAGGTTAGGTTAGGTTAGGTTAGGTTAGGTTAGGTTAGGTTAGGTTAGGTTAGGTTAGGTTAGGTTAGGTTAGGTTAGGTTAGGTTAGGTTAGGTTAGGTTAGGTTAGGTTAGGTTAGGTTAGGTTAGGTTAGGTTAGGTTAGGTTAGGTTAGGTTAGGTTAGGTTAGGTTAGGTTAGGTTAGGTTAGGTTAGGTTAGGTTAGGTTAGGTTAGGTTAGGTTAGGTTAGGTTAGGTTAGGTTAGGTTAGGTTAGGTTAGGTTAGGTTAGGTTAGGTTAGGTTAGGTTAGGTTAGGTTAGGTTAGGTTAGGTTAGGTTAGGTTAGGTTAGGTTAGGTTAGGTTAGGTTAGGTTAGGTTAGGTTAGGTTAGGTTAGGTTAGGTTAGGTTAGGTTAGGTTAGGTTAGGTTAGGTTAGGTTAGGTTAGGTTAGGTTAGGTTAGGTTAGGTTAGGTTAGGTTAGGTTAGGTTAGGTTAGGTTAGGTTAGGTTAGGTTAGGTTAGGTTAGGTTAGGTTAGGTTAGGTTAGGTTAGGTTAGGTTAGGTTAGGTTAGGTTAGGTTAGGTTAGGTTAGGTTAGGTTAGGTTAGGTTAGGTTAGGTTAGGTTAGGTTAGGTTAGGTTAGGTTAGGTTAGGTTAGGTTAGGTTAGGTTAGGTTAGGTTAGGTTAGGTTAGGTTAGGTTAGGTTAGGTTAGGTTAGGTTAGGTTAGGTTAGGTTAGGTTAGGTTAGGTTAGGTTAGGTTAGGTTAGGTTAGGTTAGGTTAGGTTAGGTTAGGTTAGGTTAGGTTAGGTTAGGTTAGGTTAGGTTAGGTTAGGTTAGGTTAGGTTAGGTTAGGTTAGGTTAGGTTAGGTTAGGTTAGGTTAGGTTAGGTTAGGTTAGGTTAGGTTAGGTTAGGTTAGGTTAGGTTAGGTTAGGTTAGGTTAGGTTAGGTTAGGTTAGGTTAGGTTAGGTTAGGTTAGGTTAGGTTAGGTTAGGTTAGGTTAGGTTAGGTTAGGTTAGGTTAGGTTAGGTTAGGTTAGGTTAGGTTAGGTTAGGTTAGGTTAGGTTAGGTTAGGTTAGGTTAGGTTAGGTTAGGTTAGGTTAGGTTAGGTTAGGTTAGGTTAGGTTAGGTTAGGTTAGGTTAGGTTAGGTTAGGTTAGGTTAGGTTAGGTTAGGTTAGGTTAGGTTAGGTTAGGTTAGGTTAGGTTAGGTTAGGTTAGGTTAGGTTAGGTTAGGTTAGGTTAGGTTAGGTTAGGTTAGGTTAGGTTAGGTTAGGTTAGGTTAGGTTAGGTTAGGTTAGGTTAGGTTAGGTTAGGTTAGGTTAGGTTAGGTTAGGTTAGGTTAGGTTAGGTTAGGTTAGGTTAGGTTAGGTTAGGTTAGGTTAGGTTAGGTTAGGTTAGGTTAGGTTAGGTTAGGTTAGGTTAGGTTAGGTTAGGTTAGGTTAGGTTAGGTTAGGTTAGGTTAGGTTAGGTTAGGTTAGGTTAGGTTAGGTTAGGTTAGGTTAGGTTAGGTTAGGTTAGGTTAGGTTAGGTTAGGTTAGGTTAGGTTAGGTTAGGTTAGGTTAGGTTAGGTTAGGTTAGGTTAGGTTAGGTTAGGTTAGGTTAGGTTAGGTTAGGTTAGGTTAGGTTAGGTTAGGTTAGGTTAGGTTAGGTTAGGTTAGGTTAGGTTAGGTTAGGTTAGGTTAGGTTAGGTTAGGTTAGGTTAGGTTAGGTTAGGTTAGGTTAGGTTAGGTTAGGTTAGGTTAGGTTAGGTTAGGTTAGGTTAGGTTAGGTTAGGTTAGGTTAGGTTAGGTTAGGTTAGGTTAGGTTAGGTTAGGTTAGGTTAGGTTAGGTTAGGTTAGGTTAGGTTAGGTTAGGTTAGGTTAGGTTAGGTTAGGTTAGGTTAGGTTAGGTTAGGTTAGGTTAGGTTAGGTTAGGTTAGGTTAGGTTAGGTTAGGTTAGGTTAGGTTAGGTTAGGTTAGGTTAGGTTAGGTTAGGTTAGGTTAGGTTAGGTTAGGTTAGGTTAGGTTAGGTTAGGTTAGGTTAGGTTAGGTTAGGTTAGGTTAGGTTAGGTTAGGTTAGGTTAGGTTAGGTTAGGTTAGGTTAGGTTAGGTTAGGTTAGGTTAGGTTAGGTTAGGTTAGGTTAGGTTAGGTTAGGTTAGGTTAGGTTAGGTTAGGTTAGGTTAGGTTAGGTTAGGTTAGGTTAGGTTAGGTTAGGTTAGGTTAGGTTAGGTTAGGTTAGGTTAGGTTAGGTTAGGTTAGGTTAGGTTAGGTTAGGTTAGGTTAGGTTAGGTTAGGTTAGGTTAGGTTAGGTTAGGTTAGGTTA
The DNA here is from genome assembly GCA_033220335.2 of Troides aeacus. Lineage (NCBI taxonomy): Eukaryota > Metazoa > Arthropoda > Insecta > Lepidoptera > Papilionidae > Troides > Troides aeacus. Next base: position 1,789 of record CM067277.1, on the reverse strand, counting down.
GGTTAGGTTAGGTTAGGTTAGGTTAGGTTAGGTTAGGTTAGGTTAGGTTAGGTTAGGTTAGGTTAGGTTAGGTTAGGTTAGGTTAGGTTAGGTTAGGTTAGGTTAGGTTAGGTTAGGTTAGGTTAGGTTAGGTTAGGTTAGGTTAGGTTAGGTTAGGTTAGGTTAGGTTAGGTTAGGTTAGGTTAGGTTAGGTTAGGTTAGGTTAGGTTAGGTTAGGTTAGGTTAGGTTAGGTTAGGTTAGGTTAGGTTAGGTTAGGTTAGGTTAGGTTAGGTTAGGTTAGGTTAGGTTAGGTTAGGTTAGGTTAGGTTAGGTTAGGTTAGGTTAGGTTAGGTTAGGTTAGGTTAGGTTAGGTTAGGTTAGGTTAGGTTAGGTTAGGTTAGGTTAGGTTAGGTTAGGTTAGGTTAGGTTAGGTTAGGTTAGGTTAGGTTAGGTTAGGTTAGGTTAGGTTAGGTTAGGTTAGGTTAGGTTAGGTTAGGTTAGGTTAGGTTAGGTTAGGTTAGGTTAGGTTAGGTTAGGTTAGGTTAGGTTAGGTTAGGTTAGGTTAGGTTAGGTTAGGTTAGGTTAGGTTAGGTTAGGTTAGGTTAGGTTAGGTTAGGTTAGGTTAGGTTAGGTTAGGTTAGGTTAGGTTAGGTTAGGTTAGGTTAGGTTAGGTTAGGTTAGGTTAGGTTAGGTTAGGTTAGGTTAGGTTAGGTTAGGTTAGGTTAGGTTAGGTTAGGTTAGGTTAGGTTAGGTTAGGTTAGGTTAGGTTAGGTTAGGTTAGGTTAGGTTAGGTTAGGTTAGGTTAGGTTAGGTTAGGTTAGGTTAGGTTAGGTTAGGTTAGGTTAGGTTAGGTTAGGTTAGGTTAGGTTAGGTTAGGTTAGGTTAGGTTAGGTTAGGTTAGGTTAGGTTAGGTTAGGTTAGGTTAGGTTAGGTTAGGTTAGGTTAGGTTAGGTTAGGTTAGGTTAGGTTAGGTTAGGTTAGGTTAGGTTAGGTTAGGTTAGGTTAGGTTAGGTTAGGTTAGGTTAGGTTAGGTTAGGTTAGGTTAGGTTAGGTTAGGTTAGGTTAGGTTAGGTTAGGTTAGGTTAGGTTAGGTTAGGTTAGGTTAGGTTAGGTTAGGTTAGGTTAGGTTAGGTTAGGTTAGGTTAGGTTAGGTTAGGTTAGGTTAGGTTAGGTTAGGTTAGGTTAGGTTAGGTTAGGTTAGGTTAGGTTAGGTTAGGTTAGGTTAGGTTAGGTTAGGTTAGGTTAGGTTAGGTTAGGTTAGGTTAGGTTAGGTTAGGTTAGGTTAGGTTAGGTTAGGTTAGGTTAGGTTAGGTTAGGTTAGGTTAGGTTAGGTTAGGTTAGGTTAGGTTAGGTTAGGTTAGGTTAGGTTAGGTTAGGTTAGGTTAGGTTAGGTTAGGTTAGGTTAGGTTAGGTTAGGTTAGGTTAGGTTAGGTTAGGTTAGGTTAGGTTAGGTTAGGTTAGGTTAGGTTAGGTTAGGTTAGGTTAGGTTAGGTTAGGTTAGGTTAGGTTAGGTTAGGTTAGGTTAGGTTAGGTTAGGTTAGGTTAGGTTAGGTTAGGTTAGGTTAGGTTAGGTTAGGTTAGGTTAGGTTAGGTTAGGTTAGGTTAGGTTAGGTTAGGTTAGGTTAGGTTAGGTTAGGTTAGGTTAGGTTAGGTTAGGTTAGGTTAGGTTAGGTTAGGTTAGGTTAGGTTAGGTTAGGTTAGGTTAGGTTAGGTTAGGTTAGGTTAGGTTAGGTTAGGTTAGGTTAGGTTAGGTTAGGTTAGGTTAGGTTAGGTTAGGTTAGGTTAGGTTAGGTTAGGTTAGGTTAGGTT